>CM066166.1:101884975-104284975 GCA_033629205.1 Lithocarpus polystachyus | reverse complement strand
AAAGAACTGGCTTGGGTTTTTGGGGGCTTGGAAGAAGGGAAGAAGATGGTGAATAGGACCTGAAATGGAGAAAAAAAAAAAAAGGAAAAAAAAAAAAGAGAAAAAGAACGAAGGAAGAAGATGGTAAACAGGAAATTGAGTCTTAAAGACTCGAGTTCCACGTAGATCTTTTGTCCGAATCAGCTTTGCCAACCCATAAAAATCGAGTCTCTTAAACTCAATTTGCTACAGTGAAATCGAGTCTAAAAGACTCAAGTTGTTAGATACCAAAATAGTTTCAAATCTTGGCTAACTAATAAAATACTTTAGCTTTTATAATTATTTAAAAAAAAAAATCCTGTCAATGGTGGTGATTTTTCCTTCTGATAATATTTTCCTCATATTTAATTTGGTAAGGTGAATAAATTTGAGTGTTTTGTTTTGTTTTGTTTTTTTATTTTTTGTTTTTTTTATAGTTTTAAATAATGATTATGACAGGGGATTGATAATATGGCAGAATCCTAGTCTTTTTTTTTTAAAGGAAGATGGAGATTTAAAGAATTCTATATAATAGAGTAATCTAAGAACTTTAGAGGATCATAATCCATGGACACATTTTATTTTGATTATTTATCAGCCAATACTTAGTTTGCATACTTGGTATTTTCATGTTGATAAGTCATTATGGTGCACAATATATACATTATTTATTTTGGGATTTTTTTTTTGCTATGAATGATATATATAACTATTTATTATTGAATCCTATAAAAACTATTTATTATTGAATATAAATAAGTAAATAAAATTAAATAATTCATTATAACTTCTGCTTAGTGAAAGGTTTAATAAATCAACTAATTCAAAGCTAAGATGGAAGGCTAAATAAAAGAATTCTAAAAGAGTATCTCACAAGATCAAATTTTTGGGAGATAAACATTTTGGAGAGACTCCTTGAGTAATTAATACAATATATAGAGACACACTAAGCCAAAAGAACTACTCATTATTTTATCATTATTCAATGTGAAACTTTACTTGCATGTGAAACCCAACAAGAATCACATGCTCTAACACATGAGATCCTTACTTTTATATACACATAGATAGATTTATGTTAACAATCACGTCTCTCAATTTCTTCTCAAAAAAAAAAAAAAAAAAGTCTCTCAATTGCAATGCAGACATATGGTATCATTTGTATCAAATAAAAGCATCATTGCTTATGTTATGTGAATTGTAGTATCGGTATAGCTAAGGTTATCGAAAATTCAAAATAGCAACCAGATTGGAATCCCACTTGCCACTTTGTCCATTCGATTAGTGATGGGAACGAGAAGTGAAAAAGACATCTTATGTTGGCTTAAAATATTACAACTGCAAATGAAATTAGATATATAATTACTTTTCCAAGCATAATATCAATTTATTTGGTGTTACATATAATATACATATGTAAGATGAGTAATATAAGAACCACGTAGAGTACTTCTTAGTAAACCATAAGCATGTTTATTAAGCAGGCCAAAAAGTTCTTCATTCCATTGTAAAACTTTATGAGCCTGCAATGGAAAACATGAAGAGGAAAAGGTCAAAGTAAGTAAAGAATTTAATACCAACATTAAGAGGGAGAACAGTTTGATTTTTGACCTTCCTAATGGCCAAGCATGTTGCATTAAATCCTAGTGCCAAGAAGAATGTCCCTGACCAATTGCAACTCAGAGATGGCCTTGCTAATGTCCCATCGTTCCTGCGGCAACTCCATAGAGCATGCCAAGCCAAGCTTCACCATGGATACCAAACACTCATTTGTTTTATTTGTTGGGTGCAATTGCGATTGCCAATTACTTCATCGTTATTGTTTAAAAGATTTGGGTCTGCAATCTCCAATACACTGTTAGGCCAGGCTATGCTAGCATAGTTGTGAAGATTCAAGCCTCCATCAAACATAAAATCTGTAGGTCTCTTTCCTGTTATCATCTCCAACAATAAGATTCCATAATTGTAGACATCCCCTTTGGTTGACACTTCACTTCCAAGACCATACTCTTCCATTCAAAATATTTGACATAAATAATACATCCACATTAAAATTTAGGAACTCAAAAGTAATCATGTTAAATGTGGGAAAATATATGTTAACAAAAGAAAATTTCAGTAAACTATTGTTACCTGGAGGAATGTACCCAATTGTTCCTCTTATTCCAATTGAGCTGCTTTGTTTCAGATTTGTTTGTTCTAAAAGAAATTTTGCAAGTCCAAAATCTCCAACATGAGCAATCGTCTCATAGTCGAAAAGAATGTTGCTTGGCTTTAAATCACAACTAGCCGCGAACCCGCGCGTTGCACGTGATGAATTTTTTAGAGTGGTCTCATTAAATTTATTTTTTACAATTTGTATTAATTTAATTAATAATAATGTATTTCATAATAATATTTTTATTTATTATAGGAACAATCATAAATGTAATATAAGAAGAATCATAGTCATAAATATAAATTTGAACATTCATATTTTTATTCATTATAGGAGCAATCATAAATCATAAATATAAATTTTGTAGTACCAAAATAAAAACAAAAAAAAATTTCTCAAAAATTCAAAAGGCAAGTTAACAAAAATATTCATTTTTTAATAAAAGTTATTTATAACATTTTGCAAATCATTAAAAAAAATATAAAATTTGAAAATTATTCTTTTATTTTTAAACAAACTTTCTAAAACCCTATTTTTTCTGCCCTACAATCCAAACACAGAAAAATGTAACTAAAAAATTAACAAAACTTAACAATGATTAATTGAACCAATTAGCAAAACAATTTGTTGTTGATAATCTATTAAGGTTATTTTCTTTGTTGAAATTGCAATTTTGTCCACCCAAAACATATTATTAGATAAAAAATTATTTGCAAATTCTAAGAATTAAATTTCTACATATGTATTGTTATAAAATAATAATAATAATAATTAAAATATAATTGCAAAAGCTAGAATATATCACCCTCCCGATTATTATTATTATTATTATTATTATTTTGACTAAATCTTTGCTTCTCTCTGAATAAATGGTATTATAGAATACTTCTAATACAATTATTTAGAGTATTTTGTCCACCCCAAAGGGTTAAATAATAAATAAAAATTAGTAAAGTCTCATATAGTTTAACATCTAAATTGATCACAATAAAAAAAAAAAAAATCAAATTCTAACTTGCAAAAAAATTAATTATTAGCCCAAATGAAAACAAACCAATGGGATAAAGAAAAATAACTTGTGATCGGAAATTAGAATAACAAACTACCTAAACATGCATAAAAGTCGATGCAAATACCAAAAAGAAAAACACATGTGATGTGACAATTAAATTAACAATAAAAAAAATAAAAAACCATTAGTAGAAAAAAAATGGTTGAATCAATAAAATAAAATAAAATCCACCAAAAAAGAAACAAAATTGGAGAAAGAAAAAGAGTATTGACCTTTTGTCGTGGGCAACTTGGAAGGAATAGGGGAGAGAGGTGGAAATGAAGTAAGAAAAAATTTATATGAAAATTAAGATGGAAGAGGAATGGTGGAAGTAGATGAAAGGTTGAACAAAGTGAAACTATAGAATTTAAGAAGATATAAAAGAAACTTTTAAAAATCTAAAGGAAATCAAATGAAAATTAAAAAAAAAAATTATTGGAGGGGATGAAATATTCAACTAAAAAGACAATGATTGAAGAAGATTAAAAGTTGAAAAAATTAAATAAGAATTGCACAAAAAAAAAAAAAAAAGATACTAAAGATGTAGTGCATAAAGAGCCTTATATAATTTATTACAAAACTTCCATTAATATATATAGTCTAGATATGTATAGACATTGTTTTTGGTTTTTGATTCTTCATTGATTTCATTATTTAGTTATAAACATCTAGAATGACCCTCTAAAATAAAGTAGATGAATATATAAAGGCAAAATGATATGTAAAGTTTGAAACCACTCAAGATGAATTCATAAAGTCAATAATCTATTTATATTTGTTTGTAAAAAAAAAAAATATGAAAAAAAAATTATAAATTAAAGTAGATGAATATGTAAAGGCAAAATTATATGTAATGTTAAAATAGTCCAAGATGAATGTATAAAGTCAATAATCTATTTATTTATTTATAAAATTATATGTAATGTTAAAACTACCCAAGATGAATGTATAAAGTCAATAATCTATTTATTTTTTTATAAAAAAATAGGAATAAAATATAAATAAGAAAAATAATAATTATGTAGTCAATGACATGATGATGAGGTGATGCAACAGGAGTTTAACTGCAATAAATACTACATTTAAGCTTTTAGATATATATAGATATAGATTATTAGTAATTTTACCACCACGCGATATGTGACATATATAGTTTCATGTTAATTGTATTAGTGAAATGAATATACATAAACTATGTTATACATTTGTTGAAATCGCCTAACAGATTTCAATAATAATCATGAAAACTTAATTACTTATTTGTGGGTGAAACATTACAAATCCAAACATTATAAGAATTAAAAACTATTCGGTTATCTAATTAAATTTCTAAAATCACATGGAGTACTCATATTATATGAATTAATCTCCTTATAACTGATGGTAGCTGCTTTTAGACACAAATTTGCCAGTTACTTCTCTCCAATTCAATCCAACATGTGATCTTCCTTCGCCCATTGTCAAAATTCAAATTGTTTTTTGCTCCACATGATCATTGAGAGATTTAACCAGATAAGATTGTTGTTTGCTTAAGCTCTGAAACCAACATAAATTAGATAGCTAGATGCTTTAACCTATAATAGAATAATAATAATTCAACAATTGAACTATCTAACAAAACAATAATGGCAATAATTAAGTAATCAACAAATAACGTAATAGCAATGTCACTGAGGTAAACAAAAGAGAACATGTTACAATGTTATATTTCTAATTTTCTATAGGAGGATTTCGCAATGGGGTACAAATTTCAAATGTAACAATGAAAGTTATAAATTAAAAAAAAAAAAAAAATTAACAAACCATTAAGCTAAATACAAAACACAAATAACTTTTTTTTTTCTTTCTTTTAATGGAGAATATGTAATAATGTTAGTTCATGCATTAGACTAAATGTGATAATGATTCATCAAGTCTATTTATAAATTTCACATTTTGATTATGAGTCCATAAAAGAGGTTATTTTTAGCAAGTGGCTCATCAAGCAAAATTATTTTCTGTCTTATTAAAATTAAGAAAGCACGTAGCTAAGAACATAACAATCATTTTCAGATCGAATATGATAGGATGATGAGAAATTTTCTAAAACTAACAATACCTATGAATGAAAATCTAATGCTCTTAGTCTTAGATGGTTTATATATCTGTGTCAAGTTTGTGTATGATATGTTGTTGTATTATGTCAAAGAAGATAGGAAAAAAAAAAAACAGCAAGACCTGTACCTTGAGGAGTATTTGAATAGATTATAGTGCCCTAAACTTCGCGGATAAGAACTACAAATTTTGATAGAAGCAAGAACCTGGTGTCCTCTCTTGGTTGCATTCCAAAAAAAAAAATATACATGCTTTCCAATTTATGAGGAATATGAGAGATGTTGACATGAAGGCACTGTGCACATCTAGCCTGTTCCGAATACTTAAGGGTGTAAGCAGTAGTCAACTCCCCTGAACAACCAATGATGGTCCTACAAAGATAGAAAAAACAAATTGGGAAGTCAAGCTCAACCCCACGGGCAAGGAATAGTTCACTTTTAGTGCTATTAATAAAACTTTACATGTGTAGAGAATTAGCGGGAGCTTACTTGTGTGACCCTGAAGTTCCAAAGAAGGCATTGATATTCCCCTTTTAAAGAAGTGTAGAGGGAGGCCAAGAGAGCTAATATAGGTGGGTTTTGTGTTGTGCCTGGCGTGAGAACTCAAATTTAATTGAGAAGTGGAAAGGGTGGGGGAGTAAAAGTGAGTATCTGAAACGCTTTGAATGGAGTGTAGGTGACGGTTGTTATCTGCAATGCCAAATTTTATTTTTATTTCTTTTCCAATTAATTTGAAATGCCATCCTTTTGGGATGAAAATCTAAAACGCCAAATTTTTAATCAATTTGGAGAAATATTGAGCTAGAGAAAAGAAAGAAAATAGAATGACATTCACTTATGTTTCAATAATATGACACTGTTACCATTTTGTGCATCAATCAATTCTAAAGATTCAACTTTTATAATAGATTATAGATTATATTTTTTTCAAAATATATTTTAAAGATATTATGCAACAATTACGGGGGTTGCAAATGCAAGTGATTGTTTCTTTAAAAAATTAATAATAATAATAAATTTATTGTGTAAAGTCAATAGTCTATTTATATATTTTTTTTGGTAAAAAAATAGGAATAAAAAATAAATTATAAATTAAAGAAGATTAATATGTAAAGGCAAAATTATATGTAATGTTAAAACTGCCCAAGATGAATATGTAAAGTCAATAATCTATTTATATTTTTTTGTTAAAAAAATAAGAATAAAAAATAAATAAGAAAAATAATAATTATGTGGCCAATGATGTGGCGATGAGGTGGCGCAACATGAGCTCAGTAGCAATAAATGCTACGCTTTAGCTTTTAGATATATATAGATGAACAATTGGCACTGGGCAATAATGATGTAGATAATCGAGGGCAGATGCAACATCAATGGCAATGTTTATTCTTTGAAGAAGGTTCAAATTTTTATCTCTACTTGCCCAAAATTTGTTTCCAGATCATGTAACCAATTTTCTAGATTTCCATTGGGCATGAACTCATAGACTAGAGCCTTAAAATCATTACCATGAAAATCCACACTTGAGCAAGAAGTTATGATCTTCACAAGATTTCGGTGACGAATATTTTTCAAGGTTTCACACTCTAAGATGAAGCTGCTAGAAGCACCTCTACGTTGAAGATTTAGTACCTTGATTGCAAAAACTGATCCATCTTCACCAAGGATGCCTTTATACACTGAGCCAAAACTACCCACACCAATTAAATTTGCTGAATGAAACCCATCAGTTGCTTTAAGGAGCATTTGGTAAGAAACTCTCAGAAGTGATTTTCTCAAGTAAGATCTTGAAGTGTTTTCTTTTCTCATATTTTTTTTCCTAGAAAAATAAGAAATATGACACTGTGGTTACTGCTACAATCACACAAGCTATTGAGATTAAAATTATGATTGTAAGAGGCCAGTTCATTTTCTTCGTTTCTTTTGCTAAGCACCTAGGCAACTTTAGTTTCAATATGCCCTCACAAAGCCTATTATTTCCTAGAATTGATAGTGCACTAGCATTTGCAAAAACTCCTTTTGTTGGAACCTCTCCCTCAAAATCATTGAAGGACAAATTCAAATTCTTCAAGGAAAGTTTATCCAAGAAATCAGGAATTTGACCTGACAACTTGTTTCAAGAAAAGATCCATAACTTGAAAACCTCTTGAAATACTCAAAGATGTTAGAATTACTCCCTGAAAGGAATTACCTTCCATGTAAAGGTATTCAAGGCTAGTACAGGAGCTAAGGCTACTTGGAATTTCAACAGACAGCTTGTTCCCAGATATGTCCAATTTTGTTAAATGGACAAGATTGCCGACCTCTGATGGTAAAGATCCAATTAAAAAGTTTTGAGCTAAATTAAGTGAAATTAGCAAGGAGGAAATTGCAAAGAGTTGTTTTGGAACAGGGTCACTGAGATTGTTTTGAGATAGAATTAAGAAATTTAGATTTTTGCACTTTCCTATGTTTGACGGGATAGTTCCTTGCAATTTGTTATTTTTGAAATTCATGTGACTTACTGAAGATAGGTTTCCAAGGGTAATTGGTAACCTTCCTGAGAGTTTGTTGTTAAATAAAATAAATCTTTGTAGCTTTTGGAGCTTACCAATATCACTTGGAATTGTCCCCGTGAATTCGTTACCATTCATCCATAAGTGGATCGTGCTAATCAAATTGCCCATCCCTGAAGGGATATCCCCAAACATAAGATTGTTGCTGATAACAAAAATTTCAAGTTGGGTTGAAAGATTTCCCAAAACATTTGGCAACATACCTTTGAGTTGGTTGTGTGAGAGGATTAACTTCCGCAAATGGCTATAGTTGACTAGAGATTTAAAGAAATCCAATTCATCAACATCTCCACTTCCTAAATTATTGGCATTAATACTGATTTTTTCCAAAAGCTGTAAGCCTCCAAAATTGGTTGAAACTTTTCTTGTAAAATTGTTACCTTCAATTGCGAACCATTGTAGCTCTGAAGCATTAGATAATGAGGCTGGAATAGATCCAGTGAACTGGTTTATCGAAATTTGAAGCCGTTGGAGATGGGGAAGAGTGAGAAATAAGTTTGTGGGAAGACTTCCACTAAGCTCATTTGTGCCCAATGATAAAACAGTTATAGACGAAAGACTATACAAAGATGAAGGAATCAAACCGAAGAGTTTATTCCTACCCAGTGTAAGAAATTCTAAGCTTCTTAGTTAACCTATGGCACTTGGAATTTGTCCTCCCGAGACATTAGAGGTTAGAGAACATCTTTGGAGAGAGCTAAGGTTTCCAATGAAAGGTGGGATTCCTCCCATGAGATAGTTTTTGGGAGCCAAAAATACCGCCAGCTTTGACAAAGAAGCAAACTCCATTGGGATTGACCCTGAAAGGTTATTACGACCGAGGTCAAGGAACTTGAGGTTGGCACAATGGGAAAGGTTTGCAGGAATTTCTCCATGGAAGGTGTTATTATACAGGCTCAATAATTTCAACCTGAATAGACGACCAACTTCATTATGAATCTTGCCTCCAATGGTGTTGTTTGAGAGATTGATTTCCCTCATGAAGCTGAGGTTGCCTATGAATGGAGACAAGGAACCCACCAATCCTCTGAACGCAAGGTTTAATACAGTGACTCTTCTATGCTTGTGACCGCATTTTACACCTTCCCACTGGCAGAAATGGAGGGAATCATTCCACGAGCTCAAAACTTTTCCAGGGTCTTGTGTTATCTTTGTCTTGAAGGCCAACAACGCCTGATAGTCTGTCTCATTATTCCCACCAAAATAACTAGAGGTGCCAGTATTGCTAGATAGAAAAGCAAGAGTTGGGTTTACAATGAACAAGAGAAGAATGGCTTGAAAGTGAATTGAGCACAGTAGTCTCATACTCATTGTTACGAGTGAAGATCCTCTCTTCTTAATTTGCCGATTCAATTTAATGAGAAAGTTTTGCTTTCTGTTTGCGTAAATGAGGTCGAAGCAGTAGAATTAATCTTGCAGCACTAGGGTCTTAAATGATGAGAAAGTAGAACAGAGTGGGACCAACTAACGTGAATGTTACTTGTAACAGTTTCCTCTCGATCGCACTAGGGTCTTTGAGTTTTGCGAAGATTGCCACTTTTTGTTCATTTCTTTCATTCAAATTCAATGGTTCTACCACAGATGGTCCAGATTCCGTAATTCTTACCGTTTACATTTATTGGGCATTAAATAATTTTTATTTTTATTTTTTATCTACTACAGTTCAAATTGTTATTATTGGAACTAGGTACAGGTACAAGTTCTTTTATTTTTTGTTTTTTGCTGGAATGAAAATTTTTTATATTATTTGTCATGGATATAATCATGACATGTTTGTCATGGATATATAATGATGACTTGTTTGTCATTAACATAATCACACATTTTTTTAATCCAAATATTGATAGAATGTATTTTGAATTTTCGAGCAAATAATCTATATATACTACTGACCTGTCCCAATTTATTTGTCCTGTTTAAAAAGTCAAATTTTTTAAGGGAATATCGTTTATTGTCTTGTCTGCCTTATAGAAATATATAAGTTTACAAAACCATCCTTAAATAAATTTATCAGCTTTTTTTTTATTATTATTTAAAAAAGAGTTATTTTTAATGGCGCAACTAAAAAGGTGCCCCAATTAGTTTGATTTTAACAAAAAAATATTTGTTAGTTTTCTTTTCAAATAGTTTTGAAAATAAAGTAAGGGTATACTCTAAGAACATTAGTAAATTAATAATTTTTATTTTTAGAAATAAGACGATATTTTGGGACATTCCAAATGGAATAGAGGACAAACAAACTGGGATAGAGGGAGTACTAAAAGCTGAAGCGTAGCATTTAATGTTACTACACTCATGTTGAGCCACGTTAGCAGCCATGTCATTTCCATAATTTTTCTGTATTTGTCCAGCAATTTAAAAATAATTTCTATCAATTTTAAAATACTAAAAAATATAAAATAAATCTCACCCCTATCTCCACCATAAAGCCCACCTCTTATCTCTCTCTCTCTCTCTCTCTCATCATCTTCCTCTTCTCAAAAAAAAAAAAAAAAAAATACATCATCTTCCCACCAAACAAAGTGCTAATGTTTCTCCTATTAATGACTTCACCATTAAATCTTAATTGCCTTAAATTCAACAATCAATCTTCTCTCTTTCTCTCTCTTTTTGACTTATCATCTCCTTATCTCCACCATAAAACCCACTTCTTATTTATATCTCTCTCTCAACTCATAATCTTCCTCTTCTCAAAAAAAGAAAGAAAGAAAAAAATCATCTTCCCAGCAAACAAATTGCTAATGTTTCTCCTATTAATGACTTTACCCTTAAATCTCAAATGCCTTAAATTTAACAATCAATCCTCTCTCTTTCTCTCTCTTTTTGACTTATCATCTCCTTGTCTCCACCATGAAACCCACTTCTTATCTATATCTCTCTCTCAACTCATAATCTTCCTATTCTCAAAAAAAGAAAGAAAGAAAAAAAATCATCTTCCCAGCAAACAAATTGCTAATGTTTTTCCTATTAATGACTTCACCATTAAATCTCAATTGCCTTAAAATTCAACAATCAATCCTCTCTCTCTCTCTCTCTCTCTCTCTCTCTTATCATCTCCTTATGTTATGGTTTGTGCTAGATTTTTTTTTTTTTTACGATGTTATAATACGGTGTTTTTTTTTTTCTTTCCAATTTTCAATTTTTAGTCTTTTTCTTTATATTCATGTTTACAATTTTTCTATACATAATTGCATTTTAACCATTAAAATTTTTTGTCTAAATGATTGGAATGCATTTTATTAATATAGTACATGTGAAACAATTTAGCTCTTTTTTTTTTTCTTTTTTGGTTTGGTAATGTTTTGTTTTGTATTATCTGTTACTATGTCTAGATTCCATAGATAATAAAGAGTATAGTTTTAATCTATCTATATAATATTAAAAGCTGAAGGGTAGCATTTAATGTTACTACGCTCATATTGAGCCACGTCAGTAGCCATGTTATTTCTATCGTATTTTTTTTTTTTGTATTTGTCCAATAATTTAAAAATAATTTCTATCAATTTTAAAATACTAAAAATATCAAATAAATCTCACCCCTATGTCCACCATAAATCCCACTTCTTATCTATATCTCTCTCTCAACTCATCATCTTCCTCTTCTCAAAAAAAAAAAAAAAAAAAAAAAAAAAGACATCATCTTCCCACCAAACAAATTGCTAATGTTTCTCCTATTAATGACTTCACCATTAAATCTCAATTGCCTTAAATTCAACAATCAATCCTCTCTTTCTCTCTCTCTTTTTGACTTATCATCTCTTTATTTCCACCACGAAGCCCATTTCTTATCTATATCTCTCTCTCAACTCATCATCTTCCTCTTCTCAAAAAAAAAAAAAAAAAAAAAAATCATCTTCCCATTAAACAAATTGCTAATGTTTCTCCTATAAATGTCTTCACTATTAAATCTCAATTGCCTTAAATTCAATAATCAATCCTCTCTTTCTCTGACTTATCATCTTCTTATTTTATGGTTTGTGCTAGATTTTTTTTTTACAATGTTGTAATACAGTTTTTTTCTTCCACTTTTCAATTTTTAGCCTTTTTCTTTATATTCATGTTTACAATTTTTCTATACATAATTGCATTTTAACCATTAAAATTGTTTGTCTAAAAAATTGGAATGCATTTTATTGATTTAGTACATGTGAAACAATTAAGCTCTTTTTTTCTTTTTTTGGTTTGGTAATGTTTTATTTTTTATTGTCTGTTATTATGTCTGGATTCCATAGATAAAAAATAAAGAGTATAGTTTTAATGGTTCCATTTAAAAAAAAAAAAAAATCTATGGCAAACTAACCTTTCTCCTAGCCTCTTCCACAATAAAAATCATTTAATGCATTGATGTTAATGTTATGGTATTTATTCATCAATATTAGCCCAATTGAAGGAGCTTTCTTAACGGACCAACTAATAAAGAGTTTTCTCTCTCTCTCTCTCTCTCTCTCCCCCCCCCCCCCCCCTTTTAGAAGAGTCAAATAAAGAAGTTAATAATTGATTAGGTAAGGGAGTCATTAATTAACACATGACATCCATTTTAAAATGGCCTCTCTCCTCATCAAATCATTCATTTGCCTCCTTTTGTATTTAAAACCCACTGATTTAATTTTTTTATATATAAACTTTGAATTACTCTCTTTCCACCCCATAAGTCACCAAATTACAAATAGAATTGGAAACTCCCTTTGAGTTCAGTTTTTTCTTTTCTTCCCCCTCAACTTCTTTGCTTTTCAACTACAAATTTTATGGTTTGTGCTATATATATATATATATATATATTTACGATGTCGTAATACATTGTTTCTTTTTTCTTTTTTCCAATTGTGAATTGTTAGTCTATTTCTTTATATTCATGTTTAAAATTTTCCTATACATAATTGCATTTTAACCTTTAAAATAGTCTAAAAAATTGGAATGTGTTTTATTAATCTAGTACACGATCATTTCCCTCCCATTTATTTATTTTATTTTCTGAATGGCTTTGTTATTTGTTCTATTTATGTTTTTAATATAAATTCTTGCTAATTTTCTTTAGTCTCATCTAAATCTATGCTAACTTCTAACTTCTTAGGATACTTTGGATGGAGAAACAAAATCTTCTACATATTATGATCGATAGGTATGGAGCATATGGTGTTCCTCTTTTTCTCTGTTTTTGAGATTATAACTTAGCTTTGTATGATTTTCTCATTAATTTTACGATGTAAATAACTGTGTAGCAAGTCATACATACTAATGTATTTTTTTTTAATGATCTAATCTCTAATTCTTACCATTTATCATCTCAAAAAAAAAAAAAAAATTCTTACCAATTATAATTTTTAAGGAAACAACTCTGGGACACTTACAATGTTTAACTATTGCTTTATATTTTCCACGATAATACTAATATCCATTACTCTTACTTGAAGCATAAACCTCAATGTGATCTCATTCTCACGTAAAAAATATTGGGAAAAAAAAATGAGTATGGAAAGTCTCTAATTTTCCATAAACCAATACGGTAGTCCAAAATTTCTCTATTCAGACTTGCTATTATATTACCACATTTAATTCGACGAGTTTATACACACACACAAACACCCATATATGCAACTTAGCTTACAAATACAATTTTTAATTACCAAAATATGCGAGATCTCTTCCTCTTCTCTAACCTTTCCCCTCTCATGACACTTATTTATCATTTATACCTTTTCCCCTTCCCCTACATATTATATATATATATATATATATTCTCTTTTTATCTCTTTTAAAACCAACAAGCTTAGTATTTGTGATGGAAAAATTTCAATTATCAATACATGTTTGTTTTTTTTATATCTACTACATATCAAAGGTACCTCTCTCTCTCTCTCTCTCTCTCTCTCTCTCATTTAGATTTCTCTATAATCTTGACATTCTATTTGTTTTAATGCTTTATGATAGGCATTTTACAAGTTCTAGAAGTTCTCGGATTAATTAGAATGGAGAAAGTTAATATATAAAGATCGATAAGTATTGTCAAGATAATAACAATAGTTTTTTATGTATGTAAAGGAATTTGAATAACATAGCCTTAAATGATAAATGGTTGTTAGGCTGTCTATATGCTAGTATTGCTAATCAAATTCTCTTACATTATTTCACTTTTTGTATCACTATTTTATTTTTTTTTATACTTTCACATAGGTCACACTTTTTAGCAAGTTTTCCTGACCATATATATATATATATATATATATATATATATATATATATATATATATAGTTATCTACTTGGATGATTTCCTTAGCAATTCTAAAATCATCAATGGATTACTCTTGCAGTATAATTATAGATTATTGCATTGTTTGTTGACACATGATAATTTTTTTTATAATTCAAGATCTTTTCCTACTATTTTCTTTGCTAGTTTGTTAAAATTTAGAAATTTTGTTTGGCTTCATCTTGCTAGGTTCTTTTTAAATGATCATTGGTTTATATGCTATGAGTTGGGCTAAAGTTAAAGACCTGGGAGAGATCAAACAAGATATAGTTGTACAACTACTACATGAATCTTTTAGAGAACATGAGTATTAAATGTATAAATTTCTCAGTAGCTTGACATAATGAGGTGATTCCATGGTTTAAAAAAAAAAGATATGGACATGTATAAACAATTATATCATGAATACATTTGCTTTTATCTACCCCTTTTATGTTTTTTATTGATTGACTAAAATCAACTACACATTTAGCTTCTTCTCAAAAGAAAAGAAAAAAAAAAATACTACACATTTAGCTTCCTTAGTTTTTCAAAAATTTTAAATTGTGTGTAAAGGAAAAATATACATCAATATATGTTTTGGGGAGAAATTTTTTTGTAATAGTTGATTCTCATATATGAGTTTAGTGATTATTGAAATATAAATTGTTATAACTTTCTTTAATAGTTCTTATGCAAAAAAATTAAAACAAAGTTTGTATAAATTGCTCATTAACATCTCCAAAAATGCAAAATAATGTTAGCTTTCATATGAAATCATCAAGATTCATTTTCATGCTCTAATAAAAATTATACATTCTTTTTTTATTTTTATTTTTATTGTGTTGCATTTTGGTGCATATCTCACTATATTATAACGTATTACAAAATATTTTGTCATATATAATAATTAAAAATAAAACACAACATGTTTCCTTGGCAAAAAAAATATATATACAAAAAATAAAGATATAGACTTCTTTAGTTACAGGATATATATTATATACTATAGTGTAATCACATTATTGTGAGATAGGTTTGGGACTATTATTTATAAGTCTTAACCACTATTTTCATTTTTTACTTAACATAAAAGAATATGATGTCAAATTTTTTCACGTATCGTGCAGGTCTGTGATTAGTTTATTTAAAAGCTAAAGCATTATATTTATTGTTGCTAAGGTGTTAAGCCACATCAGCGGCCATATCATTTATTTATTTTCTATCTCTTCTTTTGGCTGTTTGAAATTTTCTTCTCTTTATTCAAAAAAGAAAAAAAAAAAAAAGAAAAAGAAAGAAAGTTGTTCTCCCTATTAGTCTATACTTACTATTACACTTCCTCCAACCTTTCCTCTTCCTTTTTGCGTCTTTATCTCCCCACTACTCTGTACTTTACCATTACACTTTCTTCATCATTTTTTCTTTCTTATATGTTGACTCTTCTTCTCTTCATTTTATTTTGTATAAATTTGATGTCATTTCTCCCATTCAATCCAAATCTTTCTTACACAAAAAAATGGTGAGTGCTCTCACTCTCTCTCCTTTCTTATGGTGGTTTGTTGTCCTTTTCTTATAACTTTAATTAAGGTTAATGGTTTTTTATTATTCTTTTTATTCTATAAATTAATATGTGATTTGGTATTGTACGTGTATTTTTTTTTTTAAATTCTCATTACAAAATCTTCTCTCCCTTTAATAGCTTTGAATTTGGTTTTGGTTAATACTTATTTATTATAATTTTTTTGAAAATAATTATTTGATTATATATTAAAACACAATCTACATGGCCATGAATTTTAATATACCTACCAATTATTTGAGTAATAAATTATTATAAAATCTATCTTTTATTCATTTGGATTCATTTTAATTTTGGTTCAAATAACATTGTAATTTTGTGATTGGTTTTGATTGTTATGATAATCTCCTTATTGCTTAAGAGATGGAAATTTTGAACAGTAAATTTAAAACATAGAAAGTTTATTTATATTTTAGGCAAATATAACACACTACAACAAAAGCTAGAAGAATATGGTTCACCTTAAAAAATATTAATCAAACAAAAAAAATAATAGAATGATATATATGTAAAGATAAAAATATATAAAAAAAATACTTGTAGAAATTTGTTAAAAAAATAGACAATACTTGAAGTAATTGTTACTTTTATATATTACACCTCGTTACATAATATTTGTATATTTCCATATTGCTTTTGTCCATAAAATTTGTAGGAAGATAAGACAATGCAACCCTTCTTGCTAAATGCTAATCTTTTGGAAGAAAGTACAAAAAGTAAAAGCGAGTGAAGGTATTAATGTAGCATAAAAATAAGTAGAAATAGATGAGGAAGAAATCATGTGGACTAGCTTTTCAGGTCATTGCACTGCGGAAGACGCTAGGTAAAGTTGATTGGTGAAGGTGGATAAGTGGCTTTATAACATAAGTCAAGAAGATGAGGAAGGGGACATCAATGGAATCACCTCTCCTTTAGCGGAAGATTCTGAGAAATTATCGTAGTGAGGAAAAGTTGTTTGGTAAATGCAAATAAAATGGCTTTGTAGAGGTCACAAACTGAATGGATTGCTTTAGTTTTATCAAAGTAACTAATCAAGATTAATCAGACAAGGGAATCTTTATCCAACTATTTGAACAATATTACATGGTATGATTGAAATAACACTAGATTTTATTTATTTATTTTTATACTCCTATTTTTCTTTCATTCTCTATTACGATCAGTTTCACTGTAGTAAAATTGTGATTTACAACTATTTTGTGTTGGATTTAATTCCGTGCCAAATTGATTGTAAGTTTGTTCAATCTTCTATATCTTGTATTTTATGTAGGATTTCTTTGTAAGGGTTGTGTGTGAGAAAGAGTGTGAAGACTCAAGGCAAAGTGAAGAGCAAAAAAGTTTTCGCGGGTAGCTCGCGAGAAGCCTTCCCGTGAAGTGAAGTATGTGCGTAGCACATGACTGGAATGCGAAGAGTTATGATAGATTGTGACAGCTGGTTTTCACGAGTGTTTCGCAAATAAGGCATTCCCGCGAGATACCCGCGAAACATTCTGTTTTGCCAATTTGTCATATCTAACACACCAGGTTTCTACACACACTATATATACCCACATTACCCATATATTGAGAGGAGTGCTTTTTCAGAGAGAAAACCCTAGCCATAACCCTTGAGAGTTAGAAATTTTTATACCCACAATCCTCTACACAATCCATTGTGTTTTTTCTCAATTCCTACCTCTCCATTTCGAAATCCTTGAGAGGTTGATAGCCCAAATACTTACCACACCCATCTTGAGTGTAAAGTGAGGTTTTGGTGCTGTTAGGAAGCATTGGAAGAAGCCATTTGTTTGGTGAATGCAATCAGGCTGAATTGCGTGATCTGGAGAGCTAGAGAAGACAAGGCTTGGTGAATGGTAGTAAGAGCTTGGAGGGCTTGAGTACATGGCGTAAACTAGGCTTGAAGGGTCTTTTGTTATTCGTGTACTCCAACTTATTCTTTAGTGGATTGATTTACCGCTTGGAGGGTGACGGAGAGGTTTTTCGCCAAGTTTTTCGGTTTCTTCTTTGATAACATATCGGCGTGTTATCTTGTATTTGCATTCTTCTACCCTACTCTTTTAGTTTTCATTTTACTGCTATGATATGATGAATATGGCTTAAAGTAGTTACTTTGTTTATCCACTCGTATTTACTCTATTCCACACTTAGTTTAAGTTAAAGTAAAATCAACCGAGTCATAATTTTAATTTGGGGATCTAAACAGCTCTTGTGTTTTCACACAAATTTGAGCTTTCTATTGGTATCAGAGCAGGTACACTTGCTGTGGTTTCAGTACCTAAGTGTGATCCTAGACCCTGTTTGAGATAGGCCGATCTCAATCGCTTAATGCTCCCCTTACTTTGATGGGAGCAATTACGCTTTTTGGAAAGTCTGTATGAGGGCATTTCTATGTTCTATTGATGATAGTGTTTGGGACGCAGTCGAGATAGGATGGACTAGGCTGGAGGCCGCCAAATCCAATGGGATAAGGCAGCTCTTATGACAGCTAATGCTAATAGCAAGGCTTTAAATGTTATTTTCTGTGGTGTTTCCCCTGATGAATTTCACAGGATCTCTCATGTCACAATTGCCAAGGAGGCGTGACAAATCTTGGAGATGACCTATGAAGGCACCAAGAAGGTGAAGGACACCAAGTTGCAAATGCTTACCACATGCTTCGAGGAGTTAAAGATGAGTGAAAAAGAGTCATTCGAATCATTTTATGGGAAGCTAAATGAAGTGGTGATTGGGAAATTCAACTTGGGAGAAAAGACGGAGGACTCCAAGATTGTGAGGAAGATTCTATGCTCATTGCCGGAGAGTTTTCGTGCAAAGGTCACTACCATCAAAGAGAGTATAGACCTTGATGAGATTAAAATTCAAAAACTCATCAGTTCTCTTCAAACTTATGAGCTATCTCTACCATCTCAAAGAAAGAGAAAATCTCTTGCTCTTAAGACAGTCAATGAGAGATTGAAAGCTCAAGACTCCTCGGGTGAGGATGAGGTTAAAAAGGATGTGGCATACCTTGCTAAGAACTTCCGTAAGTTTCTAAAGTTCAAGAGAGATGGAAAGTCTTTTGAGAATGACAAATTCTCGAAATTCAAGAAGGACAAGAAATATTTCAAGAAGATGGATTCAAGAGATTCCTCACTGTCTTAAATGGTCACGTGCTTTGAGTGCAAAAGGCATGGGTAGGTAAAAAATGAATGCCCCACGTATTTGAAAGCGAAGGGTAAAGTCTTTGCAACTACCCTTGGTGACTTAAATGGTTCAAATTCTGATTCGGAAGAAAGCTGTGATGGAGAAGGAAATTACTCTGCATTTATGACCATTGCACCCGTGAACTCATCGGAAGATTGGGGCCTTCTATTGGAAGAGCTTGGTGAGCATACTGAAGAAGTGTCTGTGGGAATTGGGTAAGAATCCGATGATGGAGATGAAGGAACCAAGGAATTGCAAGAATCTTATAATTCTCTTTTTAAGAAAACCAGAGAGTATGCTAAAGTGGCTAAGACAGCCATCCAAAAAATGAAGAAAGTTGAACAAGATTACAAGAGCATACTTGTAAGGTACAAGGAAACGAAGTGTGAAGTTGAGGCGCTGAATGGAGAACTAACTGAGGCCTAGTCCAAGATCAAGTTTCTTGAGCTTGAAGTGATTCAAGCTAATGCCAAAGTGGAGTGCGTTGCCTCCAAGAAACTTGACGAGATGCTTGCACATCAAAAGCCTTTTTCTGAAAAAAGTGGCTTAGGATGTTCCAAAGAGAGTAGTTTAAGTGCCAATGTGTCCAAAGAGATGAAATTTGTTAAAGCTAAGGAACCAATGGTAGCAGCACCCAGTGTTGAGAATGTAAAAGTGGAGAAAAAGCCAAATGGAACTGCTCAAATGGTTTTGACAAAACCTCAAAATCCATATGTGTTTAAACCTAAGGTTAAAGGGAAATCTCTTCCAAAGTCTTAAAGAGGTCCTCAAGTTCAACACTTCTGCCACCATTGTGGAGTCAGAGGACACACAAGACCTAACTGTTATAAACTTCACGCATTGAAGAAAGCGGATTCTTAAAGGCCAAGAGGTCAAGGAAAAGGTAATTGGAATGCCAAGCAACCAAAAGGGTGAGAAGCTGATTCCAGCTTTGGTGATGTGATAAAGATAATAGATACCATCACTTCCTGTTTGGCAATCTTTAGTCAAAGGTTTGAAAATCATAGCTCCAGTACCCAATCCTCTAGGGATATCAGCCCAAACGCATGTGCCATGTGGGTGAAGAAGGGTACACATGCATAAGTATTAGACTATGTCCATGCATCAATTCTTCCTATATATTGTGACTTTGTTTGGTTATTTGCTTATGTTTCACATTTTGGTATGTTTCTTTTCAAGTTTGTTTTGTACTTGTTGTTGTTGTTGTTTTTTTTTTTTTTTTTTTTTATCTTACTTTACATTTTCTATTTTTGAGTGTATTGAAAAACTCAAAAACCTATAAAAATTGAAAAATCTCTAAAAAGGTTGATTGCTTGTGTTTTGTATATCACATGTGAGTTTGGCCTAGTACCTTTGTACTAAGGGCGTAGTGCATTTACGAGCTTAGCTTGTTTTGTATGCATATCTATCTTTGTGGAAAAAATCTTGAAATCTATGTGTGACTGTTGTAAGTCGATCTTAAGCTCATAAATGATTGGTCAATAGTCTTGATGGTTTTGATACTTGTATAGACTTGTGCCTATATATCTTCCCACACTTATTATGTTTTTGCTTAAAGAGCTTAGCCAATGTGAATCTCAAAACGAAAAGAGATAATGAGCTGCAAAAGCCGTCGCACATACTAGTATTTGACTAGGAAAAAGGGAAAGCGACTTTATTGAAATGTATGGTGCCCAAAAAGTCAAAAGCTTATTCTCAATATTGAAATATCAAAAATTTTAGACACTGATCTCAAAAGGAGATGTATTGTTCAAAAATGATTAAATGTTATTATTTGTAAAGAAGCCAAATGAAAAGTTTCAAAGATTTGTAATCATTTTCTTGTAAGAGGTCATATATGTTCATTTCTATAATTGAGATAGACTACTTGACTTAGTACTAGTTGTGTATGACTTGATTGAATTGATCATTGAAGCTTCACTTTGGACTAAGGACTATTCCACATTTGATACTCACACACAACACACAAGACTTTTGTTCAATGAATGCTTATTTTATTTGTGTGATTGTACATGATCAAATGTGATGTGTATACTCAATTATTTGCCGATCAAATCTAAAAAGATTTTTAAGTATCTTATATGTTTTTGAAAGTGTTTTTATACTTTCATGTTTTAAGTTTTTGTTCAAATAGCATTTTTCATGTTCTTCATCAAAAAACTTCTTTAGAGGCATTTTTGCGAGAAGCACGTGACTAAGCTCTTCCCGCGAAAATGGGCTAAGGCAAAACATGAAAACACAAAATTCAGATAGAGACTTTCGCGACTGTCTCGCGACTGTTTCGTGAGTAAAGTCTATCTGCGAAAAGTTTTATGCTTCAGATGCGTTTTTTGTGGGTTATTTTTCACGAGTAGGTGACCTGCAAAAAATGTGTGTTTTCAGTTTTAAAGGGCTGATATGACAGATTTTCAAACATTCATTTTTCCTTCATTTTGCCTTTCTCGTGCCTCTCTCAAACCCAACCTGATTTTCACTCATAAAACCCAATCAATTTCAAGTACAATCCTGTAAAATCAGTTCTAAGGTATGTTCTCAACAATCTTTTCTTCTTTTTTCTTAGATTATGCAGAAAATTTTCTAGGTTTACTTGATTTGGGTATTTTTAAAAAAAGGGGTTTGGAACCTTAATTTTGGTCAAAATTTTTTCAATTTCTTGATTGGGCCTTTGCCCCATTTGGTTTGTTTATGACTGTGTTGGCCCCTTGTGGCAATTTTAACTTGTATTTAGGTTGATTCATCCATGTTCATGCATTGCCCACATGTTATTTATAGTGTTGCACATCAAGTATTTGATAAAATTCTCAAGTAGCATTTTGGTGTTGTTTTGGACTCCAATGAGTTCCAATTTTTGGGATTTACCTTGATTGAACTTGTTTATCATGTTTTGATTGTAGGCTGTGTGTTCTACACACTTTAAGTCCACTGTGTTTCAACCATGCCTTGCACATGCATCACAATGCACACCACATGCACACTGGATGCACACACTTGCACAGTTGTCATTTTTTTTCTGCATTTTAATGATGATTACATGGTTTTAGCACGTATACCATGTTCATGTGACACTATTTTGTTCCTTTTAAGACTTCGTGCTTATTTTTTATGGACTAACTTGACACTAATCAAGTCTATGTTCTTGCTTTGTGGTTTGCACTTGTTTTCTTTGTTTTATGTTTATTTGTGCAGATGTCTCCCACTAACTTGACACTAATCAAGTCTATGTTCTTGCTTTGTGGTTTGCACTTGTTTTCTTTGTTTTATGTTTATTTGTGCAGATGGCAATTTTAACTTGTATTTAGGTTGATTCATCCATGTTCATGCATTGCCCACATGTTATTTATAGTGTTGCACATCAAGTATTTGATAAAATTCTCAAGTAGCATTTTGGTGTTGTTTTGGACTCCAATGAGTTCCAATTTTTGGGATTTACCTTGATTGAACTTGTTTATCACGTTTTGATCGTAGGTTGTGTGTTCTACACACTTTAAGTCCACTGTGTTTCAACCATGCCTTGCACATGCATCACAATGCACACCACATGCACACTGGATGCACACACTTGCACAGTTGTCATTTTTTTTTTTTCTGCATTTTAATGATGATTACATGGTTTTAGCATGTATACCATGTTCATGTGACACTGTTTTGTTCCTTTTAAGACTTCGTGCTTATTTTTTATGGACTAACTTGACACTAATCAAGTCTATGTTCTTGCTTTGTGGTTTGCACTTGTTTTCTTTGTTTTATGTTTATTTGTGCAGATGTCTCCCACTAAGCACTCTGCATCCAAGAAGTCCTCAAAACGCCCACGCACAGACTCAGACAATTTCAGGTCTATTAAGGCAGACATGACATATAATGACTGCTACAAAAGAGCAACAATCATTATGGAAAGGGTTGTATGATTGGAGACTCTTGAGAACACTTCCATAACTGAAGTGTTCAAGGAGAGAACTTGGACGAAGCTGCTGAATCCAAGTGGTAATGTTTATGGGGAAATAATACTAGAATTCTTCTCCAATGCCACTGTGGATGGAGATCACATTAATTGTTGGGTGTGACACAAGGAATTTGTTGTCACAAGGGACTCCATCCTAGAATTCTTAGAAGGTCGTCCACCTTCTAGCCAATCATCGTACACTATGATGACAGATTGGACTCTCTTGAGCCAATGGCGGAGCTTCTTCGTGGCTCGCTCAAGAAGAAGTCGATGAACACTATCCCGTTCAACACGGAGATGAGGACATTAGCATATGTCGTGATCCACAACCTATATCCAGTCACAAACTTGACAACACTATTCGTGCCAAAGACCATTTTCCTATATGATCTCTATACACATAAAGAGATTGACATATGTGGGCACATATACCACCTCCTCACAAAGAGCATCACCAAAAGAAACTCAAGGACAATATTGTCATTCCCCACTCTCATCATGGCCCTCATTGCAAAGACAAAACTGAAGATTCCAAGCGGCCTTACTGTCGTGCCAAGAGACTATCCCATTGGTGCTAACACAGTGACCAAAAGTAGAGCCCACATCACTGAGGAAGAGATTGACAGGTTCACCTCAGTACCAGAGAGTTCTGCACAACCATCCTTCTAAGCACAAGCACAGGGACCCGATCGTCTTGATCGCCTCATTGCAAGGGTAGAGTAAATGTATGGCATGCTCGAATCTCATGTGTAGCACATTACAAATCAGTTTGCTACATCCAAGGCCAAATTACTGCATTATCATCGCAGATTATGGACATATCGATGGCACAAGGATCCGATTTAGAATCTGATTAGTTCTAGCCTTTTTGGCCATTTCGGTCAAAAAAAGGAGGGGGGGGGGGAATTTTGAGGGGGAGAATGCATAGTTTAAGGGGGGGGGGGGGTAGAAACATAGCAGAAACATCATAGAGATTGGTTTTTTTTTTTGGTGGTTTAGTGGTTTATGTTTGTTTTAAACTTTATTAGTTTTTATAACTCTTGGATATTTTCATTGCTTTCTTTTAAACCTTTAAGTACATTGGTTCTATATCATTTTAATATTCAGTACTATGTTTATATCTTTGCTCTGTAGCATTTTTTAGTACTTTTATATGTCGGTGAATTATCTTGAGTACTACACACTTGTACCTATGTTGGATTTTGTATCCTTGATGCAAATAACTCTTGTATTTTGAATTGGTTGTGTGTTGGACATGCAATTGATCTTTGTGTTGGTCTTAATTGTATTGCATGCCCGGATGATCATTTTCTAGCAAGCTGTTCATTGTAGTCATTCTTTAATGACTAACTCTGTTTGATCAAGATATGCTTAATTGTTTATATAATGTTTATTACCTTGATCGCACTTTACTTGCTTATATACGTACCATGTATTCAACTTGTCATAAGCTTAATGAAAGTTTTGTTTATGTGCGAGTGTTTTAGGTTACAGGTATATACATGTAAGTGCTTCATAGCTTCTAGATTAGGTATGAGTAAGTTTTACCACTATTCCTAAACTCACGTTTAAGTCTAGAGTCTGTGTTAGGGGTTTTGTCATGGAATAGCTAAAGGAGGAGATTGTAAAGTTGTGATTTACAACTATTTTATGTTGGCTTTAATTCTGTGCCAAATTTGATTGTAATTCTGTTTAATCTTCTGTACCCTGTATTTTATGTGGGACTTCTTTGTAAGGATTGTGTGTGAGAGAGAGTGTGAAGACTCAAGGCAAAGTGAAGAGCAAAGAAGTTTTCACGGGTAGCTTGCAAGAAGCCTTCCTGAAAAGTGAAGCATGTGTTTTCCCACAATTAAAGCATTTTCCTGATGCTTTAGAGGGTTTCTCATATCTGCTTGTAGACTTGGATCGAGAGGGTTTTCCTTTCTTGTAAAACTCATTGTCTTTGGGATTGTTGTATTCCTTTTTTCTGTAATACCTTGCAGCAGTCCTTTTCTTATGGGGTTTCTCAGGGGATTTTTTCCTCCTGGATTTGTTTTTTGAAGGGGCTATTGGTGGTAAGCCATATTGTGTACAAAAGGTTCCTACTTTGTACTTGGCTTTGTTTTTGTTAGCCTGTCTTTGTATCTTGAAATCTCTGCATATTTTCATTCCTACACTTCTGATGGTGCTAGAGATATCACCATAGGTTAAATTGTCATAATCAATTTCTCCTAGTGAGTTGCAGAGTGTTTCTTTCACTTTCTCACCAAATAACGTGGGTAAACCATTAATGAACTTTTCTTTCCAAAATGGAGAGTAACAATCACTTCTATGCATTACTTTGGTAGTAAACACATCTTCGTACCACCTGTAATCTCCTAGAGTTCTACATCTAAGGTTACTCAGCTGATCGTAAATCCTAGATGTGATGTTACTAGGTTTTCCTATGAAGTGATTTATGATTGTATAGATCAGGGTATTAACTCCATCAGGAATTCCTCTTCCTAAGGGGTCCTTAAAAATGGGGAAGCCTTCCTCATTCTTTTGGACAACATTTTTGATGTCCTCCTTGGATTCTTCAGTGAGGCAGTTGTTCCACCATTGGAGCAACTTTCCTATGAAACCTAAGACCATAAGGTCAATGACTTCTGAATGGGTTTTTCCTTCATTGAGATAATTGTTAGCAACCATTGCTATGTGTTGAATCTTGTTCAGAATTTCTTGTTCAGATAGACCATCTATGTTTCATTCATAAAGCTTTCCTGAAGAGACTGTGAACTGGTTACTAACATTCCTTTCCTCATACTGGAGGTCTGGGGGTGTGGGTCTAGGGTGCCAATTCTTGATTAAGTTTGTCGAGGGTGGTTAGTAAAGCCTTTTTACCTCTAGGTCTCGGAACTGGTTTTCTATGTGTTCTATCTCCTTTTCATTATTTGAGGAGGTTCTACTAGAGACACTAGAAGCTTTGTGAATGTCTAATGTGGTAAGCTGGGGACCTTTGCTAGGCGAAGGGGTGATTGGTTCCTTCTTCACTAGTTTCTATAATTCCTCAAGCTTTTGGGTAACTATTTCTAAGGCTGTGACATCTTTTGATCTGATGCTAGATTGTCTAGATGTTAGGAGTTTAACTAAGGGTTTTTCTATGATAGGTTTACTAAGGCTTTCCGGTTGGTGGATGACCTTGTTTTCTATTCTATCTTCAACCCTATCTAGCTATTTTCCAATAACATTTAAACACTGGTTGGTGTAGTTGTTCTACTCAATGACTTTTTTAACAAGTCTTTCTTCTCCTGAAGGGAGCCTAAAAGGTGTGGCAGTAACATCCTGGTTTTTGTATTTGACGGTGATGGCTGCTAAAAGGGGATGGGTGGATTTGACAACTTTTTTAGTGTCTTCCTTGATCCAATTAGTTTTTGTGAGGACACAAGTCTTTCTGTGCCACACAAAATGGTTCTCAAAGTATTCAAAGAAAGAGATATCATCTTGTATCTCTTTCATGAATTCTTGCCAAGCATTCTAGACTTCAAGCTTTTGTTCTTTGGTATGGTTGGCTTTATAGGCAAAGATTTTGATCTAGAAAAGAACCTAGACAAAAGAACCTATATATATATAGGTTATACCGCCTCAGTTATCAAAGTGAAATTGCTAAACCTATATATATATATATATATATATATATATATATATATATATATATATATATATATAGGTATGGATGAATATAGTTTCCTGTTTATGCTAAACAAGTAACCGAAAAGTTGAAATACACTTTTCTTTGTTGAAAATAGTAATGAACTTTCTTCTCATAAAAAAAGAAAAGAAAATTGAAGTGAAATTGCATGAGTTCAAAACAAGTAGGCCCAAAGGCTCCAATCCAGGTATAGCCTAGTATCGTTGGCCCAATCCAATATGTTGGCCTCTATCTCTAAATTGAAAACTTCGCCAGCAATCATTCAAAAAATGCTCAAAGTTCCCTAAAAAATTACGAGGTAGTGACTTAATGTCAGACTCCCTTATGAAATATTTAAAAACAAATATTAAGCCAAGAACTTTATAACTCATCCTTCTGGTGTTTGAAAAAATTGGAAGGATACAAATAAAAATAACATTGCTCTTGCGCAAGGATGACACACATAAAAAAAAAAAAAAAAAAAAAAAATTAACCAACACTTTTTAGTATTCTTAATGAAACATTCAAGGTTCATATCTCAATTCCTTTAATTATCACGTTATTAAAAAAATTTAAAGAATTAATTAGTTACATCAAACCCAGAAATCACACTCTTTTTCCAGTTTTTTGTGTTTGGTCCAATATTTAAGACTTGCTTTGTGGAGTAGGTTCAAATCAATATATGTAGAAATAGCTATTATTGACGGTGGATTATTGACCCTACCCGACCCGACTTGCTTTACTTGGCTTTACATACACGCTTTAAAAATAATAATAATAGTGGGTCCCCCCCAAACCTCTTACACCAATATTTTCTGACTAAAATCTTGTCAGGTATGTTCTCGTTTTTTTTTTTTTTTTTTTTTTTTTTGATAATTATGTTTACTAATAAATTTTTTTTAATTTATTGAGTCAAATTTCAAAACAATTTTTTATTTTATTTTTTGCAGATTAGCAAATTATTCAATGAAATTTGACACCTTTTTATTTGTTTGCGAGTTTCTACCAAGAATAAATGTGATGTGAGTCCCATTGGACTTGTTAGTTTGAATGCTAAACTGGGTTTTGATCCAATCACACTGGGATTTCATGATTCAGTCCATGCAATTCAATTGGCTCATTGTCTGAATGTTAGTTTTATAGTTTTGAATACTGGGCATAGAGCCTATCTAATTGGGATGTCAATGAGCTCATTTGTATTCAATTGAGTTTGTTCTGAGTTTAATATCAACTTATTATTCATATTATGATTTATTTTTGTATTTGTATTTGTATTTTTTTAAGATATGGATTTGGCTTTTGTGCCTCCATTGTATCCACCAAAAGGAAACAGAGCCATCTATGAGTTTAAGCCTTTTAGCTCTGCCCTTCATAGAAATCTGTACTCCCAGAGAACTTCCTCAAGTTTAGCAACTGCAGCTACCCAAACCAGTCAGGTTTTTCTTCTTAATCCTTTGGAACACATCTTTCAATTGTTTATTTATTTCTGGAAAAAATTAGACTTTTCCATCCTAAGCTTTTCCTTCATATTCAATGTCCCCCAAACTATCAATTTGCTCAATTGACACCCCAATTTGACAGAATTGTATCAATGTGCCCTATACCATGTAAATCTGTGTTAAATGAGATTGAAATGGTAGTTTCACATTGCAACCAGTGAGAGTCATTTAGGCATTACGCATGAATGAGAATGTACGGTGGTGCAGTGGTTCGCATGTCCATTTCTGTCTCAATTTAATGCCCCAATTTAGATAGAATGGGTCACATTGATACAGTTATGTCAAATTGGGGTCTGAATTGAGCAAATTTATAGTTTGAGGGACACTGTAAATGGGTTGAAAGTTTAGAGTGGAAAAGTATATTTCCCATGTATTTTTTTCATATTTAGTCATTGTTTTGCATAATTATTGGCTTTGTTTAGGCATCTGAATTTGTGGTAGAGAACAAAAAGCATGATTTATTGAGAGCTATCCAAGAGACAAAACGAGGACTTGTTGCAACTGCTGACCAACGCTCTTCCATTGAGGAGGCTCTTGTATGGTTTTACTCCAGTATATATGTTTGCTTCATGCTTGTGCTTTTTGATTCCATATTCTACATGGGATGTTCACTTGATTAAAAGGAAGAAGTGGTATGTAAAAGTGAGTTTGTTCAAATATAACTAATGAAATGTTTATAATTGGCAGGTGAGTGTGGAGGGTTATAACATGGGTTTGCCAATTCATCTTGTAAAGTTGGATGGGACATGGCGCCTGCAGTATACTTCTGCCCCTGATGTTCTCATTCTTTTCGAAGCTGCTGCTAGACTTCCTTTCTTTCAGGTTTTTCTTCTTTTGATATTAGTTATAAGCAATTCCTTCAGCGATATTTCTGAACACTGTATTGCTCTTAGTTATGCATCCCCTCTTTTAGTTATGAAATATTTATTTCCAGAAATCATTATACATGAAGAGGCTTGAAGAACGTTGAAAATAACTTGCCTGAGGACAGTTTTTATGGATTATTGTCTGCCAGAAGATGCCTTTTTTTTTTTAGCATCTCATGTCTAAAATTTATGTACACTGGCTTATTCTATGTCTAGGTGTATGTGAAATGCCCATCACTAGATTTGTTTTTTTATTTATCTCTGTGTTTTCCTCCTAAATCATTGTTCTCTGCAATTGGTTTCTGCATGAATGTGGAGCTAGGTTGGGCAAATATTTCAAAAATTTGAGTGCCGAGATCAATCAAATGGGGGTGTCATCGGTAATGTTGTTTGATGGAGTTTCCAACCTTGTTAGAGGTAAACATCTGCCTTCCTTTCCTCCCATTACCTTATTTGGAAGCTATTCTACTTAAGTTGACAACAAAGATCTTGAAACCGTGCACTGCATTGAGTCTGGATTTTCTGTATAATTCTAATTCACTTTCTCATTATTCTCTATGTTTTGTCTTCTTTTGAGTCACACAATATCAATTTTATTACAGTTGTTTATGTTCAACGATAGGTTCCTCAGTATGCAAGATCAGTACTGAATATTGTAGAGCAACTGTAATTTCTGCTAGTCATTTGCCATTTCCAGCAATGTATATGAGATTTCACATATGGGGATGCTTCAGCTAGTGCATATGATAAAAAGGCCTTCAGCTTGTTGTTTGAGTAAATGGGGATGCTTCTCTCAATCTTTCTTATTGATATTGACTAAGATGTAACAAAAGATGAGTAAAAGTGCAACTCATTTAGTATATAAACATAATGAAAAAAAATATAGAGAACAAAAGAGAAGCCATTAGAAGAGGTTCTTCTCAATGAAAATAAAATTAAAATAAATTTTCAAACATCACACTCTCCCCAATATGGCAGCCTAAAGAAAATGATTTAAGAAGAATATGCCCCTCCACCCTCTTCTTCATAACACAGGTTCCTTTCAAATCTTTTAGGTAAATATGCATTGAAAGACACCAAAGGTGAAAAGGGTCTCCTTTCCTCTTACTCAAACATTTCATCTCCCATGCCTTGTGAAGAAATTACGCAGCAATTGGGCAGCAACCCAAGACATGAAAGTAAGAAGGGGAAAAAAAGAAAAGAAAAGGCCCACCTTATACACATTTGAACAAATACATTATATATATTTGGATACATAGATTATAGAAACACACCCGCATGCGGAAAGACACATCCATAAATTTATTTCTCATAGCATATAAAAGGGATTAGCGCATTAAGAATTCTCCATATTCTTATTGATGTCGTTTGGTCCTGGGCTATCTTGTCAATCTTGAGTTTACGGAAGAGTATTTCCTTGCTTCTCTTATACCTTTCTTCTAAATTCCTGTAAGCTAATCTTAATGTAGTAACTAAATTCCAACATTTTATTGTGATGGTCGACATAAATTGATTATGGGTAACTTCTTGTTTCTAGTGGTGAGTATTTAGCAACTGCAGCTACCCAAAGTAGTCAGGTTTTTCTTCTTAATCCTTTGGAACTCATCTTTCAATTTTTTATTTATTTCTGGGAAAAATTACACTTTTCCATCCTAAAATTTTCCTTCATTTTCAATGTCCCCCAACCTATCAATTCGCTCAATCGACACCCCACTCTGATAGAATTGTATCAATGTACTCTATAAAATATTCTTTTATATACAATAAACGTACCTCCAATTCGTATAATTATATACAAAATCCCTTCTGTTAGGCACTCTTCAGTTTGGAGGGTTATGTTCACTGATATTGCAATAAGAAATAGTAGTGAACATGGTATCATTTGTATTATATATATATATATATATATATATATATATATATATATATATATATATATATAAGCATCATTACTTATGTCATGTGAATTACATTGGAATAGCTAAGGTAATCAGAATAACAACTAGATTGGAATCCCACTTTGCCACTTTTTCCATATATTAGGACATATGTGGATATTGTTAGAGACATATGTTATATAAATTAGCTAATCCTTTGATAAAACGCACTTTACTTGTAATTGGGTAAATTTAAGATGAGTTTAGTACTTCAAGGAATAAGAGTTCAAGTCTAGTATTTAAGCAATGCAAATCTATCCAAAAAAAAAGTGAAAAAATGTTGTTCATTAAAACTTGACAGATAGATATCTATCGAGGTTTAATGCTTATGCTCAACAGTTGCTCGACAGAGATGGTATCTATCGAGAATTACGAAATTCAGATTTTCAGATTTGTTTTCACGCATATTCAAGTGTATTTGTGTAGGGTTTCTTTTCTCATATCCCTAAACATATATAAGGATTATTTTATGGGCTGTCAAAGGTGATGTAAAGTGATGCAACTCAATGCAAATTAATTGTGCATGCAAATTGTGACCGAAGACAGAATTTGCCCTAGTTCATTATATTCCTTGTAGAAGCTGCTGCATCTTTAAGGTTTTGTAACCAAGGATTTTCTTGATCTTCATCGTTCGGATGAATTGAAAAACTTTGCAGTCAATATCTTCCTCAAGTTGGTGTGTTAGTCACGTACTTAGATCCGTGCATCAATTCGTTAGTCACGTACTGGGAGCCATGCATTGAAAGGAGAGATTGTCACTACATTACAAGTCCAATTGTGTATTGGGGTAAGGGTTCAACTGTAGGTTGGTATTAGGTACTGAGATTCCTTTTATTTGTAATCGCATGTTTTGATAATAGTGGATTCTCGGAAGTGGTGACTTTAAATTCATCCGGTGGGGTTTTGTCTCGGTAGTTTCCCCTATTTGTAAACAAATTACTCGTGTCAAATTTAATTTCCGCTGCATTTAGTTTAATTGGTGATTTGTTTGTACTACTACGCTTGTTGCATGTAATTGAACCTAATTAATTCACTTGGCTAATTAATTGGTTAATTTACCAAATGGGTCAATACATTCTTGGCCTATCACCATACAATTAATGATGGGAACGGAAAGTGCAAAAAAACATCTTAAGTTGGCTTAAAATATCACAAATGTAATTGAAATTAGATATATAATTACATAATATCAATTAATTTAATCACAGATACAACTTTGAAGGAAATTATTGGAGTTACACACACATATAATATACATATGTAAGATGAGTAATATAAGAACCATGTAGAATACTTCTCAATAAACCACAAGCATACCACCGCGCACCCTTGGTACGGTGGTCACTCCATAAGTATAAGTGTTTGTCGGGTGTGGGGGGCAAAGGCCGGGGTTCAAGTCTCTAAAAGGGAGTTTCACACACATATACACTTAGATTAGACTAGAGTAGAATTTCTATCTTGTATCTAAAAAAAAAAACCATAAGCATGTTTATTAAGCAAGCCAAACAATTCTTTCTTCGATTGTAAAACTTTATGAGCCTGCAATAGAAAACATAAAAGTGGAAAAGTTCAAAGTAAGTAAAGAATTTAATACGAACATTAGGGGGGAGAAAAGTTTGATTTTTGACCTTCTGCATGGCCAAGCGTGTTGCATTAAATCCTAGCGCCAAGAAGAATGTCCCTAACCAATTGCAACTCAGAGATGGCCTTGCTAATGTCCCATCGTTCCTGCGGCAACTCCATAGAGCATGCCAGGCCAAGCTTCACCAGGGATATCAAACACTTACTCGTTCTATTTGTTGGGGTGCAATTGTGATTGCCAGTTACTTCATCATTATTGTTTAAAAGTTTTGGGTCCGCAATCTCCAATACATGGTTAGGGCAAGCTATGCTAGCGTAGTTATGAAGATTCAAGCCTCCATCAAACATACTATCTGTAGGTCTCTTTCCTGTTATCATTTCCAACAATAAGATTCCATAGCTGTAGACATCCCCTTTGGTTGACACTTCAGTTCCTAGACCATACTCTGCCATTGAAAACGTTTGATATAGGTAATATAGTCACATTAAAATTTAGGAACTAAAAAAGTAATCATGTTAAATGTGGGAAAATATATGTTAACAAATGAAAATTTCATTAAATTGTTGTTACCTGGAGGAATGTACCCAATAGTTCCTCTTATTCCAATTGAGCTGCTTTGCTTCAGATTTGTTTGTTCTAAAAGAAATTTTGCAAGTCCAAAATCTCCAACATGAGCAATCATATCATAGTTGAAAAGAATGTTGCTTGGCTTTAAATCACAGTGAACAATTGGCATTGGGCAATGATGATGTAGATAATCAAGTGCACATGCAACGTCAATGGCAATGTTTATTCTTTGAAGAAGGTTCAAATTTTGTATCTCTACTTGCCCAAAATTTGTTTCCAGATCATGTAACCAATTTTCTAGATTTCCATTGGGCATGAACTCATAGACTAGGGCCTTAAATTCATTACCATGAAAATCCACACTTGAGCAACAAGTTATGATCTTCACAAGATTTCGATGACGTATATTTTTCAAGGTTTCACACTCTGAGATGAAGCTCCTAGAAGCTCCACTACGTTGAAGATTTAGTACCTTGACTGCAACAATTGATCCATCCTCACCAAGGATGCCTTTATACACTGAGCCAAAACTACCCACACCAATTAAATTTGCTGTAGAGAACCCATCAGTTGCTTTAAGGAGCATTTGGTAAGACACTTTCACAAGTGATTTTCTCAAGTAAGATCCTGAAGTGGTTTCTTTTCTTCTATTTTTGTGCCAGTAAAATAAGAAAAATGACACTGTGGTTACTGCTAGAATCACACAAGCCATTGAAACTAAAATTTTGATTGCAAGAGGCCACTTCATTTTCTTCTTTTCTTTTGTTAAGCACCTAGGCAACTTTAGTTTCAATATGCCCCCACAAAGCCTATTGTTTCCTACAATTGATAGTGTGCTAGCATTTGCAAAAACTCCTTTTGTTGGAACCTCTCCCTCAAAATCATTGAAGGATAAATTCAAACTATTCAAGGCGAGTTCGCCCAAGAAATTTGGAATTTGACCTGACAAATTGTTTTGAGAAAAATCCATAACTTGAATACCTCTTGAAGAACTCAAAGATGTTGGAATTACTCCATGAAAGAAATTACCTTCCATGTAAAGGTACTCAAGGCTAGTGCAAGAGCTTAGGCTACTTGGAATCTCACCAGACAACTTGTTCTCAGATAAGTCCAATTCTACTAAATGGACAAGATTGCCAACCTCTAATGGTAATGATCCAATTAAAATGTTTCGAGCTAAATTAAGTGAAATTGACAAGGAGGAAATTGCAAAGAGTTGTTTTGGAATGGGGCCGCTAAGATTGTTTTGAGATAGGTTTAACAAATTCAAATTTTTGCACTTTCCTATACTTGATGGGATAGTTCCTTGCAATCTGTTATTTTCGAAATGCATGTCACTCACCGAAGACAGGTTTCCAAGGGTAGTTGGTAATCTTCCGAAGAGTTTATTGTTATTTAAAAATAATCGCTGTAACTTTTGGAGATTACTAATATCACTTGGGATTGTCCCCGTGAATTTGTTATAATCTATCCCAAAGTGGAGCATGTTAGTCAAATTACCAATCCCTGAAGGGATTTCCCCAAAAATAAGATTGTAGCTAATCATAAAATATTTAAGTTGGGTTGGAAGATTTCCCAAAACATTTGGCAACATACCTTTGAATTGATTGCCCCTGAGGATCAAGTAGTGCAATCGGCTACAATTGACTAGAGATTTAATGAAATCCAATTCATCAGCATCTCCGCTTCCTAAATTATTTCCTTCCATAAATATCGCATCCAAAAGCTGTAAGCCTCCAAAATTGATTGAAACTTTTCCGGTAAAATTGTTGCCTGAAATTTGGAAGACTTGTAGCTCTGAAGCATTAGTTAATGAGGCTGGAAGAGATCCAGTAAACTGGTTTGAAAAAATTTGAAACCATTGGAGATGGTGAAGGGTGAGGAATAAGTCTGTGGGAAGACTTCCGCTAAGCTCATTTTCAGCCAATGAAAATGAAGTTAAAGATGAAAGATTATACAAAGACGGAGGAATCAAACCAGAGAGTTTATTTGCACTCAATGCAAGAAAATCTAAGCTTCTTAATTGACCTAATGCATTTGGAATCTGTCCTTCCAAGACATTTTTGGCTAGAGATAATTTTTGGAGAGAGCTAAGGTTTCCAATGAAAGGCGGGATTCCTCCCATGAGATTGTTATTGTTAGCAGAAAACAACACCAGCTTTGACAAAGAAGCAAACTCCATTGGGATTGACCCTAAAAGATTATTATTACCGACCCTAAGGTCCTTGAGGTCGGAGCAATGGGAAAGGTTTGCAGGAATTTCTCCATGGAAGGAGTTGTTTCCTAGTCTCAATACTTGCAACCTGAATAGACGACCAACTTCATTATGAATCTTGCCTCCAATGGCGTTGTTTGTGAGATCGATTCCCCTCATGAAGCTGAGGTTGCCCATGTATGGAGCCAAGGAACCCACCAAACCTCTGGACGTAAGGTTTAATACAGTGACTCTTCTATGCTTGCGGCCGCATGTTACACCTTCCCACTCACAGAAATGGAGGGAATCATTCCATGAGCTCAAAACGTTTCTAGGGTCTTTTGTTATCTTTGTTTTGAAGGCCAACAAAGCCTGATAATCCGTCTCATTCCCACCAAAATAACTAGAGGTGCCAGTATTGCTAAATAAAACAGCAAGAGTTGATTTTACATTGAACAAGAGAAGGATGGCTAGGAAGTGAATTGAGCACAATAGTCTCGTTCTCATTGCTACAAGTGAAGATCCACTTCCTTGCTGATTCAATTTAATGAGCAAGTTCTGGGTTGTGTTTGAGTAAATGAGGTTGAAGCAGTAGAAAAATGTTGCAGAACTAGGGGCTTGAATGATGAAAAAGTAGAATTAGATTTTGGATGGCGAAGTGAGTAGTGGGTCATAAGAGAAGGATGGCTTGGAAGTGAATAAAATCCTCTTCCTTGCTGATTCTATTTAATGAGCAAGTTTTGCGTTGTGTTTGACTAAATGAGGTCGAAGCAATAGAAATGTTGCTGCACTAAGGTCTTGAGCGATTAGAGAATAGACAGGGATAGCGAAGTGAGTGGATCGGATCATATCGCAACAACTAAAATAATATGAATGCTACAATTTTTCCTCATAGACAAGGAAAAAAGTAAACCAATATTCACGCAATGGTAATGGCAACACAAGTCTAGTCTTTGTCTTTTGTGAGGATTCCCACTTTTGGTTCATTTCTTTCATTCAAATTCAATGGTTCTACCAGAGATGGTCCAAATTCCGTTCTTTTTACGGTTTACTCTCATTGGGCATTAAATAATTTAATTTAATTTTTTTATTTTTAGCTGCTGAAGTTCAAATTGTTATTATTGGAAGTTTGGAACTAGGAATAGATCACAGAGTATATTACAAAATGATTCTAAATACCATACGGAGGGAGCTTTTATGCTATGCTTATATGAACTAGAATGACTTTTGTCTGGTCTCACACGTTTGCTGAAAAAAAAAAAAAAAAGAGCCTCACTTTTGCTTATACGACCTTCTTCTATTTTTTTTTTTTTTTAAATTTTTAGAACCAACCTTCTTCTAACTTTAATTATACTATTTAGTTTTAAATTGTTTGTCATGGATATATAATAACCATAACATGTTTGTCATTAACTTAATCATACTATTTAATTTTAAATTGTTTGTCATGGATATAATCATGACATGTTTGTCATTAACATATGTATTTTTATCCAAATATTGATAGGATGTATTTTGATTTTTTGAGCAAATAATTTTAAATATATTTATGAAAGATTTAATAAAAGTGACAAAAACCTAAGGACATCTTTAAAAGAAAAGCTATTGTGCGCGAGGCGACACATCCCAAATAAGGCAATCAAGAAGAAATTTACAATCTAGAACAAAATCTTTATTACCTAATCCCAATAGATGAATTCAATTTAATGAGCGAGTTCTGGGTTGTGTTTGATTAAATGTGGTCGAAGCAGTAGAAATGTTGCAGCACTAGGATCTTGAAGTGAGTACGCAGTGGATCATAGCGCACCAAGTAATGTGAATGTTACAGTTTCCTCGTTCTTGTCTTTGTCTTTTGTGAAGAATGCGACTTGTTGCTTGTTACAGTTTCCTCGCACACAGTGAAAAAAGTAAATTAATCACGCAATGGTAACGACAAAAATGGTCTAGATTGGGGATAGTGAAGTGAATGGATCATATCGCACCAACTACTATGAATCAATGTTCTCAAAACCGGACCGGACCGGCCGGTCGGACCGGAAAACCCGTGAACCGGTCACAAATCCGGTTTTTTAAGTGTGAAAACCGGGCATTTAAATATTTTTAGTGAACCCCTTGAACCGGGGTTCAACCGGAAAAACCGGCCAAACCGTGGGCCGGTTCAACCGGTCAAAGGTTGACTTTTTATTTCTTAAAAATGGAGAAAAGGCAGCTGTGGAGTGTAGAACTTGAGTGCTATGCCTTATTTAAGGCTTATGTCCAGCATCAGAACCAACGCACCACGCATGCTATTTGTGAACAATTATGCAATGTATTATATTTATTATAGATTTATGTCAGTTTTAATTTTTTAACTTATTCTATCACTTCTCTCTCAATTTATTAAATATTACTAAATTTATTTCCTTTGATTAATTCAATTTTGATTAAAGAATAATGCATTTGCATGTGAATTTACTAAAATAATCAAAAGTAATTTTTTTTATTTAATCAAAATAATTTAGACTTGTAGGATTATTATGAAATATTTTTTTAATGCTTATTTATGTTGTACTATTTTATATTAACCTTATAATATCAATAAATTTTATTTTAAATTCTGTTTCAATTATTTTTAGTCAATTTTGCTACTATTTATATATTTAAAATACCTTTATTTGTATTTTAATTAATTATTAAATTAATTATGACATCATCACGGTTCAACCCCGGTTCAACCTCGGTTGGACCTCAAAAACCTTGAACCTCTCCCTTTTACGGTTCAATGAACGGTCCGGGTTTCAAAACCTTGCTATGAATTCCTCATGTCATATACAAGGAAAAAAAAGTAAACCGCAATCACGACAACACTAGTCTAGTCTTTGTCTTCTGTGAAGATTGCCCCTTTTGGGTCATTTTTTTCATTAAATGCTTCTACAGAGATGGTCCAAATTCCGTTATTTATTTATTTATTTATTTTTTACGTTTTACTCTCATTGGGCATTAAATAATTTATTTTTATTACTTATTTTTAGCTTTTGAAGTTAAAATTGTTATTATTGGAACTAGGAATATATCACAGAATATATTACAAAATGATTCTAAAAACTATTCGGAGGGAGCCTATATGCTGTATAATAATTTTTTTCATATACCGGTCAAAACATCCGAAAAATCTCCAATCCAATATTGACTTCCTTAGTTTGGATACAAAATTGCACAAAGACCTTGAAGAATGTGACTTTGTGGAGATTGTGAGCACCTAAGCTAGACTCCAATTTCAATAAGAATTTCCAATAATAGAGCGGTAAAGTGGGTTAGGTTGCTTGGAGTCAATCCATCCCTGAGTTTGGATACAAGATAGGAAAATTATTGCATACTATTAATGTAAATTTTACATTGTAAACTAAACAAATGTGCACAATGGTTTACACATTTTTAAAAAATGTACAATATTTTACCCATTTTTTTAGTCTTCAATATGAGATTTACATTAATAGTAAATATAAACTCAGAAGGCATGGTGAGACCTTCTTCTAATTTTTTTTTTAAACCAACCTTCTTCTAACTTTAATTATACTATTTTGTTTTAAATTGTTTGTCATGGATATAATCATGACATGTTTGACATTAACATATGTATTTTTATCCAAATATGGATAGGATATATTTTGATTGTTTGAGCAAATAATTTTAAGTATAATTATGTAAGATGTAATAAAAGTGACAAACCAACTAAAAAAAAAAAACAAAGGACATCTTTAAAAGAACAGCTATTGTGCGTGAGGTGACACATCCCAAATAAGGCAATAAAAAAAAAAAAAAAATATATATATATATATATATAAAAGAAGAAATTTACCATCTAGAACAAAATCTTTATTTGCAGGAATAGAACCATGTACAAGAAGAGAGGGGCTGTGCCCCCCCCCCCCCCCCCCCCCAATTTTTAAAATATTAAATAATAGGTATATATTTATGATTATAAAAAAAAAGTTCATAAAAAACTATATTTGTCTTCTCAAAAAAATTATATTTATCTCCGTAAACTTTGAATCCTAATTTGTTCCCTATTTATTAGCTAATCCCAAAAGATGAATTCAATTTAATGAGCGAGCTCTGGGTTGTGTTTGATTAAATGTGGTAAAGCGGTAGAAATGTTGCAGCACTAGGGTCTTAAATGATGAGAAAGTACAATAGAGTGGGACCAACTAACGTGAATGTTACTAGTTACAGTTTCCCCGCACTTATGGGGAAAAAGTAAATCAATCAGTCAATCACGCAATGGTAACGCTATTCTAGATTGGGAATAGTAAAGTGAGCGGATCATGTCGCACCGACTAATATGAACGTTACAATTTTTCCTCATACACAAGGAAAAGGTAAGCCAATCACGCAATGGAAACCGCAACACTAGTCTGGTCTCTGTCTTTTGTGAAGATTGCCACTTATGGGTCATTTCATTCATTCAAATCCAATGGTTCTATCAGGTTGTTGACTGATATAGTAATTCAATAGAGAAATGCATGCTCTCGAGGGTGGAGTCAAAAATTTTTGTTTGGGGATGGAGTTGTGACATTGTATATATTAGTTAAGACAACCCCCACAAGCATATGTATATACACACCCCAAACAAACAAAGAGCTTAATATTTTACATCAAAATTATGTTTGTTTCAAATTTTATATCAGTGAGTAAAAAATATTTTATTTGAACTAGTTAGGGCTCGTTTGTTATAGTTATTTAAACAACAGTTTTCAGTTTTTAAACAACATTATACATATTTTTACACATTTTTCACTCACACGTATTTCAAAAAAATATAAACAACGTTACTAAAAGTCTTTTACAAACGGACCCTTAAATTTTTAAAAAACATGAATGATCCAAATCTTGAAGAAACAAGTTTGATTCCAAACATGTTTGGAGTTATATTGCTCTAACCCCTTATTTGACAACTAAAAAACCATTTCATGTGTAGTTTTAGTAGTCACAATATTTTTTTAATGAGTCAATGAATTATTTAATCGCCACATAATGGGTTGAAATTGATAGATCTAAACAAGTTTAGTGCTAAACTTTATAAAAAATTTAACAAATATAAGAGCACATTTTACCATAAAAAATGAAATTGAGAAAAATAAAGTATTGTTTCTATAACTATTAGACAAATTATTTTTTTGAAGAGCGTCATTAAACTAACTCAAATATCTGGGGGCCAAACTCTTATTTTTGTAGACTAAAATTTTAAAATGTTAAAATAATTATATACATATAATAAGGAATTTTTCAAAATTTTGGGGGGCCATGTCCCCCCGTCCCACCCATGTGTGTAGCTTCGCCGCTGCATGTTCCATAAACACCATAGGACCATGTTTTGAATTGTGTTCTTCTTGACTTCCAACAAGTAAAAACCCGCTTCTCATAGAAAAGAGAACTTCCTTGGGAGAAAGAGCACAATATCTTCCACGATTGACGCACTGGGACTTGGATTGTCTGCTATATTGCCTGGGAACAATACCAAATAATCTAATGTGGTGTGAACTGAGTGTTACCACCTTTCAGTCTTTCCTTTCTCAAGTACATGTGCGTGCTTCACTGTTAAAATAAGGATTTTGCTAACGTGTACCCTAAGGGCACACAATAATTAATTATTTTTGAAAACTATTATTTTTTTTGAAATTGAAAAAGTATTGACAACTTTTTCAATTTTCGAAATTTTTTTTCCAAAAATGGATGGCTTTGTATGTGCTCTTAGAAGTCTTAGCAACGTATAGGTCTCAAATTCATTTTTTCTTTCCTCATTCACAAATTACAACTATTGAATTATTAAAAAATGAAAAAGATAGGAAATTAAAAAAGAAAAAGAGGAAAGCTCTTCGTGTAAATAAAATAAGGATGGGGTGGGTGTTTGTATGTTTTGTCTTTTTATTTATTTATTTTTTTAATGCATTGTTTTTTTTTCTTTTTCTAATCAGGTTTGTCTACATGTCTAATATATAGATGCTTCAATCAATTTCTTGGATACGCTTACAACTTCCAATGAGGCCAATTAGGTGGATGAAAAGGGGTTACCTATTGACTTGCCTTTTATTATCATGACTTTTCTTGAGCCGGAATACCTTATTCTATGCCCAATATTCCAAAGTGTTATACCTATAATACCATACATTATGGTCCAATTAGTTGCAGCCTTGCCCAATCTGACTACATTATTACATGATAACTATCTTAAAATTTGTCAATGTAGCCAAGAATAATGTTCGAAGTGATTTTGAGAAAATCGAGTTACAAAAGAGAAGCATTTCCTTAATTAGTTAGGCAAAGGGGGTAGAATGCTGTTTTGTTTGCGCGAAAAGTGCATTTGCCCATTTTGTCCCAGCATAGGAAACAAATAGAGTTCAAATTTTTCTTTTCCTCTTCCTCTTATTCACAAATCTCAACTATGGAATTATTAAAAAAAAAAAAAGAAATTAAAAAGGAAGAGGAAAAGCTCTGTGTAAATAAAATAAGGATGGAGTGGGTGTTTTAAATGTTTTGTCTTTTGTCTTCTTCTTCTTTTTTTTTTCTTTTTTAATTTTTAAAATTTTTGAATTTTTTGAATTCATTGTTTTTTTTACTAATCAGGTTTGTATAAATGTCTAATAGATGCTACAATCAATTTCTTGGATACGCTTACAACTTTCAATGTGGCGAAAAGGGGTTACCTGTTGACTTGCTTTTTATTATCATGACTTTTCTTGAGCCAGAATACCCGAACAAAATGGACAAATGCCCTTTTCATACAAACTAAGTAGCATTTTGCCCTCTTTTCCAAACTAATTAGGAAAATGCCCTTCTTTTGAAACTCGATTTTGAAAAAATCGAGTTTCAAAAAAAAAATTTGGAGCCCTATAATGACGTTTTAAGGAGTCTATAGTAACATTTTTAGGACCTATAGTGGCGTTTTATAACTTGACCTCCATGAAATCAAGTTATATGCAATTTTTTTCATTTTTTTTTTGCATATAACTCAACTTTGTAAAGATCGAGTTATAAAACGCTGCTATAGGTCCTGAAAACGTCACTATAAGCTCCTTAAAAACGCCGCTATAGGGCTTAACTCGATTTTTAGAAAATCGATTTTCAAAAGAGGGGCATTTCCCTAATTAGTTTGGAAAAAAGGGCAAAATGCTGATTAGTTTGTGTGAAAAGGGTATAGGCCAATTTTGTCCCAGAATACCCTATTTTATGCCCAATATTCCAACGAGTTATACTTATAATACCATACATTATGGTCCAATTTGTTAGGTTCTAAAGACTAGGATCTAATGTATTTAGAACTTCATTTTGTATGTTGGCAAACCATGATCAAAACAATGTTGAGTCGTGTGTTAGACTTGCTCAAAGTATGGGGTTTATTGTAAAGTTGGAATCGAGTTTTTATGCAGAATTACTTGTAACTTTCTGTGAGACTCGATTGATCGAAAATTAGACTCGATCGATCGAAAATCGCACAGAACGTTTTTTCTGCAGAATTTTCCAACTCAGCCCAAGCCCGTTTTAATGTATAGGGTTTTATGTTTGCCCTAAGTATAAAAGGGAAAACCCTAGCCATGTTTTTAGAGTTCTGTTTTGCTGTGTTTGTGAATCTCATTGTGAGATCTAGAGGTGTTTACCTTCACATACACTTAGGGTTTACAAACTTGAGATTTATGTCAAGAGTTGTGTAGATCATTACAGTTGCAGAATCAAAGAGCACAAAGATATACAAGCAGGTGCGCTTGTGGATTTGCTGAAGAATTCCGGAAAGAAGGAGTCCGTGGATCTCGGAGCTATCATGGGGTCATGGTAGTAAGTTTCCTACAGGCAGGTAGCAATATGACGTTAGTGGTCTAAGTCTATTGTGTAAACTTCAATTCTTTCATAGTGGATTCAGTTTACCTTGAGGATAGCTAGGTCAAATCCTCCCCAGGTTTTTACCGGTGTGGTTTCCTGGGTCATCATATCTTTGTGTTGATTATTTTCCGCTGCTTTATTGTTTTTATATTTATTTGAGTTAACCTAGTTTAATTAAATTACCTAAGTTAATAACTTGGCTAATTCTCTAGGATTAATCTGTTGGGTTAAGGGGTCTAAACGAACTGACAAGTGGCTAATTCTCTATGTGTATATCACCTCACATGTTTCTCAAGCTTATGCTAGTTGCACACACTACACAAGTTAATCTTTGCTAAAGTTGTGTACATGTTATTTTGTGTGTTTTTGGGTTTGACCAACCAAGTTTGAGAATTCTTTGAAAATTGATGCCGAACATGTTTACTTGTTTATTTTTTTGGGTATATTGAGAGAAAATTTTGGTTGAGGAATCTGGGTTGAATACTTGTGTTTTTTGAAAATCATATCATCTCATACTCATGCATTTGATTTTAAAAATCTGCTGCTTTGAGGAGTTTTTGGTTTAAAATATTTGGTTTTTCAAAACACTGTTTTTTCCAGAATTTCGATCGATCGAAAGTGATTTTCGACCGATCGAAAATGTTTAATTTTGTTCAGAAAACTCTCTGGTTGGTTCGATCGATCCAAGCTGTTTTTGGATCAATCGAATAAGTTTTCGACCGATCGAATGTAATTTTCGATCGATCGAAAATCGTGCCGGCTGTTTTTTAAAAAGAAAGATTCTCACGTGGCTCTTCACTTTTCAAACCTTTTTCAAAAACTTTCTTTTCTCCCTACCAACTGGTCAGCACCTTTCTTGGGAGTTTTGTCGTTTTCCTCCGATTCTTTTGCTACAATCTCTCTCCCACAGCTGGTAAGACACTTTTACCCCTTTCTTTTGCATTTATTTTCTATTTTCATGCATTTTTTCATGCATATTTGGGTAATTTCGGAATTTTGGGTTTTTCTATTTTTGGGATTGTTTTGGAGTGATTCTTTCTCAAATTCTTTATGGGTTTTTGTGGGGACACCTTTCCTAAGCACCTCATGTGGTTTAATTTGGTTTATTTGGTGCTTTGAAGAAAATTTGAAATTCTAGGGCTTATATTTGAATAAATTGGGGATTGTGTTCAATTGGGTTGAAATTGATAAAATTGGCTTGTTAGATTGATTAATTTGATCATTATATTGAGTTAATTGACTATTGTGTTGATCAATTTATCAATTTGTTGTGTTTTGAAAACTAGGGTTTTTCAAATTGGGTATTTTTGATACACTTTGCTTGCTCAAGCCAATTTTGTTAATTTGAATCAAATTTGAACATGTCACTGCATTAGTACATGCATCATTTTCTGTTCATGCTCATGCATCATATAGATTTGATATTTTCTATATTTTTTTTTGCTGTGCTAACTTGCAGTCTGCTCTTGGTTTTGGTTTTTGCTCTTTTCTTTCTGTGTCTGTCTCTTTTCCTTAGCACTATGCCTAGGAAAACTCGAGCCCATAGGACTGTTGATCCTTCTCCATCTTTTGACACCGAGAGATTTCCTAGTGAGTCTAACCAGATTACCTATGAGACCCTTAATCTTAGGCGTCAGATTTGGGCTGAGCGTAGGGTTATCTTAGATGAGTTAGATCCTGAGGTTCGTAGGAACTTTGAGCGTCGGGGTTGGTTACCTCTTCTAGACTTTGAGCATCCTCCTCTTGCTTCTTTGATTAGAGAGTTCTATTCGAACCTCTCTATTCATGTCTACGATAACGACACCTTAGTCAAGGTGTGGTTACGTGGTGTCGAGTATCGCATTACCCCTTCGGTGGTGTCGAATGCTCTTGGGGTGCCCATTGTGGACCATCCCGTCTTTCCTTATGAGGAGTCTCCTCCCCTTGATGACGTCTTGTCGTACATCACTGGTACTTCTATCCAGTGGGGTTCTGATCCTCGGATCTCGTCTGCTGAGCTGTCTGAGTTGCACTATCTTTTCTTTCGGATAGCATGTCATTCTTTGTGGCCGATTACTCATGTTCACACCGTCCCTCTTGAGCGATGTGTGTTTCTATATGCTTTGGTCACTGATGCTCCTATCAGTTTTCCGCATATGTTCCTTCGTTCTTTGAACGAGGTTCATCGGTCTAGTTCTCAGGCTCATGCTTTGTTTTTTCCTGTTTTTATTCATAGGATTCTTCTCTTTCTTGGTTTTGGTGAGTATCCTGCTTCCGAGCCTGTTCATGTTATTGCTCCTATAGGTGCTACCTTTTTGAGGCAAAGGGCTGCTCAACTTCGAGCTAGCTCTAAGCGTGCTAGGGTAGAGCCTACCGGTGTCACTCCGCCCCCTTCTTCTTCTTCTGCAGATCCTTTTGCAGCTGGGACTTCTTCGGATCCTGCTGTTGCTGCTGCTGCTGCTGATGTTCCTCCACCGTTTGATGAGGTTTCTGACCTTCGTCGGACGCTTGACACTGTCGTGACCGTTCAGGCGGCTCATGGTCAGCTTTTGGTGGACATCCTTGATGAGCTTCGTGCATTGCGAGCGGATTTGGCGAGCTCTCGTCGATCGTCTCCACCTCCTTTTGATGATGAGTGAGTGCCCTTTGGCAATTCGTCACAAAAAGGGGGAGTGCATAGTTCATTAGTAGCTAGTTTTTTGTGTTGAGGGGATTTACATTTTAGGGGGAGTGTTTGTTTTCTTAGTAGTGATACTGCGGAGCTTGTGGAGTTATTAGATTGTATCTAGGTGCTTCACTGTGTAATTACATTTTTAGCTCTTGATTAGGAGATATTTTTGTTGAGATACATTGTTATGTATATGTTTTCTTATTTCACTATGTTACTGTGCTTATTGACTTATATTGATGATGTTATTCATGATATATGTTTGTTATTATGTGTCATGTGAAATTAAGAAATTTTTAATTATGTATTTCCTATTTTTGTTCCACACATGCGTTTATGTGTTTGTTAAGTGTTACAGGAATATACAGGTTGCTTTCAGTCAAGCTGCTGTCTACTTTGCAACTGTTGGATAGTAGTTTAGGTTGAATTGTTAAGTGGCTATTTTTTGTAATGGGCTTTTTCAATTTGTAACTTTGAGCATTTTTGTTTAGTCTGTGTTTTGTCACGGATTGCCAAAGGGGGAGTTTGTTAGGTTCTAAAGACTAGGATCTAATGTATTTAGAACTTCATTTTGTATGTTGGCAAACCATGATCAAAACAATGTTGAGTCGTGTGTTAGACTTGCTCAAAGTATGGGGTTTATTGTAAAGTTGGAATCGAGTTTTTATGCAGAATTACTTGTAACTTTCTGTGAGACTCGATCGATCGAAAATTAGACTCGATCGATCGAAAATCGCACAGAACGTTTTTTCTGCAGAATTTTCCAACTCAGCCCAAGCCCGTTTTAATGTATAGGGTTTTATGTTTGCCCTAAGTATAAAAGGGAAAACCCTAGCCATGTTTTTAGAGTTCTGTTTTGCTGTGTTTGTGAATCTCATTGTGAGATCTAGAGGTGTTTACCTTCACATACACTTAGGGTTTACAAACTTGAGATTTATGTCAAGAGTTGTGTAGATCATTACAGTTGCAGAATCAAAGAGCACAAAGATATACAAGCAGGTGCGCTTGTGGATTTGCTGAAGAATTCCGGAAAGAAGGAGTCCGTGGATCTCGGAGCTATCATGGGGTCATGGTAGTAAGTTTCCTACAGGCAGGTAGCAATATGACGTTAGTGGTCTAAGTCTATTGTGTAAACTTCAATTCTTTCATAGTGGATTCAGTTTACCTTGAGGATAGCTAGGTCAAATCCTCCCCAGGTTTTTACCGGTGTGGTTTCCTGGGTCATCATATCTTTGTGTTGATTATTTTCCGCTGCTTTATTGTTTTTATATTTATTTGAGTTAACCTAGTTTAATTAAATTACCTAAGTTAATAACTTGGCTAATTCTCTAGGATTAATCTGTTGGGTTAAGGGGTCTAAACGAACTGACACAATTAGTCGCAACTTTGCCCAATCTGACTAAATTATTACATGATAACTATCTTAAAATTTGTCAATGTAGCCAAGATGAATGTTCTAAGTGATTTTAAGTGAGTCTTCCCACTCCCTCTTTCCCTATTCCCTGTTTCTTCTATCTATATTATCTCAAACAAGAAGAAGAAATGATTTTAAGCGATATCATATATAATTACATAATAATTATTTAATCGAATAAATTAATGTAATAAATTTATACTCACGTTGTTCTATCTTATTTGTCCACGCTTTCTTTTAAGATGTCATAAAATATTGTACGCTTTAAAAAGTTAATGAATAAAATTTTAATAAATGGGAAAAGTTAACTTTTTATGAAATATTTTTAGAAAGTGTTATGAAATATTTTTATGAGAAGTGGGATGAAATATTCTAAAGACATTGGTTTATGAAATACTTTTTGAAACTTTTTATGGGAAAAGAAAAAAGTAATTGATTTTTTTGAGAACTTTTTATATTTCTCATAAAAATGATATTAAAACTTTCTTAAAATGATTTATTAACAATTGTCATAAGAGTACCTATTAACCTTAATAAATTTACTAAAGTGGCATTTATTTAATTTTAAAAAGCTAATGTATATTGGCCTTTCAAATTTTATGAGTTTAAACCTTTTTTTTTTTTTTTGAGATAGTTAAATTGTGTTGGGTAAACTACGTATTTTGTCCCTATCCTTTATACCATATTTCAATTTAGTCCAAAACTTTTTAATTGTGTCAATTTGTTCTCTAATCTTTCAGTAACTTGTCACTTTAGTCCTTGATGTTATGTTTTGAATAGAAATTGCTAACGTGCCAAACGATCAAAATAAAAAATTAGTTTATTATCAGTTGTCACATTAATGGAAATTAATTTTTCATTTTCTTTATTAGCTATGTCAATAATTTTCATCAAAGAGATAATGACAAAGGCTAATTGTTTAAATTTTGGGTAAAATTGGTTAGTTGAGTTTAATTGTTTTTAGCTTTATTGTTGGTAAATTTTTTTGTTGGGCTAATTTTTTTGAGCTTCTATATATTTTTTTTAGAGTTTACATCTATAAGTTTTTTTATGGCTTTTAAAATGAGGAAAATGTTAAAGATATAATTTTTTTTTTATAAATTGCTAATTTGGTGAGTGATTATTAGTAAGTTAAAAAGTGATGTAAGTGGTATGCCCAAATATAAACAATAAGAATTTAGTACCTTGACAGTTTGTAAAATATTCTAGAAAATTTTGTGGCTATAGCATTATTCTTAAAATAATCAATGATATTGCTATGGGAGGCAAATTGTAATTTTATAGAACAAAATTGCTAAAATTGTTACCTAGGCATATACTAATATTAAAAAAAAAAAAATTGGGCAAGGTTGCTGAAATAATACATTAGGACCCATGAATAATGCCAAAAAATGTAATTAGACTCATGAATAGTAGAAAAAAAAAGTTGAATAGAAAAAAAAGTTGGCCTTTTAAGCTAATGCCAAACTCATACTAAATAGTGTTTCTTTTGATCAAAACTGTTTTAAAAATAAAGCCCTTTGGAAAGATAAATAAGTTATTAAAAAAAAAAAAAACAGATCTTACACTTTCAAATACGCCAACAACTAATCTATAATAAATGGTTCATAACCTGTGAATTCTATATTTGTGTTCTAACTTCAAAATAACAAAAATTTTCAACAAAACAATAGGTTATGGACGAAAGTGGGATGCTGAAACTTGTAGAGATGATGATAGCATTAACCATGGTTGTGGCAGTACTGCAACCCAAGGAAATAAACATCTTTGAGGACTAGATTGTTAGAAACGTACTCTCGACCCCTATAATTTGGTCCACGCTCGATTATCATCCTTCAAATTTAAAAAAGTTGCAATTTTTTTTTTTTTCACTGAAAAATTAAAAAGATGTTAACTTTGTGCTTCCATCCATATATTCCCATATCAGCATTTCGTCTATCACGTATGCAATTTCTTTAACGACAATCAACAACACAAGAAAATAAACATATCTACAAAAAAAAAATAAAAAATAAAACAACATTATCATGGCATGTTCCAAGTTTCCGAAAAGGCCTGAAAATCCACCCATTCAAACCAATAAAGCCGTGCCGGGTAGTATCAAACAGCAACATGTCGAAATTCGGTCACATTTTCATTCCCAATTCTCTCAATCGTTACACACACTCTCACTAACTAAGATTGTCAGCCTAATGATCATGATTATGATTAGATCTCCCAAAAAAAAAAAAAAAAAAAAAAGCTTAACAAGTTCAAATTCAATCCAATTAGAACTAGTAGTGGCTCTAGTGATTTTTTTCAAAGTGTTCCTTAACAAGCATAAATTACATAATCTAATAAAAAGAAAAATTTGTATATTAATAACAACAACAATAAAAAAACACACAAATACATAAAGTTTACAATTACTTTCTACGTGGTTTTCTTATAAAATATTTGTCTATAATTCTAATAAAAGAATAAACAGTAAACTATAAGTTCATTTGAAATATTAATAAAATTATTGATTATTGTTGTTTAGTTGTTTCATTAATTTGTTTGTCTTTTATAAACTATAATTTGTTATATTGTTGTTTCATTAATTATAAAATTATTAATTGTTGTTTAGCCTAACATAATTTAATTTGTTTGTCTTTTATAATGTATTGGTTAATTAAATTATTAATTATTGTTTATTAGTTGCTTCTCCCAATTAATTATTACTTAATTAAATTATTATTTATTAGTTGCACTAGCACACAGCCCATGTGCAAATAATCTTTCTTTGAGAAACAATAATGCAATAATATAATTTGACTCAAGCTATAAATATATATATATATATATATATATATATATCAATCAATGAGTACCAAAAGAGAAAGTGACATGATGGGAAATTACTTGATAAAAGGAAATTATAAATTCCTAAATTGCCCAAGCCCAATCCCAATCCGGTTTTTCCTTGATTTTTTTCCTTTTCACCATTTTTTAATTCTCTCATCTTTATCTTCTCTTTTTTCTTTTCTTTTTTCACTCTTGTCTTGAATGGTTCTCATCCACATATTTAGGGTCCGTTCGGTTGGAGGAGTGGAAAAGTGGAAGAATGGAAAATTGTGAGAGGATGGAAAAGTGGGAGGATGAAAAATATTTAGTTTTTCCTCTTGTGTGTTCAGTTGGGGGGGTGGAAAAGTGGGAGGATGGAAAACTCTTGTGTTCAGTTAGAGAGAAAAAGGAAATGATGGAAAATGTAATTTGTATAAATTGATTATTATACCCTTGTTACATAATATGTAAGAAATAAATTTATTTCTAATCATTAAATAATATAAAATTTATCACATCATATATATAAATTTATATTATTATAATGTAAAAATTAGATCAGGTCATGTTGAAAAAAAAAAAAACAACATTCAGTAATGTTGAAAAGAAAAAAAAAAAAAATATATATATATATATATATATATATTGTTCAGTAAAGTTGAAAAGAAAAAAAAAAAAAAAAAAACAACGTTGTTCAGTAACGTTGAAGAAAAAAAAAAAAAAAACCAACGTTGTTCAATAACGTTGAAAAGAAAAGAAAAAAAGAAAAAAAGAAAAAGAAAAAACAACAACAACGTTGTTGTTGTTAATGTTGAAAAGAAAAAAAAAATAAAAAAAAAAAAACTTTCAGGTCAATGTTGAAAGAAAAAGAAAAAAAAAAAAAAGAAAAAAAAGAAGAAAAAAAAAACCTTGAAAAAAATAGGTGGGAAGAGGGTATTTTTGTAAAAGTTCTACTATAGAACTTTTTTTTCCAGATTTTCCTTCCGATTTGGAAGGAAAAAAAAAGTGGGCTCGGAGAGAAAACTTTCTCTCGAGTTTTCCATCCTCCCTATTTTCCTTCCCCAAACAACATTTTCTACCATATTTTCCATCCTCTATTTTTCATCCTCTCTATTTTCATTCCAAACGAACACACCCTTAGACTTCTCTTACTTTCCCAACGCCTTGACTAGTTGACTTAAACCTTCCCAGTTCCTAACTAATCATCTCTCATCTAAACGTTCAAAGGTTCTCTCTTTTTCCTATCATTTTTTTTTCTCTCGCAAGTCTCTTCCTCTCCGCCCTTCTTAGTCTCTTCATCCTCTTCCTAACAAATCTCTTCCTCTCCCTCCTTCTCAGCCTCAATTACAAACAACAAAAATGCAAGATTTTTTTTGTCATAAAAATCTTGCAGAAACATTGCATCGTCAACGTGCTCTTTTTTTTTTTTTTTTTCCAAAAGATTTTGCAAAAGTATTCATCTCAATATTTGATAGATCTCATGGTGGCGAGGAAGACCGATCTCCAATCTTCGATGCACGATGTGTTCTGATTCGGAGCTCGAGTTTGAGGCCCAATGTAATGACCAATGTGCTCTGTTGCAGCGTTGCTCGAGGCAGAGGCGCCGTCTATTGGTTGTTGTCATTGATGTGCTCTATTCAGGGTGTTCCTAATTTTAGATGAGGGTGTTCCTAATTTTTTTTAAGGGTAAACAAATAAAATTTTTTTAATTATTATATATAATTTTTTTTTCAAGTCAGGGTGTTTCTGGGAATAACTAACCTGATTGTGGCGTCGCCACCGATTAGAACCAAATAAACGCATACAAAATTTAAACCCCAAAATGACTATTCAGATCAATAAAAAAAACCTAATATAACTCATAAAAAAAAAAAAAAAAAAAGTAACGAGACAATCTAATAAAAAAACGCACTGTTTAGCATTTCCGATCTAAATCTAAATCAAATTTGTTCCAATCCCAAACAAATTAAAAAAAAATTAATAATTCAAAAAATAAAAAAAGTTGTACAGAGCTTTCAGACATAACCGTACATGCTCTCTTTCTTGGAATCTTCTAACACTGTCAATCGAGCTCCGTACATGGCCAGCATGGTTTTTTTTTCTTTTTGTTTTTTAACAATATGGGATCAGAAAGTTTGAAGATCTGAGAGACAGTTCAACTAAACTAACTCGTCAAAGGATTCAAAGAGAAACAGAGAAGTCCCTCTTTACGATTCTGAAAAGGTTTGGATCAAATTACATACAATACGACATAAACTTAAAAGGAATGTTGATGCTATGATGAGGATTTTTTCATATATCCCTAAGTTCGAGAGTGTCTGAATTTTACACTCTGATTGGGTTCAGTTGTATTGTGCTTGTTTTTTTAGAGGAATGATGATATGCTCAAATCTAGATCGTCTGATTTTTTGTGTATGATGGAGTTACACGACTTATTTACCAGTTTCTATAATTTGATTAAATAATACATGTAGATAGTTTTATAGATTGACATGTATTACTATTACCTATATAAAATAAATAATTAAATAAATGGACACGTGTTGAGTTATAGAAAAACTTTGTTAATTTTGAATGTTGTAAAATTTTAATTAATTTTATTGTGTTCCTAGAAAGACTATTGTATAATAAGGGTTTTTTTTTTTTTTTTTTTATCTTAATGTATAATGAAATAAAAGAGCTCAATATCAAAATAAAATAAATGAAAAAAGGGCGATCGCTTATAAAGTTAAATATATGAAAAGTGTTTACAACCTTATAGGAATTAGCTTAACAAGCATCTCTTTGTGTTTTTAGCGGAAACAATTAGAATTGAAATCTTCCTATTTCTCATTGTATATCTATCTAATTAAAAAAAAATTATATGAAAATTAATATTGAAGTAAAAAAGGTCTATCAATTTCACAAGTGAGATTGGATGGTTTATGTCAAGATGAAGTATGGTAACTAATCTAATCCGTAAAATTTAGTAGAGAGCTTATTCCCTGCAATTGATGAACTTACTAACATCACCATATGGACAAAAAATGCTAACTTTGCAATTAAAATCCGAACTCAACCTATTTAACAAAAATAAATCCTGACTCAACACCTTAAACTCTAAATCTTTCCTTAAAAAAAATCTAAATCAAAGCAAGCTAATGTGCCACCATGTATAATTAATTCTAGCTAGAAGGGTAATGGGATAGAAGGATTTGGTACGTAGTGGTAAAATAAGCTTCAAAGTTCTAATAAAAAGGCACATCACAAGTTTTACTCAACCATTATAATATGCTATGACATTATTTATATGGGATTATGGTGAGGTAATGCTACAATGGGCACGAAATTGATAAGAAAATTTGTGATGGAAGGTGTTTTCGAAGGATTTTGGACTTATGTTTGCATAGAAATCATTGACGGGATAAGACATTTCTTTTGAATGGTGGAAATGTTGGAGCCAATTTCATGGCCTTGGAAGGGGTTTGATGAAGGTGAGAGTGTCTCTTTAAATGAATTTCATAACTTTTACGTGAGAGAATTCTAAAATTGAACGAAGCGTTCCCCTTTCTTTGTGATTCCATTATTTATTGGTTTTTTTTTTTTTTAAGATTTCTAAAAATTTTAGGGAACTTCATTTTTCAGGTGATAAAATGGAGCATTTAATCTAGATAGATTTTAGAGGGGGTGAGGGGGGCAATCGCATAAGAAATCAATTTACTTATTTATCTTTGAAAAGCAAATGATTATTTTTAATAATTGGAAATTCCACAATCATCTTGTAGGATTTTCCAATGCATATATGTAGGGGTGTTCACCAAACCGCATAAACCGCACAAACCGCAAAAACCGCACCAAAACCGCCCGCAAAATGACATAACCGCACCGCACCGCACCGCATGGTGCGGTGCGGTTTGCGGTTTTATAATAAGAAAATCGCATAAACCGCACTGCACCGCACCCTCTCTATATATTAATATATTTATTTATTTATTTTTAATATTAAATATTAAATATATTATTAATAGTTTTAAAACCCTAGTTTTCAAAAAAAAAAAAGTTTAATAACCCTAGCAAGTGTTGACTAGAAAAACGAACCCAAAATAAAGAAAAACTAACTCAATAATTTAAAACTTGGCCCAAAAAAAGAGAAAAATTAGTTTTGGGCTAAGTAAGAAAAGCCCAAAATTAGAAAAATATATCAACTTCAAACCGCATCTTATACATAGTATCGCATATGTGACCGCAAAAATAAGGTGCGGTGCGGTTATGGTTTTGGCTAAACTCTAAACCGCACCACACCGCACCGCACCGCATATTTGACCGCAAAAATAAGGTGCGGTGCAGTTATGGTTTTAGCTAAACCGCACCGCAAAGTGCGGTGCTAAAAATGGCCTAAAACCGCACCGCACCGCACCGCGAACACCCCTACATATATGTATGACTATGATAATCTTTCAATTGAACCAATAGAATCAAGATTTTAATTTAATTTCATTACTCCTCTCAAAAGGACTAATGAAAATCCATTCTTTTAAATCAACACATTTTTTAAAGATTCCCATTTCTTTTTTTTTTCTTTTTTTTTTTTTGTTGGGAAGAAAAACAAATATTTCTAAAGATAAAGAATTTTTTATAATACAAAATATCATACATTTATATATGCCCTCCAACAACTCATGTTTAGTAAATGGTGTTATATTTACGTGCAACTTCGAAATACCAAAGCATTTAAACAAAAGGCTTGTAGCTATGATAATAACATTGATTACGTGAGAACAATAATAATAATAATAACTAGTCGCTAACCCGTGCAATGCACGGGCTAGTTAGATAAGAAGATAATTAAGAAGCCACATGGTAAAAAAAAAAAAAAAAAAAACTAAAAGAACCAATAAGAGACTAATTTGTTCATCAAGTAATCAACCTAAGTGGCATCATAGCTCTTGTACAAAACTATTAATCTATTGTCAATGACAATGTGGAAAACATTTTATAAATAACTTATTGATAACAGGTATAGAGAAGGGACTTTTGTAAATCATCAATAGAAGTGGAGTCAACATCTCATTGCAAATGGAATATAGCTCTATATTAAAACTAAAAGTAAAGTTTCAATCATTCTCTTTCTATAAAACATTATTGAAACTATATGTAGTTTACCTCAGTTTCAAATAGAAATTACTTGAAGAAACAACTATTTTGAATCATTATCTGAAAAAGGAGCGACATAAAAAACAAAAATAAGATGAAATTCCTCAAACATATTTTAGCATCAATGTCCAAGTTGAGCTTTATGTATAACAACCAATTAGTCACTCCAATTGAAAGCACAATGTTTGAAAGAATCTGCCAAGTATTTTACTCACTTACAATTTTCATCCACCTCCCTAAATCACTAAACTATACATCTAACTACCTTAACTTCAATTTTGAATACAAAGACAGAGCCAAAATGTCTCATAAGAAAATGCATACAATAAAGAGCCTTGAAGCCAATAATGTCTATAACCTTGAGATTTTGGAAACTTGACAGAGCCAAGTCTTTTAGCAGCTCATAGGCCAATTTATTAGCCCCTACTTCTAACACTTTTGCATATTTTGCAAGATCGTCACTCAAGTCTCAACTACCACCAATTAAAACAAAAACCTTAAAAGTTTTAACAAATTTGAATAAGGATTAAACCCAAGAAGATTGAAGCTGAAAATTGATAAGAAAGAGTTGTGCCATGTGGGGGTACCTTGTCTGCTGATTAAGTCCATGAAATACAAGAAAAAGAACTGCACCCATAAAAGTTGAACGAAAAGTAAAGACCTAGATATTATAAACTAAAGAAAATCAAAATTACTTTAAGAAAGTTAGTGAATTTGAAGGAAATTTTAAAAGCAACATTGCCTTCACAAAACCAAGTATATGCTTTGAAGAGCATCCCAAAAAATAAAAACCTATACTTGAAAGGCCAGAGACAACCTTCACGGCCTTCTACTTTGATCAATCATCACGTAATCTTAATATTTACATAGTTTATTTAAGACTTAATGATTCCATTTGTGGCACTATGAGTTGATAGCCTACCCTAATAAATAAAAATAGAATTGGTAAAGCAAATAATACCTTTATATATTTCATCCTATCAAGTGTAGTAATGATGCCCATTTTTCTTTTCAAATCCAAGGTTTTTGTTCTCTAAAGATTTCATTGCATCTTCCATCTCTCCAACTTCTCTTTTATGGTTATTGTCTCTGCTGCCTAATGAATTAAAAGAATAATCAAAATATTTAGTCAAAAACCATGTTATATGTACAAAAGATTGCAAGAATTTTATTTGTATTTATTTTGTTTTACCTCATTCTCTTCACACAGGTTCAAAATTTCTGGTAGCACTAGACTCAACAATATATTTAAAATTTTGTGGGTCAGTCTTGATGGTAAGCTCAGCAAAGCACCTGTACATTTGAAGTAGAATCAGAACCTTCAAATACCTAAATAATTGTCACCAATAACATCTACTTATGGGAAGCATCATGTGTGCTTCAAGCCTCTGGGTTGAAGACAGGTGAGTAGTATTTGCTTAGCACCTTCCTCTCTCTCATCCTTCAACTATTAAAACCAAGAAAAATTTCAAAATTCAACACCTAATTGAAATGTGTAAGACACAAATAAACACTAAATCATAAGAAACAATTTGCCAACAATCTCCATCATTTAATCAAACAAAACACACCCACTCAGCTTATTTTTACCAGTCAGCATCTGATACCAAATACCCTTTTTTTTACAGAGAACAGAGTTCAATAGTGATACACATTGTGATTTCTTAGAATGCGCCAAGAATTATGAACAATGGCTTGATGACAAAGTCAATGTTTGGTACATGTTTAGTCATATAATATACAAACGAATAAAGGAATTGAAAGTAAATTAAAGATTTCAAGTTTTGCATATCTCCTCTTAGATTCATTGTGACTGTTTTGGTTCTCATTAAAATCATAAAATATGCAGATTGAAGTGGCTTTTCATAAAATATGCTAAAGTTCCAAAGATTGGTCATTTGGTTGCATTCAGATAAAATAATAATAATAATAATAATAATAATAATAATAATAATAATAATAATAATAATAATAATAATGGAAGAGAGAACAAACAATCTGTGCAAGAGTATAAAACTAAAAGAGAAGAAAAATAATCTGTCCAATACCAGAACAATCTTATATACATAATATTCGACTCCATGCTTCATTTGGTTATGACAGATTAACAATTAATACAGTAATCTCTTCATCGGTATTAGAGGGGATTGGTTTGATAGTAGTGAAGGGTCTCCCATAGATCTCTCTCCAACTCTCTCTGCACAACACATATTCATTACCAAAAAAAATTTTTTTTGAAATTAAATCGCTAAAAACTATAACAGAACAAAAGGGCCTAAAACAAAATTGGAACAAAATATTAATAATTCCGTTGAAATTGCAACAAAAACATACTTTCAAGAAGCTAAACTACATAAAACACACAACCAACATAATCTATATATATATATATATATATAAAATCAAAGCCTCTGCTAGATCCACAATTTTCCATGTCATCTTTTTCTTTTTCTTTTTAATTCTTTTTAACGTTCCCCAATCCAATTATAAAACTCCCACAGCCTTCACGTCACCTTTCTTTCTTTTCCTTTTTTTTTTTTTTAAACGTTCCGCAATCCAAGTATAAAACTCCCCCCATTAACGTTCCCCAATCCAAGAATTAAACTCCCCCCATTAACGTTCCCCAATCCAAGAATTAAACTCCCCCCCAGCCTTCACGTCACCTTTCTTTCTTTTCTTTTCTTTTCTTTTTTTTTTTTAAATTCCTTTTAATGTTTTATTATTATATTAGAATTTATCAATTTAAAACCCTAATACTTCACGTCACCTTTCTTTCTTTTCTTTTCTTTTCTTTTTTTTTTTTAATTCCTTTTAATGTTTTATTATTATATTAGAATTTATCAATTTAAAACCCTAATACAACTGTAAAACTCCCTCTTCAGCCTTCACGTCAAAGTCAAAGTGCCCACAACCTCTTTGTTTTCTAATATACGCTAGCACCCCAAAACCTAGATCGTCGCCGCTACCATGGATTGTCGTTACTGCACAGATTTCTCTTTACCTCTCCATCGTTGCTCAATCCAACCCATCATATTCTATGTCAGCAAACTATTTTGAGGTAATTAAAACATGCTTTTTACTCTCCTTAATTTCTATATATTGCTCTCTCTCTCTCTCTCTATTCGCTTCAATTGTTCACGGAATTTTGTTAGTTTGTGGCTGTGGATTGCTCTGGATTTAAGTTTTTTTGTTTTTGTTTTCATGGAATTTTGTTGTTTTGTAGTTGTGGGTTGCTTTGGATTTAATTTTTTTTTTGTATATATATATATATACACACACATTATTATCTATATATATATATATATATATATAAAACCGAAACTTTTGAAACTCTCATAATTTTCAACATCAACACTATATTTTTCTAAAAAATTATCATTTTATTTAAATAAATTTATTTTTGTTTTTGTTTTCATGGAATTTTGTTGGTTTGTAGCTATGGGTTGCTTTGGATTTAAGTTTTTTTTTTTTTTTTTTTTTTTTTTTTTGTATATATATACACACATTATTATCTATCTATCTATATATATAAAACCGAAACTTCTGAAACTCTCACAATTTTCAACGTCAGCACTATATTTTCAAAAAATTATCATTTTATTTAAATAAAATTATTTTTGTTTAGTTCAAACTTAACAAGGAGTGAAATTCTATCTCTCTAACAAGTCCAATTTAAATTCAAACTCAAACTCATCATTTTTTTATACAAAATTATTTTTGTTTAATCCAAACTTAACAAGGAGTGAAAGTTTATCTCTCTAACAAGTCTAACTTAAACTCAAACTCAAACGGTAATAATTTTTCTTTAATAATTTTTGGTCCTTCAAAAATTTTAATATATGAATTTTTGAGTTAATTTTTTGCAGTATCTGAAATTGCCTGACAAATTTTTGAGTTATTTTTCAAGCAATGACTTCTTCATCAATTTGTAACACAAATTAAAATTATATAAAAGCAAATCATGCAATGGTGTAATTTTTTTAATCAATTTAAGATTTTATAAAACTATTTTAGTTTACCTCACAAATAAGTAGGTCCTGTGCATAGCACGGGTTGGCGACTAGTATATGTTCAAATGAAAACCCCAAACTAACATAAAGCACAATCCTCTAGTCATTTGATTTAGATTTAGAAAGCAAGTATTCTATAGCAATGATCATTATAACTTGTTCAACAGATTTTAACACCTATAAATTTAAAGCCACAAAATTACACAACAATTAATCTGCATTTGTCAAATGACTACACTACAACATTCAGGCTTCAACAACAGATTTTAACAGTGATCAAGGATAATTATCTAAACCTACAAAACAGAGCAAAAAGCATTAAATAAAAATCTAAAACACATAGGTTTGCCAGCATACCCTAACCTGAATTCCTCCACCAATACCAATACCAAAAAGCCCTTTCAATTATTTCTCTGCCTTTTTTTGCTTCATGGTGTTGTAGATGTCTTCTATCATGCTCTGCTTTTACTCATCATTCAACCTTAATCAAAACCAACAACCCAAATAGTATTAATAATTGATTAAAATTTTTTAATAATAATAACTTAAATAATGATAACTTCTATGAATCAAGAGTCCTTAATTACAAAAATTTTAAAATAAGAATATAGTTCCTGTAATATAGATTCAGTGTGTGAATACTTAACAAAGCAACCATAATATACATAACCATAGAAAAGAATACTCAATTCTCACACAGTACAACAACAATAGCCAATAACAACAACAACAACAACAAAAACAATTTCAATAATACAAAGCCAAGAATAGCCAATAAATATTATAAAATGGTATTTACTATACAAAACTATTTCTAAATTTAAGCATGATTGGAATACAAAATGTGATGGGGCTACGAAAACAATTAGTATTCAAGTGGGTTGTGCCTAGAAACATAAATTTTTTTAAAAAAATTACCACAAAATTTGCCCCCATTGATTTGGTTGGAGGGGCGGTGACGATCTTTAGAGAAAATTGCAAATGGGTATGTTCAAAGTTCAGGCTTTGGTTGATTTTGGAACTTGATAAACAGAGAGGCTGAGAAAAGGAAGGTGTGGGATCTGAAAATTTAAAGCAATGCAAAGAAAGATTAATAACAAAATCAAAAACCAAACCTAACATACCATATTGTCTCCCCAACGGCCGAATGATTCGCAGCGTTCATCTAGAATCGGACTCCCCCAAATCTCGAATTTCTGTAAGTTATAGGAACGAAGTTCAATAGTGACTTTAACTTTGGGCAATCGTAGATCTTTAGAATTATTTTTTGCTTTTGGGTTATGGGTTTGATATGGTCTGATTATGGTGGTTTGTGTGTTGCAGTTTTTGTGGGTGGTGGTGCTGTTGCTGCCTGCTTAGTTGTGGTGGTTGTGGGTGAAACGGGAAAGGAGAATGGGAACGGGAGAAATAAGGTTTGATTGAGGAAGGAGAATTCGGCAGAGATTAGGTTTTGTGTTTAATTATCGGGTTTTAAAAATTTTATATTGCATTAAAAGTTTTTTTTTTTTTTTAGTTTATGTTTTTTTTTTTTTAATATTGTGCTGACATGGAAAACTGTGGGAGCTTCAGAGGCTTCGGTTTTATATATATATATATATATATATATAGCTAATAATAATAATAATAATAATAATAATCAAAATAATTTTATTGTAATTTATTTAAAGCAACATGGATACACAGATCACACCAGCAATAAACTTTGAACAAAAATAATGCTTACAAATTCCTTATAGAAATACAACATTTGCTTTATAATTATAGAGAAAATCCCTTCTATAAGGCACTCTTCAGTTTGGAGGGCTATGTTCACTAATATTATTGCAATATCAGTGAACATGGCATCATTTGTATCATATATATATAAAAGCATCATTACTGTTAGGTTCTAAGGAATTAGGAACTAATGTATTAAAACTTCATTTTGTAATGTTGGCAAACCATGATCAAAACGTTTTTAGTCTTGTTTAGACTTGCTCAAAGTATGAGGTTTTTATGTAAAGTTGGAATCGAGTTACTGCAGAAGTTACTATGCAATTTTGCCTGGCTCGATCGATCAAGAATTAGACTCGACCGATTGAAAGTCGTGCAGAATATTTTTTCTACAGAATTTCCAACTCAGCCCTAGTCTATTTAATGTGTAGGGTTTTATGTTTTGTCCTAAGTATAAAAGGGAAAAACCCTAGCCACATTTTTATTGTTCTGAATTTTGTGATATTGAATCATATTTGAGCTGTCTGTCATTGCATTAGATCATGCATCATTTGGTTATTCTGCTCATGCATCATATAGAATTGTTATTTCTGTATTTTTTTTGTGCTAACTTGCAGCCTGCCCTTGGTTTCTTTTTGTTTGTTTTTTTTTTCTTTCTGTGTCTCTCAATTCTGTCCTTAGCATCATGCCTAGGAAAACTAGAGCACATAGGACTTCTGCCTCTTCACCTTCTTTTGATAGTGATAGGTTTTTGAGTGAGAAGCATCAGGAGACATACGAGTCCCTTAACCTTAGGCGTACCATTTAGGGTGAGTGTGGGGTGAGCGTAGGGTTCTTTTAGATGAGGTTAATGATGAGGTTAGGTGTAATTTTGAGTGTAGGGGCTGGCTACCTTTGTTAGACATAGATCATCCACCTCCGGCTACCTTGATTAGAGAGTTCTACTCAAACCTCTCTATCCACATCTATGATTCCAACACTTTAGTTAAGAGTTGGATATGAGGTGTAGAGTATCGCATTACCCCTTCGGTGGTGTCTGATACTCTTAGGGTGCCTGTGGTTGCTCATCCTGTCTTTCCCTATGATGAGTCTCCTCCTCTTGATGACGTGATGTCATACATCACTGGGTCTTCTATCTAGTGGGGTTCTGATCCTCGGATCACCTCTGCTGAGCTTTCTGAGCTGCATTATCTTTTCTTTAGGATTGCATGTCATTCCTTGTGGCCCATTTCTCATTTCCACACTATCCCTCTTGAGCGATGTGTGTTTCTGTACGCTCTTGTCACTGATGCTCCTATCAGTTTTCTTCATTTGTTTCTTTGTTCTTTGAACGAAGTGCATCGGAGCAGTTTTACTGTTCATGCTTTGTTTTTTCCTGTTTTTATTCATAGGATTCTTCTTCACTTAGGTTTAGGTGATTTCCCTATTTCTGAGCCTGTTCATATCATTGCTCCCATAGGTGCTACCTTTCTGAGGCAAAGGGCTGCTCAGCTTCGAGCTAGCTCTAAGCGTTCTAGGGTAGAGCCTTCTGGTGTCACTTCACCTCCTACTTCTTTTACAGGTGCTCCTTCAACAGAGACGTCTTCTGATCCTGTTGCTGCTGCTGATGTTCTTCCACCTTCTCCTTCGAATGTTTCTGATATTCGTCAGACTTTGGACACTGTCATGACCATTTAGGCAGCTCATGATCAGCTTTTGGTGGATGTGCTTGACGAGCTTCAAGCCTTGAGAGAAGATTTGGCGAGTTTTCGACGTTCTCCTCTGCCGCCTCCTTTTGATGATGAGTGAGTGCCCTTTGGCAATTTGTCACAAAAAGGGGAAGTACATTCGAGTACTTTGTAGGCGAGTACTTTGTAGGGGAGTTTTTTGTCTTAGGGGGAGTTTTTGTTTCTTTTTGTGATACTGTGGAGCTTGTGGAGCTTTTAGATTGTATCTAGGTGCTTCATTATATATTTACATTTTTTGGCTCATGATGGGGGGAGTAGTTTTTTTTGAGATACATCTTTTGTATATGTTTCTTGTTTCACTATGCTACATTGCTTATTGATTTATATTTATGATGTTATTCATTATATATGTCTTTATTTTGTGTTATGTGAAATCAAGAAGTTATTATTTATGTTACTTGTATTTTTCACACATGCATTTATGTGTTTGTTAAGTGTTACAGGAATATACAGGTTGATTCAGTCGTGCTGCTGTCTACTTTTGCAACTGATAGATAGTAGTTAGGTTGAATTCATTTAGTTGGGCTGTTGGTTTGTAATGGGCTATTTATTTTGTAAACTTTGAGCATTTTATTAAGTTTGTATTTTGTCACGGATTGCCAAAGGGGGAGTTTGTTAGGTTCTAAAGAATTAGGAACTAATGTATTAGAACTTCATTTTGTAATGTTGGCAAACCTTGATCAAAACGTTTTTAGTTTTGTTTAGACTTGCTCAAAGTATGAGGTTTTTATGTAAAGTTGGAATCGAGTTACTGTAGAAGTTACTATGCAATTCTGCCTGGCTCGATCGATCAAGAATTAGACTCGATCGATCGAAAATCGTGCAGAATGTTTTTTCTGCAGAATTTCCAACTCAACCCTAGTCCATTTAATGTGTAGGGTTTTATGTTTTGCCCTAAGTATAAAAGGAAAAACCCTAGCCACGTTTTTAGTGTTCTGAATATTGTGTTTGTGAATCTTATTTGTGAGATCTAGAGGTGTTTACCTTCACATACACTTAGGGTTTCCAAACTCAAGGTTGATGTCAAGAGCTTGGTAATCATTCAGTTGCAGAATCAAGAGCTTCAAGATATACAAGCAGGTGTGCTTGTTCTTTGCTGAGAATTCAAGGAAAGAAGTAGTCCGTGGACTCGGAGCTGTCACGTGGTTATGGTAGCAATAGGATGTTAGTAGTCTAAGTCGCTATTGTGTAAATTTCAATTCTTTCATAGTGAATTCCTTTTTACCTTGAGGATAGCTAGGTTAAATTCTCCCCAGGTTTTTACCGGTTTGGTTTCTTGGGTTATCATATCTTGTGTTATTTATTTTCTGCACTTTTGCATGATATGATGTATTTGTGTTAACCTAGAATTGCTTAATTTACCTAAGTTAATCACTTGGCTAAATATTTAGGTTAATCTGTTTGAGTTTAAGGGGTCTAAACTTCTAACAATTACTTATTTCATGTGAATTGCATCGGTATAGCTAAGGTAATCAGAATAACAACCAGATTGGAATCCCACTTTGCCACTTTTTCCATTCAATTAGTGATGGGAATGGGAAGTGAAAATACATCTTTTGTTGGCTTAAAATATTACAACTGCAAATGAAACTAGATATATAATTACTTTTCCAAGCATATATCTATTTATTTAATCACAAATACAAGTTTGAAGGAAATTATTTGGAGTTAAACACATATAACATACATATGTAAGATGAGTAATATAAGAACCATGTTTAAAAAGCAGGCTAAAAAATTCTTTCTTCCATTGTAAAACTTTATGAGCCTGCAATAGAAAACATAAACGAGGAAAAGGTCAAAGTAAGTAAAGAATATAATTCCAACATTAAGAGGGAGAAAAGTTTGATTTTTGACCTTTCGTATGGCCAAGCATGTTGCATTAAATCCTAGCATCAAGAAGAATATCCTTAACCAATTGCAACTCAGAGATGGCCTTGCTAATGTCCCATCGTTCCTGCGGCAACTCCATAGAGCATGCCAGGCCTAGCTTCACCATGGATATCAAACACTCATTCGTTCTATTTGTTGGGGTGCAATTGTGATTGCCAATTTCTTTGTCATTATTGTTCAAAAATTTTGGGTCCGCAATCTCCAATATACGGTTAGGCCAGGCTATGCTAGCATAGTTGTGAAGATTCAGGCCTCCATCAAACATACTATCTGTAGGTCTCTTTCCTGTTATCATCTCCAACAATAAGATTCCATAACTGTAGACATCCCCTTTGGTTGACACTTCACTTCCTAGACCGTACTCTGCCATTCAAAATGTTTGATATAGGTAATATAGTCACTTTAAAATTTAGGAAATCAAAAAGTAATCACGTTAAATTTGGGAAAATATATGTTAACAAATGAAAATTTCAATAAATTGTTGTTACCTGGAGGAGTGTACCCAATTGTTCCTCTTATTCCAATTGAGCTGCTTTGCTTCGGATTTGTTTGTTCTAAAAGAAATTTTGCAAGTCCAAAATCTCCAACATAAGCAATCATCTCATAGTTGAAAAGAATGTTGCTTTGCTTTGAATCACAGTGAACTGGCATTGGGCAATGGTGATGTAGATAATCAAGTGCACATGCAACGTCAAGGGCAATGTTTATTCTTTGAAGAAGGTTCAAACTTTGTATCTCTACTTGCCCAAAATCTGTTTCCAGATCATATAACCAATTTTCTAGATTTCCATTGGGCACGAACTCATAGACTAGAGCCTTAAAATCATTACCATGAAAATCCAAACTTGAGCAAGAAGTTATGATCTTCACAAGATTTCGATGATGAATATTTTTCAAGGTTTCACACTCAGAGATGAAGCTCCTAGAAGCTCCTCTACCTTGAAGATTTAGTACCTTGACTGCAACAATTGATCCATCCTCACCAAGGATGCCTTTATACACTGAGCTAAAACTACCCACACCAATTAAATTTGCTGTAGAGAACCCATCAGTTGCTTTAAGAAGCATTTGGTAAGACACTTTTAGAATTGATTTTCTCAAGGAAGATCCTGAAGTGGTTTCTTTTCTTCAATTTTTGTGCTGTTAAAATAAGAAAAATGACATTGTAATTACTGATAGAATCACACAAGCCATTGAAACTAAAATTTTGATTGCAAGAGGCCACTTCATTTTCTTCTTTTCTTTTGTTAAGCACCTAGGCAACTTTAGTTTCAATATGCCCCCACAAAGCCTATTGTTTCCCACAATTGATAGTGCGCTAGCATTTGCGAAAACTCCTTTTGTTGGAACCTCTCCCTCAAAATCATTGAAGGATAAATTCAAAATATTCAAGGAGAGTTTACCCAAGAAATTTGGAATTTGACCTGACAAATTGTTTCGAGAAAAATCCATAACTTGAATACCTCTTGAAGAACTCAAAGATGTTGGAATTACTCCATGAAAGAAATTACCTTCCATATAAAGGTACTCAAGACTAGTGCAGGAACTTAGGCTCCTTGGAATTTCACCAGATAACTTATTCTTAGATAAGTCCAGTTCTACTAAATGGACAAGATTGCCGACCTCTAATGGTAATGATCCAATTAAAAAGTTTCGAGCAAAAACAAGTGAAATTGACAAGGAGGAAATTGCAAAGAGTTGTTTTGGAATGGTGCCATTGAGATTGTTTTCAGATAGATTTAACAAATTAAAATTTTTGCACTTTTCTATACTTGATGGGATGGTTCCTTGCAATCTATTATTTTCAAAATACATGTGACTTACCAAAGAGAGGTTTCCAAGGGTAATTGGTAACCTTCCTGAGAGTCTATTGTTATTTAAGAATAATCTTTGTAACTTTTGGAGATTACCAATATCACTTGGGATTGTCCCTGTGAATTTGTTACCATTCATCCATAAGTGGTTAATGCTAATCAAATTACCTATCCCTAGGATTTCCCCAAAAATAAGATTGTTGCTAATCATAAAATATTCAAGTTGGGTTGAAAGATTTCCCAAAACATTTGGCAACATACCTTTGAATTGATTGTCCATAAGGACCAATTGCTGCAAACGGCTACAATTGACTAGAGATTTGAAGAAATCCAATTCATCAGCATCTCCACTTCCTAAATTATTTTCATTAATAAATATCGTTTCCAAACGATGTAAGCCACCAAAATTGATTGACACTTTTCCAGTGAAGTTGTTCGCGGAAACTTGGAAGCATTGTAGCTTTGAAGCATTAGCTAATGAGGCTGGAAGAGATCCAATAAATTGGTTCTCATAAATTTGAAGCCATTGGAGATGGGGAAGGGTGAGGAATATGTCTGTGGGAAGACTTCCACTAAACTCATTAAAAGCCAATGAAAAAACAATTATAGATGATAGATTATACAAAGACGAAGGAATCAAACCAGAGAGTATATTCCACCTAGTGCAAGAAATTCTAAGCTTCTTAGTTGACCTAAGGCACTTGGAATCTGTCCTCCCAAGACATTAAGGGTTAGAGATAATTTATGGAGAGAGCTAAGGTTTCCAATGAAAGGTGGGATTCCTCTCATGAGATGGTTTTCGTAAGCAAAAAATACCACCTGCTTTGACAAAGAAGCGAACTCAATTAGGATTGACCCTGAAAGGCTATTATTACCAACCTCAAGGTACTTGAGGTTGGCGCAATGGGAAAGGTTTGCAAGAATTCCTCTTGGAAGGAGTTTTTACTCCGTCTAAATACTTGCAACCTGAATAGACGACCAACTTCATCAAGGATCTTGCCTCCAATCTTGTTGTTCAAGAGATCGATTTCCCTCATGAAGCTGAGGTTGTCTATGTATGAAGACAAGGAACCCACGAAACCTCTGGACATAATGTTTAATACAGTGACTCTTCTATGCTTGTGGCCGCATGTTACACCTTCCCATTGGCAGAAATGGAGGGAATCATTCCACGAACTCAAAACTTTTCCAGGGTCCTGTGTTATCTTTGTCTTTAAGGCCAACAAAGCCTGATAATCTGTCTCATTCCCACCGAAATAACTAGAGGTGCTAGTATTGCTAGATAAAAAAGCAAGAGTCGAGATTTTGTGCAGAGTACAATGAACAAGAGAAGATGGCTTGGAGGTGAATTGAGCACAATTGTCTCGTTCTCATTGCAACAAGTGAAGATCTCCTCTGCCTTGCTGATTCAATTTAATGAGCAAGTTTTGCGTTGTTTTTGAGTAAATGAGGTCGAAGCAACAGAAATGTTGCAGAGCTATGGTCTTGAGTGATAAGATAGTAGAATAGATAGGGGATAGTGAAGTGAGTGGATCATATAACGTGAATGTTACTTGTTACAGTTTCCTTGCACACAGTGAAAAAGTTTAACCAATCACGCAATGGTAACGACGAAACTAGTCTGGATTGGCGATTGTGAAGTGACATATCGCACCAGCTAATGTGAATTCCTCAATCATATACAAGTAAAAAAAAGTAAACCAATCACGACAACACTAGTCTAGTCTTTGTCTTCTGTGAAGATTGCCACTTTTGGTTTTGGGTCCTTGTTTCATTCATTGCTTCTGCAAAGATGGTCCAAATTCAGTTTTTTATTTTATTTTATTTTATTTACTCTCATTGGGCATTAAATATTTTTTTTTATTTTTTTTGTTATATTATTTTATTTATTTTTAGTTTTTGAAGTGAAAATTGTTATTATTGGAACTAGGAATATATCCCAGAATATATTACAAAATGATTCTAAATACTATAAGGAGGGAGCCTATATGCTATATATATGAACTAGTCTTCCCCATTCAATTTTCAGTAAAATAGTACAGGTACAACGTACAAGTTCTTTCTTTTTTCTTTTTTTTTTTTTGGTTGGAATGAAAATTTTTTATTTAAAACAGAGCAAAAGCAGAGCTTCAGAGGATACAAAAGAGGCCTCTTTATATAATTATCCACAAAATCAGGAGGGCTAGTATTGGAGGATGTAGATTGAAGATTATCTCTATGGGAAGAAATTGCATCTGTCTCTTTTGGGGACGAAACCTGAAACTATGAAGGATGAAGACTAGAACCTTCTTGATAGACAGGTATTAGGAGTTATTCGATTAACTCTGTGAAGATCAGTTGCGCATAATGTTGTGAAAGAAAAGACCGTAGTGGATTTGATGAAGGCTTTGTTTAGCATGTATGAAAAGTCATTGGCTAACAGCAAGGTGTATTTGATGAAGAAGTTATTTAATCTGAAGAAGGCAGTAGGCATTCCTATAGCACAACATCTAAATGAGTTCAAAACAATCACTAATCAATTATCCACGGTGGGAATTGAATTTGATGATGAGGTTCATGCGTTGATACTTTTGGCTTCTTTACCAAACAGTTGGGAAGCTATGAGAATGGCGGTGAGTAATTCTGCAAGGAAAAGCAAACTCGAATATGATGATATTTGAGATTTGATTTTAAGTGAAGAGGTTCACAGGAGAGATGCAAATATAGACAATGCACAAGATCAAGCCTTTGTCACAAAGAACAAGAGAAGAGGTAGAAGTAGAGGACCTAATGACCGAAAATTCAATGGTAGGTCACAATCAAGAGATAGATCTCAGTTCAAGAAAACTAGAAAATGCTTCCATTGTGGGAAAAAGGGTCACTTAAGAAGAGATTGTTGGCATTTGAATAAGAAACAATATAAGGGAAAATATGAAAAGAATGATAGTGAGAAAAAAAAAAAAAACTATAGCTGCTATAATTGATGAGGATGATGTGGTGCTCTATATTGAAGGGCAAAAGTGTGAGCATGTTGCTAATAATGATGTTGAGTGGGTTGTTGATTCTGCTGCGCCCCACCATATTATTCCTACGAAGGGGTTTTTTACCACGTATAAAGTAGGAGACCTTGGTATAGTGAAGATGGGTAATTCTAGTTACTCAAAAATTGTGGGAATTGGTGATGTGTGCATTGAAACCAATGTTAGTAGCACAATGATGTTGAAGGATGTGAGACATGTTCCAGATTTAAGGATGAATGTGTTTTCTACATTGGCTATGGATCAAGCAGGGTCTTGTAACTACCTTACTAATGGAAGATGGAAACTTACTAAGGGGTCATTGGTTGTTGCAGGAGGACATGCATGTTGCAGTTTGTACAGGACTCATGTGAAGACCTATAAGAAGAAGTTCAATGAGATTAAAATTTTTGAGAAGACTTCAAAGATGAATGGTGGAATTAATGGTGTTGAAACCAAGAGGGTGAAATTTTCATTGCCTAATAGTGCTTCAGAAGAGGAAGTGGTAGGTGATGAAGAATATGAAGATGCTAAGGCTACATAGAATGATGATGAAGTGAAAGATCCTAGAGGTCTTGAGCAAAGGGAGCAATATCCTCCACTAGAGATTGTTGAACCTCTTGAGAAAAGGACTACTGGAAAACATCTTGTTATTAGCTTCAAGAATAGTTGGGCTTCTAATGAAGGGGAGCCAAGGGATTGGATTAAAGAAATCCAAGATGAGATGAATTCTTTGATAATGAAAGGTATTGGCATTGATGAGGTGTTCTCAGTGTTGGTGAAGATAATGAAGAAGGTCAAGCTTGAAGTCGGCTTGACCGACATGGATCTGAACTGAAGAGCAAGATAGAAGATCTCCTCCCAACAGTGGGCTGGAGGGGAAGATTGTTGCGTGCAAAAAGCTCATGGTCTAGCCCACAAAGTAAAAGCCCACATATGGGCTTGTATTTTTATTCCGTGACCAACTAGAATTCGTAGTTCAAGTGGATTTTGTATTTGTGTGCTACTAGGATGGGTTTGCGGTTAGGGTTATTTAGATAAGGTTTATATGTGGTTTTCTTTGAGGGTGCCACATAGTGAAAGAAGAAAAGAAGAAAAAGAAACAGGGTGCTGCATATTGAAGAATAGAGAAAAAAGATTGCTACCTTTGAGAAAAATAATTTGTGTGTGAGAGCAAAGAAAAATAAGAGAGATTTTTTTTTTTCCTTTAGACGTGAGACATACACAAAAATTATTGTAATTGATTTGATAATAGTGAAATTATTTGGAGTTTGTCCTGTGGTTCTTTCCTTCGTAGAGAAAAGGTTTTTCACGTAAATATTTGTGTTCTTAAGTATGATTGCTATTTTGGATTGCTAATACTTGTGATAATATTCTTTAGGACCCAACAAAGATTAAAAACCAATATTTCTAAAGATAAAGAATGTTTAAAATACAAAATATCTTAAATTTAGATGTCCTCCGATAATTCATGTTTAGTAGTAAAAAATTTTAGATTTGCATTCAACTTCAAAATACCAAAGGATTTAAATAGATGGAAGGGTCATGATTAGTGGAATGCTGACTTGTAGTGATGATATCAACATTGATTATGTGAGAACAATACTAATAATAATAATCACAATAATTTTATTGTAATTTATTTAAACTAACATCGATACACAGAACATACCAGTAGTAAAATCTGAACAAAATTAATGATTACAAATTCCTTATAGAAATACAACATTAGTCTTGCATCAAAAAAAAAAAAAAAAAGACACAACATTAGTCTTATAATTATAGAGAAAATTAATTCTATAGTTCTATTAGGCACTCTACAGTTTGGAGGGCTATGATGCTCCCCTTCTCTTGGAAATGAGTATCAATAATATTGCAATAGCTATGGGAGCCTCGAACATGCTTCAATGGTCCTCTTGATTCCTATTGGATGTCCCCCCTCAATAACTTACTCGTTGATATCTCAGATTGTACACAATCTAGTTTTGTAATAATTGAAACTTGATTTTCGTGCCTACTAAACACTTTATTTTGATCATTTATCAGCATACTTGGTATTTTCATCTTGACAAGTCGTTTAAGGTGCACAATATATACATTATTTAATTTGGATTTTTTGTGTGCTAGGAATGATATTTATAACTATTTAAATTGGATCAACTAGACCTAATTGGTCCAAATTGACAAAATTAGACCGAATATATCAAAGTGGACCGAATGGACCGTATGGACCGAACATGATTGAATTGACCAAAATAGACTGAATAAGCCGAATCAGACTGAATGGACTGAACTGGACCGAATAGACCTAACTGGACTGAATTGGGAAAGTGGACCGTATGGACTAAATTGGACGGAATAAACCTAACTGGACCGAATTGGACAGAATAGACCAAAGTGGACTGTATAGACCAAATTGGACCGTAGGAACCAAATTGAACTGAATAGACCTAATTGGACCGAATTGGACTGAATAGACCTAGGTGGATCATATGGATCGAATAGATTGAAGTGGACAGAATGGACCAGATTGGACCGAACAGGACCATATTGACCCAAGTAGACTGAAAGGACGGAACTGGACCAAATTGGCCAAGTGGACCTTATGGACTGAATTGGATGGAATAGACCTAACTAAACCGAATTGGCCAAATTGGAGCGAATAGACCTAGGTGGATTGAATGGACCATATTGGATTGAATATATCTAAATAGACGGAATGGACCAAATTGGACTGAATAGACCTAAGTGGACCGTATGGACCAAATTGGACCAAATAGGCTTAACTGGACCGAATTAGCCAAATTGGACTGGTTAGACCTAGGTTGAACGTATGGACCAAATTGGACCGAACAGATCGAAGTGGATTGAATGGACTGAACTGGACTGAATAGACCGAATTGGACTGACTTAACCAAAGTAGACCGAATGGGATTGAATGGACTGAACTGGACCGAATCGACCGAATTGGACTGAATTGACGGAAGTAAACCGAATGGACCTAATTGAATTGAAGTGGACTAAAGTAGATCGAATCGGACCAAATTGATGAAGTGGACCAAATGCCGATCTATTATTAGCATAGCTAAGATTGTGTTTTGAATTCAAATTCTTACTTCCAAAATAATCAAGTATTAACTCAAAAAAAAAAAAAAAAATTTAACCAAAACTATAAGAGAGAAAAATATGCTACTTGTAATGGGAAACTAAAAAATTTAACACCAAAACATATGAATCCAAAATAAAGTTTTAAAAATCACAATGATTCATCAATATAAAGAAGAGTTGTAAGAAAGAATATAAAAAAAAGAAGAGAGAGAGAGAGAGAGAGAGAGAGAGAGAATGTGAGAGGATAATAAGAAATTTATTAAAAATAATATAAGAAGAAAAACTTAAAAATAAAAACAAATATTGTAAAAAACACCAAATTATTCAAGTCATGTTATGTTATGTAATAAAATAGCATTATATTCTTTTATACTATCTTTATATATAATGCAATAGGATAATACCTATGAAATCAAAGAGAAGAAAAAAGATAGCAACTTAAAAAGATAACTTAATCACATCAACCTAAAGTAGAGTTTCAAATAATTCAAAAACTTATCAACTTAAAGTAGAGATGCAAGAAAAATAATAAAAAAATCCACCCAAAAAAAAATTTTGAGAGAGAGAAATAACCTTATGAGTGTGGGAAAACTATATATAGAATGAAATTGAGAGTTGTAAATTTATAGTAAGGGAGGAATAAGAAAAGTCAAAAATAAATGAAGATAAAGGGATGAAGGAAAAAGTGGTATTAAGATAGATAGTAGTGGAGAGACGAAAAAATAAAATGGAGGGGAAAAATTGGTGAAAGTATAACATTAAGTGTCCGTTTGGAAAAAATAATTTTTACCAACTTATTTTACTATTCAGCTTATTTTTGTTACTATTCATGGATTCTACTGCAATTTTGGTACTATTCATGGTCCCACTGTACTATTTCAGTTAACTTTTACATTTATCTACAATACTTTCGACAAAAAATCTTCAATTTCAGTAACATAAGCGGATCCCAAATAGACCCTAAGTTGGAAAATTAATATGAGAAAAAAAAGTTTAAAAAAGAAAAAGAAAAAGAGAGAGAACATTAGAAATTGGTGGATGATGTGACTATTGATGTGGCTCAACAGGAGCGTAGTTATAATAAATGTTACGCTTCAGTTTTTAGATATATAACAAAGATATAGATATAGATGAATATAGTTTCCTATTTATGCTAAATAAGTAACGGAAAAGTTGAAATACACTTTTCATAGTAATGAACTTTCTTCTCATAAAAAGAAAAAGGAAAATTGAAGTGAAATTGCACAAGCTCAAAACTAGTAGGCCGAAAGGCTCCAATCCAGGTAAAACTTGGTCTCGTTGGCCCAATCCAATAGGTAGGGCTCTATCTCTAAGGCTGTGTTTGTTTTGGTTGAAAAGGATTTCAGGAAATTATTTTACACCAGCCTATGTGTTTGGTAAGCACAGAAAATTGGGTCAAACGGAAATCAATTTCTGCTTGATTGTAAAATAAACCTAGCAAGCCGGAAATGAATTTTAGGTTTTATTTTACCTTCAAATCATTTCCACCCCAGGAAAATAGAAGAGAGAGACCGAGCACCAGAAGACCATCAGCTCACTCCACTCCACCCCCGAACCCACCCGATCTGCCCGCCGCCGTCCTCCATCTACTCTGATCTCTCTCTTTCCCGATCTATCTCTGTCCCTCACTCTGTCACTCTTTCTCCCTCCAATCTCACTCTTTCTTCCTCTCCCTCAATGTTTTTATTTTGATTTTTGGTTGTGTTAAGTGTATATTTTGGTTGTGTTAAGTGTATATTTTGAAATTTTCTGTAATAAAATTTGTTTAGATGCTTAGAAAATGGCAAAGAAAATGTAAAAAATTTGTAGGAAAATAGCATTTTTAGAATGTTACCAAACACCGAAAATCGTTTTCCGGACTATTTTTCATTGCAGAACCAAACACCTAGATTTCATTTTCCTTACGGGAATTCACTATCCCTGCATTTATTTTACACTCGGAATTCGATTTACATTGAACCAAACGCAGCCTTAAATTGCGAACTTCGCCTACGATCATGGAAAAAATGCCCAAAGTTCCCTAAAAAATACAGGGTAGTGACATAATGTCAGACTCCCTGGTGAAATAATTAAAAACAAATATAAAGCCAAGAACTTTATAACTGATCCTTATAACTTGTGAAAGCCAACATCTTATCACAGAATCATTCTAATCTATAATGTATAATGTATGATATAAATATCTATACAAAATTGAAGGAGTTTGAAAGCCTATAGTTATTCACGCTAGCATTCAAATGCAAATTTTGTATTTTGGCTTTTAGCCTTAAATAAAAACACGTTGTCTTTTTGGATAAACAACCTAATACTAAATAGTTCTAATGAAATTACTAAGCCAAGAACTTTATAACTCATTTTTTTCGTGTTTGAAAAAATTAGAAGGATACAAATAAAATTAATATTGCTCTTGTGCAAGGATGACACGTATTAAAAAAGAAAGAAAGAAAGAAAAAAAACCATTAACCAAATCTTTTTGGTATTGCTGATGATACATTCAAGGTTAAAATCTCTATTCCTTTAATTATTCAATTATTTAAAAAAAATTCAAAAAATTGAAATCACACCCTTTTTCCAGTTCTTTGTGTTTGGTCCATTATTTAAGACTTGCTTTGTTGAGTAGGTTCAATATATGTAGAGAAATAGCTATAATTGACGGTGGAAAATTTCCGACTTGCTCCACTTGGCTTTACATACCCGTTTAAAAATTATAATAATAGTGGGTCCCGCCCCCTCCAACCTCAGAACAAGTGAACAACCACCAGTTCTATTGTGCATGTAATATCCAGATGAGATAAGACTAAACTAAACTGAACTAAACTATCCTTAACTGCATATAATAGTGCTGACCTGACACCAATATTTTCTGACTAAAATCTTGTCAGGTATGCTCTCTCTCTTTTTTTTTTTTTTTTGATAGTTATGTTTACTAATAAAAAATTTTAATTTATTGAGTCAAATTTCAAATCTTTTTTTATTTTTTTATTTTTTGCAGATTAGCAAATTATTCAATGAAATTTTGACTCCCTTTCATTTTTTTTGCGAGTTTCTACCAAGAATACATGTGATGTGAGTCCCATTGTACTAGATAGTTTGAATGCTAAACTGCGTTTTGATCCATTCACACTGGGATTTCATGATTCAGTGCATGCAATTCAGTTGGCTCATTGTCTGAATGTTAGTATTATGGTTTTTGTGAGTTTTATAGTTTGAATCCCACACTGGGCTTTGAGCCTATCTAATTGGGATGTCAATGAGCTCATTTGCATTCAATTGAGTTTGTTCCAAGTTTAATATAAACTTATTATTCATATTATGATTTATTTTCGTATTTGTATTTGTATTTTTTTAAGATATGGTGTTGAGACTGAAACTGAGTTGAAGGAAAACGGCAGAGCAAATCATCAAGTAAACGGAAAAACGACACGCGTAAGATTAAAAGAACAGAGCAAGCTGAAAAGGGAAAACGGCAACGTATTGATTAATGAAAGCACGTGCAAATCATGTGAGTGAAGCAAGTGAGAGTTAGTTAAAAGGGAAGTCCAGCTGTCAAGCATCCAACAGTGCAGTTGAGTTTCAGTTAGATTAGAATGTTAGTTATTTTCTGTTTTTTGATTTCCCGCCTCTGTTGATGTATATATATAGAGACAAGCATAATTAATAACACACTTTTGTACATTTTCTGTAATTGATCAATGAGAATTTTCTTTCTCTCTCAGAAGCTTTAGCTCTCAATTTCTAGAAACTTCATTCTTTTACATATGGATTTGGCTTTTGTGCCACCATTGTATCGACCAAAAGGAAACAGAGCCATCTATGAGGTTAAGCCTTTTAGCTCATAGAAATCTGTACTCTCAGAGAACTTCTCCATGTTTAGCAGCTGCAGCTACCCAAACCAGTTAGGTTTTTCTTCTTTCAATTTTTTATTTATTTCTAGAAAAAATTACACTTTTTCATCCTAAACTTCTCCTTCATTTTTCAATGTCCTCCAAACTATCATTTTGCTTAATTGACACCCCAATTTGACAGATGTATCAATGTGCCCTATACCATGTAAATCTGTGTTAAATGAGATTGAAATGGTATTTTTACATTGCAACCAGTGAGGGTCGTCTAGGCATTACGCATGAATGAGAATGTAGGGTGGTACAGTGGCTCACATGTCCATTTCCGTCTCAATTTAATGCCCAATTTCGATAGAATGGGTCACATTGATACAGTTATGTCAAATTCGGGGGGTGAATAATTGGAAATTCCACAATCATCTTGTAGGATTTTCCAATGCATACATGTATGACTATGATAATCTTTCAATTGAACCAATAGAATCAAGATTTTAATTGAATTTCATTACTCCTCTCAAAGGGACTAAAGAAAATCCATTCATTTTAAATTAACTTATTTTTTAAAGATTCCCATTTCTTTTTCTTTTCTTTTTTTTTCCTTTTTTTGTTGGGAAGAAAAACAAATATTTCTAAAGATAAAGAATTTTTTAAAATACAAAATATCGTACATTTTTTATATGCCCTCCAACAACTCATGTTTAGTAAATGGTTATAAATTTACATTCAACTTCAAAATAGCAAAGGATTTAAACACAAGGCTTGTATAAGTCATGATAATAACATTGAGTATGTGAGACTCTAAGTGGTACACCAAGGGTCGCCCCAGAGGCTTATAAACCCTTGGTGGGAGCGCTCCCTAGCCGATGTGGGACTCTCAGTGGTAACTCCCCGTGGTAACTCCCCTCATGGTAACTCCCAACGGTAACTCCCAAGGTCCTTAAACAAAAGGCTAAGCGGGGATAAAGCGTCTGGGGTCTGGCTCCCCCAGCGCCATATACCTTGAGGGTGATGGTTCGCCCTCCCACCTAAAAGGCGCTTTTCTGATGATGCGTTTGGGTGCCCTTAGGCCGCAGTCATCAGCAAGTTTATAGTGAAGGGGAGCTAGGCCCCAAGCACATTTATCCTCTATGGGCAATGGAGGGGACTTTGGGAGTTACCACGAGGGGAGTTACCACTGAGTCCCACATTGCTTGGGAGGCGCCCCCACCAAGGGTTTATAAGCCTCTGGGGCGACCCTTGGTGTACCATCACCTGCACATGTGCAGGTGATGGTACACCAAGGGTCGCCCCAGAGGCTTATAAACCCTTGGTGGGGGCGCCTCCCAAGCAATGTGGGACTCAGTGGTAACTCCCAAAGTCCCCTCCATTGCCCATAGAGGATAAATGTGCTTGGGGCCTAGCTCCCCCTTCACTATAAACTTGCTGATGACTGCGGCCTAAGGGCACCCAAACGCATCATCAATAATAATAATAATAATAATAATAATAATAATAATAATTGTGATGCCCCAATTTGATTGATTGATTGTGTGATGTCTGTGGGTGTGTGATGAGTCCCACATCAGGTATTTACTGAGTACAAGGAGCCTCAATTGTGACTAGTCTTTTTGAGGTATAGCGCAAATGTGGCTAGCGTTTTTCCTTGGGTCGTTACAATAATAATAATCAGAATAATTTTATTGTAATTTATTTAAAGCAACATGGATACACAGATCACACCAGTAATAAACTTTGAACAAAAATTATGCTTACAAATTCCTTACAGAAATACAACATTGCCTTATAATTATAGAGAAAATCCCTTCTATAAGGCACTCTTCAGTTTGGAGGGCTATGTTCACTGATATTGCAATAAGAAATATCGGCGAACATGGTATCATTTATATCATATAAAAGCATCATTACTAGGGTAATCAGAATAACAACCAGATTGGAATCCCACTTTGCCACTTTTTCCATTCAATTAGTGATGGGAACGGGAAGTGAAAATACATCTTATGTTGGCTTAAAATATTACAACTGCAAATGAAATTCGACATATAATTACTTTTCCAAGCATAATATCAATTTGTTTAATAACAAATACAACTTTGAAGGAAATTATTTGGAGTTACAAACATATAATATACATATGTAAGATGAATAATATAAGAACCATGCAGAATACTTCTCAATAAACCACAAGCATGTTTATTAAGCAGGCCAAAAAATTCTTTATTCCATTGTAAAACTTTATGAGCCTGCAATAGATATAAAATATAAAGAGGAAGATGTCAAAGTAAGTAAAGAATTTAATTCCAACATTATGATAAAAAAAAAGTTTGATTTCTGACCTTCCGTATGGCCAAGCATGTTGCATTAAAACCTAGCGCCAAGAAGAATGTCCCTAACCAATTTTAACTCAGAGATGGCCTTGCTAATGTCCCATCGTTCCTGCGGCAACTCCATAGAGCATGCCAGGCCAACCTTCACCATAGATATCAAACACTCATTCGCTCTATTTATTGGGTTGCAATTGTGATTGCCAATTACCTCATCATTATTATTTGAAAGTTTTGGGTCTGCAATCTCCAATACACGATTAGGCCAGGCCATGCTAGCATAGTTGTGAAGATTCAAGCCACCATCAAACATACTATCTGTAGGTCTCTTTCCTGTTATCATCTCCAACAATATGATTCCATAACTATAGACATCCCCTTTGTTTGACACTTCACTTCCTAGACCGTACTCTGCCATTCAAAATGTTTGATATAGGTAATACAGTCACATTAAAATTTAGGTACTCAAAAGTAATCACATTAAATGTGGGAAGATATATGTTAGCAAAAGAAAATTTTAGTAAATTGTTGTTACCTGGAGGAGTGTACCCAATTGTTCCTCTTATTCCAATTGAGCTGCTTTGTTTCAAATCTGTTTGTTCTAAAAGAAATTTCGCAAGTCCAAAATCTCCAACATGAGCAGTCATATCATTGTCAAAAAGAATGTTGCTTGGTTTTAGGTCACAGTGAACAACTGGCATTGGGCAACGATGATGTAGATAATCGAGTGCACATGCAACATCAATGGCAATGTTTATTCTTTGAAGAAGGTTCAAATTTTGTATCTCTACTTGCCCAAAATCTGTTTCTAGATTGTGTAACCAATTTTCTAGATTTCCATTGGGCATAAACTCATAGACTAGAGCCTTAAAATCATTACCATGAAAATCCACACTTGAGCAAGAAGTTATGATCTTCACAAGATTTCGGTGACGAATATTTTTCAAGGTTTCACACTCTGAAAAGAAGCTCTTAGAAGCTCCTCTACGTTGAAGATTTAGTACCTTGACTGCAACAATTGAACCCTCCTCACCAAGGATGCCTTTATACACTGAGCCAAAACTACCCACGCCAATTAAATTTGCTGAAGAGAACCCACTAGTTGCTTTAAGGAGCATTTGGTGAGACACTTTTAGAAGTGATTTTCTCAAGTAAGATCTTGAAGTGTTTTCTTTTTTTCTATTTTTGTGCCGGTAAAATAAGAAAAATGAAATTGTGGTCACTACTAGAATCACACAAACCATTGAGATTAATATTTTGATTGCAAGATGCCACTTCATTTTCTTATTTTCTTTTGTTACACACCTAGGCAACTTTAGTTTAGATATGCCCCCACAAAGCCTTTTATTTCCTACAATTGATATTGCACTAGCATTTGCGAAAACTCCTTTTGTAGGAACCTCTCCCTCAAAATCATTGAAGGATAAATTCAAATTCTTCAAGGAGAGTTTATCCAAGAAATTTGGAATTTGACCTGACAACTTGTTTCGAGAAAGATCAATAACCTGAATACCTCTTGAAGAACTCAAAGATGTTGGAATTACTCCCTGAAAGGAATTACCTTCCATTTGAAGGTACTCCAGGCTAGTGCATGAGCTTAGGCTGCTTGGAATTTCACCAGACAACTTGTTCTCAGATATGTCCAATTCTGCTAAATGGACAAGATTGCCAACCTCTGATGGTAATGATCCAATTAAAAAGTTTTGTGCTAAATTAAGTGAAATTGACAAGGTGGAAATTGCAAAGAGTTGTTTTGGAATGGTTCCACTAAGACTGTTTTGAGATAGATCTAACAAATTCAGATTTTTGCACTTTCCTATACTTGATGGGATAGTTCCTTGCAATATGTTACTTTCAAAATGCATGACACTTACTGAAGACAGGTTTCCAAGGGTAATTGGTAACCTTCCTGAGAGTTTGTTGTTATTTAAAAATAATCTTTGTAACTTTTGGAGATTACCAATATCTCTTGGGATTGTCCCTTTGAATTTGTTACCATCCATCCATAAGTGGATCACGTTAATCAAATTACCTATCCCTAAAGGGATTTCCCCAAAAATAAGATTGTTACTGATAATAAATAATTCAAGTTGGGTTGAAAGATTTCCCAAAACATTTGGCAACATACCTTTGAATTGATTTTCCGAGAGGGCCAAGTACTGCAATTGGCTACAATTGACTAAAGATTTAATGAAATCTAATTCATCAGCATCTCCGCTTCCTAAATTATTATCATAAATAGATATTCCTTCCAAAAGCTGTAAGCCTCCAAAATTGACTAAAACTTTTCCCGTAAAATTGTTCGCTCCAGCTTCAAATTGTTGTAGCTTTGAAGCATTAGATAATGAGGCTGGAAGAGATCTGTTAAATTGGTTTTTAAAAATTTGAAGCTGCTGGAGATTTGGAAGGGTGACGAATAAGTCTGTGGGAAGACTTCCAGTAAGCTCATTTATACCCAATGAAAAAGTAGTCATAGACGAAAGATTATACAAAGACGAAGGAATCAAACCTGAGAGTTTGTTTCCTCCCAGTGCAAGAAATTCTATGCTTCTTAGTTGACCTAAGGCATTTGGAATCTGTCCTTCCAAGACATTATAGGTTAGAGATAAGTAATGGAGAGAGCTAAGGTTTCCAATGGAAGGTGGGATTCCTCTCGTGAGATAGTTTTTGTAAGCATAAAATCCCACCAATTTTGACAAAGAAGCAAACTCCATTGGGATTGATCCTGAAAGGTTATTATTACCGACCTCAAAGTACTTGAGGTTGGAGCAATGGGAAAGGTTTGCAGGAATTTCTCCTTGGAAGGAGTTGTTAATCAGTCTCAATACTTGCAACCTGAATAGATGACCAACTTCATTATGAATCTTGCCTCCAATGGTGTTGTTCGAGAGATCGATTTCCCTCATGAAGCTGAGGTTTCCTATGTATGGAGACAAGGAACCCACCAAACCTCTGGACGTAAGGTTTAGTACAGTGACTCTTCTATGCTTGTGGCCGCATGTTACACCTTCCCACTGGCAGAAATGGAGAGAATCATTCCACGAGCTCAAAACGTTTCTAGGGTCGTGTGTTATCATTGTCTTGAAGGCCAGCAAAGCCTGATAATCCGTCTCATTCCCACCAAAATAACTGGGGGTGTCAGTAATGCTAGATAAGATAGCAAGAGTTGATTTTACATTGAACAATAGAAGGATGGCCTGGAAGTGAATTGAGCACAATAGTCTCATTCTCATTGCTACTGGTGAAGATCCTCTTCCTTGTTGATGCGATTTATTGAGCAAGTTCTGGGTTGTGTTTGACCAAATGAGGTCGAAGCAGTAGAAAAATGTTGCAGAACTAGGGTATTGAATGATGAGAAAGCAGAATTAGATTTTTGATGGCGAAGTGAGTAGTGTATCATAAGTGAAGGATGGCTTTGAAGTGAGTTGAGCACAATAGTCTCATTCTCATTGAATAAGATCCTCTTCCTTGCTGATTCTATTTAATGAGCAAGTTTTGCGTTGTGTTCGACTAAATGAGGTCAAAGCAAAAAACATGTTGCAGGTCAAAGCAATAGACATGTTGCAGCACTAAGGTCTTGAGTGATGAGAAAATAGACAGCGATAGTGAAGTGAGTGGATCGGATCATATCTAGTCTAGTCTGTCTTTTTTGAAGATTACCACTTTTGGTTCATTTCTACGTTCTACTAGAGATGGTCCAAATTCCTTTCTTTTTACCGTTTAGTCTCATTGGCCATTAAATAATTTATTTTCTTTTTCATTATTTTATTTTTTATCTGCTGCAGTTCAAGTTGTTATTATTGGAACTAGGTACAGGTACAAGTTCTTTTATTTATTTAATTTTTTTCCTGGAATGAAAAATTTTTATTCAGCACAGAGCAAAAGCAGAGCTGCAGAGGATACAAGTGTTACCACCTTTCTCAAGTATATGCGCTTCACTCTTAAAACATCCCACAAATCCCAGTCAAGATTTACAATATCAATTAATGCTTCCTCAATATCATCTGCTGCAAAACTATAGAAGTCTCAGCAACGGAAACGTATAAGTATCATATTTTAACGTGTTATACTTGTAATACCATACATTATGGTCCAATTAGTTGCAACTTTGCCCAATCTGCAGACTGAATTATTTCATCATAATTATCTTAAAATTTGTCAATGTAGCCACGCTGGGATGGAGTTAGGATTTGAAGTTAGGGGAGGTGGCTTTGTTGTTGTTTGTGAGCAGCGACTCTAGCCTTCGACTCTGTTGGTTAATAGCTAATGGTTTTTTATTTATTTATTTGTGTTTTTTATGTGTGCATCTAGATATGAATAAAATTATTTTGTTGAAAATTTTTTAAAGAGCCAAGTTGTTTATTTTTGGTAAAATTGGTTGATTGGGCTTTATTGTTTTTAGCTTAATTATTGTTTTGTTGTTGGGTAATTTTTTGGGCTCGTTTATTTTGTTTTAAATTTTAGATCTGGCCTTTAAAGCGAGGAAAATGCTAAAACTACAAACTTTTTTACAAATTGTTATTGTGGTAGTCAGGTAGTGATTATTAGTAAGTAAAAATGTGATGTAAATAATGGGTTTAGATGTAAACCAATAAAAATGACTACCTCAACAGTTTGAAAAAATATTGTAGAAAAGTTTGTAGTTATAGTAGTACTATTAAAAGAATCAATAATATTATTAAATGGGGCAAAGTTATAGAACAAAATTGCTAAAATTAGTATGTTTATATAAAAATTGGAGGGGGAGGGGGGGCGCGGAATACTCCAAGTCTCCCTCCGTCCCTATTGCCAAGAATAATGTTCTAAGTGATTTTAAGTGATATCATATATATTTTCCTTTAAAAAAAAGTGACAGCATTTATAATTACATAACAATTATTTAATTGAATAAATTAATGTAATAAATTTATACTCGCGTTGTTCATTCTCTTTTGTCCGCGCTTTCTTTGAAGATGTCATAAATTATTGTACACTATAAAAGTTTATGAACACAATTTTAATAAATGGGAAAAGTTAACGAAAGTCTAAAGGCATTAACTTATAAAATATTTTTATGGGAAAGGAAACAAGTAATTGATTTTTTTGACAACTTTTTATATTTGTTACAAAAGTAGTATCAAAATTTTCTAAAAAATGTCCAAATGCCCTAAAGGCACGTGTTAACCTTAACAAATTTACTAAAGTGACATTTATTTGATTTAAAAAACTTCAATATATTTTTTCCTTTTAAATTTTATGAGTTTTAACTTCTTTTTTGTTAAGATAGTTAAAATATTTTCCATACAAATCAAGGCCAAATTTGGTGGTTATTGTAAAATTGAAAGCGATCCTATTTTTTCACCACCAAAAAAAAAATGGCAATCTTATTTCTGTGGAAATTTTTCACATTTACTCTATATGGTTTTAGTATTGGAGTTGTAATGAATTTTAAACTATGGCGTCCGCTCCTGATGATAGCTCTATATCATTATATTAAGGCATCAATCGGTTTTTTATGTAAGCAGAAAATGAACTCTAAATCTCTTATTTAGTCACCAGAGACTTTACTAGTTGGGCTAATTAGAACCCACTTGTATTGAATATTTGAATTGTCTCTTTATAATTGGTGACACATTAGTTTGTAAGTTTAATGTAGTAAAATAGCACTACTCTTTCTAAAATTGACCTAAGTGGTTCCCTTTCTTTGTGATTCCTTTGTTTATGAATTAAAAAAAAAACATTTCTAATAAACTTAGGGAACTTTATTTTCAGGTGATAAAATGGTGCATTTATTCTAGAAAGATATTAGGGGGAAAAATTCCAAAATAAATTTTGGATATATATATATATATATATATATATATATATATATAGGTTGGATTCAAGTTACACCTAGTATAGCTCTAAGCAATGTTAAACCATCCAATAACTTGTTAATGAATTTATATTTTGAAAATTCCACCATTAGATTACATGTTCTATAAGTGCTAAATATACATACTAATTTTCATACAAATCAAATTTTATTTACCATTCGATTCATAAACTCATATTTTATGCATTATTTTAAACTACAAAAACTTGAATTTATATAATTGATAGATATGACTATTGATCTTTGATCACTTTGAAATTTTGCAAGCATGGAGAATATTCAAAGATAATGTAATCTAACGGTTGATTTATCAAAATTTACATCTAATTAAAAAAACATTGATTGATGTAATATTACTTAGAGTTACACCAGGTATAACCGTGTAACTGCATGTGCGATAAGACTTTTATTTTGAGTTTAGTTTAATTTTTAAATTTGAATTTATCTATTGTTAGTGAAGTTACACAAGAATGAATTTTTAAGAAACTAAAATTTAGGATTTGAAAATGAGTAAACTACTATATTTAGTGTGTGCTTGTTTTAAGTAAAAAAATGTATTAAACGTGTGTAAGATATATTCAAATAGAGAGTGTGTTAATTTTTAGGAAAAAAGTTTATATGGTAATTTTCTTGTTTTTGAATTTTTTTGAATTTACAATTTTAACCTTATTTTTTATTTTTTAAGTATAATGATTATTTAATTAGATTAGGGGTATTTTTGATATTTTTTAAGGCATAACTAACTTTTTAAATCCTATAAGGATTATCTACTTAGATTAGGAGTATTTCTCTCTCTCTTTCTCACACGCGCGCGCGCACACGTGTGTTCTTTATTTTTTGGGAGGTAGGAAATCAGATTGACAGTCTGACCCATCAAATTCAATGGTCTCTGGTCCAAATTCCGTTTTTTTACGGTTCACTCTCATTGGGCATTAAATAATTTATTTTTTATTTCTTGCTGCTGAAGTTCAAATTGTTATTATTGGAAGTTTGGAAATAGGAATATATCACAGAATATATTACAAAATGATTCTAAATACTATATGGAGGGAGCCTTTATGCTATATATATGAACTAGTCTTCTCTTCCCCACTCAATTTTTCAGTACAATAGAACAGGTACAGGTTCTCTTTCTTTTTTGTTGCTGGAATGAAAAATTTTTATTTAACACAGAGCAAAAGCAGAGCATAACATTAATCAAAAGCCCAACGAGCTAATTCAGTTCTTTTTACGGTTTACTCTCATTGAGCATTAAATAATTTAATTTAATTTAATTTTTTATTTTTAGCTGCTGAAGTTCAAATTGTTATTATTGGAAGTTTGGAAAAAGGAATATATCACGGAACATATTACAAAATGATTCTAAATATATACGGAGGCCACGACAAACTGTTTTACAAATTTTTTATAAAATGTTGATATGGTCAATCTCTTATTGGTTTTCATCAAGGCCCACCATTAATATCATTGTTTTATTTACCAATAATTACTCACTACATCAGCTGTTTATAAAATTTTTTGTAAAATAGTTTGTATCTCTAGCATTATTCTTATGCTATACACATGAACAAATCTTCCCCCACTCAATTTTTCAGTACAATAGTACAGTTAAAAGATTTTTTTTTTTTTTTTTTTTGGGGTTTGGGTTGCAGCAATGAAAATGTTTTATTCAACATAGAGCAATAGCAAAGGATTAAACTAAGGACATCTATAAAAGAAAAGCTATTACGAGGCGACACATCCCAGATAAGGCAATGAGCAAGTCTTAGGTACAGTACTTCGGTGCTGTTCCTTAAGTTCCCTTTTTAAGATTCTACCATGTGAATTTTTTCTTATAGAATGAAAGTGTATTTTTTAGTTAAGTAGTCATGTGGCTAAATCTTAAGAAAGGGAACCTAAGGAACAGCACCTAGGGTACTGTACCTAAGTTTTGTCCTAAGACAATATATATATATATATATGTGTGTGTGTGTGTGTGTGTGTGTGTTAGGATCTAAGGAATTAGGAACTAATGTCTTAGAACTTCATTTCGTAATGTTAAGTAGTCATGTGGCTAAATCTTAAGAAAGGGAACCAAAGGAACAGCACATAGGGTACTGTACCTAAGTTTTGTCCTAAGACAATATATATATATATATATATATGTATATATATATATATATGTTAGGATCTAAGGAATTAGGAACTAATGTATTAGAACTTCATTTCGTAATGTTGGCAAACTATGGTCAAAACGTTTTAGTTTTGTTTAGACTTGTTCAATGTGTATTTATATGTAAAGTTGGAATTGAGTGTTCTACAAGATTTGCTGTGTAAATCTGCCTGGCTAGATCGATCGAAAATTAGACTCGACCGATCAGAAGTCATGCAGATTGACTTTTCTACAGAATTTTCCAACTCAGCCCAAGCCCGGTTTGACGTGTAGGGTTTTATGTTTTGCCCTAAGTATAAAAGGGAAAACCCTAGCCACGTTTTGTAGTAGTTCTTTATGCTCTGTGTGTGTGTGTGTGAATCTTTTGTGAGATCTAAAGGTGTTTGCCTTCACATATACTTAGGGTTTCCAAACTCAAGATTGATGTCAAGAGTTTGGTGATGATTCAATTGCAGGTTCAAGAACTTAAAGAGTACAAGCAGGAGTGCTTGTGCTTACTGTAAATCCAAGAAAGAAGTAGTCCGTGGACTCGAGATAGCAATAGGATGTTAGTGGTTTAAGTCGCTATTGTACAAACTTCAATTCTTTCATAGTGAATTCTGTTTTACCTTGAGAATAGCTAGGTCAAATCCTTCCAAGGTTTTTTATCGGTTTGGTTTTCCTGGGTTATCATATCATGTGTTCTTTATTTTTTCGCACTTTACATGATATGATTTATATGTGTTAACTTAGAACTGCATACTTTACCTAAGTTAAACACTTGGCTAAATAATTAGGTTAATCTGGTTGTGTTTTAAAGGGTCTAAAATGTACAAGTGGTATTAAAGCAGGTAGCTTTTTGTTGTAGATCATTTGATCTAAAAGTTGATCCTTGACCCCAGTTGTCATGGAATACGGACACTCTCTTGTTATTCCACCTCACTTTGATGGGAATAATTATGCTTATTGGAAAGTAAAGATGAAAGCATTCCTGAAATCTATTGATGAGAGAGTCTGGAACTCTGTTGAATATGGATGGGAGAAACCCACTACTCCTGTGAGTGAGTGGCAAACTTCTCAAAAAGAAGCAGCCGCTTTTAATAGCAAAGCTATGAATTCTATTTTTAATGCTGTTTCTATGGAGGAATTTAAGAGAATCTCTAATGTTGAGGTTGCTCATACTGCTTGGAATATCCTTCTGACTGTGCATGAAAGCACAAAGGCAGTCAATAAGTTGCAACAATTGACTACTAGATTTGAAAGTATTAGAATGTCAAATAATGAATCTTTTGATGAATTCTTTGCTAAGCTTAATGATATTGTTAACTCTGCATATAATTTGGGTGAAATCTATGATCAACCTAAAATTGTTAGGAATGTTCTTAGATCTTTGACTGAGAATTTTAGACGTAAAGTGACTGCCATCACTAAAAGCAAGGATGTGGACTCCATCCCAATTGATGAACTTGTAGGATCTCTTCAGTCCTATGAGTTGAACCTAGCTAAGACTAACAAATCCAAATCAACGGCTCTTAATTCTGTTGATGATGTTGATGTGAGTGAATTTGATGATGAACTCTCTGCTACAAAGATTGCTTACCTTGCCAAGAACTTTAGAAATTTTCTTAGGAACAATAATAGAAGGGCAAGAGGTAAGAACACTGCCGAACCTAGAAATTTTAGGAGAATGATCCCACTAAGGTTAATAACACTGAAAAACTCAAAGAAAAAGTAGGTCAACCTTCTAATAATTCTATGGGGCAACAATGTTTTGGATGCTAAGGGTATGGTCATGTTAAATCTGAATGTCCTACATATTTGAGATCTATGGGTAAGGCTATGACTGTAACCCTTACTGATGATAAAGTTTCTGACAATGAATTTGGTAGTGATGAGAATGGAAACTTCATTGCTTTCACTGCTACTGCTGTAGTTAATGAAAGTGTGTCTGTTGAAGAGAACCCTTCTGATGGGGAACTCTCTGAAGATGCAGATTTACAAGAAGCCTACAATAAACTTTGCAAAATTGCTGTAAAGGATGCTATGAATGTTGATCTTGGCTTAAAGAAAATTGCTTCTCTTGAACTTGATAAGAAAATTTTGCTTGTGAAACTGTTCGATGCTAATGAACTTTTGAATAATGTGAAAACTAAAAACATGCTTTTGCTTGATAAAGTTAAGAATTTGGAACTTGAAGTGTCTACTGCTAGAGAATAAACTAATAAGTCTGTAAGCTCCAAACTCGATCACATGCTGAGTGTTCAAAAGTTTCCCTCTGATAAAACTGGCTTAGGTTTTGTGGAAAGTATTTTTGTGCCTGAACCCCATTCCATAAATTTTGTTCCTTCTTCTGAACCCCCTGTCAGTGAGATTGTCAAACTCTCTATGAATGAGGCTGCTAAATCTGTAGAAGTAGCTTACTCTAGGAAAGTTAGGGTTGATCTTCAAGAGTCTAAATCTAAGGCTTCTAATTCTTCTAAGGGCAAGTTGCATGATAAGCCTGCATAGGTTTGTCATTTTGGTGGAAAGTCTAGGTACATTCGTCCAAACTGTTTCAAGTTGCAAGCTGCTAAGCAAGCAAATAAGCCAAAAGTACTTGTGCCTCAAGCACAAGATCCTGTAATACTTATTGGTGAATTGGTAAAGGCTTTAAACTTTTATTCCAATCCTAGAGTTGCTCAGAATTCTAATGTGAATAATAACTCCAATGCAAGAGTTGCATCTAAAAGGTTTTGGATGCAAAAGGCTCAATCCAATTCAGTCTTTCTGACATGGTCCTTGTGCTTCATCGCTTTACTCTTTATGACCATTCTTCTTTGTTGTTTCTTGTGTTTTAATTGGATTTGCATTGCATAACATTCATGCATTTCATTCTAGGTGGTTTTTGTTATTTAAAAAGGGGGGGGAATAACAAAGGGGGGGGGGGGGGGAGGAACGCAAAATGTGCTTTGCATTATGTTTCTTGTTGTTTGAAAACAAGGTTAGTCAATTTATTTGCACATGACATGTCTTTGTATCTTGTTTAGCTTAGATGAGCTTATTTATTGCACTTTACTAGCTGAAGTCTTAGTAATGCATGTTGTGTGGGAAAGATGTTTATAGTTGTTGATCACTTTGTCTTGATCTTGAAGTCACATGTCTTTGATTGTCGGACTTAAACTTTTTGAGATACACATAAATAACCATCTCACTATTGTTTACTAGCCAATCATGAACACCTTAGTGCATATCGTAACATTTTGTGCTCACGAATGTAGCACATGCACAAAAAGAAAATAAAGTGCAGTCTCGGTTTAAATGCTAAAATTGGTGTGTACATTATCTCGGCTATTTTAATAAGTTTATGATCAATTAAAATTGGTGTGTACATTATGAGGCGACTCAAGAAACTTATATGATTGCAAGCTTTTACTCTAGGAGATGTGAGAGTTATATGATGTAACTCTTTAAGTGATAGTCTCTTTCAAATTCTATGTGATAAATTTTGTAGACTTTGTGCTTAATTCCTATTCACATATCACTGCACAAATATCTCAAGCTTTTACTAGTTGTACACACTACACAAGTTACTCTTTGCTAAACTTTGCAAATGTTATTGTGTGTGATTTTGGTTTGACCAACCAAGTTTGAAAATTCCTTGAGTTTTATGCAAAACATGTTTATGCTTGAGAATATGAAGAGAAATTGTTTGAAAATCTTATTTTTAGGAAAACTAGGATCAAAACAAGTGTTTTTGAAAAGCATTCCATCTCATACTCATGCATTTTATTCATAAAATTCAATGCTTTGAAGAGTTTCTGCACAAAAATTAATTTGTTTTTTCAAAAATTTGATTTTTCTACAATTTCGATCGATCAAACCTGTTTCTCGACCGATCGAAATTGCGATCAAAATCTTTAGTTAGCCTCTGTCTATTTCGATTGGTGCTCAATTGGTACTGGATCAATCAAAGCATTTTCAATCGGTCAAACCTAATTTTCGATCAATCGAAAATCGCGAGGAGAGTTTTTTAAAAAAGCTTTTTTTTTCTCACGTGTTCAATCACTTTTCAAATTTTTTCAAACTTTTTGTCTCTCTCACCGATTGGTCAAGGCTTCAAATCAAATTTTTGTCGTTTTCCTCCGATCTTTTTGCAAGGATTTTCTCTCTCAAGGCCGGTAAAACCTCTTTACCCTTCCTTTTGCATTTATTTACAAGTTTCATGCAATAAATCATGCATTTTAGGGAAATTTTTGAACATATTCAAATTTGGGGTTTTTGATGATTTAAGCCTTTTCTTTCAAAATTGATCAATGGTTTTTTGTTGGGGGATGATATGCAACTGATCTATATGAATTAATTTGATCAATTTGATGGTTTGTGAAAAATTAGAAATTCTAGGGCTTGAAAATACTCGAATTGGGGTTTTTGTTCAATTTAATGTAAATTGATGAAATTGGCTTGTTAGATTGACTCATTTAATCATTATATTGTGTTATATGTCTTGAGTAATGATCAATTGATCAATTTGTTGGTTTTTACAAAAATGGTTTTTCAAAATTTTAGGGTTTTTGATAAAACCTCTATGCTCAAGCAAATTTTGTTTTTTTTTTTGTTTTTTTTTGTTTTTTTTGGGTCAAATTGAACTGATTCACACTGCATTAGAACATGCATCACTTGTTACATATGTTCATGCATCATATGGAATTGTTATTTCTATTTTTTTGTGCTAACTTGCAGTCTGCCCTTTGTTTTTTTTTTTCTTTTTCTTTCCTTTTTCTCTCAGTTTTTTTTTTTTTTTTTTTTTTTTTTTTTTTTGTCTGATCTTTAGCATTATGCTTAGGAAGACTAGAGCTAATAGGACCTCCACCTCTCCTCCATCTTTTAATAGTGATAGGTTTCTGAGTGAGAAACATCAAAAGACCTTTGAGAAGCTTAATCGTAGGAGAAATATTTGGGCTGAGAGAAAGGTCCTTTTGGATGGATTAGATGTTGAGCTTATGCGTAACTTTGAGCGTAGGAGGTGGCTACCTTTGTTAGACATTAATCATCCACCTCTGGCTACCCTGATTAGAGAGTTCTACTCGAATCTCTCTATCCACGTCTATGATTCCAACACTTTGGTAAAGAGTTGGATACGAGGTGTAGAGTACCGCATTACTCCTACGGTAGTGTCTGATGCTCTTGGGGTACTTGTGGTCTAGCATCCTGTCTATGCCTATGATGAGTCTCCTCCCTTAGACGACATCATGTCTTACATCACTTGTACTTCTATCCAATGGGGTTCTGATCCTCGGATCACGTCTGCTGAGCTCACTGAGATACATTATCTTTTCTTTAGGATTGCTTGTCATTCCTTATGGCCTATTTCTCATCTGCATACTATCCCTATTGAGCGATGTGTGTTCTTATATGCTCTTGTTACTAATGCCCCTATCAGTTTTCCTCACCTTTTTCTTCGTGCTTTGAACGAGGTGCATAGGAGTTGTTCTACTGCTCATGCTTTGTTCTTTCCTGATTTCACTCATAGGATTCTTTTACATTTAGGGTTAGAGGACTTTCCTGCTTTTGAGCCTGTCCACATTATAGCTCCCATTAGTGCCACCTTTCTTCGGCAAAGGCTGCTCAGCTTCGAGCTAGCTCTAAACGTCCTAGGGTTGAGCCTTCAGGTGTCACTCTTCCTCCTCCACCTCCCTCTTCTGCAGGTGCTACTACGGCTGAGACGTTTGTTGATCCATCTGCTGCTGCTGCTGTTCCTCCACCTTCTACCTCGGGTGATTCAGACATTTGATGGATGTTGGATACTATTATGACCGTTCAGGCGGCTTACAGTCAGCTGTTGGTGGACACGCTTGATGAGCTTCGTGCTTTGTGAACATATCTAGTGCATCTTCGATGTTCACCTCTGCCACCTCTTTTTGATGATGAGTGAGTGCCCTTTGACAATTTGTCACAAAAAGGGGGAGTACATTGTAGTTGTAGTAGAGGAGTTTTTGTTGTTAGAGGGAGATTTTTGTGTTCATAGATGTTTTTGGAGCTGTGGAGCTTTAGATTGTATCTAAGTGCTTCATTGTGTATCTATATTTTTTTGGCTCATGATGTAGTGTTTGTTTTGGGTTGTTCATGATAGGGGGAGATACATTGATTGTATATGTTTCTTGTTACACATTGCTTATTACTTTATATTTATGAATTATTCATGATATATGTCTTTATTGTTATGTTATGTGAAATCAAGAAGTTATTTTTATTTTACTTGTATTTTCCACACATGCGGTTATACGTTTGTTAAGTGTTACAAGAATATACAGGTTGATTTAGTTGTGCTGCTGTCTACACTTGTAACTGATAGATAGTAGTTAGGTTGAATTTGTTATGTTGGGCTATGTTTTTGTAATGGGTTGTTTTTATGTAAACTTTGAGCATTTTGTTTAGTTTGTGTTTTGTTACGGATTGCCAAAGGAGGAGGTTTGTTAGGATCTAAGGAATTAGGAACTAATGTATTAGAACTTCATTTTGTAATATTGGCAAACCATGATCAAAACGTTTTAGTCTTGTTTAGATTTGCTCAAAATGTATTTATATGTAAAGTTGAAATCGAGTGTTCTGCAGGATTTACTATGTAAATCTGCCTAACTCGATCAATCGAGAATTAGACTTGATCGATTGAAAGTCATGCAGATTGACTTTTCTGTAGAATTTTCCAACTCAGCCCAAGCTCAGTTTGATGTGTAAGGTCTTATGTTTTGCCCTAAGTATAAAAGGGAAAACCCTAGCCACATTTTGTAGTAGTTCTTTATACTGTGTGTGTGAATCTTTTGTGAGATCTAAAGGTGTTTGCCTTCACATACACTTAGGGTTTCCAAACTCAAGATTGATGTCAAGAGCTTGGTGATCATTCAGTTACAGATTCAAGAACTTAAAGATATACAAGTAGGAGTGCATGTGCTTACTGTGAATTCAAGAAAGAAGTAGTCCGTGGATTCGGAGCTGTCACGTGGTCGTGGTAGTAAGTTTTCTACTCAATGTAGCAATAGGATGTTAGTGGTCTAAGTAGTTATTGTACAAACTTCAATTCTTTCATAGTGAATTCTGTTTTACCTTGAGGATGGCTAAGTCAAATCCTCCCATAGGTTTTTTACGGGCTTGGTTTTCCTGGGTTATCATATCGTGTGTTCTTTATTTTTTGTACTTTACATGATATGATTTATATGTGTTAACTTAGAACTGCATAATTTATCTAAGCTAAACACTTAGCTAAATATCTAGGTTAATCTGGTTGTGTTTTAAGGGGTCTAAAAACGTACTCTATATATATATATATATATATATATATATATATATAACAGGCTTTAAACCTCTATAACTCATACTCATTTTAAATGACACTCATTTTTCAATGTGGGATTAACTCACTGTTTTTTCTTTTGAGAATACTAAGTATTTTAACACACAAACATGAGGGGAGAGGGAAGAGGGGAAATGGGAGAAGGTTTTAAAGAAACTAATAGTGATGTATATCCAAAATGGCATAACTCTTGAATACACAGCACAAGTTTTAAACATCTACAACTTACACTAATTTTTCAATGTACATATAGCTAATAGGCTTTTATTTTTTCTAATTATGCATATATTATACATGATTCTGTTTTAATATTTATAGACTGTGAATCTAAGATATTTCACCTTTTCTCAACAAACAATTTTTTTTTTTGGAGGGGGGGTGTCAACAAACAAATATATATTTATATATTTCACTTAAAATTATAATTATTTTTTTAACTATGTATGGATTATGATTTTTTATTTCTTTCTATTTATTAATACGTACTTATAGATATTTTTTTTAAATTTTGTCACAAAATTTTTTTCCAACGTGGAATTAACCCATTGTCAGTTTCTATAACAAAATATCTTTTATTATTAAAAATACTGTTCATGCGTTTTTCATCACTTGGCTGGTCCATGAACAATGCCATAGGACCAGCCAAGTAAAACGCAAACGCACGCAAACACAAAAATGCCGCTACGCTAGCGCACACTAAGAGTGGGTTTGGATAGCGTCTGTGCGTCCACGTTCCGCGTCTTTCACTTCTTTTCTTTTTTTTTTTTTTTTTTTTTTTCCCCTGATGCGCGTTTCAGCCCCCAAATGGGCACTGTGCGGTACTGTGCGGCTACTGTTCATGAACAGTAGCCGCAACTTTTGACTTTTTTCTCTCTTTTTTACTGTTTATGGACTCACAAAATACCACTTTTCAGCAACTTTTTCATTAAAAATGGGTCCCACTACACTATTTACACATTTAAAAATTATTCTGCTACAGTGTTTTTCAGTTTTCAGTTTTCAGTTTTCAGTTTCAGCGGTATCCAAACGGACCCTAAGAATCAAATGAGAAAGTGGCTTACACTAGTCAAGTCTGACACGTTAACTAAGAAAAAACTAGAATGACTTCTGTCGGGTCTTGCAAGTTTGCTGAAAAATATATTAAAAAAATAACCCTCTCTTTTGCGTATACAGCCTTCTCCAAATATAATCATAACATGTTTGCCATTTAATGTAATCATTCTATTAAATTCTAAATTGTTTTTCATGGATATAATCATGACATGCATGTTTGTCATTAACATAATCGTATGTTAGTTTTTGGCTAAAATACAAATTGCACCATCTAAGTTTGACTAAAAATTTATTTCAGTCATTTAACTTTACTTTAATTTGCTTTTTTTTTTTTTTTTTTTTTGAGAAACTAATTTGCTTAATTGAGTTCTTAAAAGTTTCAAATTGTTCTATTTAGGCATTTCATCTGATGACGTTAAAAAAATTGCAATTTAATAAATATTCTCCTCACCTAAAATAATTTATAATATTATCTTTATTGATATTTTATATGAGATTTGTTTTTTCAAAAAATAATTTTTTTAGTAGATAATTACATAATAGCAAATTTTTAACAAATTGGATAAAATGAATTAATTGAATAAATTTGAAATTAATTTATAGTTCAATGTTCAGTTGGATTAGTTTTCCTTTCCTTGAATTAGTGTTTCTGTATTGGTTGATGTACAATTTGATTTGTTTGCAATAAAACTGTTTTTTATTACCCCAAAAAAAAAAAATTATACTATTCAATTTTAAATTTTTTGTCATGGATATAATCATAACGTTATGTATGTTTGGCATTAACGTAATCATACTATTTAATTCTAAATTTTTTTGTAATGGATATAATCATGTATGTCATTGTTGAATGATGAAAAATTAGAATTAGATTTAGATCATATCGCACCAACTAAATTGAATGTCTCAGTTTCCTCGTTCTAGTCTGTCTTTTGTGAAGAATGCGACTTTGGTCCAAAATGCCTTCCTTTTACGGTTTATTCTCATTGGGCATTAAAAAATTCCTTTTTTTATTTTTATTTTTTGCTGCTGAATACATTACAAAATAATTCTAAATACTATACAGTGGGGGCGGGGAGCCCTTGTATACGAACTAGTCTTCCCCACTCAATTTTTCAGTACAATAGTACAGTTACAAGTTTTTTTTTTTCTTTTTTTTTTTTTTCTTTTGGTTGCCGGAATGAAAATTTTTATTCAACGCAGAGCAAAAGCAGAGGATACAACAGAGGACTCTATGTATAATATATACTAAGATTGAAATAACCATTAATAAGATTTGTTGGACTATATGGAACCAAGTTTATGTTTGATCTTTAATGAGATATTTTTTGAGGAACAAAACTTAGGAACAATATTTTAGGTGTTGTTTCTTAAGTTTTCCTCTTAAGATTCAGCCATGTGGCAACTAAATTAATAATACACTTCCATCTCATAATAATAAATCCACATGACAGAATCTTAAAAGAGGAACCTAAGGAACAGCACCTAACTACTGTACCTGAGTCTTGCCCACTTAGTCCATGGGGCGGAGCTTGAGTGCTTAGCTAAAATAATTTTTCCTGTTTTTACCCGATTGTGAATTTATTGTGTGGGATAAAATATTCATATTAGGGTTGTGTGTGTTGTTTAAGAGTGAAAAGTTGTATTCAACTTTGTGGTTGTAAGCTAAGTGTCAAACTACATAATTTCTTGTGTCGTGTGATTGTCTTTGTGTGTGTTTTTTTCTTATGTTTTTTCACATCTCATAGATTTGGTAATTCATGTTTATTCCCAACAAAAATTTGGCAATAGAACTCCATTGTTGGCCCATAGACAACACCCCATTTTTGGCTGCAGATGACCACTTTAAATCTGTAATTTCAATTTGAGAAGATGATAGAAGTTTAAGCGATATAAGAGATATTACAATTTTTACAACATAACTTTTACAAACTATTATATTACCCGTAACAAAAGAGTAGGATTGATATTCATTTTTTATGTTGCTGGCATCTACCAATCACATTTGTTATGATTTGATATTTGCCTATAACAAAATGTTAAGGACATATTTTATGTAATTAGCTAATCCTTTGACAAAATGCACTTTACTTGTAATTGGGTAGATCTAAGATGGGTTTAAGACTTCAAGAAACATGTTGTTCAAGTCAAGTATTAAAGTCATGAAGATTAGACCAAGAAACAAGTAAAGAAAAGCTGTTCATTAAAGCTGGACAGAAGCTCGACAGAAAATCTGTCGAGATCTACGAAATCAGAATTTCCAAATTTGATTTTCGGCCTAAGTTGATGTGTATGTGTAGGGTTTCTTTTCTCACAACCCTAAACATATATAAGGCTTATTTTATAAGCCGTCACATATAAGAATACACATAGAAAACATATGAAAAAGTGATCGGGTGCCTTATTCTCTCTGTAGAAGCTACTACGTCTTTTGCGCCTTAGGGTTTTGTAACCAAGTGCTTCTTGATTTTCATTGTTAATGAAGTGAAGAATTTTGCAGCCAACATCTTCTTTAAGTTGATGGAGTTTGTCACGTATTGGGATTCGTGCATCATCGGTTAGTCATATATTGGGATTCGTGCAAAAGGGTGGCGTTCATATATTGAAGAGTTCAGAGGTTTTGAAGCGGTAGAAGGCTTCTGCTCTAAGTTCATCTACAGGGATTGTAGAGTTTAGGAACAAAGGTTTTGTACTAAATCTGAAACTTCTCTTTATTATAGTAGATTGCCTTTCAGGAAGGTTTCCCCCCAGGTTTTTTACTATGAAACTAGTTTGTTTTATTAGTTTTCTTAGGTTATCATATCTTGTCTTATTTACTTTTCCGCTGTGCATTATATTGACATAATATTGATGTTTGTTTGTTTTAACAGGTTTATTCATAATAAATCTAATTAACAACTTGGGTTTAAAACTGGGGTCTATATTTCCCAACACAAAAGAATAAATTTGATATTCAATTTTTATGTCGCCGGCCTCTACCAGTCACATTTGTTGTTGTATTAATTTATAATACATATATATATAATAAAATTTGTGACATCTTTTGCATTTTTCTATAAATTTTACTCAAAGGTTTACCAAAAAATCAAACAAGAAAGTGCTTACACTACTCAAGTCTGACACTTTAACTAAGAAAAAAAATAGAATGACTTTTGTCGAGTCTTACACGTTTAATGAGAAAAAAAAACATTATACAAGCTTCTACCAATAGTTAATTTTAAATTTGTTGTCACGGATATAATCATGACAAGTTTACTTTTGTCGGGTCTTACAAGTTTAATGAGAAAAATGTTGGGCTTTATGGAGACTAGTTTATATTTGATCCGATTGACGACCCGACCCGAATAATATTGCGTGGTTTTTAATGGGAGATTTTCTGAGGCTTAGTCCATGGAGCGGAGGCTTGGGCCCGTTTTTGTAGCTCCTATGCGCAGGATATAAAAACCGTTTTTTTGGTGATTAGGGTTTTGTCTTGTTGTAATTTTTTGAGAGAGAGAAACTGTACGGCCGCACTCTGTATTTTTCCCTGATAATAGTGAAATCCCTGCAACTCCGTGGACATAGGCAAATTGCCGAACCACGTAAATATTGTCTTATGCGTGTGGTTGTTTTTCTTTGGTGTGTGTTTTCTCTATTTTTTGTTTCTCACAGGTTGGGAATTTCGGTTTAATTCCCTACAAAAAAAAAACAAAAAAACAAAACATTATACAAGCTTCTACTAACAATTAATTTTAAATTGGTTGTCACGGATATAATCATGACATGTTTACTTTTGTAGGGTCTTACTAGTTTAACGAGAAAAAAACAAAAACATTATACAAGCTTCTACTAATAGTTAATTTTAAATTGGTAGCCACGGAAATAATCATGACTTGTTTACTTTTGTTGGGTCTTACACGTTTAATGAGAGAAAAAAAAAACATTATACAAGCTTCTACTAACAATTAATTTTAAATTGGTTGTCACGGATATAATAATGACATGTTTACTTTTGTAGGGTCTTACGCATGAAAAAAAATCAAATATTAGGCATAAATGTACTTTTAGTCTCTATATTTTAGTTTTTTTCGTTTTAGTCCCTACATTTTAATTTTACCACTTTTAGTTCCTAAATCAATTATCGCGTTTCGTTTTGGTCCTTTTTGTTAGCCCACTACCGAAATTTGCTTAGGTGGCAGATAGAACTATTAAAATAATAATAAAAAATTTTATTTTACTATTAAAAATGCCACGTCAGCTTATAAATTAAAAAAATTTATTTATTAATTTTAACTAAATAAAAAAAATTAAAAACAAATAGTTTAAAAAAGAAATTAAATTAATTAAATCTCAAAATTCAAACAATCACACCACAACCAACCATGGTGTTCTTCACAATTCCAAACCACAAAACCCTATCCCTAACCCTAGACCCAAACACCACCACTCTCCACTCCTTCAAACTCACTCTCCACCACCATACTCATATCCTATTCCACCACCTCCACCGACTCTACCTTTCCCAATCCCACCCTCTCCCATCTCAAAACGTTGCCGTACTCCTCTCCTGCCTCCACGTGGTACTGGATGGACCAGTTCGTTTCAGAATAGGCTACAGCGTTTTACATTCCGTTCTACGCTAGACTCGCGGTGGGGAAGTATTTGTGGTTGAATTCGAGTGAGGAGGAGCGCGATTGGGTTGGAGGTTGGGTGAAGAGAGAGAAATCGTAGATCTGGGTTTGCTTACCCAAACGAAAATCTCTAAAGATCTCTTTCTCAAACCAAAATCTTCCTCTCTCTTTCATCTTTCTAAAGCTCTAAAGTCTTTCTCTCAAATTGTAGATTTGGAAAAATCTCTAAAGCGTTCTCTTGGATCAATGGTTGTGAAGTGGTGGTTGGTCTAGTGGTCGGTGGGGGTGGATCGTTGGATGGGTTTGACATTAGTGTGGGTTGTAATGGCTTGATGGATTGATCGATGATAGTGGAGGGGCTGAGGTCGGCGGAGGTTTGGATATGGGTTTAAAGTGTGTTTACCTCCAATCTCTCACAGATTAGTGGGTCTCTATTAGATCGATGGGTTTAAAATTTCTGGGTTTGTTTACAGGTTTCTCGAATTTGGATTTGAAATTTATGGGTTTGTTTCTGGGTTTGATGTTTGTATGGAGGGTTTGATTTTTCATGTGATGTTCTAGGTTTGCTAAAGATTGAGGGTTAGGTTTGGGTTTGTGTTCTTTGTGTTTTGAATTTTTGAAGGTCTTTGTATTTTGTAGATCTGTGCCCTTTGATTTTACGCGTTCCATGTTGGCATGTTCTCGATTGTTTTAATTTCTTCGGCAACCAAACATATTATTTGAGGAAGAACATGAACATGTTCTTCATGATGACTGGGAAGAACATAATGTAAAGAATTCTTTTTTAATTTAATTAATTTAAGTTCTTTTTTAAACGATCTGTTTTTAATTTTTTTTATTTAGTTAAAATTAATAAATAAATTTTTTTAATTTATAAGCTAAGGTGGCATTTTTAATAGTAAATAAAATTTATTATTATTATTTTAATAATTCCATCTGCCACCTAAGCAAATTCCGGTAGTGGGCAAACGGAAAGGACCAAAATGAAACGCGATAATTGATTTAGGGACTAAAACTGGTAAAATTAAAATGTAGGGATTAAAATAAAAAAAAAAGTCAAAATATAGGGACTAAAAATGCATTTACGCCAAACATTTTACAAGGTTCTACTAATAGTTAATTTTAAATTGGTTGTCACAGATATAATCATGACATGTTTACTTTTGTCAGGTCTTACATGTTTAACGAGAAAAAAAAAACATTATACAAGCTTCTACTAACAGTTAATTTTAAATTGGTTGTCACAGATATAATCATAACATGTTGACTTTTGTTGGGTCTTACAAGTTTAATGAGAAAAAAATAAACAAAAACAAAAACATTATACAAGCTTCTACTAACAGTTAATTTTAAATTGGTTGTTATGGATATAATCATGTCATGTTTACTTTTTTCGGGTCTTACACGTTTAATGAGGAAAAAAAAAACATTATACAAGCTTCCGCTAACACTTAATTTTAAATTGGTTGTCATGGATATAATCATGACATGTTTACTTTTGTCGGGTCTTACACGTTTAATGAGAAAAAAAAAAAAAAAAAAACATTATACAAGCTTCTACTAACAGTTAATTTTAAATTGGTTGTCACAAATATAATCATGACATGTTTGTCATTAGCATAATCATACTATTTAATTCTAAATTTTTTGTCATGGATATAATCATGACAAATTTGTCATTAACATAATCGTATGTTAGTTTTTGGCTATAATGCAAATTGCGCAATCTAAGTCTGAATAAAATTCATTTCAGTCTTCTAACTTTACTTTCACTCAATTGAGACTTTTAAATTTCAAATTTAATTAATTCAGGCATTTTGTCCTAATTCCGTTAAACAAATTTCAATTAAAAAAAATTTCTCACATGAAAAAAAAATTAGAAAATTAATAAAAATATTTTTCTAGATATTTTATATGAGAATATTTTTTCAATAACTAATTGCATACATAATAGCAATTTTATAACAGAATTCGGCAAAAAGCCTAAATTGAATGAATTTAAAAATATTTTACAATTTAATGTGCAGTTGGATTAGTTGGCCTTTCCTTGAATTAGTTTTTTTTCTATATTAGTTGATGTACAATTTGATTTGTTTGCAATAAAACCGTTGTCTGTCACTAAAAAAAAATTATACTATTCAATTTTAAATTGTTTGTCACGGATATAATCATTATATATTTGTCATTAACATAATCATCCTATTTAACTCTTAAGTTTTTGTCGTGGATATAATCATGATATGTTTGTCATTAACATAATAATAATATTTAATTCTGAATTGTTTTTCATGGATATAATCATGACATGTTTGTCATTGACATAATTGTATATATGTTAGTTTTTGGCTAAAATGCAAATTGCACTATCTAATTTTGATAGAAATTAATTTTAGTCATCTAACTTTCTTTCCCTCAATTCAGTCTTCCAAGTTCAAATTTATTCAATTCAGCATTTTGTCTAATTGCATTAAAAAAATGGGTTTTACTAATGTGTGCTCTTAGAACATATATTAGTAAACTATTTTAGTAAAATTTTTATGAAAAAACGAAAAAGTTACCAACTTCTTTTTTATAGTTTTTCAATTCCCCATAAAATATTTCAAAAAATGGATGGCTTACACATTAACCGGACCCAAAAAAAATTGCAATTAAAAACATATTTTTCTCACATGAAAAAAAAAATATGAAATTAATAAAACTATTTTTATATATTATATGTGAGAATTTTTTTCAAAAATTTTTTTTTTTTCAGTAGATAACTACATACTTAATAGCAATTTTTAACAGAATTGGACAAAATACTTGAATTGAATAAATTTGAAAATATTTTACAATTTGATGTTTAGTTGGATTAGTTGCCCTTTCCTTGAATTAGTTTTTTTCTATATTAGTTGATGTACAATTTGATTTGTTTGCAATTACACTGTCGTTTATTACTCAAAAAAGAATTATACTTTTCAATTTAAATTTTTATTTCATGGATGTAATCATGACATGTTTGTCATTAATATAAGCATACTATTTAATTCTAAATTTTTTGTCATGGATATAATCATGAAATGTTTGTCATTAACTTATTCATATGTTTCACCAAAAAAAAATAATAATCATACTATTTAATTCTTTGTTTGATAAAACGGTCAAAAATTCTTATTAAACTCAGTAAAATTGAAAACACATAAAGTAGACAAGAGTATCCGTAGTAAATGTTGCAAAAAAATGTCATTTTGCCACACCAAAAGCCTATTTTATTATTTTACCACATCATTTTACAATATCTCATTTATCAGATGTTCTATCACTCAATCCTATACATTAAAATAATATTTATTACACGTTAAAATAATATATTCTCTCCTCCTTTATCATCAACAAAAGCAACAGCAGTAACATCAATGCCGATCAACAACAGCAACAACACCAACAAACCAACAAAATCAATAGCAACAACACCAGCAAATTCCAAATCCAAAAACCTCAAAAAAAGAGGAAAAAAAAAAAAAAAAACTCAATAAACCAGAGATGAAAAAACGCTGACCCAAACTCAACCAACAATCGCCCTATAAACCCCAGCCCAACCGACCTACAACCCACACAACGCCGATCCAAATTGCCGACCCAAAACCCACATCGAAACCCATCTCAAATCTCACACCCATAACCCGATTAAGAGAGATCTGATGGTCAGTGGTGAGGGCTGTGGATGTCGGCAGCGAGGGCTGGAGCATGAGGCGGTAAGATCAGCGGCGAGCTGTGGAGAATGAGGCGGTGAGATCAGCAGTGAGGACTAGCGAGATCGGCGGCGAGGACTGGAAAGTGAGGCAGCGAGATTGGCGACAACTTTCTTTCAAGTGATCTTGAGCAACTTTCTTGAGCAGGGAGGAAAAGGAAGAGATAGAGAGTGACAGAGAGAGAAGAAATGAGATAGAGTCGACAGAGAGGGAGATATCTGTGGAGGAGGAGAGAGAAAAATGCAATAAAATAATAATGTCCTATTTTGCCATTTTTGTCCGTATCGTCTCATATTTGAGACGGTACTGTAGCAATGTTGGATAATTTTTGCAATTTGGAACATCTGATAAAGCTCTGTTTTTGTGTTTGGTGTGCCAAATGTGCCAAATATTTAGCATTTGGCACATTTAGCACATCTACTACAGATGCTCTTATAAAGTCCAAAGCCAGCTACAAACAAAAAGCTGGCCATAGACCAAAGCTACAAACACACGTAGCTAAGAAAAGGCACCTATAAATATAAAAGATTAAAATCGGCCATAGACTACAACTACAAACAACATAGCTCAAAAAAGGCACCTATATAAAAGATTAAATCCGAGATGCCATCAGCTTTTGGTACTCATACAGCAGACCCTCTGCACCACTAAAAATATTCCTTGGATGAGTTTGTTTTTGTTCAAAGTACACCTTATTTCGGGCATTCCAAATAGCCCATGCCACTATTGCCCAAAGTTCCAAATCGCGTTGGTCTAAACTCTGTACCATGAAACTGAACAGCAAGAAAAAGTCACAAGCCTAATTGGAGCACTTTGGAATCTTTCCCTTGACCAAAGCCCACCAAAGCCCAAACATAATAACATGGTTGTTATTAACATATTTGTAAGTTAGTTTTTGGCCAAAATAGAAATTGAACCATCTAAGTTTAACTGTGTATTTATTTCAATCCTCTAACATTACTTTTTCTTAATTAAGTCCTCTAAGAGTATGTTTGGTAAATTGTAATAGACATTGTAATGTAATTAGGACTATGCAAAAAAATTGTCTAACCCACCTGATTTGCATTGACCTAACCTAACCCTTGCAGGTCCAATAAGTGAGGTGGGTTGGGTTAGACAAATTAGATAGATAATTTAGTGGGTCAGGTTGAATAGTGGGTTGAGATATTTATAACCCACCACAACCAAAGCCACTTGCTTATATAAATAAATAAATATATATATATATATATATATATATTCTCTTGTTGTAGAACTCTACCTCACATTCACACCCACTTTATTTCTCTCATCTCTTTCTCTTTCTTTTTATTTTTTTCATTTCACATTTCTCTTCTTCTAAGATTTTTTTTACTACTCTTACTCTATGTACATATTTAATATCAGATTTTGATATGTTTTTCTTTTCAATGAAATAAAATTTCAGTCATTCTAATAAAAAATAATGTACTATTTGTAATTATTTTGAATAAAATTTCAAAGTTTCTTTCCCTTTTTTATTTGAGGGAGCAACCAATTTTCCCTTTTAATTGAAATAATTTTATTTAGTCAATTGAACTTGCCAACTCGTCGAGTTGAAACCGTTATGAATTTCAACCAATCAGCCAGATTTATAAATTGGTGGGTTGATTGCGGATAGGAATTTTTCCAACCTGACATTGACGAGTTGGTTAAAAATATTGCCCTTCACCCACCCAACTCAACCTGTGCACACCCCTAAATATAATAGTTATTCATATGGTTTGGCTATTCTATAGTTTGGCTAGGTTTTTATTACAAGGAATAGTCATTCCTTACGAATAACTATTTTTTAAAATGAGAAATAATTATTCAGTTCTAAAAAAGTTGTAATAGTTATTCCTTTGTGTCAGTTCGTTTAGACCCCTTAAACCCAAACAGATTAACCTAGAGAATTAGCCAAGTGATTAACTTAGGTAATTTAATTAAATCTAGGTTAACACAAATAAGCAAAAACAGTAAAGCAGCGGAAAAATAAAGAACACAAAGATATGATGACCCAGGAAAACCAAACCGGTAAAAAACCTGGAGAGGATTTAACCTAGTTATCCTCAAGGTAAAATAGCAAATCCACTAGAAAGAATTGAAGTTTACACAATAGCGATTTAGACCACTAACATCCTATTGCTACCCAAGTGTAGGAAACTTACTACCACGACCACGTGACAGCTCCGAGATCCACGGACTCCTTCTTTCTTTAATCTTTGCAAAACACAAACACCCACGCTTGTGACTTTGAGATCCCACTCAAAGGTTTAGCAACACAAACTCACCTGTTTGTGACTCCAAGACCACCCTTGAAGGTTTAGATCATCAGCTCCTTTGATGATTAGAGAAGGCAGCAACTTCAGCAATACCGGATCTTGAGATTCTTCAAGGAACAACACCGGTAGAAGTAATAAGAGAGGTTTTAGGAACAAAACCCTAAATACAAAAGAGGCACAGTCTTCTCTCTCTAAAAAGCCTTGTAAAAAACGTGCTTAGGGTTTCCTTTATATAGTGGGAGAAGTAGATCTGAAACCGTAATCCTTAATAGGCTAGAACTGCTGTTTGGGCCAATTTAAAATTCTGCAAATACGACTTTCGATCGGTCGAGCCTGTTTTTCGATCGATCGAACCAGGCAGATTCTGAAATCTTCTTTCTACAGCTTGTATGTTCTTGTGTGCTCACGATTTGCCAATTGTTCTAAACTTTTAGAACCTAACACTTTGTAGGTATATCAATTTTTTGAAATTAATATATATTTAAATATAAAAATTTTCCATATGCAAATAACAATTATAAAAATTAAAAATCATAAAAATAACTTCTCTCTCAAATTTTAAAAAATTATTTTTTTTAGGAAATATAATTGAACAAGTAAAATATTTCCTAAATATAGATCTTAAATTTTATTTTAATGTTATGATTTATAGCCAAACATAGGTATATGTTTAGTTATTCATTTACAAGACATTTTATCCATAGTAATAAACATTACCATTCCTCTTGTAATTTTCATTCACTATACCAAACAAGTCTTAGGTTTCAAATTTATTCAATTCAGGTATTTTATTTGATTTCATTAAAAAAATTACAATTAAAAAAATATATTTTTATCATATGAAAAAAATATAAATTAATAAAAATATTTTTATAGGTATTTTATGCCAAAATTGTTTTTTCAAAAAATATGTTTTTAGTAGATAATTGCATACTTAATAATAAAATTTTAATGGAATTTGACGAAATGTCTGAATTGAATAAATTTGAAAATATTTTATTGTTGATGTTCAATTAGATCTGTAAGGACACAATTTTGAAGGCTAGGCCCATGAGTTGGACGGACTCAGGCCCAAAAAGTCCTTGCAATGAATTTGTAGAGTGTGGATTAGAAAGACTAGGCTTTAAGTGAGTTCAAGAATTATCTAGACTAATTCAATAAAACCATAAGATAGAAATAGAACAATGATATTATAGAAGACCGTCCTCGGCTCAGTCCGAGGAGGATAGTTTTATAATCTCTTGTATGTTTACAACTTTTTGTCTCTCTCTCTCTCTCTCTCTCGTTATTATTTTTCTTCCAGGGTTTTTCGATTCCCTTTTCTCATTGCCTCTCTCTCTCTTTATACTCCCCTTTCTCCCACGTGCAGGTCAAATGATTTTTCTTTGATACTTGTCACATCAACCTCGCTTTGAAATCTTCAGACGGCAGCTATAAAGGTTAAGAGTCACTGTTCAGACATCTTTTCCACATTAATGCGGCCAGAGGGTTAGCTGCAGGGCACTTAATGCGGTGGTAGCAGCTTTCTATATAATATCCTTCTGCTTCCACTTGTCCTATGTGCTTACCAGATGCTTCTATATTAGAAGAATCCCCTCAAATATTCTAATAAATGCCAGAATGAATATCCTGGCTCTCTCTTTGACTATCCGAGGATGTAATCCTCCTCGGAAAACTCTTTTCCGTTTACACACCTGCCAAATACTTGCGAGACTTGTAGCTATGCATTTTCTTCATTATATATGTTCTCGGATAGTTGTGTCTTCCCAGACAAGCCAACGGCCCAGCATCTATATTTGGGCCTTAGGTCCCTACAAGATCAGTTGCCCTCTCCTTGAATTAGTAATTTTTGTATTGGTTGAAGTACAATTTGATTTGTTTGCAATAAAACTGTTGTTTATTTCACACACACACACACACACACACACACAAAAATTATACTATTCAATTTTAAATTGTTTATCATGGATATAATCATGACATGTTCGTCATTAACATAATCATAATATTTAATTCTAAATTTTTGTATTGGATATAATCATTATATGTTTGTCATTAACATAATCATACCATTTAATTCTAAATCTTTTTTCATGGATATAATCATGATATGTTTGTCATTAACATAATCGTATGTTAGTTTTTGATTAAAATGAAAATTGTACCATCTAAGTTTGACTAAAAATTTATTTCAGTCATCTAGCATTACCTTCACTCAATTGAGTTCTCTAGGTTTCAAATTTTTTCAATTTAGACATTTTCTTTGATCACGTTAAAAAAATTACAATTAGAAAATTTTTTTCTCACATGAAATAATTTATAAAATTATTTTTATAGATATTTTTTTTGAGAATTTTTTTTTTCAAAAAATAATTTTTCAGTAGATAATTACATACTTAATAGCAAAATTTTAATGGAATTGGATGAAATGAATTAATTGAATAAATTTAAAAATAATTTATAGTTCCATGTTCAATTAGATTAGCAGTCCTTTCCTTGAATTAGTGTTTTCTGTATTAGTTGATGTACAATTTGATTTGTTTGCAATAAAACTGTTGTTTATTACCCAAAAAAAAAAAAATACTATTCAATTTTAAATTTTTGTGATGGTTATAATCATGACATGTTTGTCATTAACACAATCATACTATTTAATTCTAAATTTTTTGTAATTGATATAATCATGACATGTTACATAAACATACTATTTAATTCTAAATTTTTTTTCTTGTATTTAATCATGATATGTTTGTCGTATGTTAGTTTTTTGCTAAAATGCAAATTGCACTATTTAAGTTTAGCTGAAAATTCATTTTAATTTTTTAACTTTATTTTTGCTCAGTTGAATTCTTTAAGTTCAAATATATTCAATTTAGGCATTTTGTCCAATTTAGTTAAAAAAAGAAAAGCAACAAGAAGCATCAAGTACTAAGTACCTTTGAATTAGTAAATGCTTAAGATTTCAATTCTATGAGGCATATATGTAACATGCTTTTATTACATTCAAAAGTGTATCTTTTTTTAAAAAAAGTTAATATTTTTTATTATATTCTTGTCTTGAGAAGAATTGTAAATTTTATTCTAGTTTCTCGTTCCTTTGACAATACTTACCACAAAATTGTAGATTTTAAACTTTTGCACAATAAATAAAATAAATGAATGAAAATAAGCTCCTCCAAACAAACACTTATGTTAATAACTTGTGAAAGCCTACATTTTATCATAGAGTCATTCTAATCTATAATGTATAATGTATGGTATAAATATCTATATAAAATATAATATATAATGTATAATGTATGGTAGGGCTGTCCACAGGTCGGGCCGAGTCGGTTTTGGACCCAACCCTAGTCCGACCCACTGGCGTCGGGTGGAAGGTGGAGGGACCCGAAATTGACCACCTGCGTCAATCGGTCAAGTCCGTTTTGGGTTCCGGTGGTGTTCGAGTCGGTTCGGTCCGTGGAAAGAGTTGTCGGATCCTACAAACGTCGCCGGAATCTTCAAAAAAATCGCTAGAATCTGCAAATATGGTCAAGATTTGCACCGAAAATCCGAAATCAACTTGGATCTCCTCGAATCTTGCCAGATCTCACCAAATATGGTCAAGATTTGCACCAAAAATCGCCAAAATTGACTTGGATCTCCTTGAATCTCATCAATCTCACCAAATATGATCGAGATCTCGTTGGATCTCCTCGAATCTAAGCTTGATCTTGCTGGTGTTGGTTGGATTTATATATAACATCGGTCGGGTCGGGTGGCTTGGGTTTTGGAGAAGAAAACCCGCCACTCGACCCGCTGACATCGAGTCTTGGGTGCAGAAACCCATCACCGACTGACGGGAGCATTGGTTCGAGCTAAAATCAGGTGGGGATTGGGCGGGTTTGTCGGTCCGGTGGGTCTGGGTCAAGTCTAGACACCCCTAATGTATGGTATAAATTCACGTTAGCATTCTAATATAAATTTTGTATTTTGGTTTTTAGCGTTAAATAAAACACGTTGTCTTTTTGGATAAACAATCTAATACTAAAAAGTTCTTATTAAATTATTTTTTTAAGGGAAAGTTCTAATTAAATTATATTTTATATTTTCTATAAAAAATTATAATTAAATTAAGTATGGTACTTTCTTTTCTTTTTCTAAAAAAAGTATTGTACTTTCTACACTTTTTTCTATTTTGACTTTAATTAATTTACTAATATTTGCAATTACATATATATTACACATTCATAGTTTTATAAATAACAACATAATGAATTGGAGAAAATTCATCTAATGTAATTTGGAGCTAAACTTTAAAATAATGAAATCTTACATTAACTAGTTTCCTATTTATGCTAAACAAGTAACCGAAAAGTCGAAATACAATTTTCTTGGTTGAAAATAGTAGTAAATTTTCTTCTAAAATAAAAAGAAAAAGAAAAGAAAATTAAGATGAAATTGCACAGCTCAAACCTAGTAGGCCCAAAGGCTGCAATCCAAGTAAAACCTAGTCTTGTTGGCCCAATCCAATATGTAGGGCTCTAAATTGCAAACTTTGGCTAGTCTAAAATTTTAATTTTTAATGCAACACAATTGTACCTCGCCCCTACAATCATGGAAAAAATGCCCAAAGTTCCCTAAAACATTACAGGGAACTTAATGTAGACTCCCTTATGAAATAATTAAAAACAAGTATTAAGATATAATTTAAAACAAATATTAAGCCAAGAACTTTATAACTCGTCCTTTTGGTGTTTGAAAAAATTGGAAGGATACAAAAAAATTAACATTGCTCTTGCGCAAGGATGACACACATTAAAAAAAAAAAAAAAAAACCTTAACAAAATCATTTTGGTATTATTAATGAAACATTCAAGGTTCAAATCTCTATTCCTTTAATTATCCAATCATTAAAAAAAAAAATCAAAAAATTGATTAGTTTCATAAAGCCCAGAAATCACACTCCTTTTCCAGTTCTTTGTGTTTGGTCCATTATTTAAGATTTGCTTTGTAGAGTAGGTTCAAATTCAATATATGTAGAGAAATAGCTATTATCGACGGTGGATAATTTACCCGACCCGACTTGCTCCACTTGGCTTTACATACCCCCTTTAAAATTAATAATAATAGTGGGTCCCGCCCCCTCCAACCTCAGAACAGCCACCAGTTCTATCGTACATGTAAAATCCAGATGAGATAAGACTGAACTAAACTACCTGAACTGTATATAACAGTGCTCACCTGACACCAATCTTTTCGACTAAAATCTTGTCAGGTATGTTCCTTTTTTTTTTTTCTTTTGATAATTATGTTTACTAATAAAAATTTTAATCTATTGAGTCAAATTTCAAAACAAATTTTTTGCAGAATAGCAAATTGTTCAGTGAAATTTTGACTCCCTCTTATTTGTTTGTGAGCTTCTAGCAAGTTAAATGTGATGTGAGTCCCATTGGACTTGTTAGTTTGAATGCTAAACTGGGTTTTGATCCAATCACACTGGGATTTCATGATTCAGTGCATGCAATTCAGTTGGCTCATTGGCTGAATGTTAGTATTATGGTTTTTGTGAGTTTTATAGTTTGAATCCCATACTGGCCATAGAGCCTATCTAATTGGAGAGGAAATGTGCAGAATAGCGTTGTCTTCAGCATGTATATAGTAAGTTAGCTACTGTTTTGAAGGAATATGGAAAATAGCATCTCGAGTTTGTAAAACTCGAGATTCTCTTTTTAAAAACCTCCCTCGTGGTTGCACGCACTTGCTGACTGAATTAAAAATATGCCATACAGATTTCGAGTCTTTGAGACTCGATTTTTGCCTTAAAGAAGTCGAGTCTTTAGGACTCGATTTTAATCAAAAAAACAGAAGGATATCGAGTATTAGAAACTCGATATCTTTGTAAATATAGAACAGAACTCAAGTCTTACAGACTCGAGTTCTACTGAGAAAATTTTTATAAAACACTCAGTAGCAGATCAAAATGTAGCAGACTTTTTCACCCAGCAGACTACACTCTCTCACCCATACACAGACCTCACTAACGCCTCACTCACCCCACACCACATTGCCTCTCACAAATCACCACATTGGCTCTCACAACTCCATTGCATCTCTCATTGCTCTTCCCCCTCAACAAATTCATATCTCAAGTAAGGGTTTTTTGATTTAAATGTTATTGTTGTTGGGTATTGGGTGTGGGTTTAAAGAGTTTGACTATTTATTTTGTAGATAGTGTTAATAACTTAGTTTCTTACCAATATTGTGAATTATAAACTTTGTTTTGTTAGTGTTAATTTTTTGAGTATTTATTTGCATAGTTTTTGTGATGAATGGGTAGTGAATGCATTGTGATGAATGGGTATGTCATGCCTTTTGAATTTGTAATGAAATAGCTTTTTTTGTATTGGGTATGCAATGGGCATGTAAATGTGGCAAATATGCACATGATAAAATGTTGTATACTTTTACAAGGATTTTTTTTTTTTTTTTTTTTGGTTTGTATTGGGTATGAAATGGGTAGTCTTAACATGATGGAAAAATAATTTAAGTATGAAATGTGTAACGAAATTCAAACCAGTTGAATGAATTGGAATTTCTACTTTGTGTAGTTTAAGTAGATAAAATGTTTTTTAACTAACATAGTATCTTGACTCTAACAGGTTTACAATGCCTGAAATTGATATAATCCTATACCACGGTGGTCCGCTTAAGAATCCCAATGCGAACAAGGGCTTGCCATTTGAAGGGCCGGGTATAAAGTTCTATTATACCCAAATTGATCGTAGGTTGAAGACCCTTGATGAACTGAAGACGATAGTTATGGAGGAATTGTGTGCAAATCCTGCTGTACATAACATACAAATTACTTATCGTATGCCACATGAAGTCTTGAAGAACCGGATTAATTACAAGTATACGGCGATAGAAAGTGGTGATGTATAGTCAGTGGATTTCGAGTCTTATAAACTCGATTTCCACTTAGTGGATTTCGAGTTTTATAAACTCGATTTCCACTAAGCGTGGATTTCGAGTCTTATACACTCGATTTCCACTTGGCTAAATCCGCTCCACATGGAAAAAATTGTCCACGTCAGGGTATTGCCAAAAACCATAAATCGAGTTTTATAAACTCGAGTTTTAAATAAATCTCGAGTTTATAAAACTCGAGATGCTAGTTTTAAAAATTTTTTTGAAACCAGCCAACTAACTAAAATGTTGGATATTTAATGGTAAATGGCAAGGGTGTCCCTAATTGGGATGTCAATGAACTTATTTGCATTCAATTGAGTTTGTTCTGAGTTTAATATCAACTTATTATTCATATTATGATTTATTTTTGTATTTGTATTTGTATTTGTATTTTTTTAAGATATGGATTTGGCTTTTGTGCCTCCATTGTATCCACCAAAAGGAAACAGAGCCATCTATGAGGTTAAGCCTTTTAGCTCTGCCCTCCATAGAAATCTGGACTCTCAGAGAACTTCACCACGTTTAGCAACTGCAGCTACGCAAACCAGTCAGGTTTTTCTTCTTAATCCTTAGGAACTCATCTTTCAATTGTTTATTTATTTCTGGAAAAAATTACACTTTTCCATCCTGAGCTTTTCCTTCATATTCAATGTCCCCCAAACTATCAATTTACTCAATTGACACCCCAATTTGACAGAATTGTATCAATATGCCCTATACCATGTAAATCTGTGTTAAATGAGATTGAAATGGTAGTTTCACATTGCAACCAGTGAGGGTCATTTAGGCATTACACATGAATGAGAATGTAGGGTGGTGCAGTGGCTTGAATGTCCATCTTCGTCTCAATTTAATGCCCAATTTAGATAGAATGGGTCACATTGATACAATTATGTCAAATTGGGGTGTGAATTGAGCAAATTTGTAGTTTGAGGGACACTGTAAATGGGTTGAAAGTTTAGAGTGGAAAATTATATTTTCCCATGTATTTTTTTCATATTTAGACATTGTTTTGCATAATTATTGACTTTGTTTGGTCTTTTAGGCATCTGAATTTGTGGTAGAGAACAAAAAGCATGATTTATTGAGAGCTATCCAAGAGACAAAACGAGGACTTGCCACAACTGCTGACCAACGCTCTTCCATTAAGGAGGCTCTTGTATGGTTTTACTCCAGTATATGTGTTTGCTTCATGCTTGTGCTTATTTATTCTATATTCTACATGGGATGTTCACTGGATTAAAAGGAGGAAGAGGTATGTAAAAGTGAATTTGTTCAAATATAACTAATGAAATGCTTATAATTGGCAGGTGGGTGTGGAGGGTTATAACATGGGTTTGCCAATTGATCTTGTAAAGTTGGATGGGACATGGCGCCTGCAGTATACTTCTGCCCCTGACGTTCTCATTCTTTTCGAAGCTGCTGCTAGACTTCCTTTCTTTCAGGTTTTTCTTCTTTTGATATAACTTCTAAGCAATTCCTTCAGCTATATTTCTGAACACTGTATTGCTCTTAGTTATGCATCCCCTCTTTTAGTTAGGAAATGTTTATTTCCAGAAATCATTATACATGAAGAGGCTTGAAGAACGTTGAAAATAACTTGCCTGAGGACAGTTTTTATGGATCATTATCGGCCAGAAGATGCCTTTTTTTTTGAGCATCTCATGTCTAAAATTCATGTACACTGGCTTATTCTGTCTAGGTGTATGTGAAATGTCCATCCCTAGATTTGTTATTTCCTTTATCTCTGTGTTTTCCCCCTAAAACATTGTTCTCTGCAATTGGTTTCTGTATGAATGTGGAGCTAGGTTGGGCAAATATTTCAAAAATTTGAGTGCCGAGATCAATCAAATGGGGGTGTCATCCATAATGTTGTTCGACGGAGTATTCCAACCTTGTTAGAGGTAAACATCTGCCTTCCTTTCCTCCCACTACCTTATTAGGAAGCTATTCTACTTAAGTTGAAAACATAGATCTTGAAAGCGTGCACTGCATTGAGTCTGGATTTTCTGTATAATTCTAATTCACTTTCTCATTATTCTCTATGTTTTGTTTTCTTTTGAGTCACACAATATCAATATTATTACAGTTGTTTATGTTCAATGGTAGGTTCCTCAGTATGCTAGATCAGTACTGAATATTGTAGAGCAACTGTAATTTCTGCTAGTCATTTGCCATTTCCAGCAATGTATATGAGATTTCACATATGGGGATGCTTCAGCTAGTGCATATGGTAAAAAGGCCTTCAGCTTGTTGTTTGAGTAAATGGGGATGCTTCTCTCAATCTTTCATATTGATATTGACTAGGATGTAACAAAAGGTGTGTAAAAGTGCAGTTCATTTAGTATATAAACAAAATGAAAAAAAAAAAATATAGAGAAAAAAAGAGAAGCCAATAGAGGAGGTTCTTCTCAATGAAAATAAAATTAAAATAAATATTCAAACATCACACTCTCCCCAAAATGGCAGCCTAAAGAAAATGATTTAAGAAGAATATGCACCCCCTCCCCCCCCCCCCCCCCCCCCCCCCCCCCTTCTTCATAACAAAGGTTCCTTTCAAATCTTTTAGGTAAATATGCATTGTAAGACACCAAAGGTGAAAAGGGTCTCCTTTCCTCTTACTCAAACATTTCATCTCCCATGCTTTGAAGAAATTACACAGCAATTGGGCAGCAACCCAAGACTTGAAAGTAAGAAAGGGAAAAAATGAAAAGAAAAAGGCCACCTCATACACATATGAACAAATACAATATATATTTGGATACATAGATACACACCCGCATGCAGAAAGACACATCCTTAAATTTATTTCTCATAGCATATACAAAGGATTAGCGCATTAAGAGTTCTCCATATTCTTATTGATGTCGTTTGGTCCTGGGCTATCTTGTCAATCTTGAGTTTACGGAAGTAAGAGTATTTCCTTGCTTCTCTTATACCTGTCTTCTAAATTCCTGTAAGCTAATTTTAATGTACTAACTAAATTCCAACATTTTATTGTGATGGTCGACTTAAATTGATTATGGGTAACTTCTTGTTTCTAGTGGTGAGTATTTAGCAACTGCAGCTACCCAAACTAGTCAGGTTTTTCTTCTTAATCCTTTAGAACTCATCTTTCAATTTTTTATTTATTTCTGGGCAAAATTACACTTTTCCATCCTAAAATTTTCCTTCATTTTCAATGTCCCCCAACCTATCAATTCGCTCAATTGACACCCCACTCTGATAGAATTGTATCAATGTACTCTATAAAATATTCTTTTATATATAATAAACCTAACTCCAATCCATATAATTATAGACAAAATCCCTTCTGTAAGGCACTCTTCAGTTTGGAGGGCTATGTTCACTGATATTGCAATAAGAAATATCAGTGAACATGGTATCATTTGTATCATATATATATAAAAGCATCATTACTTATGTCCTGTGAATTACATCGGTATAGCTAAGATAATCAGAATTACAACTAGATTGGAATCCCCACTTTGCCACTTTTTCCATACAATTAGTGATGGGAACGGGAAGTGCAAAAAAACATCTTATGTTGGCTTAAAATATTACAACTGCAATTGAAATTAGATATATAATTACTTTTCCAAGCATAATATCAATTAATTTAATCACAAACTCAACTTTGAAGGAAATTATTTGGAGTTACACACACATATAATATACATATGTAAGATGAGAAATATAAGAACCATGCAGAATTCTTCTCAATAAACCATAAGCATGTTTATTATGCAGGCCATACAATTCTTTCTTCCATTGTAAAACTTTATGAGCCTGCAATATAAAACATAAAAGAGGACAAGGTCAATGTAAGTAAATAATTTAATACCAACATTAAGAGGGAGAAAAGTTTGATTTTTGACCTTCCGCCTGGCCAAGCATGTTGCATTAAATCCTAGCGCCAAGAAGAATGTCCTTGACCAATTGCAACTCAGAGATGGCCTTGCTAATGTCCCATCGTTCCTGCGGCAACTCCATAGAGCATGCTAGGCCAAGCTTCACCATGGATATCAAACACTCATTTGTTCTATTTGTTGGGGTACAATTGTGGTTGCCAGTTACTTCATCATTATTGTTTAAAAGTTTTGGGTCCGCAATCTCCAATACACGGTTAGGCCAGGCTATGCCAGCATAGTTGTGAAGATTCAAGCCTCCATCAAACATACTATCTGTAGGTCTCTTTCCTGTTATCATCTCCAACAATAAGATTCCATAACTGTAGACATCTCCTTTGGTTGACACTTCACTTCCTAGACCATACTCTGCCATTCAAAATGTTTGATATAGGTAATATAGTCACATTAAAATTTAGGAACTCAAAAAGTAATCATGTTAAATGTGGGAAAATATATGTTAACAAATGAAAATTTCAATAAATTGTTGTTACCTGGAGGAGTGTACCCAATTGTTCCTCTTATTCCAATTGAGCTGCTTTGCTTCGGATTTGTTTGTTCTATAAGAAATTTTGCAAGTCCAAAATCTCCAACATGAGCAATCATATCAAAGTCGGAAAGAATGTTACTTGGCTTTAAATCACAGTGAACAACTGGCATTGGGCAATGGTGATGTAGATAATCGAGTGCACATGCAACGTCAATGGCAATGTTTATTCTTTAAAGAATGTTCAAATTTTGTATCTCTATTTGCCCAAAATCTGTTTCCAGATCATGTAACCAATTTTCTAGATTTCCATTGGGCATGAACTCATAGACTAGAGCCTTAAAATCATTACCATGAAAATCCACACTTGAGCAAGAAGTTATGATCTTCACAAGATTTCGGTGACGAATATTTTTCAAGGTTTCACACTCAGAGATGAAGCTCCTAGAAGCTCCTCTACGTTGAAGATTTAGTACCTTGACTGCAACAATTGATCCATCCTCACCAAGGATGCCTTTATACACTGAGCCAAAACTACCCACACCAATTAAATTTGCTGTAGAGAACGCATCAGTTGCTTTAAGGAGCATTTGGTAAGACACTTTTAGTAGTGATTTTCTCAAGTAAGATCCTGAAGTGGTTTCTTTTCTTCTATTTTTGTGCCAGTAAAATAAGAAAAATGACACTATGGTTACTGCTAGAATCACACAAGCCATTGAAACTAAAATTTTGATTGCAAGAGGCCACTTCATTTTCTTCTTTTCTTTTGTTAAGCATCGAGGCAACTTTAGTTTCAATATGCCCCCACAAAGCCTATTGTTTCCTACAATTGATAGTGCACTAGCATTTGCAAAAACTCCTTTTGTTGGAACCTCTCCCTCAAAATCATTGAAGGATAAATTCAAAATATTCAAGGAGAGTTTACCCAAGAAATTTGGAATTTTACCTGACAAATTGTTTCGAGAAAAATCCATAACTCGAATACCTCTTGAAGAACTCAAAGAAGTTGGAATTACTCCATGAAAGAAATTACCTTCCATGTAAAGGTACTCAAGGCTAGTGCAAAAGCTTAGGCTACTTGGAATTTCACCAGACAACTTATTCTCAGATAAGTCCAATTCTACTAAATGGACAAGATTGCCAACCTCTGATGGTAATAATCCAATTAAAAAGTTTCGTGCTAAATTAAGTGAAATTGACAAGGAGGAAATTGCAAAAAGTTGTTTTGGAATGATGCCACTGAGATTGTTTTGAGAAAGATTTAACAAATTCAGATTTTTGCACTTTCCTATACTTGATGGGATAGTTCCTTGCAATATGTTATTTTCGAAATGCATGACGCTTACTGAAGATAGATTTCCAAGGGTAATTGGTATCATTCCTGAGAGTTTGTTGTGATGTAAAAATAATCTTTGTAACTTTTGGAGATTACCAATATCACTGGGGATTGTGCCTGTGAATTTGTTACCATGCATCCATAAGTGGATTAGGCTAATCAAATTACCTATCCCTGAAGGGATTTTCCCAAAAATAAGATTGTTGCTGATCATAAAATATTCAAGTTGGGTTGAAAGGTTTCCCATAACATTTGGCAACATACCTTTGAATTGATTGTCCATGAGGATCAAATTCCGCAATCGGCTACAATTGACTAGAGATTTAATGAAATCCAATTCATCAGCATCTCCACTTCCTAAATTATTTTTATAAATAATTATAGATCCCAAACGCTGTAAGCCTCCAAAATTGGTCGAAACTTTTCCTGTAAAATTGTTCTCATCAACTTCCAAGATCTTTAGCTTTGAAGCATTGAATAATGAGGTTGGAAGAGGTCCGGTAAAATGGTTTGTAGAAATTTGAAGCCATTGGATATGGGGAAGGGTGAGGAATAGTTTGTGGGAATATTTCCACTAAGCTCATTTTCAGACAATGAAAAAACAATTATAGATGAAAGATTATACAAAGACGAAGGAATCAAACCCGAGAGTTTATTTCCACCTAGTCCAAGATATTCTAAGCTTTTTATTTGACCTAAGGCATTTGGAATTTGTCCTCCCAAGACATTATCGGATAAAGATAATTTTTGGAGAGAGCTAAGGTTTCCAATGAAAGGTGGGATTCCTCCCATGAGATTGTTTTCGTAAGCATAAAAATCCACCAGCTTTGACAAAGAAGCAAACTCCATTGGGATTGACCCTGAAAGATTATTATGACCAACCTCAAGGTACCTGAGGTTGGAGCAATGAGAAAGGTTTGTAGGAATTTTCCCATGGAAGTTGTTATTAAACAGGTTCAATATTCGCAACCTGAATAGATGACCAACTTCATCAAGGATCTTCCCTCCAATGGTGTTGTTTGAGAGTTCGATTACCCTCATGAAGCTGAGGTTGCCTATGTATGGAGACAAGGAACCCACCAATCCTCTGGACGGAAGATTTAATACAGTGACTCTTCTATGCTTGCGGCCACATCTTACACCTTCCCACTGGCAGAAATGGAGGGAATCATTCCACGAGTTCAAAACTTTTCCAGGGTCTTGTGTTATCTTTGTCTTGAAGGCCAATAAAGCCTGATGATCCGTCTCATTCCCACCAAAATAACTAGAGGTGCCAGTATTGCTAGATAAAACAGCAAGAGTTGAGTTCACAATGAAGAAGAGAAGAATGGCTTGGAAGTGAATTGAGAACAATAGTCTCATACTCATTGCTACAAGTGAAGATCTCCTCTGCCTTGCTGATTCAATTTAACGAGCAAGTCTTGCGTTGTTTTTGAGGAAATGAGGTCGAAGCAATAGAAATGTTGCAGAGCTATGGTCTTGAGTGATAAGAAAGTAGAATAGGTAGGGGATAGTGAAGTGGGTGGATCGTATAACGTGAACGTTATTTGTTCAGTTTCCTCGCACACAGTGAAAAAAGTAAACCAATCACGCAATGGTAACGGCGAAACTAGTGGTCTAGATTGGGGATAGTGAAGTGAACGAATCATATGGCACCAACTAATATGAATTCCTCAATCATATACAAGGAAAAAAAAGTAAACCAATCACGACAACACTAGTCTAGTTTTTGTCTTCTGTGAAGATTGCCACTTTTGGGTCATTTTTTTCATTCAATGCTTCTACAAAGATGGTCCAAATTCAGTTTCTTATTTTATTTTACGGTTTACTCTCATTGGGCATTAAATAATTTATTTTTATTTTTATTATATTATATTATTTATTTTTAGTTTTTGAAGTGAAAATTGTTATTATTGGAACTAGGAATATATCACAGAATATATTACGAAATGATTCTAAATACTGTAAGGAGGGAGCCTATACGCTATATATATGAACTAGTCTTCTCCATTCAATTTTTCAGTACAATAGTACAGTACAACGTACAAGTTCTCCTTTTTTTTTTTTTTTTTTTTGTTGGAATGAAAAATTTTTATTTAACACACAGCAAAAGCAGAGCTTCAGAGGATACAAAAGTGGCCAGATCTTTATATAATTCATCCCCAAAATCAGGAGGGCCAGTACTAAGATTGAAGTAACCATACATAACATTAATCAAAGCCCAATGGGCTAATTCAAGTGAGGTTCTATTTGCTTATTTTGGAATCCACCTGAAGGAAATCAGGAACTGGAGTCAAATACAGAAAATGAAATGTTTCAGTACTATTTGCTGTTGGTTTATCGTTTGCTATATATTTACTTACATACATATATAAATGTTTCTATGTATTCATGTATGTATTTATATATATGTTTATAAATATATAACTTAAAATCAACATATTTTATAAACCTAAATATTAGCCTAAGTACAATAACAAAAAGTATTTTAACTTAAATAACACATTTTATAATTTTATAATAATTTTTTTCTTACATCGGCCAAAACATCCAAAAAATCTCCGGTCCACTGTTGACTTCCCTGGGTTGGATACAAGATTGCGCAAGGACCTCGAGGAATGTGACTTTGCAGAGACTGTGAGCACCTTAGCTAGACTCCAATTTTGATAAGAATTTCCAATAATTGAGCGGTAAAGTGGGTTAGGTTGCTTGGTGTCAATCCATCCTAGAGTTTGGATACAAGATAGGACAATTATTGTTTTACACTATAATATTAATGCAAATCTTACATTGTAAACTATACAAATGTGTACAATATTGTACTCATAAGGCATGGTGAAGTATGGCAATTTGACTCCAAATTTTTTTTTTTTTAAATCCACTTTTATTCTGATTTTTGGTATTTTCAAACTATAGTAGTTTAATTTATTATTTGAATGGAATTTTTCTTAATTAGTAAGGATAATTTCAATTGGGACTGGGTTTTTCAATAATCAATTTACTTATTTATTTTTGAAAATCAAATTATTATATTTAATAATTGAAAATTCCACAATCATCTTGTAGGATCATCCCATGCATAAATGTATGACTGATAATCTTTCAATTGAACCAACAGAAATCAAGATTTTAATTGAATTTCATTACTCCTCTCAAAGGGACTAAAATGAATTTCCATTCATTTTAAATCAACAAAATTTTTTCTAAGAGAAAAAAACCCAATTCTTTTATTATTATTATTTTTTTTTTTTTGAAGAAAAAAACATTGTTTCTAAAGATAAAGAATGTTTTAAAATGCAAAATATCTTACATTTTTTTTTATGCCCTCCAACAACTCATGTTTAATAAATGGTTATAAATTTTAGATTTACATTCAACTTCAAAATACCGAAGGATTTAAACAAAAGGCATGGTCATGTACTTTAGTGGAATGAAGACTTGTAGTGATGATGATAACATTGATTTTGTAATAATAATAATAATAATAATAATTTTATTGTAATTTATTTAAAATAACATGGACAAACAGAACACACCAGTAATAAACTCTGAACAAAAATAATGCTTACAAGTTCCTGCAAGTGAATAATTAAGATCCTCTTCCATGCTGAAGTTTTGCGCTGTGTTTGACTAGATGAGGTCGAAGCAATAGAAATGTTGCAGCACTAAGGATAGATTACTTGTTAAAAGAATTGGGTGAGTGGATGTCGATCATATAACGTGAATGTTAATTACTTGTTACACAGTTTCGTCGCGCGCAAGGATAAAAGTAAACCAACAACGACGACACTTCGTCTAGAACTAATATGAATGCTACAACTAGTCACACAATGGTAACGCCAACACTAGTCTAGTCTTTTGTGAAGACTCCCACTTTTGGTTCATTTCTTTCATTCAAATTCAATGGTTCTACCTCTACCAGATCGAGATGGTCCAAATTCTCTTCTTTTTACGGTTTACTCTCATTGGGCATTAAATAATTCTATTGAATTTTTTGTCAGGTCTTACACGTTTGGTGGAAAAAAAAAAAAAAAAAACCTCACTTTTGCTTATACCTTCTTCTAACTTTTTTTTTTTGGAGAACCAACCTTCTTCTAACTTTAATTATACTATTTCAAAATTAACATTCATTGTTTTTCAATTTTCAATAATCAATTTACTAATTTATTTTTGAAAAGAAAATTATTATTTATAATAACTGGAAATTCCACAATCATCTTGTATATTCAAAAAGCATACTCCAGTAGCTCCCTCTTGGGAGCTAAAGTCTCTCTGTCTCTCTGGAAGCCGAGTCTTCCATTGGACAGTAGAAGTGTTTGTCCCTTCTTTCTGAAGGAGAGTTCGTTTTGTTGTTTCTGTCTTAAGAGTGCGTTAGGTTTTCTGCTTCTCTATTTCTTCTCCTTTTCTCTTAGGGTAACATTGTTATCCACAGAGCTAATGATCTTTCCTTTGTGGGGGATGGGGAAACAGTTTCTGATAGTTCTTACACTAGGGATTTTTTCTCTTCTCCCCTTCTTTCCCTTGGCCCTTCACACTATGTACGATCTTATTATTTTCTGCCACCCTAAGGAGGCGGAAGACGGCGGCGATAGTGAATCGCAGACAGGGGTCATTCCAAATATGGAAATCAATTTTGGTGGGGAAGACAATACTGCATACGTTACAAACGTTACTCATGGTGAAGATACAGCTAATATGTCCAATACGCAAGCGTTGAAACACAACAATGATAGGGAATCATTGGCACAGCTGGAGGGTAATTCCGAATTATTGGTGCCAAATTTGGAGAGCATGAAACACGGCATTAAAGAGCCCGAGGTGATAAGGTCTGGTAGTGATAAGGGGAGTTTGGAGGAATTTAATGCGGAATCAAATTCCGGGTTTCCTGGAATTAAGGAGTCATCTGTTAAGCCAGCCACCTTTCAATGCAGAGTAATTTCAATGGCTGAACCATTCCCAATCCTACGGGTTCTACAAGATGCTCGGTCTGCACAAGCATCTTATGTACATTCAATTCCTCCAAAACCTCCAGACCGTGGCAGCCTTGCTCATCAACACACGGGGTGGATTGCATCCATGGCAGATAGTATTTCTCTGCCCTTTTCTGTTGAAATTATGCCCACGGTTTGGACAATATGGACACACCAGAATCGAGTCAGAACTAACCATCCTTGTTGCAGCCCAAATCAGCTCGTAAACTGGGCCAAAGAACTCCTAACGAAATTCCAGGCAGTGCAGCAAACTTCTCTACCACAGTCCACACCGATAGGAGTTCGTTGGAGAGCCCCTATCTTGGACATGGGTACCGGAGCTGCCCAAACGGATCAAGGCTCAGGGGAGTCGCCGCTGAAGGAAGGTCCAATAAAAGTGCAATCAAGGGATATTAATGAGGTGCAGGTAATGCCAAATTCCTTGCATGGATCACGGAGTGAGTTATTACCCAATACAACTGGCCAATGGACAGAAAGTGAAAGCAAATCTCTGTTTTCAGAGGGTGTTGCCGTGATTCTAGGAAACCCTATTCAGTGGGTTAATGCAATCAATGAGCCACAAAGAAAAACGGATCCTGGCCCACTTAATTCCGCCCCACCATCAATGCCAAGCCCGATTTGTGTCCATTCAGAGGTCAGTCAACCAACACGTGCATACTCGACTTGGATGGTGTGGAATCAAAGAAATAAAACCCAACTAAACTTACAAGCTACTTCGTTTCATCAAGTGGCAGAACAGGAAAAGGAAATGTTGGCACAATACCGAGCGAATTTGCAGGCTCCAACTGCGGTTCCGAATGTCCAGGTAATAAATAGTGGCAGCAGAGGGACGAGGTGGAGATGCCCGCAAGTTGAGTTGGTGAAAATAAATTTTGATGGTGCTGTATTTAGTGCATCAAATATGTCCGGTTTTGGAACGGTGATACGGGATAGTGATGGAGCTGTTTTGGCTACTTGCTCACAAAAAATCCCTCAAGCTTACAAGGCTAAAGTGATTGAGGCTCTGGTAGCCCTCAAGGCATTGTCTTTTGCGTTTGAGTTGGGATTTTGTAGTGCTATCTGTGAAAGTGATTCTCGTGGACTAATTCAAGCTTTGAAGTCAGAGAAGCGTAGCTTATCACCAACGGGTTTACTAATTGAAGATGTGAAAATGTTTTCTAACAATTTTGTAAAATTGTTGTATTCTCACGTTAAGAGAAACGGCAATAGGGTTGCTCATAATCTGGCTAAAAATGTGTTATGCATACCAAATTTTCAAGTATGGATGGAAGATGTCCCATCACATATAGTTTCGATTTTACAATTAGATGTAGTTGAATTACATTAATAAAATCCATCAGTTTCTTTCTCAAAAAAAAAAAAAAATTTTGTATAAAATCTTCCAATGCATATGACTATGATAATATCTTTCAGTAGAACCTATAGAATCAAGATTTTAATTGATTCTTTAGATGCTATAGATGCTCTATTGTATGAGAGCCCTTCCTTGGCAGACTATGGACACTTGATTGACGAGACAAAGGAGCTAGCTAAGGAGTTTAAGGACATCAAATTCGGTCATGTATTGAGATAAAGTAATAGTGCAGCCCACAACATTGCTAAACATGTTAGCAAGCATTTAGTGTGGATAGAGAATATTCCTCCGCATCTTCATTTTATAATTCAAGCCGATTCGGCTTCCCTTTGAATAAAATTACAGTGTTGTTTCTAAAATAATAATAATAATAATAATAATAATAATAATAATAATAATAATAATTGAATTTCGTCAATTACTTGTCTCAAAAGGACTAATGAAAATCCATTCATTTTAAATCAACACTTTTTTTTTTTTAAGAAAAACTATTTCTTTTATTTTTTTATGGGAAGATTAAAAACCAATATTTCTAAAGATAAAGAATGTTTAATATACAAAATATCTTACATTTAGATGTCCTCCGATAACTCATATTTAGTAAATGGTTAAAAAATTTAGATTTGCATTCAACTTCAAAATACCAAAGGATTTAAATAGAAGGAAGGGTCGTGTACATTAGTGGAATGCTGACTTGTAGTGATGATATTAACATTGATTATGTGAGAACAATACTAATAATAATAATCACAATAATTTTATTGTAATTTATTTAAACTAACATCGATACACGTCCCTCAAAAAAAAAAAAAAAAAAAAACATCGATACACAGAACATACCAGTAATAAAATCTGAACAAAATTAATGCTTACAAATTCCTTATAGAAATACAACATTATAAGTCTTATAATTATAGAGAAAATTCATTCTATAGTTCTATTAGGCACTCTTCACTTTGGCGGGCTATGATGCTCCCTTTCTCTTGGAAATGAATATCAATAATATTTCAAGAGCTATGGGAGTCTTGAACATGCTTCAATCAAGGAAGTCAATACCGTACCGGAGGCTGTACCGGTTTGGTCACCGGTACGATATATTTCGGATACCGGTCAATACCAGTGTACCGTTTCGGGTTTACCACTATTTTTTATATTTAATATACACACACACACACACAAAATCTCTATTTACCATAAAACATTACCTCCTGTTTACAATAAAACATTACTTCAATTGTTCATTGCATACAAAGAAAAAAAAAACACAATATAAAAAACAAAAAATTTAATTGTTCATTGCATACAAAGAAAACAAATAATACAAATAATTAAGTTAACACAAATTACATAGGATCATCTACTCTCATCCATCAAAAGAATCTACTCCAGGACCATAATATATATGAGTATTACTATCCTGCCCTTAAAAAATTGCCACAATTACAAAAAAAAAAAAAAAAAAAAAGCATTTTGTGTTCCGGTCCGGTACGGCCGGTATGGCCGGAATTCGCCGGTATGGCCGGTACGAGGCCGGTACGACCGGTATTTTTTCCGGTACGAAATAGGAGGGGTACTTGTACCGGTACGAAATAGGGGGGGTACTTGTATTAAATACGGGCCGGTACGGTACGGTATCAACTTCCTTGGCTTCAATGGTCCTCTTGATTCCTATTGGATGCGCCCCCCTCAATATCTTACTCGTTGATATCTCAGATTGCACACAATTTAGTTTTGTAATAATTGAAACTTGATTTTCGTGCCTACTGGACACATTTTATTTTGATCATTTATCAGCCAACACTTTAGTTTGCATACTTGGTATTTTCATGTTAGCAAGTCATTTATGGTGCACAATATAGACATTATTTAATTTGGATTTTTTGTGTGCTAGGCCAAGGAATGATATGTATAACTATTTAAATTGGATCAGCTAGACCTAATTGGACCAAATTGACAAAATTGGATCGAATAGATCGAAGTGGACTGAATGGACCGTATGGACTGAACAGGATTGAATTGACCAAAGTAGACCGAATGAACCGAATTAGACTGAATGGACCGAATTGGCAAAGTGGACTGTATGGACTAAATTGGCCTGAATAGACCTAACTAGACCGAATAAACCTAGGTGAACCAAATTGGACTGAATAGACCAAAGTAGACCGTATAGACATAAGTGGACCATAGGGACCAAATTGGACCGAATAGACCTAATTGGACCGAATTGGCCAAATTGGACCGAATAAACCTAGGTGGATCATATGGACCGAATAGATTGAAGTGGACAGCATAGACTGAATTGATCTGAAGGGACCGAACAGGACCATATTGACCAAAGTAGACCGAAAGGACCGAACTGGACCTAATAAACCTAACTGGACCAAGTTGGCCAAGTGGACCTTGTGGACCAAATTGGACAGAATAGACCTAACTGAACCGAATTAGCCAAATTGGACCAAATAGACCTAGGTGGATTGAATGGACCATATTGGACTGAATAGATCTAAATAGACGTAATGGACTAAATTGGACCGAATAGACCTAAGTGGACTATATAGACCGAATTGGACCTAATAGACTTAATTGAACCGAATTGGCCAAATTGGACCGAATAGACCTAGGTTGACTGTGGACCAAATTGGACCGAATAGATCGAAGTGGATTGGATGGACCGGATTGGATCGAATTGATCTACCAAAGTAGACCAAATGGGGTTGAATGGACTGAACTGGACTGAATAGACCGAATTAGTCTAAATTGACCGAAGTAGACCAAATAGACCTAATTGAATTGAAGTGGACTCAAGTAGACCGCATTGGACCAAAATTATCCAAAGTGGACTAAAGTAGACTGAAACGGACCGAATTGATGAAGAGGACCAAATGTTGATCAATTATTAGCATAGCTAAGATTGTGTTTTGATATAAATTCAAATTCTTACTTCCAAAATAATCAAGTATTAACTCAAAAAAAAAAAAAAATAAACCAAAACTATAAGAAAGAAAAATATGCTACTTGTAATGGGAAACTAAAAAATTCAATACCAAAACGTATGAACCCAAAAATAGAGTTTTAAAAATCACAATGATTCATCAATATAAAGAAGAGTTGTAAGAAAGAATATAAAAAAAAATGAAGAGAGAGAGAGAGAGAGAGAGAGAATGTTAGAGAATAATAAGAACTTTATTATAATAATATGAGAAGAAAAACTTAAAAAAAAAAATATATATATATATATATATTGTAATAAACACCAAATTGTCCAAGTCATGTTATGTTATGTAATAAAATAACATTATATTCTTATATACTATCTTTATATATAATGCAATAGGATAATATCTATGAAATTAAAGAGAAGAAAAAGATAACAACTTAAAAACATAACTTAATCACATCAACCCAAAGTAGAGTTTCAAATAATTCAAAAACTTATCAACTTAAGTAGAGATGCAAGAAAAATAATAAAAAAATCCACCAAAAAAAATTTGAGAGAGAGAAATAACCTTATGAGTGTTGGAAAACTATGTATAGAATGAAATAGAGAATTGTAAATTTATAGTAAGGGAGGAATAAGAAAAGTAAAAAATAAATGAAGATAAAGGGATGAAGGAAAAAGTAGTATTAAGATAGATAGTAGTAGGGAAATGAAAAGATAAAAGTGAGGGGAAAATTTGGTGAAAGTATAGTGTCTGTTTGGCAAAAATTATTTTTGCCAACTTATTTTACTATTCAGCTTATTTTTGCTACTATTCAGCTTATTTTTGCTACTATTCATGGGTTCCACTGCACTTTTTGGTACTATTCATGAGTTACACTGTACTATTTCAGTTAACTTTTACCTTTATTTACAGTGCTTTTAGCAAAAAGTCTTCAATTTTAGCAAAATAAGCGGATCCCAAATGGATCCTTTATCGCCCTACCTTTATTTGTTGTGTTCGGAAGGCCTTCATAGAATGATCCACAAGGCAGCCAGCAATGGAGACATTCAAGGGGTATCTATTTGTCGTAATGGTCCAAAACTAACACACTTTTTTTTTGCAGATGATAGTCTCCTGTTTTGTAGGGCCACATCACATGATTGTCGAAAAGTGTTGGAGATCCTATCCTCTTATGAAAGAGTGTTGGGGCAAAAATTAAACAAAGATAAAACGGCGCTCTTTTTTAGTAAGTCCAACCCATTGACATGCAACTAAAAATCATGGAAGATTTGGGAGTGACTACTTTGAAAAATTATGAAGAGTACCTTGGATTACCATCCATGGTGGAGAGAAATAAGAGGGCCAGTTTTGAGCACTTGAAGCAAAGAGTTTGGAAGCATTTACAAGGCTGGGAAGGAAAATTATTATCACAAGCTGGAAGAGAGGTGTTAATAAAATCTATCATTCAGGCCATACCCATATATACCATGAGTTGTTTTAAACTCCCAGTCACTTTGTGCCATGAGTTAGAAACTCTTATTCAGAAGTTTTGGTGGGGTCAAAGGGCAGATAGAAGAAAAGTCCACTGGGTTAAGTGGGACGATTTGTGTCAACATAAAAATCAAGGGGGTATGGGATTCAAGGATCTCACGATGTTTAATGAGGCTATGTTAGCTAAATTGGCGTGGCGACTCCTCCATGATGAAAAATCTCTTTTCCATAGAGTATTCATAGCAAGATTTTTCCCTAGAGGAACGATCTTAGAGGCAAAAGACTCTCCTTTAGCCTCTTATGCATGGAGAAGTATTCTTATAGGCCGAGATGTGATAGCAAAGGGAGCATTATGGAGAGTAGGTGATAGGAAACAGATCGAGATTTGGGGTGATAATTGGCTTCCAATGAAACATAGGGCCAGAATTACTACACCTGTTATATTTGGATAGGAAAATTCATGTGTTGAGGTGCTGATGGATCCGGTCTATAGGAGCTGGAGGACTGACATAATTGACCACATTTTTGAGAAAAATGAAGCTGAAATCATTAAAAGCATACCTCTAAGTTCTACTAGTCAACCTAATGTAATTGTCTGGCCTTTTACTCCATCAGGCCGTTATTCAGTACAGTCGGGGTATAGGTTCCTGCAAGACAGCTTTGGTGCAACACCAAGACCAGATCATGATTCGAAATTTTGGAAAAATCTATGGGGAATGGAGGTGCCTAGAAAAATCAAAAACTTTGTGTGGCGAGCATGTAAGGAAGCTCTACCAACAAAGAGAAATCTACTCCGCAGGAAGATCACTACGTCTGCCCTTTGTGAAAATTGTAAAGTGAGCGATGAGGATTGTGCACATGCTATTTTTTATTGTTCCAACTTGCAGGTGGTTTGGAGCTCGGAGCCACAATGGAGCTGGCTTTTGGCTTTACAGGGGTGTAATGTCAAAGAAATTTTTCAGAAGGCCTTCCCGGAAGGGAAGGATGCTGAACTTCTAGCATTCACGGGATGGGCCATTTGGAATCGCAGAAACAAAGTCAGGTTCAAGGAAGCAGCGTGTCCTATTAATCACATCCTCCCCCTGTCTAAGGAGAGGAAAGCAGAGTTTCAGAATCTTCATCCGGCAACAAGGAGTGCCCAGCATAAGAATCATACGAGATGGAAGCCGCCAGAGTTAGAAGTTTACAAGGTGAACTATGATGGCGCGATCTTTGCGGAAGAAGGAAGAGCTGGCATAGGAGTAGTAGTCAGAAACTCAGCAGGCGCGGTCTTGGCCTCTCTATCACAGCAGGTCCCTCTTCCATCAACAGTGGCCCAAGTGGAAGCTATGGCAGCTAGGAAAGCAGTTGAGTTGGCTCTAGAGATTGGTATTACGAATGTCATCATCGAAGGTGATTCAAACACCATCTATAGAGAACTTATTAGCACTGACCCATCCCTTGCTTTACATGGGCATGTGATACAAGACATTAGATGCTTAGTGTCCTCCTTTTTTAGCTTTAGCTTTACTCATGTTCGTCGTCAAGGAAATAATGTAGCCCATGCTTTAGCAAGATGGGCAATTAACTCGTCAAATTCAACTGTCTGGAGGGTAGATGTACCACCAGACATTCAGTATGTTGTTTAGGCTGATTTAGCCTCCGTTGATTAATAATATAGAAGCAGTTTTCTCAACAAAAAAAAAAAAAAAAAAAGCATAACCATACCATTTAATTCTAAATTGTTTGTTATAGATATAATCATAACAAGTTTGTCTTTAGCACAATCGGATGTTAGGTTTTGGCTAAAATGCAAATTGTACCATCTAAGTTTGAATGAAATTCATTTCAGTCCTTTAACTTTACTTTTGCATAGGCATTTTCCTTCAACTTGCTGACAACTACCTAAACAATTTGAGTCTGAGTCTGAGTCAGTCAGTGCCTTAATTTTCCGCATTGAGGTGATTGTCGATGAACACCAATCCATGCACATTCATATTTTGATTAGACCTTTATTTTTTTTCTATAGATGCTGAAACATTTTTTTTAAGGGATGACAACATTAATCCTATGAAGTAAAGATAGTTGCATACTTGAGAACGAATGTGCGTGAAAGACTTAAAAGGAAAACGCAAGACTAGACTTAGCATTTGATGCATGAATTTTATGTTAGGACCCTATTTCCACATTGACATGATATGGATTGATTAGAGCTATATCGTTTGCATTGCCTTGCTGAAAGCAACCAATGCATTATTGAAGGTATCTACTAAAATATCTAAATTTCCACATTACATGCTTTGATGGAGACATGCCGTTTAGCGTACTCAAAGTACATTTTCAAGTCTCGGGTAATAATTCATGAACAAGGATGATTGGATCTCAACAAATATGTTTTAAAATTAGAAAACCTCTCTAAAAAGTTTGTTTCAGCCATTGATTTCGGTGTTAAAATTGAACTAACCCAATCTAGCAAGTGTATCAAAAAATAAATAAATTTTAACTTGTAACTTTAAGCGAGAATAAAATGTGGGTAGACATATAGGTGTAAGCAATTTTTTTTTTTTTAAAGGAAATATTGGCAGTTGTGTTTGTGAACAGTTAAAAGTCTTAAGTCTTAAAATTTTAGATAAGTTAAAACTTAAGACTTTTAAAGTTTAGTTAAGGAGTAACTGAGGAGGTAATTTTCCAACTAGCATAGTGAGAGGAAACAATGTAATAAGTTAGCATGCGGCGGAAACAAAACTGAAAAATAACATCTCGAGTTCGGTGATAAATTCAAGCTTCAAAGACTCGAATTCAGGTGCTGAGTTGGAACAATATATCCACGTGGAACTCAAGTTTCTCAAACTCGAGTTCCATTGAAATCCGTAGGAAGAATCTAGAGTAGCAAAACAGAGATATGGAGAAGTAGAGGAAGAGTGGAATATACAGTGACCCAATGTTCTCATTGACCCAGTTCACGTTTCCTTGTCCCTGATGTTGTAAAAAGCTTGGCCAAAAATACAGTGAGCTAATTCTAGCTTTAGCTATCTATTCTTCCTCTTAAACTTGAATCCCCCAATTGCTTTCTCTTATTATATCAGCCTATATTTGTTGCTTTTGCCACCTGTTTGATGAAATGTGTAACAGAGTTGAATTTATCGTTGTCTTGACAATCACAAACATAACCAGTGGCTTTGTTTGTACATAGACTTTTTGGATGGTTTAAAAGGCTATTAGAATAGAAAAAAATGGTTGTTTGAAGTAGAATGGAAAAAAATGGTCTAAGTATGTTTGTTGTTTGAAGTAGACTAACTAACAGTTTGATCTGAAAGAAAATGGTGGAACTCGAGTCTTAAAAACTCGAGTTCCACACGAACAGGAAAATGGTGAAACTCGATTCTTAAAAACTCGAGTTCCACGTGGATTTTTTTCCACATCGGATGCCACCGCTTGCAACTCGAGTATTAAAAACTCGAGTTTTAGACACTCGAGATGCTAGTTTTCCACATTGTTTTGAAACGTGACAACTAACTAAATTTTTTGATATTTAAAGTTATTTGGAAAAAAAATTTAGTAACTGAGTAAGAGAGATTTCTGAACAATTTTAAAAGTTTTCTTTTTTCAAAAAATAAGAAGATAAGATAAGGATTTGAACATGTATGTGGTGGTGGACGTTTGTACTTTGCATTTGTGTAGAAATTGAGTATTTTAAATTTTAAATAGGTATGCTAAATTTTATGGAAATGAGGTGAATTTGTATTTTAATTTTACAAAGAATTTTTTAAATGACTTTTATACCCTTATTTATTTATTAGTTTAAAATAATGTTTGGTAAAGATTAAGTGTGATTTTGAGAATTCAAAGAACAGGTAACTAACTTTGTGAATCCACAGCTTCCTTATTTAAGATTAACTAGTGTGTAATCCCGTACATATGCACGAGTACATTTAAAAATAATCACAATTACATATTATATATGTGATTATATTTTTTATGGTTTATTATATTGGACTTCTCGTTTTATACATTAAATTAACTAATTTGTAGGGGTGTCAATGTTCGACCCAACCCGCGAACACGACACGAACCCGACACGGGTTTTTTCGGGTTAGAATTAGGCCTTAATGGGTTTGGGTCATAAACGGGTTGACCCGAAAGTGACACGATAAGAAACGTGTCATAAGTGGGTCAGCCCGCGTAACCCGCAATAGACACGTTTGACACGCCAATTTATTTGTGTCAACCCAGAATGACCCATCTAATATAACCTGTTTAACTCGTATCACAAATAAATATTTATTTTATTTTAGATTTGTCAAATACCTTTTATATCCAACATATATTTTAAATTTAAAAAGAAAAGTGAGTAATTACAAAAATTTACAAGGGATATAATTGGAAATTGAAACTTTACAGGCCCTAGAACTTCTAATACTTTTTTTTTTTGGGCATAGAACTTACACAAATGAAATTGGATGAGCTTGTGGAAGATGTTATGAATTTGGACATCAACAAAGAATCTATGGATGATAATCGTGGTCATAGTCAGGATTAGTCTACTGTTTGCTCAAATTCTTTCAATATTGATACTTAGCATTTGGCAAGTTCCAAGGATATTATATTTTTGTTGAATTATGTTATTTTATTTTTGTTAAACTTTGTTATTTTGAATTTGGGTTGAAGTGTATGCACTTCTTTTGGAGTGTAAAGAACTTATTTCTAAATGAATATTATATTTTTATTGAACTATATTATTTTGAATGTGGGTTGAAGACTTGAAGTGTATGCACTGCTTTGTGGAATGTAAACAAAAATTATTTCTAGATTGATGTTATATTTAATATTATGTAGGTTGAAATGAGTTGTATTACATTCGTGTCAACCTAACACGACTTGTTTATTAAGCGTATTAAATGGGCTGGGTCAAGTCAACCCGCCTTATTAATAGGTCGGGTTAGGGTTGAAGGATCATGACACGATTATTAAATGGGTCGGGTTAAGGTTGAGCCATTTAGTCGAATACCCCTACCTCGACACGACACAAACCCAACACGCTAACCCGAATTGACATCTCTACTAATTTGGAACAAAAATTTAGATTAGATGGGACACGTGGCGCAAAATTAAACTCTAATTGAAATTCAATTTTTACCTAAATAAATTCACTTGGCACAAAATTCTAAAATTTAGATTAGATGAGACACGTGGCGTAAAATTAGATACTAATTGAATTCCAATTGAAAATTTGATTGAATTTTCTCTCTGCTTTATCTATTATTATATATATAAATATACAGATTTGCCAATCATGCATAAGTCCTACAGAAGGCCCAAATCAACGATGATGTCTATTTTCGGTGGAAGTCCAGGCGTAGAAGTTGGGAAGCAGCAAATCACATCCATAATTGATTGATTTCTTTTTTAGTTATTTGTATCTTAGCAAATCACGTCCTTAATTCATTTTGTGATAGGCAATTTTGTCTTAACGAAATGACTCTCTTCAATAGATGACGCGTGAAAGTGACCTTGTTTACAAATTGAAAGTTGGAGAAATATACTTCCAAATGAGGTACTCCGATTCCTGCGAACGACGAAGACTGAGTAGGCTTACATCCTTCTCTTTTTTTTATTTTTTCTTTTTCCTCACCTTGCAAAAAACGTCCTAAATAACATGGCTCAGTCAATGCATGCCTTACATTTCCGCATTGAGGTGATCGTTGACGTTGAAGAACACCGATCCACATTCATATTTTGATCCAACATAGTCTGCACATCACAATAGAATACTTGCAGACAGGAGAAAGAATGCGCGTGAAAGACTTGAAGGAAAACGCAAAACTTGACTTAGCATTTAGCGCATGAATTTAAAATTTGGACTCTGTTTCCACAATGACATGATATGGATTTAGTAGGCCTTTATTTATTTTATGCATTTCCTTGCTGAAAGCAACCAATGCATTATTAAAGGTAACTAAGAAAATTTCTAAATTTCCACATTCACATGAATTGGTGTAATTTTAAACTTTGACGGAGACATGCCGTTTAGTTTACTCCACATTGCAATTTTAAGTCTCAACTAATAATTCAATGAACAAGAATTGCATCTCAACAAAAATAATTGAGAAGTGAAGCAAAAAAAAAAGACTAAAGTGCAAACTACAACCATAAAGTTTAGGGGTTTTTAGATTTTACATCTTGGAGCTTTAGACTTTGGATTTTAGCTTCTGAAGTTACATTTTGTTTGCATCAGTAGTCATATCATCCATATTTTCTGTCAAGTGCCACATAAACTTGTCATACATATTTAGTTTATTCAATAAAATAATTTTATGTCATTCCTATTATGTAACATGGCATTGTTTTATTAGATGAACTAAATATGCATGGCAAGCTAACTTATATGTCACTTAAGTGAAAATATGGATGGATGAGCTACTGATGCTAATAGAATGTAACTTCAGGAGGGTAAAATCTAAATTCTAAAATTTTCAAGTTATAAAATTCAAAAACCTTCAAATTTTAGCTATGTAATTTGCACTTTTGCCAAAAATTCAAAAAAAAAAAAGTGCATATTTTACTTTAAAAATAACGTTCTACTTAGAAACATTTCTCATCACTTACATCTGAGGATTGCATTGGTGCTAGAGATGAATCATCTCTCCTAGTGCAATTTTTCTTTAATGGGAGTCCACAAAGAAATGGATTTCCTTCATAGTTGCTTGTATCAAAAGTTTCAAATTGTGCTTTAATACCCAGGGTCCTACTTGATAAGTAGTTATAAGTGACACTAAACACCACTAGAAAGGTAAGCTCAAGCAATTGTGGAGGGATTTATCCACTCAAACTATTGTGAGAAAGATCCAAGCTCTAGTTTGACAATATCTTTGGAATGGAACCTGTCAACTGATTCTGAGACAAGTTTAGTGAATGAATTCCTTGTAGCTGTCCAAGTTCAAGTGGTATTGTGCCTGTTAGGTTGTTACAAGAAAATATTTAGAGGGCATTTGATACTACACTCTTTGTACAACTTGTTCTTGTCGCTTAAGCACAATTTAAAGGCATCTTTTGTTTTTTTTTTTTTCTATATTTTTTTTTTTTGAAAGACAAAGGCATCTTTTGGAGCATTTTATAATTAAAAAATTATTCAAATGTATTAATTATAAAAATTTTTTTTTGAAAAATTAAATGATAAGAAGTGAAAGTTTCTTGTGGCTAATGTGTCTTAGAGTGAGAAGTTAGTGTTTTAGTAAACAAATTGAATCAGGAATTGACAAGGAGAAGGAGTTCTTATTAATTTATTAATTATTTTAAGAGTTCTTATTAATTTATAAATTAATTTATAAATTATTTTAAGAATTCTTATTAATTTATAAATTATTTTAAGTTATTAGAAGTTAGGTAGGAGAACGAGTGTCCAATGAATGAGAAATGGGTAGGAGAAGATATAGTGGAGATGGTATGAAATAAAGAAATGATCCGTCATTGACTTACTATATAGACTAGATATTGGACCCATGAACTATCTTTGAAACCCTTCATCTAAACCAATAGTGCATGTAACTCCAGCCCATTTGATTAATTACAAGCAATACTTATTAGAAACTCCCACAACTTAGAATCATGTGCCTCATTAACCATAAGAAAATGAACCAACCTTTTATTAATTGGGGCCATTACACTTGGAACTTGGGAGGCCCAATAAGCCTATAAATAGAATAGACCCTATTAACACCAATGCCACACACTTAACATAACAAAAGGCTATTCTTTTCAAATATAAAAAAATTGACATAACCTTAGCCCAGCCCAAAAATATAGATTTCTAAGAATGAAGTGAGTTGGTATGAAAATGTGATATGACCCTTAGACATGCCCAAATGTGTTTGGAATGATGTGGGAATTGAGACAAACTCTTGTCTCTCTTCCTCTCTAGGTTGATAATTTTTTTTTTTTTTTTGAGAATTAGAAGAAGTGAGAGTTTAATGTGGTAAATAATTCTAAAGTGTGTTTATCCTAGCTGAGAAATTACCTAATTAAACTAGGCAATAGTTCAGACCCCTAAATTAACAATTAAGGCCAAGTACATGATTAACCAATTGAACTACGCATGGATAATAAGCCTTGTATGGATAATAAGAAAATTAAATTAAATAAGTAACAAAGCTTTAAGTAAAGAGAAATAAATCTAAGATATAAAACACCAAATGTGTTATCGAATAAGAAAACTTGAGTAACTAGTGTAATATAGAATACACACATATAATTATTTATAAACTAATATGTTTTGTCTATTCTAAAAAATAATATTGAACAGCTTGACTTGAGGATCCCAATAATTTGGGTTCAACAAAAGTAATCTTGGCCCCTCAAACATAATCCTTAATCCCTTCAAAAAAAAAAAAAAAAACTCAAATAACAATAATAAAATTAGCCCAAACAACAAAAAGATTAGGACAAACAACCACAAAAGAACAAAATATTCAATAAAAAGGTCATTCAAAAGTAATTAAATATAGATACTAATTATTGTGACTGGAAAAGATAATTATTATCCCATCCTATTGTTGGTGTTCAGAAAAACTTTCATAACTACTCCATTATATCTTAAATTAAAAGAGAGAAATTGATAAAATGCAACCTAATATATATATATATATATATATATATTCTATGCTTACTTAAAAAAAATATTTTTTCCTGCGAAAAATAAGATTAAAAAGTAAAGTACACAAATAAAGCATAATCTATGCACAACCAGTGTACAATAATAAAGCATATATAATTTGTTTTGAGTATTTAAATTTTTTGATGGGGTATTTAATTTTTTTTTTCCCTAAATGTCAAGAACATTATAGTTCAACAAGTACTTTCTGACAGTACCTTTTTTGTTTCTAAAAAGGATGTTCAAGAGTTCAAATTCTCTCTCCCAATTATCAATTTTTTTTTATATAAAATAAAAAATGATTTAAATGAATTTTTATTTTTTATTTAAACAAGAAGAATTTAGAGTTTGTGTATAAAAAATCTGCAATGATCAGGAGAAAGAGTCTTTATTATAATTTATAAGTGTTTTTTTTTTTTCTTAATTTTCAATAGGAATTGACAGGGTGAACAAATTGTTAGATGATACAGCAGGGTCACACTATGAATTCTCAATTCATTCCCCTTGTGCCAATAATATCTAAAAAATTATATATAAACGAATGCGCATGAAAGACTTAAAAAGTAAACGCAAGATTGGACTCAGCATTTCACACATGAATTTAAAGTTGTTAGGACTCTAATGAGTCTAATTCCACATTGACATGATTAGAGCTATATTGTTTGCATATATTATATTATTGCCTTGTGGAAAACAACCAATGCATTATTAATTTATAAGTTATTTTAAGTTATTATTAGGTAGGTGAAAGAGTGTCTAATGCATAAGAAATGGGTCCAACAAGTAACGCGGGTAGGGTAGCAGAAGAAATGATCCGTCATACTCAATGGACAATATATTGGGCTATGAACTCTCTTTGAAACTCTTCATCTGACCCAATAGTACATGAAACTCCAGCCTATTTGATTAAATACCAGCAATAGTTGTCAGAAACTCCAACAACTTAGAATCATAGACCTGATTAAACATAGGAAACTGAACCAAAGTTTTATTAATTGGGGGCCATTACACTTGGGACTTGGGAGGCCCAACAAGCCTATAAACAGAACAGACCCTATTAACGCCTATACCACACACTTATGACTTAACGTAACAACTATCAAGCTATGCTTTACGAATACATAAAAAAATTGATATGATATTAGCCCAGCCCAGAAATCTAGATTTCTAAGAATGAAGTGGGTTGGTATGACTGTGATATGACCCTTAGACAAGCCCAAATGTGTTTAAAATGATGTGGGAATTGAGACAAACTCTCATCTCTCTTCTTGCCTAGTCTCACTCTCTCGTCTCTCTTTTTTCTTTTATTCTTGGTTGATTAGGTTTTTCTGTGCTTCTTTCCATTTTTGTCAGAAGAAGAATTAGGCAAAAAATTAGGATACATTCTGGGAAAATAAAACTTTCATCGAAGAGAAGCAAATGAATCCTCCTCCTTATTCTAAAACTTACCAAAGTCTGCCTCATGGCATCCAAGTTGAGAGGAATAAATTAAACAAGTATGGCTGTCCGCTATTAGGATGTACTATTAAACCTAAATTGGGATTATCCACTAATAATTATAGTAAAGCAGTTTATGAATGTCTCTGCGGTGGGCTTGATTTTACCAAAGATGATGAGAGAGACTCATCAGTTGGACAAACTCTTGATGGTCACATAGGGGGCGGGGCGGCTGCACAAAATCCTTGATTTCTATTATATTCATCCGCTCTTCTTCAATGCAACCTTTGGGCTTGTGAAGTTGAACTACAACAATCAAACCCCATAATAAGCTATTCACGAAAGACCATCCCTTTGTGAAAATGTAGCAATAGTATTACTCTATTCATTGCTGTAACAGTTTTATACAAACTACAAAGTATGAGAATTGAGTCAAGTCAATGGTGGAAGTCTTGGGAATACACATAGTCTTGGGAATACACATGTAAGTGAATTTCCATATCGAACAAGAATGAGAAGAGTATGTAGTTAATATAATATAATTGGCCTCAAACTCATATGTTTAAGTCTTTTGGGTTAAATGGTTTTCTTATATTATATTTGCATACGATTCAGTTGAAAACTCCTCAAGGTATTATTTCCGCAAGGAAGGGGCAACGAAATTATGGACAGTAAATCTATGAAGGCAGTAAGTAGGATAATTGAGCCAAGTAGTGGCACCCTCGTCATTTATTGTCAAGTCATCCATTAGAAGTATTTGTTAAATGATTAAATTTACTATATCCTAATAGCTTAAACTTTTGAGACAATCGGTAATTTAATATGGTATCAGAACATAAGATCCTAAGTTCAATCATTGTCTCATCCAATTTCAATTCCCTTGTGTTGGTCTCACTTATTAACAGGTAGTTTCGGCCCACGCGTGAGGGAAAGTGTTAGAAATTTTGGTTAAATAATTAAATTTACTATATCCTAATAGCTTAAGCTTTTGGGATAATCGGTAATTTAACATCATTTACTATTGTTGTGCTTATTGTTTAAGTTCATATTTTATTTCCTCACATTAGAAAGAGAGCGGTGAATAAATCTGTCAAGAAAAAAAAAAAAAAAACAAAAGGATCATATATATTCTTTCATAGATAATGCGTGAAAATGATCTTGTTTGAAGATTGAAACTAAGAGAAATATACTATCAAATTAGGGACTCTAATTTCTGCAATGAAGAAGACAAAGTGGGCCTACATCCATTTTATTAATTTCTTTCAACTTGCAAAATACGTCCTAAATGATTAATATTGATATGGGTCACTCACTCAGTGCCTTAGATTTCTACATTGATGTGATCATTCAAGAATTCATGTTCATATTTTAATTAGGCCTTTATTTATTTTTAAATAGATGCGTAAAGACGTAGTAGATAGTGTGTTACTTTCAACATTTGCATGGATTAGCATGCTCTACTTTACATGTAATTTTCTATTTGGATTTTTTTAGGGATCTTTTTGGAATAATTCACATATTTTAAATGTTTTTTTTTTTTTTTTTTTTTTTTTTGCATGACTAATCTCCAGTTATTTACGCTTAGGAGAGCAGTGATTGTGTTAGTGTCTTGTTTTACCTTATTAAGATTGTAGAAATGGATATTCATTTTTTAGTTTTACAACTGTTCCTTAAATGTTGAATGAAATTTCTTAGTTACGTTAAAATTGTTAAAGACATTATAAGGTTTTTTTTTTTTTTTTTTTTTTTTTTTGAAAAAGACATGATATGTTGACTACAAATACAAATCTGCCTCCACTTCGGTATACAAAAAAGTTATATTATGGATGTGGCTTAAGACTTTCAAGGAGCTAAAAATCTTGATTTATCTTGGAATTGAATTGGTGGTTGGACTGACAATAGAAAACACAAGTAGGAGGCAAAATTAACATACCTTTATTCTCAATTAATCAAATTCCATGATAAGTCAACACCTTTTAGCTCCTTGAAATTCAAATAGGAGGGTCTCTTGTCATTGCTGTGTTTGGGGTTGATAAATGAACTCTTGTGGATCTTCCACAAGTGGAAAAGGGATTAAGGGGAAGCAACTACAACTTGTTTGAATTGATTTTATTAAATTTACTCATAAGATTCACAAATGGAAAAGAACCATTTTGCCAAAAAAAAAAAACAAAAAAACAAATAGGAAAAGAACCTTCAACTTATGCCAGCTTAAATTAAGCAAAGACGGTGTCATTTCATTTACTACTGGTTTCATGACCAGTGGTGGAGCTGCAAGTTGTTGGGTTCTAAGACTTTAGAAACTTAATGGATCAGAACTTCATTTTGTATATGTTGGCAAACCATAATCAAAATATTTAGTCTAGATTTAGACTTGTTCAAAGTTTGTTTTAATGTAAGTTTGTAATTGAATAATTGTAGGAAATTACAGTTCAAATTCTTCAAGGCTCGAACGATCGAAGAATAGACTCAATCGATCGAGAATCGTGGATCAGAAATTTTCTGCAAAATTTTCAAACGCAACACAAGCCCATATGACGTGTAGGGTTAAGTGTTTCACTCTTGTTATAAAAGGAAAAACCCTAACAACGTTTTAGAAATCTTTATGGTGTTGTGTGTTAAATCTTTTGTGAGATCTGAGAGGTGTTTACCTTAGAACACACGCATAGTTCTACCAAGATTAAGATTCACATCAAGAATTGGTAGGTGATTTAGTTGCTGCATAAAGAACATTCAAGGAAATCCAAAACTTTTGAGAGATGTCTTAAAGTCACAAGTAGGAGAACTTGTGCTGGTGCAGATTCAAAGGAAAAATGTCGTCCATGGACTTGGAGCTGTCACGTGGTCATGGTAGTAAGTTTTCTACACTAGGTAGCATTAGGATGTTAGTAATTTAAGCCCTATTGTACAAACTTCAATTCTTTCATAGTGGATCTATTTTTATCTTGAGGATAGTTAGGTTAAATTCTCCTTAGGTTTTTTTACCGATTTGGTTTTCCTAGGTTATCAGATCTTTGTATTTTTTACTTTTCGCATTATATCTGTTTTGCTCACAATAGCTTAACCCAGACTTGAATAAAAACTTGTTAATCTACTTGGCTTAATATTAGGTTAAACATATTCTGTTAAGGGGTCTAAAAACCTAACACAGGTGACTCACTCCCACTCACAACACTCACTCTCATGGTCATCAGCCTATGAAGAAAGAAGATGATCTGCGTAATTGGTGTTGGACCTAACAATCTCCCTGATTTCTAGCAGACCCATCCTCTTTTCTTCAAAGCAACCTTTGTGTCCATGAATTTGAACTAGAACAATCAAACCGCACAATAAGCTCTTCTTCACCAAGGACCGTTTCATTGTGAAAATGAAGTAATGGTAGTACTCCTAACATTCATTGCTAAACTAGTTTACATACAAGGTAGGAGAATCCAGTCAAGTCAATAGTGGAAAGCCAATGGTGAAGAAGACTAGGAGACTAGGACTGTAGTATTGAGTCAAGCCAATGGTGAAGAAGGGAAGAACAATATTGTATCAAGGAGTTTGGAAAGGGAACTACCTTCCATTTTAATTTAGTTTACTCTTATGTTTGCGTTGGGTTTGTGTTTGCATTTGGAATTGATTTCAAAGCAAGAGATTTGAAAAATAATTATTAGTAAGAATTATTTTGTATAAACTTAACTACACATGATAATATGAGCTTTGAATAATTTGTTCAAACAAAAAAATTTGTTATATATATCATGAATTTAAAATGGGGGATTCTGGCCTTTTACCCCTATTTTTTAAAATATTTGGCAATATGCCCCTGTTTTGAAACTATATAGGCAAATGCCCCTGTTTCGATACTTGATTACCTTCAAATTGAGTTTTAATGAAATACTCGATTGGTACAAAATCGAGTTATGCCCGATCAAACTTAAAAAAAAAAAAAAAATGCATGGAACTCGAGTTTAGGAAACTCAAGTTCCATAAAAAATGCCGCTATAGGTGTTCCTGAATGCCGCTATAGCTTATCAAACTAAAAATATAATTGCATGGAACTCGGGCATAACCTATAGCTACGTTTTTGTTTTCCTATAGTGACGTTTTTAATGGAACTCGAGTTCTATGAACTCGTGTTCCATGCAAATTTTTTTTTAAAGTTTGATTGGGCATTACCTATAGCTACGTTTTTTTGTCCTATAGCGGCGTTTTTAATGGAACTCAAGTTTCTTGAACTCGAGTTCCATGCAATTTTTTTTTTTTTTTTTTTTTTTTAGTTTGATCGGGTATAACTTGATTTTGTACGAATCAATTTTAAGGTAATCGAGTATCGAAACAGGGGCATTTACCTATATAGTTTCAAAACAGGGCATATTGCTAATTTTTTTTTTTTAAATAAGGGTAAAAGGCCAGAATCCCCATTTAAAATGACATCTTAGTTACACGAAATGGTTTTCATTTCACATATTAATAACGTTCAAATCCTTTTGTAAATTTCTTCAATAGAAAAAAAAAATTATATCATTTCATACTTTATAGTCAAGTAATTTAAATTAAAAATTGAAATCCAAATCCTTCTATCCAAATGTACCATTAGTTCAAGCTTTGTATTTAATAATTATTCAGCCAGCCTACACTCATTTGACCAATGTTTCACAAGTTCGAGTTGTGTTAAGTATAAATTAGATAGGCGAAGAGTCTTGTAAGTTATAAAACCTACTATTATTTTGAGTAGAAACGTTCAAAGTTCAAAATTCAAATGCCCCCTCCTCCATTATAACTATCTAATTTACCAATAAACAAAAAAGTATGCTTTCTCTCTGCTCTTTTCCTCCAAACAAGAGTTCTAACTAGATACATCTAAAGTCACCTCGAAGTCATGAGGGCAAGGATAACAGATACAAATAGAATAGCCATGATGTCTAATGACTCCAGCATAACTGGAATTTTATACAAAATAAAAATTCTACTTTAGCCCAATTTTAGTGTGTGTGTGTGTGTGTGTGTGTGTAAAGCTCCCTTTTGGATACTTGAAACTTAGCACTTATACTTGTGGAGTGACCATCGTACCAAGGGTATGCGGTGGTTGATTTTATTCTTGTCTTGAGAAGAATTGTAAATTTTATTCTAGTTTTTCATTCCTTGACATTACTCACCAGATAATTTGTTTTCCCTGAACTCGCCAGGGACAAATAGCATTTGATTGCTTTCATATACTTTAAATAAATTTTTTGTCCCTAGAAGGACTCTATCTATATAATATAAAATTTTCTTTTTTTGACTTTTTTTTGAGTTTGTATTTCATTTGGATGAGTTTAATTTCATCTTAACAGATAATGTATAGCTTTTTAAAGAATCACTTTTATAATGAGATAACTAAACACTATATTTGCATCCTTCTTTCTTTCTTTTTAAATTTTTTTTATAACTTTTGCACGATAAACAAACAAATGAATGAAAATAAGCTCATTCAATATCTATACTACTATTTAAGGAGTTTTCTTATTTGGATTCCTCATTTTATGGTTCTAAAATGTCTCTATGTCCTTATGTTTAAGTAGAAATAAAATTAAAGGACAATCTGGTAAAAATACAACTTCAACTACTACTAAAACATTGCCTAAAAAGTAAGGTCACTTTCCTGTTGATTTTTACATTGCTTTATTTACTTATAAATTAGATTTTCAAAATAAAATTATATATATAAAAACAAATTTTTTTTTATTACAAAATAGGACCATTAAAAAAAAATACATTATCACACGCACGAAGCACTGTGATAAGGCTAGTGTTAATAACTTGTGAAAGCCTACATTTTATCATAGAATCATTCTAATCTATAATGTCTAATGTATAATGTATAATATAAATATGTATTCAAAATCGAAAGAGTTTGAAAGACTATAGTCATTCCCGTTAGCATTCTAATATAAATTTTGTATTTTGGTTTTTGGGGTTAAATAAAACACGTTGTCTTTATCGATAAACAACCTAATACTAAACAGTTCTATTTAAATTAGTATTTATATTTTTACAAAAATTATAATTAAATTAAGTATGGTACTTTCTACACTTTTTTCTATTTTGACTTTAATTAATTTACTAATATTTGCAATTACATATATAATACACATTCATAGTTTTATAAATAACAACACAATGAATTGGAAAAAATTCCTCTAATATAATTTGGAGCTAGACTTTAAAATAATGAAATCTCACATTAACTAGTTTCCTATTTATGCTAAACAAATAACCAAAAAGTCGAAATACACTTTTATTCGTTGAATATAGTAGCGAACTTTCTTTTAAAACAGAAAAGAAAATTGAGGTGAAATTGCACCAGTTCAAACCTAGTAGGCCCAAAGGCATCAATCCAAGTAAAACCAAGTCTCGCTGGCCCAATCCAATATGAAAGGCTATAAATTGCAAAGTTTGGCTAGCATAAAATTTTAATGCAACACAATTTTACCTCCCTCCTACAATCATGGAAAAAAATGCCCAAAGTTACCTAAAAAATTACAGGGAACTTAACGTAGACTCCCTTATGAAATAATTAAAAATAAATATTAAGCCAAGAACCTTATAACTCGTCCTTTCAGTGTTTGAAAAAATTGGAAGGATACAATGAAAATTAACATTGCTCGCGCTAGGATGACGCACATTAAAAAAAAAAAAAAAAACATAAAAATATAACCAAAATTTTTTAATATTACTAATAAAATGGTCAAGGTTCAAATCTCTTTTTCCTTAATTATCCAATTATTAAAAAATAAATCAAAAAATTGATTAGTTACATAAAACCCAGAAATCACACTCTTTTTCCAGTTCTTTTTTTTTTTTGGGTCGAATATTTAAATAACCTGAACTGTCTTTACTAAAGAGTTTTTATCACTAATGAACTTTTTTGGAGCAGCAGAAATCCTTTTGGAGACAAGTGTGGCAACTTCAGGTGCCCAGATAGCGAGTTTCTGCAGCAACAGTGGAGTCCTCCCGAACCTGATTTCTTCAAGATAAACTTCGATATGCGGCGGTATTTTAACTCTTCTAACTCAGCGGGCATTGGAGTTATTGTGCGAGATTGGCGAGGAGTCAGCAGCTATTCCAGCGGCAAACTCGGTCCCAGAAATGGAGGCCCTTGTGTGTCGTCGTGCAGTTCAATTTGCTGCAAACTTATTTGGTCCTCATCGAGTTATTTTTGAAGGAGATTCGGCGATAGTTATCAATGCGGTTTCATCATTCGGAAATATGGTAGATGATATTCTTTTAGTCTTGTCTCTGTTTTTCAGTCTGTTTCGTTTATTTATGTGCAATAGTTATTATGCAAATACGTGTAATATTATTTAAACTTCGATGTCTCTTGAGTTTTTGTTTCAATGCATTCCCAGTCTAGTCGGCTGGTTTCTCCAAAAAAAAAAAAATTAAGACTTGCTTTGTGGAGTATGTTCACTTTCAGTATATGTAATTGACCCGACCCGACTTGCTCCACTTTCCTTTACTTACATACCAGCTTTAAAAAATAATAATAATAATAATAAATAGTGGGTCCCGCCCCCTCCAACCTCAGAACAACCACCCGTTCTATTGTACGTGTATAAATTCAGATCAGATAACTCTTTGCTGCTACTGAACTAAAATACCCTTAAGTTAACTGTATAAAATAATGCTGACCTGACACATCTTTTTTCGACTAAAATCTTGTCAGGTATGTTCTCGTTCCTCTTTTTTTTTTTTTTAACTTTTGATAATTATGTTTACTAATAAAAAATTTAATTTATTGAGTCAAATTTCAAAACAAATTTGTGCAGATTAGCAAATTATTCGAAGAAATTTTGACACCCTTTTATTTGTTTGTGAGCTTCTAGCAAGTTACATGTGATGTGAGTCCCATTGGACTAGTTAATTTGAATGCTAAACTGGGTTTTGATCCACTCACGCTGGGATTTCATGATTCAGTGCATGCAATTCAATTGGCTCATTGTCTGAATGTTAGTATTATGATTAGTGTGATTTTATAGTTTGAATTCCACACTGGTCTTAGTAATTGGGCTGTCAATGAGCTTATGCATTCAATTGAGTTTGTTCTGAGTTTAATGTCAACTTATTATTCATATTATGATTTATTTTTGTTTCTGTATTTTTTAAGATATGGATTTGGCTTTTGTGCCTCCATTGTACCCACCAAAAGGAAACAGAGCCATCTATGAGGTTAAGCCTTTTAGCTCTGCCGTTCATAGAAATCTGTACTCTCAGAGAACTTTTCCATGTTTAGCAACTGCAGCTACCCAAACCAGTCAGGTTTTTCCTCTTAATCCTCTGGCAGTCATCTTTTAATTGTTTATTTATAGTTTGGGGTACATTGTAAATGGGTTGAAAGTTTAGAGTGGAAAAGTATAATTTCCCATGTATTTTTTCATATTTAGTCATTGTTTTGCATAATTATTGACTTTGTTTGGCCTTTTAGTCATCTGAATTTGTGCTAGAGAACAAAAAGCATGATTTATTGAGAGCTATCCAAGAGACAAAAAGAGGACTTGGTGCAACTGCTGACCAACGCTCTTCCATTGAGGAGGCTCTTGTATGGTTTTTCTCAGTATATTTGTTTGCTTCATACTCGTGCTTATTGATTCTACGTTCTGCATTGGATGTTGACTTGATTAAAAGGAGGAAGAGGTATGTAAAAGTGAATTTTTTCAAATATAACTAATGATTTGTTTATAATTGGCAGGTGAGTGTGGAGGGTTATAACATGGGTTTGCCAATTGATCTTGTAAAGTTGGATGGGACATGGCGCCTGCAGTATACTTCTGCCCCTGATGTTCTCATTCTTTTCGAAGCTGCTGCTAGACTTCCTTTCTTTCAGGTTTTTCTTCTTTTGATATAACTTACAACAATTGCTTCAGCTATATTTCTGAACACTGTATTGCTCTTAGTTATGCATCCCCTCTTTTAGTTATGAAATGTTTATTTCCAGAAATCATTATACATGAAGAGGCTTGAACATTGAAAATAACTTGCCTGAGGACAGTTTTTATGAATCATTTTCTACCTGAAGATGCCTTTTTTTTTTTTTTTTTTTTTAATAGCATCTCATGTCTAAAATTTAGGTACACTAGCTTATTCTATATCTAGGTGTATGTGAAATGTCCATTACTAGATTTGTTATTTCCTTTATCTCTGTGTTTTACCCCTAAACATGGTTCACTGCGATTGGTTTCTGCATGAATGTGGAGCTAGGTTGGGCAAATTTTTCAAAAATTTGAGTGCCGAGATCAATCAAATGGGGGTGTCATCCGTAATGTTGTTCGATGGAGTATTCCAACCTTGTTAGAGGTAAACATCTGCCTTCCTTTCCTCCCACTACCTTATTTGGAAGCTATTCTGCTTAAGTTGAAAACATAGATCTTGAAAGCATGCACAGCATTGAGTCTGGATTTTCTGTATAATTCTAATTCACTTTCTCATTATTCTCTATGTTCTGTTTTCTTTTGAGTCACACAGTATTATTATTTCAGTTGTTTATGTTCAATGATAGGTTCTCAGTATGCTAGATCAGAACTGAATATTGTAGAGCAACTGTAATTTCTGCTAGTCATTTGCCATTTTCAGCAATGTTGATGTAGGAAAAATTAGGGATTTGTCTACGTATAGTTGTGGTGGGTTTAGGGTTAGGAAAAAAGAATAATTAGAGAGAAGTTACAGCTGTTTAGGGGTTGTGTAAACAGTACCCGTGAACAATAACGTGAAAAATACCCCTAGAAAGAAAGAAGAGAAAATAAAGAAAAGAGAGAGAGAAAGAAACAACCCTAGAAAGAAAGAAGAGAAAATAAAGAAGAGAGAGAGAAAGAAACAACAAGGCCAACGTGCCTGTTGCTCAAAACACTCAATTTTATTAATCAACTCATTCTACTCCTTCAATACATTGAGCACCCTATATATATAAAGACTCTTACTTGTACTAGTTGTATTTGGATTCCTAATAGTACAAGGACTACTATTTAACCCTAATAAATTAAACCAAAGCCCAAACATAAAGACTCATAATTAAATAAGACTCATTAATAAAACCCACGGCCTATAACTATGGCCCATACCCAACAATTGTAAAATTACTAAAATACCCTTAACTCAAGACTAACCAATTAAATATAAAAACTTAATTAACTACCATGGACACTTATTCTTGGGCTTTGCCTTAGCCTTAGGCTTCCAAAGAGAATATCCTTTCGTTAACCAAGTTATGATTCCGCCATGAACTCTCCCCCTCTGAAAATAACTCAACTCCGTCGAGTTAGGAGCTGGACCAAGAATGCCATAAGAAGGCACAATTTTCCGAATAAGGAAGGTACTCTTCTTTAACTTCAAGTTTGGCATGTGTCTTGCACATGTGAGAGTGTACTTCTTGTTGCCTTCAACAAAAGGCATGTCCAGCATGGTGTGCATCGCGATCCCATATCCATGGCCGACCCAAAATTATGTGACAAGGCTTAAGGGGCAGCACATCACACATAACAGTCTCCTTCAGCTTGCCAATTTCAAAGGTGACTAGGCACTGCTTATCAACCTTCAACTTTGTGTTTGTGACCCATGCAACATAATAAGGATTCAGGAGTGGCTCTACTTTTAATGCCAATTTCTGCACTGCATCCTCAGATATTGCATTAATACAACTCCCAGTGTTAATTACCAAAGAACATATTTGTTTCTTGCAATTAACTCGAGTTTGAAAAACCTTTCCCCTATGATAGCAGTCTTCATTCACTTGAACATCTTGGTTAAATGCTGTAAGAAGTGGACGAATGATGCCTAGCATACCCTCATCATTAAGATCTAATTCGTCAATGTGCAACATACCCACATCAGCCAGATCTGGGTCTTCAACATTCTCTTTCAAGTTAGCATTGAGAGGTTCACAAATCTCTTCTTGAATTTTGAGTTGCTTGGATCCCTTGATTGCCTGTAGACTAGGACTATCCTTTTCAAGCATAGTAACTAGTTTTGACAGACATTGAAAAGACATATGGCCAAAACCTCCACAATTAAAGCACTTTGCTCTAGAATTAGAACTACTTCCTTGTGATGTAGATGTATTGGAACGAACATTCTTGTTTGGTTGATAAGAATTACCTTGAGACTTATCAATTGACTTCTCCCAATTAACATCAACAATTGTTCTCTCACCTCTAATATTGCTTGCCACTGGAGCTCTCATTAAGGCCTTCTTTTTAGTCTCCTCTTCCATATGGTATGCAATTTGTATCGAATCTGCCATAGTATAAAGCCTACTTGCAGCCAAACCTGAAGAAATATTAGGATTCAAACCTTGGCGATACATTGAAATCATCACATCTTCATTCCATGGGAATCCCGATCTCATAGCCAAGCTATAGAATTTGTTGGTATACTCTTCAACTGAATAACTTCCTTGCACCAACTGTGTAAATTGGAAGTGGGCTCGCTGCTTGTAATTAGGTGGTATAAAGTAACGAGTCATAGCACTTCGCATGGCTTTTCCCATCATATTCTAGCTGTCCCTTTGAGTTTAGCTTCTGCAAAAAAGAGTTTTCGCTCTTCACTTAAGCTATACCATCTGAAAAAGCTTTCAATACTATGTAGCCAATCAAAGAACACCTCCGGATTTCCCTCCCCATAAAAATCACTAACTTCTAGTTTAACATCTCTATCCACATCCGTCATTCGAGGCTCCCCATAAGAACGGACTGATGATGGATGGTAAGGCTGATTTCCTTCCACATAACCAGCACCTTGAAGAGGAAAAACAATATTGGGTTGTGTTTGCTGTGGGGGCACCTGACTAGTGCTTGGAACAAAGGAATTTTTGGAAGAAAAAAGCATTGAACTTGAGGGGAATACAGGGGCTGTACTTGGACCTGATTTGGGGAACATGGGGTCTTGATCAAAGGTGGTTTCAGCAGAAAATTTGCTAAGAACGATTGCAGACAGCTTTATTGAATTCACCTCTCATGGCGGATAAGTCTTCCAATTTTGTCTCAATGGAATTCACCTTCTCACATAACAGATTCAAAGTCTTCCTTGTGCCTTCGTAATCTTGAGAAAAAGCCTTGATTTGAGACCCTAATTCTGCGTTAGTCACCATTATTTATTTATTATTATTTTTTGATGAATTCTGTCAAGCAGTTGGCTGAAGAATATTTTCACAAAGAAATTGTGGTAGAATTTTTTGCTCTGATACCAAATTGATGTAGGACAAATTAGGGATTTGTCTACATTTAGTTGTGGAGGGTTTAGGGTTAGGAAAGAAGAAGAATTAGAGAGAAGTTACGGCTGTTTAGGGGTTGTGTGAACAGTAACGTGAACAGTAACTTGAACGGTAACCCTAGAAAGAAAGAAGAGAAAATAAAGAAAAGAGAGAAAGAGGAAGAAACAACAAGGCCAACGTGCCTATTGCTCAAAACACTCAGGGCCCGTTTGAATGGAGGGGAAAAGGAGGGGGAGTAGAGTAGAATTGGCTAAAATTAAGCTAATTTTGGGCCAAATTTACTCTATTCTACTCTACTCCCCCTCCTTTCCTCTCAATCTAAACGGACCATCAATTTTATTAATCAACTCATTCTACTCCAATACATTGAGCACCCTATATATATATATATATATATATAAAGACTCTTACTTGTACTAGTAGTATTAGGATTCCTAATAGTAAAAGGACTACAATTTAACCCTAATAAATTAAATCAAAGCCCAAACATAAAGACCCATAATTAAATAAGACTCATTAATAAAACCCATGGCCTATAACTATGGCCATAGCCAACAATTGTAAAATTTCTAAAATACTCTTGACTCAAGAATAACCAAATAAAATATAAAAACTTAATTAACTACCATGGACACTTATTCTTGGGCTTTGCCTTAGCCTTAGGCTTCCAAAGAGAATATCCTTTCGTTAACCAAGTTATGATTCTGCCATCAAATGTACATGAGATTTCACATATGGGGATGCTTCAGCTAGTGGTATGATAAAAAGGCCTTCAGCTAGTTGTTTGAGTAAATGGGAATGCATCTCTCAATCTTTTATATTGATATTGACTAAGATGTAACAACAGGAGAGTAAAAGTGCAACTCATTTAGTATATAAACATAATGAAAAAAAAAAAAATATATATATATATATATAGAGAGAGAGAGAGAGAGAGAGAGAGAGAGAGAGAGATAGAGAGAGAGAGAGAGAAGAGCAGCCATTAAAGTAGGTTATTCACTATTAAAATAAAATTAAAATAAATATTCAAAAATCACACTCTCCCCAAAATGGCAGCCTAAAGAAAATGATTTAAGAAGAATATGTCCCCCCCACCTTCTTCTTCATAACACAGGTTCCTTTCAAAGTTCTTTTATGTAAATATGCATTGTAAGATACCAAAGGTTAAAAGGGTCTCCTTTCCTCTTACTTAAACATTTCATCTCCCATGCCTTGAAGAAATTACACAGCAATTGGGCAGCAACCCAAGACATGAAAGTAAGAAGAGGAAAAAGAAAAGAAAAACATTTTAATGTACAAAGGATTAGAGCATTAAGAATTCTCCATGTTCTTATTGATGTCGTTTGGTCGTGGGCTATCTTGTCAATCTTGAGTTTATGGAAGTAAGAGTATTTCCTTGCTTCTCTTATACCTGTCTTCTAAATTCCTATTAGCTAATTTTAATGAACTTGCTAAATTACAACATTTTGTTGTGTTGGTCGACTTAAATTGATTATGGGTAACTTCTTGTTTCTAGTGGTGAGTATTTAGTTAATTTAAGAAACAGGATTAATTGGAGATGCTTCATGTGCATGCCAACTTTTGGGGACTATTGAAGATTATCCAGATTCTTTTTATTGTTTATGGAGTTGTGGGAATGTGAGATCGTTCATTTTTCATGAAACACAAATCCTTCAGTTTCTTTGGAGTGACTTCATGGTTATTTTCTGTGTAGGAACAAGAAGGTGCCACTCTGCTTGTATCTGCAAAATTTGACATTGTTTCTGCGCGTAATATCTACCTTCAGTTTGAAGAGGTGTTTTCCTGCCCTATATGAAATATGACATCCAAAATTGTTGAGCTGTATCAGCTGCAACTGTTCCCACTTCCCTGCAATTTTGTTTGACTGTTTTGGAAGTATTGTCAACAGAACTTGATAGATTAAATGTGTCATATTCTATGCATTTTTCCTTTTGTTTAGTATCATCCTATTTTAGTTTTCAATTTAATTAATTTATTCATTTAGTATATGTAAATTCACCTAATTAAATATATGCAAATGAAGGGAGAAAATAGGATAATATGGAAAATTTATTAGGGTGAATGAAAATAAAAGCTACAGTCCAGCTTATATTGCCTAGAAGAGGATACATCAGCTATTTCAATCGGTTTCCATACCAAACAATATAGGGGAAAAAATTGACTACTGGTTTGTTCCATTCTTGTTCTAATTTTTGCAAATTTTAATCAATTTGTAGCTTCATCATTGCTGGAAGTGATTCTCATCTCTGTCAGTCCTCTTCAGATTATCTTTCATTTCTTTTAGAGCATCAGTCATTTGAGCCAACACATCTGTAGGAATAAACATCACACAGGTAATCATTTTGCATGATGGATGAACTTGTCTATTTATGCTCTAACTCCCAACAAAACGGATCAATTTTTGGTTGTGAGGATGCAGATAAAGCAAAATTTGTTGTGTTTAGATCCATAATACCATATTGCTGTAGCCTTAAAATTTGCTAAAAATAGTAAATGTCTTTGAGTTTGGATTGATTTGGAGACAGACCAATTATCAGCAACCATTCTGATCAAATTTCAGGTGAAAAAAAAATTATGCCTCTTGCCAGACTTACCTCCTCTTCATTTTCAGATCTCAGTATAGATTATAGGCTGGGAACAAATTATTTGAGCTTCATGTGTTTGTAATGGGCCAACATTAAATGTCTAGTTATTCAAGAAGATGATGGAGATCTTAAGATTGCTCCAGCATCACCTAAGATTGACAAAAAGATAGTATCTATTTGTTTAGTATAGCAAGAAAAAGGCAAAAAACTTCTTTCTTTTGGTGAGTGCTTATTGTGATATTTTGGTATTTCTTTACTAGCCATGAGAAACTACATGAAGTATAATTTTTGTAAATTTAGCTAAATTCTGCAATTTTGTTTTTGGCAGATAACTATTCAAAATATAAATGTCAGTGAAGAGCTGCAAGCTCTAATAGCTCCAGCAATACTGCCACGATCATTTTTAAGCCTACAGGTAACTTGACTACAGAAGTAGTTTCAGAATGCAATCCTTGATTGCCAACTTTTTATGCAACCTCATGCATCTAAATAGGTACCATCCCTGTTAAGTCACCATTTAGACAGCTCTGTTATCTGTGAACCTTGGCCAATAATGGGCTAGCTCAACAGTTTAACATTACTACTAAGAGAGTGTGGTATGTGCCATATCTTAGCCATGCTCCTGGCTTTTATTGATGACTGCAGATATAAGTCATTATCTAAGCTTGTTTGCTACTGAGACAACAGTTAGATTGTTATATTTCCTTTTGAGAGTATATTCATGGTTGAGTGCAGATCTTGCAGTTTATCCGCACTTTCAGAGCTCAGATGCCTGTAAGTAACCCAGGAAGGTATGTGATGTTTATCATATTTATGATAACAGTTATGAACTTATGATGCTGCCTAGAAATAAGTGTGAGTGCTAAATGTGTTTGCAATGTAGACAATCAGTGGGAGGACTATATTACCTTTCTTATTTGGATGATAATATGCTTTTGGGTCGTGCCGTTGGTGGTGGAGGAGTATTCGTGTTTACTAGAGCTCAACCTCTTGAATGAGGCTAAGTTATTCAACTTATCATCCACTGCTGGTCAGCATTTCTACTCAAAAGCATTGGTTTTGGAGGAAATAGCAACATGAGGACTACAATGATGAGGTTTTTATTGATTCCGACTTATTATACATTTTTCTAAGACTGGTGGTTTTTACAACTGGCCACATACTTTTATACCCTGGCCACTTCCAGCATGCAAGAAAAGCAAAAGAAATATGGAGACCTTGTCTCTGGGTTTACTTGTTATTTCTTAATTAAAACTATGTTATTGGATGGTGTTGAAACTTGAAACTAACAGTAGCTTATGAGGGTTTATACAGAAAACAAATTACTAACTGATATAAACTGTCATAGTCAAAGTGAAAATCATATTGTTCTTCAAATTCAGTTCAAATCATTGTTAGTCTTTCCCTGAGCTTGATGATTGGCATGAGATATACCAGATGTGACCAAGTGTTCAGAAATCTTGATTATGCTTTACTAATTATGTGTATGTGAGTCTTCAGCTAAGATATGGGAGATGCTTTGATGGTTTGAGATATATATATATATATATATATATATGAGATGGGTTCAAGTTACACCTTTTTATAGCCATTGATTTTCAAAATATCTAACGGCTAAAAAGAAAACATCATTATGCACATTATTAATAAATACTTACCTAATTAATAGCATTTTTATTATCTCTCTCCTCATTAATTACACTCACAAATCTACTAACTTTTAGTGGGAGAGAGAAAACAAACAGCAAATATGGCATGATCGTGTGTATTGCTCCAATCTACCACCACCTTCTCTCTCAACTTGTGACTCATTTTCTCATTCTGTTAATTAGGAACAAAATTTTCATATTCTCTTAACTGTTTTGTTTCTTGGCTTTGTGCTCACCAACAATTGACTCAGGAATTTAATAGAGGTAAATTATTTAGCTTTATTACAAGAATAAATATTAGAGAGCGAAAACTAAGAGCAAACACCATCCAATTTTTATTATTAAATTGCTAAAATTTTTATTAAGAGGAAAAAAAAGGGAATGAGGGAATGATAAGAATCAAATCAGCAGCACTCCAAGCAAGCAAAGTGGTTGACTTTCAGTTTCATCTCTTTGTTATTCCATCTCCAGGCCAAAGTCCATTTACTCTGCCTCTTCAATCTTGCTCCTCGTTGAAGACCACCTTAATGGTGTTTGGAGAGTGAAATTTATATATAAAAAAAAATCAAAATTTTTAATATGAATATGAGCGAAACTTCTCTATCCAAATTACTTTTCCTCTGGTACTACTTCAACTTCTATTCTACCCTTTTATCTTTTATATTTCGCTAATCCATTTCTATGTCCTTAACTGTGTCAAAAACCAAAAACAATATAAAGAGAGAAGATTACATAAATACGTATGAGAGAGAGAGAAAGAGGGAGAGGAATAAGTATACCTTTTTTGGGTTAAGAGATAAGTATGGAATTTCATAAATAAGGAATAATAAATGAGATCCTAATCTCAGTATTAATGAGTGTCTTTTTTTAACCGTTGGATTTATTTAAAATCCAATGGTTTAGAAAAGATGTAACTCTAAAGAGTTACACCAGGTGTAACTTGAACCTATTTCTCCCTCTCTCTCTCTCTCTCTATATATATATATATATATATATATATATTTATATTTATATATATAAAGGCTGCGTTTGGTTCAATGTAAATCAAATTCCGAGTGTAAAATGAATGCAGGGGAAAATGAATTCCCGTAAGGAAAATAAAATCTGGGTGTTTGGTTTTACAATGGAAAATAGTCCGAAAAACGATTTTCGGTGTTTGGTAACATTCTGAAAATGCTATTTTCCTACAAATAATTCACATTTTCTCAGTCATTTTCCCAGCACCCAAACAAATTTTATTCACAATAAAATCAAAATAAATAATTTATTCACTAATATACTCGGTGAGAGAGGAAGAAAAAGTGAGAGACAGATTGGGAAAGAGTCAGATCGGTATCAACGGAGGACGGCACGGCCAGATCGGGAAAGAGAGAGATCGGTACCAACCACGAACGGCGGCAGCTAGATCGAGTGGGTTTGGATCGGGCAAGGTGGGTGTGGGTTCGCCGGTGCTAGGGTGCGATCTCCGTGCGAACGAGCCTGTGCTGGGCGGAGGGGGCGGCGGTAGGGGCGGCACGATATGGGCTGGCCTTGGCTTGGCTGGGTGGTCGGAGCTTGGCGTCGGACTGTGAGGTTGGTGCGTGGGCTGGAGTTGAAATGAGCTTGGTGCGTGTGTGAGAGGAGTGTGTGATTTGTGAGTAATTCCGGAAAGTATTTGAAGGTAAAATAGGAACTGAATTCATTTTACGGGCTGGGAAGAAATTTTTCGGTCAAACTGAATTTGATTTTCAATTTGACTTTATTTTCAGGCGTTGCCAAATATAGACCCGGGTGTAAAATATTTTCCTGAAATCATTTACACCCAAAACAAACACAGCCAAAGAGATAAAGCATTAGTCAGGGATTAATGTCATAGATATTGATGGATTTTAACCAAAAGCTGTAATAATGGTAGATCATCCATTGTTGTTGTCATTAGGATGTACTAATAAATAACTTACTGTTGATATGACTTGTTGTGAATATAATAAAAATAGTGTCATTGGTGGAACCAAGTGAAAAGTGACGTTGCTTCAATTATAATAGACCATGTCAACAGTTGTGAAAATAGTTGTGTTCCTAACATTAATCTTTGAGAATAGTCAAGTGTAGTGTTGTTGTGGACTGAGGTTTGCTATAGAGGATTGTGACTATAATGAATGCCGTTCCTTATATCTTAAAACATTGGCATGGCTCTACCTATTCAGTCAAAAAAAAAAAAAAAACAAACAAACATTGGCATGGCTGCATCATTAGGTGCTTTTGGGGATAGGGTCTGAATTGCTATATTGCAGACAAATCATGTGCTGAGTCTACAATGATGATAATTGATAGCGTTTGAGTAGATCCTGCAACTATTTTGGAGTAATAACTGAAGTAAAACCCTTTGGTACTACAAAATGTCCAAAACTGTATGTATTTTTCTATTTTAGATGGGGATTCACATGCAGCTAGAGCCTTTAACTACAATTAAGTTTTATTTATTGAGATTTGAGGTTGCAACATGTCCTTTGAACCAAATAGCACTCTTGCAAGTATACTTCGAATTTTCTGAAAATTCACATATTTACATAATATTATTACAATACCTGGTGACCCTTAAAAAAAAAAAAAAACATTACTAAGACTTAAGGGTTTAGATAAACCATTAATTGATTAACTAATCTTTATTTAAAAGTTTCTAACCATTCAAATGCACATGAGGCATATAAGGGTTTATACCTTATGTATAGCATAGTTTATATTTAGTTTCAAAATAAGAAAATTTCTAGAGTGTGGGAAAATTAAATGGCTAATAAATAGATGAGAAAACTCATCAAGGTGACGATAATAGAATTGGTTATCCTTCTTTTCATTGTAGATGAAGCTAATGACCTTTCTCTTACCTCTTCACTTCTAAGCGTGCTTCATAATCCCTCTAAACTTGGTAATAAAATCAACAAGCAAGGACTATTTTTTCAGTGCGTGACTGGAAAAACTCATATTTGTTTGCAAATACCAGGAACGGACCCTTGGGATGATTTTCAAAAAAAGTTTGCATTATGTATTTCAGATGCTTTTCAAAACAGTTTCAGTAAACCATTTTAATGTGTTTGATCAAACAAATTTTATGGCTGTACATTGCTTTAATCATTGCTCCAAAGATAGTAAATGAACCTGAACTAGTTGGTTTAATGGGTTGTTCACTGCAATGCTATGAACGGAATGTAGCTCAACATATATGAAGAATCTAAGAATTAACTTAAGTTTTGAATTTGGTAAATAATTCCTAACATTTCTATCTTTCTAAAAGCTTACTCTTTCTGGATTCAATATATTAATGAAATTTCTCGTTTGAATCGGGTGTAATGTAATTTCTATAGGTTTGTGATATGATATTTGTTCTTAATGTTATGAAATGATTTACCAAATGTACCGATATGAACAGATATAGACCAAAATGGCCCAATCAAAATGGACCGAATTGGATTGAAATAGACTGGAATGGACTGAAATGCTATACTAAAGTGGCGCAAACTGTATTGTAACAATAAATGCTATTCTTTAACTTTAAGATATTAATCGATTCTTCCACTTTCCCTCACATATAGAAAATTGTAACTTTGATTATTAAATTATCACTCACCTTTAGCACAAAAAAAAAAAAAAAAAAAAAAAAAAACTACCACTCACGTGTGACTAAAAGAAAAGAAGATCTGAATGGTTGCCTTACATATCATAATCATTATAATATACTCCCAACTAAGATTTATTCATTTTGAAAATTTAAGATCATTAACATAATAATGCATTCATGCTTATTAAATCTTAATTTCAACATTTTTTTAGAAATAGTTTTTAAGTGTAAAATTTGAAGAATGTAGGAAACTCTTATTGGGATTGAGAATTTAGAAAGTAATCCTCGAAAAATTAAGTTTATGGGTCTGGATTCAACTTTATTGTATTCAATTCTCAACTTATTTACTTTTTCTCCACATGGAACTTCCACTCACACACATGTTAATCCTTCAACTCAACTCTAATGAACACATGGAGATTCAACTCCAACACTGATTTAATTCCAGTGGCTGCATAATGGGTCAAAAATTAACCCTACATTGGGTTTTCATTATAATGTACAAATTATATAATAAAGATATAACCATCAAAAACTTTCTAATATTGATGTAGTTCATTCGGAAGCAATTTACTCCTGACACCCCTATAGAAAGATCTTCAAAATTTACATGACTTTTAACACCCTTCTGCCACCTCCCAAAAAAAGAAAAAAAAAAAAAGAAAAAAAAAAAAAAAAGAGAAGTATAACACCATATTCTATTATATTTCACCAAAATTTGATATTTGACAGCTACGGTAAAAATGGATCCTACGTATGAAGAATCAAACTTATTTGAGCAAACTATTCCAAAGTTCTTTGAGCGCCTCATATGCCACTGGACATGGAACAGCCTGCAGTCTGTTGCTTCCATCAGTAGGAGTTTCAGTTACTAAGCCCAGCCTCAACAATGTATGAATTGCCTTGTCAATTGGCATTTCAACCTGCAAAACTCTCAATTATCACAAAATGCATATAATCTTTCTTGGTTTTTGTTACTTGTCATATTTATGGATCAAAGAATACACATAGTCAGCATTGCTGGATGGCCATAATACACTCATTTTGTTACCTTTATTTTAAATGCATCATACATGAATCTCTCACATTTGTCTCCAACTCTTTGGCGACAAGTGACCTGCATTTAGCACATTTTCCAGGTGATCTATATGACTGAAACAAAGCTGAAAAACACTGGCAGTAAATTTACCCTATGGACTTCAGAAGAGGCATACATTTTTGTTAAACCAAATAACCTAAATAATGTCAGAAATCAGAATGATGGTTTTAAATAAAAAGATGGGTTTGGAGTCAACAACTTTTTTGTATGAGTTAGTATCATTTAAAAGTCTTATAGTTCAGACTACCAGCTTTAATTACAAACTGAAAAAAAATTTACGAACATGTTGACCATAACCATGTAGGTTTTAAATGGAAAGCTTGCTTCTAGGTTTCCAGCACCAGTACAAAGACCTCAATCTGTAAAGAAAAGTTTTTGCACTACTTAATTGATTTTTTTTTTATCTTATTTTTCTGATCAAACAAGAAAAAAAAAAAAAATCTATTTTAATTCCTGCCTAATATGCCTTCCCCCATAATTGTCCTTGATATTTACGCATATAGAATAGGTAATGGAAAATGCTAATGAATATGATTGCTGGCACTTCAATTAAACAATAAATAAATGTCTAAATAACTTCTATGCTTGTAAGGTTACGTAGTAAAATTTGTAATATCTCTAGCATCATTCATAGGTAATTTGTAACACTTTTTTAGGAATCATTCAATTAGGATCACAGGAAGACCACTCAATATAGAATCTTAGGTCATAAGGACTAGGACCTTTTTTCTTGATAAGTCATTAGGACTAGCACTCTTTACAATTTTAGTAAATGTAAACCTTTTAGTTTTAGTTCCACTAGTTTTACATGATATATTTCCACTTTAAATAAATTATTTATTACATATGTCATTTGAACACTTTGATCTCCAATAGTAACTTGAAACATATATAAATTGTTGAGCAACTTAGTTATTCTCCGTTTCCAATATGTTTTCCCTTTCATCTAGAATCAAAATAAATTTTTTAAAGAAATCTATTCTGCGTTGTCATGAAATAATTGAAATATGAAACAACCAAGTACCTTGCATAAACAATGAAATGTGTGCAAGTAGCAGCTACAAGAGTGGTGTATGTCGTTAATGAAGCATATAGTCAAAGATGATTTTACTTTACTATGCACAAAAAAAAGTAGGTTTACAAACTCCTATAAAGCTTCCTGATCATATAGGATATAGTAGAAACATTAAATTGAGATAGGAAAGGCAAACCTGGCCAGTCTCTGCTTTGAGCAGGGTTGCATAGGCCAAAATGGCTTCCTTGTACTGCATATAATGCAAGGGGAAAAGAATAGTTATTCTTAAATGTTGGCAAAATCATCAATAGGTAAACTAGAAGTACAGAGGAGATAAACTTTGTTCATGTAGAGTGTAGAATGGAAAATGTTAAAAGGCTTAATCTCATTCTAACAAGGTGCAAAATCTTAAATTTAGAGAGAGTTTCTACAGTCCAAAAGGAAAGAATATACTAAAAAATTTCAAGTAATCCCAAAAGAATATAATATACTTTTTTTTTGGCCTTTCTACATTGAAAAAGCCTATTCATAGGGGCCATAGAACTTAAGTAGAAATTAAGACATTCCTAAACAAAGGACACCATTTTGACTAAAAAAGCCCTATGATACCAAAGAGAAAAGAAAATATTCCAAAAACCTAAAAATCTGGAAATTACATTAAAAAGTATAAAAAATTGACCCTTTAGTTTTGTCCCACATCAATATTTGTCCTATCTTCATCAAAATATTTTTCACATTAGTCATACTTAGGCAAGTACTTTGCTTGTGTTTGGTACTCTGTTAGACACTAATGCTTCTTTAAAACTAAATAACTAAATGTTACCCACCATGATTACAATTATGAGTTACTTTACTAGTCTTCTCACTTAGACCACATAAAGGCAGTCATTTTTAAAATTTTATAAAATCAACCATTTTGCATTGAAGTATAAAGGAAGAAATATCCCTTTACATGGCTAAATAGGACTAAGTATTTAGTTGGTATCAGTCACCACTGGCAAACTTTAAGTCAGCTAGATGCTGAAATGAAGGCTTAGTAAAAGTATAGCAGGTGGACTAGTAAGGCTTCAGAAAATGAGTGTGTTGTAACAGATAGTAATCAAATAATTGCAATCCAAGATGATAAAATAAACATCAGTGCTAAAAGACAACTGATTTAGAACTTTGCAATGTCATAACATACTCTACACCAAAACTTTTTTAGCAAATAAATGCTGTACAAGTTTCAAAAATAAATTAATAAAACTAAAAATACTTCTTACTTGCTGCTGTTCAGAAGCATCTAGAAGAAAGTGCACTGAGCCAAAGCCACTTGCTAAGGTTTTCTCATAAAGGGTCTTGTTGACCAATAACTGCAACAAAGGCTTCTCTTAGAACATTATTTATATAACTTAAATTGAATAGATTTAGATCATAATCATCTTCAAGACAGCATACGGTGTATTGAATTGACTCACTTGATACCTATCCCATGTCTGCTTGTAACCCAGAGCTACACGAGTCACATAAATTATAAGAGCACTTATAGCAACCACATCAAGAATTACTGCTGATCTGACATAAAATGTAAAAACAAAATTATACCAGAAATTTCTCAAAGAAAATTGAAGACAGAAGATATTATTACATACTACTATAAACTAAAAGTAATCAACAGAAAAACAATGGTACAAATTTTCATAAATAGATTTTCACTTCATTAAAGAACCAAACTAGTCAATAAAAAAGGATATAACATAGGAGAATGGAAACAATATCATTATTTAGGAACCCTGCTCTACAGCAAATATTGTTGGGAAAAAAAAATTAAATACATCCCAGTGTTCTTTTGCTAATAATCCTCCTTGCACTTTTGCTAGGGTCACTATAGACGAGGTCCAGTTATGAGATAAGCATTGTGTGTAGACTCTCTCGAATATAATGTTTCATTACTCTGGGAAAACAATATTGTCTTCTAAATCCCTTAGAAGAAATGATTAGAAAAAGCAAAGGAAACCAAGTGCATGTGTAAATATCAATAAAGAAAAGATCAAATAACTGCAATTAGTTCAATTCAAAGCACATGTTAGAGGTGAATGATCACAGCATGATATATGTGATCAACATGATTACTTTTAATGTTTTAAAGTAATTAATATATATATATATATATATATATGTAGAAAACAAACAATGCTTTATTAAATTTGGAAGATACTCAAAGGATTTAAAGAAAATGACCATTGGTGAGAGACAAATGTTAAAAGCAGTGTCTAGCAAGTAATCCTTATGCCTAAGCTTTTTAGCCTCTTATGACAATTGATACCTTAAGAATTGATAAGTATTCCGTGAGAAGTTAATATAAGAATCAATTAGACTTTCTATCTGCAGTATACTATTTGCTGCCATGTTAGTAAAATTCCAAGAGCAATTTCACAATATCTAAGAAATACATACGGAGAAGATGAGATGTTTTCAAATTTGTAGTTTATGAAGAATGCCAAAAGTCCCACAATTGTGGCAGCATCCAAGCGTACCTACAAGTTCACAAGTCCTGGACATGAGGCTAGAGATTGGAAACATACTTTTGTTCAATAGAATTATCTCATTACTATTTTATAAAAACATTATCAAAATTTGCATTACAGGTATGACTACTTGATGTGCAGGCTTAACCGGGTATGTATTAACCAGGTAGATTCTTTAGTCCAACACCCACTACCCACTATTATCATATACTATATAGTATGTTGAACACCTTTTTTAAAATATAAAAACACTTCAATGAATATGATCAACTCAGATGCATCTTACAGCAAATCTTAGCCATAGTTCTTGGCTAAGGTAGTGAAGGAGTAGGGTGGCGTAGATGTAGTAGTTCTTACCATCAAATTTTACATAGTTTTGTCAGCCTTATTTTCCTTTTGTTTTCAGGCCGTTCAGGCTTCTCAGTGCTCAGCAGAGCACTCATTGCTTAACAGTTTGTTCTAAATTGATAATAATTTATACATATAAACATAGATTAAAACAAAACCCATGCTAGCAAATTTTGATGGTACTAGTTACTTAATTGATATACATACATACACACACACACACATATATATATATATATATATGGCCTTCCAATAGATAGCTATCATCATGTCAAGGATGCAAAGGAAAATGTTACAAGCACTGCATGCAGCTTCAAAAAAATTTTACACATTTTTCGTGGTATTTAATTATAAAAACTTCTAAACACATAATGAAGACTCATCCATCCATTCATACCGTGTCTATGATACGGAAAGATAGCTTTTTGTGGGGGAAGATGACCTACAAACAAATTTGACAACAATGTGAAAATTCACAGGCAAACATTTTGAAAATTACAAAAGAAATAACTATGAAAAGTGGTAAAAAAGCACAGGAAATCACATGAGATGAGCTTAAAATATTGGAAATTTGATAGAAATTGCAGTCTCAGAAGTATTTACTGGTAAATCTGGAATAGGAATCCTTTCAAAGATCTTTAACTGCAATGGTGGAACCTCAGCTTTATTTTCAGCATCATTATTGCCATCTTCCTCAGTATAAAGTAAAATCAATTCTTGGAATGCTGGCTCCTAGAAAAGGCACCAGCTATTAGCACATAAATTGCTAATTCATATTGGCAATCCCTAGAAGAGGGGATCATAATTTGAGTAAAAGTACATACATGGCAAAGCAAATGTTAATATTGGACTAAAATGACATGAGAAGGAAAAATTGTGGTAAGAGCTCAATCATTGCTGCCCCTTAAATTAGGAATAAGGACTAACCTGCAAATTTTGACTGTATCTGTATAAATGATAGTAAGTGTAACGTCTAAGTGATAGAAATAAAAAGATGGAGACATATAAGTTCATAATTAAAAAAGGCAGATATAGACTATAGTTATGAGTACAGTGACAATGGAAACCCTAAGCTGCACTATAATACTTGGATTGGATCACTCTTCAATGAGAAGAATAAAGTGATTTCTTTAGAACTCCTACCGTTCATCTGTGATTACTTAGCTCACGCAACTCTGAAATAATTTATTTGTTATATAATATAATAAATAAAATAAAAAAGAAGCATACTTTATTTTTGGAACTACTTAAAGTTACCCAATATCAATAATAATGCTTTCTAAATTTTTTATTTACCACCATTTTTCTTATGTGAATGGGTCTTGTCTTGTGCTTAAAACTGTTTTCCTCTTTTCCTTTATCTTACAAATTCCACCTTATAATTTTCATTCTTTTTAGAACAATCACCATCCCATCCATTGTCCTTTATTCTGAATCCTTATTTCTCTCTCAAAGACATTTTAATATTTTGAAGCATTCTGTCTTACTTTTCATTTTTATTTTAGTATATACAGAAGATTGATTACCAAAAATGGGCAAAAGGTATAGTCTTGATCTCTTAAGTGGATTATCCATAACAAACAACATTAGAGACAACATTTTCAATAGAACTAGAACAGGAGAGATATGGGGAATACCTGGAGAATTGACTGAGAGAGAAGAATAGAAATAGAAGTTTTAAAAATCTTCCAAAGATCATTTCCACAGTATTTCCTTGTAGCAGGTCTCCATATATCATTAAGTGATATCCTTGATAAGAAAATAGGCCTGGGTGAACAATTCTTTTGTTACTTGGTCATTCAAAGGTTGCTTTTCACTTAAATAGCATCTGATTAAAAAGAAACTTCAGAAAACAAAATGCTAACATGGCATGAATATGCAATTACATAAGAGCTTCATTTCCCAACTAATTTTTGGTCCAACAAAATTTTTAACTTTCTAGCTCTCTGTCTTTGCATGGAAATGCCAACTTTTGAACTGCACTCATATCTTTACTATTAGTTCAGCAAAAATAAGTTTTGACAGTTTAATTTTCTTAAATCAATCCAAAAATGAAATTCTAGAAACTACAAAATAATTTTATTCTCTGAACTCTGAGAGAATCCTAGACCCTACCCCTCCAATGGTAGCGTGAACAAGGAGTTAAATACAGAACCTCCTTAAGAGATAGGCACTCTAACAGAAATAGAACTTCCATTTTTTTTTTTTTTTTGGTCTGTAAATGCAGAAATTTACATGAAAATATCTTTACCTAGTGAAAGAAACCAAGTATAATTAAGGCATAAGACTCTAATTTTAAACTGCAACACTTATGTTAATTCTTTGTTTATTTTAAGGAACCCAATATTTGGATAGGTTATTCTCCTTAACAGGATGAAAAGTAGCAAATGAGAGGCCAACATGATTTCAAATAATTAAAAATAAAAATAGACTACTACAGCCACATTATGAGAAGAAAGGGATTTAACTGGTGCCAACCTCTTGTAAAGTTCAGGAGCATTACTGTCACTATCAAGCTCATGCGGTGTTTCAGGTGTGGGTGGAATTAGTCCACTCCATGAAAGCAGTTTCCTCAAGAGCCTTCCACGAGGACCAACTGGTGACAAAATCCCTTCATAACGACTTACCGCCCTCTGCGCTGCCAGCCAAATAGGAAGGTCTGTATCTGATAATTGATCCACTCCTAGCAGATCATCAGAAGCATGTTGATTATTGAGAAATAATTGCTGAAAAACAGAGAGCTCTTTAAGCCAAAGCTTTGTTCTCTTGGTCCACTCTTGAACTTCTTCTGTCTGACTAGCAGTTCTCAAAGCCTGTTCTACAGCAGAAGAGATAACATCCGTCAAAACTAATATGGACAATGATTGAAAAGAAGAACACAAAATGAATGTTTTTAAGAAACTAAAAATTTTAATTGCATCAAAGCAGAAATTAATATCAATTGGAAAGAAGCTACAGTTCCTTTTCAATGTAAAAGACCTTAGGAAGATTGTTCTGACTCATCAGAATTGGGGAAATGTGCAAAATAACAACGTAAAGAAGGATAATATAGTAAGTTAGCAATAAAAAAATTTAATTAAGGAAACTAGCATCTCGAGTTTTAGAAACTCGAGATCCAAATTAAAACTCGAGTCTCAGAGACTCGCTTTGCAAGACTTTAAGCGGATGAGTTGGACAGAAAATGCCACATAGATCTCGAGTCCTAAAGACTCGATTTTTAAAAGAACCAAAACTGAAACTGAAGAACTGAACTGAAACTGAAGAAGAACAAATGATGAAGAACTGAAGAAGAACAGATGATGAAGAGATCCACGGAACCACAGATGATGAAGAGATCCAGATCCAGATCGCGATTCCGATCGCGAACGCGAACGCGATCGGCGATCGCGAACGCGATCGGCGATCGCGAACGCGATCTCGATCCCGATCCAGATCGCGATCGCGATCCCGATCGCGAACGCGATCGCGCGATCCCGATTGCGAACGCCAACGCGATCGCGAACGCGAACGCGATCGGCGATCGCGATCGCGATCCCGATCGCGAAAGCGGTCCGCGGTGTGGTTCCGTGGATCTCCGATCGGCGATCTTCTTCTTTCCTTCTTCTTCTTCTTCTTCCTTTCTTTTTCTTACCCGTAGTCGTGTTCGTGTATTCTTCCTTCTTCTTTTTTTCTTCTGGAACTCGAGTCTCTAAGACTCGAGTTCCACGTGGAATTTCTCTCCACATCATCCTATCAGAATTTTGGACCTCGAGTTTCTAAAACTCGATTTGCAATGGAACTCGAGTTTTAAAAACTCGAGATGCTAGTTTTCCACATTCTTTTCCGTGTTGTCAAATAACAAAATTTTTTTAATAATAAAGTTAAATAGAAAAAAAATTCCATCAGAATTAGTTTCAGACATTTAGTGCTTATCATACCAAACTCGTTTGAAACTACTAACAAGCCATGCGGTTCATTATGCAGTCACATTTATCAGATGCATTTAACATTTGAATTATACGGTTTTCCAAGTCCGGTCAATATAAAATTATGACAGGTGCTGTAATCATGCGAAGACATAAAATTACCTTACATAAGCAACCAAAGTAATATGGTTTCATGCAGCGACATAAAAGAGTTTTGCCCGATCTATGGAAATTCTACGGATAGGTCAATAGAAAATTATGACAGACAGTATAAACATGCAAAGCCATATAATATAATTAGCTAAGATAAGTAACCAAAGTACTATGGTTTCAAGTAGAGACATAAAAAGTGTCTGCCAGATCTATGGAAATTCTACTGATAAACATTCAACCAAGTTAAAAAAAAGGTCAGTATTCATCCCTGAAAAAGTTCTATATGTGAATAGAAGAGTTAAAAGGAGAAAAAGATTAAAATAGGTGGCACTGGGAAGTTTCACGGACCAGGAAAGCAGAAGCAGTGACAGCATTTTAAAAGCTTATTCCTTGTTAACAACCAAATTGCACATATGTATCCATATGAGTATGTTGGTACATGTAAATGTGTATATATGCCAGTTTCTAATTTTATCTTTTCATGCAAGATAAATGCCAAATTAATGTATTATCTATGAGATTTACATATTCAAGAACCATCAAAAAGTTTAACCATGAGACTGCCTCATAATGGAGGAAACTAAAGTTAAAAAGAAAGAAAAAAAGAGTTACCTCATTTATCCAGGTTCCAAGTTTCCCTAACGGCTTTGATATAATGAAAAAAATTCCTCGCAGAAGTTTGGATTGTATGTAATCCAGTTTTTCAACAATTAGGAGGCCCTTCTGCCTTTCAGTTGCATAACCCCGCCTGCAAGGAAAATTGATGACATGTTAGATTTTGTAGAATTCTAGCAATTGTAAGTCCAGCGCATAAAAGTGAAGTGATTGGATTCTAGCAATAGTACCCAAATCTAGCCAATTTCATCAGCTAAAAATGGATTTGTTAGGTAGCTCAGATACCACAAGGTATTTACCATAAGGAAGTAACCTGGGCACTTCTCAGTATAGTTCTAGTTAAAATGTTGGTCATCAACTCAGGACTTAATGCAATCATTATAAAATGTATTATGTCTTAGTATTTCCTGGATTTAATTATTAGATTGCAATTATGAACTATATACTCTTATGGTATATAATTCATAAAATAACAGCTATACCATATTTCATGATTTGGCTTGTTCAAATTTCTTGTATAATGAAGAAAAAAGCACCATATTCAAGAAAATATAACATCACCTGAATATTATTGCATTGGACTCAGACGCTCTCTTCCAATCAACATATATTGGCAAAGTAAGGAGATAATCTGTGTTAAGTGCAGATGTCAACATCAAATCCCTAGCTGATAATTCTTCAAACTGAGCGTCATGAAGAAGTTGCATAAAAGCACGCTGGAAACGAGTAGCAACAGCAACTCTGTGAACAAATTTGCACTATAAGTTCAATATACCTAATGGATGAAGCTGAACAACAACTACAATATCATATATGTTTACCTGAATATAAAAAAACAATACATCATATAACCATCTAACATCTAGGAAGCCTTCATATATTCTCACAAAAAAGTTTCAACAAAATAAACATACTATGAATAAACAAAAATCAAATCAGGCTTATTGTAAATATCACTTTCCACGTAGAATTATTGTTGTAATCTCTTTAAAGTGATTCATTCACTTTCCTGGAATGACAAAAACTCTTATACAAATAATATATCAATTTGAAATATTTTTTTCCTCCTTATGTTGATAAATCTGCTGGTGCACGCTGCGCGCGCGCACACACATTCTATAGGTTGCCATATATCTTGCAGTCCTTCCCTTCTTTATTGACCTGCAGTATCAATGTTCTTATTCAAGCTAACAAGTTATTTCTTGGAGCTTTCATGTAGATTTGAACATTTTACACTCAAATTACCTGTAGGCCATGTTGCATCATTTAAAATTTAAGAGTTCAGACACTGAGGATATCTGCCACATAAAAGGTTTTCAAAGCCCTCACGACGCCTTACCCTGGCCTTTATTGCTTTAAAATCATCTCCTTTATTTGGCCATTACCATAAAATAAATAAATAAAGACTCCAGCTTATGCAGCAACTGCAAATTAGTACCCAATTCATAAAAGAACTTATTTCTTTTCTTTTTTTTTTAGATGGGTAAAAGAACTTATTTCAAGTCAACTAGAAAATGGTCTAATGTCTTCAAGACAATTTGTGACAAACCTGGACCCACTATCAGAATATTTCTTGACAGATTTGTCTGAAGAGCCCAAGAAATTTCTCAAGTCCAGACTGTGGATGAAAGAAATAGCCTTATCAATGTTGATCTCTTCCTCCTTATATCCCTCCATGCTCCCAATTCCATTAATGCCATCCCCAGTAGACTCTGTCTCCTCATTAGCAACAACTTCTGTGTCGGAAGTAGCTGAACCATCATTAATTGTTTCTTCTTTATCTATGGAACGAGAATAGGAATAATCAGTGCGCATTTCTTCTAAAATGCTTTTGTGTTCAGCATGAAGAATGGTGTCCAAGCACCTGCAGTTACATAAAAATATGAAAAAATTTTGCATTTATATAGACACAAAATGACCACAAAATTTATGTTCAAGCAGAAAGATGCTTCTGGTTTGATTGTTGGCCAAGTATTTGAACTCTTGGATATATCATGGTGAAAGGAAATCTCAAAAATTGGGATACATAAATAAGCAAGCACAACTGGTGTTTGGAGAGGCTCTGCATATTGTGAAAATGTACAGAATGTATGGAATCTGGTGAAAACAACACCCTCACACTGATGGGTAGGGTACCGAGGATGATAGAGCATGGAGTCCCGAAAATAAAGAAAACTTTTCAGTTAAATGTTCTGAGCAAGCTATGGAGGAAAACATGGGGGAGAATCTTTGGCATAAACTGGCATGGAACAAGATCAGGATAATAATGTATAGTTTCATATATGGATGGGAAAAGCAGCTGCTGCATTACCATACAAGTGGGAGCAGGGAATAAAAATTTGAATGGCTCATAATCACTGGAAGCTTGGTGATGTGATCTACCGTGTGCAGAAAGTGGAATTTTTGAGGAAAAATCTTCAGAGCAACTACTTATTATGTAATAGTTAGGAGAAATAAAAGGGTCTTTACAAACACTGGAAGACTGGGAATTCGGCCTATTCACAGGCCTTAATCCATTTAGCTAAGAGCAAAGCTTAGTTCATCAGAGTTGGTTCAAAACAACCCTGGCAATGGGGCTTTCCTCAATAAGCGGGACTTTTAAAGCTGATTCTAAGCTAAAGGTTGAGATTGTTTCTAGACAGGGAAGAGCCACCTAAAAGGGGTTAGAAACTTCAGAAAAATGATCTCCTCACTAGAATAAGAGTGAGTGAGGAGGCATTCTCAAAATTTTAATTAGAAAAAACTGAAACAAGCAAAAAAGATAAAGGTATCAGGACTATTATGAAAGCAATGAACTCCAGCATGAGAAAGAATCGTTTTGTAAAAGAAATAAGACAATAACCGGGTTTTATTGATATTTTAAGCATTAGTCAAGTAGTTAGTTGTTGCTTCTCCTGGCTATGAGTGTGAAGGTATCAGGCAGTTTGTTGTGCTTGATTATCATGAACAGAGGCTTCTTACATCTCATGCACAGTGCTCTAGATGGTTCAGATGATCTTCTCCCTATACAGTCCTTTTCTGACCAATTTTTTAGAATAATAATTAAATGATAAATCTCAACCTTTCCTAATAGCTTAACTTTTGGGATAAGTTGTATTTTATCATGGTATCAAAGCCGCTAATCTTGAGTTTGAACAATGTCTCTACTCTATCTCCCATTTTAAAAGTTGGGGGAGTGTTAGAATACTATTTAAATAAGTAAATTTACTATTTTTTAATAGTTTAAAATTTTGAGACAATTTGTAATATATTACATTTCTCAACTCCACCAATCAAGAATAAAAAACAAAAAGATACACAATATCTTCTGCTAAGCAAAAACACAGATAATCTATTCATTCTAAATAGCTCTCTTATATTGTTTTGTGTGAATCCTTGTTTACATCCAAACATACATGCATATTCTGTCAGTTAGAAAAGGGCTGTATTTGACTGTCTGTGTGAGTGAGAAGCTGGTTAATCATTGAAATTGCAGAAAAGTTCTATTCAATTCATGTTCTTTTATCTTTGATTGATCAAATATGCACCACAATCAGCTACACAAAGCAGAAATCTCTCTTAAACACACATACACTCACAAACCCTGTACAATACTATTAAAGAAAAAAAATTGGGGACTTACGATGAGAGAAGAAGAAACTGTTGGGTATCACCATCACCATCATCTTGCTGAGACTGAAACATCTTCACAACAATAGCGTCTAACAACTCAGCCTTTGAAACCGGGATGTACTTCTGCCTCGGCACTTTTATTCTCGAAATAGAAACACCTTCTTCTTCTTCCTCCTCCTCTTCTTGTTGTTCTTGTTGTTTTTCTTCTTCTGGGTCATCTTGTTTTGGTACAAAGTCCCTCTTTTTCTTCTTCTTCTTCTTTGTTGGTGTCATTTCGATAACATCGTCAGTTCTGGACACCATGGGTGGCTCTGTGGACGTTTCTTGAAACCCAGTGAGAGAGGAACATCGAATTCTGATAGAACTAGAATAAGGCTTCGTTAATGAACGGTGTGAGACTGAGACAGCGCAGAGGCTAGTGAGAGCTTGCAGAGAAACTGACATCAGAACCAACCTCCAAACCCAGTTGAGAATTCAAGAAGAAGAAGAAGAAGGAGGAGGAAATATTTCTGAGAGTGGTGGGGGTGGCAAAGCTGTGGCTACAAGTTTTTATGAGAACTGAGAAGCATGGTTAATTAACGGTTAAGTGGGATTTCTTTTTCGGATAAGGAATATGTTGTGTCTAATGGGAGGAAAATGGCTATTGAAAACTTTTCTACCAATCATCTCTCTCTCTCTCTCTCTCTCTCTCTCTCTCTCTCTCTCTCTCATCTTTGGCTTATGTGGTTGGGTGTGTTTAGATATCACTGAAAATTAAAAATACTGCAATAAAATAATTTTTAAATATGTGAATAGTATCGTAAGACTCATTTTTAATGAAAATTTTGCTGAAAAAAGAGGTTTGTGGGTCCTGTGAACAGTACACGGGACCCACTGACAGACACATCTTTTAGTATTGGGCGTGATATTTTAGTTACTGTAACCGTGAGTACCATGGACTGCAAACACCAGACGCAAACATTGAGGGAAAACGCTATATCCAAATGCTCACTAAGTAGTATTAAAGTATAGCTTGGTAGCTTGAATATTATAAATTTCTAGAAATATATGAACTTCTGGTTCTAATCCAATTATAAGTTTATAACTGTGTTTGTTAGAATAGTTATTCAATTTTACCATTGTGTAAAATTGTAGGGAAAATATTGTTATACATTCGTTATTGCACATTCCGTACATACTTCTTTGGAAAACATGTGTTTTAAACGTGTTTTGAAGACAATTTCAATTAAAATTGCAAAATGGTGAAATAGTAAAATGTTAACTAAAATCGTGTTTTAAAAATATGATTTCAGCCCACGGTATGTGTACGACATAGTTATTAAACTTGGCTCGGACATTGATCTGGTCTATAAGTCAAGTCACTAAGTCCTCAGTTCAATGAGTGGGTTACCAATCGAACCATAGGATCAAATAAATTTTTAAAAAAATAAATATATCTGGGTTGCCACAAACCATCGGGTTTGACTAATTTGACCAGGTCTTATGTAGAAACAATCTATTTAAAAACTCGTACCAGTTTAGGTGCCGGGTTACTTGATTTTCGATTCAACTCCGCAACTTGAACCCTTTTCCCTCTAGAACCCTCAAAACTTTGTATATGAAGAAGTGTCAATTCAGCTGATCTTAGAAATCTATATATTGTTCATGATTTAGAAAACCTATAGAGAGTCATTACTCTCAAATATGTCTCTTATATTTCAACTTTAATTAATACTCAATCACTCCTACGGTTTTGATCATAAAGTACACTGATGCTTTATATAAAGTCATAGAAACCAACCCTCTATATGGATGTCAAAAGGAACTAGAAGAAATAAAAATGAAAAAAAAAATATATATATATATATTATAAAAAAAACACCCAAATTACTTTTCTTTTCATGAACATTTGAGCATTAATTTTCCATTTTTTCCATTTTTTTTTTCAATTATCCTTCTACCAGCACCAAGCTATTGCCTAATACTAACTACGCTATTAAGGAAAATATCTTTCTATGATAAATCATATCATTCTAATTCTACCTCCAGTCATAGTAATTCAGCAAAAAAATAAAAATAAAATAAAATAACCATCCAATCATAGTAAATAATCTGTTAAGCAGACCGAGAAAGCACCAAAAAGTTACGGTAAAAATGAAATTTTATTTAGGACAAAATTTAGTTACAAAATTTGTTGTAGTCTAAGACTACAACATTACTCAATAAAATAAGTATTACTACATATTTAGAAAAATCTAACCATTGAATTGCATGTTCTTTATACTCTTAATACACATATCAAATTTTACGTCAATTGGATATTATATACTATATGATCTATAGACTTATATTTTATGCATAATTTTAAACTGCAAAAACTAGAAAATTAATCAATTTATTGATAGCATAGCTATCGATCTTTAATTTTCTAAAAATTTTGCAAGTATGGAAGATATAAGAAGAAGATGTAATCCAATAGTAGAATTTTCAAAATTCACCTCCAATAAAAAGATATTGAGTAAGACCATAACCAATTTTATAGCTAAACTTTATATTTTTTATTTATCTTTATGAAAATTAAAAAAAAAAAAAAAAAGTAACAGATATGTGCATGTATGTAAACAATCCAACCTGAATCATCTCACATTCTCACTCAATTACAAGAAACTCCGTCGTCCATGCGTATATACACATAAGTTGCCCAATTTACTATAGATATGTACCCCAAAAACCATAACAATTATTTTATTGTAATCTTTTAAAACTCTCTTTTATTCTTTTCAATTATTATCATTCGCAATGTAAAATCTCCTCTAAGTTTTTCATTCAACAGTTGAGACTTAATCAAACATTGAGAAGCAATTGGAAAGTTAACAACAACACCACTGCCAATAACAATAAAAGACTTTGTTCCAAATAAAAGATATTTAAAAAAATTAATTCCATATATTATCACGCTCGTAAATCAAACGTATATTCATGGGATAAGCAAATAAAAGAAAATTCTATTATTCTATCCATACTATTTTTTAGGGTTAAAAATTGCATAGTTTATTTTTGTTATAAATAAGTACTTTCTTTTTCTTTTTTCAGAGGACATCTGGGCACTAATATTTTTTCAGAGAACAAATTTAAAACTTTGCAATAAGGTGGCTCTGCGCCTGAACCCTTCCCCTTTTCAATCTATGTACATATTCTTTTGAAACATCTTATTTTATTTGTTGGTGTTTTGGTTACTTTATACACATAAAAAAGACTTTGTAGACTTTCATAGTAGAAGAACCTTAATACAGAATCTCACTTCCTTCGTTTCTTATCACAATCTACAACACAAATTCTTATTAACACAAATTAAACCGTCTTTAAAGAGCAAGAGATTTTGAATAGATCGTAGATTGATATGTGTTATCTATAATTCCACAGGTGAACTTTGGTGGGATTGGACAAAATTAATTAAGTTCATGGATTGGCATATATATATATATATATATATATATATATTATAAACCATAAACCATGCAGCATGACTGATATATATATATATATATATATTAATATTAATAGGTAAAACTTAAAGAAAATCCAATTAGATTTTACAATTAAAGTCCAATTTTGCGTCATGTGTCTTAAATTATTTATTTTTAGAGAGTTTTATTTCTTAATTTTGGAGTCAAATGTGGGACAAAATCATAAATATTCATCTAAGTGAGTTATTGTGTACAAAAATCAAAGAGTCTAGAATTAATGAATATAAATTTTTTTTTAAATGTCAATTTACATTTTTTATGTAATAATATTCTTACAAGACATTTTAAAGAGTTAAAAAAAATATAAGAATGACTATTAATAATATTTAAATTATATATGTAAAAATTATATTATGCATCTTAATATATATCTTTTAAATATATCAATGCATTTGCATGGGGGTTACAATCTAGTTTTCTATAACCCAAAGAAGTTATATACTAATAGGTCCCAAGTAATAACATATTCATGTCATGTATAAATTTGACAATTTTGTGAAGGATCATGAGTTTAAGAGAAATCGTAACCAAACAAAGAGTCTTGTGTTTTAGGAATTTGGACAATCATCAGTTATTCTATGTAGTGAAAGAAAATAACAAGAAGAACAACAAACTGTTACCCTTCTTTTTCCCCTACTATATAAAGAAAAGGGGGCAAACGTAAGCCAAAAGTTGGGTCAAATAGTTCTTTCACACTCGTTGATATATATTTCATACACGTCAATATGTATCCAAACACCATAGTATATACCATATATGTATTCGTAACTTTTTTGAGGCCATGAATTGTGACTGACTGACCTTAGCAGGTTGAGCCATGAGAGGGTAAAAACGTAGTCAATATTGCATGACTCACAAAGGCCTTTTCATGATGATTCTTAGTCATCTTGGTTCCATACCCTTTGAACTTTCCACTAGCTTCGTCATCTGCATAGACCTAGCTCCTTCCCCTTTACCCTCTTGTGTGGGGAGCCCAAAAAAGCCAGTGGAAAGTTCGAAGGCTATGCACCCAACAATGGCTATATCCTTTATACCGTGAGAAGGAGCTGAAAGGGCACCATGATTGTTTAGGCACGAATTGGGACATTACAGCATGGTTGCAAATATATATATATTGTATTATGGTGCAACGTCTTTAGAATGGGACACACCCTAATTAAAAATTATAAAAACGTTTGGAATGGTAGGTTTACCAGCCAAAAACGAAGTTACCGGTGGAGGCAAGGGCCGAGGGAGCCTCATATAACCTAGCTTTTAAAATTAAAGCTACCCAAAGTATTAACATCGCCTTTTGCTTTCTTTTAATATTCAAATCTTTTTACTATATATAACTAATTAACTTTAGAAGCATTTTAAAATCTATTTTTCCAACAATTTATAAGTAAATTTCTATAGTACAAAATATTTTTATTTTAATTTCAAAAGAATTTTTATTATTATTTTGTTTTAGAGAGTTAAAGAAACAAAAGTTCAACCTTTTTTTTTTCCATTACAAGAAAAAAAAATATTATGATTCTTTTAATGAAAAGTTTGGAACATATTCTACTTTTTCACCCATAAACAAAAGAAAAGTTTCATTTGATATTGTTATTATTATATTTCTCTTATATTAATTATATTGTATATGTAAGGCATATATATAAAAGTAACATAATTATTAAATTTATCTACAGTTAATTGATTTGTATAAATTTTATGTTCTCTAAAACTATTATTATACTTTAATGTGTAATTTTTAATATTTTTAACAAAAAACATATTTAAAAAATATTAACTATGACAAATATAATTTAATATATAATTATGCATGAAATAATCAAAGAAAATATTTTTCTTCAATTATATAAACTGACTAGATGAAATTTTATATTAGAATATCTATTATCCAATCCAACCAACAAATCCGAGTAACCCACGGTCAACACGAAAAATATAAATTATTATTAACCCACCAACTTACCTAAGCTTCACTACCTAAACTGCCATCCACCATTCCCCTTCTCTCTTTACCCCAAATTCATCAAAAAGATCACATTAGCTTTATGTCCAAATCAAAACAAACCAGAAATTAATATTGAGTGGCAGAAACTTTAACAGCATGATGAAGAACAGCATGCAAAAAAAAAAAAAAAAAAAAAAAAAATATATATATATATATATATATATATATATATATATATATATATATATATATATATATACACTCCAAGATAGAATCATGACCGTGAAAGTAATACTGTCATTGATTCTTCATAATCTGAAACTCCAACAATCAAATATTGACAAATAAAAGTTGTTGACAACTCTCACAAAGAAACTTAACTCTTAATGGGAGAGAGAATATTTATAACTGGTATAACATTGTGTAACTTTAAACAATATTACATTACTCAATATTTTTTTAGTAATTACAAATTTTAACAAATTACCATTGGATAAAATTTTCTTGTTATACTCTACATGCTTGCAAAATTTCAAAATGATATAAGATTTCTAAATATGTCATTGATCAAATGTTTAAATTTTAAGTTTATGAGGTTAAAAATTTGCATATATGATGAGTTTCTAGATCGAATAATAAAAAGCATCTTATTAGCACAAAACTTGATATGCATGTTATGTAATCTAATGGTAAATTTTGTAAAATATATATCTAATAAAAAGCTATTAGTTGTTGTAAAATTATTTGAAGTTACACTGGGTCTAATATATGTATACACGCATATACTATTAGCACCATAACTAATTAATTGGTCAAGAAATATCACAACGCATGTGTGATAGAGGAAAAATAGGGCAAAATGGGCAACTGCCCTTTTCACGCAAATTATACAGCTTTTTTGCTCCATTTCTCAAATTAATTAAAAAATGCCCATCTTTTGTAACTTGATTTTCTCAAAATCGAGTTAAGCCCTATAGTGGCGTTTTAAGGAGCATATAGTGCGTTTTAAAGACCTATAGTGGCGTTTGGTAACTCGAGCTCCATGAACTCGAGTTATAAGTAAAAAAAAAAAAAAAAAAAAATTCCTATAACTTGAGTTCATGGAGCTCGCGTTACAAAACGCCACTATAAGTCCTTAAAACGTCACTATAGGCTCCTTAAAACACCACTATAGGGCTCCAATTTTTTTTTAACTCGATTTTAAGAAAATCGAGTTATAAAAGAGGAGCATTTCCTTAATTAGTTTGAAAAATATGGTAGAAGGCTGTATAATTTGAGTGAAAAGGGCAGTGTCCCATTTTGTCCGAAAAAATAAGCAGTAGTGCAATAAAACTTACTAATTAAAAATGTGGTAGATTTTGGTCCATCATGTGTTCCAATTTAATTAGCCACATGTGGTTCGGGTGGATGGGTGAAAGCAACATATATATATATATATATATAGATTATCATACAATGAAAGGAGATTAAAACCATCACTTTCTACACTATATCAGAGTTTTATGAGTTGATTGGTATTTGGGAACCATTGGAGCCACCACATATTCAATCATGGAGGCTTTTAATCAATTGGAGCTCAATTGATCTGGATCCAGAGCTATAGTGGATAAAGAATTCGTAGAGTTAGTTGTCAGGAAGAACTTGGAAAGCTCAACTTTATATATAGATACTACTAGGCTTGGAGGGTTATGTGTGTACTATGTAGTGTAACTATTTATATCTAATGGATCATTTTTGGCAATAAGGCCACAAAGAACTTTTTTTTTTTTTATATATATATATATATATATATATATATAACTAAGATATTGAGTGTTCGTCTTCAATAACACATTTTTGTGTTATGGCTAAATTTTGATTGTGTGTGGGGGTTTTCAATTTTGTTTTTATATGCTTTTATCCGTTCTTAAGTTTATTGGTTAATCACTTAAGCTTGCATAATTGGACTTAACAAGCTTTGCATCCTCTTTGAGATGGCTGATATTTTGATGTATTTTTTTCTTGATTGGTGAGAGCATTTATATTGATAAAGAGTCACTTCAAAAATTGTGAGCATTTATAATAGTGATTTAGTCTAGGCTAGAAGTAATCTAAGATATAGTTGTGTAATGAAGAAAAGGGAAGGAAATTGAAAGGGGCGGGCAATTGAAGGGTCTGAAATTCTGAATAGCCAATTGAATTGAAGGGAGGCAATTGAAGGGTCTGAAATTCTGAATAGCTAATTAAATTGATGAGGAGAGAGAGAGAGAGAGAGAGAGAGAGAGAGAGAGAGAGAGAGGAGTAGAGTTAAACGATAAGTTGTAACTATTAAAAAAAAAGATGGCTAAGTTATCAAAGAAGGACGCCATTTGGCGGGACTTTATGGTCTCTCGCATGAGGTCTCTGCTTTTATATGTTTATTGAATGTGATAAGATATAGAAAAAATAGTTAAAGCAATTCTATTTATCAAGATTTAATTGCCTTTAGCAAGAGGCTTCCACATTTAAAAAAATAAAATAAAAATTTAATAGAGCACAAAACACTCTAAAATCATCATTGACTTTTACTTTTATCATCATAGCTTATATCGATATTGTACCAAATAGTAGTAAAAAAACTACAAAGGAACTTATAAATTATGAATTCTAACACATTATAAATAAAAAGCAACTAATCTCATCAATAATCAATTATAAGGTTTCTTTTTATATCTCTTTAGTTCTAAAAAAAATACTTCTCACACTAAATACCCAAATATGTAAAGCAACCATAGCTTTTACAAAACCCAAAACATATGATCTCAACATCAAAATCATATGTAATTCGACGTCACTCAATAAAAAAAAAAAGGCAAGCCCTCGTCCTTGGTGGTTATAGCCAACTCATGCTAGTTAAGATTAAATAGAACGACGAAGTTAGAGTTGGGTAGGTGTCATTGAAAGATTGAAGATAAATGATATCATTCTTGGTCGGAATGTATTTGAGATGAGCTGCATAAAGGGTTGTGGGTTATATATAAAGGAGTAGAAGTGCAAGAGATTTATCTTGAAACATTGAACCAAAGAAATCTAAGAGTCATACAAAGAATCTTTATTCTTTAATAGGAAAAGTCTTGAAACATTGAACTAAAGAAACAAAAAGTCTAATTTTTTTTTTTTTTTTGGTTCTTATATTGTGGCTTAAGAAGATTTTAAAATCCTCTTAAGCCCAAAAAGATAAGAGTTAAAGGAGGGCCAAAACGATGAATGTGATTTAATGGGAAAGTAAATAAAGGGAGAATTGTTAACCATTTTGTGTTTTGATAAGGAGGTGAGAAGTCTTGTGAGTGGATGGATAGTATATAATACGTGGGACACTTGAACAAAATTAATAGAGTTGAAGTAATAAATGAGGAAGTAGAGTTTATTGGAAATATTAGAAGGAAATATTGAAAAATTGTAATTGATTAAAGCAAATTTGGGGGAAAAAAAAGGAGAAGAAGAAAGAGACAAAAGCTAAATGCAAATCACTCTAATAGAGTGCCACATGGCAGAGCCTCATGCTCTCCCGCATGAGGTCTCTGCTTTTATATATATATTGATTGCTATATTAGTCTAAAATTAACTTAATTGTAATTGGGGTTAAAATTTGGTAATACTTGCTAGTTTGTAGGTTGCCTGATTTTCTCACTATAGAATGATTAGACTCACAAACTAATAAGCTAACCTTTACTTTTGATTAACTAAATCAACCTTAAGAAAACAAAAGGCATACCAGATAACTAAACTTGCCATTTTTCACTCCAAACATATGTAAAGAGCCACAAAGTTGTTGCTCAAAAAAAAAAAAAAAAAAAAAAAAAAAAGAAGATTGTCCACAAACTAGAGATTGAATAACTAAACAAACATTTAACTGTCTTATATGCCAAGTCAATATATAACAAAACAAAAGTCCCACATATATACATATCTTCAATGGTGCTTTTCCATGAGCTTGATGTGCAAGCCCTTCCCAAATCCGATCAATGGATCTCGACATATGTCACCTCCCCTGATTTTCATCCACCTACAGATAAAAGAATTTAATTGTAACTATTTAATACACATTAAAAAGTGTATTGAGAGAGAGAGAGAGAGAGAAAGAGAGAGGCTCCGGTTAATATATATAGAAATCATATTCTAATATAATATAAGTGTATATGTATATGAATGTTCCTTTTGTTGAATCCTAACCTATGTCCCTCCATTCTACAAAAACTTACACTTGTAGAATGACTATTAAGTTAATAGTATGCAGTGGTCAGGCTAAGGGTATTGATAGAATGTAAGAAGAGAAAAAAAAAAAAGTACCTATATTTTGTCACCAAAACATGGAGAAAGACGGCAATAAAAACCCTAGTATACTCAGCACCAGCACATTGCTTCATTCCTTCTCCGAAAGGCATGAAATTCTTGGACATTTTATTTGATTTGCAGTCCAATATAATTAATCATGACATAGAATGATATCAATCTAAAATGGACTCAGAAAAAATTGTTAAAAAAACGTGAAAAAAGACTTTCCAAACAACAAAAGGATTTTATAAAAAATGTAGAAGAAAATTTTGATGGCTCCTCTCTTCAAGCAAAAGAAAAATGATAATTTTTTTTTTTTTTTTGGAGAAACAAGAAAAATGATAATTAGGTGTGCTAATGATCTATCTTTTAACCAAAGGTTGGACAAAGGAATACTTGGCAGAAAAATTGCTTAATTATTGCTGATTAAACATTATATTAAAAAAAAAAAGATTTTGAGTTCCAATTAGTTGCTTAATATAAATTAGCATTCAGTAGTAAACCATATTGGTCAAAAAATTTAACTTAACTAAAATAAAATTCATTATTGGAATTAATTTAATTTTCACCTTAAAACGTTGTGGATTAAAAGCAAGTGGATCGTTGAATATTTCTGAGTTTAAATGAAGAGCAGGAGTGGCTATCAATATAGGCCAACCAGATGGAATTGTGTAGCCTGCGAATGATATATACTACTTAGTAGCTGAAATATTGTGAATGATTTCTTATTCATGTTGAAAATTCTTATGCAAATATATTCCTTAAAAAATTACCATTTACTTGGACATCCCTCAGTGTTCGTCGAAACATGCCAGGAGCGAAATTTCCCAATCTCAACACTTCGTTGACAACCTATAAATCCAATACGGAATCAAGTTATAACTCAGAAATATCAAAACTAAGAGTTATATATATATATATATATATATATATGTGTGTGTGTGTGTAAGTGTAAATTGCAAAGTATATTCATAAAGTTTGGAGTTTAAATTTTACACCCTGAAATTTAAGAAATTGAATTATACATTAGATTTTACAATCAGTTGTTCCAACACATGAGGGTAGTCATCCAGCAACTTCAGTGTCAGTGTAGTCATTATAGAAATCGTATCGGACATAGCAAGTAGAAGGCCAAAAATCATCTGAACTACGAATTCTACAGTTTGAAAATCCTCAACCTTCATGTCGCGAATAACTGTGTCAAGGAAGTCCCCTGGACTACGCTCCTCCTGCGATGCAAGCCTCTGCTCCTTCCTAATCATATTTAGAGCCTTCTCCCGGTTCTGATGAACAAGTAACAAATTAGGACAACAATTACAAATGGAATACTATCATGGCTATCGTTTATTATAACATCAACTAAATGATCAAGTTCAGCACTTTTCTTAATAATTTACTACTTTAATTTCAAACCGTATAGAAATTTTATTATGTATCATAAATACTAGATAAATTTTATTGTAAAGAAAATTTCTATTTTTCAGTCATAATCCACTTCATGTCTTCCCTTTTCTTTTCATGATCAACATATGAAAGAAAATCTTCATCCATTCATTTTCTCTTTTTTCCTTCCTAGCTATAGGATAGACCTATCCTCTCTATCTCCTTCGCCTTTAAAACATTAAACTTCCAATCATAATGTAAGACTAGCATTAATTGGATAAAATTGTAGTGATTACCTTCATGCATTTGTGGTAAGCAGTACCCGGAATGTTCAAGCGAAAAGACATTAGGGTCCGTAGCAATGAGAAGTAGAAATCAGTTATGTTCTCTGATGATTGCTGGGAATCATAACTAATCAGCTGCTTTGAACCAAACTGAAGTGCCATCTGCATTGTCCAATATACTCTAAGTTAATTATATAATAATCATTATAATTAGTATTTACAACAAATTAATATAGGTCCGGTTAATGAATGTCCTAATGATATACGTTAATTATTCATTTTAAGAAATGTTTTATGGAAAACTGAAAACGATTAAAAAAAATGTAAAAAAAAAGTTACCCACTTTTTCATTATTCCATATAAAGTTTCCTTAACTGATTTATTAATGGATGTGCTAAGGGCATACATTAGTAAAACCCAATTATCATTACAAATAAGCAACTATGAGTTTAGGAGTGTGACAATTGATCCTTGATAAAGGTATGCATGGTAATTTAGGTAAAATAATTAATAAAGTATAGAGCTTTTTTGAGAAAGGGATGGTATTTTATTCTGCATATGTATGAGAGAGAGAGAGAGAGAGTAAATAAACGAGTAATATAGCTTAAGCTTAACATCCGGAAAGGGGCTCACTATTGAGGGGAGACAGTGAGAGTCCAGTACATGTATGTTCATTTAGTTCCTGTATGCATGGAACTATGCTGATAAGCATATGGAAGAGGTTTTTTTTTTTTTTTTATAATTTTTTTTTAAATATTTTATCAGAAACGTTTTAATCATAGGGCTTTACTTTTGATAGTCTTCACTATTCAGTGGATTTGTTCTAGGTCTTTTTTATGGTCTTCACTATTTAGTCAATGACTAAAATATTTAACAATGATACCCAGCCTGAATCCGTAAAATTTGTGTGTAGTATGTGAGGTTTATCTTTTTCAAGTTATAGAGCTGCTAAGACATAGAGTAGCAAAATTGTTATGTAGTTACAGTCGCAGATGCATATATTTGACATCGATTGATGCCTGGCAAGACCAATTGTCTAGGGCAACACTGACCATCTCTTCCACATGTAAGAGCAACTTTTCCTTGAGGGCATTCACACCAAAATGATTCATAGCCATAGACCTCACATACTTATGTATGTGGGCTACATTAATGCCAGCACCCGCTTTGCCCAATTGGTTAGCCAATGAATCTAAATACCATTGGTCAAATAGTTTCCCATCTCGTTGAAATATATAGTGGTTGAAATTTGGGTCTGCAGACACTATGAGTGGCCGGCCAGCCACACTGGTCTTAAATATTAGACCATATCTATAAAAACCATACCATGAAATAAAATGTTCATTTCTTTCTTTTACCAAAATTTGAGTTAATTTATTTTTCAATAACAAAAATTTGAATTACCTTTGAATTCTTTTCTTCGTAAATGAGATCATATCCAAAGAGTAACCAGCTTCTAGTAACTGGAAGGTCTCAACAATGAGGTAAGCCCATGGAACCAGGAGGGAGAACTCCCTTGCATGTAGGATTATACCATTTGTATACCCAATGCACAAACCATGCAACAATGACTGCTGATAACAATATAAAGTGAGAGAAGGACTAAATAGTCTGTATATTGATGTGTGAATAACAATGTACAATAGAGAGTCTTATATAGGCTAGCTATGTGTGCAGTACAAGCAATATGAGTAAACTACAAGTACAATATACTGGGCCAAGCCCAATGGGCTAATCTAGTCTAAGCTATACACTAACATCCCCCCTCAAACTCGAGGTGGCAAGGAGGAAGCCAACTAGAGTTTGGATATAAGATCTCGAAGATAACCAGGCAGATGAGTCTTGGTGAAGATACCAACAAGCTGGTCAATAGAGGAGATGGAGAGCAACTTAAGATTGCCTTTCTTAAGATGTTGGCGAATGATGTGGCAGTCGATCTCAATGTGCTTGGTGCGTTCATGGAAGACATCATTATGAGCAATGTAGATAGCATTACGATTGTCACAATAGAGAGGAGTGGCAGTGGGTTGTGGAGCATCCATGTCAGCCAAGAGCCAGCAAAGCCAGACAAGCTCGCAAGTGGTGTTGGCAAGAGCACGATACTCAACCTCAGTATTGGAATGGGAAACCACATCTTGCTTCTTGCTACGCCACGAGACAAGAGAAGTATCCAATAGGAAACAGAAACCTGTGATAGAGGATCGATTAGTCGAATCAACTGCCCAGTCCACATCTGAATAAGCATGAAGCTCAAGAGAAGACCAAGAGGAGTAGTGGAGACCATGATAAAGTGTGCCCTTGACATATCGGAGAATCCGAAGAACGACAGCATAATGGACAGAACGAGGGGCATCCATGAACTTACTAACCATACCCACAGCATGTAAAATATCTGGACGAGTAACAGTGAAATAGATCAGACTACTAATCAATTGTCGATAGCAAGTAGCATCAGATATAGGTTCACCATCCAAGGGTGTGAGCTTGGCATTGTCTTCCAAGGGAGTGGAAACAGTCTTGTTGTCGGTGATACCGGCTTTGGAAAAAAGATTAGAAGCATATTTGGCTTGGGAAAGATAGTATCCATCAGAGGATGAGGTAACCTCAAGCCTAAGAAAGTAGCTGAGAGTGCCTAGATCTTTCATCTCAAAGTGTTGACTAAGGAAGTGCTGAAGAGAGCGGATACCTGCAGAATCATCTTTAGTAATAATCATATCATTAATATAAAGAAGAATAAGAGTGATACCAACAGAGGATCTTCGGACAAAGAGAGTAGTGTCATGAGGACTAGAAGTAAAACCCTGCTGAGCAACAACGGAGCTAAACTCTTCAAACCAAGCTCGAGGAGCCTGCTTGAGGCCAAAAAGAGCACAGTGAAGGCGACAAACTTGATTGCCTGAGTATGGATAGCTAGGGGGTGGTTGCATGTACACTTCTTCCTAGAGGTCTCCATTGAGGAAAGCATTCTTCACATCCATGTGATAAAAAGGCCAACGGCAAACAGCAGCCACAGCAATGAGACATCTGACAGATGTAAGGTGAGCAACGGGAGCAAATGTTTCCTCATAGTTAATGCCATACTCTTGAGTAAAACCCTTGGCAACAAGGCGAGCCTTGTATCATTCAACAGATCCATCAGCCTTGGTCTTGATCTTGTAAACCCACCTAAAACCTACTACAGACTGACCAAGAGGCAAATCAACCATATCCCAAGTGTGATTCTTATGAAGGGCATCTAGTTCTTCGTTCATAGCTTACTACCAAAGAGGGTCAGTATAGACCTCACGATAGGTGTGAGGTTCATAGAGGGTGGCAAGGACAAAAGAGCAATGATAATCAATGAGATAAGGAGGAGGATTGCTTACCAGAGTGGAACGACGAAGTTCAGGACCAACAGGAGACTCAGAAAAGGGTGGTGCCACAGGATCTAAGTCAGGCGGGTCAGATGCCAGGGACAGAACCGGAGATGAGTAGTCTGGAGAGGCAGCCGATGTCGAAGAATCCTCCACAAGTTTAGGATAGATAGGGAGGAAAAGATCAGTAAAAATGGGTGACTCTGAGGAAGAGGATGCAGGAAACTGCTGAAAACTCATAAAAGGACGATGTTCCCAAAACTCAACATGATGGGAGACACGAAGGCGACGAGAAATTGGATCATAACAGCGAAACCCCTTTTGAGATACACCATAACCAAGGAAACAAAAGAGACGAGCACGAGGCTGGAGCTTTGTTCGTTCATGAGGAGGAAGAGAAACAAAGCAAGCACAACCAAAAACCCGAAGAGAGGAGTAGTCAGGAGTTTGACCATAGAGAAGCTCGAATGGTGATTTGTTGTGTGTAGTTGGTGAAGGAATACAATTAATGGTGTACACAGCAGTGTGTGCTGCCTTACCCCAAAAGTGCTCAAGAAGAGAGGCAAAAATGAGAAGGGTACGGACAACATCAAGAATGTGACGGTGTTTTCGTTCTGCACGACCATTTTGTTGAGAGGTGTAAGGACAAGACCGCTGAAGAAGAGTACCATGACTGTCTAAAAAGGATAGGAAAGATTTATCATTATATTCTTGAGCATTATCTGAACAAAAAAATTTGACGGTGTGATTGAACTGTGTTTCAACCATCTTATGAAATGTTTGGTAAATAGACACAAGTTCAGACCTATGGTGAAGCAGATAAATCCAAGTATATCGAGAAAAATCATCCACAAATATGACAAAATATCTAAGTCCCCCTTCAGTGGGAACCGATGCAGGACCCCAAATATCAGAATGTATAAGATCAAAAGGTGTAAAAGAAAATGAGTCACTATTATTAAAGGACAATTTTGTTTGTTTGCCAAAATGACAGGAAGTACAATCAAATTTTTGAAACTGAACTGAACCTAAATGACCTTGAGAAGCTAACAACTGGAGACGAGATAAGGATGTTAGACCAAGACGAGCATGCCATAGATCAGGTGAGGGGGTGGTAGTGGTAGCAGCTGCAGAAACAACTTGTGAAGGAATCTTCAAGTTATGAACCTCAAACATGCGACCAACCTTATGGCCTGTCCCAAGCACTTGACCCGTCCGGGGATCCTACACATCCACACCATGATTAGTAAATAGAAGATCTATGCCTAATTCACAAAGTTGACCAACAGAAAGCAAATTGAGGGACAACTTTAGGATATGAAAAGTGTCACTAAGGGATAAACAAGGAGAAAAGATTTTTCCCTTATGACTAACAGGCATAGAAGTTCCATCAGCAGTGTAAATGGTTATAGGGTATTCTAAGGGTGCCTTATCAGAAAATTGAGATTCATTAGGAGTCATATGGTTACAACATGCAGTATCAAAAAACCAAGGTTGTTTACCTAAGGTGACAGAAAGGGCAGTTGAAGTTCGAGATAAAACATGTTGAACTATTGCCTCAATATCAGCCCTAGTAGGTGAGGAAGCCAAAGATGGACTTGTAGGAACCTATGAATTTGAAGGACATACAACAGCTGCCCGAGGAAGAGAAGCTTTATTTTGCTCTTGCATAAATTTCTGCAGTTTGCAACAAATTGAGATGTCATGGCCTTTGGCACGGCAAAACTCACAGCGAGTACCTTTGGAAGACTAAGAGGTGGGACGCCTAGAGTTTATTCATGGAGGAGTAGTGAATGCAGCAATGGGAGGCTGATGAGATGGTGTAGCCAATACATGATCAGATGATGACATGTGATGAGTAGGCCGACGGTTCTCCTCAGAAATGAGCTCCTTGACTACCACATCAAGAGAAGGAGTAGGAGACCGACTAAGCAGAGAAGCCCTAGTAGGCTCAAAATCCTCACATAAACCCATCATGAAGTACATAAATTTATGACGATTCTGATATTTGACAAAGAGCTCAATGTCCTTGGAACATACTAGTGGAGGATCAGTAGCAGAGAGTTGTTCCCACATAGTAGAAATCTGAGAATAAAAATCAGAAATAGACTGACCTGGCTCTTGTCTCATTTGATAAAGTTTTGATTCAATGTGGAACTCCAAGCTTGAATCCTTAGTGCAATTATAGCGATCAGCCAAAAATTTCCAAGCAGCCTCAGCAATCTCAAGACGAGGAAAAAGATTATGAATGGAGGGAATAGAGGTGTTGATAAACCAAGATAAAATCTTACTTTGAATACTCTCCCATTCCTCTAGGCGTTCTTCATAATCATCCATTGTAACAACAGTCTTGGAGGCATCTTCAGTAGTTGTGGCTTTAGACTGAGGTTTTGGTACCGGCTTAGGAATTGAACCAGTCACATACCTCCACAGTTTACAACCCTTGAGAAAGACAGTCATATTCTGAGACCATGCATGATAGCTAGTAGGACCATCCAAAATAATGGTGATAGGACGTATGACATGTCGTTCGTTTTGTTAAGCCATAATGAAGAAAATGACCAAAAAATGGGATTTAGAGACCTCAAATGAAGAAACGGAGCCCAAAATCGGAATCTACGCGAAAAACAGAGCAAGACAGGCCATGCTGAATTTTTTTTACTTTGGTCAAAGTCAACGGTCAACGACTCGTGGGGATGCTGACGTGTGCTGATGTGGGATGTTGACGCGTGCTAACGTGGGATGATGTCGTGGCAGTGTGACGTCATTCTAGGGCTGACGTGGTAGGCTGCGATACGTCACTCTAGGGCTCACTCCCTTATGCGCCTCACGCATGACAACGATGTACAGGCGCGTGAGGCGCATAAGGGAGATTGATGGCACATGGAGGCGCATGCTCTTTAGGCAGAAACTTCAGGCGGCGCGTTTGGGCATGTGTGAGGTAGTTTCTGGCCGTTCTTGGTTGGGTTTTGCTCGGGATTGTCAGATGGATCAATCTATTCCTTGACTTTGGCGTTTTGATAAATAGAACTGACGAAATTCGAGTGTTCTAGGGGCTGTGGGCGTGACGGCGGTGACTTGTTTCTGACAGTGACTACTAGATGAAGGCGAGGGCAACGGAAGAACGCCGGAGATGTCCACACGAACCAGAAAGTCAGAGGAAAGGCTCTGATACCATGATAACAATATAAAGTGAGAGAAGAACTAAATAGTCTGTATATTGATGTGTGAATAACAATGTACAATAAAGAGTCTTATATAGGCTAGTTATGTGTGTAGTACAAGCAATATGGGTAAACTACAAGTACAATATACTGGGCCAAGCCTAATGGGCTAATCTAGTCTAAGCTATACACTAATAACTGCTAAAACCCAAAATCCAACAAGCCACAGCAACATGATTCTAAAAAAATCATAACAATGATGATATTAGCACAAGTAATTAAGACACACAGATATAACTTATAAGAGAAGAGTCTTGCAAATTATGCAGACCCCAAATGAAATGTCACCTTAAAATCCAATATGCACGTACTTTGTATGCTGTGTACACTCAAAATATATAGAGCACAATGGATAGAGTCAAATGACACTTCTGCCCTCCCCGACCCCCTCACCTTTTTTGGATTGCACATACATAGTTAATCCATCTGATTCTCAAAATAAAAAATAAATAAATAATCCATCTACCAAAACATACATGTTTAGGATTTAGGAACAAGAAGAGCTATAGCAATGAAATTTCTTAATTTGGTATCGTATATTTGACCATTCAAGTAAGAATTAATTCTATCGAAAAATCTTTCTCAAAAAATTATATCTAAAAAATTAGAAATGTTGTAAAATTTTATAAATTTTTGTTGTGTTCCAAGAAGAGTCTTAATTAAAGCAATCAAAGGATATAAAATTGATAGGTGTAATGGTTAGGCTAAGCTAAAATGCACGAGTTATAGTCTAAAGTTTTCCAAATTAGATCCCATTGCTAAGTAGGTAGGCCCATAGAGGTTATGGGAACCAGGCCTCTAGCACTACATAAAGATCAGGTAGCGTCCTTTGACTTCTTTAAAAAATGTTGGTACGTTTGTGTCACACATCCCTATCACTAGAGCTTCATGGAAGGTCACTTTGATTACTAGGATCCATAGCTAATCTGTGTTTAGCTTATCCGAGGAGATTTTTCCTCGGACTCGGACTACTCACGATCTCCGCTGAAGCCCCATGCTCTCGGCCAAAGCCCAAGACCCAATTGTGTGATTTGGGCCTATGACCCCACAACCTCAATTCCCAAATCTTTACTATGCCATTCTTAGCTAGAACCTACATTCACCCAGCTTCCAACACACTGAAGCCCCATTTCCATGATGTTGTTGGTATGTTAATAATAGCTCATTACCTGCCATGTCATTAGAGATAAGTGTCCACATTAGCATTTGGAAAGATACATGTAAAATACTATTAAACAAAATGTAAGACTAAACTATTTTGTTTTTTCTTTATAAGTAAAGGTGAGACTACTTGTGGGAGTGACATATTTGTTGAGGGTAGTTTGATTGAACATCAAACCATCGAATGTGCGGATTATTAGCTTTAGCTAGGTAGCGTATATCTTGAATTATCTCAAGCCGATTAACATGTTGTGCACATCACATATGGCATATCAAATCCAACATGAAAAATTTAGAAGCATCAAGTGTTACAAAAGTTACCATATACGGAATAGGAAAAAAAAAAAAAAAAAAAAAAGCCCGATGGCCAAGAAAGAAGAAATTGTAAAGAAAGAAGGAAGACAATTGAGTTTTAATTTATTTTATTAGTTGGACACATCACAAAAATAAAAGTGTCCTAAAATATGAAAAAACATAAGCTGAAAAATAATTTCTTTAGTTTATCTTATATTTCTAATTTCTTATTGCAATACGGAATTAAAAAGAAATAAACAAAAAACAACTATTCAACTTATACTAACAAATAAAATACAAAAAAAAGAGGAAAAAAAAAAAACATAAATTACTGCTCATGTCAGACATGGTCCCAATTTGAACACTACTAACAAAATATAAGAGTATTAGCATTGGGGAATTTCAATTCTACTCTATTTTACCATTTCAAAAAGCTTCTTTATTGTTATACCATACCATTTTACCATACCTCCAGCATCCCAAAACTCTATTTTTATTAAAATATTATTTTTTAATCTTTCTTTATTATTTCTTTCCAACTGCCACTTTTTTTCATTTCCAATTGCCACTTTTTTTCAAACTTTGGCATGCTTCCAACGGTCACATTTTCATGGGCTTTCCAACTGCCATTTCTTTCCTTGGCCTTTATTTCTTTCCAAAGGTCACATTGTAAAAATTCACATACATGATAGCGAGTTTGTATTCGGGAACTGTTTGTATCTGGAACTATCAATCTCAGATGCACATACAATGAGTGAAGCCAAGGAGGAAGTTGTGCGCACAATTGTGGAATTTGTGAAGGCACCTGACATGTTTCAGGTATCATCTTATGGAACTAAATGGCTTTATTGGCTACTATGACTAAGTATGCTGCTTAACATTTCTGGCTTCTCTTTATTAATACTATTTTGTTCTACTAACATTGTAATAGTATTGTATACTATAACCTATCAAAAAAAAAAAAAAAAATTTCACATACGTATATATTCCATCAAACCTACCAAATATGAATGTAAAATCCACATACATATTTATAGATGCATCCTGCCAAATATCAATTTATTCAACCTGCCAACTTTAATGATCCACACACACACATATAGAACCTGCCAATTTTATTTTTTTAGAAAGAACTTGCCAAATATCAATTTACTCAAACTTGCTATTTTAAAAAATTCACATACATACATACATACATACATACATATATATATATATATATATATATAACCTGCCAAATATCAATGTACTTAACCTGTCAACTTAAAAAATCTACATACATATATGTACATGCAACCTGCCAAAAATCAATGTACTCAACCTGCCAACTTTAAAAATCCACATACATATATATATATATACATGCAACGTGCCTAATATCAACCTAAATCCACATACATATATATACATGCAACCTGCCAACAATCAATGTACTTAACCTACCAACTTTAAAAACCCACATACATATATATATATATATATATATACATACGTGCAACCTGCCTAATATCAATGTACTCAACCTAAATCCATATACATATATATACATGCAACTTGCCAAAAATCAATGTACTCAACCTGCCAACTTTAAAAATCCACATACATATATATAGATGTAATCCACATACATAACTATCAATGTTGTCTTTAGAAGACTCATACATATATCAAATTACAATAAAACACCACATGCATAACTCACACACTTACTAAAAGTTCGTACAACTCCCCTTGTAATTGCCATAAATGCTCAGTGAGGTCTGATTGGAGTTGAAAATGATTTTTATGGTCTCGAATACATTGATGGGTTTCAATGAACTCCGTAAATGTATTTGTGCGCTCCCGTGACAGTTCTATAGTAGGATTGTCATCAATTTGCTCATGATCTAATTCCACCGCTTCATTTACATCTCGCTCATCCTCAACGATCATGTTATGAAGAATTACACACGCTTTCATGATGTCTTGAAGCATTTCACTATGAAAAAATCTTGCATGTCCACGCGCAATTGCGAATCTTGCTTGAAGCACTCCAAATGCATGCTCTACATCCTTCCTATTCACCTCATGGGCTTTTGCAAATAATTTTTTTTTTTTGTGTCCTCGTGGAGATAGAATTGTTTTAACAAATGTTGACCACTTCGGATATATGCCATTGGCAAGGTAGTATCCCATTGTATACTCATGACCATTGATTGAGTAATTAACTGTAAGAGCACGTCCTTGTTCAAGCTCAGAAAATACAGGAGACTGTTCTAATACATTAATGTCATTATTTGACCCAGGTAACCCAACAAATGCATGCCATATCCAAAGATCAAATGATGCCACTGCTTCCAAAACAATGGTTGGCTCACGCATGTGACCAGAGTACTAACCTTTCCATACAACCGGACAATTTTTCCATTTCCAATGCATGCAATCAATGCTCCCTAGCATCCCTGGAAATCCACGTCTTTCCCTATTGGCTAAAAGTCTAGCAATGTCTTCGTTGTTTGGGGATCTCAAGTATTCCTTGAAGAAAATATCAACCACCGCTTTAACAAATTTTTCAGACTTTCCATTGTAGTGGATTCTCCAATCTGCACATACTCTCATCCATAAAATCAGCTGTAACTCCATACGCAAGCATCCTAAGTGCAGCTGTTATCTTTTGAAGAGAAGATAAACCCCATTTTTGGGCATTATCTCTTTTTTGGATAAAGTAAGGTTCACAAGTTTCTACTTTAGATTGAATACGGAGAAAAAGAGACTGACTCATCCGACATCTCCTTCGAAATAAATTAGGAGGATATACTAGTGTGTCGGAAAAATAGTCGATATAAAGTCTTTTATGGCCTGCTAAACGATCACGTTCGTCGTCAGGATGTTGAACCCTTAAGAACTCGCCTCATTATCTCATCCTCGTCTAAGTCATCAAAAAGCAACTCTTTAAAAAGAGAGTGAAGCATAGAGACAACCTTGAAGACAACAGTGTTAGGAAATTATCACTATTATTGAACAAGAAAATAATTCATAAGGGTTTAGAGAACATAAACAGCTACCAGAAAAATTAAACACACTTAAATAGCTTAAAACATACTTAAAATAGCCCTGAGTAAGAGTCTAGGACACCCGTATCTTAGAGTTTAAAGATAGAAAAAACCAGAAGACTCGAATTTACATGGGATGATGCCACGAGTAACTTCTTGTTCACCTTTTCGTGGACAATCTTAGTGTTCCATACACTTGAATTTACTCAAGAAGTACTACCAACATGGTCTTAGTGTTCCATACACTTGAATTTACTCAAGCAATACCACCAACTATGCTAGTATCCTTGGTCTCAACAAACTAACCGAAACTTGTTTTGGATAAACCCTATTTTAGTATTCTTTCTTTTCATGCAGTGAGGATTGGTCACATTCAACTTATATATGTAAAAGAAGTCTCATTAAAGACTTTTTAGTATTCTTACTTTTTAGTATTCAGCTCATTAAATAGGAGATAAGTTACTATTAAAAATCTCTGTTTAATAAGAGGGACCTAGACATTTTTGTCCTTTTATTATTATTATTATTATTTTTTATCTCATTCTATATCTCAAAGTATGTGGACTCTGATGCATAAAGAAATCATTGATAGGAAAATTATTGGTTTGTTGTTCTAGTACAATTGACATGCATGCAAGACTATGAAGCTGATCAAGTCATCAAGACATTGAATTTCAATGGCTAAAAGCTGAAACTGGCAAGGGTAGCTCAAAGACCATAAAGTTTGGTAACTCAAGGACTAGACTGGTTTTCAATGGTTTCTGGCAAATCACAGGGGAGGTACTGACATCACTAGGTAAAACTCAAGAAATTAAAGCCTCAAATATTGATTAGAGAAAGCACTGTGGAAATGGAATCATGAAAGAAAAAAAAAAAAAAACATAGAGATAGTACATTCATCTACACACAGATGTTTCATCATATAAATATAACCAATGGACATTACTTTCATAAATATGACACTAAGTGAAGAATGTTACAATCTCGAAAGGACGATTATGAAAGGAAAATGAGCTTATTTAAAAGGCAATCATCATGCTTTTCTTCTCCCTTGCTTAAATGGAGCTCATAAAAAGGTTTACCTTTATGAAAGTGACTATTCCACCGAACAAGAAAAGCTAACAATGAAAATGACGTTCTAACTAAACTTGAAGTTCATATATGGATAAGATTTAGATATTAAACACAAAGCAAAATAATATCTCAATAAAAAATCAACATAATACTTAACCATAAAAGCTATAACATTTATATTAGAAAATCAACATAACCACCTAGAGTGCTTCTAATCTCACCAAACAGCCACACAAACAGTAGTAAACAACCACATAAACATCTAGCAAACTTCAAAAGCATATAACTGAAAACAGACTTCAGGCAACCAAAGAAACACCCTTCAAACAGAATTAAACAAACTTAAAACAGATACCAGCAGGCAAATAACAATCAGAAACAATTAAACAGAAGTATAAAACTGAAAACAAACTTAAAGTTGGAACACCCAATTGGTAGAAGATATGATATCAAACATAGAAAATACATAAGTTTTTCATATTAGCAAAAATGATGTGATTACATAAGTAGCACAACCTACTGCCAATTGATCAAGTTGGAACAATACATCACCTACATGTTCCAAACCTATGCATAAAATAAGCCACTACCAAAATAAGGTCGAAAAAAAAATGGCATCTACATATGCCGAACCCCAACCCTAAGGTTACGACAAGACATCTACATGTTCCTTGGGTCAAACCCAACTTGTCTTGCAAGGATTTGATCCTTGAGATTTTTAAAATAAAGTCTTTCTTTTTCATTCATGCCACTTGTATCCATGGTCATTATGCTTCTCTCTTCCCTAATAGTTTCAAGACGAATCCTCTCCGCATCCACTCGAATCTTATCCGCTTTGATGCGAAGAGCCTCTTGGTCTTGTTCATGTGATGCCTGAATATATTGCAATTTTTTCGCCAAATAATCATCAAAACCCTTATCACCATCTGTCCTCTTTCGCTTAGCCTTTTTGCCTTTTCTACCAATTGGTCTCTCAAGCACCACTGTGTCATCATCATTACTATCAACTTGATCAATTGAACTTGGAGTTTGAGGGAGCCCTTTTGATTTTTCCTTAGGCATACTCCACTTTGATTGGTTCTTCAACACAACCCAACAATGTTCAGAAGCAAAAGCTATTTTTTTGCCGGTTGATGGAATTTGTGTAGCTTTATATAGATCCTTTGCATCTTTAAAATAAAATAATTAGAGTCTTGAAACTATATAGGAAAGTAATATTGTGACACCATTGCAATATAATTTATACCTTGTCCTCGTCAGTCGCACCACTTCTATTTCAGGCTTCAATTTTAGCCATGAACCCAGCAAGCCTACTTGTCTCCCTATTAATATTTCCCCCATCGACTTGATAGGGAGGAACTAGAACGCGTGGTTCCATAAGTATTGTTCACACAAAAGTATTCCCAAATTTTAGCCCAAAATTTTTCACCCTTTTGTTCAGTACCATACACAGCATCCATGCCAATGTTAAGCCATGCAGAGATGAGGAAGAGGTCCTCATCTACACTGAAGTTGCCACCATGTTTTGTTGAATTGGAGGTGACAATTTGAACTTCCGGTAAAGATTGGATGGGAATTGAAGGATTTTGAGACTCACTTAAAAATGGTTCCACAAAATCGAAATCCCCTTGTAAGAAATTACCATATTGTTCAATGTCTTCTTGCCTAACCATCCCTTTTAAATAGGAAACTTAAAACAGTTAGTGTATGAAGTCAATTAATGTATGAAGTCAATTCTTATTTGTAACTTTACAATCAGTATAAGCTAATCATAATATTTTGGTGGCAACTTCTCACATATAGCAACATCCTACAATATATGTTGACAACTCCTAATCAAAACAATATTTGTTGACAACTCCTAATCAACATATTTCAACTATACTATAGTAAATTTTTGTTACAGAAATACTAGCCCTATACACAGGCAAATATTAATAGAATACAAGAACACCGATTATCTAATAAAATTGGGATTTTGGTAGAAAGGAAGAGTTGTTGAATGATGTGTGAGGGAAAAAAAAAGCTTATCAAAGAACGGTTTTACAGAGGGGTACAGAAACAAAGAGAAAAAACTTACTGGTAATTGAAGATGATCCTGAGCAAACTTTCTGAAGATGCTAATTCCGTGCCAGAGAGCGAAAACCCCTCGTGATGAAGCTGAATCTCACCTCTGCAAACATCAACAACAATTCTTTGATCAAAACCTAAACACATGTTGAATCCCTCTTTTTCTTGCAGAGAGAGAGAAAAGAAACACAAACACAATAAGTAAATCGGTACATTGATCAAAAGAAACACAAACAGAGCTTACAATAAATCGGTGCAGAAAAGAAACACAAACACAAACATAATACATTGATCAAAAGCCAACTTACAGTCAGCACCAACACCGACGGAGCTGAATCCCCCCACACCGACAGAGCTTCGTTTTTGCAAAATCTTAACCCAAACCCAAAAACCCTTGAGATGAGTAAATCGGTAGTGGAGAATCGGAGATGTGTGTGTGTTTCGGCGATGAAGCTTCAGAGGTGAGAGAGCAGATAGAGAATCGGAGATGGAGAAGATGGAGAAGATGGAGATGGAGATTTCGGAGATGGAGATGGAGATGGGTGAGAAATTTCGAAGATGGAGATGGGTGAGAAATTCGGAGATGTGGGTGTGTTTTGGCGATGAAGCTTCAGAGATGAGAGAGCAGATGGAGAATCGAAGATGGAGAAGATGGAGATGGAGATTTCAGAGATGGAGATGGGTGAGAAATTTTGGAGATGTGTGTGTGTTTCGGCGATGAAGCTTCAGAGATGAGAGAGCAGATGGAGAATCGGAGATGGAGATGGGTGAGAAATTTCGGAGATGTGTGTGTGTGCTTCGGCGATGAAGCTTCGGAGATGTGTGTGTGTTTCGGCGATAAAGCTTCAGAGATGAGAAAGCAGATGGAGAATCGGAGATGGAGATGAAGCTTCGGAGATGTGTGTGTTTCAGCGATTTTGCTTTAGAGATGAGAGAGCAGATGGAGAAACAAAGGTAATGAGAGATGAGAGAGAAATTTTGTGGGAAAAAGATCATAAAATATATATATATATATTTTTTTTACAATACTTGCTATAGTGCAATTCTAAAGATAGAATTGCACTGTAGCAATATTGCAAAAAAATTTGCAATACCTCAGTTTACAATTCTCTGATGGAGAGCATTTTGGGGCTGCAAATGCCAAATACTCCTTACATTTGGCATTTGCATTTCCCAATGTTAATGCTCTAATAGAGGTATTATACAAATTAGAAATTTTACCTTTTGGTGGAAACCATGGGAATGGAAATCCTACTTTGGCCCGGAATTGATTTATTGACTTATTTTATATGTGACTTAAGTGACCTGTTCAAGTTCAAATATGATGTAACATAGTGTCAATTGCGTACCAATGTGAAAATCAATAATAACTAGCCATGTTAATAAGTTCAGAAAGACATGGTGGAAAAGGTTGTGTCTATATCATTATAACATAGATATTCCTTCAAGTAGTACCACATGAGTGATTATTGGAATCCAAATCTGCCGAATAATGTTATGAACTTCTACATTTCAGAATAGTAAGAGAATTAAAAACTGGGTTTTATTTTTGTGTCATTCATATATTACTTGAACTATAGAATTCACTGCTTCACTCAAGTGATTCTAGATGGCAATGGGACACGCTTGCGGTATTCAGCGAGAGCCCACAACGGATATATATTTCTGTATGCTGCATAGTGTAACATGCAGTTCTGCATGAAGGCTCCAGTGATTTCCTGCCATAAAAGAATTATATAAATGGTTAAAAACGCTAGCAGTAAAATTCAAGCATAATATATTTCCATAGTTTGTTACTTTGTCTTTCTACTCTTCCGTCTTTGATAAAAAAATTCTTGTTTCAATCACCTAGTGTCACAAGCTAGTTTTAAACCTGTGTTCTTCATAGTGCAAGAAAGAAAGCTATCTTCATGTCAATCTTCTTCGTCTTTTTTAAAAAACATTATCTTTTTCCTTCTTTTGATTTTTGGAAGCTATGTCAATTACAAGGAAATACCTGTTGAGGAAAATCACCATCTTCCATTTGAGAATTGATTATCAACTTTGCCGCACGGTGAAGAGGTGTTGGGTCTCTTTCAGCCTATTACAAAAGGTTTTGATATAGAATTATGAAAGAAAAACATAGGAATAGATAGTATGTATAATGCTAGATTTTTAAACTAACAACTTACTTGTCCAGCATGAATAAGACCCATCATTGCCCATGCAGTTTGCACCAAATTTGATCTGTTTCCTTCCAAAGGTACGTATTCCTACATAATTTATGTAGCATCCACTGAATCTCATGTTTATAAAAAACAATAACTTCATTGACAAAGATTCTTCCCTTAATAACAATTTGGGAAAAAAAATGGGGTGTGTTATTAAAGGTTCTTGAACTGCTTTCAATAGTGATCGAATCAAAGATATTATGAAAATTTATCAAAGTAGCTCAAAGCACATTCCATGTTGAGACATTTACCTTCTTTGGGCAAGAAAGATAGCTCTCTCCCCAGCCACCATTATCTCTCTGTATTTTGAGTAGAAAGTCAACTCCTTTGCGCATAGTGAGGCAATTGTTGTAAGTCTTGCCAACAGCAGCCAGACCTCCAAGTGCAAACCACGAACCATAAGTGAAGCAAACTCCCCAATTTCCATACCTATCAAAATGCTTTATCATATAATCAATCTTCTTTAATACTCCTTTGCATAATCAAAAATCGTTCCAAACATATCTAATAAACCAGTTGAGGTACATACCATGAACCATCTGGCATTTGTATGTCTTCAAGGTAGTGTACAGCATTTGTAATGAAGTTTTCAATCTCTTCCTTCCTATGCTTAGGGTATAATTTGTTAAACAAAACTAAAGCTTGGATTGCTGATGCGGTGCATTCAACATACTCATGCTCAATAATAGTATTCGCAAAGAATTCTACAGGATTTAGTAGCTGAAGGGAGAATAGAAAAAGAGCATTCCATTAATTTTGGGCACAAGATGATACTAAAGCATTTTCAAAAGAACTTTAAGGCCATTTCAATATACAGTTACTTACTTCCAACCACTTTGCAGCTCCTGCAGGCTCCCAAGCTGGTAAACCACCATTTTTACTCTACATTATGCCATAGAGAATAGAGCTTATAGAATAGAGCATTTTCAAAAGAAAAAGTTTGGATGAGATGAAAAAAAGAATCTATATATATATATATATATATATATATATATATATATATATATAAACGGTCCCTTCAAATTGAGTTTCAAAAGCCAATAAGAGTTTATCATATTAATATAAGGTAATGGTGGTAGACTAGTAGCTAGCTACTGGAATTGCAAACAGTTCAGGAGAAGAAGCTATAGAAAACAACACCATCAGCTTTGCATAAGTTATTTTCTTGTAATTAACTAGTTTTAGTTCGACAGTAAAACCAAGTGCAGTCTAGATTTCCCATTGATGCCTAGATGTGCGAAATAATAAGATACAACAACAAAGTTTAGCCTCACCTGTAGAGAAAGTATGACATTTATAGAATCATAGAATCGCTCTGGTTTCATTTTCTCACCAACAATATCTGGTGGCATCTTTGAGAAAAGCAAGCAACACTGTGAAATAGAGAAGAATTTGGTGAGGAACACTAATTATGGAAGAGGTGCAATACTTCATTGAATCATTTACATCATTACCTTCAAACCTTCTGCAGTGCAATCAGAAACTTGCCATCCGTGATCTTGATCAGAGAACGTCCATGATCCTTTAGAAATGTGACGGTGCATGCTTTTGAAGTCACCAGAAGGATTGTCCATGATCTTTTAAATTTTTATGGGAAAATGTTATAACTAGATTGAATAAACATAGTTTTCCTTCTTTTCTTTTTTTTTTTTACTAAAAGCAAAATTGTCAAATGTATGCTTGATTTTAATGGTGAACGAAGGCTATAAGAATTGAAAATCAAACCTGAGATCTCTTTAGGAAGTCATGTCCTCTCATGAGTGTAGGTCCAATTTCATCTACTAGACTACTTGCAAGTACGGCTTGAATGGAAAAACCAGTATCCCACACTTGACTACCAAAACTCTACATACAAATAAAACAGGATATATCAAAATCAGCAATCCCTTCTTTTCTTGCAAGGTACATCAGCACTCATAAATTTAAAACTCGAAAACCAAAGATTGGGCTTATTCAAATATTTAAATGAATGTACTGGTGTCCAAAACCAAACCTAAATAGAAAACCATTTTAGGGAATGTGTCAGTTCGTTTAGACCCCTGTAAACTAGATTGTTTAACCTAATTAATTAACCAAGTGAATATTTAGGTTTATTATTCAGATCTAGGTTAAAACAATAACAATCATATCAAGTAAAGCAGCGGAAAAATAAAGAACACAACGATATGATGACCCAGGAAAACCAAACCGGTAAAAAACCTGGGGAGGATTTAACCTAGCTATCTTCAAGGTAAAATAGCAAATCCACTAGAAAGAATTGAAGTTTACACAATAGCGACTTAGACCACTAACATCCTATTGCTACCCAATGTAGGAAACTTACTACCACGACCACGTGACAGCTCCGAGACCACGGACTCCTTCTTTCTTTGATCTTTGCAAAACACAAACACCACCGTTTGTAACTTTGAGATCCCACTCAAAGGTTTAGCAACACAAACTCTCTTGTTTGTGACTCCAAGACCACCCTTGAAGGTTTAGATCATCAGTATCTTTGATGACTAGAAAAGGCAGCAACTTCAGCAATACCGGATCTTGAGATTCTTCAAGGAACAACACCGGTAGAAGTAATAAGAGAGGTTTTAGGAGCAAAACCCTAAATACAAAAGAGGCACACTCTTCTCTCTCTAAAAAGCCTTATAAAAAACGTGCTTAGGGTTTCCTTTATATAGTGGGAGAAGTAGATCTGAAACCCTAATCCTTAATGGACTAGAACTGTTGTTTGGGCTTAATTAAAATTCTGCAGATACGACTTTCGATCGATCGAGCCTGTTTTTCGATCGGTCGAACCAGACAGATTCTGAAATCTTCTTTCTGCAGCTTGTATGTTCTTGTGTGCTCACGATTTGCCAATTGTTCTAAACTTTTAGAACCTAACAATCTCCCCCTTTGGCAATTCGTGACAAAACTTTCATACAAAATGAAATGTTAAAATACAAGAACAACCCAATACAATAAAATACCTAATTACATCACAAATCCCAATCTAAGACTCATAACCTAGAAGTTGCCAAGAAGAGGTAGAAGGTCTTGATCAGAATGCACCTGTCTTTCCTGAAACACTCAACAAACACGTCACCGCATGTGTGGAAAGAAAGACATATAAACAATAATATGAAACTGAATATAAAAACAAAAAATAAATTCTAACTCTCCCCCTAAGTTAGATACAACAAAAAGTTTTTATATTCTCCCCTTTTCAAAAACAATTTTCTCCCCCTAAACAAGACAATCAGGATTCCCACATTTCATCTATTTCTCCCCCTTTTTTGTCACGTATTGACAAATACAACTCAAACAAAGAGTAAACATGAGAGAAAAAAGAGATAGAAACTAGAGAGAACTCCCCTTATAAACAACAAAGTTAAAAAAAAAAAAAAACTTTTCTCCCCCTATAAAAATAGGAAAAACAAAACAAGTTTTGGAAAAAACAATTTTGAGGAAAATTTAGGAGGTGTGGATAAATAAAAATACACAAACCAAAAAAAAATTGAGTTGAGGATACACATGAAGAAAAATATTCTCTCTTTCAATAAATGCAAACTTGACACTATGTGACCTATAAACAGTTGCATGAGTAGAGAAAATATTTGCACATTATTATCCATCATATCTCTTAAGAAAAATATTTTCTGCAATTCACACATAAAAAAATAGCATATACTAAAATGTACAAAGGACTCAAAAATTAATCAATCAATTTTTAATTCAAGTTGAGTACCCAATTTAGCAAAGTGTATGCATGTTATGTGTGAAAACAATGAGAGAAATGAATGCAAAACTGCAAGATGGATACAGAAAAACAATGCAACTCATGTGAATCCTAACCATAAACGATGCATGAAAAAAATTTGGTCAAAAACTCTAAAAACTGAAAATTTTTCAGTTTCGATCGATCGAGCATCGATCGAATACCAATCGAGTCAGACAGAATCAAACCAAAAATTTTAATCGCAATTTCGATCGGTCGAGAGACAGATTCGATCGATCGAAAATCTGCAAAACTCAAATTTTTGAAAAACAGAACAATTTAATGCAGTAACTCCTCAAAGCATAGTAATTCATGAATGAAATGCATGAGTATGAGACTGAAAGTTTTTCAAAAACATATGAATACAGCCCAGATCTTCCAAAATTAAGATTTTCAATCAATTTGTCCTTAAAACTCAAATTTTGCATCAAAATCAAGGAACATATAATCTTGGATGGCCACAACAAAATCACACACAATATCATGTACAAAGTTTAGTAAAGAGTAACTTGTGTACTATGTGCAACTAGCAAAAGCTTGAGAGACATGTGAGGTGATATGTGAATAGTAATCAATCACAAAGTCTACAAAATTCATCACATAAATTTGAAAGAGACTATCACCTAAAGAGTTACATCATATAACTCTCATATCTCCTAAATTAAAAGCTTGCAATCATGTAAGTTTCTTGATTTGCCTCATAATGTACACACCAATTTTAATTAATTTGAATTCATTATAGCCCAATAATGTACACACCAATTTTAGCATTTAACCGAGGCTACACCTTATGTTCTTTTTGTGCATGTGCTACACTTTCTCGAGCACAAAATCTTACGATATGCACTAAGGTGTTCATGATTGGCTATGTGACTTCAAGATCAAGACAAAGTGATCAAAAAAACTATAAACATCTTCCCACACAACATGCACTACAAAGCTTTCAGCTAGTAAAGTGCAATAAATAAGCTCATCCAAGCTAAACAAAGTACATAAACATGTTATGTAAAGATAATATGGCCAACCTTGATTACAAATCCAAGATATATAATACAAAACACATAAAAATATTTTTGGTTTAAAAGAAATTTTATGACCAAAAACAAAAAGCACACAATATTCTAAATGAACAAAAAATGCAAATGCAATGCATGACAGTGCTTAACTAAGCTATAGAGGGTACACAAACAAGAAATATCAATTTCTTAATTAACCCTTGAGTACATGTACAAACTAGTACATACTCAAACAAAATCAAAAAATAGCTTAGGACTTATAGAACACATTCTATTCAAGTTTCTCCACAATGTCAAGCATGTTCTAAATCAAGAGAGATATCATAATTCATGTAATCCTCAAGAGAAAATAAAACAAGACACAAAATAAAATATTTTTGTCTTTTTGAAATTTTTCAATGTTTTTGAATTTTTTTTTATAAAAAAACAACCTAAAAAACAAAACAACCAAAAACAAAAACAAAACATGTCCACAAATAATTGAAAGAATTAAATCAGGGACAAGTCAACAACACTCACCTTAGAGAATATTTTCTCACCCATATAGCACGAGTCTTCGGTTTTGTAGGTGAAAATCCATATGAAGCAGAGTGTATTTGAGGAATTACACCAATCTTCTGAGAAAGACTAAAATCCTGCAAATTCATTTCACAAGCCAACAAGCTCAAATTTTTCAAAAGAATATGAAACAATTTATTTGGACTTATGGCAGGAGAAATATCATCACATATCCTAGATTGAAATTCAAAATGTTTAAATTTCAATTTATGACAATTAGGACGAATGTGATCGGAAATACCACAAAAGTGACAAACAGAAACAAATTTAGGAACATCAGTATTCCTAACAGCAAATCTAGTCTCAGATTTTGGTTTTTGCCTCAACAAAGAACAATTTGGTCTAATATGACCAACAACACCACAAAGGTGACAAGTAGGCACAAAAACAGATTTCTTATGCTCTCTAACAGTAGGTTTAGACTTAGGTTTAGAAACTTCAGCGTCAACATCAGAACTTTTACCTTTGTCTAACCTAGCAAAATAAGCCTTTTCTTTATTATTCCTCTTGAAATGAGGGATATAAACATTTTCAGCTTTAGGCTTAAGAGAAACAGAAACACTTCTGTTATCAACAGCAGGCTTGGTACTAATCAGATTTTCAATTTTAGTCTTAGATTCAACTAAATCTTGTTCCAAGCTCTTCATCTTCTCATCTTGAGAGGAAATTTGATTTCTCAAAAATTCATTCTTTTTATTAGATTCATCTAATCTCACAATCAATTCTTCTTTTTCAAGATTAGCCAATTTTAACTCTTCCTTGAATTTCTTAGCAACTCTCATAGTTTTCAATAATTCCTTACGAAGAGTTTCACAGGCATCAAAAAGATCAACAGAAACAACAGTGTCCTTTTTATTCAAATCATCACAATCTAAAACAGTAAGACACTTAAAATTATCCATGATAACAAGGATCAAGGATCAACTCTTAGATCAAAGGATCTACAACAGAAGAGCTACCCGCTCTGATACCACTTGTCAGTTCGTTTAGACCCCTGTAAACTAGATTGTTTAACCTAATTAATTAACCAAGTGAATACTTAGGTTTATTATTCAGATCTAGGTTAAAACAATAACAATCATATCAAGTAAAGCAGCAGAAAAATAAAGAACACAACGATATGATGACCCAGGAAAACCAAACCGGTAAAAAACCTGGGGAGGATTTAACCTAGCTATCCTCAAGGTAAAATAGCAAATCCACTAGAAAGAATTGAAGTTTACACAATAGCGACTTAGACCACTAACATCCTATTGCTACCCAATGTAGGAAACTTACTACCACGACCACGTGACAGCTCCGAGACCACGGACTCCTTCTTTCTTTGATCTTTGCAAAACACAAACACCACCGTTTGTGACTTTGAGATCCCACTCAAAGGTTTAGCAACACAAACTCTCTTGTTTGTGACTCCAAGACCACCCTTGAATGTTTAGATCATCAGCACCTTTGATGACTAGAGAAGGCAGCAACTTCAGCAATACCGGATCTTGAGATTCTTCAAGTAACAACACCGGTAGAAGTAATAAGAGAGGTTTTAGGAGCAAAATCCTAAATACAAAAGAGGCACACTCTTCTCTCTCTAAAAAGCCTTATAAAAAACGTGTTTAGGGTTTCCTTTATATAGTGGGAAAAGTAGATCTGAAACTCTAATCCTTAATGGGCTAGAACTGCTGTTTGGGCTTAATTAAAATTTTGCAGATACGACTTTCGATCGATCGAGCCTGTTTTTCGATCGGTCGAACCAGGCAGATTCTGAAATCTTCTTTCTGCAGCTTGTATGTTCTTGTGTGCTCACGATTTGCCAATTGTTCTAAACTTTTAGAACCTAACAGAATGTTTTCATTCACAATTCGATATAAAGTGAAATGTAATCTTCAACAGACACAAAAGATTCTATAATTGTTTTGTTAAATACGAGTACTAACCTGCATTTTTATTCCATCTTCAGCAACCCATATGTAATCTGGGATCCTAGCAAGATGCTTCTTGAAATAATCTCCATTTGGATCTTCAACCCAACAAGCAAGCATACATAGAACCTGTTCAATGCATATGGTATTTGGTATATTGTCTTATAGCCTAAGTAGAAGCTCACCATTGTTTTTTCTTAATTGTAAAGTTACATTACCTTTTCCACACATCCAATGGTAATGTATCGACTGTTCTCATCTTCATAATGAATGTGCTTCATTGTTACTTGAAGAGCCTTCTCTCTAACCAACTTGTTAAATGGCCAACGAGTAAGAAGAGGCTCAGTGAATATGTATAGGCTATCCCAAAGAAAATCTTGTATCAATGGATGGGGATAGTAGTTATCCTCCTATAATAATAGTTTTGCATAATCAATGCATTGCAAGAAATACATAAAAGCATATATACCGAGGAACAAAAATAGACCAAAAGAAGAAAATTAAGATAAACTCACCTTTGCGCATAGATGACGCACACTCTTCCAGTTAACTTCATTATATGGCTTTGTGTAGAGTTCTTCCCTCAATTGAAGAATGAGCGATGTAATAGGGCCAACAAACCTTTTCCCATATAGGTATGACATAGGCATGTACACCATCCGGCAGTAGCACAACATTTTGGCTACGTTTTAGGGACAAGCAATTGATAAGCTATTAGTAAAATAGAAATTCAGAATGTTGCAAGTTTTATTATGAACTTAAAAAATAAAATAAGGTAAAACCTCTGTAGTAAAAGCTTCAAGTAGAGGTGACAGATTCAAATAGAAGTTGTAAACAAACATTGTACAAACCTGGATGCATGGGAAGAAACGAAGGAAGGATCCAAAATTCTGGGGGCATTGGATTGCTTCCAATCCATTCAAACAAACCAAGTATCTACAATAAAGGAACATTGCATTTCCAATTTGGTTAAAAGAAATATGGTTAGATTTTCTTTTTCATTACAAATTATTTTTAATATGTAAGTCTATACTAAACATGGTCATACCGAAAGCCAAGTCTTTCCCCAAGAAGGTATGTGTGTAACACCACCATGATCAAGGATCCATTTTCGTGCTCTTACACAAGCATTGTCCTGGCCTCCATTAGGTCCTTCCCCAAGCATACGCATACAAATATAGTTGAGAGCCGTACAAAACATGGTGCTATGGCCCTCTATGTGAAGTCCCCAACCACCATCTTCATTCTAATAATTTACAAAATGGTTGTTATATAGGAAAGATTGAACTAAAAGAAAAAGGTAGGTACGAAATGTAGCCGAAGCTCTAATTTTGTCATTATGATTAACTTGTAAAGCTTCCAAAAATATGTACCTGATGGTAATATATGTATCGAAGGATTTCTTTTTGATACTCAGCAGGAAATACAGTATTAAGATGACCTGTAATATACATACAGAATACCTGCATTTTTTGAAAACCATAAGAAGTCACAGGCAGGCATCTCGTAATTCAATTTCACATTGTATTGGAAACAATTGTATTATTCACTTTAAAATCAATCTTACATGTTTCAGTGGTATACATTGGATGAATTAAAAGAAATTATATCAGTAAGCACAATTTTCTATAGTTTTTCTCCCCCTAAATGATATAGTATGATATTACCCTACCAATTACCTCTCACAAAATCCATATAAGTGGAAATTTTTTGTATTGGGTATGGCATTTTTAGTTTGATACCGCCCAAAAAAAAAAAAAAAAACTCTACTAATGTATTCTTTGTAAATAAGTATGCGAAAATAGTATGTGTTCCATGAAGTATTGATCACAATGATGCTATTTAATGATGAAACTCACCAAGGGTGGAAGGAAGAACAATGGGCCAGCATTTTCAGCTGGCCAATGACCATCACTAGCTTGCAAGGCTGAATAGAAATGGACAGCCCTCTTCAATGCAGTTGTGGCATTTTCATATGTGATTTCTTGCCCATCCTCAATCTTAATTGGAGTGATTGTTTGTTTGAAATTTCTCTCCCTCAAAAACTGCAACCATTTTGACAAAAAAAAAAAAAAATTTGATGAGAATAGTGTCAACAAATTTATGAAGCATTAGTAATTAAGCCTAATATATAATTAAATATCATCAAAATTTTTGAATCTTTATAGATTACAATGTACCCACAAGTGAGACCAATATCATCACCTAATAATACTATAGAATTTCATTTCCTATATCAACCAGCCAAAATCACATTTATAGATTCAGCCTCTTCATAACAACAATATAAATAGAAGGCACATATTTTACTACTATATGCTACCTTTTAATCTGATGCTGCATGCACAAAACTAAGGCATTGGGAACAGGTGTGCACTGGTTCCAACATCAAATTTAACTTCCTATATGGTTTAGACATTGATTATAATAATTTAAAAAAAAAATAAAGAAAAGAGAAAAAGTTGAATCTATAAATTTTTTGACCAATTCCTAACTGCAAAAGAATACCAAATCCTATTGACCATTTAAATTTGATATTTTAATAATATATAATTGCAAACACCCTATTTTATTCTCAATTAATGATGATACGTAGCTTCTCGTGTCTGCATCCCCTAACAATGACCAAATTAAATTACTGGGCTAGACTCTCCAATATTTTTTCTCATTTTTCGTCTTATATTTGTTTTTTTACTTTGCTTTTATTTATGATTTAATCCCTCTTCTTCTTTGTTTTGGATAATTTGATAGTTCAAACTAGTGGAGATTTAAATCATGAATATTTTCATTAGAAATACCAAGATATGCTAGTCAAACTACAAGTCTAATAGTAATTTCTATCTTAAATGAATTATAAATCACGAAATTTGTTATATATCATTTGTGGTTGAAGTTTTTATATTTTGTCCAATTTATCAATTTCAAAAAAACTTCTCACTTTTATATTTTGTCCAATTTATCAATTGCACCCAACGTGGATCCATTCAAGTATTGACAAGGCTTTAGGCTTTTTATTTATTTATTTATTTATTATTATAGAGGAAATACTTTAGGCTATTTGTAAGTTGTAACGGGCTGAACTAAAGAAGAAGAATTTGGACCAACTTAAAAAAAAAAATTTCCTAAGGTGGGCTAGTTTAGATAGAACAAGTTTTCAACTCATTCTCTCAAAAAAAAAAAAAAAAAAAAAGTTTTCAACTCATTCTTTGGTGGGCTGGATTTATAATGAGTTTTTTTTTTTTTTTTTTTTTTTTTTTTTTTTTTTTTTTGAAAAGGATTTATAATGAGTTTGTTGAATGAAGTCCATTTCCTTTTAATATAGTTTAATAATTTTTTAATATAAAGTCAAGATAAAATATATGTGCTATTTTTCCTCAAAAAAATGTGCTATTTTTCCTTGGATCCCTAAAATAAATATGTTATTTAACATGCTTTACGTAATCCCTAAAAAATTGGTAAAAATACTATTTTGGTAAACTTTACGGAAAAATTATTTTTGTCCCTAAATTTTAAAAAGTTATTTTTTCATCTTTAAAATTTTGTAAAGAGTTTTTTTAATAGTTTAGAGACAAAAATAAGGATGAAAAAAGAACTTTTCTCAATAGTTTAGGGATGAAAAGGAAATTTAAGTTGAAGGACTGAAAGTAAAATATTGTCAATTATTTAGGGATGAAAAATAAAATTTTCAATAATATGGGAGGAAAATGAACTTTTAAATGTGAGGGATGAAAAATAAACTTTTGGTAAAGTTTAGGAATTAGAATAGTATTTTACCAAAAAAAAAAAAAAAAATTGTTTTGCACAATAAAATTATCACTTGCAATTATTATTGTTACTACTCACTAATTTGCATGATGCTAAAATTTTTGCATTAAATAACATTTCTCCACTATACAAAAGATTAAAAATGCATAAAATGATATGAATAAATACAAAAGAGATCTATTTTTACAAGGTAAAAATCCATGTATAACATGACACCCAATTTATTCTCGAGCATATTCAAAATGGATCAAGTGAATGTAACAACAATAAATACTACGCTTTAACTTTTAGATATTAATAGATCATGTCTTTTTTTATTATCACCTGCACTTGTTTGCATTGTTGAAATAAATTTAGGATAATAAAAGTATCCATTAAATAATTGATTAAACACCAAATTAGCCTTACTTATCGAATAGAGACCAAAAAGTATTTTAAGCGCACATAGGTGCCTCACACTTTTTTAGAAGGGTAAATTGCAAATTATACTCCTGAAGTTTGGGATTGATTGGATTTTACACCCCAAAGTTTCAGAAACTTGATTTTGCACCTTGAAGTTTGATTCTGTTAGCAATTCACTCCCTACGATTAGTTTCTGTTGTTAAGTGACACATCATTATGCTGGTGTGTTTTATTCTTGCCAAATCAATCCCAAAACTACGCTATTTCAGTGATGACCAAGCTCACACGATCAAAACTATATAGTTTCAGGCCTAAACGTAAAACATATTTCTATAGTTTAAATGACAGCGTTCAAGCTAAACTCTAAAATAAAAAAATAAAAACCATAACCCCACAATCTGTCTAACCAGCTTAGTCCTGGACAGAGAAACCAGGAATGCCATTGAGAAAAGCTGAATAGCCCGTGAAGAGAATTGTCCCACTTCCTCTTTCAACCATACCCGAAAGAACCTAATTCCAATTTTATGGTTACCAAAAAAAAAATTCAAATTTTTTCAAATTAATCAAATCAATTTTAAACCCAAGAAATTATTGTGAACACAGCAAGAGTCTGGAAAGAATCAGTTAAAAAGTGTTTGGTTTCCGACAACATATATTAATGAAACAAAAATTAAGGTTGAAAGTCAATATAATAACACATGGGAATTGAAGATGATTATAGTACTAGTTTATGGCTAGTATCTGATGATAGCTGTTGGGTGCAGTGGAAGGCACCAATGGAAGAGACTATAAGGGACTTCTGAAAGGAGTCAACTAGAATGTCAGAGAAGTTTGTGGGTTGCCAATTCGTATTAGTATTAGAGTAACCATTGCTGCATTGTACACCACGGGATTTGCCTGGGTTCACACAGCCGATGGTCTGAAGACAGATCGTGGGGTTATGGTTTTTGTTTTTTGATTTAAATGCTGTTGTTTAAGCCAGAGTAATGTGTTTTAGGTTTAGGCCTGAAATTTTCTCTCAAAAAAAAAAAAAAAAAAGTCTAATACTTTCTCACAAAAAAAAAAAAAAAAAAAAATGTTTAGGCCTGAAACTACATAATTTTGATTGTACTAGCTCTTCACTTGGTCATCACTGAAATGACGTAGTTTTGGGGCTGATTTGACAAAAATAAAACACATTAGCATGATGATGTGTCACTTAACAAAGAAACTAACTGTAGGGGGTGAATTGCTAACGAAACCAAACTTCACGGTATAAAATCAAGTTTCTGAAACTTTGGGGTATAAAATCCAATCAACCATAAACTTCAGAGGTGTAATTTTCAATTTACAATTTCCAGAATATAAACCTGTTTTCTGAACCCATCATCCTTGGTGAACCAAGATTTATTTCCTTACTCATCGAGACAATTAAGTGAAATGGTTTTTATTTTATTTTATTTTATTTTTTGTCTTCCCTTTAACAAATATACAATAAGTGACAACTCCTATATTTTCTAAAAATTTACATTTTCCAACGAACTCTTGAAAACCTCTTTTTATTTATTTTGAAGATAAAATTTTTCTGGAAGCATCACGTGAAAGTGCCAACAATAATTTATTGCACAATGAGAGCATAAGATAATGAAAGGACAATATAAGGCCTGAAGCCGCGTTTTTAAAAAAGCGGCTTCAGGCCGTCCCATGGGCCGCGTTTTTACGAACGCGGCCCAGACACAAGCTTGAGGCCGCGTTTATTGAAACGCGGCCCAGAAAAAAACCCTGAGGCCGTGTTTCAAAACGCGGCCTCAAGCAGTTTTCTGAAGCCACGTTCGAAAATCGCGGCTTCAGTTATTCTTTGGGGCCGCGTTTATTAAAACGCGGCCCCAAATTTGCCTAAAGCCGCGTGTCTTTAGGTTTTGAATCCCTCTTCCTATATCAATCTGAATCCCTTTAGGTTTTGAATCCCTCTTCATCACCCTCACACATCACCCTCCAGAGCTCCAAGAGTCCTCATCACCCTCATCTCCATCACCGAGTCCCCCATGCACACACTGGTTTAGCTCCGATCTGATCTCCGATCGCGCCTTGGAGCGCGATCGCCGATCCGATCGGAGATCGCGCCTTGGAGCGCGATCGCCGATCCGATCGGAGATCGACCCTTGGAGCGCGATCGCCGATCCGATCGGAGATCGACCCTCGGAGCGCGATCTCCGATCGGATCGGAGATCGAGCCTTGGAGCTCGATCTCCGATCGGATCGGAGATCGAGCCTTGGGCCTCCATCTCCGATCAGATCAGAGATCGAGGATCTCCGATCTCCATCTCCGGCCACAGCAGCTACTCCATGCTTGTTTCCCATTTCTGTTTTTTCTGGGTATTCTTTGAATTTGAGTTTTGAGTTCTTGTGGGTTGTGATAATTTGGTTGTGTATTAGTTATATTATTGTTGGATTTAGTTGTTTAGGATTTTCATTGTTTCAATTTTGAATCATGTGCTGCTGTTTGTGTACAAATTTTTTGCTGGGTTTGTGTATGTTTAAGTATGTAATGTGTTTGTGTTTGCTGAGTTTTAACTTGTTGTGTTTTAATTTTCTTGTTCTTGTTCATGTTTAAATTTGCTGTGTTTTAATTTTTTGCTGGGTTTGTGTTTGTTTAAATATGTAATGTGTTTGTGTTCAAATTGTTTGCTATGTTTTAATTTGCTGTGTTTTAATTTTCTTGTTCTTGTTCTTGTTCATGATCAAATTTGCTGTGTTTTAATTTTTTGCTGGGTTATGTGTTTGTTTGATTCAAATTGATTTCAAATTTTTGTTAAAATTGCTGTGTTATTAGTTTTTTTTCCAGAAAACAAAAGCACTTCAGAATTATTTTTCAACGAAAATAATTCTGAAAAAGCAATAAATTTAAATAAATTTATTGCTTTTTCAGAATTATTTTTTTTAAAATATTTTCGGCAGTAGCCGCGTTTTAAACGTGGCCTAAGGTGGACTGGTCTTAGGCCGCGTTTAGAACGCGGCCATTGACCTTGGTCTTAGGCCGCGTTTTAAACGCGGCCATAGACCTTGGTCTTAGGCCGCGTTTTTAAAAGTGCGGCCATAGACCCCAGATGCCTATAGTCGCGGGGTTTAGGCCGCGTTTAAAAACGCGGCCTAAAAAAACGCGGCCTAAGGCTATGGCCGCGTTTTTAGGACTTTAGGCCGCGTTTTTTAAACGCGGCCTAAAGTCTTTTTTTTTGTAGTGTATAGACTAATATTAAGAAATCAACAGTTTTAGGAATATAGCCTTAAGTGGTTAATTGTGAGTGCCAGAACAAAATTTGTCACATCGTTCATATTTTATGGGTCCAAATTACATATATAACAGATTTATATTGTAGAAGCTCAAATTATTATTAAAAATCAAACATTGTAATAGATTATAATAATCATAAACTATATAATAAAATTTGAGTCTAGAAGTCATGGTTGCACAAAATAGCTGCACCAAATTTTTTAGATAAAGAACAAACAATTTATTTGTTCCTATCAACTACTATTAGTTTTTTTCCATTAAAAAAAAAATATTGTTAGTGTTTTAACAAAACACACAACCTTTTTTTTTTTGGCATTTTTAACGGCTTAATTGTTTTTGTGGGGGTAAGGGCCCAGATCTGGTATTGGGCCTTGGATCCCGTCCGAGGAGCAATGGCTCCTCGGACAAGCTAAACATGGGCCAGATTCAGATCTCAGAAACCAAGGCGAGTTTCTAAAAAGCTCCGGCGACAAGTACATACATCTCGAGCGCACCAGTAGGTGGAAACTAGGAGATACCTAAGGGAAAGTCATTACCACCACATTTAATACACTGCAGCTACTTTTCTGGCCACATTTATGAGGAGAAGACCCCTGAACAGTGCTGCATTGGAAACCACAACTTACAAGGGGCCAGAAAGGGTGACTGATGGGACAGACACTGAAGTGGTAACTTAGATGGCCAATAAGTGGAGGTTCAGGATCATTAAGAAGGGAGTATATAATGCAAGAGACCCCTGAAAGAGGGGGAGGGGAAAGAGAGAGAGGAAAGTCTTGTAATAGAATTGAAAGGGCAAAAAAAAAAGAACCAGTCTCCTCGGATTTGGCTGAGGACATTTTCTGATATAAAACATTCATCGTCTTTTTTTGTTGATTAAATCTGCTAGCTCATCACGGATTTCACTATAGCCTAGTTTTCCAACCACTTCTCTATAATTTTATTGTTTGGGCTTTTTGGGCTTGCGTCCATACACTTTTTGGGCCACGAATTCAAATACTCCCCCTACAGTTTTTTTCAATATTTTTTTAATTCTATCTTATTTGATTGATAATATTTTGATAAACATAGTAGAATTTAAGTGTGTTTTTAAAATAAAATAAAAATTGTCCTATTTGATTTTACATTATATATATATATATATATATATATAGGGCTCTTTTGTTCTTATCTAACCTATGTTCTAGGATTTGAAATAAAATAGCCACATTATCATAAACTCAAAATCTATTTTGCATCTAAACAAAAAAAAATATCACCTAAGCGCTAAATTGGGCCAAACTGTCAAAAATGGATCAAAGTGAACCGAACTAGTCCGAAATATACTAAACTGGACCGAATGTACCAAATTAGACCCAATGGTCTGATATGGACCGAATTGGATGGTAATTGACCAAACTAAACCTAATGGACCGAATAGACCAAATAGACTGAATTTGACCAAATTGACCAAAATGGATCAAGCTGGACCGAATGGACTGAATTAGACCAATTTGGACAGAATTTGACAAAACTGTGCAATGCACGGGTCTACTAAAAGTATAATATGATATATGGTTTTTAATGAAGCCTTGTTATTAATTTATAGTTTGTAGTTTGTAGTTGTACCAACGGGAGACATGAGTGGGAATTATGATTTTTCTCAAACCAATTAATTAGCCCAGGAAAAAAAAGGACAAGAAGTTTGCTTAAACAGTAAAACGCATTTATTCTTTCTTTCTTTCTTTCTTTCTTTCTTTCTTTCTCAGAGTTTCACATTATTGACATGTCCATGATCATGAATTTCACTTCTACCCACCTAGGTTCATAAAAAATTAGGCTGTAACTCGTACATTTTAGCTTACCTATGACACCTACCAATCTTATATCTTTTGATTGCTTTAATTATAATTCTTTCTAGAACCACAACAAAAATTTATGAAATTTTACAACATTTCTAATTTGGCCTACCACCTCATAATTATGGGGTTATTGAAAAAAAGTTATTGTAAATTGTGGTAGATGCATGTGTAAAGTGGTGGCTAATTTGAGAACATTGTGAATTTTTGTTATGTCCATAGTTTTATTGTTAATTTTAGTAACAAGTAGTAAATTGTACGTGGCTATAAAGCTAATTAGTTCAGTGTTTTTCAACCCCTATGCCTTCAAACTGATATCTATTGGATATCTAAAACCTTTTTTTGGAATCTTATTAATTCCAAAAATTTGTATAATTAGTATTATGCTTGTGCAATTAAGCAAGAATTATAAATAATACAATTAAATATTTGAATTAAAATCAAATAATAACATATATAGTAAAAAAAAAAAAAAAAAAACCACGGTAATAGAGGCTCACTCAAAGTAAATTATATTAAAGCTTTTCATGTACTTAGATACGACATTTAAACGGAAGGTTTGACTCGTTTGAGAGTAATGAAAACCTAGCGTACATCAAAGAAAAATCGTTCTACCCTATAACAATTTTCCCATAATACAAGTTTTACATGATATTGCTAAAAATTTAAATCATTCTTTTCATATAAACAAATTGTCCTGTCATTGTAAGTCATATAGCAAATAAGAATCATATTACTTAAAAAATTAATTCTTTTTTTTTTCCACTCAAAATTGAAACTCAGCCGCACATACATTAAGGAATTTAGAGAGAGGGAATCCTCTTAACTCAAAATCCTAAGTTTGTCCACGATATTTAAGACACAGTTTTGACTTATATACACACACACACACACACACACACATATATATATATATATATAGACACACACATTATAATTTTTAAAAGGAACATTCAATCAATAAGGCAAAATCAGGATAGTGATAGCGATATGGAATTTATCTTTACCCATAAATTGAAAGTATTCATATGCCTATTACTCGACTTGTTTTAATGTTAAATTTTTTATATTTTATTATTTATCCGAATAATCTCCAATACAAAAAGTAAATTAACAATGCCCCAATTAAAAGTAAACGTGACGTCCATACCCCACATCTCTAGCATGGTACTCCTTTTTTTTTTTCTTTTCTTTTTTTTTTTGGTTTGTTTAAGGTGAGATTTCCAAGTGTTATAAAATTACAAGAAAGTTAATTTAGGGAATATTTTAATAAACTTTTTATGAAAAATTTTTTTGGCAAATATAATTGTTTTAAGAACATTCATTAACAGGACCTAAAATTTTGGGTTACATTATGAATGTTCTTAGGATAATGGTTAACAATCCATTTGAAAAATATTTTAACGCCATTTTTATGAAAAATGAAAAAGCTGTTAAAATATTAATTATTTTTTTTCCTTAAAAACTTTTTTTAATTGAATTTTAATCATTGCTTTAAAGGCATCCGTTAACATTTCTCAATTTATAAAGACTTGGCTTTATTTGTCAGAATAGGAACATACAACTAAAATGGATACATATCATGATTGTGGATACATATCACTATCATGATAGTCTAATTAATACTCCAATGTAACTTATAATTAGTTGGTTGGTTGTTAGCATGTGGTGGTTGGGGCTCTACGTAATGACATTAACAAAGATCATGAATACAGACACCTGATATCTCTGACGAAGTCATCTCTTGCCATTAATGAAAAGCGTATGCAACCTTAAATTACTAAGTCATGGGTGCAAACTAATGAATTATTGAAACGGTTATGTTAACAAGTGTTCTTAGGGTATTAGTTAACAATTTATTTTAGGAAAGTTTTGACACCACTTTTATGGGAAATGAAAAAAACTGTCAAAACATTAATTGCTTTTTTTTTTCTTTTCCCATAAAAATTTTCTTTAAATAGATTGTTAACCAATGCTCTAAGGACATTTGTTAGCATTTTTTTTATTGAAAAAGTATTTCAAACAAGTTTCGTTATGGTTCATACAGGTTTCAAACAAGTTTCACTATGGTTCATAAATTAATATTAATCATTCCTTGACTTATTCATTTAAGACACTCCCTAATAGAGTAAGACTTAGATATAATACTTATATGCTGTTCCTTAAATTCTCCTTTTAAAATTATGCCATGTTGATTTTTTCTTATGGGATGGAAGTGTATTTTTTAATTAAGTAGTTACATAGCTAAATCTTAAGAGGGGAACCTAAGGAACAGTACCTAAAGTACTGTACCTAAGTTTTGTCCCTCCCTAACAAATATCCATCCAAAAATTTATCTACTACCACGCACCCTTAATACGATAATCACTCTATAAGTATTAAATATTTGTGGAGTAGGGGCATATTGACTAACTAAGCATTCAAAAAAACAGGGCAAAGGCAGTAAAGTATGAACAGCAAAATTGGCTTAGGGGGCAAGGAAGATTAATTACTATTACTTAGGAACAGTACACCTGCTGTAGCATGCAGTCATGGCAATCCGAAGTTCCGAACTTTTTTGAAATGTAATATTTTTATTTATCGTATTTAAGGTTTTTATAAGACACTAAATAACCGCTTGAAACTAAATCTATTTCATATATATAATCGAAAAAATTTATATATATATATATATATATATATATTATAAACACTTTTTATGTAATATTATTTTAATGATGTCGAAGGCAACCACTTATAACCACACTCAAACCACACAAATAATTTCTTTTATCAATTTTTTTTCTTTTTTTGAGAAACATACACACAAGGGAAGAAATGATGAAATTCTTACACAAAGGCACAAGTGCAAGACCATATAATTAAGTGATTGTTGAGGAATTATTGCAGTATTTGCTTCGTTTAGCTTTCGGATTCCAAGTTGGACCATCTTTCATATTTTGGGTGCATTAGATCACAACATAAAACCTAAAATTACTATTCTAACAATCATAATAAGGAGAGGAAAACTTGAATCCTAGACATATTTTTGGGAAGCACAGAAATCTGCCAATTGAGTTACAAGCTCTTGGGCTAGGCATATATTTAAAACTTACAAATATGCCACTTTTCTAGCTAGTAGATTTTCCTTAAAAAAGAAAAAAAAATCTAGAGTCCAAATCCTGGGCCCTTTTATATATATTGGACAATTACAGAAAAGTAATCAAAATAAATAACTTGGTAAAATTTGTCAATAGGTATATATTAAATTGAGGGTATGTAACCTATAAATAAATACGTAATTAGGGGGCTTTCAAATCTGCCACCTCATCTGAAATTAAGCTGAGATAATAATAAATAAATAAAACGAGAGGAAGAAAAGAATAATAGTATTTATACAGTGGACAATGTACGAACATGAGGAATAATATGGATATGAAAGGTAGACAGTAGAGACTGAGAGGTACCTGCATTCGCCAAAGTAGGTCGCCACTGGGCTTGATCTGGTAGCGGTTCTTGTAGAAATTTTGACGAGCCTCTTCAACCTCAGCTCTTTCTTCTGGACTACCAGCCTCAGGGTCAAATTCCCATATCTGCCTCCCAACAAAGTTGTTTGTGCTGAAGATGTAAGGGTCATTATTGCCACCCTCAGCTATCTTGAGCTTCCACATTTTCTTTCAATCAAAATGCACTGCTATGATCAAGATTTGATAATGCTGATACCACTCTTTCTTCTTTTCAATGTTGAAAATGCAACTACTGTACACTAGTATTATTAAATCATATTTATGGAACCCATTCCGCTACCGTGACAGAACTACTCGGGCTGAGGAGGCCGGCCATGGTCCCCCCAACTTTTGAAAATAAATATATTAGTATGTAAATTAACAAGAAGAATTTTAATTTTGGTTCTAAAATATATATACTTGACCTTTCTCTCCAAAAAATTTACAAATTGACCCAAAAAATCCAACAAATAGATAACAAGAAAAATCTATAAAAAAAATGTACATATTTGGATGATAATAAAAATCTTTGGACAAATCATCAATTACAAATTTTAGCAAAAAAAATCACAAAAACTTAATAACATTTACTCAATTTCTCCCTCTCACATAAGAGCTCTACATCTCTCTCAAATGACTCCACCCTCAGCCATAGAGACAACTCTTATGCCACATACTGATCGCTCCATTCACACATCAGTTATACCTTGAAAATATTAAGACGTGCCAATTAATTGCAAAACTCTTGATTATAAAATTCTATTATTGATTCTTTTAAAAAAAATATAAATAATAATTAATAAATTAATACTAATAATGCAACGTTGTCAAAATCTAATATTGATATTCTAATTTTTTTAAATCTTTGAACTCCCTGCTACCGGCCCTTTCACCTTAACTATTGTATACAAAATAAACATAAAGCCATTTTGTCAAAAGGAAAATACTTAATTATTTATTTGTATATATATGACCCAAGAATTTAACATCAAATATATATCGTCAGTGGATTGTAATTTTCAAAAGAAATTTACTTTTTTAGTGTATATAAAACCAAGACCAAGAATATATGAACAGTATTTAAATGGTCCATGCATGGTCTTCTAAATAAAAAAAATGGTTCATAAATAAACACGGTAGAGAACTCTTTAATATATTAGTAAAAAAAATCTTCAAGTACTCTTTTCATCATAAACACGCGCGGTAGAATATGGAAGAGAGAGAGAGAGAAAGCAATGCGGGCTTACCTAAAGAGGGTGCCTTTTCAGTAGAAGTTGCCGAGAACTTTATGAGATGTGACACCCAAAACATGTCTGTCTTTGGAACTTCCTATTCAGTAAAATTGACAAGGAAATTAAGGAGGTGTAAGGGTACGGTTTTTGTTGGGTGAGGCTTAAGTTCAATGCATCTATTGTATTAGACCCGTTAAGATAGTGACACGTGTCTAAAAGTGAATATATGTCATTATCTCAGCAGGTTCAGTGTAACTGGACAATAGACCTAAACCTCACTCCTTGTTGTAAACTCATGATCACCGATGAAGCAATTTCGAACTACAACTTTCAGTGATAAAACTTTCCCATTACTCTTAGAGTCTGTTCGGTTAGAGGAGTGGAAAAGTGAGAAGATGAAAAATTGTGGGAGGATGGAAAAGTGGAATGATGGAAAATATTTAGTTTTCCCTCTTGTATGTTTGGTTGAAGAGGTGGAAAAGTGGGAGGGTGAAAAATTCTTTTATTTGGTTAGAGAGAAAAAGAGAATGATAGAAAATGTAATTTATATAAATTGACTATTATACTCTTGTTACATAATATATAAAAAATAGATTTATTTGTAATCATTAAATAATATAAAATTTATCACATCATATATATAAATTTATATTATTATAATGTAAAAATTAGATTAGGTCACATTGAAAAAAAAAAAAACAACGTTCAGTAACGTTGAAAAGGAAAAAAAAACGTTTAGTAACGTTGAAAAGGAAAGAAAAGAAAAAAAAAAAACAATGTTCAGTAACGTTGAAAAGAAAAGAAAAAAAAAAACAACAACAATGTTCCAGTAACGTTCAAAAGAAAAGAAAAGAAAAAACAACAACAACAATGTTCAGTAACGTTGAAAAAAATAAAAGAAAAAAAAAAAGAACGTTGAAAAAAAAATAGGTGGGAAGAGGGCATTTTTTAAAAGTGCTACTATAGAACTTTTCTCTCCAGATTTTCCTTCCGATTGGAAGGAAAAAAAATGTGGGCCCGGAGAGAAAACTTTCTCTCGGGTTTTCTCTCCTTCCTATTTTCCTTTCCCAAACGAATAGTGGAAAACATCATTTTCTACCCTATTTTCCTCCTTCTATTTTTCATTCTCCCTATTTTCCTTCTAAAAGAATGCACCCTTATGGGACAGGCAGGGAGTAGCAAATAAAAAGTAATAGGTACATATAAAAGTAACATGCAACAAGTCACAATCTATCACATGAAATAGTTGTAAAAAATAATATGATAAAAGTTGTGGTCTTAAAATAACTCATCACCAGGCCATTATGTCAAAACCCCTCGTTATCTTGATTGTATATGGCTAATTAACCCACTGTGACTTATAATATTTCTCTATAGCAAGTGGGGTGATACAAGTTATTTAAAATATGTTAACTAAGCAATGTTGAGAAATAGCACCATCTTTCGAGTAAGCAAAAGGTGCCATTGACACGTTCCAACCAGATCAAGAATATATATTGCCTTGCTGAATAAATAAAATAATTCTTTTGATTTAGTTTCTACCAAAAAGAAAATAGAAATTTGTAATTTTAAATCAAAAAATAATTAAGTTGGATAATAAAAAAACTTAAGGTTGCTATACTTTCAAAGGGCCTACAAATCACAACAGTGTAATATTCTTTTTCTTGTTCTATTTGTATTTTTTTTTTTCAATTGAAGAATAAAACTTGGTAAATGATACAATAGCATGTCTTCTCTGAAAATTCCTTTTAACTTTGTTTCAAAAATTTTATGTGCATTACTAGCATTACATCCACTTGAGAAAAATGAGTATCTGTCCCTAATTTACAAACTATAAAACAAAATGCATCTATTTTAAAATTATTTAGTAAAATGTCCCTGTAGGGATATTAGGTCTAGGAACTCAATATCTATGTATATATTGGGGCTAGGGCCCTATCCGAGGACGTAAAGTCGTCCGAGGAGAAGTAAACATTGTCCGGAGCGTCCACGTTAGTAAATGAAAAATTTAGTTGTGGTCATAAGGACTCAGAAAGGTGAGCCGAGGATGAATGGCTCCTCGGCCAGCCAAAGCTGGGGTCTGATGAGGGGGTCTGCCGTCCAGAGGAATGTTCCAAGAAGTTCTGTTAATATGGATAAGTATTATAGAAATATAGGACAGTAAGGAGTCCTAAAAGATCTGAAGAGAAAACTGCTACCACCGCATTAAATACTCTGCAGCTAACCCTCTGACCGCATTAATGTGGAGGTGATATCTGAACAGTGGTTTTCAGCCTTACAACTACTATACAATGACTTTAAGAAGGTGCTGATGGGACAAGTATCAGCACCAACCATCTGGCCTGCACGTGGAGGGTGAAGATGAAAGGGGAAAAGGGTATAAAAGGAGAAGGAGGCAATGAGAGAGGGGGCTCAAGGAATTAAGAGAAAAATACTGTATCAATCAATAATTGAACTTGTAATCACACTTGAAAAAAATATATAAGAACTGATCTTCTTAAATTGTGCCGAGGACGAGTTTCTTTAAGTTAAACTAGTCTATCTTCTTTTTCTTGTCAACTGAAATACACTTTAATTGTTGTCTAATTCACTAAAGCCCATTTTTTCAACCCACTCTCCACAAATTCATTGTATTGGGCTTTTTGGGCATAGGTCCATTCATCCTTTGGGCGTGAGACTCAAATCTGGTCCTTACAGTCCCTATTTTTTGAACTCAATTTTAACAAAATCGAGTTCGATGTAAAATTCGATATCCTCAAAATCAAGTTACATGTATATTTTTAAGTGGAACTTGACATTAGTAATGTTGAGTTTCATTTAAATTTTTAAAAAACATTGAAGTGACAAAATATACATAGAAGTCGACATTGCTAATGTCGAGTTTTACCTGTAACTCGATTTTTTTAAAATTAAGTTTCAAAAATAAGATCATTTTTCTAAATAGTTTCAAAATAGGGACATTTTGCTGCATAGTTTATAAATTATGGGCAAATATCCGTTTTCTCCCTAATAATTTTGTAGACACAAATCTCATCTACTCTGGTATGTTTGGATACCGCTTATTTTGCTGAAAACTAAAAACTGAAAACTAAAAACATTGTAGCAAAATAATTTTTAAATATGTGAATAGTACTGTGAAACCTAGTTTTAAAGTTATTTTTTGAATAAAATACTTGTGGGTCTCATGTAGCACACAAGACCCACAAAAAAAGCAAAAAAAAAAAAAAAAAAAAAAAAAAAAAAAAACTCTTCTCTTCCTGCACAGGACCTACAGTGCACGTTCTCCCCAAAAAAAAAAAAAAAAAAAAAAAAAACGCAGACGCTGCCTTTATCATCAATATCCATTCGGGTACTATGTCACATGACTAAGGCATTGGGTGGTAGTGTGCGTTGGTTCCAACATCAAATTTCACTTCCTATGGTCTAGCCATTGATTAAAATTATTTAAAAATAAATAAATAAAGCAAAGAGAAAAACATCTATGCTGTTTCAATACAAGAATTTGAGTTGACGATTGCGGTGAACAATGACAACTTTTTGACCAAATCATCTTAACACTAAAAGTCTAAAACCATACTAGATTTTCAACACCAAATCCTATTGATCAGTTAAATTTGATGTTTTATTAATATACAATTGCATACACCCAATTTAATTTATTCCTCTATTTTGGAACATAATTTCTTACCCAATCCTATTGATCACTTTTTGACCCAATTTAATTTATTCCTCTATTAAATGACAGGTTTAGACTCACCAATTATCTTTCTCACTTGCCAGGTTAAGTTTGTTAAATACTTAATTCTAAAAAAAAAAAAAAAAAAAAAGCTATAGTCTCTTGGCAATTTCTATCTTAAATGCCTTAAAAATCACATTATTTAAGTGTGCGTTTGGCATTGGCTTAAAAAACTAACTTTTTTTATTATTCAGCTTATTTTTACTACTATTTATAGGTTTCATTGCACTTTTTAATACTATTCATTAATCTCATTGTATTATTTTAACTATCTTTTAGCTTTATCTACAATACTTTTAATAAAAAATTTTCAATTTCAGCTAAATAAATTGTTACTAAACATTCACTTAATATATGAGTTATTTATCATTTGTGGTCTCTATTTTGTCAAGTTTATCAATTCCAAAAGTGATCCGAAATTCCTATTTTATTTCTTGCTCAAACTTTTTAGATTTTAATAAATTAAAAAAAAAAAGTTAACTTTTCATCTCAGTCGTTCATAGCACTTGATGTGGATCCACTCAAGTATTTATCATTTCTTTACTCTTTTAGTCCATGTGATGACCTTCACTCGATCATGTGGATCCACTGTTTGATGTAAATTACATATCAATCCTTTATCATTTAAATAAAAATAGCAAGCAATAATAATTGACAATATTAAGGACAATCTATGGCATAAAAAATAGACTACCATGTGAGCTAGTTCTATTATTGCTAACGGGCCATTATAAATGGCCTTTGTGGTGAAACCTATAAGAGTATTCACATTTGAGAATGCTATTTTATCCTATTTTACCATTCTAAAAAGGTACTTTATCAATTATACAATATCATTTTACAATACATCTAGCATCCCAATTTTTATTTTCCTATTCTACTCATTAAAATAATATATCTACACAATAAAATATATTTTTTTTTCCTTTTTTTTGTTTTTTTCCAATTTTCTCCTCCACCTCCCCTCAACCTCTATCACTGCACTTCCACTGCCTAGTCACCACCACCGCGCCTCCACCATGCACACCACGCCACCACTGCCCACTGCCCACCAAAATCCCACCGAAACAAAAACCTATATTAAAAAAAAAAAAAAAACCAACGTCACATCTGAAAACCAGAAGCCTAGCAACACTGGACCCACGCCGATCTCCACCAAACCCAGTGACCTACGCCGATCTAAGCAACCCAGAAACCCAGCAGCACCGGACCCAAACACTAGCGATCTCCGACAACCAACGAAACCTAGCAACACTGGAGTTGAGAAAACCACGACCCACAACCCACTTCAGCCATACCCACCTCTTCCTTTAAGCACCACTAATAGCCCAAAAAAAAAAAAAAAAAAAAAAAAAAAAAAAAAAAAAAAAAAACCCGAGAACACAAAACATGACCCGGATCGCAACCCACCAGAAAAAATGAACAAATGTGATGTGTGATGTTGATGTTGGGAGGAGGATAGTGTTTGGGTCTGAAGAGAGGAGAGAGTAGATGAGAAAGAGAGAAGGAAGAGAGAGAAGAGATCAGAAATAATGAGAGAGAGGAGAGAGAAATTTCGGGGAAAGTAGAATTAATTAATTAATTAATTTTTTTTCTTTTTTTACAATTGAGCTACAATTCCAAAAAATTTTGCAATTCTAGCCTTTTAGAAGTCCGAGTGCTGGAGGTTTTTTGAGGCTTTGATGCTAAATATACCTACATATAACATTTACCATCCCGGGTGCAAATGCTCTAACACTGGTCCAATTCAAGCACAATGACCATGCTAGCATTTGATTTTTGTACTGATACATCAAAAGGCAAATATATATGATTAGAAGGACCCTAGAAAATCATTAAATAATTTGCTACTGAGACACAAAATGATAAGATCCACAAGAAAAGCCTAAGCCAAGATTTAATAAACTTTTAGGTATTCGTAAAAGAATCAATAATATTGTTAAGAAGACAAAAGTATAATTTTATAAAACAAAATTGCTAAAATTGGTACTTATGTATATATTAACAATTTAAAAAAAAAATTGGGGGGGGGGGGGGGGGGGGGCTATTGCCCCCCTTTGTCCAAGTCTCCCTCCGTCCCTGGTTGTGGGGTTGCAGTCTTGTGTAGGTGGGGTTGTGGGTTTGGGGTTGTAGAGATGGGGTCCTGGACTTGTAGGTTTGGTTCAGACAAAAAGAGAAGAAGAGAGTCCAGAGAGATATGAAAGAGATAAATGAATTAAAAAATGAGAGAGAGAGAGAGAGAGAGAGAAATGAATAAAAAAATGAATAGTTTTTAGGTAATGTAAAAAATATAAATTCTAATGTAGGGTGTATTGTAAAGTGTGTTGTTTAAATAGATAAAATAGCTTTTCAAGTTGCTAAATGCTAAAAATTTAAGCTTCTATATTGTGAATGCTAATAAGCTTTTATATTATCTAATATGCCTTTTGTACATTAAATATCATTTTTTTTATATAATTGACTATGTACTTATTTTTTGGAAGCATATTCTTGAATATTTTTATTTATCCACTTTATGTACTAATTTTTGTTTCATTTTATTAATGTGCTATGGTTTCAGAGATTCAACTGATGGATTTTCAAGATTGCTCCAAGAGTTAGACTTGCTTTAGTGTCATCTACAAAAATAGAAATAATATTATTTAGGGATACTTTGTTACCTGATTTTATACATCATGTATATTAATTTGAGCTTTAAAACTATGTCCATTAGCACGTTTCGGCCCGAAATGGATTTATTGGGGAAATTTAATTTTATATAAGATTATATTGATTTTTTTTATCTTGTTTAAAAATTGTACCTATTGCATGTGTTATGATGTTGGATATATATATATATATATATATATATATATATATTTTTTTTTTTATATTTGAGGAAAATTATGATGTTGGATATTAATTAAATGTTCCGCCTATACTTGAGGTCCTTGGTCCCAATGACAAGGAAGCCATAAATACTACCAAAATTGTTAGTGTCGTGTGTTAATCCCAATTGTCCAAAATGCAAGACTCAAAGCCATTCTATTAAGAACAACCGAGATTTTACAATAATTAGTCGCAAACTTGCGCGAAACCTGAAAAATATATATAATTAGTTTTAAGAATACAATGTAAAATTTGTAGGTTAAATAGTGCATGTGTTAGTTAAAAGTATTTTATATTTTTATAAGTTTTATGTAAAGAAACATACAATATATTTTGAATTGAACAACAATATATATATGTAAGGGTGAAAGGTCCAGTATCAGGTAATGGGCCACAGCTCGTCCGAGGAGACTTGCATATCAGAGGACGACAAATCTTGAGGAGTACGCCCGGCCCAATCCGATCCTAATGTGTAAGTCACGTGGAAGGAGGACGAGTCCGAGGAGACTTGCCTATTCAGATTGCCAAAAGAGTATCCCGGATGAATGCTCCAACATCAATCCTAGCCTTCCCGGAGAATCCCCTGATTTATATGGATAAAAAGGACAGGTGGCATAGACTAGATATTAGGCAAAAGGCTGCTACTACCGCATTTATGATTCTGCAGCTAACATCATGGCCGCATTAATGGGAAATGACACCTGAACAGTGACCTTTATCCTTTGCAGCTGCCAAATGAAGACTCCAGATGGAGGCTGATGGGACAAGTATCAAGAAATGCCCACGTAATTGAGGAGGGGCATATAAATAGAAGAGAGAAGAAAGGAAGAAGGGGGTGGAACAAAAAAAAAAAAAAAGCAATTGAGAGAGAGGGAGAAAAAGAGAAGTATTCATAGCATTTGTATAAGCTTACTCCTCGGATTATGCCGAGAAGAACATTGTATCAATCAAATATCTTATCAATACAAATCTGGTCATAACCATACTTGGGCTTCCAACCCACACGTATTCAGTCAAGTATCCTTCAGCCCACTCTCTATACAAATTCATTTCAAGGATACCACACACACACTTGGGCCCCAACCTATTCTGTTCAAAGGCCCAATCCACTATTTGTGTCCTTACAATATATATATATATATATATATATATATATGACAAACATAATTTACTAAAAATATTAAATTATATTGTAGGGGCAATAGGCCAGGAATTCTTTACCCCTGCACACGTTGGGCCTAAAGCCCAAGCCGAGGACTTAGGCTAGTCCAAAGACAGTCCAGCTTAACTTAGAAAGTCTGTTGAAAGATGAAGAGATTAAGTATGAACTTAGTGACTCAAGAAGTGATGCCGAGGATGAATATAACATCGGATAACCAAAACCAGGGTGAGTCTTGGGGGTCTGTCGTTTAGGAAAATACCTAGAGAATTTTGGCAGACTGGGTAAGTATTGCAGAAACATGTATCAAGAAAAGATCTCAAAATATCAAAGAAGAAGGCTGCCACCACCGCATTGAATGCTCTGCAGCTAACCCTCTGGCCGCATTTATGTGGAGATAATATCTGAACAGTAATTTCCAGCCTTATAGCTACTACACAAAGACTTCTAGAAAAGGTGAGATGGGACAAGTATCAACACAAATCATCCAATCTGCACGTGGAAGGCTAAGAGAAGGAGAAGAAGGAGTATAAAAAGAAAGGAGAGATCTAAAGAATGGGGATCGAGAAATCAAGAAAGAAATACGGTAGCCACCAAGAACCTAATGTGTAATCTGACTTAGAACAATATATACAAGAACTAGTATTCTCGGACATTCGCCGAGGACCATTTTCTGAAGCTAAACTAGTAAACTTGTCTAGTTACTTTTCTTATCAACTAAATCCACCCTATCTATTGACAAATTCATCCTAGCCTAGTTTTCTCAACTTACTCTCTAAATTTATTATTTTTGGGCCATTTGGACTGGTCCATCCATTGTGGGCCCAGGAACCAAGTCCGTGTCTTTACATATATAATTACAATATTTTTAATTTAAATGGAGAAGATATTATTAAAAGGACTTAAAAAAAATACTATAATCGATTGACTAATTTAAACATATCTAGAATATTAAAAAAAAAAAAAAAAAACAATGCCCATTGCACACCCCCGTTACATAGAACTAGCTTCATCGCACGCGCAAAAGCGTGTGTGATTAGGTTTTTTTTTTTTTAGTGACATGAGGCTAGTTTTGAAAAATAAACAAATATTACACGTTTATTTTGTAGCAAAAAAAAAAAAAAAAAATCTGTTTTTTTATTTTATATATATAATTTTTATTTTAAGAATCTAATTTATAAGTGGATAAAGTAATTTGAAAATTAACAAGATAGTGGTCTTACATTAAGTTTAAATTATTATCATTCTCAAAAAAAAAAAAAAGTTTAAATTATTATATAAATTTGGAATCGTAGAATTTGTTTTCTTTATAAGTATTATGTCTATATTACTGAAAGTGGAATTTTCGGAAGCAATTTACACCTTCTGATACCCCCTATAGAGAGAACTTCAACATTTACATGACTTTTAACACCCTTCCCCCACCTCCCAAAAAAGAAAAGCAAAAGGGAAGTATAACACCATATTCTATTATATTTCACCAAAATTTGATATCTACGGTAAAAATGGATCCTACACATGAAGAATCAAACTTATTTGAGCAAACTATTCCAAAGTTATTTGAGCGCCTCATATGCCATTGGATATGGAACAGCCTGCAGTCTGTTGCTTCCATCAATAGGAGTTTCAGTTACTAAGCCCAGCCTCAACAATGTATTAATTGCCTTGTCAATTGGCATTTCAACCTGCAAAACTCAACTATCATAAAATGCATATAATCTTTCTTGGTTTTTGTTACTTGTCATATTTATGGATCAAAGAATAAATATAGTCAGCATTCCTGGATGGCCATAATGAACTCATTATGTTACCTTTTTTTTTTAAATGCATCATACATGAATCTCTCACATTTGTCTCCAACTCTTTGGCGACAAGTGACCTGCATTTAGCACATTTTCCAGGTGATCTATATGACCGAAACAACGAACAACGCTGAAAAACACTGGCAGTAAATTTACCCTATGGACTTCAGAAGAGGCATACATTTTTGTTAAACCAAATAACCTAAATAATGCCAGAAATAAGAATGATGATTTTAAATAAAAAGATGGGTTTGGAGTCAACAACTTTTTTGTATGAGTTAGTATCATTTAAAAGTCTTATAGTTCAGACTACTAGCTTTAATGACAAACTGAAAAAATTTACAAACATGTTGGCCATAACCATGTAGGCTTTAAATGGAAAGCTTACTTCTAGGTTTCCAGCACCAGTACAAAGACCTCAATCTGTAAAGAAAAGTTCCTTGCACTACTTAATTGATTTTTTTTTTTAATCTTATTTTTCTGATCAAACAAGAAAAAAAAAATCTATTTTAATTCCTGCCTAATATGCCTTCTGCCATAATTGTCCTTGATATTTACGCATATAGAATAGGTAATGGAAAATACTAGGTTACTTTTGATTTGCTACCAAAAAAAAAAGGAATGATGTGACAATGAATATGATTGCTGCCACTTCAATTAAACAATAAATAAATGTCTAAATAACTTCTTTTATTGTAAGGTTACGTAGTAAAATTTGTAATATTTCTAGCATTATTCATAGGTAATTTGTAACACTTTTTTAGGAATCATTCAATTAGGATCACAGTAAGACCACTCAATATAGAATCTTAGGTCATAAGGACTAGAACCTTTTTTCTTGATAAGTCATTAGGACTAGCACTCTATACAATTTTAGTAAATGTAAACTTTTTAGTTTTAGTTCCACTAGTTTTACATGATATATTTTCACTTTAAATAGATTATTCATTACATAAGCCATTTGAACACTTTGATCTCCAATGGTAACTTGAAACATATATAAATTGTTGAGCAACTTAGTTATTCACTGTTTCCAATATGTTTTCCCTTTCATCTATGATCAAACTAAATTTTTTAAAGAAATCTATTCTGCATTGTCATGAAATAATTGAAATATGAAACAACCAAGTACCCTGCATAAACAATGAAATGTGTGCAAGTAGCAGCTACAAGAGTGGCGCACACCATTACGAACACCTATAAAGCTTCCTGATCATATAGGATATAGTAGAGACGTTAAATTGAGATAGGGAAGGCAAACCTGGCCATTCTCTGCTTTGAGCAGGATTGCATAGGCCAAAATGGCTTCCTTGTTTTGCATATAATGCAAGGGGAAAAGAATAGTTATTCTTAAATGTTGGCATTATCATCAATAGGTAAACTAGAAGCATAGAGGAGATAAACTTTGTTCATGTAGAGTGTAGAATGGAAAATGTTAAAAGTAGATTTACAAACACCTATAAAGCTTCCTGATCATAGAGGATATAGTAGAGACGTTAAATTGAGATAGGGAAGGCAAACCTGGCCATTCTCTGCTTTGAGCAGGATTGCATAGGCCAAAATGGCTTCCTTGTACTGCATATAATGCAAGGGGAAAAGAATAGTTATTCTTAAATGTTGGCATTATCATCAATAGGTAAACTAGAAGCATAGAGGAGATAAACTCTGTTCATGTAGAGTGTAGAATGGAAAATGCTAAAAGATTTAATCTCATTCTAACAAGGTGCAAAATCTTAAATTTAGAGAGAGTTTCTAAAGTCCAAAAGGAAAGAATATACTAAAAAATTTTAAGTAATCTCAAAAGAACTCTTTTTAATATATACTTTTTTTGTGGCCCTTCTGCATTGAAAAAGCCTTTTCATAGGGGCCATAGAACTTAACCAGAAATTAAGACATACCTAAACAAAGGACACCATTTTGACTAAAGCCCTATAATACCAAAGAACAAGAAAATATTCCAAAAACCTAAAAATCTGGAAATCACATTAAAAAGTATAAAAAAATTGACCCTCTAGTTTTGTCCTACATCAATATTTGTCCTATCTTCATCAAAATATTTTTCACATTAGTCATAGTAAGGCAAGTACTTTGCCTGTGTTTGTTACTCCGTTAGACTCTAATGCTTCTTTAAAATTAAATAACTAAATCTTACTCACCACGATTACAATTATGAGTTACTTTACTGGTCTTCTCACCTAGACCACATAAAGCCAGTCATATTATTAACATTTTATAAAATCAACCATTTTGCATTGCAGTATAAAGGAAGAAATATCCCTTTACATGGCTAAATAGGACTAAGTATTTAGTTGGTATCAGTCACCACTGGCAAACTTCAAGTCAGCTAGATGCTGAAATGAAGGCCTGAGAAAAGTATAGCAGGTGGCCAAGTAAGGCTTTAGAAAATGACAATGTTGTAATAGATAGTAATCAAATAATTGCAATCTGAGATGATATGATAAACATCAGTCCTAAAAGACATAACTGATTTAGAACCTTGCAATGTTATAACATACTCTAGCCCCAATAAATTTTTAGCAAATAAATGCTGTACAAGTTTCAAATATAAATTAATAAAACTAAAATACTTCTCACTTGCTGCTGTTCAGAAGCATCTAGAAGAAAGTGCACTGAGCCAAAGCCACTTGCTAAGGTTTTCTCATAAAGAGTCTTGTTGACCAATAACTGCAACAAAGGCTTCTTTTAGAACATTATTTATATAACTTAAATTGAAAAGATTTAGATCATAATCATCTTCAAGACAGCATAAGATGTATTGAATTGACTCACTTGATACCTATCCTATGCCTGCTTGTAACTCAGAGCTACGCGAGTCACATTAATTATAAGAGCACTTATAGCAACCACATCAAGAATTACTGCTGATCTGACATAAAATGTAAAAACAAAATTATACCAGAAATTTCTCAAAGAAAATTGAAAACAGAAGATATTATTACTAGTCAATAAAAAAGGATATAACATAGGAGAATGGAAACAATATCATTATTTAGGAACCCTGCTCTACAGCAAATATTGTTGGGAAAAAAAAATATATATCCCAGTGTTCTTTTGCTAATAATCCTCCTTGCACTTTTGCCAGGGTCACTATAGATGTGTTCCAGTTATGAGATAAGCATTGTGTGTAGACTCTTACCAATTCTGTATGTTTAATAAACTCTCTCGAATACAATGTTTCATTACTCTAGGAAAACAATATTGTCTTCTAAATCCCTTAGAAGTAATGATTAGAAAAAGCAAAGGAAACCAAGTGCATGTGTAAATAACAATAAAGAAAAGATCAAATAACTGCAATAAGTTCAATTCAAAGCACATGTTAGAGGAGAATGATCACAGCATGATATATGTAATCACCATGATCACTTTTAATGTTTTAAAGTAATTAACATATATATATATATATATATATGTGTGTGTGTGTGTGTGTTTGTGTGTGTGTGTAGAAAACAAACAATGCTTTATTAAAGAAAATGACCATTGGTGAGAGACAAATGTTAAAAGCAGTGTCTAGCAAGTAATCCTTATGCCTAAGCTTGTTAGCCTCTTATGACAATTGATACCTTAAGAATTCATAAGTATTCCATGAGAAGTTAATATAGGAATCAATTAGACTTTCCATCTGCAATATATTATTTGCTGCCACGTAATGAAGATTCATCCATCCATTCATACCGTGTCTATGATACAGAAAGATAGCTTTTTGTGGGGGAAGATGACCTACAAACAAATTTGACAACAATGTGAAAATTCACAGGCAAACATTTTCAAAATTACAAAAGAAATAACTATGAAAAATGGTAAAAAAGCACAGGAAATCACATGGGACGAGCCTAAAATATTGGACATTTGATAGACATTGCAGTATCAGAAGTATTTACTGGTAAATCCGGAATAGGAATCCTTTCAAAGATCTTTAACTGCAATTGTGGAACCTCAGCTTTATTTTCTGCATCATTATTGCCTTCTTCCTCAGTATAAAGTAAAATCAATTCTTGGAATGCTGGCTCCTAGAAAAGGCACCAGCGATTAGCACATAAATTGCTAATTCATATTGGCAATCCCTAGAACATTATATTCATTACAAGACTAAGCTGTTATTATAGCTGACAAGCTTCATAATGCAAAATGATTCCATACAGAAAGAGGGGATCATAAGAAAATAGGCCTGGGTGAACAATTCTTTTGTTACTTGGTCATTCAAAGGTTGCTTTTCACTTAAATAACATTTGATTAAAATGAAACTTCAAAAAACAAAATGCTAACATGGGATGAATATGCAATTATAAAAGAGCTTCAGTTCCCAACTAATTTTTGGTCCAACAAAATTCTTAACTTTCTAGCTCTCTGTCTTTGCATGGAAACGCTAACTTTTGAAGTGCACTCATATCTGTACTATTAGTTCAGCAAAAATAAGTATTGACAGTTTAAGTTTCTTAAATTAATCCAAAAATGAAATTATAGAAACTACAAAAATAATTTTATTCTCTGAACTCTGAGAGAATCCTAGACCCTACTCCACCAATGGTAGCATGAACAAGGAGTTAAATACAGAATCTCCTTCAGAGATAGACACTCTAACAGAAATATAACTTCCATTTTTTTTTTTGTCTGTGAATGCATCAATTTACATGAAAATATCTTTATCTAGTGAAAGAAACCAAGTATAATGAAGGCATAAGACTCTACTTTTAAACTGCAACACTTATGTTAATTCTTTGTTTATTTGAAGGAACCCAATATTTGGATAGGTTTTTCTGCTTAACAGGATGAAAAGCAGCAAATGAGAGGCCAACACAATTTCAAATAATTAAAAAGAAAATAAAAAATAGACCACTACAGCCACATTATGAGAAGAAAGGGATTTAACTGGTGCCAACCTCTTGTAAAGTTCAGGAGCATTACTGTCACTATTAAGCTCATGCGGTGTTTCAGGTGTGGGTGGAATTAGTCCACTCCATGAAAGCAGTTTCCTCAAGAGCCTTCCACGAGGACCAACTGGTGACAAAATTCGTTCATAATGACTTACTGCCCTCTGCGCTGCCAGCCAAATAGGAAGGTCTGTATCTGATAATTGATCCACTCCTAGCAGATCATCAGAAGCATGTTGATTATTGAGAAATAATTGCTAAAAAACTGAGAGCTCTTTAAGCCAAAGCTTTGTTCTCTTGGTCTACTCTTGAACTTCTTCTGTCTGGCTAGCAGTTCTCACAGCCTGTTCTACAGCAGAAGAAATAACATCCGTCAAAACTAAAATGGACTACGATTGAAAAGAAGAACACAATGAATGTTTTTAAGAAACTAAAAATTTTAATTGCATCAAAGAAAAAATTAATATCAATTGGAAAGAGGCTACAGTTCCTTTTCAATGTAAAAGACCTCAAGAAGATTGTTCTGACTCATCAGAATTAGTTTCAGACATGTAGTGTTTATCATACCAAACTCGTTTGAAACTACTAACAAGCCATGCGGTTCATTATGCAGTCACATTTATCAGAAGCATTTAACATTTGAATTATACGGTTTTCTAAGTCAGGTCAATATAAAATTATGACAAGCACTGTAATCATGCAAAGACATATAATTACCTTACATAAGTAACCAAAGTAATATGGTTTCACGCAGAGACATAAAAGAGTTTTGCCAAATCTATGGAAATTCTATGGATAGGTCAATAGAAAATTATGAGACAGTATAAACATGCAAAGCCATATATATAATTACCTAAGATAAGTAACCAAAGTACTATGGTTCCAAGTAGACACATAAAAGAAGTCTGCCAAATCTATGGAAATTCTACTGATAAACATTCAATCAAGTTTAAAAAAAAGGTCAGTATTCAGCCCCGAAAAAGTTCTATATGTGATTAGAAGAGTTAAAGGAGGAAAAAGATTAAAATAGGTAGCACTGGGAAGTTTCACGGACCAGGGAAGCAGAAAACAGTGACAACATTTTAAAAGCTCATTCCATGTTAACAACCAAATTGAACATATATATCCATATGAGTATGTTGGTACATGTAAATATGCATAAATGCCAGTTTCTAATTTTAACTTTTCACGCAAGATAAATTTCAAATTAATGTATTATCTATGAGATTTACATATTCAAGAACCATCAAAAAGTTTAACCATGAGACTGCCTCATAATGGAGGAAACTAAAGTTAAAAAGAAAGAAAAAAAAGAGTTACCTCATTTATCCAGGTTCCAAGTTTCCCTAACGGTTTTGATATAATGAAAAAAATTCCTCGCAGAAGTTTGGATTGTATGTAATCCAGTTTTTCAACAATTAGGAGGCCCTTCTGCCTCTCAGTTGCATAACCCCGCCTGCAAGGAAAATTGATGACATGTTAGATTTTGTAGAATTCTAGCAATGGTAAGTCCAGTGCACAAAAGTGAAGTGATTGGATTCTAGTAATAGTACCCAAATCTAGCCAATTTCATCAGCTAAAAATGGATTTGTTAGGTAGCTCAGATACCACAAGGTATTTACCATAAGGAAGTACCCTGGACACTTCTCAGTATGGTTCTAGTTAAAATGTTGGTCATCAACTCAGGACTTAATGCAATCATTACAATATGTATTATCTTTAGTGTTTCCTGGATATAATTATTAGATTGCAATTATGAACTATATACTCTTATGGTTTATAGTTCATAGAATAACAGCTATACCATATTTCATAATTTGGCTTGTTCAAATTTCTTGTATAATGAAGACAAAAGCACCATATTCAAGAAAATATAACATCACCTAAATATTATTGCATTGGACTCAGATATCTCTTCCAATCAACATATACTGGCAAAGTAAGGAGATAATCTGTGTTAAGTGCAGATGTCAACATCAAATCCATAGCTGATAATTCTTCAAACTGAGCATCATAAAGAAGTTGCATAAAAGCACGCTGGAAACGAGTAGCAACAGCAACTCTGTGAACAAATTTGCACTATAAGTTCAATATACCTAATGGATGAAGCTGAACAACAACTACAATATCATATATGTTTACCTGAATATAAAAAAACAATACATCATATAACCATCTAACATCTAGGAAGCCTTCATATATTCTCACAAAAAAGTTTCAACAAAATAAACATACTATGAATAAACAAAAATCAAATCAGACTTATTGTAAATATCACTTTCCTCATAGAATTATTGTCTTAATCTCTTTAAAAGGACCCATTCACTTTCCTTGAAGGACAAAAACTCTTATACAAATAATATATTAATTTGAAATATATTTTTCCTCCTTATGTTACAATTCTACTGGTGCACATGCGCGCACTCACACACACATATTCTATAGGTTGCCATATATCTTGCAGAGCTTCCCTTCTTTATTGACCTGCAGAATCAATGTTCATATTCAGGCTAACAAGTTATTTCTTGGAGCTTTCATGTAGATTTGCCCATTTTACACTCAAATTACCTGTAGGCCATGTTGCACCATTTTAAAATTTAAGAGTTGAGACACTAAGGATATCTGACACATATAAGGTTTTCAAAGCCCTCATGGCACCTTACCGTGGCCTTTATTGCTTTAAAATTATCTCCTTTGTTTGGCCATTACCTTAAAATAAATAAATAAATAAAGACTCCAGCTTATGCAGCAACTGCAAATTAGTATCCAATTCATAAAAGAACTTATTTCAAGTCAACTGGAAAACAGTCCAATGTCTTCAAGACAATTTGTGACAAACCTGGACCCACTATCAGAATATTTCTTGACAGATTTGTCTGAAGAGCCCAAGAAATTTCTCAAGTCCAGATTGTGGATGAAAGAAATAGCCTTATCAATTTGATCTCTTCCTCCTTATATCCCTCCATGCTCCCAATTCCTTTAATGCCATCCCCAGTAGACTCTGTCTCCTCCTCATCAGCAACAACTTCTGTGTCGGAAGTAGCTGAGCCCTCATTAATTGTTTCTTCTTTTTCTATGGAACGAGCATAGGAATAATCAGTGCGCATTTCTTCTAAAATGTTTTTGTGTTCAGCATGAAGAATGGCGTCCAAGCACCTGCAGTTACATAAAAATATGAAAATTTTTGCATTTATATAGACACAAAATGACCATAAAATTTATGTTCAAGCTGAAAGCCTCTTCGGTTTGATTGTTGACTAAGTATTTGAACTCTTGGATATATCATGGTGAAAGGAAATCTCAAAAATTGGGATACATAAATAAGCAAGCACAACTTGTGTTTGGAGAGGCTCTGCATATTGTGAGAATGAATGGAATCTGGTGAAAACAACACCCCCACTGATGGGTAGGGTACCGAGGATGAGAGAGCGTGGAGTCCCAAAAATGAAGAAAACTTTTCAGTTTAATGTTCTGAGCAAGCTATGGAGAAAAACATGGGTGGAATCGATGGCATAAACTGGCATGGAGCAAAATCAGAATAACAATGTATAGTTTCATATATGGATAGGAAAAGCAGCTGCTGCATTACCATACAAGTGGGAGCAGGGAATAAAAATTTGAACGGCTGATAATGACTGGAAGCTTGGTGATGTGATCTACCGTGTGCAGAAAGTGGAATTTTTGAGGAGAAATCTTCAGAGCAACTACTTATTATGTAATAATTAGGAGAAATAAAAGGGTCTTTACAAACACTGGAAGACTGGGAATTTAGCCTATTCACAGGCCTTAATCCATTTAGCTAAGAGTAAAGCTTAGTTCATCAGAGTTGGTTCAAAACAACCCTGGCAATGGTGCTTTCACCAATAAGCGGAATTTTTAAAGCTGATTCTAAGCAAAAGGTTGAGATTGTTTCTAGACAGGGAAGAGCCACGTAAAAGGGGTTAGAAACTTCAGAAAAATGATCTCCTCACTAGAATAAGAGCGAGTGTGGAGGCATTCTCAAAATTTTAATTGGAGAAAACTGAAACAAGCAAAAAAGATAAAGGTATCAGGACTATTATGAAAGCAATGAACTCCAACAATTATGCTGGCATTCACAATCGGCTGAATGAGATACCATGAGAAAGAATCATTTTGTAAAAGAAATAAGGCAATAAACGGGTTTTATTGATATTTTAAGCATTAGTCAAGTAGTTAGTTGTTGCTTCTCCTGGCTATGAGTGTGAAGGTATCAGGCAGTTTGTTGTGCTTAATTATCATGAACAGAGGCTTCTATTATCTCATGCACGGTGCTCTAGATGGTTCAGATGATCTTCTCCCTATACAATCCTTTTCTGTCCAGTTTTTTAGAATAATAATTAAATGATTAATCTCACCCTTTCCTAATAGCTTAACTTCTGGGACAAGTTGTATTTTATCATGGTATCAAAGTCGTTAATCTTAAGTTCGAAATTTGTCTCCACTCTATCTCCCATTTAAAAAGTTGAGGGAGTCTTAGAATACTGTTTAAATAATTAAATATATTATTTTTTAATAGTTTAAAATTTTGAGACAATTGGTAATTTATTACATATCTCAGCTCCACCAAGAATAAAAAACAAAAAGATACACGATATCTTCGGCTTAGCAAAAACACAGATAATCTATTCATTCTAAATAGCTCTCTTATATTGTTTTGTGTGAATCCTTGTTTACATCCATACACACATGCATATTCAGTCAGTTAGAAGAGGGCTGTATTTGACCGTCTGTGTGAGTGAGAAGCTAATTAATCGGTGAAATTGCAGAAAAGTACTATTTAATTCATGTTCTTTTATCTTTGATTGATCAAATATTGTTAGGTTCTAAGACTTTAGGTACTGAATGTATTAGAACTTCAATTTGTATCGTGTTGGCAAATCATGATCAAAACTTAGAGTCTAGATTTAGGCTGCTCAAAGTGTGTTTATTTGTAAAGTTAGAATCGAGTGAATTACAGGATTTATTGGCTAAATCTGCAAGGCTCAATCGATCGAAAATTAAGCTCGATCGATCGATCGAATCTTATGTAGATTATTTTTTTCTGGAGAATTTCCAACTCAGCCCTAGCACGATTTGACGTGTAGGTTCTTATATTTTACTCAAAATATAAAAGTAAAAACTCTAGCTATGTTTTACAAGTCTTTAATGTGCTTTGTGTTGAATCTTTTGTGAGATCTAAAAGTGTTTACCTTCATACACACTTAAGGTTATCAAGATTTATGTCAAGAACTTGGTGATCGCTTCAGTTGCTACATAAAGAACTTAAAGAAGATTTGAAACCTTTGAGTAGAGTCTCAAAGTCTCAAGTAGGAAAACTTGTGGTTGCAGTAAATCAAGAAAAGAAGTAGTCCGTGGTTGCAGTAAATCAAGGAAAGAAGTAGTCTCAAAGTCACAAGTAGGAGAACTTGTGGTTTCAATTCTTTCATAGTGAATCTGTTTACCTTGAGAATAACTAGGTTAAATCCTCCCTAGGTTTTTTACCGGTTTGATTTTCTTGGGTTATCATATCGTGTGTTATTTACATTTCAGCATTACTTACATGATATAATCTGAATGTGTTAACCTAGATCTGAATAATTTATCTAACTAATCACTTGACCAAATAACTAGGTTAAACTACTTATGTTTTAAGGGGTCTAAAAACGTACAAATATGCATTACAATCAGCTACACAAAGCAGAAATCTCTCTTAAACGCACATTCACTCACAAACCCTGTACGATACTATAAAGCAAAAAATAAAAAATAAAAAATAAAAAATAAAAAATGGGGACTTATGATGAGAGAAGAAGAAACTGTTGGGTATCACCATCACCATCATCTTGCGGAGACTGAAACATCTTCAAAACAATAGCGTCTAACAACTCAACCTTTGAAACCAGGATGTACTTCTGCCTCGGCATTTTTATTCTAGAAATAGAAATAGATGTTATAAATGGATCCAAGAGGGGAATCTTAATAATGGGATTATGATACGACCCCCACCTCGGCCGCATGTTGCACCTCTTTTCCCGCGTGGGGCTATGGTTAGATCGAGGAAATTGACAGAAAAGAAGAAGGATAAATTTCTAGTTATGCTTCGAGGGATAACCGAGACCTCCTTAACAAGCAAACGCTTGATTTTTTACTTGAATATTAAGATGATTTCTTATTAATAATGCAGACTATAAATAGCCTCCAACTAAGCTTACAATGCATTCCTAATGATAAAGATAAAAAAATAACATCAAGTCCTATCCTATTTCCAACTCCTATCTCTGTTGGACACTCCCAAGCAGAGTCATTATTTGAAAAGCAACCCTATAAACATAAATAAGATAACCATTAATAACTCCTAAACAAATCCTAAACAATCAGATAACTTCAACAAGCTAGAACCAATTCTTGTGCAGCAGATAACACTCATCCAAAGCAGCCAAGAGATAGTAACAACGGTGCTGCATAATTTGATAACAACTGTGCTGCATAATCTGATCTGAGCTGCTGTCCAAATCCACTTCAACAAGCTGGTTCGTAACAGATTAATAATACTCTGAGGAGACTAAAAATTCTATAGTAGATCATATGTAAATAATGGTACAAATATGTATTCACAGTATTTGAGGTTTTTCAGTGTAACAAACCTCCCTAAGATTTTTTTTAATAAGAAAATATAAGAGATTTTGTGTCAACAGTTTACACATAAAGTAGTACTATAGGTTTTTTTAAAAGTATTATACTCAAAACTTAATGGGGTTTTATCTATCTTTTAGGGGAAAACCAAAGGGGTTTGTTTATTTTTCCAATATTTGTCTATATCCATTATTCACTCTTTCAGATTAATAAAAATTAACAAAAATAACTTTAAGATCACGTAAAATTATCAAACTGACTGATCTATCCAACTCAAAACATCAAAGAAAACTGAAACTTAAACACCATGCAATATATATATATATATATATATATATGTGTGTGTGTGTGTGTGTGTGTGTGTGTGTGTGAGAAACTGTTACTACATAATATAGCATATATACCAATGAAATAGCATAACTTAAACACCATGAAATAGTTGTTGTTGTTGTTGTTGTTGTTGTTGTTGTTGTTGTTGTTGTTTTTCTTCTTCTGGGTCATCTTGTTTTGGTACAAAGTCCCTCTTTTTCTTCTTCTTCTTCTTTGTTGGTGTCATTTCAATAACATCGTCAGTTCTGGACTCCATGGGTGGCTCTGTGGACATTTCTTGAAACCCAGTGAGAGAGGGACATCGAATTCTGATAGAACTAGAGTGAGGCTTCGTTAATGAACGGTGCGAGACTGAGACAGCGTAGAGGCTAGTGAGAGTTTGCAGAGAAACTGACATCAGAACCAACCTCCAAACCCAGTTGAGAATTCAAGAAGAAGAAGAAGAAGAAGGAGGAGGAGGAGGAGGACGAAATCTTACTAAGAGTGGTGGGGGTGGCAAAGCTGTGGCTACAAGTTTTTATGAGAACTGAGAAGCATGGCTAATTAACGGTTAAAGAGTACAACGATGTTAAGTGAAATTTCTTTTTCGTATAAGGGAATATGACAAAAAAATGGCTATTGAAAACTTTTCTACCAATCATTCTCTCTCTCTCTCTATCTCTCATCTTTGGCTTGTGTGGTTAAGTAGTATTAAAGTACAGTTTGGTAGCTTGAATATTATAAGGGCCGTTTGGTACATGTGTTTAAACACATGTTTTCAGTTTTTAAATAACATTACATGTATTTTTATATACTTTTTTACCAACTATATGAACTTCTGGTTCTAATCCAATTATAAGTTTATAACTGTGTTTGTTCAAATAGTTATTCAATTTTACCATTGTGTGAAATTATAGGAAAAATATTGTTATACACTCACTATTGATACACATTTCTTTTGAAATCATGTGTTTTAAACGTGTTTTGAAGACAATTTCAATTAAAATTGCAAAATGGTGAAATAGTATAATTTTAACTAAAATCATGTTTTAAAAATGATTGGGTTACCAATCGAACCATAGGGCCAAATCATTTTTCTTTTTTTAATAAATATATCTAGGTTACCACAAACCATCGGATTTGACTAATTTGACTGGGTCTTATGCAGAAAAGATCTATTTAAAAACTCGTACCAGTTTAGGTGCCGAGTTACCTCATTTTTGGTTCAACTTCGCAACTTAAACCCTTTCCCTTCTAGAACCCTCAACACTTTGTGCATGAAGATGTGTCAATTCAGCTGGTCTTAGAAATCTTTTGCTCATGATTTAGAAAACCTATAGAGAGTCATTACTCTCAAATATGTCTCTTATATTTCAACTTTAATTAATACTCAATCACTCCTACGGTTTTGATCATAAAGTACACTGATGCTTTATATAAAGTCATAGAAACCAACCCTCCATTTGGATGTCAAAAGGAACTAGAAGAAATAAAAATGAAATAATATATATAAAAAAAAAAACACCCAAATTACTTTTCTTTTCATGAGCATTTGAGCATTAATTTTCCATTTTTTCCATTTTTTTTAATTATCCTTCTTCCAGCACCAAACTATTGCCTAATACTAACTAAGCTATTAAGGAAAATAACTTCTAGAAAAATATGATAAATCATATCTTTCTAATTCTACCTCCAGTCATAGTAATTCAGCCCAAAAAAAAAAAAAAAAAAACCATCCAATCATAGTGAATAATCTGTTAAGCAGACCAAGAAAGCACCAAAAAGATACAGTAAAAATGAAATTTTATTTAGGACAGATTTTAGTTACAAAATTTGTTGTAATTTAAGGCTACAACCTTACTCAATAAAATAAACATTACTACATATTTTGAAAATTTAACCGTTGAATTGCATGTTCTTTACACTCTTAATGCACATGTCAAATTTTATATGATTTATAAACTTATATTTTATGCATAATTTTAAACTACAAAAATTAGAAATTTAATTTTCTAGAAATTTTGCAAGTATGGAAGATTTAAGAAGAAGATGTAATCCAATAGTGAAATTTTCAAAATTCACCTCCAATAAAAAGATATTGAGTAAGACCACAACTAATTTTATAGCTAAATTTTGTCTTTTTATTTATCTTTATGAAAATAAAAAATAAAAAATAAAAAGTAAACACATATATGCATGTATATAGACAATCCAACCTAAATCATCCCACATTCTCGCTCAATTACAAGAAACTACATTATCCATGTGTATATTCACATAAGTTGCCCAATTTACTATAGATATGTACCCCAAAAAACATAACAATTATCTAACAAATCCCTACAATTTTTATAGATTCCCCTACAATTCTTAATGGGGATGGAAATGAATTATAGGTGAATTTATAAGAATTATGGGAAAATTAACTTATTTCGAGATAGTCACCATCCATTGAGAAACATTAAAAAGAGAGAGAGAGAGAGAGAGAGAGAGAGAGAGAGAGAGAGAGAGAGAGAGAGAGAAATCCACTAAACGAGCTATATGAATTAAGTCATAAGTTAAATGAGCTATATGTGCTCAAATTCTAACTAACTCGTCTTAATCTCAACTAATTAACAAAAGGGATTACGACAACTATGAGAAGATTACAAGGATATGACATAATTTGGGGTTCATATATATCTCATTATCAGCACTAACCAATGGATCACACAAAAAATAAGAATTGAAAACAGAATACGCCCCATTTTCTGAGTAACTAACCAATGGCTTAAAATTTTCTTTATTCTCCCATCCCACAAATGGTTCATTATGGCTTTTAGTATTATGGGTTGTTTCTAGAAGGTTCAAACAAATCATGGCTATGGCCAATGGTTTCTAGAATAACCATTGTTTTTGCCTATATACACACATACTGTCTTTTGCAAAAAGGTGCCACTAAAAGTCATTTTATATGTAAGTACCAACTGCTTCATCAACTATGGAGCTTTTCTTCCTTTGTGGTTTGATACTCTCAGTTTTCCTTGTTTCTCTTTGTTGTGTTGTATTCCTTCTATACCACAATTCCTATGCTTCACTTCCAAATCTTCCAAGGGGTAAGATGGGCTTACCTTTCATTGGTGAGAGCCTTGAGTTTCTCTCCACCGGAAGAAAGGGTCACCCAGAAAAGTTCATATATGATAGAATGGCTAAATTCTCTTCCCAAGTCTTCAAGACTTCAATCCTTGGAGAGCCGGTGGCTGTTATGTGTGGTTCGGCTGGGAACAAGTTCTTGTTTTCCAATGAAAACAAGCTTGTCACGAATTGGTGGCCAAATTCAGTGAACAAAATCTTCCCTTCCACTCAAAAATCCTCTTCCAATAAAGAATCAAAGAATTTGAGAAAGTTATTACCAAACATCATGAAAGCAGAGGCCTTGCAAAGATATATAGGTATCATGGACACTATTGCACAAAGACACTTTGAGGCTGGTTGGGATGGCAAGCAAGAAGTGACTGTGTTTCCACTTGCAAAGAGGTATACCTTTTGGTTGGCCTGCAAGCTGTTCTTGAGCATTGAAGATCCAAAGCATATTGCAAAGTTTGAAGATCCATTCAGTTTTTTGGCTTCTGGGGTCATTTCTATTCCCATAAATTTTCCAGGGACAGCATTCAACCGTGCTATTAAGGCTTCAAACTTGATAAGGAAGGAGTTGAGGGCTATCATTAAGCAGAGGAAGATTGATTTGGCTGAGAACAAAGCATCTCCCACACAGGATATATTGTCACATATGTTGCTCACCTCCGATGAGAATGGACAGTACATGAATGAGATGGACATAGCTGACAAGATTATTGGTTTGCTTATAGGTGGTCATGACACAGCAAGCGCAGCTATTACTTTTGTTGTCAAGTATCTTGCAGAATTTCCTGATATCTACAATGCGGTCCTAAAAGGTAAACTTTCCTTCACTTACCTTTTTCAATTCAATGATTCTTCTGTTCTTTGTGAATTCATATTAGTGCATTTCTTCCAATTTAAGCAAATTCCAAAAAGGGATTCAAATGATTTCCCACTGGTGATTGCATTTTTGTGGTGCTCATCTTATGGTTTGAACCTATTAGGCTTATGCTTAAGTGATTAAATTCACCATTTCCTAATAGCTTAAGCTTTTGGGACAATTGGTAGTTTAACATGGTATCAGAGCAGGAGATCCTGAGTTCGATCCCTAGTTTTACTCTACCTCTCATTTAAAATGTTAAATTCCCACTTATTGGGCCCCTACTTATTAAGGGGAAGTTTAAGCCCACAAGTGAGGGGAAGTGTTAGATTTATGGTTAAGTGATTAAATTCACCATTTCTTAATAGCTTAAACTTTTGGAACAATTGGTAGTTTAACAGAACCTCACCCCCTTCTCAGCTTCCCTCATTTACTTATCTGGAAAAAATTAATAAATAAATAAAAATTTTCAAAATATATTCTTTGAGTGATAGGAAATAATAAAGAAAACATTAAATTTAAAAACATGATGTTTTTTCAAAATTTTTGACTTGTCCAGTTGTGAAATAAGTTAAAAATTGTGAAGGAACAACGTTGTTCCTTCACAATTTTTTTCCAATATTTCGAAATAAATTTAATGCATGTTATTTTTTACAATAAAAAAACATATATATTCATCATAAAAAAATATATAGACAGATGGTGATATACTTAATACAATATTAATTATTGAAAACTCTCAAAATATAAACATAAAGAGCTCCATTATGTTTTCTCATTAACATTATTAATAATGTTTTAATGAATACCTAAATGATAAGTCATAAAAGAAAAATTCATAAAAGACTATTAAGTAATTCAAGTTTAACTTATTAAGGAATATATTAAGAATGTTGAAACAAATATAAGTAGAAACAATTCACTTAAGAAATTTTAAATAAAATAAAAAAGAGAAAAAAAACTGTGAAATGAAAATAATTTAAACCATTTCTACATATATAAATTAAGAGATACTTTTTTTTTTTTGTATATAATCAAAATAAATCATGGGAGATAATGTCTTCATTGATTTTGTTCCTTAACACAAGCTTTTCTCTTCTCAACAAAACCAAAATTTCAAAACATTTAAAAAATTATGTGGAGTACATAAAGAAAAAAACCCACACGCTTTTAAGAGTTTGTTAGGGTTGAAAAGGATTACAAAGAATTTACAGAAATTTACTAGATTTGAACAAGTCTTATGCTTTATTTTTCACTAATTCATTGATCCAACTAACCAAGTTGGTTTGGCTTTGATAACTATTCTAGAATGAAAAATGCTAGAGGTACAATCTGTTTTACAACAAAATATCATGCTTAATTTATTTGCATTTGGATTAGGGTTTATTGAAAAGATTATTGATTTGTTTACTGAAAGTTGGCAAATATATGATTCAGTTTAAAAAATAATATATAGTTTAAAAAGCTTAAGATAAAAAAATGAAATAAATTCAAGTTACATCTAGTGTAACTCTTATAAACTTATATATATTTTTTTTACACCATAGATTTCTCAGAGATCTAATGGTTTAAAAAATATCATTAAATGCTATTGTTTTTCACTTTACTACCTAATTAATACTAGCATTCTCTCTCCCTCTCTCTCTCTCTCTCCTTATTTATTGCTTTCCACCATATAATATTTTCTTCAACACAATCTAACAAAAAAAAAAAAATAATAATAATAATCCCAACTCTGTCCAACATTTAGTATCTCTAAACAATTCGTAGTGGGCAACTTTTCTAACAATAATCGACAACATTTGATATGTTTCTATGTGGAGTTATATCAAAAGATTCAAAACCACTAAAAACATCAACTAGAAGAAGAACCAATAAATATATAAACAAAAAAATTAATAACAATAGAGACCAAATCTTTTGACACCCAAATGGGAGAAATTATACAGTTCTCTGGTGGACTACGTCATCTGTCCACTATTCCACTAAAAAACTACCACTTGTTTAAAATTGCTGAGTCAGTGTTTTAAAAAAATTTTCAACTCAGCAATTTTAAACAGGTGTCAGTCTTTTAATGGAATGGTAGACCATATCACTTATCCACCATGTGGACCTTATAATTCTCCCCAAATGGGGCATTAAAGTGTTCTTTTTTGCCTTTTCGAGCAAAACTCTGTTTTAGGTGTGTATATTCATAGTCATTATGCCTACTCTTCCGAAAGAAGACATAAATCCTGTCCACCAAATTACCACAGAAAAATTCAGTGGAACATTATCAACAATGATGTAGAGTTGTTCACCTACAGTCACTTTGTTTTACTTGAGTTCCCATGCCCTAGCAAGTCACATTTTGTTCCCTCACAAAGGCACTCCTGTGGGTTTGCATAGAAATAATCTTCCTCCTTTGGCTTATCTACAATAACCCTACGATGAGTTGGTTGTCCCATTCTTTTCTCATGAACCAATGCAACAGCAACTACAAACTCATTCCATGAAAGTGTTCTATTGTGATGCGTATCCGATAACGGTACAAGACTTTTCCAATCTAGCAGGATGGTTTTTTTAAACCCAAGATACCTGTAAATCAGAAAAATCTTCAATATCTTTCAGAAATGCAATAGTTTAGCTGTTTTGCCATTGAATAAAATTAAAGCCCACCTCGTCATGGTTGTTATACAAACCTGCGATGACCTTCCACAACTTTTGCCATGTTTCCATCGTAGACGGGAATGATGACTCTTGTTATGGGTAGTTTTGTGAAATCAATGATTACGGGATTATTTTTCAATTTTTTTTGTTAGATTGTGTTGAAGAAAATATTATTTGGTGGAAAACAATAATTAAGGAGAGAGAAAAAATGATAGTATTAATTAGGTAATAAGGTGGAAAACAATAATATTTAATGGTGTTTTTTAAACCGTTAGATCTCTTAGAAATCTACGGTGTAAAAAATGTGTAAGTTAATTTATAATAGTAAAAATAATTCTTTTTATTGATAGTAGTAAAGGAAATTTGAAAGAAAAAAAAATCGCTACAATAATTATTGCTTCAAAAACTTATTAGAAAACTTTATATCATCCACCATTCCTCAAATTCTATTGTTGAGTTGTAATGGATTTAAATTTATAAATAAAACTAAATTTGTCAGTATAAAAAGACAAAGTTAAATGTTATTATTTAAATGATGTCACATTACGTTTCAAAAAAAAAAAATGATGTAACATTAAATATATTTTTAATTTGTAATATATAATTGAAACCACGAATTGGATCCATTTCTTACTTTTATGGCTAGTTTTCTTATAAATTTAAAATAAAAGTTAAATCACACTGATACAAAATCATTGTTTAGTCATCTTCATTCATGTTTTTGTATCAAATAGAGCAAATGGAGATTTCGAAATCAAAGAACCCAGGGGAGTTACTTGACTGGGATGACATTCAAAAGATGAAGTATTCATGGAATGTTGCCTGTGAAGTGATGAGACTTGCCCCACCCCTTCAGGGTGCTTTTCGAGAGGCCATTAATGGCTTTATTTTCGCTGGTTTCTCTATTCCCAAGGGTTGGAAGGTTGGTATATTCATTTTTTTTTACACCATTGCTTGATGCTTATGCTTATGCACATGTGTTTTTGTATCATGGTATATATGTTTTTGTACTTTGTTATACACTTTAATTTGGATGCTTATATTCCCATAAAAAAAAAAAAAACAATAATTTGGATGTTTATATTTGCAATAACTTTACATTTTAAATTTTTGTTAATTTTATAGTTATATTGGAGTGCAAATTCAACACATAGGAACCCAGAATTCTTCCCAGAGCCTGAAAAGTTTGACCCCTCAAGATTTGAAGGGAATGGACCATTACCATACAGCTATGTACCATTTGGAGGAGGACCTAGGATGTGTCCTGGAAAAGAGTATGCACGCATGGAAATTCTAGTTTTCATGCATAATGTTGTGAAGAGGTTCAACTGGGAGAAGTTGCTTCCTGATGAGAAGATTATTGTGAATCCAATGCCCGTCCCGGCCAAAGGGCTTCCCATCCGTGTTCTTCCTCACCATGCTTAGCCCAATGTTACCGGCACCCTAATTCCACCATCTTACTCAATGTATGAAGATAAATTAGGGTATGTGAGATAATTGAATGCCATAGCTAATAGCCTAATAGTGAGTAATTATCTTTCTTTCTTTTTTATTTTTATTTTTGTATGTACAGAATTTCTTTAGAAATCACAAAATGTTACCTTAATTTACTTGCAGACCACCCCCACCCGATATTTTTTTGCTGATTTGTAATGCCTTCCATACAAGTCTGTCGCTCACAAGGGTGCAAGACCATCTTAGAAACAATAGCTATTTCGTAAAAGTGGTTCAATAAATTTTTTTTTTTCCATAAATAATATCTTGACATGATCTATAAAACTAATTAACTCAAAATTTTTTAATTTTACCATCATAATTAAAAGAGGGGTATTGTAAACATCCCATTTTATACTGGTTACTAAACTCAAACTCTTAGTCCCCAGTGATGATACTAGAAGGCGAAAGTCTTGGTCAAATAGAGCATGAGTTGGAGTTTGTAAAATGAGAAAATCATGGAAAAGTTCCTACAATTGGGTCCTTCAACTTTGGGCATTAAAGTCGAAGTAGTCATAACCCCAAAGCTACAACAAGAGAAGTCAGCATTTAAATCAACTCATGAGCACAATATGAGGAAGTAAAGGACAAGGAAAATAAGTCTTTACCTCCCAATTACTTGGTGAACAGACTGAACCATATGTGGAAACAATGTGGCATAAGTAGATCCATAATGAAAGTCCCTGATATGATCCACATCCTCTAAAAATGGAAGTTGATGGGTCTTTGGTGATGAAGAGACATGGAAAAATTCAATAAGTTTGGATGAGATGAAACAATGAAGTAATCAAGGAAATTTGCTGAGAACAAGAAAATTTTGATGAGAATAAGGGAAAAAAAAAATTGGCTAGACAAGAAGGAAGCTTTGGTTAGGAGTGGGAGTGGAAGAGTTAAAAAAAAAAAAAAAAACTAGTGTGTTTGAAAGTTTGGAGGGAGAGGAGAGTAGAGGGTAAGAACAGGAGGCAGAGGAGAGGGGAGGGAAATTATAGATTTATGTATTTATAAAGAGCCAAGTTTCCTATAACAAATCTTGAGGTACAAAAGTCCCACAACATTGATAGTTTATATGACAATAAAATAGTTAAGTATTTATAAGTTTTTTTTTTTCTTTTTAAATTACAAACATAAGTTATTTTTTAGAATAATTAGATTCAAACTAATAAGAAGCCTTACTTTTGAATAACTAAATCAACCTTAGCAGTCCAAAATACAAGAAAACAAAAGGCATAAATAAGTTGTTTGTTTAGTTATTCATTCTCTAGTTTGTGGACAATCCTCTTTACATATGAATGGTAGGTTCAGTGTGTTGTTTCTAATTTAAAACATTGAATTAGAAACAAAGCAAAATAATGGTCTTTGTCCGTGTCATGTAGTAGTAGCAGTGAAAGCAATGAAGTTTCCATCCTCATCACTAGCAGATTCATTGTCAGAAACTTCATCATCACTAAGGGTTACAGCCATAGGTTTACCCTTAGATCTCAAATATGTAGGACATTCAGATTTTAAATGACCATACCCTTGACAACCATAACATTATTGTCCCAAAGAATTATTAGAAGGCTGACCTACTTTCTCCTTAGGTTTTTTAGTGTTATTAGCCTTAGTGGGATCATTCCTCCTGAAATTTCTAGGTTCAACAGTGTTCTTGCCTCTTGCCCTTCTGTTATTGTTCCTAAGAAAGTTTCTAAAGTTCTTGGCAAGATAGGCAATCTCTGTAGCAGAGAGTTCATCATCAAATCCACCATCCTCAACATCATCAACAGACTTAAGAGCCATTGATTTGGATTTGTTAGTCTTAGGGAGGTTTAACTCATAGGACTGAAGAGATCCTACAAGTTCATCAACAGGGATGGAGTCCACATCCTTACTCTCAGTGATGGCAGTCACTTTGGGTCTAAAATCCTCAGTCAAAGATCTAAGAATCTTCCTAACAATTTTAGGTTGATCATAGATTTCACCCAGATTATAAGCAGAATTAACAATATCATTCAATTTAGCATAGAATTCATCAAAAGATTCATCATCATTCATTCTAATGCTTTCAAATCTAGAGGTTAACTGCTGCAATTTATTTATCTTAACTGCCTTTGTGCCTTCATGCACAGTCTGGAGGATTTTCCAAGCAGTATGAGCAACCTCTACATTAGAGATTCTCTTAAATTCCTCCATGGAAACAACATTAAAAATAGCATTCATAGTTTTGCTATTGAAAGCGGCTGCCTCCTTTTGAGAAGTTTGCCACTCACTCACAGGAGTAGTGGGCTTCTCCCATCCGTACTCAACGGAATTCCAAACTCTCTCATCAATGGATTTCAGGAATGCTTTCATCCTTACTTTCCAATAAGCATAGTTGTTTCCATCAAAGTGAGGTGGAACAACAAGAGAGTGTCCATGTTCCATGACAACAGGGGTCAAGGATCAGCTAAAAGATCAAAGGATCAAAAACAAAAGCTACCCGCTCTGATACCACTTGTCAGTTCGTTTAGACCCCTTAAACTCAAACAAATTAACCTAGAGAATTAGCCAAGTGATTAACTTAGGTAATTTAAACAAAACTAGGTTAACACAAATATATCAAAAACAATATAGCAGCGGAAAATAAAGAACACAAAGATCTGATGACCCAGGAAAACCAAACCGGTAAAAAACCTGGGGAGGATTTAACCTAGCTATCCTCAAGGTAAAACTGAATCCACTATGAAAGAATCGAAGTTTACACAATAAGACTTAGACCACTAACATCCTATTGCTACCCAAGTGTAGGAAACTTACTACCACGACCACATGATAGCTCCGAGATCCATGGAGTCCTTCTTTCTTGAATTCTTCAGCAATCCACAAGTGCACCTGCTTGTATTTCTTTAAGATCTTTGATTCTGCAACTGTTTGATTTACCAAGCTCTTGACATGAGTCTTGAGTTTGGAAACCCTAAGTGTATATGAAGGCAAACACCTCTAGATCTCACAATGAGATTCACAAACATAGCAAAACAGAACTCTAAAAACGTGGCTAGGGTTTTCCCTTATATACTTAGGGCAAAACATAAAACCCTATACATTAAATGAGCTAGGACTGAGTTGGAAAATTCTGCAGAAAATCAATCTGCACGACTTTCGATCGATCGAGTCTAATTTTCGATCGATCGAGTCAGGCAGAAAGTGCACAGTGAATTCTGCATAAAACTCGATTCCAACTTTACATGAAGAGCCATACTTTGAGCAAGTCTTACACAAGACTAAACATTGTTTTGATCATGGTTTGCCAACATTACAAATTGAAGTTCTAATACATTAGTTCCTAATTCTTAGAACCTAACAGGAAAGCATATTGAGATTGAAACGGAAATACAATGAATCTCTGGTTATGTACTTGATAGAAACTTTTTATACTTAGCATACTTTATATGATGTTCGAATGTTTGTAATAGTTTTTCCTTAATACATATTACTATGTTTAAAATTAATATATTTCCAAAGAAAATACAAACGTTACATATGTGTCATCTTTTATGAACTTTTCATATGTAACAACTAAAGTTCTGAATAGCAATACTTATTCTTCTATTACAACATTTTTTATTCTCAATAATAAAGATGATTATTCTTAACATAACCTCCGTATAGTTTATCAAAAGTGCCTTTGGTCTTCCATATGAGAAGAAATATAATTTGTATCCTCACTCCTCCGATCCATTTGATGTAACAATTACTAAATAAAAAAAGTAGATACAATGGAGGCTTTTTCACTTCTTTTATTCTTCTGTTAAGCATGATATACATCACATAAAAATGTCCACCAAGTACAGAAGCATAGTGTTTCAATGAAAGAAAACACAACTTGAAGGAATAATTATCGATGCTATAGACACAATCTCCGATTTTCATATATTATTGACATCATTTTATTACCTATCATCAATAGCTTGCCACCTCAATATTTATGAAAAAAGTTGTGTTTGTAAACTTATTGATAACTAAGAAAAATTCTTTCGATCTACTATCCCAACTATCATATCCTTCCTTAGAGTTGAGCTAGGTGATGAATATCAATTGGGAAAGTGTCAGATTGTGACTAAGCATTGTATGCTTTTCCTGCAAAAATCAAATTCAGCACCTCTGCAGGATGCAACATATCCCAAAACACCATACTGAGTCCTGTTACTACATGGAGTGCTTAGTGGAATACATGTTACCATCCCCGTCTCTACTTCATAGCATGGCTTGTTTGCGTTTGCAAGACCTGAAATTGACAACAAGATCACTAACACATTAACCTTTTCTTCTTAAAAGATATATACAAGATTTCCTACCATAATGCAACTATTGTCCTAAATATCTTGGCTTACCAAGTCAATGCACTTCTCAACACCCATTACAATCTGGAAAAAATATAGAATTCTCTGCATGCTAGCAATGTTTTTCCTGTCACATGCATGATGCATGGTATATATTTGTGAGTTCTATTACAAATTTAATTAACAGAATTCGCCATTATGTGAGACAATAAAATCTTATACTTCGAAACATTGAATAGTTGCTCTTGCTATCGTATCCAATTGGCCCCTTTCAAGATGATATTACTCTCACTATCCCACTTATTTATATGAAAAGAAAAAGAAAAAAATTGCAATTTATACCCCTATAATTTAAGGGAGTAACAAATTAAACCTGAATTTTAAAAGAATTACAAATTAAATTCAATAGTTACAAAAGTAAAAATTAAATGTTGAAATTTCAAAATATAATATATTAAGACCCTAGCTGATTTTAGACTCCAAAACACAATGCAGTTCCACTTAAATGGAATAAGGTTTAATTTGTTACTTTTTAAAATAACCTCAAGATTTTATTTATTAATTTTTATATTATAGGATTTAATTTGTCAGGTTTCAAAACATCAGGATTAAATTTGTTACTTTTTAATTGTATAAAGTTTAATTTGTTACACCCCTTAAATTACATAATAAAATAAAAGTTTTAATCTATATACCAGCGGATGAAGCATCTCCTGCAGCCAAAGTGTTCACATAAATAAATGTTGCACCACCTAGACTATTGTTGAGGTCATCAGCGAATGATTCAAGCCTGTTGTTAAACATTTGGACTGCATTGTTGATGACATCTACACACGATGAGCCATTTGTGCCATACCTAGCCATTTCAAATGGAGTACAGCCTAAATGACCCAACCCAAAAAGTGCTACCTTCCTTGCTCCAAGTCTGTACAAAGCCTCGCTTCAAGAAAGAGGCAAATTATATGAAACCCCAACAGTTTTTCACCTTAAAATAAATAGGCTAGAATCCTTGAAATCAAATGATAATATACATAACAATTTTCAAAATCTTGTCAAAATCTTGTTCACAAATGTTGAGATGAAATATTGTGACTAATCTCTATAATACTAAAAGCTGAAGCGTAGCATTCAATGTTGCTACGCTCACATTGAGCCACATTAGCAGCCATGTCATTTCCATTATCTTTTCTGAATTTGTCTTATAATTTTAAAATAATTTTTATCAATTTTAAAATACTGATAAATATAAAATAATTTCCAACTCTATTTCTATCATAAAACCCACTTCTTATCTATTTAATTCTGCCATAAAACCCAATCCCAATGCTTTTCAACCGAAACCTTTGTGAAACCCTTTGTTTTCTTCCTTTCCTTTTTGTCAGTTCGTTTAGACCCCTTAACCCAACAGATTAACCTAGAGAATTAGCCAAGTTATTAACTTAGGTAATTTAATTAAACTAGGTTAACACAAATAAATATAAAAACAATAAAGCAGCGGAAAATAAACAACACAAAGATATGATGACCTAGGAAACCACACCGGTAAAAACCTGGGGAGGATTTGACCTAGCTATCCTCAAGGTAAACTGAATTCACTATGAAAGAATTGAAGTTTACACAATAGACTTAGACCACTAACGTCATATTGCTACCTGCCTGTAGGAAACTTACTACCATGACCCCATGATAGCTCCGAGATCCACGGACTCCTTCTTTCCGAAATTCTTCAGCAAATCCACAAGCGCACCTGCTTGTATATCTTTGTGCTCTTTGAGTCTGCAACTGTAACGATCTACACAACTCTCGACATAAATCTCAAGTTTGTAAACCCTAAGTGTATGTGAAGGTAAACACCTCTAGATCTCACAATGAGATTCACAAACACAGCAAAACAGAACTCTACAGAACTCTAAAAACGTGGCTAGGGTTTTCCCTTTTATACTTAGGGCAAACATAAAACCCTATACATTAAAACGGGCTTGGGCTGAGTTGGAAAATTCTGCAGAAAAACGTTCTGTGCGATTTTCGATCGATCGAGTCTAATTTTCGATCGATCGAGTCTCACAGAAAGTTACAAGTAATTCTGCATAAAAACTCGATTCCAACTTTACAATAAACCCCATACTTTGAGCAAGTCTAACACACGACTCAACAATGTTTTGATCATGGTTTGCCAACATACAAAATGAAGTTCTAAATACATTAGATCCTAGTCTTTAGAACCTAACACTTTTGTTGCAAGCACGTCACTTTTTTTTGGGTAATCTTTATTGATTGTTTATTTGAAAATTAATTCTTAGTGGCAAATTTGATGCAAATGTTTGAGTTTCATCGTCTGCTAACCATTTGGCATAGGATATATACTAAAAAAAAAAAAATTGCTAGAAAAAGAGATATTAATCGACAAACGTTTGAGTTCCACTGTCTGCTATACTTTTGGCACTGGATAAATATTTAAAAAAAAAAAAACTGCCAGAGAAAGAGATATAAATGAACATATATCAATAGAGATTAGGGCGCATCCATAAGTCACAAAGAGAGAATCCGATATGATGCAGAGAGAGTTGGAGAAAGATCTGAGGGAGGCCTCTTCACTATTGTACTGTCAGACCAATCTCCCTCCATCTTCCAGTTCCACACAGTTGTCTGTAAGTTTTAATTTCTCGAAAACTTGAGAATGGTGCTAGGGTACGATCATGGGTGCTACTTTTTTCAATATCTGACCCAGGCTCAATATCAAACCATTTTTCTCGGTAATTTTCAACAAATATCTTGTCATACTGTCTTCAACTAATCTCTTATCCTATTGTCTTCATATAGGTTTGCTGTCAATTTAGGGATTTGTTGAAACCAAGGAAACAACCTAGATGATCAAATTCTACCTGAATTGTGGTTTTGTTCCTTTGCTTTCATGAGTTTCAGTTTCATGTTTTGTTTTGCTTTGTTTTTTTGTTTTGTTTTGTTTTGTTTTTTTTTGTTTTTTTTTTTTTTAACTTTTCTGGCTTGCTATTTGGGTTATTAGAGAAGAAGAGAAGGCAGTGGAGCAAACATAGGCCAAAAAGGGAAAAGATTTTTCAAATCCACAATGATTACAAGGTTTCATTCCCTAACATGTATTTCCCAAAAAAACTAAAAATTTTCGCTGGTATTTTCATGCTATGAGAAGTCCTTGCTTTTATGAATATAGGTGCATGATGTTTAGTGCTTCCTCCAACTTTATAGAGCCCACATATAAATCACATAGGATATCACCATTCACCAACTGAACACTTCTCTTAACTTGTGTCAAATCCACATGTTAGGGGCTTGAGTGAGTATGGTTGATTCCACGATGTTATATTAATCTACAACAAATTTGAAACCATAACCTTGATTTTGACATTGAGAAGAAATGCAAGCCTTTTGTTGTAAAATTAGTCTTTGTCACATTCCAGAGATGGTGATGATAAATACCTATAAGCCATTACTTTTAGTTGCAGAGAAATTATTAATCTATCAACTATCAAACTATTTGACTAAGGCAAATAACATTTTGAGCTGATGATGGATTTTTCTTTGCATGTTTCCCTCATTAGGCACATCTCTTAGGCCAGTTTAGTTGCCCATGAATCAAAACCATTCATATTTTGTATAATTCTACATTCACAAATTGTCACTACAGTGGATAGAATGACTTATTTGTGCAAATTCATGAAATGCCACTCCAATTTTTTTCATTGTAATAAGTTATATGGTTTCACGTTTGGCTATGTTTTATGCTACATCATTTGTTGTTTGAAATAAGTTAATGGTTTTTTGTTTAGCTATAATGTGGATTTTAGCAAAAGATTTTTAATTTTGTTTTGAGAAAATTGGAATATGTTTGAATTCAAAAATGGCTTGAGAGAGAGGTTATGATTAGTTCAAAAACCCTTTTATGATTGTCCAACCCTATATGCAATTAAGCATGCAAGGTTGTGTGTATCTTTCTAATTGGGAATAATTAATTTCATTAAATGTCTTTCTTATAATTGGAGGGTATTTTTTAAAATTGTAGGTTTGGAGAATTGACAGGTTTTTACTTGAGTTCTTCTATGATGTAGAAGGTACATTTTTTGATGTGCCACAGTATGCATTCTTTGGTAAAGATGTTGAGTTGGAGGATTGCCATTCTTCATCGCTTGGAGTTTTTGAAATGGTTAATGATGTTTTTATTTTAATTTTAGGAGTTTCCCTCTTACCTATTTCTTTATTTGGCCCTTTGTTTTACTGATCTACTTAAAATTTCTTCTTTTAATTCAAGGTTTTTTGAGCTTGGTTGATCTTATTGAAATAAAAAAAAAAAGTTTTTGAGCAAGGTATGCTTCTTTAGTTTTAGATATTAGTTTCTGCATGTCAATGTCTTTTAATTACTGTTTTGTTTGTATATTTTGCTACTATAGTTTCTTTTTTCTTTTTTTGGGTTTCTTCATTGCATGTTATATAATTTATTTGGAGTTTGATATTAGAATTCATGTTCATTTTATGAAATTTTAACATTATGTTAGAATTATTTTATTTTATTTTATTTCTAGAGCCTAATTAATTTTGTTTTGCATATAATTTTAAACATAAAAGCCAATTAGGACTAGATGTAGTGCATAATTGAACACAAGTATAGGATTTAGAGGTCAGGCTTGGTACAATTATATTTACCTTCCACAAAACAAGTCACTATGGTAGTTTGAAATACTATAGTAGGGCCCATCTTTTTTTTGTTTCAAGTAGTCACAAATCACATAAACCCCAAAATAATTTTGATTCCATTCTTTTCTGGCAAAATCTTTTTGTTGATAACAATATACTCCTATGAAACTAAAGCCCCAGTTGTTTCCAATTGATGATGGCACTCGGAACAAAAAATTAATTTTTTGATAAGTGAGATTTAAAGTAAATAAAAACCTTATGAGTGTGTAGTATGAGAATTTAGTAGCACAATCGTTTTCAATACATAAAATTAAATTCATTGCTTTCCATATGATTTACTTTTCACAGTATAATTAAGCATAATCCTCACATGAAGCTTTTTTTTTTTTTTTTGTGTGTACATTGTTAATTTTTAATTGTCATGGTTTTTTGTAGTTCTTTTGGGCACTAATATATATATTTGTCTCAATTTTGTGATAATTTGATGAGCATTTTCTTTCGTTGTTGCTTTTAATTATTTTTTTTATAGGTTTGGGAAGAATTTTAGACTTGCATTTTCATTTTCTTTTTTTCTTTTTTTTTCAGCTAAAAGTAATTGCCTCTTATCAGTAAAAAAAATTTCAGCTGAGGTTTTGGTTTTTTTTTTCATCAAGCCAGTGACGTAGGCTGCTTAGATTTTGTACAAAATGTGACTTTTACTTGAAACCACCAACTGATAACTTTCAATCTACAAAATTTTTGACACACATGAGATGGGATATAGAAGAAGGATGCTTAGGTCAGACCATTAGGTGGAATGCTCTCATAGCATTGAGCAATCATGGTAATTCTTGCTGCTACTATTGGCTTGCAAGAAGTAATGGGAGGACATGCACTGTTATAGCAGTAATTTATCTAGAGAGTTTAGTTTGATTTGCATTCTGGTTATGGAAATGTTCTCTCAAACATCACTATGTTAGGTTTTGAAGTTACTATTGCTATATAATTTTTTTTCTTTTCAATGGCCTATTGTGGAAATTGTTATCAGATGAATACAAGTATCTGGGGCGTGCAACGATTTGCTATTCAAGATCTGATGATTAGTAAGTATTTGGTTCCAAAAATACAAAAGCCAAGAGTGGGAAGTAGTGGCAGATTTTTTTGGGGCTGTTTGCTTTTGTGGCCAAATGTCAATTGGGCAAGAGCTTTTTATGTGATGTTATGCATCTAAGTATGCATCAAAAAGGTGTTTGGCATGGTAGCAGTATGAAACTGAGACAACTAATAATGAAATTGAAAATTAGGAAATGATTTGTTTGCACTTTAGAAGCAAGTTGAATCTAGATTGGCTCTTTAGTTAAAGGATCATGTAGAATAATTGTTCAAAATTTTCTTTCAATTTATTATTATTATTATTATTATTATTATTATTATTATTATTATTATTATTATTATTATTATTATGTGTTGAAAAATGTGATGCAAACGTCAACTGGTGTAAAATGTAATTTTGGTAAACTTTGTTAACAGTAACCCCTCTAATTGGCCATTGAAACAAAAGTGCATAAATATTAACCATAAGCACATTCAATCCAAATAAACTCCACTCTTAAGAACTTATCACGGTTGGTTTTACACACCCTTTTAGACCCAAACACATTATACCATTAAAAAAGTTTAAAATGTTATTAAACTATAGATTTACAACTCAAAATGATGTTATACATCTTTTCTTCTTTTTAATTTGTAATTTGTAATTTTAATTTTCAATAGAATGTAATTTATGGTGTCCACTACACAATGATTACTCTTTATAGAATAAAAGAAAGATTAAATCTATTTTTCAATTGCTTTCCCGTGCATCGCACGGGTTAGCGACTAGTTCTAATAAAAATGATATCAATGCATGTGAAAATGATGTTATTCCAATCAATTTGTCACGTCAACATTGTGAAAAATACTAATAACTCTTGAATAAACCTCATTGGTCCCAATTTCAGTATTGTACTATATACTTTAGCAACTACAATAGTTCATGTGTTTTCCATTTTAAACTAACTAACTAACTAATTAATTAACTAACTAACTAACTATATATATATATATATATCAAAGTGTGATAGGCTGCGATTAGTAAAGCGGGACCACTATAAATGTGGGATAAAAATTTGTATTTGATAATATAAATCATACAAAATCAGTCAAGGAAAGCACCTAACCCTTAATTGTTGAGAATATTGATTAACAAGAGCTGTAGCATATTGATCTGGGGTGTAGAGGTGACTTGTTGGGTAAAACTGTGGCATGAAGTAGTTGTTAGTGTAAGCATTGTTGCCCATTCCGACTTAGTATATGCACTTGCTTAGGTAATTCGCGGTTGCGTTGTTGTCTCTGAATATAGCAGCAATGCGTGAGACTGTAGTAAGGTGATTTCCTAACTGTGCATCCATGCTAATCTGAGCACCCTGTGTGTGAGATATAACAAATATGTATTAGGGTACATAAAAAATTTTTTGTTTTTTTATTACATCCTCACCCCTTGTTTTATTTAGAGGTTGTCATAGTGGACATTGGGTAGGAATAAAAATCATCTATCTCATGAGTGTTCCTCTCTATACTTTATCAATGATAGTATGCTATATGTTCTCCTTCTTTTCCCCTTACTAAAAAAGATAAAAACATGTGGCATACTGCAATTAGTAGAGTATAGAGTAGAACATTAAAGATGTAATTGAAGGTATTTATTCGTTAGATTAGTATAGGACTCTACAAGCTGAATAAAATTAAGTACTAGGTAGTCATGCTTCCAAAAATTCCGACAGAACCAAAAGCCTCTTTATTATGAATTGGAAGCCGAGGATGAACACTTATCTAAGAGGAGGAAATAAAATAGGCGAAAGAACAAGTTGGAATAATATATTAGAAAAAATGGTGATAGAATGACAAACGTATAATATATGTACATATAAATGTATTCATTTTTTGAAAAAATATATATTGTTTGTATATTACATTCAAAACTCAAATTAAGTTGAAAAATTACATGATTTCTATAAGGACACAGATTTGGCTATCCAGCCCAAATGGCTCAAATACAATGAATTTGTAGAGAGTAGGTAAAGAAAGCTGGACTAGATTAAATTAGACTATCAACAAGATGAGTTTGGGTCACAAGTAGAATGAAATAAAAGGTTTAATTTCCAGAAAAAGTCCTCGGCGAAGGTCCAAGAAGGTCAATATTGATCGTTAATGTTCTTAATTTAGATACAAGTTCAATTCTTCCTCTCTACCGTCTTTCTTTCTCCTCTTTGTTATGAAGGATTTCTTCACATTATGTAGTTCTTCCCAGATCATCTTGATCATACATTTGTTGATCATCTGAGTCTTTACTCAAGTACTTGTCCCATCATGCATCTTCTTTGACCTTCTGTGAGCTGCGGTGGCCAAGGTCACACTGTTCAGGGGTCTTCTCCACATAAATGCGGACAGAAGAGCAAGTGCAGCACATTTAATACGGTGACAACAGCTTTTCCTTAGATATTTTCTTGTGGGCTTCCTTCCCTTCAGTTATGATACACGTCTCCATAATTAGGGTTATGTGAGGATTACTCCTTGGATCACCCTCATTCATCTCAAACATATCAAATTCCATTTTGGGATTTTTCATATTCATTTACCTCATTTTGAACTTTACCTCGTCCTCGAATAAAGCTTAAGGCCCAATACATGGATTTGGGCCTTTATCCCTACAATAGCCCCTCAAAACTTCGGTTTTTCCCTCTTATCCGAGGAGAAAAAGTGGGGTTTTGATTTTAAAGAGATATGCTCATTTATTTTCCTTGTTCACACGTGCCAGATTACCATTCTGCATGTCACACGAGCACTACTGACGCTTCGGAGTTCGCGAGGCGTTATTAATTACTCCAGGCGGCGTTATGTCCCCACATCCAACGATGAGGCGTTGATCCAACGATGGGCATCATTCTTTGAGTTTTTGTAGTGCGGGAGGTGAAGGGATGCCTCGTTCTTGACGCACAATCATTAAATTGACGACACATGTCCTGCACGATTAATTACTCAACATTATTACCATATGGCAACGTATCGAAGTCAGGTCTCTCTCATCAAAAATGAAATTGTCATCCCCTTAGTCTGTCTCCTGTGGGGTCACGGACTAATGTGATGAGGGGGCAGTTGACGGGGGTAAAATCCATTAGGGTGATAGACCTAAGTTTTTATTTATTGATATTAATGTTTGAGGTGGACGGATCCGATGATGACGGAAACTTAGTGGACAGGTACACATGTCACCAATAGAAGTAACTTGCGATACACGCATCGTTAGGATATGTAGAGTCCCAGTGGGAATAGAATCTCGATATAAAAGGGATTCCGTAATGTTCGCCCAATCAACGACAAAGTTTTATATGAAAAAGACTTCTTACTCAAGGAAATAAGGTCGGTTCTATACTACTATAAAAACCCCAAGGGCTCCCACAGAAAAGGTACGCATATTATTCCCCAACTTTGGCACTCTAGGGTTGTGAGTATCTACTAACTTAACATTCGGAGGATCCTTGGCCGGTACCACACCGGTATCCTTTCAAGGTTTTTCTTGTTTTGTGTTTGCAGGTTGCATCGAGCGTGAGGAGAAACTTTGCAGCTTACTGACGATTTTTCAAGCATCATCAAGTACCAACTGCTTCATCAACTATGGAGCTTTTCTTCCTTTGTGGTTTGATACTCTCAGTTTTCCTTGTTTCTCTTTGTTGTGTTGTATTCCTTCTATACCACAATTCCTATGCTTCACTTCCAAATCTTCCAAGGGGGAATATGGGCTTACCTTTCATTGGTGGGAGCCTTGAGTTTCTCTCCACTGGAAGAAAGGGTCACCCAGAAAAGTTCATATATGATAGAATGGCTAAATTCTCTTCCCAAGTCTTCAAGACTTCAATCCTTGAGCTTGTCACGACTTGGTGGCCGAATTCTATGAACAAAATCTTCCCTTCCACTCAAAAATCCTCTTCCAGTAAAGAATCCAAGAATTAGAGAAAGTTATTACCAAACATCATGAAAGCAGAGGCCTTGCAAAGATATATAGGTATCATGGACACTATTGCACAAAGACACTTTGAGGCTGGTTGGGATGGCAAGCAAGATGTGATTGTGTTTCCACCTGCAAAGAGGTATACCTTTTGGTTGGCCTGCAAGCTGTGCTTAAGCATTGAAGATCCAAAGCATGTTGCAAGTTTGAAGATCCATTCAGTTTTTTGGCCTCTTGGATCATTTCTATTCCCATAAATTTTCCAGAGACAACATTCAACCGTGCTATTAAGGCTTCAAACTTGATAAGGAAGGAGTTAAGGGCTATCATTAAGCAGAGGAAGATTGATTTGGCTGAGAGCAAAGCATCTCCCACACAGGATATATTGTCACATATGTTGCTCACCTCCGATGAGAATGGACAGTACATGAATGAGATGGACATAGCTGACAAGATTATTGGTTTGCTTATAGGTGGACATGACACAGCAAGCACAGGTATTACTTTTGTTGTCAAGTATCTTGCAGAATTTCCTGATATCTACAATGAGGTCCTAAAAGGTAAACTTTCCTTCACTTACCTTTTTCAATTCAATGATTCTTCTATCTTTGTGAATTCATAGTAGTGAATTTCTCCCAATTTAAGCAAATTCCTAAAGGGAGTTCAAATGATTTTCCACTAGTGATGGCATTTTCTTATACACTTAAAATAAAAGTTGAATCACACTGATACAAAATCATTTTTTAGTCATCTTCATTCATGTTTTTGTCTTAAATAGAGCAAATGGAGATTGCAAAATCAAAGAAACCAGGGGAGTTACTTAACTGGGATGACATTCAAAAGAAGTATTCATGGAATGTTGCCTCTGAAGTGATGAGACTTGCCCCACCCCTTCAGGGTGCTTTTTGAGAGGCCATTAATAACTTTATTTTTGCTGGTTTCTCTATTCCCAAGGTTGGAAGGTTGGTATATGCATTTTTTTTTACACCATGCTTATGCTTATGCACATGTGTTTTTGTACCTTGGTATATATGTTTTTCTACTTTGTTATACACTTTAATTTGGATGTTTATATTTGCCATAACTTTACATTTTAAATTTTTGTTAATTTTATAGTTATATTGCAGTGCAAATTCAACACATAGGAACCCAGAATTCTTCCCAGAGCCTGAAAATTTTGACCCCTCAAGATTTGAAGGGAATGGACAATTACCTTACAGCTATGTACCATTTGGAGGAGGACCTAGGATGTGTCTTGGAAAAGAGTATGCACGCATGGAAATTCTAGTTTTCATGCATAATGTTGTGAAGAGGTTCAAATGGGAGAAGTTGCTTCCTGATGAGAAGATCATTGTGAATCCAATGGCCATACCGGCCAAAGGGCTTCCCGTCCGCCTTCTTCCTCACAATGCTTAAATGTTACCGGCACCCTAATTCCACCATCTTACTGAGTGTATGCAGATAAATAAGGGTATAAGAGAGATACTTGAATGCCATAGCTTGTCAGTTCGTTTAGACCCCTTATACCCAACAGATTAACCTAGAGAATTAGCCAAGTGATTAACTTAGGTAATTTAATTAAATCTAGGTTAACACAAATAAGCAAGAACAGTAAAGCAGCGGAAATTAAAGAACACAAAGATCTGATGACCCAGGAAAACCAAACCGGTAAAAAACCTGGGGAGGATTTAACCTAGCTATCCTCAAGGTAAAACTGAATCCACTATGAAAGAATCGAAGTTTACACAATAAGACTTAGACCACTAACATCCTATTGCTACCCAAGTGTAGGAAACTTACTACCACGACCCCATGATAGCTCCGAGATCCACAGACTCCTTCTTTCCTTGAATTCTTCAGCAAATCACAAGCGCACCTGCTTGTATATCTTTATGCTCTTTTGATTCTGCAACTGTATTGATTTACACAACTCTTGACATAAATCTCAAGTTTGTAAACCCTAAGTGTATGTGAAAGCAAACACCTCTAGATCTCACAATGAGATTCACAAACACAGCATTCAGAACCCTAAAAACGTGGCTAGGGTTTTCCCTTTTATACTTAGGGCAAAACATAAAACCCTATACATTAAATAAACTAGGGCTGAGTTGGAATTTTCTGCAGAAAAATGATCTGCCCGATTTTCGATCGATCGAGTCTAATTCTCGATCGATCGAGTCAGGCAGAAAGTGAATAATTACTTCTGCAGTAAACTCGATTCCAACTTTACATAAAATCCCATACTTTGAGCAAAGTCTAACACAAGACTAAATATTGTTTTGATCATGGTTTGCCAACATACAAATTGAAGTTTTAATACATTAGTTCTTAATTCTTATAACCTAACATAGCTAATAGCCTAATAGCGAGGGATTATCTTTCTTTCTTTTTTTCTTTTTTAATTTTTTTTATATGAACAGAATTTTTTTAGAAATCACAAAATGTTACCTTAATTTACTTGGAGACCACCCTCACCTGATATTTTTTGCTGATTTGTAATGCCTTCCATACAAGTCTGTCCCTCACAAGGGTGCAAGACCATCTTAGAAACAATAGCTATTTCGTAAAAGTGGTTCAATAATATTTTTTCAATAAATAATATCTTGACATGATCTATAAAACTAATTAACTCAAAATTTTTTAATTTTACCATCATAATTAAAAGGGGTTTATTGTAAACATCCCATTTTATACAGGTTAATAAACTCAGACTCTCGGTCCCCAGTGATGATACTAGAAGGCGAAAGTCTTTCAAATAAAGCATGAGTTGGAGGATGTAAAATGAGAAAATCATGGAAAAGTTCCTACAATTGGGTCCTTCAACTTTGGGCATGAAAGTCGAAGTACTCATAACCCCAAAGCTACAACAAGAGAAGTCAGCATTTAAATCAAATCATGAGCACAATATGAGGAAGTAATTGGTGAACAGCCTGAACCATATGTGGAAACAAGGTGGCATAAGTAGATCCATAATCAAAGTCCCTGATATGGTTCACATCCTCTAAAAATGGAAGTTGATGGGTCTTTGGTGATAAAGGGACATGGAAAATTCAATAAGTTTGGATGAGATGAAACAATGAAGTAATCAAGGAAATTTGCTGAGAATAAGAAAAATTTTGATGAGAATAATGGAAAAAAAAAAAAAAAAAATTGGCTACACAGGAAGGAGGCTTAGGTTAGGAGAGGGAGTGGAACAGTTTTTTTTTTTTTTTTTAAACTAGTGTGTTTGGAAGTTTGGAGGGAGAGGAGAGTAGAGGGTAAGAGGGGGAAGTAGATGAGAGGGGAGGGAAATTAAAGAGTAAGTATTTATAAAGATCCTAGTTTCCTATACAAATCTTGAGGTACAAAAGTCCCACAACATTGATAGTTAATATGACAATAAAATAGTTAAGTATTTATAAGTTTTTTTCTTTTTAAATTACAAACATAAGTAATTTTTTTAGAGTAATTAGACTCAAACTAATAAGAAGCCTTACTTTTGAATTACTAAATCAACGTTAGCAGTCCAAAATATAAGAAAACAAAAGGCTTAAATAATAAGTTGTTTGTTTAGCTATTCATCAACGTTAGCAGTCATTAAATTTTGTATCTTTATCAATGTCCTGATTTTTCTTTTCAAACTATTGGAAAAGACTTGAGGTTAATGTCTTTTGAATTTTGTAATCGTTGCTTTCCCTAAGATTTTAATGTATTTTGTAGTTTAATGACTGTTTTCTTGAATATATATATATATACACCGACCTTTGGCCCGGAATTGATTTATTGACTTATTTTAAATGTGACTTATGTGACCTGCTCAAGTTTAAATATGATCTAACATAGTGTCAATTCTGTTCCAATGTGAAAATCAATAATAACTAGTCATGTTAATAAGTTCAGAAAGACATCGTGGAAAAGGTTGTGTCTATATCATTATTACATAGATATTCCTTAAGTAGTACCACGAGTGATTATTGGAATCCAAATCTGCCGAATAATGTTTTGAACTTCTGCATCCCAGAATAGTAAGAGAATTAAAAGCTGGGTTTTATTTCTGTTTCATTCATATATTACTTGGAACTACAGAATTCACTGCTTCACTCAAGTGATTCTAGATGGCAATGGGACACGTTTGCGGTATTCAGCGAGAGCCCACAACGGATATATATTTCTGTATACTGCATAGTGTAACATGCAGTTCTGCATGAAGACTCCAGTGATTTCCTGCCATAAAAGAATTATATAAATGGTTAAAAACGCTGTCAGTAAATTTCAAGCATAATATATTTCCATAGTTTGATTCTTTGTCTTTCTCCTCTTCCCTCTTTGATAAAAAATTCTTGTTTCAATGACCTAGTGTCACGAGCTAGTTTTAAACCTGTGTTCTTCATAGTGCAAGAAAGAAAACTAGCTTGATGTCAATCTTCTTCTTTTTTAAAAAACATTTTCTTTTTCCCTCTTTTGATTTTTGGAAGCTATGTTAATTACAAGGGATACCTGTTGAGGAAAATCACCATTTTCCATTTGAGAATTGATTATCAGCTTTGCCGCACGGTGAAGAGGTGTTGGGTCTCTTTCAGCCTATTACAAAAGGTTTTGATATAGAATTATGAAAGAAAAACATAAGAATAGATAGTATGTATAATGCTAGATTTTTAAACTAACAACTTACTTGTCCAGCATGAATAAGACCCAACATTGCCCATGCAGTTTGCACCAAATTTGATCTGTTTCCTTCCAAAGGTACATATTCCTACAAAATTTATGTAGCATCCACTGAATCTCATGTTTAGAAAAAACAATAACTTCATTGACAAAGATTCTTCCCTTAATAACAATTTGGGAAACAAAATGGGGTGTGTTATTAAAGGTGCTTGAACTGCTTTCAATAGTGATCGAATCAAATATGTTATGAAAATTTATCAAAGAAGCTCAAAGCACATTCCATGTTGAGACATTTACCTTCTTTGGGCAAGAAAGATAGCTCTCTCCCCAGCCACCATTATCTCTCTGTATTTTGAGTAGAAAGTCAACTCCTTTGCGCATAGTGAGACAATTGTTGTAAGTCTTGCCAACAGCAGCCAGACCTCCAAGTGTAAACCACGAACCATAGGTGAAGCAAACTCCCCATCTTCCATACCTATCAAAATGCTTTATCATGTAATCCATCTTCTCTACTCCTTTGTATAATCAAAAATCGTTTCAAACATATCTAATAAACCAGTTGAGGTACATACCATGAACCATCTGGCATTTGTATGTCTTCAAGGTAGTGTACAGCATTTTTAATGAAGTGTTCAATCTCTTCCTTCCTATGCTTAGGGTATAATTTGTTAAACAAAACTAAAGCTTGGATTGCTGATGCAGTGCATTCAACATACTCATGCTCAATCATAGCATTCGCAAGGAATTCTACGGGATTTAGTAGCTGAAGGGAGAATAGAAAAAGAGCATTCCATTAATTTCGGGCACAAGATGACACTAAAGCATTTTCAAAAGAACTTCAAGGCCATATCAATATACTCAGTTACTTACTTCCACCCACTTTTCAGCTCTTGTAGGCTCCCAAGCTGGTAAACCACCATTTTTACTCTACATTAAACCATAGAATAGAGCTTATTGATATGAACAAATTCAAATACTTAGAAATAAACATTGCAATAGAAATATATATATAAACGGTCGCTTCAAAGTGAGTTTCAAAAGCCTGTAAGAGTTTATCATATTAATATAAGGTAATGGTGGTAGGCTGGTAGCTAGCTACTGGAATTGCAAACAGTTCAGGAGAAGAAGCTATAGAAAACAACACCATCAGCTTTGCATAAATTATTTTCTTAATTAACGAGTTTTAGTTCGACAGTAAAACCAAGTGCAGTCTAGATTTCCCATTGACGCCTAGATGTGCGAAATAAGTATAACTAAGATATAACAGCAAAGTTTAGCCTCACCTGTAGAGAAAGTAGGACATTTATAGAATCATAGAATCGCTCTGGTTTCATTTTCTCACCAACAATATCTGGTGGCATCTTTGAGAAAAGCAAGCAACACTGTGAAATAGAGAAGAATTTGGTGAGGAATACAGTGATTATGGAAGAGGTGCAATACTTTACTTCATTGAATCATTTAAACAATTACCTTCAAACTTTCTGCAGTGCAATCAGAAACTTGCCATCCGTGATCTTGATCAGAGAAAGTCCATGATCCTTTAGAAATGTGACGGTGCATGCTTTTGAATTCACCAGGAGGATTGTCCATGACCTTTTAAATTTTTAAGGGAAAATGGAATAACTAGATTGAATAAATATAGTTTTTCCTTCTTTTTCCTTCTTTTTTTTTTTTTTTTTTTTTGGGTAAAAGCAAAATTGTCAAATGTATGCTTGATTTTAATGGTGATCAAATGCTGTAAGAATTGAAAATCAAACCTGAGATCTCTTTAGGAAGTCATGTCCTCTCATGAGTGTAGGTCCAATTTCATCTACTAGATTACTTGCAAGTAAGGCTTGAATGGAAAAACCAGTATCCCACGTTTGACTACCAAAACTCTGCATACAAATAAAACAGGATGTATCAAAATCAGCAATCCCTTGTTTTCTTGCAAGGTACATCAGCACTCATAAATTTAAAACCAGAAAACCAAAGATTGGGCTTATTCAAAAATTTAAATGATTGTACTGGTGTCCAAAACCAACCCTAAAAAGAATACCATTTTAGGGAATGTTTTCATTCACAATTCGATATAAAGTGAAATGTAATCTTCAACAGACACAAAAGACTCTATAGTTGTTTTGTTAAATATGAGTACTAACCTGCATCTTTATTCCATCTTCAGCGACCCATATGTAATCTGGGATCCTAGCAAGATGCTTCTTGAAATAATCTCCATTTGGATCTTCAACCCAACAAGCAAGCATACATAGAACCTGCTCAATGCATATGGTATTTGGTATACTGTTTTATAGCCTAAGTAGAAGCTCGCCTTTGTTTTTTCTTAATTGTAAAGTTACATTACCTTTTCCACATTTCCAATGGTAATGTATCGACTGCTTTCATCTTCATAATGAATGTGCTTCATTGTTACTTGAAGAGCCTTCTCTCTAATAAACTTGTTAAATGGCCAACGAGTGAGAAGAGGCTCAGTGAATACGTATAGGCTATCCCAAAGCAAATCTTGTATCAATGGATGGAGAAAGTAGTTATCCTCCTGTAATAATAGTTTTGCATAATCAATGCATTGCAGGAAATACTAAAAAGCAAATATACCAAGGAACAAAAATCGACCAAAATAGGAAAATTAAGATAAACTCACCTTTGCGCATAGATGACGCACACTCTTCCAGTTAACTTCATTATATGGCTTTGTGTAAAGTTCTTCCCTCAATAGAAGAATGAGGGATGTAATAGGGCCAACAAACCTTTTCCCATATAGGTATGACATAGGCATCATCACCATCCGGCTGTAGCACAACAGTTTGGCTACATTTTAGGGACAAGCAATTGATAAGCTATTAGTAATATAGAATTTCAAAGTGTTGCAAGTTTTATTATGAACTTAAAAAATAAAATAAGGTAAAACCTCTGTAGTAAAAGCTTCTAGTAGCGGTGACAGATTCGAATAGAAATTGTAAACAAACATTGTACAAACCTGGATGCACGGGAAGAAACGAAGGAAGGATCCAAAATTCTGGGGGCATTGGATTGCTTCCAGTCCATTCAAACAAACCAAGTATCTACAATAAAGGAATATTGCATTTCCAATTTGGTTAAAAGAAATATGGTTAGATTTTCGTTTTCATTACAAATTATTTTTATTATATAAGTCTATTCTAAACATGGTCATACCGAAAGCCAAGTCTTTCCCCAAGAAGGAATGTGTGTAACACCACCATGATCAAGGATCCATTTTCGTGCTCTTACACAAGCATTGTCCTGACCTCCATCAGGTCCTTCCCCAAGCATACGCATACAAATATAGTTGAAAGCCGTGCAAAACATGGTGCTATGGCCCTCTATGTGAAGTCCCCAACCACCATCTTCATTCTAATAATATACAAAATTGTTGTTATATAGGAAAGATTGAACTAAAAGAGAGAGGTAGGTAAGAAATTTACCCGAAGCTTTAATTTTGTCATTATGATTAACTTGTAAAGCTTCCAAAAATATGTACCTGATGGTAATATATGTATCGAAGGATCTCTTTTTGATACTCAGCAGGAAATACAGTATTAAGATGTCCTGTAATATACATACAAAATACCTGCATTTTTTGAAAACCATAAGAAGTTACAAGCAGGAATCTCATAATCCAATTGCACATTGTATTGGAAACAATTGTATTATTCACATTAAAATCAATCTTATATGTCTCAATGGTATACATTGGATGAATTAAAATAAATTATATCAGCAAGCACAATTTTCTATAGTTTTTCTCCCTCTCAATGATTTAGTATGGTATTACCCTACCAATTACCTCTCAAAATCCATATAAGTGGAAATTTTTTGTATTGGGTATGACATTTTTAGTTCCATACCGCAAAAAAACTCTACTAATGTATTCTTTGTAAATATTATGCGAAAATAGTTTGTGTTCCATGAAGTATTGATCACAATGATGCTATTTAATGACGAAACTCACCAAGGGTGGAAGGAAGAACAATGCGCCAGCATTTTCAGCTGGCCAATGACCATCACTAGCTTGCAAGGCTGAATAGAAATGGACAGCCCTCTTCAATGCAGTTGTGGCATTTTCATATGTGATTTCTTGCCCATCCTCAATCTTAATTGGAGTGATTGTTTGTTTGAAATTTCTCTCCCTCAAAAACTGCAACCATTTTGACCAAAAAAAAAAAAAAAAAAGGATGACATTAGTGTCAACAAATTTATGAAGCATTAGTAAACCAAATATATAATTAAATATCATCAAAAATTTTGAATCTTTATAGATTACATTGTACCCACAAGTGAGACCAATATCATCACCTACTAATACTATAGAATTTCATTTCCTATATCAACCAGCAAAAACACATTTATAGATCCAGCCTCTTCATTACAATAATATAAATTGTAGACACATTTTTTACTACTTTATGCCACCTTTTAATCTGATGCTGCATGCACAAAACTAAGGCATTGGGGACAGGTGTGCACTGGTTCCAACATCAAATTTAACTTCTAAATGGTCTAGACATTGATTATAATCATTTTTAAAAAAAATAAAGCAAAGAGAAAAAGTTGAATCTATAAATTTTTTGACCAAATCCTTACTGCAAAAGAATACCAAATCCTATTGACCATTTAAATTTGATATTTTAATAATATATAATTACAAACACTATTTTTTTCTCAATTAATGATGATACATGCCTTCTCGTGTTTGCATCCCCCTAACAATGAACAAATTAGATGATTGGGCTAGACTCTCCAATATTTTTTCTCATTTTTTGTCTTATATTTGTTTTTTAACTTTGCTTTTATTTATGATTTAATCCCTCTTCTTCTTTGTTTTGGAAAATTTGGTAGTTCAAAGTAGTGGAGATTTGAATCATGAATATTTTCATTAAAAATACCAAGAGATGCTAGTCAAACTACAAGTTTAATGGTTATTTCTATCTTAAATGAATTATAAATCACAAAATTTGTTATTTATCATTTGTGGTTGAAGTTTTTATATTTTGTCCGATTTATCAATTTCAAAAACATCCGAAATTCCTATCTTATTTCTTGCCCAAACTTCTCACTTTTATTTAAAAAGTTAATTTTTCATATCAGTCATTCGTAACCATTGCACCCAGCGTGGATCCACTCAAGTATTGACAAGGCTTTAGGCTTTTTTATTTTTTTATTTATTTTTTTTTATTATAGAGGAAATGCTTTAGGCTATTTGTAACTTGTAAGTTGTAACGGGATGAACTAAAGAAGAAGAATTTGGACCAACTTCAAAAAAAAATTCCTAAGTTGGGCTAGTTTAGATAGAACAAGTTTTCAACTCATTCTTTGTTGGGCTGGATTTATAATGAGTTTGTTGAATGAGTTTGGGCTGGATTCTTTGTCCCTAAATTTTAAAAAGTTATTTATTCATCTTTAAAATTTACCATAATCCTTAGAGTTCTTTTAATAGTTTAGAGACAAAAATAAAGATAAAAAAGAATTTTTTTTTCAATAGTTTAAGGATGAAAAAGAAATTTAAGTTGAAGGGCTAAAAGTAAAATATTGTCAATTATTTAGGGATGAAAACTAAACTTTTAGTAAAGTTTAGAAATCAGAATAGTATTTTACCAAAAAAAAAAAAAAGTTTTGCACAATAAAATTATCACTTGCAATTATTATTGTTACTAGTCACTAACTTGCGTGATGCAAAATTTTTTGCATTAAATAACATTTCTCCACTATACAAAAGATTAAAAATGCAGAAAATGATATGAATGAATACAAAAGAGATCTATTTTACAAGGTAAAAATCCATGTATAACATGACACCCAATTTATTCTCGAGCATATTCAAAATGGACCGAGTGAATGTAACAACAATAAATGCTATACTTTAACTTTTAGATATTAATAGATCATGTCTTTTTTATTATCACCTGCACCTGTTTGCATTGTTGAAATAAATTTCGGATAATAAAAGTATCCATTAAATAATTGATTAAACACCAAATTAGTCTTACTCATTTGATAGAGGCCAAAAAGTATTTTAGACGCACATAGGTGCCTCACACTTTTTCAAAAGGGTAAATTGCAAATTACACCCCAAAGTTTTAAAAACTTGATTTTGCACTCTAAAATTTGGTTCCGTTAGTAATTCACCCCATACGGTTAATTTCTACTATTAATTGACACATCATTATGTTGATGTGTTTTATTTTTGCCAAATCAGCCCCAAAACTACGTTGTTTCAGTGATGACCAAGCTACCACAATCAAAACTACATAGTTTCAGGCCTAATCGTGAAACATATTTCTATAGCTTAAATGACAGCGTTCAAGCTAAACTCTAAAAAAAAAAAAAATAGAAACCATAACCACACAATATGTCTAGCCAGCTTAGTCCTGGACAGAGAAACCGGAATGCCATTGAGAAAAGTTGAATAGCCCGTGAAGAGAATTGTCCGCCTTCCTCTTTCAACCATGCCCGAAAGAACCCAATTCCAATTTTATGGTTACCAAAAAAAATATTCAAATTTTTACAAATTAATCAAATAAATTTTAAACCCAAGAAATTATTGTGAACACAGCAAGGGTAAGGAAAGAATCAGTTAAAAAGTGTTTGGCTTCCGACAACATATATTAATGAAACAAAAATTAAGGTTGAAAGTCAATATAATAACATGGGAATTGAAGACGATTATAGTCCTAGTTTATGGCTAGTTTCTGATGATAGCTGTTGGGCGTAGTGGAAGGCACCAACGGAAGAGACAACAAGGGACTTATGAAAGGAGTTAAGTAGAATGTCAGAGAAGTGTAACCATTGCTGCATTGTACACCACGGGATTTGCCTGGGTTCACACAGCCGATGGTTTGCAAACAGATCATGGGGTCATGGTTTTTGTTTTTTGATTTAAATGCTATCGTTTAAGCCAGAGTAATGTGTTTTAGGTTTAGGCCTGAAGTTTTCTCTCAAAAGAAAAAAAAAAAAAAAAAAAGAAAAAAAAAAAGGTCTGAAACTTTCTCACAAAAAAAAAATGTTTAGGCCTGAAACTATGCAGTTTTGATTGTGCAGCTCTTCACTTGGTCATCACTGAAACAACATAATTTTGGGGCTGATTTGGCAAAAATAAAACACATTAACATGATGATGTGTCACTTAATAGCAGAAACTAACTGCAGGGGGTGAATTGCTAACGAAATCAAACTTCAAGGTGTAAAATCAAGTTTCTGAAATTTTGGGATGCAAAATCTAGTCAACCCAAAACTTCAAGGGTGTAATTTGCAATTTACCCTTTTCAGAATATAAACCTGTTTCCCGAACTCATCATCCTTGGTGAACCAAGATTTATTTCCTTACTCATCGAGACAATTAAGTGAAATGGTTTTTATTTCTGTTTTTTGTCTTCCCTTTAACAAATATACAATAAGTTACAACTCCTATATTTTCTAAATATTTACATTTTCCAACAAACTCTTGAAAACCGCTTTTTATTTATTTTGAAGATAAAATTTTTCTGGAAGCATCACGTGACAGTGCCAACAATAATATATTTACTGCACAATCAGAGCATATGATAATGAAAGGATGTTCATCAAAGAAAAAAAAAAGATAATGAAAGGACAATATATGGGGTATAGACTAATATTAAAAAATCAACAGTTTTAGGAATATAACCTTAAGTGGTTAATTATGAGTGCCAGAACAAAATTTGTCACATCGTTCATATTTTATGGGTCCAAATTACATATATAACAGATTTATATTGTAGAAGCTCAAATTATTATTAAAAATCAAACATTATAATAGATTATAATAATCATAAACTATATAATAAGATTTGAGTCTAGAAATTGTGGTTGCACAAAATAGCTACACCAAATTTTTTAGATAAAGAACAAACAGTTTATCTGTTCTTATCAAGTACTACTAGTTTTTTTCCATTAAAAAAAAAAACACTATTGTTAGTGTTTTAACAAAACACAACCTTTTTTTTTTTTTGGCATTTTTAACGGCTTAATTGTTTTTATTAATATTTTTTTAATTCTATCTTATTTGATTGATAATATTTTGATAAACAGTAGAATTTAAGTGTGTTTTTTAAATAAAATAAAAATTGTCCTATTTGATTTTACATTTTTTTATTATATTTTATAAACAATTTTAATATTGTAGGGGTAAGGGCCCAAAATAATGTATTGGGCCTAGAGCTTGGCTGAGGACGTTGGTTGGTCCAAGGATAAATAAACAGTAGTGAGAGTGTAAAACTTAGGATCCCATAAGTGTGTTACTAGTGGAAAGGTTAGGGGAGGTGGTCCGAGGCGTAGTATCTCCTCGGATTAACGAAGCGCAGCTTAAATGTATATAATATCGTTCAAAGTGACCTTCCAGGAAATTAAACTGACAAGAACATGAATTATAAACGTACAGGAGGGATGGAAGTTCAGAAATATCTGAGAGTGTAAAACTTAGGATCCCATAAGTGTGTTACTAGTGGAAAGGTTAGGGGAGGTGGTCCGAGGCGTAGTATCTCCTCGGATTAACGAAGCGCAGCTTAAATGTATATAAAATCGTTCAAAGTGACCTTGCAGGAAATTAAACTGATGGGAACATGAATTATAAACGTACAGGAGGGATGGAAGTTCAGAAATATCTAAGAGAAAGCTTCTACCACCGCATTAAATGCTTTGTAGTTAACTCTCTAGCTGCATTAATGTGGAGGTGATACTTGAACAATGACTTTTCAACCTTACAGCTATTACATGAAGATTTCAGAAAGGTGCTGATGGGACAATTATCAACACCAAATATCTGGTTGGCACGTGAAGGGTAAATAAGAAAAGGGGAAGAAAGTATAAAAGGAAAAGAGGGCAATAAGAGAATGAGATCGGAAAAAAGAGGAGGAGAAGAGTAGTGATCAATAGTTGAACTTGTAATCAAACTAGAGAGATATATATAAGAACTGATCTCTTCGGAATGTGCAGAGGACGGTTTCCATCAATATAAACTTATCTACCTTTATTCTCTTGTCATCTGAATCTACTTAAGTGTTGGTCTAATTCATTAAAGTCAGTTCTCCAACCCATTCTCTACAAATTCATTATTTTAGGTTTTTTAGGCCGAAGTTCATCAACCTTTTGGGCTAAGGACTCAAATCTAGTCGTTACAAATATATATATATATATATATAGGGCTCTTTTGTTCTTATCTAACCTATGTTCTCGGATTTGAAATAAAATAGCCACATTATCATAAACTCAAAATATATTTTGCATCTAAACAAAAAAAATCACCTAAGCGCTAAATTGGGCCAAGCTAACAAAAATGGACCAAAGTGAACCGAATCAGTCCGAAATATACTAAATTGGATTGAATGTACCAAATTAGACCCAATGGTCTGATATGGACCGAATTGGACGGTAATTGAACAAACTAAGCCCAATGGACCGAGTAGACCAAATAGACTGAATTTGACCAAATAGACCGAAAAGGATCAAGATGGACCGAATGGACTGAATCAGACCGATTTGGATAGAATTTGACAAAAACTACGCAATGCACAGGTCTACTAAAAGTATAATATGATATATGGTTTTTAATGAAGCCTTGTTATTAACTTATAGTTTGTAGTTGTACGGGTTTTCAGACCCGGACCGTTCAAAGAAGCGTTAAAGGGAGAGATTCAAGGTTTTAAAAGTTCAACCGAGGTTCGACCAAGGTCGAACCGTGATGACGTCATAATTAATTTAATAATAAAATAAAATAAATATAAAGATATTAAATTTATAAATATTAGCAAATTTGACTAAAATATCTTTAAAAATTGAAATAAACTTTCAAATAAAAGATTATTACTTATTCTTATTATACATAAATGATATAAATTAATGAATTACCTATAATGTTTTGAAAAAAATCCAAATAAGAATAGAGATGATGAGATATATAAAAAAAAAAAAAAAAAAAAAAAAAAAAAAAAAAAACTCAAGACTTTTAGTAAATAAAGTAGTACTACTAGTGTACTAGTCAATTGGGTATTTGACCATTTGCATTCTAACTCTCACCTACTACTAGTGTAGTAGTACTTAGTATCAATTTTAATCTTTTTATTATATTCTGACTCCCACCTACCCACCCATCCACGTCATTTCAAATTTATCTTTTCACAATATTACTTTCCTTTTGTGATGCTTTACTTCCTTCACAGTTCACACAGTTTCCTAGCACCATCTTCTTCTTCCCCCTCACGTCTGTGACTCATCTCATCTCCTTCTTCTTCTTTTTTTTTTTTCTAATCTCACCATACCATTGGTGCTTCTTATATTTTTTGCTTCATTTTCGAATCTTCTTCATCATTTTCTCTTTTTATTATTTTTTTTCTCACTTCAAATCCATGCTAGAATTTCATATCAGAAGGCAAATTTCTTCACAGACATGCGGTTGAACCGGCTTATGGTTTGAACGGTTTTTCAGGTTAGACTTCGGTTCAAGCGGTTCTCTCATGTTGTTTAAATGCCCGGTTCTTGTATATAAAAAACCTTTTTCATCAATGGTTCACAGTTAACCCGGTCGGACCGTACGGTCCAGTTCAGGTTTAAAAACCTTCTTGTACAAACGGGAGACGTGAGCAAGTGGGAATTATGATTTTTCTCAAAACAATTAATTAGCCCAGGAAAAAAAAAAAGGACAAGAAGTTTGCTTAAACAGTAAAACGAATTTATTCTTTCTTTCTTTCTGAGAGTATCACATTATTGACATGTCCATGATCATGAGTTTCACTTCTACCCACCGAGGTTCATAAAAAATTAGGCTGTAACTCGTATATTTTAGCTTACCTATGACACCTACCAATCTTATATCTTTTGATTGCTTTAATTATAATTCTTTCTAGAACCACAACAAAATTTTTTGAAATTTTACGACATTTCTAATTTGGCCTACCACCTCATAATTAAAGGGGCTATTGAAAAAAATTTATTGCAAATTGTGGTAGATGCATGTGTAAAGTGCTAGGCTAATTTGAGAACGTTGTGAATTTTTGTTATGTCCTAAGTTTTATTGTTAATTTTAGTAATAAGTAGTAAATTGTACGTGGCTACAAAGCTAATTAGTTCAGTGTTTTTAGATCCCCATGCCTTCAAACTGATATCTGTTGGATATCTAATGCCTTTTTTTGGAATCTTATTAATTCCAAAAATTTGTATAATTAGTATTATGCTTGTGCAATGCATGGTTTAAGCAAGAATTATAAATAATAAAATTAAATATTAAAATTAAAATCAAATAATAACATGTATAGTAAAAAAAAAAAAAACCACGGTAATAGAGACTCGCTCAAAGTAAATTATATTAAAGCTTTTCATGTACTTAGATACGACATTTAAACAGAAGGTTTGAGAGTAAAGAAAACCTAGCGTACATAAAAGAAAAATCGTTCTACCCTAGAACAATTTTCCCTTAATACAAGTTTTACATGATATTGCTAAAAATTTAAATCATTCTTTTCATAGAAAAAAATTGTCCTGTCATTGTAAGTCATCTAGCAAATAAGAATCATATTACTTCAAAAAAATAATACATTTTTTTTTTTCACTCAAAATTAAAACTCAGCCGCACATACACCAAGGAATTTAGAGAGAGGGAAAAAGGTGAACCAATATATACATATATATATATATATATATATATATATATGTATATATATATATATATATATATTCACACACACATATATATTAAATGTGCATACATTCATACATAATCACAGAGGTTATTTGAAGTTAATAGTAAAACTATATATAATTAAAAATAGTATATGTGACAATTAGGTAAGATATCTCGGTATAATCAGGGACGGATTAATGTAGGGGCTCAAGGGCGCCTGGCCCCCTTTAGTCTTAAGGGAGGGGGAAAAAAAAAAAAAAATATATATATATATATAGAGAGAGAGAGAGAGAGAGAGAGAGAGAGAGAGAGAGAGAGGTATATTTTTTACAATTTTATATTTAGACCCCTTCTTTCATAACTTTTGGCAGCCTCTTCCTTACAATTTTACATTGATTTTATTACAATAGCATTTGCATCAATTGTAAAATAACATAAGGCCCCAAATTTGTCCAATTAACCCCAAAATACACACATTAGTCTATGTATTATTGTGCAAAAATACATTTGTGCTACTGTTACTATATAAATTTACACAATTTCTTTAGCACAAATGTATTTTTGCAAATTTACACAATTACTATAGCACAAATGCAATTTTGTACAATGATTCATAGATTGATGTTCGGGTATTTTGAAGTTAATTGGGAAAATTTACACAATTATTGTAGTTATGCAAATGAGTGATTTAGAAATTATTTAGATTGAGGGCAATGGTTTTTGGTTAAGGAAGAGAGAAATGATTTGAGATAATAATAATTGTGCGATAAATGGCTCGGATAAGGGTATTTCGCCAAAGAGCCTGAGGACAAACAAGTATTAGTAAAGGCAAGCAGGTTATCGGGCTAAGGGCGCCAGCTGGTCACGACAAGCAGGTGATGTTGTCCGAGGAAACAAACCTCCTCGGGAAACAGAGTGGAAGCCTGAAGTCTGACCACCCACCAAGTACTAGGAAGTGGACAACCATGCTTGGAAGGAGAATAAGCCTTAGAGAGAGGAGAGTCAACAGAGAATTGAGAAATATCTGGGAAAAAAGCTATTACCATCACATTGAATACTCTGCACCTAACCAATTGGCCGCATTAATGTGGAGGTAATGCCTGAACAATGACCTCTAGCCTTACAGCTACCCACAAAAACTTCAAGAAAGTTCTGATGGGACAAGTATCAAGAAAATTAGTTATTTGATCAACAAGTGGAAGGTTGTGATAAAAGGAGAAGAAGAAGTATAAAAGGGAAAGGATTCCATTACAGAAGGGGGGGATGAAAAAAAGAGAGGAAAGAAACCACTTTGTAACCAAGAACCTGAATATTGGTATAAGTTTGAAAGATAAATATAAGAATATACCATTCTCGGACTTGACCGAAAAGTGTTTTTCTTTTCAACTTGTTCATCTTAGTCATTTCAACACTAACTAACCTATTGTGATTTACCTTTAACTCACTGAACGTTTAGTGTTAAACTCACTCTCTAACAAATCTATTGTTGTGGGCTTATTGGGCCATTGTCCAAATCTTACTGGGCTGTGGATCAATTTGTATAATAATAATAATAATAATAATAATAATAATAATAATAATAATAATAGTAAATTTGGTTAGAAAATAGTTGAAATTTCATAATTTTTTTACTTTTACTTTGATCCCCTTAACTCAAAATCCTAGGTTTGTCCACGATATTTAAGATAGTTTTGATTTATATATATATATATACAAATACATTATAATTTTTAAAAGGAATATTCAATCAATAAGGCAAAATCAGGATAGTGATAACGATATGGAATTTATCTTTACCCATATATTGAAAGTATTCATATGCCTATTAATCGAATTGTTTTTAATGTTAAAATTTTTATATTTTATTATTTATCCGAATAATCTCCAATACAAAAAGTAAATTAACAATGCCCCAATTAAAAAAAAAATACAAAGTCAAAAGATGTAATGCAAAGTAAACGTGACGTCCATACCCCACATCTCTAGCATAGTAATCTTTTTTCTTTTTCTTTTTTTGGGTTTGTTTAAGGTGAGATTTCCAAGAGCGTTATAAAATTAGGAGAAAGTTAACATGTGTCCAAAGTTAATTAATTTAGGAAATGTTTTAATAAACTTTTTATGAAAAAAAAAATTGGCGATATAATTGTTTTAAGAACATTCATTAACATGACTTATAATTTTGGATTATATTAATGAATGTTCTTAAGACAATGGTTAACAATTCATTTAAGAAATGTTTTGACACAACTTTTATGAAAAAAGAAAAATGCTGTCAAAATATTAATTTTTTTTCCATAAAAACTTTATTTAAATGAATTATTAATCATTACTCGAAAGACAGCTATTAACATTTCCCAATTTATAAAGACTTGGCTTTATTTTTCAAAATAGAAACATACAACTAAAAGTGGATACATGTCACTGTCATGATAGTCTAATTAACGAGTTCAAATTTTTTGTCCCACTTTTTCTGCTCCACTCTATACTCCATCAATAAAAACTTGCCATGTGTTCACCTAATTAATTAAATACTATCATTAATTAATAATGGTAGTATTAATAAGTCAATAATGATAGTATTTAATTAATTAAGTGAATACGTGTCAAACTTTTATTGATGGAGTATAGAGTGGAGTAGAAAAAATAGGACAGAAGATTTGGACTCCTAATTAACACTCTAATGTAACTTATAATTAGTAGGTTGGTTGTTAGCATGTGGTGGTTGTGGAGTCCAAATCTTCTATCCCACTTTTCATGCTCTACTCTATACTTCACCAATAAATGCTTGCCATGTGTTAACTTAATTAATTAAATACTATCATTAATTAATAATGGTAATATTAATAAATCAATAATGATAGTATTTAATTAATTACGTTAACACGTGGTAAGTATTTATTGGTAGAGTATAGTGTGGAGTAGGAAAAGTAGAACAGAACATTTGGATCCGTGGTTGTGGCTCTACATAATGACATTAACAAAGATCATGAATTCAGTTACATGTTATCTCTAAGGAAGTCATCACTTGCCATTAATGAAAAGCGTATGCAACCTTAAATTATTAAGTTATGGGTGTAAACTAATGATTTATTGAAAAAAGTATTTCAAACAGGTTTCATTATGGTTAATACAGGTTTCTATATGTTTCATAAATTAATATTATTTATTCCTTGACTTATTCATTTAAGACACTCACTAACAAATATCCATCTAAAAATTTACCTACTACCGCGCACTCTTAACGCAATAATCACTCTAGAAGTATTAAATAGTTGTGGACAAGGACGGAGCCAGAACTTTGAGTTAGGGGGCGGTTTTACGGTTAGTTGTGTACGGTGATTTCAACTTCTGATTATGCTACTTAGCTACTGAGATTTTTTTTTTTTTAGGTAAGAACAAAATTATTTTTGTTTAGAATTTTTTAAAGGACAAGGTTATTTATTTTGGATAAAATTAATTAATTGAGCTTAATTTTGTTTTTAGTTTTACTGGTAATTTTTTTTGAGCTTTTTTTTTTTTGGGGCTTGTATATTTTGTTTTAGATTTTAGATTTATAAATTTTTTTTATGGTCACTAAAATGAGGAAAATGCTAAAGCCGCAAGTTTTTTTTTTTTTTATAACTTACTTATGTAATAAGTGGTTATTAGTAAGTAAAAAAATTATGCGAATGGTATGCTCATATGTGAATCAATAAGAATTTGCTACTAAAATGGTTTGTAAAAATGTTATAAAAAAGTTTGTGAGTATAGCATTACTTTTAAAAGAATCAATGATGTTGTTAAAGAGAAATAAAATATAATTTTATAAAACAAAATTGCTAAAATTAATACACACATATATAACAATATATTTTTTTTAAAAAATTAGGGGGGACCATTTTCCCCCCTAGTCCAAGGGTAGTTCCGCCCCCTGCTTGTGGAGTAAGGGCATACTGACTAACAAAGGAGTAACTAAGCATTCAAAAAAACAGGGCAAAGGCAGGAAAGTATGAACAGCGAAATTGCTTTGGGGGAAAGGAAGATTAATTACTATTAATAAGGAACAGTGCATCTGCTGTAGCATGCAGTCATGGCAATCCGAAGTTCCGAACTTTTTTGAAATGTAATATTTTTATTTATCGTATTTAAGGATTTTTTAAGACACTAAATAACCGCTTAAAACTAAATCTATTTCATATATATTATCAATATATATATATATATATATATATTATAAACACTTTTTATGTAATATTCTTTTAATGATGTCGAAGCCAACCACCCTCAAACCACACAAATAATTTCTTTTATCAATTTTTTTTTCTTTTTTTGAGAAACATACACACAAGGGAAGAAATGATGAAATTCTTACACAAAGGCACAAGTGCAAGACCATATAATTAAGTGATTGTTAAGGAATTATTGCAGTATTTGCTTCGTTTAGCCTTTGGATTCCAACTTGGACCATCTTTCACATTTTGGGTGCATTAGATCACAACATAAAACCTAAAATTGATATTTTAATAATCATAATAAGGAGAGGAAAACTTGAATCCTAGACATATTTTTGGGAAGCACAGAAATATGCCAATTGAGTTACAAACTCTTAGGTCAGGGGTATAATTAAAACTTACAAATATACCACTTTTCTAGCTAGTAGATTTTCCTTAAAAAAGAAAAAATCTAGAGTCCAAATCCTGGGCCCTCTTATATATATTGGACAATTAAAGAAAAGTAATCAAAAGAAATAACTTTGTAGAATTTGTCAATAGGTATATATTAAATTGAGGGTATGTAACCTATAAATAAATACATAATTAGGGGGCTTTCAAATCTGCCCCCTCATCTGAAATTAAGCTGAAATAATAATAAATAAATAAAAAGAGAGGAAGAAAAGAATAATAGTATTTATACAGTGGACAATGTACGTACTTGAGGCATAATATGGATGTAAAAGGTAGACAGTAGAGAGTGATCAGAGGTACCTGCATTCGCCAAAGTTGGTCGCTACTGGGCTTGATCTGGTAGCGGTTCTTATAGAAATTTTCACGAGCCTTTTCAACCTCAGCTCGTTCTTCTGGACTACCAGCTTCAGGGTCAAATTCCCATATCTGCCTTCCAACAAAGTTGTTTGTGCTGAAGATGTAAGGGTCATTGCCACCCTCTGCTATCTTGAGCTTCCACATTTTCTTTTAACTCTGAGTTTCTTTCAGTCAAAATGCACTGCTATGATAAAGATTCGATGATGCTGATACCACTTCTCTCTTCTTTTCACCGTTGAAAATGCAACTAATGTACACTAGTATTTTTAAATCATATTTATGGCCGTAACTCATAACCAACCTAATTCACTTCCGTGACGGAACCACCCAAGGGGTGAGGGGGAAAAATTATTATTTGCATAGAGAGGATTGCTGATATGGTCCTCCCTAATCAATGAGATGATGTCATCTATGCAAATATATATGTGAGTTTCTTAATCAGCACAAGGAATAAAAAATAAAAATTACCAGATGAAAAAACATTTGCATAAATAAGAACATTTTATTAGTTGGAATGTCAAGAAGGGCCACATTAGCAGCCCTCCTGGTGGACCTAATAATTTCTAGCAAAGGGAGGTCATGGCCCCTCAACTTAGATAATTATTAAGTATTCTCGGAGTACCATAAATGCATACTCTTCCCTTTCACATAACTGTGGGTCCCACTAATTAAATTTATGGTGAGACCCATAATTCATGTGAGAGGGAGGAGTACGAATTTATGGTAATCTAAGAGTATTTAATAATTTTCCCCCCAACTTTTGAAAAAAAATTGTGGTAGCATGTATATTAACAAAAAGAATTTTAATTCTGGCTTTGAAATTTATATACTTTGCCCCTCTCTCCAAAAAGTTTGCAAATTGACCCAAGAAATCCAACAAATAAATTAAAAGAAAAACCTATTAAAAAAAAGCACATATCTCGATAATTAGAAAAATCTTTGAACAAATCATAAATTTGGCCTAAGCAAAAAGAATAACAACAAATCAATTACAAATCCTAGCAAAAAAAAAAAATTCACAAAAATCTAGTAATATTTACCAAATTTCTTCCTCTCACTTGAGAGCTCTATCACTCTATGCTCCTCTCAAATGATTCCATCCTCATAGCCAAAGAGACAACTCTTATGCCACATACTGATCGTTTTATACGCACATCAGTTAGACCTTAAAAATATTAAGACGTCCAATTAACTTACAAAACTCTTGATTATAAAATCCTATTATTGATTTTTTTTCAAAAGAAAAAATACAAATAATAAGTAATAAATTAATGCTAATAACGCAACATTGTCAACCTCTAATATTGATATTCCAATTTTTTAAAATCTTTGGACAAAAAACTTTGGCCCTCCTAAGATTGAATCCTGATTCCATCCCTATTAGTGGCCCTTTCACTTTAACTATTGTATACAAAATAAACATAAAGCCATTTTGTCAAAAGGAAAATACTTAATTATTTATTTGTATATATACGACCAAGAATTTTACATCAAGTATATATATCGTTTGTGGATTGTATTTTCCAGAAGAAATTTACTTTTTTAGTTTATATAAAACCAAGACCAAGAATATATGAACAGTATTTAAATGGTTCATACATGGTTTTCTAAAGAATAAAAAAAAAAGGTTCATAAACACGGTAGAGAACTCTGTTTAGCAAAAAAAAATCTCCGAGTACTCTTTTCACCAAGGTTTTCAAACCCGGACCGTTCATTGAACCGTAAAAGGGAGAGGTTCAAGGTTTTTGAGGTCCGACCGAGGTCGAACCGGGGTTGAACCGTGATGACGTCATAATTAATTTAATAATTATTTAAATATAAATAAATACATTAAATTTGTAAATATAAGCAAAATATACTAAAAATATCTTAAAAATTGAAACAAAATATATAAAATAGTATATTATAACGTTAATAAAAAATAGTACAACATAAATAAGTATAAAAAGAAATTTTTATAATAATCCTTTAAGAGAAATCATTTCAATTAACTAAAAATGACTTTTAAAATAAATTCATAAATTGCATAAGTATTATCCTTAAATAAAAAGTTAATTTAGTAATATTTAATATGTTGAGAAAGATAACATTGAAGTTTAGAAACTATAAATTATGTAAATTTAATATAAATTTAATAATATTGCATATTGGTGCCCAAGAAGAGCACTTGGTCTGTTGGTCAAAGCTTCAGTCTTGCTTTTAGTGTGTGAGAAGTCAAGTTCTAATCCTGGCAGCTGCATTTTCCTCAATTTTACTCTATTTCTTGACCGGTTGAACCCCGGTTCTTCCGGTTCACTGAAAAGTTAAAAATACCCGGTTCTCAAGCTTAAAAAACCGAAATTCTGCCCGGTTCCCGGTTTTACCGGTCGGACTGCCCGGTCCGGTCCGGGTCTAACAAGCATGCTTTTCACCATAAGCACGGTAGAATATGAGAGAGAGAGAGAGAGAGAGAGAGAGAGGGACGTGGGCTTATCTAAGAGGGTGCATTTTCTGTAGAAGTTGCAGAGACCTTTTTGAGATGTGACACAAAACACGTGGTCTGTGTTAGGAACTTCCTATTCAGCAAAATTGATAAGGAAAGAAGGTGTAAGGGTACGGTTGTTTTGGGGCGTGATTTAGTTTCAGCGCATCCATTGCACTGACTATTGGGATACTGACGCGTGTCGAAAAAAATATATTATTATCGGTTTAGTATAATCTATATATATATATTAAAAACTGAAACCTCTGAAACTCCCACAATTTTCCACATCATCATTTTAATTTATAATTTTTTTTTAATTTTTAAAACTAAATAGTGAGAGAGTCCTAATAGGAGTCTCGCTCCCTCTTTTTTCCTCATCATTTTAATTTATAAAAAATTTTAATTTGTTAAACTAAATTGTGAGAGAAACCTAATAGGAATCTCTTTCTTTTTTCCTTAATCCTAATAAGAGTATTTTTTTTTTTTTCACGTGAGTCTTTTTTTTTTAACCTAAAGTGAGCCCTTAAATAAAAAATAAAAAAAAAACATGAGGTCTAATTTAAAAAAAAAAATTATTTTTTTAATCCTAATTCTAACGTAAGTCTTTCAAAAAGTTAAAATTTTCAGTTTTATATTATATATAAATATTATTATCTATATATATATATATATATATAATCGAAACCTCTGAAACTCCTACAATTTTTCACATCATCATTTTAATTTATAATTTTTTTTTAATTTTTAAAACTAAATAGTGAGAGAGTTCTAACAGAAGTCTCTCTCCCTCTTTTTTCCTCATCATTTTAATTTATAAAAAATTTTAATTTGTTAAACTAAATAGTGAGAGAGTCCTAATAGGAGTCTCTCTCTTTTTTCCTTAATCCTAATAGGAATCTCTTTTTTTTTTTTTTTCACGTGAGTCTTTTTTTTTTTTAAACCTAAAGTGAGCCCTTAAAAATAAAAAAAAACTAACGTGAGGTCTAATTAAAAAAAAAAATTTATTTTTTAATCCTAATTCTAATGTAAGTCTTTCAAAAAGTTAAAAATTTCAGTTTTATATTATATATAGATAATAACAATAATGTGGCAAGCTCTAAGAATACGAGAATACAATTTGTAGATCTACTATCAAGATAACATAGATTAGATTGGTAGTGGATGGTAGATATAATTGCAGTTGAATATTATGTAAAGTTATCACCATAGAATAGCCCACGTCTAAATGTTTTATGTGAAACCAATGATATGAAAGAAAAAGAATTTTTCTAAATCATTATATTGAAGAAATTAGTTATTTTTATTTATTTTCAAATTATACATTTTTAAAATTTAAGTCATATACCTTTAAGTAAAATAAGTATTTTTAATTTTTATTTAACTATCCCGTGCATCGCACGGGTTAGCGACTAGTTGGACACTAAAACCAAACCTCACATCTTATTGTAAATTCATGTTAACAAGTGAAGCAATCTTGGACTACAGCTTTCGGTGACAAAACTTTGTCATTACTCCTATGGGACAGGTGGTGAGTAGTTGATAAAAATTAATAGATATATATGAAAATGATATGTAACAAGTCGCAATTTGTCACATGAAGTAGTTATAAAAAATAATATGAGAAATTACAAATTATCCACATGTGATTTAGTTCGAATTTAATTTACCCACCACCCATGGTTTCATTTTTGACACTTTACCCATCTGTGCTTCTCTCCATTACTAATCCGTAACCCACCTCCGTTTCAGACATTACTCTAGCACAATTTTTATCAAAAACAAAACCCAAAACAAATCAAACACTCCTCTCTCTCCCAAAACACACTCCCATCCACGAATATAGATTTTCAGCATTTTAAGCTTGGAGAGAGAGAGCTCACAGATCACAATAAACACAAAACAAATGTTCCACCATGGGTATGGATTTGGTTTAGAATGAAGAGTGAGGGGGAAAGGGGGCGAAGCTTAAGGTCATGGGCACGATGTAGATCATAGAAAGCAGAGAGGGTTTAAGAGAGAAATCGTTGGCCATGGAGATCGGTGGACAAGAATGGCGGTCTCGAAAGTGCCGTGATCGATCTGCTCCATGATCTTTGTGTTTGTGTGTGTGTGTGTGAGAGAGAGAGAAATTGAATGAATAAATGCGCTATAGAGCCCTAGAACGAATCATGAGGTCGGACATAGAAGAAGAGGTTGGAACTGTTGCAGTGGCAAGACTCGCTAAGAGAATCCATGAGAGGCTAACGGAGATTGTGAGCAATTACGAAGCCGACACGCCGGACATGTGGCGGAGTATCTGTGACTGTGTCCTCAGCCCTGACCTTCCTTTCTCTTTTCACCAGATGATGTATTACGGTTGCTACAATGGCTACGACATTGACCTGCTATTTTCTACTATATTTTTCTTCTTCTATGTTTATTTGATTTAGGGATTGGGTTTCTTTTGGTTGTTGGGGTTTGAAAAATGGGATTTGAGGCATGGTTACTGATGGATCTGTGGGTTTGGATGTGTGTGGATGGGTTGATGTTTGTATTTTGACATGGGTTTTGGGGTTGGCTTTTACTACTTTCCTTTTTCTTTTTCTTTTTTTAGTTATTTTATATATTTATATTTGAAATTATGAGAAGGAGGTGGTTATTTTAATTTTAACTAGCAAGAATGGTTAGCGGTTAACCAGGGTTTTAAACTAAAATCTTTAACTATGCCACTACTCTCTCTCTCTTATGGTTTTGCTTGATTCGATTTGTATTAGTTTTCTGGGTGTATGTTCTTCATGTTTGTGTAAGTTTTACATGTTTACGAATTGTGAGAAAGCAATATGTATGTTTTTAGACCCCTTAAAACACAAATTGTTTAACCTAGTTATTTAGCCAAGTGATTACTTAGATAAATTATTCAGATCTAAGTTAACACAATCAAATCATATCATGAAAATAATGCGGAAATATAAAGAACACACGATATGATAACCCAGGAAAACCAAATCGGTAAAAAACCTAGGGAGGATTTAACCTAACTATCCTCAAGGTAAAACAGATTTATTATGAAAGAATTGAAATTTTTACAATAAGACTTAGACCACTAACTAGAAAACTTACTACCACACAAAATTAGTGAAAAAAACATAAGGCATCCATTTTTACGCCCTTCTATCCGCACATAGTTGGAGTCCGAATTTCGGGTAAAACTCGATGGACCATATTCAAACGACAATAACTCTCTTGGTTTTTGTCAAAAAAATCCAAAATTTGAGTTCAAATTCAAGGCCATAATGTGTACTTTCTTAAACATTCATCCTAGGTCTAAAAATTCCTTTCAGTTCAATGGTTATTGGTGAAACTATGACCAAAGGTCACTTTTTGGCACATTTTCAAGGCGACTAAGTCTCGTGAATAACTAGCCACCAAAGTATTTATTTTTTCCCAAAACTTGATTTTGTGTGGATTTTTCTCAAGGTATATGTCTAATATTTTAGAACCAAATCCGTGAAGAAAACCTTACACATCCATTTTTACGCCATTCTATCCGCACATAGTTGGACTCCAAATTTCGGATAAAACTCGATGGACCATATTCAAACAACAATAACTCTCTTGATTTTTTTGAAAAAAATTCAAAATTTGTGTTCAAATTCAAGCCCATAATGTCTACTTTCTAAAACATTAAGCCCGCCTCTAAAAATTCCTTAATGACATTAGTGTCAACAAATTTATGAAGCATTTAAGCCTAATATATAGTTAAATATCATCAAAATTTTTTAATCTTTATAGATTACATTGTCCACAAGTGAGAGCAATATCATCACCTACTAATACTATAGAATTTCATTTCCTATATCAACCAGCCAAAGTTGCATTTATGGATCCAACCTCTTCGTTACAATAATATAATTTTGTGTCATGTGTCCTAAATTATTTATTTTTAGAGAAAATTTTATTTCTTAGACAGAATTTTATTTTTGGAGTCAAATGTGAGACCATATCACAAATATCCGTCCAAGTGAGTTATTGCGTACAAAAACCAAAAAGTCTAGAATTAATAAACATAAAAAAAAATTAAAATTTTTTTTTTAAAATGGACAATTTACATTTTCTATCTAATAATATTCTTACAAGACTTTTTAAAAAGTTAAAAAAATATATATGAATGACTATCAATAATATTTAAATTATATATATAAGAATTATACTATGCATCTTAATATATATCTTTTAAATATATTCATATATATGCATGGGGTTATAACTAGTTTTAACAATATATAATTGCAAACACCCTATTTTATTCTCAATTAATGATGATACATACCTTCCTGCATCTGATCCCCTAACAATAAAAAAATTAAATGACTAGGCTAGACTCTCCAATATTTTTCTTATTTGTTGTCTATTATCTGTTTTTTAACTTTACTTTTATTCTGGATTTAATCTCTCTTCTTCTTCTTTTTGAAAAATTTGATTGTTTAAAGTAGTGGAGATTTGAATCCGGAATAATGGCAATTTCTATCCTTTTTTTTTTTTTTTTTTTGGGATGAAAAACTTGTAATTTTATTAAGTAGAAGTTACATCATGAGAAATAGCAGACTTAATCAAGGATGAATTTTCCTCTATCCAGGTTACATAACTATAAAAGCTATCTAATTCTTTGGCATGCTTACCCAAAAGATGCGTAGGCTTGTTGCCTTGTCGCTTCACATGGGAGACTTCAACTGATCTAAAATCCCAAAGTTGATGAACTACACTAGTCAAAATATTGGACACAGTTATAGGTAGGGTAAATAAACCCAAAACAGCATCAGATACAATCTTAGAATCACTTTCAACCACCATATCCCTTATACCAACATCAAAAGCAAAAGATACGCCGATCTCCATAGCCTTCGCCTCAATCTCTAATGGACCCAAAGGTTGAAGAATTAACTTGCTCAATGTTGCTGTAACCTGTTCGTCATAGTCACGAACCATCACCCGTACCCCAAACCTCTGTGCTTGAGCAAAGACAACACCATGGACATTTACCTTGTATTTTGGTGCCACCGGCAATTTGTATCTTAAATGTATTATAAATCGCAAAATTTGTTATTTTAAACGCAGCAATAGCTCCTAACCAAAACATGTGGCTATAAACAAGTAAAAACGTGGCTATAGATGTATTCTATAGTCGCGTTTTAAACACACGGCTATTGACTAACACTTAAGCCGCATTTCCTTAAAACGCGGCTATAGCCCACTTGTAGCCGCGTTTTGCAAATGCAACTATAGCTCGCGTGTTTTTTAGTGAGTTGAAGCGTTTATATTTTGTCCAATTTATCAATTTTAAAAAGATCCAAAATTCCTATCTTATTTCTTGCCCAAACTTCTCACTTTTATTTAAAAAGCTAATTTTTCATCTCAGTCATTCGTAACCATTGCACCCAACGCAGACCCACTCAAGTATTGACAAAGCTTTAGGCTTATTATTATTATTATTATTATTATAGAAGAAATGCTTTAAGCTGTTTGTAACGGGTTGAACTAAAGAAGAAGAATTTGGATTAACTTCTAAAAAAAATTCCTAAGGTGGGGTAGTTTAGATAGAACAAGTTTTCAACTCAATCTTTGTTGGGCTGGATTTATAGAACAGGTTTTCAACTCATTCTTTTAATATAGTTTAATAATTTTTTAACAAAAAGTCAATGTGCTATTTTCCCGCCAAAAATAAAGAGCTATTTTTCCTTGGATCCCTAAAATAACTGTGCTATTTAACATGCTTTACGAAATCCCTAAAAAATTGGTAAAAATATTATTTTGGTAAAATTTACCAAAAATTTGTTTTTGTCCCTAAATTTTAAAAAGTTATTTTTTCATCTTAAAAATTTTGTATAGAGATTTTTTAATAATTTAGAGACAAATATAGGGATGAAAAAGAACTTTTTTCAATAGTTTAAGGAGGAAAAAAAATCTTTAAGTTGAAAGATTGAAAGTAAAATATTGTCAATTATTTAGGGACGAAAAGAAACATTTAAATAATTTAGGGGGAAAATGAACTTTTAAAAGTTAGGAATGAAAAACGAACTTTTGGTAAAGTTTAGGAATCAAAATAATATTTTACCAAAAAAAAAAAAAGATTTGCACAATAAAATTAACACTTATAATAATTATTATTATTACTGGTCACTAACTTGCGTAATGCAAAAAAAAAAAAAATTGCATTAAATTACCTTTCTCCACTATACAAAAGATTAAAAATGCAAAAAATGATATGAATGAGTACAAAAGAGATCTATTTTTACAAGGTGAAAATCCGTGTATAACATGTGTCAGTTCGTTTAGACCCCTTAAACTCAAACAGATTAACCTAGAGAATTAGCCAAGTGATTAACTTCGGTAATTTAAACAAAACTAGGTTAACGCAAATAATCAAAAACAGTAAAGCAGCGGAAATTAAAGAACACAAAGATCTGATGACCCAGGAAAACCAAACCGGTAAAAAACCTGAGGAGGATTTAACCTAGCTATCCTCAAGGTAAAACTGAATCCACTATGAAAGAATCGAAGTTTACACAATAAGACTTAGACCACTAACATCCTATTGCTACCCAAGTGTAGGAAACTTACTATCACGACCCCATGATAGCTCCGAGATCCACGGACTCCTTTCTTGAATTCTTCAACAATCCACAAGCGCACCTGCTTGTATTTCTTTAAAATCTTTGATTCTGCAACTGTATGATTTACCAAGCTCTTGACATAAGTCTTGAGTTTAGAAACCCTAAGTGTATGTGAAGGTAAACACCTCTAGATCTCACAATGAGATTCAAAAACACAGCAAAACAGACTAAAAACGTGGCTAGGGTTTTCCCTTATATACTTAGGATAAAACATAAAACCCTATACATTAAATGGACTAGGACTGAGTTGGAAAATTCTGCAGAAAAACAATCTGCACGACTTTCGATCGATCGAGTCTAATTTTCGATCGATCGAGTCAGGCAGAAAGTGCACAGTGAATTCTGCAAAAAACTCGATTCCAACTTTACATGAGGAGCTATACTTTGAGCAAGTCTTACACAAGACTAAACATTGTTTTGATTATGGTTTGCTAACATTACAAATTGAAGTTCTAATACATTAGTTCCTAATTCTTAGAACCTAACAACATGACACCTATTTTATTCTCGAGAATATTCAAAATGGACCGAATGAGCGTAACAATAATAAATGCTATACTTCAGCTTTTAAGTATTAATAATAGGTCATGTCTTTTTTTATTATCAACTGCACTTGTTTGCATTGTTGAGATAAATTTAGGATAATAAAAGTATCCATTAAATAATTGATTAAACACCAAATTAGCCTTACTCATTTACTAGAGACCAAAAAGTATTTTGGACGCACATAGGTACCTCACACTTTTCCACGATATAAACCTGTTTCCCGTACTCATCCTTGGTGAACCTAGATTTATTTCCTTACTCATCAAGACAATTAAGTGAAATGGTTTTTATTTCTTGTTTTTGTCTTCCCTTTAACAAATATACAATAAGTGACAACTCTTATATTTTCTAAAAATTTACATTTTCCAACAAACTCTTGAAGACCTCTTTTTATTTATTTTAAAGATAAAATTTTTCTGGAAGCATCATGTGACAGTGCCAACAGTAATATATTTATTGCACAATGAGAGCATATGATAATGAAAGGACAATATATGGGGTATAGGCTAATATTAAGAAATCAACAGGTTTAGGAATATAACCTTAAGTAGTTAACTGTGAGTGCCAGAACAAAATTTGTCACGTCGTTCATATTTTATAGGTCCAAATTAGTAATTACATATATAACAGATTTATATTGTAGAAGCTCAAATTGTTATTAAAAATCAAACATTATAATAGATTATAATAAACATAAACTATATAATAAAATTGGATTTAGAAGTCGTGGTTGCGTCAAATAGCTACACCAAATTTTTTAGATAAAGAACAAACAGTTTATTTGTTCTTACCAACTACTATTTTATCAATATTTTTTTTTTCATTCTATCTTCTTTGATTAATAATATTTTGATAAAAATAGTAGAATTTACGTGTTTTTTTTAAATAAAATAAAAATTTTCCTATTTGATTTTACATTTTTTTGATATGTTATTAACAATTTAAATATATATATATATATATATAGCGCTCTTTTTTTCTTATCTAACCCATGTTTTAGCATTTGAAATAAAATAGCCACATTATCATAAACTCAAAATCTATTTTGCATCTAAACGAAAAAATCACCTAAGCATTAAATTGGGCCAAATCGACAAAAATGGACTAGAGTGAACCGAATTAGACCAAAATATACTAAATTGCACCGAATGTACCAAACTCGACCCAATGGTCTGATATGGACCGAATTGGACGTTAATTGACCAAAATAGAACCAATCGACCGTGTAGACCAAATAGACTGAATTAGACCAAATGGACTGAAATCGATCAAGATGGACCGAATCGACCGAGTTAGACTGATTTGGACCAAATTTGACAAAAACTGTGCAGCGCACAGGTATACTAAAAGTGTAATATGATATATGATTTTTAATGAAGCCTTGTTATTAATTTATTGTTTGTAGTTTGTAGTTGTACAACGGGAGACGTGAGCAAGTGGAAATTATGATTTTTCTCAAACCAATTACTTAGCCCCAAAAAAAAAAGGGGGGGGGGGGGGGGGGGGTGGGGGGAGGTAAGAAGTTTGCTTAAACGGTAAAACGTATTTTTTTTTCTTTCTTTCTTTCTCAGAGTTTCACATGATTGACATGTCCATGATCATGAGTTTCACTTCTACCCACCTACGTTCATCAAAAATCAGGCTCTTTTTTTTTTTTTTTTTTTTTGGTGAAAAAATTAGGCTATAAGCCTATAACTCGTACATTTTAGCTTACCTATGACGCATACATATCACTATCACTGATAGTCTAATTAATACTCCAATGTACCATTACACTTACCCAAGGTTTGTCCTAACTTATAATTAGTAGGTTGGTTGTTAGCAAGAGCTAGTTGGGGGCTCTACATAATGACATTGACAAAGATCATGACTTCAGACACATGTTATCTCTAACGAAGTCATCACATGCCATTAAAGAAAAGCATATGCAACCTTAATTTGCCGTAGACTATTTGGACCGAATTTGACAAAAACTGTGCAGCGCACAGGTATACTAAAAGTATAATATGATATATGATTTTTAATGAAGCCTTGTTATTAATTTATAGTTTGTAGTTGTACCAACGGGAGACGTGAGCAAGTGGAAATTATGGTTTTTCTCAAACCAATTACTTAGCCCCAAAAAAAAAAAAAAAAAAAAAGAAAGGAGGGGGGGGGGTAAGAAGTTTGCTTAAACGGTAAAACGTATTTTTTCTTTCTTTCTTTCTCAGAGTTTCACACGATTGACATGTCCATGATCATGAGTTTCACTTCTACCCACCTACGTTCATCAAAAATTAGGCTCTTTTTTTTTTGGTGAAAAAAATTAGGCTATAAGTATAACTCGTACATTTTGGCTTACCTATGACGCATACATATCACTATCACTGATAGTCTAATTAATACTCCAACGTACCGTTACACTTACCAAGGTTTGTCCTAACTTATAATTAGTAGGTTGGTTGATAGCAAGTGGTAGTTGTGGGCTCTACATAATGACATTCACAAAGATAATGAATTCAGACACATGTTATCTCTAACGAAGTCATCACTTGCCATTAAAGAAAAGCATATGCAACCTTAATTATTAATGGTGTCGTTTGGGTCTATTCGTGAGGACATTTATACCCAAACCACCCATAACTACCTTTGTGGTGGTTTGGGTCTAGTGCTGATAACTTTTTGGCCTATCGCAACTTAGGAAAGCAGTCATCATTAATAATTATTTGTGAGAACATTTATACTCTCGCAATAATGGCATCGCTAAAATTTATTTGTGAGGGATTTTAACCCCTCGCAACTTATTTTTAGCGAGGGGAAGTTAGTCGTCGTTAATAATTATTTGTGAGAATATTTATACTCTCGCAATAATAGCATCGCTAAAATTTATTTGTGAGGGCTTTTAACCCCTCGCAACTTATTTTTAGCAAGGGAAGCCGTCGTTAATAACTATTTGTGAGAACATTTATACCCTCGCAATAATGGTATCGCTAAAATTTATTTGTAAGGACATTTATACCCTCGCAATAATGGTATCGTAAAAATTTATTAGTGAGAGCTTTCAACCCCTGGCAACTTATTTTTAGCGAGGGGAAGTTAGTTGTCGTTAATAATTATTTGTGAGAACATTTATATCCTCGCAATAATGGCATCGCTAAAATTTATTTGTGAGGGCTTTTAAGCTCTCGCAACTTATTTTTAACGAGGGAAGCAATCATCGTTAATAACTATTTGTGAGAACTATAATGACATCGCTATTCAATTAATTGCGAGGGACTATCATCACTATATAGTTTTTTATGACCAAATTTTTATATTGGAAGTAATATTTTATATAATTTTTGAAATATTTTATTGTTTATTTGTTTTTAATTTATTATTATAATTTTTGTTTAATTATCATGTTACAAATAGTACAATAATTACTAAAAATTGATACAATAGTCCAATAACTACTAAAAATTGATCCTTCAAAAGATAAAAATTCAAATAAGTTCAAACTTTAAAATATAAAATATACAAAGAAATCCTGAAATTAAAACTTGTTTTAAACTTAAACTATTCTATGACAAGATTTATATTAGTCTTTCTTTGAGTCACTCTCCAAGTTGTTTTCAACTTCTATGTTATTGTTTGAGTTGTCCTCTTCACCTCTACTAGTACCATCCTAAAAAATGAATAAAAAAACATTAAACATGAGTTAAAATAAAACAATTAAAGTGAATTTGTATTTGTATCAATGCCTCAATAAATAAGTACACATATACCACATCAAATCTAATCATATCATAATATATCATAAACAATTGTAAATTCCATCAGATGAAGAAGAGCCATACCAAGAAGAATAAAATTTACACTTTAATGCAAATGTGGTGCAAGAAGAAAATAAGGATGATGATATAGATTGGAGTAGGAGTGGTGTTGAGAATATGATAATCGAGTGACTTCAAAGGCTTACGGCCTCCACTCCATCACCGTATTTGGCTTCATCCAGATTAGTCATCCATGTGCATAATACTAAGAATGCTTATTGAAAAAGAAATTTAGTTACAGACAAGGTACGGGCAGTTATCTTTCTTGCTATCTTTCTTAATTCTCTAAGGTTATTACCCTAAAAGTATAGAATGCTCTCATTAACCCCATTGAGTTTAATATGTGATTATACTATCTATTTTGACTCTGTTTGAGCTTGAAGTTGCTTTTTTTTTTTTTTTTGAAAGAGATACTATTGCTGGCTTTATGAATGTGTCCCCTTCATGCTTATACATCTATTTTTTTTCAGACATGCACTTTAGACTAGGGAGGCAGGGACAATGGAGTCATGGACACAATTTAAACCGCATATTTGAGCTGGATCAAAATTCTTGGATACATGGAGGTTATTAGCGAGGGCATTGACCTTTAATATATCAATTGCAATCGACTCAAAAAATAGAATTAAAAATTTACCTCCTTACCTGATTTCTTTATCATTTAAGCCAATGTCTATTTGGAAGTAGAGTCGAATTTGTTTTGAGAATATCAAAATGTCTATAAGTTCATAATAAGAATGACTTAAAGCTTTTAGTGGTGAAACAAGGATTAAATTTTAGTTTATTTTGCTAGACTCTTATATGATCTTGTTACTTACATGTAACACAATGGTGGATTTAATGGTTTAGAAACATTTCTGCAATAAGCGTCAGTTTTCATAAGTAAAACTTTTTTTATTTATTTTGGTTTGTAATTTGGGTGTTAATGTTAGCGGTGGTTGATTTTCTGAATTTTAAATTGCAGGGACAGTAAGAAAGCTGAGCATTCTGGTGGTTGTGGATGAAGTTTATCACCATCTCACTTTTGGAAGTAATCCATTTGTGCCAATAGGAGTATTTGGATCAATAGTGCCTGTTCTCACACTAAGGTCCATATCAAAGAGACGGCTTGTACCAGTTTTAAAGTTCTTGGATCCAAGTCTAAATTACTGCCTCCAATTCTCACCACTTAAATGCCTTGCACTGATTTTAAAACTGAGCTTTTTTTTTTTTTTTTGTTCATCTTATTTCCCAGTACTATGAGTGATTGGCAATCACTGATTGCTATATGTGTTATGGATATGTAAATAACATTTTTACTATAGTCTAGTTCATGCAACTTTCCAAAGAAGTGATCATGTAGTTCTTGTAGTGGTTAATTACATAGATAGAAAATGATGGATAAATTAGAATTATGAAGTTCAAAGTCAAGCTGAGTCCGAAGGTTTCAAAGAATTTGAGCAAACCATCTATAAGTTGGTGGCCTAATTGAAAACCAGAGATGAAAAATAAGATATTATGAATTTTAATAGGCATAATTTTGAATACAAATTTCCTATCACTTTATATTTCACCAATCATTATATTCTTTGAATTTTAGAATGAATTTTATCTCCAAAGAAAATTAATATTTTCATGATTATTTGCGAAGGCCAATTGTGGCCCTCGCAAATAATTAAGTATTAGTGAGGGTATATTTTTAACTCACACAAAAATTAAACTCTTTGCAAGGAATTTTTATTGTCCTTCGGAAATAATTTGGTGGGAACATTTCCCTCCAAAATTTTTTACATTTTAATGATTAATTGTGAAGGTTAATCTTAGCCCTCGCAAATAATTTAGTATTAGTGATGGCATTTTTTAACCGTCACAAATAATACACTTTTTGCAAGAGATTTTTAATTGTCCCTCCAAAATATTAGTATTTGTGACGGCTATAACACATAATTGTGACAGCTTTTTTTACTGGTCACAAATATTTCACGTTTTACTAAGTATTTGTGAAGACTTTATTTTGCCATCGCAAATAAGATTTTTTGAGAGGGTTTTTTGGGTCCGTCAAAAATTCTTGGTAGCTAATAGGCATTTTTTTGTAGTGTGGTCCAGTGTCACTGGACACTGGACCTAATCCGAACCCATGATTAGTGAATTATTGAAAAAAGTATTTCAAATAGGTTTCATTATGGTTCAAAAATTAATATTAATTATTCCTAGACTTATTCGTTTAAGACACTCACTAACAAATACCCATTCAAAAATTTACCCACTACCGCACACTCTTAGCGTGATGGTCACTCTACAAATATTAAGTACTTGTGGAGTGTGGGGGACAAAGGTCGGGGTTTAAGTCTCTAAGAAAGAATTTCATACACATATAAACTTAGATTAGGTTAAAGTAGAATTTCTATCATGTATAAAAAAAAATAAAAATACTCTTTTTTTACTGAACGACAAAGGCAATAAAATATGAACAGCGAAATTGGCTTAGGGGAAAAGGAAGATTAATATATATATATATATATATATATATATATATATATATAACTGAAGCCTATAATATCTCCAAAATTTCCACATCATCATTATTTAAATAAATAAAAAAAACAAAAATCAGTAAAAAAAATACATAACCTACTAAAACATTACTAATCACACGTTTAAACCGTTTCTATCTTTGCAACTCTGTTACCTATCCTACTAAAACACTACTAATCCTATTAAAAAGTGAAAACAACATCTAAACCCGGTTATTTACTTTTGATATTGAGTAAAAGTTGTAATTTCCTTCTCCCTCCCGTATTTGTGTTAATCCTTCCATGCAACAACGAAGGTACTATTCTTAATTTTTATTCTTCCATTCAGTTTTGTTTAGATTTAATCTTCCCGATTAATTTCTACTTTCTTATTGCCTTTCTCTTTCGTTTTTTCCTCCGTTTGTAGTATACAGTAATTTTGTTCTAGAGATTAAGCCTCTTGCCAAAAATAAATTGAATCAAGGTTAGAGGTATGCTAATTTACAATTAAAATTCTCCAATTTCTTGGGTTTGGATTGTTGAATTTTTTATTTTTTTTTGTTAGAATTTTTTCCTACTTGGCAAATGTTTTGTTAGATTTTTTTTTTCCCACTTGCACCTGAAATAAATTTCTGAATTTTTTTTTAGTATAGGGTTTGTAAGGACACAATTTTGCAATTTTGGGCTTTCAAGCGAGATGAACTTAGGCCCAACGCATGAACAGTATCCGTGCAATGAATTTGTAAGAGAGTGGGCTCAACAAGCTGGGCTCGAAAATGAGGTGGTTGATAGTCAAAGTGTGATTGTAAACAAATCAACAAAAACGTAGCGCTGATATTATATAAAGTTTTCCTCGGCTTGGTCCGAGGAGAAATATTCTTACAATTGTCTGAATGCCTATAACTTTCTTTCTTTCTCTCTTTCTTAGTCGTTTCTTCTCTTTTTCTCCGGTTTGTTCAATGCCCTCTTTTCTTGTCTCTAGCTCTATTTATATGCTAGCTCTTCTCACATGCAAGTTAAGCAATTTTTCCTTGATACTTGTCCCATCAACCTTCCCTTAAAATCTTTATATGGTAGCTGTAAAGGGTGAGAGTCACTGTTCAGACATCTTTTCCCCATTAATGCGGCCACAGGGTTAGCTGCAGGATAATAAATGCGGTAGTAGCAGCCTTTTACATAATATCTCATTACTTCCACCTGTCTCTTGTGCCTATATATATCAGGGAAATCTTCGGAAAGATTAGGATAAAGGTTGGAGTGTTCATCTTGGCCGTCCCTTTGATTATCCGAAAAGGTAATACTCCTCGAACCACTTCTTTCCGTCTTCATGCGAGCTATATCTTAGCGAGAAGTTAAACTATGTTCCTCCCTTATGATTTACTATCATCGGACGAACAGGTCTCCTCGGATAGGCACACGGGCCATCATCTAGGGTTGGGCCTTTGACCCCAACAATATCTCCTCAAAATTCTGGCTTTTTCTCTTGTCCGAGAAGAAGGGCGGGATTTTGACTTCTTCGAGGTTTAAAATTATCGAATTTTTCAACTTAGCCACGTGGAAACGCCATTCCGTATGTCTCGCAAACATTGCTGACGCTTCGAAAATGCAACGTGCCATTTATTGATCCAGGCGGCGTCTTGTCCCCCTCATCAACGGTGAGATACAGATCCTGTGGTCGAGATTTCTTCATGAAATTTCGAGCGGGATAACTCCCACTCACTCTCTCTTAGTTATATAAAAGGCTGTGGGGGGGGGGGGGGTTACTTTTCCCACCTTTCATTCGCTCAAGCTACTAGAAGATTTTTAGCACTCCAGCCTTCAGAACTTCCCTTACCTAAACAATCCTTAGAGCCTTTTTCAGAGAAAACTCTAGATTTCCAAAAAGTTATTGAGACAGAAATCTTAACCATTCTTGTAAGTGCTTGACTTTTTAGTGCTTTTCTTTTCGACTGAGCATCTCAGCTTTCTTGTCTCTGTCTTACCTCAGATTAGGAAATCCTCTTAGCAGTCTTTTTCACATCTAAATGGGTAGATTTAAGAGCCTCGTTGATTCGCCTATAGCCATAGAACTTTTTAAGGCAAAATAAAACATACCGAGGGAGTAAGTCTCCAGTACTGCCCACCGAAAAACATTGTGACCGATAGGAGAGCCGGCAAGGTGGTCATTCCCGTGATCGCTTTTTTAGAGGGAGGAATGACCATTCCCATGCGTACAGTGACCCGGGAATACCTTAGAAACCATAGGTTATGTCTGCACCAATGTGCCTCCAACCTATTTAGAATTCTGGGTTGCGTAGACACCCTTAATCAAATGATGGGCTTGCAACTCACCTGGTATGACGTTGTGCATATGTACGAATGTCGCTCTCTGGCCGACGGGGGGTACTACCTAAAATCTAGGTCCCCAGTTGTAAAAATGTTGTCATGTCTTCCCAAGTCCAACAAGGGCATGAAGGACGACTACGTCATCGTCTCTGGGGCATGGCATGACGGCCAACACTGTCCGACCACAGAGGGGGAGCCAGGTGGGATGCCGTAGGACTAGATTGAGTTAACATAGAATTTACACTCTAGGTGTCATCTTATTTTGTTGCTCTATCATTTGATTTTGACATAATTTGATGAGGTAATTGATCCTGTGTTTCTTGGCTGTCATTACAGATAGAAAGTTTGTCGCTCCTAGACTTAGCCTCGTGAACGTGCCAGGCCTGAACAAGCTACTCCGATCTGAGGTATTCGTGCATACAAACGGCCAGCTGCGCGCCGTTCATTTGATATTGGATTTTGTCCCTCTATCGAACAACTTCCAAGAAGTTGGGAACGCAATCTGATCAGGAGACAAAAGGATCAACAGAATCGACGTCTCTTGGCCGGGCTTCCTATCCAAGAAAGACCTTCCTCCTGTTGAGTGGCCGCTTCATCAAACTCTTCCTCAACCAGCTATTCAAAGGGAAGAGACTGCTTCCTCTCGGCTATCCTTGGAGACTGAGATAGACCAATTTCACTTCGAGGAAGAAGAGGAAGTGCAAGCTAAGCCTCGGAGTATCCAGAGTCCGAGAGTACCAAGGAGGAAGAAGAGGAGATATCTCTGAAGCTAAGGGTGGGGCTGAGGGACCTTCTTGCTGGGAGGAGCAAGGGTGCATCTTCCAAGGATGCACCTAAGGAGAAAGTCACTGACAAACTCCCTCCACCTCCTCCTCTTCCCGCAATCGAGACCGGCCTTCTTCCAATGCCGGATCTAAAGAAGAAGAGGAAGGTCGTGGACTTAGACATTGAAGAGGGTGAAATGCCCCAACCATAACAAAAGGGGTCAAAACAACAAAAGAGTGGGAGAGACAACAGAAGGGTCTCCCCATCCGAGAGCAGAGGAGACGCCAACACTAGGGATGCCCAACAATCACCAGCTTGGGCCCCACGGTTGGATCTGGACGGAGCTCCAATCCCCTCGACCGCTTTCATTAGGGAGTTTCAGAAGGGGCACTCGGCTTATATTTCCGAGGCTTTGGAGCGTCCACTGCTTTTGCCTCGGGACATGGACACAGTAAGGTCTTGGAGGCAATCAGACTTGTTCATGTCTCTGAAAAGAGACTTGGCCATGGTGAGTTTCTGACCCCTTCTTACAAATTGGAGTTACTTAAAAACTACGTGTTTTACTTTTGTATGTTATGACACAATCCTATCATTCTTTCCGTGCAGCTTACCCAACAAGTTTATGTAGCTGAAGATTAGGTCAGGGATGCCCGTAACCAGGCTAGGGCTGAGGCCCAATCTCGTGCGGAGGTTGAGAAAAGCTTGGGAGTCGCAAAGCATAAGAAGCAAGAATTGTCCAAAAAGTTAGTTATCGAGGAGAGGGAGAGGAGGAGCGCCGAGGCTGGTCTGAAGAGCGCCCAGGACCAAGCCGAAGACCAGCGGAAGAAGTTGTACATGACTGAAATAGAATTGGCAACTCAAAGATAGCTGGCCCTGGAGCTCAAGTCCAGCCTGGAGAAGGCCGAGAAGGCAGCTCGGGATGCTGTGGTGGCAGCAGAGGCCGAGAAGAACGCCGAGTACATCCGTGGCATAGAGGAGACGGAAATAAGGCTCGCTGAAGAAGTCTCTGAAGTGTGCAGGGATTACTACAAGTTCACCTAGAAGGAAGTCCTGAACCTTGCAGGAGTCCCTGCCAGCTCGGAACTCGGGCAGCTCGAGAAGATATACTTTCATCCGCACATACGTGTAGTCCCGACTGATCCTGTAATTCCATCATCCCAAGCTTTGGAGCCATCTGAACAGATGGTTGTTATTCCTGAGACCGAACATGAGGGTCAGGAGGAAGAAGTGACACTACAGGAAAGCACTGGTGCGGGGACGGACACTTCTTCCAAGGCCACGGATGCTACTAAGGCTAAAGAGGCTGCTCCTATAGAGACCGGTGTTGGATCCTTGGAGGTCGAGCCGAGCGGACCGGACAGCAATCCTCCTCCTCCAATGGCCAAGACTTAGGATTAGGGTTTTATCTTTTTCACTCTGGTAGTAACATTTTGTACGCTGTCATAATGTACTGTAACTTTTTATTAATGAGAATATTTGTATTTGCCTTTAATCACTCCCAATTCCATTCATTTATTTCTCTTGCTTTGTAGTTTCTAAATCAGTAAGAAGTTTAAGTTCACAGGGGAAGGAAAAAAAAGAAGCTAAAGTAACAATTGGAGTAGACTTCTGCTCAAACAAAATGATGTAGATAGCATGATGAAAATAATGCAAGCCTTCCAATTATTTCAAAGTCATTCAATTAATTCAACTTGTTTTAGCAAATAGGAGTAAATTTATGCAAACACAATTGAATTTTTCATTACTTGAAACGCTAAAATTGAATGGGAATACAAATTTGCTCAAAGTGTGCGGTCCGAGAGAACATGCAAGACCAGGTTTCTGCTAAATACTTAGTGATATGTATGAGAGGGTGAAATTGCTCGGAATGCATGATCCGAGAGGTTAGATGTGATCGAGATTTTATTTAACACCTAGTAAAATGAACTGAAGTATTAATTTACCTAAGGTATATGGTCCAAGGGACCAGGCATAACCAAGATTCTGTTTAACACTTAGTAGAATGAACTAAAGTATTAATTTACCCAAGGTATGTGGTCCGAGGGACCAGACATGACCAAGGTTCTGTTTAACACTTAGTAGAATGAACTACAATATTAATTTACCCAAGGTGTGTGGTCCGAGGGACTAAGCATGACCAAAGTTCTGTTTAATACTTAGTAGAATGAACTAGAATATTAATTTACCCAAGTTATGTGGTCCGAGAGACTAGGCATAACCAAGGTTCTGTTTAACACTTAGTAGAATGAACTAGAGTATTAATTTACCCAAGGTATGCGGTCCGATGAACTAGAGTATTAATTTACCCAAGGTATGTGGTCCGAGGAACCAGGCATAACCAAGGTTCTGTTTAACACTTAGTAGAATAAACTAGAGTATTAATTTATCCAAGGTATGTGGTCCGAGGGACCAGGCATGACCAATGTTATGTTTAACACTTAGTAGAATGAACTAGAGTATTAATTTACCCAAGGTATGTGGTCCGAGAGATCAGGCATAACCAAGGTTCTATTTAACACTTAGTAGAATGAACTAGAGTATTAATTTACCCAAGGTATGTGGTCCGAGGGACCAGGTATGACCAAGATTCCGTTTAACACTTAATAGAATGAACTAGAGTATTAATTTATCCAAGGTATGTTGTCCGAGGGACCAGACATGACCAAGGTTCTGTTAAACACTTAGTAAACAAGCAACATAATAAACCTCAGTACGAGAATTGAAACTTTTATTAATAGTAATACATTTTTAGGTTATTTACATTTCAGGGATGTGGTACAGCTCTTTCATCTAAATCCTCTAATTAAAACGCTCCTATTCCAGCTACTGACAGGATGCAATAAGAACTTTCCCAATTGGGCCCCAATTTTCCCCAGGTTGGATTCTTTGCAGTACCCACTACTTTTCACAAAACCAAATCTCCCGGTGCAAGTGGTCTTAGCTTGACATTAGCATCATACCTCTGTTTAAGCTTATGCTGATAGTAGACCAGTTGAATTGTAGCATTTTCCCTTCGTTCGGCGACCAGATCTAAATTTCTCTCTAGCAGTCTGTCATTATTAACCGAGGTAAAATAACTCGTTCTAAGTGTGGGAAATCCAGTTTCTATGGGAATAACAGCTTCAGCCCCATAAGTCATTACAAAGGAGGTCTCTCCCATAAATCTCCGAGGAGTCGTTCTATAGGTCCAAAGGACATATGATAATTCTTCCACCCACTTTCCTTTAGCATCATCCAGCCTCTTCTTTAAACCGCTCACTATGACTTTATTAACGGCTTCAGCCTGGCCGTTTCCTTGCGGATATGCGGGGGTGGAGTACCTGTTCGTGATGCTTAACCCGCAACAGTATTTCCTGAATGCTTTACTATCAAATTGAAGACCATTGTCCGAGATGAGTGTGTGTGGTACTCCGAACCGGGTGACAATATTCTTCCATATAAACTTCTAGACGTCTACATCTCTGATGTTCGCCAGTGGCTCGGCTTCAACCCACTTAGTGAAATAGTCTGTGCCAACGATCATGTATTTTTTACTCCTTGCTGCTTTAGGGAAAGGACCTACAATGTTCAAGCTCCACTGAGCAAAAAGCCATGGGATGGATAGAGGATTAAGAACTCCCTCTGGTTGATGAATATTCGGTGCAAATCTCTAGCATTGATCACACTTCCTCACATATTCCTGTGATTCTCTTTGCATATTCGGCCACCAGTATTCTTGATTTAGGACTCTGTGAGCTAGAGATCTGCCTCCCATGTTGCTCCCACAAATTCCTTCGTGCAGTTCTTCAAGGAGCAGCTCGGTGGCCTCAGGGCGTTCGCATAACAAGTAGGGCCCAGAGAAAGAACGTTTGTATAACTGATTATCTTCTGATAGCCAGAACCAAGGAGCCTTCCTCCGCACCTTGTCTGCTTCAGTCTTGTCCTGCGGTAGGACATCATCTTTGAGGTATGTCACCATAGGGTCCATCCAGCTCGGTCCCACTCTAACTTGATAGATGTTAGGCCCTTCTTCCTCTTTAGCATGCTTATGTATATCTTCAACTAAGATAAGCCGAGGCAGTCCTTGAGCCAAGGAGGTTGCAAGAGTGGCTAGGGAGTCCGCATGTGTAAGCCCACTCTGAGGGATATGTTGTAAACTAAATGATCTGAACTGTAACTACAGTTGCTTAACATGTCTCAAATACCTTTGCATCCTCTCGTCTCTCGCTTCTAGCTCTCCTCTGACCTGGCCGACAACCAATGCTGAATCCGAGAATACTTCCACGGTGTTTCCACCCATTCTTTTGACCATGGCCATTTCGACTAATAACGCTTCGTACTCAGTTTCATTATTGGTAGCCGAGAAGTTTAGTCTGAGGGATTTTTCAATGACAACATTCTCTGGAGATACCAAAACTAATCCCACTCCCGAGCCTCTCTAATTGGCTACACCATCCGCATACATCTTCCAGGATGGGGGTCCTTGTATGAAGACTGAGCCAACTGAATTTTCATCCATGTGCATCATCTTGGCATCTTCTTCTAATAAAGGCTCTGTGAATTCGGCTACCAGATCAGCTAGGATTTGCCCTTTGACAGAGGTGCGAGGCATATACTTTATATCGAAAGCCCCTAAGAACGTACCCCATTTTACAATTTTTCCCGTATAATCTACACTCCGAGGTAGCGACCTGAATGGGAGTTGGGTAAGGATTACAACCGTATGCGATTGAAAGTAGTGAGGAAGTTTGCGTGTGGCATGAACCACTGCAAAGATGGCCTTTTCTAATGGTAAGTAACAGACCTCGACCTCATGAAGAGATTTACTTATGTAGTAAACAGGTTTTTGGATGCCGTCATCAACCCGTATAAGTACCAGGCTCACTGCATGGGTGGCTACAGCGATATAGGCGAATAAAACCTCGTCCGTTGTGGGGCTGGGCATAATGGGGGGTCGAGATAAATATTCCTTTAGCTGCTGGAAGGCTAGAACACATTCTTCGGTCCATTCAAAACCCCTTCCACTTGTTCAACAATTGAAAAAAAGGCCAACATCTTTTTGCCAACTTAGAGATGAATCGGTTGAGAGCAGTAGTCATCCCAGTCAATTTCTGAACTTCTTTAGGATTCCGAGGGGGTTGCAGATTATGGATCGCTTTTATCTGGTCTGGGTTGACTTCAATTCCGCGATGGGTGACCATATAGCCCAAAAATTTTCCTGACCCGACACCGAAAGAGAATTTTGAAGCATTGAGTCGTAGCTGTGTTTCCTTAAGATTCCAAAGATATTTCTGAGGTTATCGACATGCTCAGATTCCAACTTGCTTTTGACCACTATGTCATCTATGTAAATCTCAATGCATTTCCCCAGCTGTGGTTCTAACATTTTTGTTATCATTCTCTGATAGGTGGAGCTTGCATTTTTCAGACAAAATGACATCACCTTATATTGATAGTTCCTAACGGGGGTGACGAAGGCTGTCTTCTCTTGATCATCCAGAGCTAAGGGAATCTGGTGGTACCCTTGAAAGGCGTCCAGGAAACTCATTCGCGGGTGCCTTACTGTTGCATTCACTAACTAATCAATCTGAGGCATGGGGAAGGGATCCTTCGGACAGGCTTTGTTTAAGTCTGTAAAATCCACGCATACACACCATTTTTCATTTTTCTTCTTTACCACCACAGTATTGGCTAGCCATTTTGAATAGAAAACCTCCTTAATAGCCCCGGCCTGCTTGAGTTTATTCACCTCCTCCCGAATAGCATCAGAATGCTCCTTAGATGAGCACCAAGGTGGCTGCTTCTTGGGGAAAGCGGCTGGACTTACGTTTAGGTGATGGTAGATGAACTCTGGATCTACACCTAGGGCCTCATAAGAGTTCCAGGCAAACACATCAATGTTTCTCCTAAAGAGTGCCAACAGCTCTTTCTTATCTCGAGGAGGCAACTGAGCCCCGATCTAGAAAAACCTATCTGGGTCTCTGTCAATGACAACTTTTTCCAACTTCTCACATTTCTCCTCGTCCAATTCCACAACAATAGGTGGAACCGACATTCTTGATTGCTATGGACTTCTATCAACAGAGGTTGTAGGCTCGACAGCAGGCTAATGCATGATGGCCGATATAAGGCACTGCCTCGCCACAAATTAACTTCCTACAATCTCCTCGACCCGTCCTTTGGATGAAAATTTCACCTTCAAATGTAAAGTTGACGAAACAGCCCCCAAGGCATGAAGCCAGGGTCTGGCAACGATGGTTGTGTATAGAGAGTATGCATCTACCACGATGAAGTCCACTTCAACCACCTCGGACCCTGCTTGCATGGGTAGCCTTATCTGTCCCGTAGGGATGACGGTTTTCCCATCGAAGCTAACCAGAGGTGAATCGTATGCTGTCAGATCTTCAGGTCTTAAACCTAATCCTCTGTATAGGTCCGGATACATGATCTCAGCCCCACTCCCTTGATCAACCATCACCCTCTTCACATCATATCCCCCCATTCTAAGGGTGATGACTAGAGCGTCGTCATGGGGCTGTATAGTCCCCTGCTTATCTTCATCTAAGAAGCTTAAGACTGGTCGGACCTCTACCTTGGCCCGTTTTGACTCCTGAGTTGTGTCCTCGGCAATTGCCCTAAAGGCAGACATCACTCTGGAAGGACATGATCCAGTCCTCCCGGGTGCCACAAAGATAACGTTAATCATGCCCAACAAGGGCCTTGACGATGCAGTCCCCGAAGCCCCTGGCCTGCTGTGGTCTCCCTGACTATTGAGCCAATGTGCAAACTGCTGCAACTTTCCTTCCCTCATAAGTTGTTCTAAATGGCTTTTTAAAGTCCTGCAATCTTTTGTAGTATGCCCTCGTTCTTAATAGTATTGACAATGAAGGCTTTGATTGCGCTTCGTGGGGTCTCCTCCCATCTTGTTTGGCCACCTAAAATATGGCTCGTTCTGAATCTTCTCCAGGATCTGGTGGATTGGTTCTCGGAATACAGCATGGACTGCCTGTGACGCGATAGACCCGGACTGCACACTATAGTCTCTCCGCGGCTTGCTGTTGCTGTATCGATCCGACCTGAAATCCCTCTTCTCCTGAGGGATAACCTTGGCTTTTCCTTTCCCAAGCAACTGATCCTCCTCTACTCGCTTATACTCATCGATGTGGTCCATTAGCCGACGCACGCTTCTCACTGGCTTCTTGGTCAGTGATTTCCTCAGATCGTGCTCGGCCGGTAAGCCGACCTTGAAAGTTTTCATAGCCACATCATCAAAACTCCCTTCAATCTCATTAAACATCTCCTAGTACCTATCTGAGTACGTTTTCAACGTCTCTCCCTCTCGCATAGACATGGACAGCAAAGAATCTAACGGCCGAAGAACTTTGGTGTTCGTAATGAATGGAGAGCAGAAGGCCTTAGTAAGTGCTCGAAAGGATCTAACAGAATTTGCCGCAAGGCCATCAAACCATCTCATGGCTACGGGTCCCAAATTAGAGGGAAACACCTTGCACATAAGAGTCTCGTTCCTAGAGTGGACAGCCATCCTCTAATTGAAATAACTCACGTGCTCCATAAGATCAGTCCATCCGTTGTATGTGGTGAAAGTGGGCTGAGTAAAACGCCGAGGAAGCTTTCCTACTTCGATTTTGCGCGTGAAAGGCGATTTAGAAATCTGGTTGAGTGCCCTATTCATTGCATCGTTCCCCACGCCTTTTGAGGACGCGTTTCTACCCCTGCGGTCATGGTGATGCTCTTCCCCACGGGAGAAGGATTCACTAGGAGGTGTTCGTGATCGACGCCTATAATCATCATCCTCACCATCATCAGACGAATTATCAGTGATGGACGAGCTACTGGATGGACTACGCCTCCTTCGTGCATGGCACAGCTTCTCTTTTAGACGAGCAATCTTACGTTGCATGTTCCTCATAGTGTCCTTATGAGACCCGTCTTCCTCGTTTCGACGTCGACTCCTCCCAGTGTGTATGGTATGCATGCTTCCTTCACGGTCTGTTTCTCACTCAAGGTGTACAAAATGATCAAGATGTTGTGAACCATCAGACTCCGCTTTGTCTGAATGCCTATAACTTTCTCTCTTTCTCTCTCTCTTAGTCGTTTCTTTTCTTTTTCTCCGGTTTGTTCAATGCCCTCTTTTCTTGTCTCCAGCTCTATTTATATGTCAGTTCTTCTCACGTGCTAGTTAAGCAATTTTTTCTTAATACTTGTCCCATCAACCTTCCCTTAAAATCTTTACATGGCAGCTGTAAAGGGTGAGAGTCACTGTTCAGACATCTTTTCCCCATTAATGCGGCCACAGGGTTAGCTGCAGGATAATAAATGCGGTGGTAGCAGCCTTTTACATAATATCTCATTACTTCCACCTGTCCCTTGTGCCTATATATATAAGGAGAATCTCCGGAAAGATTAGGATAAAGGTTGGAGTGTTCATCTTGGCCATCCCTTTGATTATCCGAAGAGGTAATACTCCTCGGACCACTTCCTTCTGTCTTCATGCGAGCTATATCTTAGCGAGAAGTTAAACTATGTTCCTTCCTTATGATTTACTATCCTCGGACGGACAGGTCTCTTCGGACAGGCCTACGGCCCATCATTTAGGGTTGGGCCTTTAACCCCTATAGGGTTAATTGCTTGTCTATGTACATCTACTTTCTAAATATTATAGTGTTGTTTGGCTTAAAGGCATGCTGATAGTGTTGTTTTCACATGCCAGTTAAGCAATTTTTTCTTAATACTTGTCCCATCAACCTTCCCTTAAAATCTTTACACGGCAGCTATAAAGGATGAGAGTTACTGTTCAGACATCTTTTCCCCATTAATGCAGCCACAGGGTTAGCTGCAGGATAATAAATACGGTGGAAACAGCCTTTTACATAATATCTCATTACTTCCATATGTCCCTTGTGCCTATATATATAAGGGGAATCTCCGGAAAGATTAGGATAAAGGTTGGAGTGTTCATCTTGGCCATCCCTTTGATTATCCGAAGAGGTAATATTCCTCGAACCACTTCCTTCCGTCTTTATGCGAGCTATATCTTAGCGAGAAGTTAAACTATGTTCCTCCCTTATGATTTACTGTCCTCGGACGGACAGGTCTCCTCGGACAGGCCCACGGCCCATCATCTAGGGTTGGGCCTTTAACCCCTATAGGGTTAATTGCTTGTCTATGTACATCTACTTTCTAAATATTATAGTGTTGTTTGGCTTAAAGGTATGCTGATAGTGTTGTTTTGGTTTAATATATATATATATGTATGTATGTATGCGTAAATGTATTGATTGGTATAGGGTTTGGTTTGAATTCTGGGTTTTCTGCTACTGCAATTCACTTGAAATTTTTGCTGTATTTAAAAAATGAAGTTCTTTTTAGGGTTTAATCTAATGTAGATTCTCACATTGTTTGGCTAGGGTTACATTGCAGTTGATGATAAATATATCTGAATATATGTATGTATGCTTTAGACTAACTTTAGTTTGATGATTTAACTTATGTTTGTTCCTCTTCTTGGCATTTGTGAGTTAAAGATTTGAAAAAAAAAAATTATGTAGCTGGTACTAGATTATTATGTGATTTTGTTTGTGTGCATCTTTATTTTTATATTATAGCCAGATTTCATTGATTTTTGTTGATAAGTTTTGGCTTTAGGAGAAAATTTTTTTTTATTATAACATTGTTCTTTTTTTCAAACTTCAAATCCTACCTGAAGCAAAAGTCTCTAAACAGTCAGAAAAACAAACACATCTTTGATATTGTTCTCTCGCTGCCACAATACCAGTGGCTCCACTATTGCTATAGCTATTTTAACCGGTAGTAACAATCTTTTTTTATATTTCTCTAATACCCTTTTGTTTTGTTTTAATAATTTCTAGGCTCTGAATGATCTAATTTTTTATCATTATTTTTGGACTTTTGGAAATTTTAACATTTGATTCTTTGATTTCTCACTTTTTTTTTTTTTTTTTTTTTTGCAAGATCTAAAATTGTCTAAGAGATTTCAACAACTATATCTACAAATTATTCTTTTAAAGGTAACTCATCTTTCTCTATAGTTCTTTGTTGTGTAATCACATAGACATATATATATATATATATATATGTTGTTTTGTTTCAATAATTTTTAGACTCAGAATATTCAGATTCTTTAATTTTTTTGGCTTTTTGAAAATTTTAACATTTGAATTTTTGGGTTCATTTTTTGCTATAATTGAATTTGTCAACTATATAGCGATGGATTAGTATTTTGACGGTAGCCACATATTTCTCTTATATTTCTCTATTGTGTGATCAAATATTTTCATTATGCTTTATTAATTTCAGCTTTGAATCTTCTACATGATACATTATACATTTATGTAAGAAATTTAGACTCCTTAAACCCAAACAGATTAACCTAGTTATTTAGCCAAGTGATTAACTTAGGTAAATTATGCAGTTCTAGGTTAACACAAATATATCATATCATGCAAAGTGCGAAAAATAAAGAACACACGATATGATAACCCAAGAAAACCAAACCGGTAAAAAACCTGAGGAGGATTTAACCTAGCTATCCTCAAGGTAAAACAGAATTCTCTATGAAAGAATTGAAGTTTACATAATAGCGACTTAGACCACTAACATCCTATTGCTACCTCGAGTATGAAACTTACTACCACGACCACGTGACAGCTCCGTGTCCACGGACTATTTCTTTCTTGAATTCACAGCAAGCACAAACACTCCTGCTTGTATATCTTTTTGTTCTTGAATCTGCAACTGAATGATCACCAAACCCTTGACATCAATCTTGAGTTTGGAAACCCTAAGCGTATGTGAAGGCAAACACCTCTAGATCTCACAAAAGATTCACATACACAGCATTTAGAACCCCAAAAACGTGGCTAGGATTTTCCCTTTTATATTTATGGTAAAACATAAAACCCTATACGTCAAATGGGCTTGGGCTGAGTTGGAAATTCTGCAGAAAAAAAAAACAATCTGCACGACTTTTGATCGGTCAAGTCTATTTCTCGATCGATCGAGCCTAGCAATTATGTACAGTAACTTCTGCAGTAACTCAATTCCAACTTTACATAAAAATCACACACTTTGAGCAAGTCTTAACAAAACTAAAACCGTTTTGATCATGGTTTGCCAACCTTACAAAATGAAGTTCTAATATATTAGTTCCTAATTCCTAAGAACTTAACAAACTCCCTCTTTGAAAATCCGTGACAAAACACAAACTTAACATAAAGCTCAAAGTTTACAAAGATAATAGCCCATTACAAAACAATAGCCCAATTAAAACAAATTCAACCTAATTACTATCTATCAGTTACAAGTTTAGACAGTAGCACAACTGAATCAACCTATATATTCCTGTAACACTTAACAAACACATAAACGCATGTGTGGAAAATACAAGTAATATTGAAAGTAACTTCTTGATTTCACACAACACAAAATAAAGACATATATCATGAATAACCTCAAAAATATAAATCAATAAGTAATCTAGCAGAGTGTGAAACAAGAAACATATACAATCAATGTATCCAATATATCTCCCTCTATCATAGACAACCCAAACAAAAAAAATATCATGAGCTAAAAAGATAAATACAAAAATGAAGCACCTAGATATAATTTAAAAGCTCCACAGCTCCACAATATCACAAAAAGTATCAAAATCTCCCCCTAAGACAAAATCTCCTCGACTACAATGTACTCCCCCTTTTTGTGACAAATTGCCAAAGGGCACTCACTCATCACCAAAAGGAGGTGGCGGAGGAGAACGTCAAAGACTCTCCAAATCTACCCGCAAAGAACGAATCTCATCAAGCATGTCCACCAGAAGCTGACCATAAGCCACATGGACGGTCATGATAGTATCCAACATCCGATGAATGTTCGAATCATCCGTAGGTGAAGGTGGAGGAACAGTAGCAGCATCAGCAGTCTAATCAACAGAAGTCTCTGCCGTAGAAGTTCCTGTAGAAAAGGGAGGAGGAGGAGAAGAAGTGACACTAAAAGGCTCAACCTTAGGACGCTTAGAGTTAGCTCGAAGCTGAGCAACTCTTTTCCTAAGAAAGGTGGCACCAATGGGAGCTGTTAGGTTCTAAAGATTAGGAACTAATGTATTTAGAACTTCAATTTGTATATTGGCAAACCATGATCAAAACAATGTCTAGTCGTGTGTTAGACTTGCTCAAAGTATGGGTCTTATTGTAAAGTTGGAATCGAGTTTTTATGCAGAAGTACTGTTCACTTTCTATATGACTCGATCGATCAAAAATTAGACTCGATCGATCGAAAATCGTGCAGAACGTTTTTCTGCAGAAAATTCCAACTCAGCCCAAGCCCGTTTTAATGTATAGGGTTTTATGTTTTGCCCTAAGTATAAAAGGGAAAACCCTAGCCACGTTTTTAGAGTTCTGTTTTGCTGTGTTTGTGAATCTCTCTGTGAGATCTAGAGGTGTTTACCTTCACATACACTTAGGGTTTACAAACTTGAGATTTATGTCAAGAGTTGTGTAGATCGTTACAGTTGCAGAATCAAGAGAACACAAAGATATACAAGCAGGTGCGCTTGTGGATTTGTTGAAGAATTCCGGAAAGAAGGAGTCCGTGGATCTCGGAGCTATCATGGGGTCATGGTAGTAAGTTTCCTACACTCGGGTAGCAATAAGATGTTAGTGGTATAAGTCTATTGTGTAAACTTCGATTCTTTCATAGTGGATTCAGTTTACCTTGAGGATAGCTAGGTCAAATCCTCCCTAGGTTTTTACCGGTGTGGTTTCCTGGGTCATCAGATCTTTGTGTTGTTTATTTTCCGCTGCTTTGTTATTTTTGCTTAATTGTGTTAACCTAGTTTTAATTAAATTACCTAAGTTAATAACTTGGCTAATTCTCTAGGTTAATCTGTTGGGTTTAAGGGGTCTAAACGAACTGACAAGTGGTATCAGAGCGGGTAGCTTTTTTGTTTGATCCTTTGATCTTTGAGCTGATCCTTGACCCCTGTTGTTATGGATTTCTCTAAAATCTTCTCTTTAGTTTGTCATATTATCTACTTGGTGTGTTTGTCCTTTACAATCTTTGTTAAAGTTTTTCTTGAGTGTCTTACTATAATCACATATGAAAATAATCACATGTGCTATATTGCTTTAACCGCCTTAAAGGCACGTGATTCTTGTCTTTGGTATTTGGATAGTGGTTGTTCCAGGCACATGACAGGAAATAAAGCTTTGTTCAAGACACTCTTCGAAGGAAAGATTGGTACAATTACCTTTGGAGACGGAAGTAAATCTGTGATTAGAGGCATTGGTACTGTGGACATTCCAAGACTACCAGTTTTTGAAGATGTGTGGTATGTTGATGGGTTGAAGGCAAACTTACTCAGCATTAGCCAGATTTGTGACAATGGACTTAATGTATTCTTCACCAAGCAAGAATGTGAAATACTTAATGAAGGGGGTGATTGTATGTGTGTTGGTGCGAGAACAGCTGACAACTGTTATGGTATCACCCCAAGTATAAGCAACAAATGCTTCAGTGCTAAAATCAATCAAGTTGACTTATGACATCAAAGGTTGGGACATGCCAGCCTTAAGCAATTAGAGAAGATTTCAAAATGTGATGCGGTAATTGGGTTGCCCAAGTTTGAGAAAGTTGAAAAATGCATCTGTGGACCATGTCAGATGGGTAAACAAGTGAAGTCCAAACATCCGTCTGTAGCTGATGTTCAAACTACGAGACCTTTGGAGTTGCTGCATATTGATCTCATGGGTCCTGCCAGAGTTCAGAGTTTAGGTGGAAAGAAGTATATTCTAGTTGTTGTGGATGACTTTACAAGATTCACATGGGTTGTACTTTTGAAAGATAAAGCTGAGGCTCCTGAAAAAATGATTCATCTGTGCAAAAAATTGCAAGTAGAAAAAGGAACTGTGATAGCCAGAATTAGAAGTGATCATGGAAAAGAGTTTGAGAACACCAAACTGGCTACATTTTGTGATAATCAAGGCACCCGTCAGGAATTCTCTTCACCCAAAACACCACAACAAAATGGAATTGTGGAAAGGAAAAATAGAGTTGTACAAGAGATGACTTGTGTCATGCTCCATAATAAGAAGATGCCTAAATCTTTTTGGGGAGAAGCTGTTAATACTGCATGTCACACTCTCAATCGGGTGTATTTCAGACCAAATTCCAAGCAAACTCCCTATGAACTCTGGAGAGGAAAGAAGCCTATAGTGAAATACTTCAGAATATTTGGCAGTGACTGTTACATTCTGCGTGATAGAGAGAACCTGGAGAAGTTTGATGCTAAGAGTGATAAAGGTTATTTTCTGGGATACTCTTCCACCAGTAGAGCATACAGAGTGTATAATCTGAGAACTAAAACAGTCATGGAATCCTCAAATGTGGTGATCAATGATGAATTAAGCTCAGAAGGCCATTCAGAACATGCACCTCCAGTTCAAGAAAAGATGATGGAAGTTGATGATTCTCTACCTGAAGACTATGTGGGAAAGCCTAAAGAGGAAGAGTTAATGGTTTTGAATGATACAGCATCTGTGCCATCAAGTTCAGAACCTTCAACACCAGTTCATGGAGTTCCACAAGAACAGAGAAAAGTTCAAAGTCCATCAGATCAGAAAGGTACCACTACTTCATTGGTCAAAGGTCCATCATCAAGAGTCAGGTTGAATCATCCTGCTACTAATATTTTGGGAAGTTTGAATGATAACATGAGATAGAGATCCAAAGCTTTAAATGTGATTACTCACTCATGCTACCTATCCCAAGTCGAACCGAAGAAGGTGGATGAAGCTCTCCAAGATGCTGATTGGGTCAATTCTATGCATGAAGAACTTCATCAGTTCGTTCGAAATGATGTGTGGGAATTAGTTCCTAGACCTGAGGGAGTCAATGTTATTGGAACTAAGTGGATCTTCAAGAACAAGTCAGATGAACATGGAACTGTTATCAGAAATAAATCTAGGCTTGTTGCTCAAGGATACACACAAGTAGAAGGAATTGATTTTGATGAGACTTTTGCACCCATAGCAAGATTGGAATCCATTCGCATTCTTTTGGCTATTGCATGTCACATGAACTTTAGGCTGTATCAAATGGATGTCAAGAGTGCATTCTTAAATGGCATGATACAAGAAGAGGTATATGTTGAACAACCGAAAGGTTTCATTGATCCTCACAGGCCAAATGATGTCTACAAGTTGAAGAGAGCTCTCTATGGATTGAAACAAGCTCCACGGGCTTGGTATGATAGATTAACTGCATATCTCACGGATCATGGCTTCAAGAGAGGTTTTGCTGACACCACTCTGTTTATACGAAAGGATAAGAATCATTTTGTTGTTGCTCAAATTTATGTTGATGATATTGTTTTTGGTGCTACTAATGATTCTCTTGCTCAATCTTTTGCAGATGAAATGAAGGCCATGTTTGAGATGAGTATGGTTGGCGAACTAACTTATTTCTTGGGATTGCAGGTAAAGCAAACGAATGATGGAATCTACATCAACCAAGCAAAGTACGCACGAAATTTGGTCAAGCGATTTGGTCTTGACAAGGCTGCACATGCTAGGACACCAATGGCTGCTAATGTGAAATTAACAAATGATTCCTCAGGTGAGTCTGTTGATGTAACTCTATATAGAAGCATGATTGGCTGTCTTTTGTACTTAACTGCTAGCAGACCTGATATTGCGTTTAGTGTGGGTGTTTGCTCTAGATTTCAGTCTAATCCTAAGGTCTCTCACTTAAATGCTGTTAAGAGGATCATAAAATATGTTGCTGGAACTTGTGATTATGGTCTATTTTACAGTAAAGAGTCAAATCTTTCTCTTGCTGGTTTTTCTGATTTTGATTGGGCTGGTAATGCTGATGATAGAAAAAGTACAACTGGTGGTTGTTTTTATGTTGGTGCTAATTTGGTTGCTTGGATGAGTAAGAAGCAAAATTCTGTTTCTCTATCTACTGCTGAGGCAGAATATATTGCTGCTGGGAGTTGTTGTTCTCAGCTTCTATGGATGAAGAAACTTTTGAGTGATTATGGTATATCTCAGGACACCATGGTTGTTTATTGTGATAACTCTAGTGCCATAGATATATCTAAGAATCCTGTTCAACACTCTAAGACCAAACACATTGAGATTAGATATCACTTCATTAGGGATCTTGTTGAAAGGAAAATTGTTGCTCTTGAATATATTCCAACTGAACGTCAGAATGCTGATATTTTCACCAAACCGCTTGATAGAGGAAAGTTTGAAACTCTTCGTCAAGTCATTGGTGTGATTCTTTGTCCCTAGTCATTCTTGACTTCATGGTCCTTGTGCTTTATTGCTCAATCTTTTGTGACCTTTGTTTCTAGGATTTGCATTGCATTACATTCATGCATTTCATTCTAGGATGTTTGTTTCTTTGTTTTATAAAAAAAAAAAAAAAATTTTTTTGCAAATTGTGTTTTGCTATTTTTCCTTGAATTTGAAGACAAGGTTGGTCAATCAAAATTACATATCATATGTATGTACCTTGTTTAGCTTTGATGCACTTATTTCTATTGCACTTTACTAGCTAAAGTCTTGTTGTGCATGTTGTGTGGGAAGATGCTATATTTGTTGATCACATGATCTTGATCTTGAAGTCTTATGTCTTTGATTGTTGGACTTGAACTTATTGAGAAAGGCATAAATAACCATCTCACCACTGTTTATTAGCCAATCATGAACACCTTAGTGCATATCATAAGATTTTGTGCTCGAGAAAGTGTAGCACATGCACAAAAAGAACATAAGGTGTAGCCTCTAATTAAAATTGGTGTGTACATTATTGGGCTATAATAATATCACAAATTCAAATAAAATTGGTGTGTACATTATCCCGGCTTTTATTTAGTTTCTAATCAATAAATTGGAATATTGAGGCAAATCAAGAAACTTACATGATTGCAAGCTTTTATTCTAGGAGATGTGGGAGTTATATGATGTAACTCTATAAGGGATAGTCTCTTTCAAATTCATGTGATGGATTTTGTAGAAATTGTGATTGATCTCTATGTGTGTATCACCTCACATGTTTCTCAAGCTTTTGCTAGTTGCACACACTACACAAGCTATTCTTTGCTAGAATTGTGTACATGATATTGTGTGTGTTTTTGGCCTGACCAACCATGTTTGAGAATTTTGAGAATTTGATGTAAAATATGTTTGCTTGTTTGCTGTTTTTTTTGGATATAGTGAGAGAAAATTATGCTTTGGGAAATCTGGGTTGAATACATGTGTTTTTGGACAACATCTCATCTCATACTCATGCATTTTGATTTTTCAAATCTGTTGCTTTGAGGAGTTTTTGGTCTAAAACGTTTGGTTTTTCAAAAATATGTTTTTTCCAGAATTTCGATCGATCGAAACTGATTTTCGACCGATCGAAAATGTTTTAAAATGTTCAGAAAACTCTTTGGTTGAATCGATCGATCCAAGCTGTTTTTGGATCAATCGAATAAGTTTTCGACCGATCAAATGTAATATTCGATCGATCGAAAATCGGGCCGGCTATTTTTTAAAAGGGAGTTTCTCAAGTGACTTTTCACTATTCAAAACTTTTTCAAACTATTTCTCCCTACCAACCGGTCAAGACTTGTTTTTTGGAGATTTTGTCGTTTTCTTCCAAACTTTTTGCCAAATCTCTCTCTCCCAAGTGTGGTAAGTCCTTTATACCCTTTCCTTTGCATTTATTTTCTAATTTCATGCATTATTTTCATGCATATTTGGGTATTTTCGGCATTTAGGAATTTTCTAGTTTTGGGATTGTTTTTGATAGTTTCTTTCTCAAATTCTTTATGGGTTTTTGTGGGGACACCTTGTCTAAGCACATCATGTGGTTTAATTGGATTATTTTGGTGGTTTGAAGGAAATTTGAAATTCTAGGGCTTGAAATTGAGCAAATTGGGGTTTTGTTCAATTTGATTGAAATAGATGAAATTGGCTTGTTAGATTGATTAATTTGATCATTATATTGTGTTAATTGACTATTGTATTGATTAATTTATCAATTTGTTGTGTTTTGAAAACTAGGGTTTTTCAAATTGGGTATTTTTGATAAATATTGCTTGTTCAAGCCAATTTTATCAATTGTTCAAGCCAATTTTATTAATTTGGATCACAATTGAACATGTCACTGCTTTAGTACATGCATCATGTTATGTTCATGCTCATGCATCATATAGAATTTTTATATTTTTTTGCTGTGCTAACTTGCAGTCTGCCCTTGGTATTGTTTTTGCTCTTTTCTTTCTGTGTCTATCTTTTCCTTAGCACTATGCCTAGGAAAACTAGAGCCCATAGGACTTCTGATCCTTCTCCTTCTTTTGACACTGAGCGGTTCCCTAGTGAGTCAAACCAAGTCACTTATGAGACTTTGAACCTTAGGCGTCAGATTTGGGCTGAGCGTAGGGTTATCTTCGATGAGCTGGATCCTGAGGTGCGACGTAACTTTGAGCGTCGGGGTTGGTTACCTTTGCTCGAGTATGAGTATTCTCCTCCTCCTGCCACCTTGATTAGAGAATTCTATTCGAATCTCTCTATTCATGTCTATGATAACGACACCTTAGTAAAGGTGTGGTTACGTGGTGTGGAGTATCGCATTACCCCTTCGGTAGTGTCTGATGCTCTTGGGGTGCCCATTGTGGACCATCCCGTTTTTCCTTACGAGGAGTCGCCTCCCCTTGATGACGTCTTGTCATACATCACTGGGTCTTCTATCCAGTGGGGTTCTGATCCTCGGATCACTTCTGCTGAGCTGTCTGAGTTGCACTATCTTTTCTTTAGGATAGCGTGTCATTCTTTGTGGCCTATTTCGCATGTCCACACCATTCCTCTTGAGAGGTGTGTCTTTTTGTATGCTTTGGTCACTGATGCTCCTATCAGTTTTCCGCATCTGTTCCTTCGTTCTTTGAACGAGGTTCATCGATCTAGTTCTGCGGCTCATGCTTTGTTTTTTCCTGTTTTCATTCATAGGATTCTCCTTTTTCTTGGTTTTGGTGAGTATCCTGCTTCTGAGCCTGTACATGTTGTCGCTCCTATTGGTGCTACCTTTTTGAGGCAAAGGGCTACTCAACGTCGAATTAGCTCTAAGCGTTCTAGGGTAGAGCCTTCCGATGTCACTCCACCCCCTTCTTCTTCTACAGATACTCATGCAGCTGGGACTTCTTCTGATCCTGCTGTTGCTGCTGCTGCTGCTGATGTTCCTCCACCGTTTGATGAGGTTTCTGACCTTCGTCGGACTCTTGATACTATCGTGACCGTTCAGGCGGCTCATGGTCAACTTTTGGTGGACATCCTTGATGAGCTACGTGCGTTACGAGCGGATTTGGCGAGCTCTCGTCGATCTCCTCCACCACCTTTTGATGATGAGTGAGTGCCCTTTGGCAATTCGTCACAAAAAGGGGGAGTACATAGTTCATTGTATCTAGGAGATTTTTTTTGTAGAGATTTACATTTTAGGGGGAGTTTTTGTTTACTTGGTAGTGACACTGCGGAGCTTGTGGAGTTATTAGATTGTATCTAGATGCTTCACTGTGTATTCTCATTTTTAGCTCTTGTTTAGGAGATTTATTTTGTTGAGATACATTTGTATGTATTTGTTTCTTATTTCACTATGCTATTACTCTGCTTATTGATTTATATTGATGATGTTATTCATGATATATGTCTTTATTTTGTGTCATGTGAAATTAAGAAATTTTTATTTATGTATTTCCTGTTTTTTTCCACACATGCGTTTATGTGTTTGTTAAAGTGTTATAGGAATATACAGGTTGCTTTCAGTCGAGCTGCTGTCTACCTTGCAACTGTTAGATAGTAGTTTAGGTTGAATTGTCAAGTGGCTATTTTTATTGTAATGGGCTATTTCAATTTGTAACTTTGAGCTTTTTGTTAAGTCTGTGTTTTGTCACGGATTGCCAAAGGGGGAGTTTGTTAGGTTCTAAAGATTAGGAACTAATGTATTTAGAACTTCAATTTGTATGTTGGCAAACCATGATCAAAACAATGTCTAGTCGTGTGTTAGACTTGCTCAAAGTATGGGTCTTATTGTAAAGTTGGAATCGAGCTTTTATGCAGAAGTACTGTTCACTTTCTGTATGACTCGATCGATCGAAAATTAGACTCGATCGATCGAAAATCGGGCAGAATGTTTTTCTGCAGAAAATTCCAACTCAGCCCAAGCCCGTTTTAATGTATAGGGTTTTATGTTTTGCCCTAAGTATAAAAGGGAAAACCCTAGCCACGTTTTTAGAGTTCTGTTTTGCTGTGTTTGTGAATCTCTCTGTGAGATCTAGAGGTGTTTACCTTCACATACACTTAGGGTTTACAAACTTGAGATTTATGTCAAGAGTTGTGTAGATCGTTACAGTTGCAGAATCAAGAGAACACAAAGATATACAAGCAGGTGCGCTTGTGGATTTGTTGAAGAATTCTGGAAAGAAGGAGTCCGTGGATCTCGGAGCTATCATGGGGTCATGGTAGTAAGTTTCCTACACTCGGGTAGCAATAAGATGTTAGTGGTCTAAGTCTATTGTGTAAACTTCGATTCTTTCATAGTGGATTCAGTTTACCTTGAGGATAGCTAGGTCAAATCCTCTCCAGGTTTTTACCGGTGTGGTTTCCTGGGTCATCAGATCTTTGTGTTGTTTATTTTCCGCTGCTTTGTTATTTTTGCTTAATTGTGTTAACCTAGTTTTAATTAAATTACCTAAGTTAATAACTTGGCTAATTCTCTAGGTTAATCTGTTGGGTTTAAGGGGTCTAAACGAACTGACAGGAGCAACTATATGAACAGGCTCAGAAGCAAGGAAATCACCTAACCCAAAATCGAGAAGAATCCTATGAATGAAAATAGGGAAGAATAAAGCATGAGCAGTAGAACTACTCTGATGCACCTCATTCAAGGAACGAAGAAAAATGTGAGTAAAACTGATAGAAGCATCAGTGACAAGAGCATATAGAAACACACATCGCTCAATAGGGATAGTGTGTAGATGAGAAATAGGCCATAAGGAATGACAGAAAATCCTAAAGAAAAGATAGCAGATTTCAGAAAGCTCAGCAGACGTGATTCGAGGATCAGAACCCCACTGGATAGAAGAACCAGTGATGTATGACATAACGTCGTCAATGGGAGGAGACTCATCATAAGGATAGACAGGATGAGAAACCACGGGTACCCCAAGAGCAACAGACACTACCGAAGGAGTACTGTGATACTCTACACCTCGTATCCAACTCTTTACTAAAGTGTTGGAATCATAGACATGGCTAGAGAGGTTCGAGTAGAACTCTATAATCAAAGTAGCCGGAGGCGGATGATCTATGTCTAACAAAGGTAACCAACATCGATGCTCAAAGTTACGCATAACTTTATCATCTAACTCATCTAGAAGAATCCTACGCTTACCCCAAATGTTCCTCCTAAGGTTAAGTGTTTCATAGGTCTTCTGATGTTTCTCACTTAGAAATCTATCACTATTGAAGGGTTGTGAAGAAGAAGATGTCCTATGAGCTCTAGTTTTCCTAGGCATGATTCTACAGACCAAATAGAGAAACACAAAAAGAAAAGAGACAAAAGAAAAACTAAAGGCAGACTGCAAGTTAGCACAAAAATAATATAGAAATAAGAATTCTATATGATGCATGAACAATATGTCCAAATGATGCATGGTCTAATGCAGTGAAAACAGTTCAATTATGTTCCAAATTCACAAAATTGGCTTGAGCATGAATGTTACATAAAAAGAAAACCCAAATTTTGAAAAACCCATTTTCACAAATCTCAACAAATTGATTAATTAAGCATCACACAAGATAGAAATCATAATATAATGATCAAATGATCCAATCTAACAAGTCAATTTCATCAATTTAAGACAAATTGAACAAAAACCCCCAAATTTGGTATTTTTCAAGCCCTAGATTTTCAAATTTGTCACAAACCACAAATTAATCGAATTAAACCATATAGTTCAGTTGTATATGGTGTCCCAACAAAAACCCAATGATTTATTGTGAAAGAAATAGCCTAAATCATCAAAGATCCCAAAAAGAAAAGTTTTGAAAATATACCCAAACAAATCCCATGATTTAATGCATGAAACATGAAAATAAATAGAAAAAGAAAGGTAAAATAGACATTCCGGCCCTAGAAGAGAGAATCTTTGCAAAAAATTCGGAGGAAAAAGACAAAAAATCCTATTTGGAGGCTTGATCGATCGGTGAGAGAAAAAAACTTTTTGAAAACTTTTGAAAACATGAAGAACACGTGAAAAAAAAGTCTTTTTAAAACTCTCATCGCGATTTTCGATCAATCGAAAATTAGATTCGACCGGTCGAAAATGCTTCAATTGATCCATTACCAATCGAGCATCGATCGAAACAGATAGAAGTTGACAAAAGGATTTAAATGCAATTTCGATCGGTCGAAAAACAGGTTCAATCGATCGAAATTCTGGAAAAATCAATTTTTGAAAAACAAAGCAATTTTTGTGCAGAAACTCCTCAAAGCATTAAATTTCATTAATAAAATGCATGAGTATGAGATAAAATGCTTTTCAAAAACACATGTTTTGATCCCAATTTTTCAAAATTAAGATTTTCACTCAATTCTCCACAAATTCTCAAACATCAAACATGTTTTTCATCAAATTCAAGGAATTTTCAAACTTGATTGGTCAAACCAAAAACACACACAGTAACATGTACAAAGTTTAGCAAAAAGTAACTTGTGTAGTGTGTGCAACTAACAAAAGCTTGAAAAACATGTGAGGTGATATGTGAATAGAAATCAATCACAATTTCTACAAAATTCATCACATAAATTTGGAAGAGACTATTATCTAAAGAGTTACATCATATAACTCTCACATCTCCTATAATAAAATCTTGCAATCATGTACGTTTCTTGATTTGCATCATAATATACACACCAATTTTATTTAATTTGAATTCATTATAGCCCAATAATATACACACCAATTTTAGCATTTAATCCAAAGCTACACCTTATGTTCTTTTTGTGCATGTGCTACACTTTCTCGAGCACAAAATCTTACGATATGCACTAAGGTGTTCATGATTAGCTTGTAAACAGTGGTGAGATGGTTATTTATGCCTTTCTCAATAAGACCAAGTCCGACAATCAAAGACATATGACTTCAAGATCAAGATCATGTGATCAAAAACTATAAACATCTTTTCCACACAACATGCACTACAAAGCTCAAACTAGTAAAGTGTAATAAAATAAGCTTATCCAAGCTAAACAGGGTACATAGATATGTTATGTAAAAATAGATTGATCAACCTTGATTTTAAATTCAAGAAAAATACTGCAAAACACATTTTGCCAAACACATTTTTGTTACCCTTTATATATATATATATATATATATATATATATATAAACAACCTAGAATGAAATGCATGAATGTTATGCAATGCAGATCCTAGTAAAAAAAATGGTCACAAGAGATAAAGTAATGAAGTACAAGAACTATGACAGACTGACTCAATTAAATCGAGCCTTTTACATCCAAAACCTTTTAGATGCAACTCTTACATTGGAGTTATTATTCACATTAGAATTTTGAGCAACTCCAAGATTGGTATAAATGTTTAACGCCTTTACTAATTCACCAATAAGTACCATAGGATCTTGTGCTTGAGGCACAGGTACTTTCGGTTTATTTGCTCGCTTAGCAGCTTGCAACTTGAAACAGTTTGACGAATGTGCCCAAACTTTCCACAAAAATGACAAACCCATGCAGGCTTATCATGCAACTTGCCCTTAGAAGAATTAGAAGCCTTAGATTTAGACTCTTGAAGATCAACCCTAATCTACCTATGAGGTGTAACTTCTACAGATACAGATTTAGCAGCTTCACCCACAGAGGGTTTGACAACCTCACTCAAAGGGAGTTCAGTGGAAGGAACAAAGTTTGTGGAATGGAATTCAGACACAGAGATGATTTCCACAAAACCTAAGCCAATTTTGTCAAAGAGAGACTTTTGAACACTTAGCATGTGATCAAGTTTGGAGTTTGCAGACTTATTAGTTTGTTCTCTAGCAACAGACAATTCAAGTTCCAAATTTTTAACTTTATCAAGTAAAAGCATGTTCTCAGTCTTCAAATTATTCAAAAGTTCATTAGCATCAAACAGTTTAACAAGCAAATTTTTCTTATCAAGTTCAAGAGACGCAATTTTTTTTAAGCCAAGATTAACATTTATAGCATCCTTTGCAGTAACTTTGCAAAGTTTATTGTAGGCTTCTTGTAAATCTGCATCTTCAGAGAGTTCCCCATCAAAAGGGTTCTCTTCAACAGACACACTTTCATTTACTACAGCAATAATAGTGAAAGCAATGAAGTTTCCATCTTCATCACTACCAGACTCATTGTCAGAAACTTCATCATCACTAAGGGTTACAGCCATAGCCTTACCCTTAGACCTCAAGTATGTAGGACATTCAGATTTCACATGATCGTACCCTAGACACCCAAAACATTGTTGCCCCATAGAATTATTAGAAGGTTGACCTACTTTCTCTTTAGGTTTTTCAGTATTATTAACCTTAGTGTAATAATTTTTCCAAAAATTTCTAGGTTCAGTAGTGTTGTTACCTCTTGCTTTTCTGTTATTGTTCCTAAGAAAATTTATAAAATTCTTGGCAAGGTAAGCAATCTCTGTAACAGAGAGCTCATCATCAAATCCACTAGCATCAACATCATCAACAGACTTAAAAGCCATAGATTTGGATTTGTTAGTCTTAGGTAGGTCCAACTCATAGGACTGAAGAGATCCTACAAGTTCATCAACAGGGATGGAATCCACACCCTTACTTTCAGTGATGACAATCACTTTTAGTCTAAAATTCTCAGTCAAAGATCTAAGAATCTTCCTAATAATTTTAGGTTGATCACAGATTTCACCCAAATTATATGCAGAATTAACAATATCATTAAAGTTAGCATAGAATTCATCAAAAGATTCATCATCAGTCATTCTAATGCTTTCAAATCTAGTAGTCAATTGCTGCAACTTGTTAATTCTAACTGTCTTTGTGCTTTCATGCACAGTCTGGAGGATATTCTAAGCAGTATAAGCAACCTCAACATTAGAGATTCTCTTAAATTCCTCTATCGAAACAACATTAAAAATAGAATTCATAGTCTTGTTATTAAAAGCGGCTGCCTCTTTTTGAGAAGTTTGCCACTCACTCACAAGAGTAGTCGGCTTCTCCCATCCATATTCAACAGAGTTCCAGACTCTCTCATCAATAGATTTCAGGAATGCTTTCATCCTTACTTTCTAATAAGCATAATTATTCCCATCAAAATGAGGTAGAATAACAAGAGAGTGTCCGTGTTCCATGACAACCGGGGTCAAGGATCAGCTTTTAGATCAAAGGATCTACAATAAAAAGCTACCTGCTCTGATACCACTTGTAAGAAATTTAGACTCCTTAAACCCAAACAGATTAACCTAGTTATTTAGCTAAATGATTAATTTAGGTAAATTATGCAGTTCTATGTTAACACAAATATATCATATCATGTAAAGTGCGGAAAATAGAGAACACACGATATGATAACCTAGGGAAATCAAACCGGTAAAAAACCTGAGGAGAATTTAACCTAGCTATCCTTAAGATAAAATAGAATTCACTATGAAAGAATTGAAGTTTACACAATAGCGATTTAGACCACTAACATCCTATTGCTACCTCGAGTAGAAAACTTACTACTACGACCATGTGACAGCTCCGAGTCCACGAACTACTTCTTTTTTGAATTCACAGCAAGCACAAGCACTCCTGCTTGTATATCTTTTTGTTCTTGAATCTACAACCGAATGATCACCAAGCTCTTGACATCAATCTTAAGTTTGGAAACTCTAAGTGTATGTGAAGGCAAACACCTCTAGATCTCACAAAAGATTTACACACACAGCATTCAAAATCCCAAAAACGTGGCTAGGGTTTTCCCTTTTATACTTAGGACAAAACATAAACCCTACACATCAAACGGGCTTGGGCTGAGTTGGAAATTCTGCAGAAAAAAAAACAATCTGCATGACTTTCGATCGGTTGAGTTTAATTCTCGATCGATCGAGCCTGGCAGTTGTGCACAATAACTTCTACAATAACTCTATTCCAACTTTACATAAAAACCACATATTTTGAGCAAGTCTTAACAAGACTAAAACCGTTTTAATCATGGTTTGCTAGCCTTAAAAAATTAAGTTTTAATACATTAGTTCCTAATTCCTTAGAACCTAACAAATGTAAAATTTTCTCGTACATTGCACAGGTTAACGACTAGTTACCTTTAATTAGGAACAGTACAACGGTTGTAGCATGCAGTCATGGCAATCCGAAGTTTCGAACTTTTTGAAATGTAATATTTTTATTTATTCTATCTAAGGATTTTTTAAGACACTAAATAACTGCTTAAAACTAAATCTATTTCATATATATTATCGAAAAAAAATAAAAAATAATATATCATAAACACTTTTTATGTAATATTCTTTTAATAATGTGGAAGGCAACCACCCTCAAACCTCACAAATAATTTCTTTTATCAATTTTTTTTTATTTTTTTTGAGAAACATACACACAAGGGAAGAAATGATGAAATTCTTACACAAAGGCACAAGTGCAAGACCATATAAATTTTTTTTTTTTTTTTTTTTGAGAAACAGGCCAAAGAGGCCACTTTATTCAATAGCTGAAAAATCCGACAAATAACAATTATAAATATCTGGTAGAACAGACTCCATCCAAACCAGTAACGAAAAAGAAAACTTTGCTCTCTTGGTAAAGATATCAGTTAAAGCATTACATTGCCTACAAATGTGAGAGAAAGAAAAGTTCTAAAGAAAGCTAGAAGACAACAGAATGTCTTTAATAATATGACCACAAGACAAATGTAATAATTGTCCATTACTAATAGCATTAATGGAAGTCTAATTAAGTGATTGTTAAGGAATTATTGCAGTATTTGCTTCCTTTAGCTTTCGGATGCCAACTTGGACCATGTTTCATATTTGGGTGCATTAGATCACAACATAAAACCTAGGATTGATATTCTATCAGTCATAATAAGGAGAGGAAAATTTGTATCCTAAACATATTTTTGGAAAGAACCAAAAGATGTCAATTGAGTTACAAACTCTTGAGTTGGGCGTATAATTAAAACTTACAAATATACCACTATTCTAGCAAGTAAATTTTCCATTGAAAAAAAATCTAGAGTCCATATCCTGAGCCCTCTTATATATATTATTGGACAATTACAGAAAAGTATTCAAAAGAAATAACTTTAAAGAATTTGTCAATAGGTATATATTAAATTTTTTTTTTTTTTTTTTTTTTGAATTGGAGGGCTTTCAAATCTGCCATATAACTAAAGAGGGTGCAATGTGGGCTTACCTAAAGAGGGTGCACCCTAAAGTCATATAAGCCCACGTATGTAAACTATAAATAAATACATAATTGGAGGGCTTTCAAATCTGCCACCCCATCTAAAATTAAGCAGCTTGAAATAATAATAATAATAATAATAATAATAAAAGAGAATAAGAAAAGAATAATAGTATTTATACAGTTTACAACGTACGTACTTGAGGAATAATATGGATATAAAAGGTAGACAGTAGAGATGGAGAGGTACCTGCATTCGCCAAAGTAGGTCGCCACTGGGCTTGATCTGGTAGCGGTTCTTGTAGAAATTTTGACGAGCCTCTTCAATCTCAGCTCGTTCTTCTGGACTACCAGCCTCAGGGTCAAATTCCCATATCTGCCTTCCAACAAAGTTGTTTGTGCTGAAGATGTGAGGGTCATTGCCACCCTCGGCTATCTTGAACTTCCACATTTTCTTTTAACTTGAGTTTCTTTCAATCAAAATGCACTGCTATGATCAAGATTTGACGATGTTGATACCACTTCTCTCTTCTTTTCATTGTTGAAAATGCAACTACTGTATACTAGTACTGTCAAATCATATTTATGGCCATAACATCATAACCAACCTAATACAGTATTTCTATCAAATCAAAAAGCCATTTTGTCAAAAGGAAAATACTTAATTATTTATTTGTATATATACGACCAAGAATTTAACATCAAGTATATATCGTTAGTGGATTGTAATTTCCAAAAGAAATTTACCTTTTTAGTGTATATAAAACCAAGACCAAGAAATTTACTTTTTTTTTTTCTTTCTCAAAAAAAAAAAAAAAAAACCCAGACCAAGAATATATGAACAGTATTTAAATGGTTCATACATGGTTTTCTAAATAAAATAAAATGGTTCATAAACTCGGTAGAGAACTCTTTAATATCTCCAAGAACTCTGTTTAGCAAAAAAAATCTCCAAGTACTCTTTTCACCATAAACACAGGCGGTAGAATATGGAAGAGAGAGAGAGAGCAATGTGGGCTTACCTAAAGAGAGTGCATTTTCGGTAGAAGTTGCCGAGACCTTTATGAGATGTGACACACAAAACATGTGGTCTGTGTCAGGAACTTCCTATTCAGTAAAATTGACGAGGAAAGGTGTAAGGGTACGGTTGTTGTAGGGTGAGGATCTGATATAATTGATTCAGTGCATCCATTATATCAGATTCATTAAAACAGTGACGCGCGTTTAAAAATAGATATATATCATTATTTTAACGGGTTTAATGCCGACTTCACCCCTTGTTGTAAACTCGTGATCACCAGTGAAGCAATCTTGAACTACAACCTTTAGTGATAAAACTTTGTCATTACTCTTATGGGATTTGGCGGTGAGTAGTGGATAAAAAATAATAAGTATATATGAAAGTAACATGCAACAAGTCGCAATCCATCACATAAAATAGTTATAAAAAATAGTATGATAAAAATTGTGATCTTAAAATAACTCATCACCAGTAGGCCATTAGGTCAAAACCCCTCTTTATCTTGACTGTATATGGCTAATTAACCCACTGTGACTTATGATAAATCTCTATAACAAGTGGGTTGATACAAGTGATTTAAAATATATTAACTAAGCAATATTGAGAAATAGCACCTTCTTTCGTGTAAGCAAAAGGTGCCATTGACACGTTCCAACAAGATCAAGAATATATATTGCCTTGCTAAATAAAAAAAAAAAATTATTCTTTTAATTTAGTTTCTACCAAAAAGAAAATAGAAATTTGTAATTTTAAATCAAAAAATAATTAAGTTGGATAATCAAAAAAATTAAGGTTGCTATACTTTCAAAGGGCCTACAATTCACAACAGTGTAATATTCTTTTTCTTGTTCTATTTTTTTTTTTTTTTCAATTGAAGAAGAAAACTTGGTAAATGATACAATAGCATGTCTTATCTGAAAATTCCTTAACTTTGTTTCAAATTTTTTATGTGCATTACTAGCATTACATCCAGTTGCGCATACGTTGGTTCACATGTTAACCACCCACCCACCCCCCCCCCCCCCCCCCACCCCCCCTTCAAAAAAAAAAAAAAAAAAAAAAAAAAAAAAAAAAGAACTAAATTTGGACATAGATATGTGACTCATGTGGGATTGTGGGACTCTTGTGAGTGTCATGTAGATATAGTGGACTAAATAATGTAGAACGAGAAATCATTCTAGTTTAACAAATCCTTAACGAACCAAGGGAAAATAAAATCAAAAATCCGCCAAAGTTTTGAATACAGGACTAAGTAGGTATGTTGTCTCCTATATGGAGGTTATTAATCTAATCTTTTTAGAAATAGTTACAATGCTCAGTCTCAGTTTGACACTTCCCCAATTGGCATTTGTTACCAAGCTCAACTCTAAGGAATATATGAACTACAACCAGCCAAAAAATAGCATTTATAGATCCAGACTCTTTGTTACACTAATAATTGGGAAAAATTGGCATTTATCCTTAATTTACAAAATATGAAGCAAAATGCATTTGTTTTAAAATTATTTAGTAAAATATCTCTATTTTTTAAATTCAATTTTAACAAAATTGAGTTCTGTGTAAAACTCGATATCCTCAAAATTAAGTTATATATATATATATATATATATTTTTTAAGTGGAACTCGACATTAGTAATGTCGAGTTTCATTTAGATTTTCAAAAAACTTGAAGTGACAAAATATACATAGAAGCCGACATTGCTAATGTCGAGTTTTATCAGTAACTCGATTTTGTTAAAATTACATTTCAAAAATAGGAGCATTATCTTAAATAGTTTCAAAACAAAAATATTTTGCTGCATAGTTTATAAATTAGGGACAAATATTCATTTTCTCCCTAATAATTTTGTAGACACAAATCTCACCTACTATGTCACATGACTAAGGCATTGGGTGGTAGTGTGCGTTGGTTCCAACATCAAATTTCACTTCCTATGGTCTAGCCATTGATTAAAATTATTTAAAAATAAATAAATAAAGCAAAGAGAAAAACATCTATGCTGTTTCAATACAAGAATTTGAGTTGACAATTGCAATGAACAATGACAACTTTTTGACCAAATTATCTAAAAATACGTATAGATGAGAAAATGTGTGAAAATACGTGTAATATTATTTAAATATTAAAAACTGTTGTTTAAAAAACGGTAACAAACGGCCCTAAAAGTCTAAAATCATACTATAACTCATAACTCAAAAATGGTGGGACCGATAACTCAAAGTCTGTTTGGGAGCAACATAACTCTGTTTCCATCACTCAATTCTCTGATTTTTGAGTTATGAGTTATGGAAACTAAAAACACATTTTGACTGTTTTCAGTTTCCAAAACTCTGTTTTCAATGGCATTATTGTAAATAACATTACAACGGTTACTGTGCAGCTGCACTTGTTGACTTTTTGTTTTTGTTTTTGTTTTTTTTTTAAAAACCAATCCCAGCCGCTTTTTTTTTTAAACCAATCCCAGCCGCTAATGGAGCCGCACTTGTTGACTTTGGTTTTTTTTTTTTTTTTTTTTTTGAAACAAAAAGTAAAGGCATAACTGAGTGATGAGTGAGTGAATAGTATGTTTGGATGGGTTTGGAGAAATTGAGAAATTTTAAGTGATGAGTGATGAGTAATGAGTGACAAAAATTGAGTGAGGAGTGATGAGTGATGAAGAAAAAAAAAACCAAACAGGCCTTTAATATTCTTAAAAAAAAAAAAATAGCTATAGTCTCTTGGCAATCTCTATTTTAAATGCTTTATAAATCACATAATTTAGTGTGCGTTTGGCATTGGCTTAAAAAGAAAACTTTTTTTTACTATTCAGCTTATTTTTACTACTATTCAACTTATTTTTACTACTATTCATAAGTTCTATTACACTTTTTGATATTATTCATTGATCTCACTCTATTATTTCAGATATTTTTTAACTTTATCTAAATTACTTTTAACAAGAAGTTTTCAATTTCAACTAAATAAGCTGTTTCTAAACATTCACTTAATATATGAATTATTTATCATTTGTCGTTTCTATTTTGTCAAGTTTATCAAGTCCAAAAATGATCCGAAATTGCTATTTTATTTCTTGCTCAAACTTTCTAGCTTTTAATAACAAAAAAAAGTTAACTTTTCGTCTCAGTCGTTCATATAGCACTTGATGTGGATCCACTCAAGTATTTACCATTTCTATACTCTTTCCATGTGATGACCTTCACTCGATCATGTGGCTCCACTGTTTGATGAAAATTACATATCAATCCTTTATCATTTAAATAAAAATAGCAAGCAATAATAATTGACAATTAGGCCTGTTCAGATTCCACCCGCAGCCGACAAAACTGGCCTGCACTGATCCGAACCGCACCCTTCAGAGCTCCACTGAAGGTGTATGGCGCGGTGGTTGGAGGCGATTTCCAAGTACTGACAACAATCAGTGCGGCGAATGGTTGTGGATTTTGCATTCCGATGAGTAACCGAACCAACCGCCATATATATATATATATATATATATATATATGTATGTATGTATGGATAATATGTAACATATAAATACATGATTTATAATCAAGTTTCAGTTTTAAGAAGTTTTTAGAAAAAGAAAGATAGTACCTGTGTTGCTGTGCAATGTCATTGAGAAGTGAGGCGTGATAACAGAGGGCCAGAGGTGTGAAATGTGAAGGAAGAAGATGAGAATATAAGGTTAAGTTAAGTGAGTTATAAAACGACGTAGTTTCATTAAAATTTTTTTTTTTAAATTTGATACAAAACGACATCGTTTTGGACATAGTATTAATTTTAATTTTAACTTCAAAACGACGTTGTTTCAGTTGGAGCCTAGGTTAAATTCTGAATTTTCTGGTTTGGATCAATTGATCCTCTTTCTGCCGTTTGCCTCTCCGCTCTCACTCTTTCTCTCTCTCTCCCTCTCACCGCCACTACCGTTTGCAATTCCTCGCCACCGCTGTTTGCAGTTCCCCGCCACTGTCGTCGACTGCAACTTGATTTTGTTGTTTTCCAAGTTTCCCTCTCTTCTCTCAACTCTCTATCATGGTTACTATGCTTTCTACAGGTACGTAGAGTTATATAATGCTTAAGATCTAGGCTATTTATCTAGTTGTCTTCTCCCTGCTATGGTTTCTAGAAAGATTGTAATTTGTTTGAAAATTTTGTATGGGTATTAGAGAAATATTTTGAACACGTTTGTTTATTAATATTTGAGTTTTTTGAAATTTCTGTGTGGGTTGTTTGATGAATCTGATGTGATTTGTTTTTTTTTTTTTTTTTTCTTTTGTTTTGCACCGAACTAACTGCACCACACCGCTATAGTGAACCGAACCTGGTGTGGACCGGTTACTACCATCCACATGTGAGGTGCGGTGAAGCATGAGGGGAAACCGCACCTTATAGGTGTGGTGCAAAAATTTCCCCCATAACCGGCCGCACCGCACCGTGTACAGGCCTATTGACAATGTTAAGGACAATCTATGGCAAGAAAAATAGACCACCATGTGAGCTGGTTCTATTATTGCTAGCAGGCCTTTATGAATGGCCTTTGTGGTGAAACCTATAACATTGGTCCAATTCAAGCACAGTGACCATGCTAGCATTTGATTTTTGTAGTGGTACATCAAAAGACAAATATATATGATCAGAAGGACCCTAGAAAATAACTAAATAATTTGCCACTGAGACACAAAATGATAAGATCCACAGGAAAAGCCTAAGCCAAGGCATTAATGTAGGCAGATGACTTCCAACTTCTTTGCAAAGTGTTGTAGTAGCAACATCACCATTAAGCCCAAATCTAAATGGGGAAAAAAAATTATAAATGGAGGGGTTGGTCGCCTGTAAACATTTTGAGCAATTGAACTACTTTCCCAAAATCGGTTAAGCACCATTCACCTATTAAGTCTTGGTCTCTTACCACTATCTGAGTCATGGATCATTGCCATTTCATTAGGCTTTTTCACTCCTATGACTTCCACCTTAAAATTTCTTTGACAATTCCATGTGTATAAAACAATTTCAACATCCTTTTATTGTGGATGATCTCAAACGATTAGAGGACTGCATGGTTTTTGCACAAGTATATGAGAAAATTTATGGAAGTTTTAATTTTTAAGACCACAAGAAATGGGTATATATAAAAGAACATGTTTAGCAAAAATTTAATAAACTAACTCTTCAATTTCAGAAATAACAAAAATTACTAATGCAAGAGTCCAAGAAGTTTGAAAAGGGAGAGGAACAATGATGTGGCAGTTGCTTAGTGTTAAGTACATTGTATGACATGTGTTTACTGTTTACATAATAATTAAATCACATTGAAATGATTGTATATAATCAAAAGTAAGTTATGTACAATGGTATATTGCACATGATATAGACACATTTTGTTTTTCTATTGTTGGTTATCGTTTTGAACTACAATCAAGTTTGTAATCAAATTCTGTCTATAAGATATATTATAAAAAAAGACTTGATAATAGAGATTCACATAAAGATTTGACATCCAAACAAAGAGTTTGGGAATAAATAAAAACCTAACACTTACATAAAACACTATTAGTGTTATTTTATATTATATTTGTATCCCACTTTATATTTACAAAAAAACCCTAATACTTGAACAATTTTCCAATAATACAAATTCTTACATAGTATTATATTGCTAAAAAAATTAATCATTCTTTGGACCAAAAATTTGTCTTGTCACTGTAGGCCATATAGCAAATAAGATATTAATTCAATAAAAGTTATACATTGTTTTCCACTCAAAATTAAAACTCAGCCACACATACGTCAAGAAATTTAGAGACCAACTTCAACATCAAATAAAATAAATACTAGCGGAAAATTACAGAAAAGTAATCAAAAAGAAGTTACTTTGTAGAATTTGTCAATAGGTGTATATTAAATTGAGGGTATGTAACCTATAAATAAAAATATGCAGTAACAAATAAATAGAAAAATTGGAGGGCTTTCGAATCTTCCATCCCATCACAAATTAACCAAAAATAATGATAATAAAAGATAATGACAATAAAAGATCATGATAATAAAAGAGCGGAAGAAAAAAAAAATAGTACTTATTGTGACTACTTGTGGAACTTACTCTTGAGCAATAAATAAATAAGACTATAAGACTAACTCTAGTACCATCTAAAAAGTACAACTTTTACCAATACTATCTTATGTGGTAGACTGTGACTGACTGCATGTCACTTTCACATAATCCTACCACTTTTTTTCTACTATTCACAATCTACTGTATAAACAGTTATAGCAAGAGTTGTTATTTATTACGTAGTCTTAGAATTTTTGGAGGAATAATATGTTGGTATTAATAGGAAAGGTAGACTGTAGAGATTGAAAGGTACCTGCATTCGCCAAAGTAGGTCGCTACTGGGCTTGATCTGGTAGTGTTTCTTGTAGAAATTTTGATGAGCCTCTTCAACCTTAGCTGATCGTTCTTCTGGACTACCAGCCTCAGTTTCAGCTATCTTGAGCTGCCGCATTTTCTTTTAACTCTGAGTTTTTTTCAATCAAAGTGCACTGCTATGATCAAGATTTGATGATGTTGATACCACTTCTCTCTTCTCTTCACTGTTGAAAATGTAACTATTGTAGTTAGTAGTTCTAGTAATAAACCATATATATGGTCATAACCAACACCAAGCTTTAATATCAATAAGTTTTGTTAGTTGATGATAATTACCACTTTTTTTTTTTTTTTTGGTGTATATATAACCAAAATCAAGAAGGGTTGGGCTTGTGTCCAATGTCTAGTGGCTAGTTTCACTGAACATGCTAAGATACGGACACGTGCCCAGTGAAACTGACCACTTGACACAAGCCTTTCCCAATCATGAATATGGTGATTTTATGAGAGAGAGAGAGAGAGAGAGAGAGAGAGAGAGAGAGAGAGAGAGAGAGAGAGAGAGAGAGAGAGAGCAACATGGGCTTACCTAGGAGAGTTTTAGGTTGGCCTTAACTTTTAGAGAGCACTTTTTTGGAAATTGGACCTTTGATCACGAGTTACAAGTAGGTTCAAACCCTTCTTTATATAGATAACTAAGAGAAGGCTAACTAACTCACTATGAATTTTGATTATCAAAAAAACTCACTATGATACAAGGGCGATGATACAAGTTAAAATATTAGCTTGGGAAATAGCAACCTTGATACATCTAACCGAAAGGTGGCATTGTCACCTTCCAACAAGATCAAGAATATTAGAACTTAATTCTCATTATAATATATTAAGTTTAAAACTTGTCATTGTAAACACAAATTTTAAAGTTTAGAAATCAAATAATTAAAAATGTTTCACAAATATAAATTTGTATTATGAATGAGTGAGTACAATTTTGTACTTATATTCTATTACAACGAAATAATCATTGTATTCGAATTTCTTGAAATATTCTGCGATTAGGGAATTATGTCAATACAGTCTTGATTCAAAAACACCAAATGTCCTCCACTTTGATAGGAAAGCATATTGAGATTGAAACGGAAATACAATGAATCTTTGGTTATGTACTTGATAGAAACTTTTTCTTCTTCGCATACTTTATATGATGTTCGAATGTTTGTAATTGTTTTTCCTTAATACATATAACAACGATTAAAATTAATATATTTCCAAAAAAAATATAAACGTTACATATGTGTTATCTTTTATGAACTTTTCATATGTAACAACTAAATTTAAGAATAGCAATACTTATTCTTCTACTACAACATTTTTTATTCTAAATAATAAAGATGATTATTCTTAACATAACCTCCGTATAGTTTTTCAAAAGTGCCTTTAGTCTTCCATATGAGAAGAAATACAATTTGTATCCTCACGCCTCCGATCCATTTGATGTAACAATTACTAAATAAAAAAAGTAGATACAATGGAGGCTTTTTCACTTCTTTTATTCTTCTGTTAAGCATGATCTACATCACATAAAAATATCCACCAAGTACGGAAGCATAGTGTTTCAATGAAAGAAAACACAACTTGAAGGAATAATTATTGATGCTATAGACACAATCCCCGATTTTCACATATTATTGACGTCATTTTAATATCTATCATCAATAGCTTGCCACCACAACATTTATGAAAAAAGTTGTGTCTGTAGACTTATTGATAACTATGAAACATTCTTTCGATCTACTGTTCCAACTATCATATCCTTCCTTAGAGTTGAGCTAGGTGATGAATATCAATTGGGTAAGATTCAGATTGTGACTGAGCGTTGAATGCTTTTCCTGCAAAAATCAAATTCACCACCTCTGTAGGATGCAACATATCCCAAAACACAAACTGAGTACTGTTACTACATGGAGTGCTTAGAGGAATACATGTTACCATCCCCGTCTCTACTTCACAGCATGGCTCGTTTGCGAATGCAAGAACTGAAATTGACAACAAGATCACTAACACATTAACCTTTTCTTCTTAAAAGATATCTACAAGATTTCCTACCATAATGCAACTATTATCCTAAATATCTTGGCTTACCAAGTCAATGCACTTCTCAACACCCATTACAATCTGGAAAAAATATAGAATTCTTTATATGCTACCAATGTTTTTTCCTGTCACATACATGATGCATGGTATATATTTGTGAGTTTTAATACAGATTTAATTAACAGAACTCACAATTATGTGAGAAGATAAAATCATACACTTTGAAACATTGAATAGTTACTCTTGCTATCATATCCAATTGGCCACCTTTCAAGATGATATTACTCTTACTATCCCACTTATTTATATGAAAAGAAAAAGAAAAAAAAATTGCAATTTATACCCCTATAATTTAAGAGAGTAACAAATTAAACCTGAATTTTAAAAGAATTACAAATTAAATTCTATAATTACAAAAGTAACAAATTAAATGTTGAAATTTCAAAATATAATATATTAAGTCCCTAGCTGATTTTAGACTCCAAAACACAATGTAGTTCCACTTAAATGGAGTAAGGTTTAATTTGTTACTTTTTAAAATAACCGCAGATTTTATTTATTAACTTTTTATATTATAGGATTTAATTTGTCCAGTTTCAAAACATCAGGATTAAATTTGTTACTTTTTAATTGTATAAAGTTTAATTTGTTACACCCCTTAAATTACATAATAAAATAAAATTTTTAATCTATATACCAGCGGATGAAGCATCTCCTGCAGCCAAACTGTAAGTGTTCACAACTTCACATAAATAAATGTTGCACCACTTAGACTGTTGTTGAGGTCATCAATGAGTGATTTAAGCATGTTGTTAAAGATTTGGACTGCATTGTTGATGATATCTACACACGATGAGCCATTTGTGCCATACCTAGCCATTTCAAATGGAGTACAGCCTAATTGACCCAACCCAAAAAGTGCTACCTTCCTTGCTCCAAGTCTGTACAAAGCCTGGCTTCAAGAAAGAGGCAAATTATATGAAACCCCAACAGTTTTTCACCATAAAAAAATATAGGCTAGAATCCTCGAAACCAAATGGTAATATATAGACATAACAATTTTCATAATCTTGTTCACAAATGTTGAGATGAAATATTGTGATTGATTCTAAAAAAAATGATATCAATGCATGTAAAAATGATATTATTCCAATCAATTTGTCACATCAACTGTTATGAAAAATACTAGTAACTCTTGAATAAAACTTATTTGTCCCAATTTCAGTATTCTGCTTTATACTCTAGTAACTACATTAGTTCATGTGTTTTTTTAAACTAATTAACTAACTAACTAACTATATATATAATATGTGATATGCTGCAATTAGTAAAGTGTAAAATCACTACTGTAAAAGCGGGATAAAAAATTTGTATTTGATAATATAAATTATACAAAATCAGTCAAGGAAAGCACCTAACCCTTAATTGTTGAGAATATTGATTAACAAGAACTGTAGCATATTGATCTGGGGTATAGAGGTGACTTGTTGGGTAAAACTGCGGCATGAAGTAGTTGTTAGTGTAATCATTGTTTCCCATTCCGACTGAGTATATGCACTTGCTTAGGTAATTCGCGGTTGCGTTATTGTCTCTGAATATAGCAGCAACGCGTGAGCCTGTAGTAAGGTGATTTCCTAACTGTACATCCATGCTAATCCGAGCACCCTGTCTGTGAGATATAACAAATGTATTATGGTACACAAAGCATTTTTTGTTTTTTTATTACATCCTCATCCTTTGTTTTCTTTAACGGTTGTCATTGTTGACATTAGGTCAGGAATAAATATCATCTATCTCATGAGTGTTCCTCTCTATACTTTATCAATGATAGTATGCTATATGTTCTTTTTTTTCCCCTTACTAAAAAAGATAAAAACATGCAGTATACTGCAATTAGTAGAGTATAGAGTAGAACATTAAAGATATAATTGAAGGTATTTATTCCTTAGATTAGTATAGGACTCTACAAGCTGAATAAAATTAAGTACTAAGGAGTCATGCTTCCAAAAATTCCAACATATATAATATTCTAATTGTAAGGTTGAAATTTATTAACCATTTTGTTAGCTTTATTTCGTGCCAATTTTTTTGTATTTCAACACTTAGAAACCTTGTATTTATGTGAGAATCATGTAAGGGTAGTGTGTGAGAGAATGTGAAGAATTGCTCAAGATTGTGCAGTGAAGCAGGGACTTGCAAGTGGATCTCGTAGGTAGCTCGCGACTGGCAAGCCGCCAGAAGATGCACACGAGTGAAGCGCACGGAGAAGCTGAACCATCTGCTCGCTGTTGCATTACACTCCAGTCTGGCCATTTAGTTAGCTCGCGGCTTGAACTCGCGACTCAGTCAAGTCGCGAGGTCAAGTCGCCAGCCAGCTCTGTTTTAGAAAAACTGACTCTTCGCATTCCTTTCTCACTCTAGTATATATCCCTTATACCCACAAAATGTAGAGAGCTTCTAGAGAGAATTTTGAGAGAGAAACCTTAGAGAAAACAAGATTGACTCATCCACAATCTTTATATTGACTCTTTAAATTCCTCTACTCTCATCCTCTCCATTGTTAGATCCTTGAGAGGTTCATTACCCAAAACCTTTTCTCACCTTACCCATATCTGTGAGAATGTTATTTGGTGCTTTAAGAAGCAGTTAGGAAGGGACCAATTGATATTGGTTGATGCTATGGGCTATAGCAGAATCCGGGAAGCTAAAGAAGAAATAGGTTCGGCGTAACCTCATTGGAGTAGGAGCTTAGAGGGCTTAGGTACACTGGAGAGATTAGGCTTAGAGGGTCTATTGCTGTCCTTGTATCCCAACTACATTCTTTAGTGAATTATTGACCGCTTGGAGGGCAGCGGAGAGGTTTTACGCTGAGGGCTTCGGTTTCCTCTTCGATAACACATCGTTGTGTTGTCCTTGTGTTTGCATCTCTCTTTCCTTAATCTTTACCATTTAGTTTCTGCTGTGAATGTGATTTTATTTGGTTTAGATTATTTACCAATTATGTTTTAAGCTTATGTTCATTTTCCACACATAATTTGTTTGATATTAAGCTTGAATTGGTAATTTATAAACTGGGGGTCTAAACGTTCATAGTATTTTATACACTATTTGAACTTTCACTAATTTATAAGATGATCATAGATATTCTCTCATTTATTAAATGATTAAATTTCAAGTTTTATTGTCTTAAAATTATGGACAAATATTTAGTATAAGGAATAAAGTAAAATAGAAAATATTGAGTTTATAGGTTAAAGACTGTACCCATTATAATTCTCTCTCTCTCTCTCTCTCTCTCTCTCTCTCTATATATATATATATATATATATATAGAGAGAGAGAGAGAGAGAGAGAGAGAGTTAGAATTATAATGGGTACTATCTTTAACCTATAAACTCAATATATGAAGCAACTTTGAAAGGCAAGTGGGGTAGGTATGTTACCATTTGTTGTCCAGATTCACTGCGAATTCCAGCTGCAGTGGATGCATAATTACTCCTTTGAGTATGTCTTGGCCAGTTGTAGTTGCAAAGGAATGAAGGATGGAATATAATTTTCGAATCCAAGAAGTTCAGCTATAAGAAGAAAGGGCACATTTAATCAGCTGGCAATTTTGTGTAAGTAGTTCCTGCTTTTCAAAATAGATCACCATGTGGAGAAAGTATATGGTTTGGTGTTTCTTTACCAATACTAAGTCAGCATGTGGAGAATGTAGATCACCATGTGGAGAAAGTATACCCTGTTTCAGTATTACTAAGTCAGCATCTGGTTTGGTGTTTCTTTACTAATAAATGTTTGACACCTGTCCAACAAATCCAACTCAGTTTACTCCACCAACAAAAAATGAAAAGACAATCTTGCCCCTAAAATGTTTTCAAAGCCCGCCACTTCCAGACTCTCTCTCTCTCTCTCTCTCTCTCTCTCTCTCTCTCTCTCTCTCTCTCTCTCTCTCTCTCTTTCAAATCTAATTCCCAAAATCAGATGGATTACTCCTCAGTCCTCTCTCTCTCTCTCTCTCTCTCTCTCTCAAGCTCCCTTCCAACCACAACTGCCTCTTCCATTCCCCTCCCCCCACCTCCGCTGTGAGTTCTCACAGCCACTAACGAGCATCACCGATCCAATGAGATCGGCCTTTGTATCTTCTAAAAACTCTGAAAATCACCTCTACTCTTTTTTTCTAGCGTCACCTTCAGTTTGGAGAACCTACACCACTTTCTCACTCTCCGATTCCGACACCCAGCAACGCAAATGGGTAATTTTTCCTTTCTATCTGTTTCTTTTCAATGCTTATTTCACATCTTCTTTTTCATTTTCTTCTTATTTCTTTGCAATTAATTACGAGTTTTTCACTTATCACAAAGATTTAAAAAAAAAAATTAGAAAGGCAAAGGAACATTTGGGCGTGGAAAGGAGAAAGATAGGAAAACTAGAACTTGAAACATGTTGAATATGTGATAACTTGAACAAGATATTTATTTCTGATATATATCCCAGCTTTTGTGAAACAAAGAGCTGAAAAATACTCATTAGGGTATTGAAACTGATCTGTATCTCTTTGAATTTGGTATTGGTACAGGGACATGATGCTTCTGTTCTGTTGGGTTTGCTGAAGGAATTCATTCCAATAAATGGTCTCTTTCTAAGAGTCTGCTCTAAGGTATTTAATCTATCTCTTCCTTTGTCTTTTCTTAGCTTAAGTCTCTGGTTCTGTTATTATAAAATTTTGAGTTCTGTGTGTTCAAGTTGTTCATTCACAATATTCTATTTTTCATAATTAGGCTAGACTAGTAATGAATTTTTAAGAAAATGCTCTTGATTCAGCTGGTGACAATGATTAAAGTCAAAATCATGAGAATGTAATTTTGGGTGAATACTATGAAATTAAACTTGGAATGCAATTGAGTTCTGAAGAAAACCCTTGTGATCTAAAAGGTACAATAAATTAAAAGTTCTACCATTTGGACAATTTGAAAATAATCTTGGAGATGGCTTTTGGATTTTACATTTTCTTTTGTTTAATTTAACCTCACAAAGGACTTCTTTTGTTCAATATAGGCAAAATCATATTCAATTTTTTGATGGTAAAGGGAATGCTAGTTGTGGGGCCACTTGCTTCTTAGTACTAACAATATATTTTCTTTGCTTGAAACCTTGATTTAGTCATGCTTTGGTCTATTTAATTTTCTTGATCATGAACTTATATACAATTTGATATATTAAGTCCTTTAGGAACAAAAGCAGCTCTAGTACATATTAATTTTCTTGATCATTGTTAGAATTTTCAAATCCTGGCCCTTAGTAATAATTATCTTGTTTGTGGTAGTTTGTGTTCTAGCTCTTTATTTTTGAATTTGATCTCTATAAAATTTGAATGTCATTGGTGCAAGAATGTGATGTTTTTGTTTTGTCGAGTTTGCCAAAGGAATTGATTCTATGAGATAGTGTCTTTCTAAGACCTTCCTCTAAGGTATAAGTGCTCAACAACAAAAAATTTTCAATCTTCTCTTTTTAGTGTTAGCTTGGTGTTATTATGAAATGATTATACCCAAAGAATGGGTATGAGATCTAGTTGAGTGTGCATGTGTTCATGGTTGGTTGAGTTATTATGGAAATTAATTATGAGAAATGCTAACGAGTGCTCTTAGGGCATTGGTTAACAATTCATTTTAGCAAAGTTTTGATCTAGGGTGTTTATAAAGACTTTAAGTGATGCTCATGAGCATCTGTTTAAACTTGTTTATCATGACAGGGCTACTACTCAGAACAATAAATTACTTTTGAGATTCAAATAATCAATAAGAAATCCTTGGCTACCTGAGATTTGGGGAGAGTATTAGAAAGGACTAACTTGTGTAATGTACACGGTTTGCAGAGTTAGCTATGATCAAGATGTCGTTCAGTACTTAGATAGATATCATGAGTGTTAATTTTCCCAAAGTATGTGGTCCGAGGAGCCAGGCATAACTTTGGTTCTGTTTAACACTTAGGTGAATTTCATAAGGTATTAATTTTTCCAAAGTAGATGGTCTGAGGGACCTGGCATAGCTTAGGATCTGTTTAATACTTAGAAAGATGATAGGAAGTTGTCAGTTTTCCCAAGGTATGTGGTTCGAGGAGCTAAGCATGACCAAAGTTCTGTTTAACACTCAGATGAGTTTCATAAGGTATTAATTTTTCCAAAGCAGATGGTCCGAGGAACCAGACGTAGCTTAGGATATGTTTAATACTTAGAATGATAATAGAAAGTTGTCAATTTTTCCAAGGTATGTGGTCCGAGGAGCCAAGCATGACCAAGGGTTTGTTTGACACTCAGATGAGTTTCATAAGGTATTAATTTTTCCAAAGTAGATGATCCTAGGAACCAGACGTAGCTTATGATCTATTTAATACTTAGAATGATAATATGAAGTTGTCAATTTTTTCAAGGCATGTGGTCCGAGGAGCCAGGCATGACCAAGGGTCTGTTTGACACTCAGATGACTTTCATAAGATATTAATTTTTCCAAAGCAGATGGTTCGAGGAACTAGACGTAGCTTAGGATCTGTTTAATACTCAGAATGATAATAGGAAGTTGTCAATTTTTCCAAGGTATGTGGTCTGAGGAGCCAAGCATGACCAAGGGTTTGTTTGACACTCAGATGAGTTTCATAAGGTATTAATTTTTCCAAAGCAGATGGTCCAAGAAACCAGAAATAGCTTAGGATTTGTTTAATACTTAGAATGATAATAGGAAGTTGTCAATTTTTTCAAGGTATGTGGTCCGAGGAGCTAGGCATGACCAAGAGTCTGTTTGACACTTAGATGAGTTTCATAAGGTATTAATTTTTCCAAAGCAGATTGTCCGAGAAACCAGACGTAGTTTAGGATCTGTTTAATACTTAGAATGATAATAGATGACATGCAATACAATTAGTTCGAATATGATAAAGTACATTCTTATTAATAATAATACCTTTTCAAGTTATTTACATCCCAAGGATGTGGTACAGCCTTATTTTTTGGGTCTTCCAGATAATATGCACATATTCCGGCCACAGATGTAACACGATATGGTCCTTCCTAATTGGGTCCCAATTTTTCCCAGGCTGGGTTCTTTGCAGGTCCAACCACTCTTCTCAGTACCAAATCTCCAAGCGCTAGTGGCCTTAATTTCACATTGGCATTATACCCTTGCTTAAGTCTATGTTAATAGTAGGCCAATTGGACCATGACATTTTCTCTTCGTTCTTCAATTAAGTCCAGACTTTTCTCCACTAATCCATCGTTGCTGCTCGGAGTGAAAGAGCTTGATCTTAATGTAAAGAATCCAATTTCCAATGGAATAATGGCCTCGGCCCCATAAGTCAATAAGAAAGGAGTTTTTCCAGTAGACCTCCGAGGTGTAGTCTGATATATCCACAGAACATGTGGTAGTTCCTCTATTCATCTTCCTTTGGAATCATCTAATCTCTTCTTGAGCCCATTTACTATGACCTTGTTTACAGCCTCGGCTTGTCCATTCCCTTGTGGATAGGCTGGGGTGGAATACCTAGTAGTTATTCTTAGCCCACAACAGTATCTCCAGAAGGATTTGCTGTCAAACTGAAGTCCATTGTCCGAAATTAGGGTGTAAGGGACTCCGAATCGCGTGACAATGTTTTTCCAAATGAATTTCTTTACATCCACATCTCAGATATTGGCCAGTGGTTCTGCTTCAACCAATTTAGTGAAATAAGCTGTGCCGACCAACAAATACTTCTTATTTCCTGCTAATTTGGGGAAGGGCCCTACAATGTCCAAACCCCATTGAGCAAAAGGCCAAGGGCTGGACAGAGGATTGAAGACACTTCCTGGTTGATGGATGTTTGATGCAAATCTTTGGCACTGATCACACTTCTTCACATACTCTTGGGTCTCTCTTTACATATTGGGCCACCAATATCCTTGAGTGAGAGCTCGATGGGATAAAGACCTCCCTCCTGTGTGGCTTTTGCAAATCCCTTCGTGTAGTTCTTTCAAAAGAATTTCGACTGCTTCGGGATGTATGCATAATAGATATGGTCCGGAAAAAGTTCTTTTATACAATTTTTGATCCTCGGACAGCCAGAACCGAGGAGCCTTCCTTCGTATCTTATCTACTTTCAGTTTGTTCTCAGGTAGAATATCATCTTTGAGGAATTGAAGGATAGGATCCATCTAGCTGGGACCTACCCTTATCTGATGAATGGATAACACTTCTTTTCTTGACCCAAAGGGCTTAATAAGATCTTCAACGAGAACTACTCTAGGTAGACTCTATGCTGAGTAGGTTGCTAACGTTACAAGTGAGTCTGCGTGCGCATTTCTGCTTGTAGGAATTTGCAATAAATTAAAAGATTCAAACCCAGATTGTAAATGTCTAACCTAGCTTAGATATTCCTGCATTCTAGGATCCCGAGCTTCTAACTCTCCGCGGACTTGACCTACCACCAATCTGGAATCTAAGAATATGTCCACGGTCTTTCCGCCCATCTTTTGAACCATGGTCATCCCCACTAGTAGAGCCTCAAATTCAGTTTAATTATTTGTGGCCGAGAATCCTAGTCTCAGCGATTTCTCGATCGTAATCTTCTCGGGGGAGACCAGAACTAGCCCTACTCCAGATCCTTTGAGGTTTGAAGCACCATCAATATAAACTTTCCATGGCAATGCTCCTTGTATGGAGATTATTCCAACTGAATTTTCATCCATGTTTTGCTCCTCCACACCTTCTTCTACTAGGGTCTTAGCAAACTCGGCTCCGAGCCTTGTTCCCCATTTTGCAATTCTCCCCGTATAATCGGCACTTCGAAGCAGGGTCCTGAGTGGTAGCTGGGTTAGGAAAACAACGGTGTGCGACTGAAAGTAATGGGGTAGCTTGCGTGTGGCATGTACCACAACTAGAATAGCCTTCTCAAGTGGCAAATAGCGGTCCTCGGCTTCATACAAGGACTTGCTCATATAATACATAGGCTTTTGCACACCATTGTTAACTCTTATCAGCACCAAGCTTACTGCATGGGCGGCCACTGCAATATAAGCATATAAGACCTCATCTCCCTCGGGTTTAGACATAATCGGTGGCCGAGAAAGATATTCCTTCAACTGTTGGAATGCTAGGACACATTCCTCAGTCCACTCGAAACCCTTTCACTTATTCAATAACTGGTAGAAAGGCCTACACCTATCTGCCAACCGGGATATAAATCGATTCAAGACAGCAATCATCCCTATTAACCTTTGTACTTCCTTGGGATTTCGAGGTGGTTGCAGGTTATTAATTGCCTTGAATTGGTTTGGATTGACCTCGATTCCACGATGAATAACCATGTAGCCTAGAAATTTCCCCGATGTAATGCCAAAGGAACACTTGGAAGCATTAAGTCGTAACTTGTGCCCTCTCAGGATTTCAAAGATGTTCTCGAGGTCATCAATGTGCTCAGACTCCTTTTTGCTCTTAACCACCATATCATCAATGTAGATTTCGATACTTTTCCCCAGCTACGGTTCGAACATCCGTGTCATCATCCTTTGATAAGTAGACCCAGCGTTTTTAAACCCAAACGGCATCACCTTGTAATGATAGTTCCCAACGGGGGTGAAAAAAGCTGTTTTTTCTTGATTTTCCAAGGCCAGATGTATCCGGTGATAGCCTTGGAAAGAATCCAGAAAGCTCATCCGCGGATGTCCTACAGTTGCATCTACCAACTGATCAATTCGAGGCATGGGGAAAGGGTCCTTTGGGTAGGCCTTGTTCAAGTATGTGTAATCCACACATACCCACCACTTGCCATTCTTCTTCTTCACCACCACAATATTAGCCAGCCAGTCGGGGTAAAACACCTCCTTAATAGCCCTAGTCCGCTTAAGTTTGGTCACCTTTTCTTTGACAGCATCAGAATGTTCCTTGGAAGAATGCCGAGGAGGCTATTTTTTGGGGTTAACAGACGAATTAACGTTCAGATAGTGACAGATGAAACTTGGATCTACTCCCGGGGCTTCATAAGCATTCTAAGCAAATACATCAATATTTTGCCTCAGAAGTTGCACCAACTCTTCCCTTTCCTGAGGAAGCAACTGAGTGCCGACTTGAAAAAATTTCTCTGGATCATCATCAATAAGAACTTTCTCCAACTCCTCGCACTTTACCTCCTCGGCCTCACCATTAGAAATTGAGGCCTTGGACTTTAACTGCTACAATTCTTTATCAGCAAAGGTCGAGGATTCTGACACAAGTCGGTGTGTGATAGCAGCCACCAAACACTATTTGGCCACAAACTGACTTCCAACCAGCTCTTTAACTTGGCCTCCGGATGGGTACTTTACCTTGAGATGGAGAGTAGATGAGACAGCCCCTAGAGCATGGAGCCAAGGCCGTGCCACAATGGCGGTGTACGGGGAAAAAGCATCTATCACTATAAAATCCACTTCCACTACCTTTGATCCAGCCTAAACCAGCAGTTTGATTTGTTCCCGCAGAACAACAACCTTTCCATCAAAGCCGACCAGAGGTGAATCATAACTGGTCAGATCTTCCGGTTTGAGGTTAAGCCCCTTGTACAGATCTGGATACATAATTTCAGCCCCACTGCCCTGGTCTACCAGTACCCTCTTCACGTCGTAGCCACCAATCCTAAGGGTTACAACAAGGGCATCATCATGAGGCTGCATGGTTCCGGCTTTGTCCTCGTCCGAGAAGCTTCGTGTTGGATGAACCCCTATTTTAGCTCTCTTCGACTCATGACCAGAGGCTTTGGCACACAGCTCAGCTACGGTCATCACCCTGGAAGGGCAAGATTCTATTTTGCCTGGTGTGGCGAGAATAACATGAATGGTGCCCAAAGGGGGTCTTGAAGAATTACTGCCTTGAATCCCTGAGCCCGCCTGACCTTCCTGCTCATTCGGTCGATTCAAGAACTGTTTCAATTTTCCATCCCGGATCAGCTGTTGCAAATGACTCCACAAGGTCCTACAGTTCTCAGTCGTATGCTCGCGTTCTCTATGATACTGGCAATACAGACTCTGATTACACTTTCCAGGGTCTCCGCTCATCTTGTTCGACCACCTAAAGTATGGCTCATTCTTGATCTTCTCCAGGACTTGATGTACTGGTTCTCGAAACAACGTGTTAACGACCTGGGCAGCTGGAGATCCAGATTGCCTTCTAAAGTCTCTTCGGGGCCGATTGTTGTTATACCGATCCGACCTAAAATCCCTCATCTCCTGAGGGATAACCTTACCCTTGCCCTTTCCCTACTGCTGGTCTTCTTCGACCCTTTTGTTTTTGTCAATCCTATCTATAAGCTGACGCACACTAGCAACAGGTTTCCCTGTTAGAGACCTCCTCAGGCCATGCTCGGTAGGCAAGCCGACTTTGAATGTCCTGACAGCTACGTCATCAAAATCACCATCAATCTCGTTGAACATTTCCCAATATCTGTCCGAGTATGTTTTCAGCGTTTTATCTTCTCTCATGAATAGAGACAACAAAGAATCTAAAGGCCGAGGGACTCGGCTACATGTGATGAAACGGGACCCAAATGCCTGTGTGAGCTCCTTAAAAGAGTCAACAGAGTCTGCCCCTAGACCATCAAACCATCTCATCGCCACGGGCCCTAAACTGGATGGAAATACCTTGCACATTAGAGCCTCGTTCTTAGAGTGTACGGCCATTCTCTGGTTGAAATGGCTGACATGCTCAACGGGGTCTGTTCGACCATTGTAAATGGTGAATGTGGGTTGGGTAAACCGCCGAGGAAGCGTCGCATTCTCAATTCTGCGTGTAAAGGGGGACATGGAGATCCTATTGAGTGCCTTGCTCATTGCGTCGTTTCCTAGACCCCTAGAAGATGAATCTTTGCCCTTACGTTCATGACGATAGTCCTCCTCATACGAGAAGGTTTTGCTTAGAGGCATTCTAGATCTACGTCTATAATCACCATCCCTCTCGCCCTCAGAAGAAGGGTCAGAAACTGAGGGACTCTGCCTTCTCCGCTCACGACGCAGCTTTTTCTTCGAGTAGTCAATCTCTTTCTGCATAGCCTTGGCATATTTCTCATGAGAGACGTGGCTACCCCCCTAGAATGACTCTCACCGGTATAGGTGGTATGCACACTTCCCTCTTGGCCCTCTCGAAGATGGTTTTCCCGTTGAGACCTCATAGACTCTAGCTGGTGTGTACCCGAACCTGCCATGATTGAAGATCTAACACCCTAACCAATCAGCTTTCCCACAAACAGCGCCAATTGTAAGGACACAGATTTAGACCTCTTCACCGAAAATCAATGGATCGGCCCAAAAGGCGCAAAAATAATGAATTTGTAGAGAGTAAGTAAAGAAAACTGGGCTAGCTTAGATTGAACAATCAGTAAGATGGGCTTGGATCACAAGAAGGAAGAAATAAAGAATCTAACTTCAGGAAGTTGTCCTCGGCATATGTCCGAGGAGGTCAGTTTTATACAAATATTAATCTAAGTTAAGATACAAGTTTAGTTTTTTGTGTCTACAGTGTTTCTCTCTCCTTTTTTCGATCCCCCATTCTTTAGGTCTCCCCTTCCTTTTATACACCTTTTTCCCCTTCTTTAAGCCTTCCACGTGTAGATTTAGTGATTTGTGTAGATACTTGTCCCATCTCACTTTTTCCAGAAGTCCTTGTGTTGTTGATGGGAGGCTGGAAATCACTTTTCAGATATCAGTTCTACATAAATGCGGCCAGAGGGTTAGCTGCAGAGCATTTAACGTGGGGGTGGCAGCCTTCTCCCTTGATATTTTGGGATCTTTTCTTGGTACATGTTTCCACAACATTCGCCCAGTCCAGCGGAATCCTCTAGGGTGTTTTCCTAAATGGCAGAACTCTAAGTCTTATCCCGGCTTTAGTTATCCGAGGTGGTATCCATCCTCGGCGAAACTTCCGGGGTTGCTAAGTTCACATTCATTCTCTTCAACATTCAATGTAGATCTTCTAGGTTAAGTTGAACTGTCCTCGGACTAACCTTAGTTCTCGGTTTGGGCTTTGGGTCCAATGTGTAAATGGATAAAAAGTTTCAGGCCCATCACCCCTACTAGCCCGTTGCTTCTACTGGCCCATTGCTCCTACAGAATTGATTTCAAATCAAGAGATTTGAAAAATAATTACTATTAAGAATTATTTTGTATAAACTTAACTACACATGATAATATGAGCTTTGAATAATTTGTTCAAACAAAAACATTTGTTATATATATCATGAATTTAAAATGACATCTTAGTTACACGAAATGGTTTTCATTTCACATATTAATAACGTTCAAATCCTTTTGTAAATTTCTTCAATAGAAAAATAAATTATATCATTTCATACTTTATAGTCAAGTAATTTAAATTAAAAATTGAAATCCAAATCCTTCTATCTAAATGTACCATTAGTTCAAGCTTTGTATTTAATAATTATTCAGCCAGCCTACACTCATTTGACCAATGTTTCACAAGTTCGAGTTGTGTTAAGTATAAATTAGATAGGCGAAGAGTCTTGTAAGTTATAAAACCTACTATTATTTCGAGTAGAAACGTTCAAAGTTCAAAATTCAAATGCCCCCTCCTCCATTATAACTATCTAATTTACCAATAAACAAAAAAGCATGCTTTCTCTCTGCTCTTTTTCTCCTAACAAGAATTCTAACTAGATACATCTAAAGTCACCTCGAAGTCATGATGGCAAGGATAACAGATATAAACAGAATAGCCATGATGTTTAATGACTCTAGCATAACTGGAATTTTATACAAGAAAAAAATTCTACTTTAGCCCAATTTTAGTGTATATATATATATATATATATATGCGTGTGTGTGTGTGTGTGTGTGTGTGTGTGTGTGTGTGTGTGTGTGTGTAAAGCTCCCTCTTGGATACTTGAAACTCGGCTCTTGCCCCCCATATCCTACAAACACTTATACTTGTGGAGTGACCATCGTCCCAAGGGTATGCGGTGGTTGATTTTATTTTTGTCTTGAGAAGAATTGTAAATTTTATTCTAGTTTTTCATTCCTTTGACATTACTCACCAGATAATTTGTTTTCCCTACACTCGCCAGGGACAAATAGCATTTGATTGCTTTCTTATACTTTAAATAAATTTTTTGTCCCTTGAAGGACTCTATCTATATAATATAAAATATTTTTTTTTTTTTTACTTTTTTTTGAGTTTGTATTTCATTTGGATGAGTTTAATTTCATCTTAAAAGATAATGTATAAGTTTTTAAAGAATCACTTTTATAATGAGATAACTAAACACTATATTTGCATCCTTCTTTCTTTCTTTTTAAAATTTTTTTTATAACTTTTGCACGATAAACAAACAAGTGAATGAAAATAAGCTCATCCAATAACTATACTACTATTTAAGGGGCTTTCCTATTTGGATTCCTCATTTTTATGGTTCTAAAATATCTCTATGTCTCTATGTTTAAGTAGAGATAAAACTAAAGGACAATCAGGTAAAAATACAATTTCAACTACTACTAAAACATTACCTAAAAAATAAGGTCACTCTTTTGTTGATTTTCAAATTGCTTTATCGACTTATAAATTAGATTTTCAAAATAAAATTATATATATAAAAACACCTTTTTTTTTTGTTACAAAATAGGACCACTGAAAAAAAACATTATCACACACGCGAAGCGCATGCGATGAGGCTAGTGTTAATAACTTGTGAAAGCCTACCTTTTATCTTAGAATCATTCTAATCTATAATGTCTAATGTCTAATGTATAATATAAATATCTATACAAAATCGAAAGAGTTTGAAAGCCTATAGTTATTCCCATTAGCATTCTAATATAAATTTTGTATTTTGGTTTTTGGGGTTAAATAAAACACGTTGTCTTTATGGATAAACAACCTAATACTAAACAGTTCTATTTAAATTAGTATTTATATTTTTACAAAAATTATAATTAAATTAAGTATGGTACTTTCTACACTTTTTTCTATTTTGACTTTAATTAATTTACTAATATTTGCAATTACATATATAATACACATTCATAGTTTTATAAATAACAACACAATGAATTGGAAAAAAATTCCTCTAATATAATTTGGAGCTAGACTTTAAAATAATGAAATCTTACATTAACTAGTTTCCTATTTATGCCAAACAAATAACCAAAAAGTCGAAATACACTTTTTTTTTTATTCGTTGAATATTATAGTAGCGAACTTTCTTTTAAAAAAGAAAAGAAAATTGAGGTGAAATTGCACCAGTTCAAACCTAGTAGGCCCAAAGGCATCAATCCAAGTAAAACCTAGTCTCTCTGGCCCAATCCAATATGAAGGGCTATATAAATTGCAAAGTTTGGCTAGTATAAAATTTTAATGCAAGACAATTGTACTTCCCTCCTACAATTGTGGAAAAAAATGCCCAAAGGTGCCTAAAAAATTACAGGGAACTTAATGTAGACTCCCTTATGAAATAATTAAAAATAAATATTAAGCCAAGAACTTTATAACTCGTCCTTTCGGTGTTTGAAAAAATTGGAAGGATACAATGAAAATTAACATTGCTCTTGCGCTAGGATGACACGCATTAAAAAAAAAAAAAAAACATAAAAATATAACGAAATCTTTTTGGTATTACTAATAAAATCTTCAAGGTTCAAATCTCTTTTCCCTTAATTATCCAATTATTAAAAAATAAATCAAAAAATTGATTAGTTACATAAAACCCAGAAATCACACTCTTTTTCCAGTTCTTTTTTTTTTTGGGTCGAATATTTAAATAACCTGAACTGTCTTTACTATCGAGTTTTTATCACTAATGAACTTTTTTGGAGCAGCAGAAATCCTTTTGGAGACAAGTGTGGCAACTTCAGGTGCCCAGATAGCGAGTTTCTGCAGCAACAATGGAGTCCTCCCGAACCTGATTTCTTCAAGATAAACTTCGATATGCGGCAGTATTTTAACTCTTCTAACTCAGCGGGCATTGGAGTTATTGTGCGAGATTGGCGAGGAGTCAGTAGCTATTCCAGCGGCAAACTCGGTCCCAGAAATGGAGGCCCTTGTGTGTCGTCGTGCAGTTCAATTTGCTGCAAACTTATTTGGTCTTCACCGAGTTATTTTTGAAGGAGATTCGGCGATAGTTATCAATGCGGTTTCATCATTCGGAAATATGGTAGATGATATTCTTTTAGTCTTGTCTCTGTTTTTCAGTCTGTTTCATTTATTTACGTGCAATGGTTATTATGCAAATACGTGTAATATTATTTAAACTTCGATGTCTCTTGAGCTTTTGTTTCAATGCATTCCCAGTCTAGTCGGCTGGTTTCTCCAAAAAAAAAAAAAAAAAAAATTAAGACTTGCTTTGTGGGGCCAAATCAACCAAATACCACGATTTTTCAAAATATTTGGCAAAAAAACACTGTTTCCGAACTAAATAGCAATCTACCACTTTTTTTCATACTCGACTTTACTGTTCACGAGTTCCCCCTTTTCTATTCCACCGTGGCGCTGCTGACATGGCACTCGGGCAATAAAAAAATAATACTTGGTACTCGAGTCTGAGAGACTCGAGTACTGTAGAAGCAATACCCGAGTCTCAGAGACTCGGGTATCAATCTGTGATGCCGGGAATTTTTTGAAATTTTGTTCTGTTGGTACTCGAGTCTCGGGAGCTCGAGTACTGTAGAAGCAATACCCGAGTCTGAGAGGCTCGGGTATCCCACAGGCTTGAAATTTTGTCTCCTTGGTACTCGAGGCTGGGGAACTCGAGTACTGTACACAGTACTCTAGTTTCCTAGACTCGAGTATTGTGCATGCTATTCCAGTTTTCTTCCAAATTAGCTATCCTTCTGTTACATGACTGCTATTTACACTCACTGCTATACAGTTCCAATTGGACATTCAAACCCAACTAAAAAGTATTAAAACCTTATCAATTTTGATATTGAGATAGGTTTCATCATCAACAATAATTTAGTCACGTATACAATGTTGAGAAAGTATAATAAGTTAATATGGGTGTCCACACTGAGAGGAACTTCAAGGAAGATTGTATTGTTTGCTTCTACAAATGACATTTTGCATCAAAAAAACGATACTAAAATCTATTACATGGATGCAGTCTTCAGGGTGCACCCCCAATCACTTGTGCAGCAAGGGAACATCTTCTCCTTGGCTCTTTTACTTAAGACATTATCTTGCCCTTAAAGGAGGAAATAAGTGCCTTCCAGGGTAGCATCTACCCCATCCCAACACCTTCAGATTTTTGTCGGCCATGTCCACGTCCACCTACCCCACAAAGAAAATCCATTAGTCATCCTACAAAGATTGCTAATCCTCCCTCAACCTGTCATTAAATATATGTGCAGGTGCACAATGCATAGAAAAGAGACGTAGTTAGTGGTGAACAATGGATCTACTCAATATGAAAACTCATTTCAGGAGAATTTAGAATAATCCTATAAACTGTCTTAAACTTTTTTTTTTTTTTTGGTACCCCGAGTGTAAAGCCTCAAGCTTATTTTAAAAGGAATTCTCTAACTCTCAACTCTCAAGGTTGTTTACTTTTTATAAAGCTAAAATCCAACTCCCTCTTCTAAACTATATATTTCCTAGCTTCAATTTTTAGGTGAGACTAATGACAACTTATAAAGCTAAAATCAACTCCCTCTTATAAACTACATTTTTCCTAGCTTCAGTTCAACAGAACTCAATTTTTTTTTTTTTAAAGGGGGCTAAATAAAGAATTTTATTTAAGAAGACAAAGAACAAAACAACAAATAAAATAAAACAAAAAACTCACTTAGTGAGGTAGGGAGAGAAGCCAACTGCAACAAAATGACAACTTTTTATGGGCTGCAAACTTGGCCTAAGAATAGGCACTTTAGTTTGCCCTCTTGAGCCTTGACCTAACAGAAGAAATGACTATCAAAATTTTAACTAAAGAACTTGGCATCAGAGCAGAGATCTTGTATGATCCAAGGCACGTCATCATATTCACCCTTTAGAGCATTACAAAAAGAAAAAAAAAAAAAAAAACTTTTGCATAACCCTCTATGACTATGACTTTTTGTATGCATCCTATAGGGAAAGTATAAACGCATAATTGAATGGCATATAGGTTATAGTATAAATGCATAATTGAATGGCATATAGCATGCATTTTGGTCTAATGGCTAATATCATGCATTTTGTTTCAAGTTGCATTTAGAAGGATGCCACAGTTCAAACTTAGCGTACCTAGTCCGTGAGACCACCACTCGTCGGTACCTCGTTCCGCTTAGGGCACGTTCTTCTGTTATGCCCCTCTTGGTCACACAACCCGCATTGCACCTTCCGCCCCCCCTCCTTCCATGGTGTGGTTCTCGGCCGTCCCCCGCTCTCGTCCATCTCATTCCTAATTCGTGTTGAGACGGGGCGACCTTTCTCTCGGATCAATCGGGGGTTAGGGAGGACCTTTCGAGTTTCATTAGGATCCGGCCATGATAATCTATCTTTCAACGCAGGGAAAACGGGAGCATAGCTCCGAAACAATGCGTCCACACTATAGCATGGGTCAATGTATTGCTCTGCATCATGTCGATACCTAATATAGACTGCAATGACATGTGAACACGGTATCTTGTACAGTTTCCATTTCTGACATGTGCAAGTTCTTTGCAGCAGATTAACTCCATGCGTGTGATCCCCATGTCCAGTAGTCCCTGGATTATGCAGTGTATCTACTTGATATGCTTGTTGTTGCGCGCTCAATCTCGTCACCCTGTGATGCTCCGCCTTCGCCTTATTTCTCATGAAGATATCCAAGGCATACTGACACCATTTTTTTCCAGAATTGAACTGCTCTATACTCTTGTTGCGACGATCATCGAAATAAGAATTCAATTTGAACCATGTATATTTCACCATTGCCGTAATGGGCAGGCTACGAGCACCCTTTAGAACACCATTGAAGCACTCGGACACGTTTGTAGTCATCGCCCCATAACGGTAACCCTTGTCAAAAGTTAAAGCCCATTTCTCTTTGGGCACATCCTTCAGATATTGGTACGCATCCCGGTTGACATTCTCAATTAAATTGAAGGTGGCATTGAACTTTTGCTCTTGGGTAGCACTTGCTGCGCTCCATACTAGATTCTTTAAAGTGTCGTTTTTCCATCTAGTGTTGACGTTACTGCATAGATGACGAAGGCAGTAACGATGTTCTGTCATGGGAGGCTGTAAATAGTGTCGATTGGTGTCTCTAAAGATAGCTTGTATCCCAGGGTGTCTGTCAGATATGACACATAGGTGTCTGCGGTCAGTAACATACCTTCTTATACAAGACAAGAACCAACCCCAAGCCTCTGTGCTCTCACTCTCGACAACGGCGAAGGCTAGTGGATAAATCTTATTATTAGCATCTGTCGCCATTGCAATCATCAAATTCCCTTTATATTTTCCATAGAGGTGAGTTGCATCAATGCTAATAATAGGCCTACAATGCTTGAACCCAAGAATACATGGATGAAACGCCCAAAATACGGATTTGAATGTACAGGTTCCCTGTTCGTAATTGTCGTCCACTACTAACTTATACTTTGTACCTGGACTTGCATCCTTAAGCCCTGCCAAAAAACGCGGCAACTCTGCATAAGACTCCTTAAAATCTCCGTATATAGCTGCAACGGCCTTTTGTTTGGCATCCCATACCTTGTATGTGAACCAAAATGATTACATTAGAAATAAATACAAGTAAAATAATTATAGTTGAATTTTCTTTCAAGACTTGTAAGCCTATAAGATGAAGATAATATTTCTTTCTCTTCATTCCTTTTTTTCTTTTCAATTTCAGTTTTCATAATGTAAGGTATATATGGGTTTTGGGAAAAAAATATCATGCTTATACTTCACAGAAGACTGATGTCTCTACATTGTATTGAAAAAAATAACGCAAGTTAAAGAATACCTTGTAGTGAGATACTTCGTGTTTCAAGTCTGCTAAAGCAACGTGGCGTAAGTTCTTTATCTTATACGCAGGGTCTTCTCGTATATAGTGCTCAAGTACGCATGCTAGGAACGCCGAATCAATCATCCGACCATCATGAGCATTTTGAATTTTGTCGCACGTGTGGGGGCCCTTGCATTTTGCAATCTTCCATACATTGTCTCCCTTGCAACAAATCGCGCGGACTGACCATGGATAGGAATCATCCTCGCAACTCACCATAAGCCTCTCTGAGTCGGAATGCTCAGTTTTAAAGCTAAAATTCTCTCGCAGTGCGTACCAGGTCAATGCATGTCGCACCGCCAATTTAGTCGCGAATACCATCCCTTTCACTGGCTGCTCCCCTGGCGTCGAACTTGATACTTCCGCTTGCATAACCGGTGATGGATCACACATATTATCCCAAGTGTTTTGGGTGAACCATTCCGGCGTAGGATCAGGAGGGGGGCATGTGTCTCTATTCTCTTCTACAACCACATCTTCGATATGATCAACATCCTCATGGTCACCCATGGTATCCAGGAACTCCTCGAAGTCATCCCTAGTAACATCAATATGGGTCGCATCATCACTAAGTCCTTGATCATCTTCATTTTCGAATGTGCCCCCATGCAGCTCATCATGAGATAAATGCTCTCCGTCATGCACTTCTTGGCGCCCTTCCTCCTCCTCAGTTGAGTTCACATGTGGAAATGTTTGCCACGGTTCACTGCCATACCCATCTCCTGTGTTCTCTGTACACCCTTGATAAGACTGTAATGGTATTGAGTTGATGTGCTCATCTATAGTTCCATCCAAAACTGTATGTTGTGAACTCTTTCCAGCCTCTACTATGGCGGGCTCAACAGTGACATAGAGCTCCGAAGCAACGAATCCTTTCACCACCATTTGTTCAACAACTTCCCACATCCTCTTCACTTCGGCACCACCCGATAACTGTAGTGAATTGTAGAAAACCTGGGTTCCTACCACCAGTTGAGGTGCTCGATACACAATGGAAATGTTATGCCTAGACTGGTTTAACCACATCGCCTTTAATATTCTTCGTTGCAAGTTCATAAGGCCTATCCCACGCTTCACCTTAACATATTTTTGCTTTTGGTTCGAGCCTTGGTATGACAACCCATGCAAGTCATGAAAATATGTCTCTCCATCGTAATACACATAGAAATGGTGAAATTCCATCACCGATCTGTTATTAACAATATTAAAAGCTGTCATAATCTATAAATAGTTACATAAATTTGGCGTATGATAAAAACAATTTATATATGTGCACTTAGAAGGTCAACAAAATATCATATTACCAAGGTCAATGGATTTGGCGTATGATATATATTGACATATATATATATATTTGATACACATATAGCAAAAATAAAAGGTCAACAAAATATCATATTATCTCTATCTATCAACCCATTTACTAGTCAAACACACTAGCTTATTCTGAAGGCGTTGTTGGATTGGAAATTTTCAAAGGATTTGCTTAATTTTATTGTTTTTACACCACTACACTTACATAATAAGTGTAATTTTTTGCCATTTATTTGGTTTTTATTTGTCAATTTTTTTAACTTTTGTAGGAGGGGGCCAAGAATAAATATTAAGGGTCAAGTTCTAAAATTGTGTGTATTTAGGTTTAAAGATTGGACAATAAGCTTGTGTAATGCACTGATATGTGAGACGTAGCAATATGCTTGTGCTAACATTTACTTTCATTTATACGGAATTTTCTCAACAATGAGAGGCACGTGTTTATAAGTTCAAATATTAAATAACCTTTCTCAAAAATAATAATAATATTAGCATATATATACTCCAATATACACAATCTATAAAATTTTGGTTAACACGGTGATCTTATATCCTCTATATTTGTGATCTTACTAAAATATAAGAACTAAATTAGGAATTTTTTTGATACTATATTTCAGAAAAAATATAGTAATCTGTCAAAAAATTCAATTATTTTTTTCTATAAATGTTTCTAAACTGTTTTTAAACTAATGTTTTTGAAGCATAGGTTAATTTTATAATATAATAAAATATAACAATATTATTCTTGTTTGTTAGGACAAAGCTAAACATTAACTAAATATATTATATTGTATATATCTTTCTTACCTTTTTTGTTTTTGTTTTATTATTATTATTAACAATATTATTACCCCCCTCATTGTTTTGTCAAAAACAAATTTAAGGATGATAATAATGATAAGGAAAGCATCTGATTGGGCATATATATTATATGGTAGTAGTGTCATAAAATTACAAAGGCTTTTTTTTTTTTTTTTTTTCTGCTAAACCAGAAAGTTACAAAAACTCATATAGCAAGCATACTCCAAACTTTAAATGAATAGCAAGCATAATCCAAGAACTAAGCATTTAAGTAGTACCTCTATGTACAATCACAGCAGGATTGACCCAAACGTTAATAGCACGTTGGTAGATACACTGACACTGAGTTATACAAGCAGATGGCGACCCAACGTTCTGCCTTCAGGTCTGACTCGCACATGTAGGAAGGATTTCTGTTTCTGAAAATAGCTTAAAGCTTCAGGGGGTGAATTTTGTTTAATGGTACTCGAGTTTTGTGAACTCGAGTATCATTCATTGAACATTTACTGCAACGGGTGGCGCCAGTAAGTAGGTATGCATTAACTGATACTCGAGTTTAAGGAACTCGAGTATTGTGTTGAAGAACCCGAGTCCACTAAACGCGAGTATGGCTCGGGTAGTGTAAAAAAATTAGTGCACTTCATACTCGAGTTTACTAGACTCGGGTACAAAGTACTCGAGTTCCTAAAGGTCGAGTATGAAGTGCACTAATTTATGTTACACTACCCGAGCCATACTCGAGTTTAGTGGACTCGGGTTCTTCGAACACAATACTCGAGTTCCTGAAACTCGAGTATTGCAATGAAATAATCTGCAGTAGCCAGCCATACGAATGCAGTAGCCAAGCCATACATTCAAATCTGCAGTAACCCGAGCCATACTAATTTTTGATTTCTAGTTTATTATTTGGTAGTACATATGGGGCAAATCCCTCTTTGGTAGTCAAATTTGTAGAACCCTTTTTGAGTGTGCTTTCCCAACACGTATTAGCCAAAAAAGCCCCAAAACTTCTTCCCCTTTACAATGATCATCACGCCATGAAATAGTTACGACAATTTAAACCTTCCCAGTAGCCAGCCATACATTCACAAAATAAAAAAAAATCAAACTACCTCCCCTCTCTATTATAATCATCTAAAGAAACAAAGACTAGAAATTTAAGGCACATAGAAACAATTTCCAAGAGACTAGTTTCATCCACATCTTCTAAAGCTGCAAAAGATGCAAATACTCCTTTTCAACCCTCTGCTCCGGGACAAACTTCACCAAAATAGCAAGCCATGAAAGTAGAATATTTCAAAAACCATTTGAAATATGATTCCAACAGCCAACCAAAATTGTAATATTGCATACAGAACCATCCATGAATTTAAGACCAAATGAAATAAACTAGAGTCTGCTGAAGCAACAATTCAAAATACTCTTTTTAACAGTTATGAAACTAACAAAGAACCAACCAAAAAACAGTAGCAATGACCTAAGACCCTTAAGCTCATTGACGACATCATATGGAATGGGTGTCACAGTCTCCAATGTTGCACCTTCCACCATGAAACCTGGCTTGGGGCCCTTAGGCTGTCTCTTTGTGCTAATGACCTCACCTTTTGCCTTTGCCTCAGCCTTCAGTTGATATAGCAGGTACTGGCTTGGGGCCCTTGGGTCCTTCTTTGAACTGACACCATCACCACCGTGATCCACTCCACATACAACGCTTAACGAGTAAAACTGAAGTTAGTCTGAATCTTAGTCTGAATCTTAATACCCTTAGGCATATCTCCAGATAGAATATCCATAATACCTGAAGTTATAAAAAGGAATGGAAGGATAAGACATTAAAGAACTGATCCCAGAGTAAAAAAATAAGAGAAAGAACTCATTCTATTTATACAACATGCAGTGATAAGAAGACTCAACGAATTGGTCATAGGTGACAATATGCATAGTTATAGCACACCTCAAAATGTTCTAACCCTATTAAATTTTCCATTTTACATTATAACTTCACAGTTTTCATATCCTGAAATAATATCAATTTTACTTCTAACATTATCAAAGATGACTAGAACAATAAAAAGGAGTGGGGGGAGGGGCATTCGAAGTCTATATATTCAAGCACCAAAAGCCATTGAAATGTCTCAAATGGTCAAAACCAAGTTGAACTGAAAACCATAACAAACATAAGCCAGGTACAGATGTTTACAAGTTCAGCATAACGAAAAACATAAACAACTCTCATTTCAGGATTAAATTGTTAAGAGCATACCACATGAATGATAATTGTAATTATTGGGATAAGATTGTCAAATGACCTATGTAAGACATTTTTTCTCCCAAGCCCTCCCATTTTGAAAAGATTAAACATAATGGAGTTGGATAGAAAATAACCATCCCTCTTTCTCTCCCACTTCTCTACTCTACTAAACAAAAGAAAATATCAAGCTCTCTTGTATCAAGCTCACTTCTCTACTCTACTAAACAAAAGAAAATATCAGGCAGTGTCAGATTGCTAATTTGAACAGGTAATGGAGATAGGCCAAAAAAGTGAGGTGCACAAACAAAAAAAGCTTACTTGTTCTCAAGGACATGTATAAATCCTCGATAGTCACTTCTCAATATCAATCAACTTTAACTTCAACTTCATGTTACCGGTTTGAACTACTATTTCATCTTTAGATGGCTCCAATCTTAAAACTGTCCCCTTCCTCCCAAGAGAAGAAACATACACCATATCACCAACCTTGGGAAGCTGAGACTTCTCTGCAACATATTTAGGTGAAAGCAAAGATACAAGATTAAGTCTCACAAACGTTTTTCAACTACAAGCAGGGTGGATTTGGCAGAAGAAGATCTTATCAATTCTTAACGAGTACCTGATGGTGTTTGCTTGATATCTTCAATAAAGGATGCACTCTTATATGCCATAGGAGGTTCAGTGTATTCTGCCATAGTATGCTGTCTGTTGATAGCCAATGCATGCTGGCTTTTATGAGCTGGAGATGGCTGTGAAGATTGAATTGCAGATGCACGAAGTTGTCAAACTTTGTTGTGAAGAATAGAACGTGCCATTGCTGCGGCCTCAGATATTTCACGCATCTTCCTCAATCTTTGTCTAGTGCCATGTTCCATTATTTTCTTTCTAGCAACCAATAAATTTTCATAAAGGTCTTTTGAGAGCCTATAGTCACAAATACAAAGAGATATCAGATAAAGCATGCATTAGAGTACAGATTTAGTTCTGTCACTCACAAAGCAAGGCTAGCCATATTAATGATGAGCATCAATTATTAATTAAGTTTTACATAACTGAAATTATATTTATTGGGATAAATGAAGGCCATATGGATTTTTTTCCTCCCTGGCCTGTTCTTGAATTCTTTTTATCACTAATCCAAAAAATTCATGATACTGAACTACAGCAAGGAGACCTGGACAAAATGTCTGTTCATATTTTAGAACGAGGGCTTTTATCATGATGCAATTTATCTAAGTACACAGTGCCAAAACATTTTTTCCCATCAATAGTTGTCTCTTGACATCTGTTGGAGATCTACATGCCTCAAATATTTGATATGTGCAGCTCCAAGTTTACATATGGCATCAAAAGTCAAATTTCTTTATTACATAGAACAGAATTGGTTTTACCAGAGAAAAAAAAGGGGAGGAGGGTTGGAGTGGAGGCTAAACCAATTGTTGGTGTCCTTCATTCATTACATAATATTAATAATAGCAAATGATAGTATTAGAATTTTAAGCTGTGGGATTTAAACAGCATGGTGAATACCAAACTTCTATATACAATACTGCGACACTACAGTCTAAATTAGAAGTTCTTTTTTTTGAGTGAAAAATTCTCACATCATATGATGTTGTGCTTCCTCCAAATACCCCTTGAAGTCTTGCTTTAACCTTTCCAATTCAGTTATGACCTGTATCAAAATATAACAAATAAATTCTATGCAATAGATGACGTCTTGGTAAAAGGACTGAAACAATGAGCTATCATTATCTAGTATCTGTACTTCTCAGTACATGCAAGCTTAAAATGACAGCAAGGGGCTGCAAATTTCCAACATCTAAAATCTATGCTACTTAATTACAAATTTACATTATTTTTATATTGTAAATTCACTACATCATGTAACCCAAAGTAACAAAATTCCACTTTTGACTAAATATGACTAGACATTTTAACTGGAACAGCAAACAGGTCATTTAAGAGCTTTTTTTTTCTGGTAGCAATAGAAAAAGAACAGCTGTGATTATTTTAGCTGAGATGGGCACCTCAAGTCCTTACAAGAAGATTTTGTGTATATTTAATGAATAAAAGAAATATAATTTTATATTCTCCAGTTCAAAGTAGAAATCATAAAACCTCTATCAACACATAGTATTCAAAACTAAATTCGAAAAAAACACGTATGAGCTAATGCGCATTACCTCATCTATCTCAGCACTAGCTGAACCATATAGTTCACGAGCATTATCCACAATTATACTGGGCACTCCTAACTTTTCAGCTATATTAATTGCATTTGAACGCCCTACAGTAAAATTTCATTCCTTGAGTTATAGCCAGTAATGTTATCACCACAAAAAAAAAAAAAAAAAAAAACACCAAAGAACCGCTGCTTGTCCAATGAAAAAATGTGGTCTGAAGTGCATGCAGCCCAAAAATTTACAATACGCTTCTAGTAGTAAACCTATAAGATAACTGCAAGCTCTATTTAGATAGCTAGAGTTGACACTATCAGTAGTGCTTTAACAAGTTATTGCCAAATAGTATTTATCCAGGTAGCAGCATGAATGAAAGAGGTCCGAAACTGATATTGAAAACCTGGTACTCCCCAGAGAATCTTGAAAGTTGGTTTCAGATTCACTTCATCAAACTCCATGCATGTGTTTTCGAAGGTGTCATTACTGTGGGAAAAAAAAACCTCATGAACATGATCCCAAGAATTTACTGCAGGGTGCAAAAAGTCTTTGGGGCTCATCCCAATTAAAAGCACGATGCTGAGGCATAACTTTGTTCAATTAACTTCAATAAGACTAGATTTCTTGTTCAAACTAGACATGTTAAGTGAGTAAAACATGACATTGTTTACATTTCAGTTTCATCTTTACATGTACACAAATACCTGTATTTCAGGGTTTTGAGTTCGCCATGATGTGTAGTAGCTATTGTCAACAAAACACCAGTTTCGGCAAAAGATTCCAACAGTGACATCCCTAGTGCTGCTCCTTCAAGGGGATTTGTTCCCGCACCAACCTAACAAATATAAAAATAATAAAATCCATATACAGTCATTGTAAAAATAAGTTTTTATTCTCTTTCTTCCTTTTCTGTAAAATTAGTAATTATGTTTCCAAACTTTAACCAAGCCAATTTAAAACATACTTCATCTAGTAGCACCAATGACTGACTTGTTGCATGTAATCGAATGTCCTGCACGATGTTATAACGATCTTCCATGTAAATTTCTCATATGAAAAAGGAAATACTGTAATATATCAAAAAATAAAAATTTATGATTGCACAAGGAATGATTTAACTGAAACCAGGTAAAAATTCAAGAGTCTCTTGGTTTAAACAGCTGCTCTAATTTGCTGAAGGATTTCATTGAGAAAGAAGGCATATATATCCAATTTCAAGGAACTTGTAAGCAGTTTATAGTGCTCTAGCCAGTAATTTTAATCAACACAGACTATTAATTTAATGAGGTGAGAAATGTTCTGGGAAATATATTATCCTTACATTTATTTGTTTCAAATGGCCAGAGAAGGTAGATAAAGACTGGGACAAGGACTGTTCATCCCCAATGTCAGCAAAAACAGCATCAGACCAAGGGATTTTTACTGATTCAGAAGCTAAAACATATAGACCTGCAACACTTAAAAAATTATTACAATGGTGGGTGGTACAATAAAGAACCCCAAATGATAAAATAAAAAGGAAAAATTAGTAGAACATTTAGTGCAAATCTTCAGCTATTCTCACTAACTAAACTTATTTGGATTATTTGTGAGCCACATGGCTGGATTTATGATTTCACAAAGTTTCTATCATCAACATTAGGAGAAAAACTAGTCAGCAAGTCTGGGGCAAACTTGGTATATGTTGTTGGAAGTTGCATCTTGGTTTGCATATCATAGAAGCTCAAACTACCACTAAAAAGGACTATGGCGAACTTTCTCACATAAAGCAAGTGTCAATCAAAAGGGAACGCACTTTATTGACAATTGTGAAGAGAATCACACAATCTATAATAACATATTGAGAAGAAATCTAAGAGGGTACAAGGTTATAAATCTATTGGAGATTGTTACCGGCATTGGTGGATTCTCTTCATCATCTATAGGATCATCCCCTTTTTCTTCTCCTCACTGGTTCCTTCACTGGTCTCACCTTGCCTGAAAATAATAGAAGCCAATACAGGTATGCAAATCATTTAACTATAAAAACAGTTATATGTATCTTGTATTAAATCAAAGAATAATACCATGGCCAGTCCCACAATCAGGAGGATGTGTCCGTGTCCGTTGCGGCCTTCACGGCCGATCCTCAAGGTGTGAAGCCTCTGGTGGGGGGGTGGGTACCGAGACAGCACCAGGGGTGGGCATGAATCTCATCTCATTTCTACCACGAACATCTGCGGGGGTAGTACTGGTAGTCGGTGGGGGAGACGCACGAGTGGTGGGCAACGGAGATCCACTAGAGCATGTGGATGGGGACTGAGATGTGTCCCCATGGGCAAACGTATGGGATGGACCTGCATCATCGTGTGCCATGGAGCCCATGTCATAACCAGTGTCCAAACACATCTCATCTGCTATCTGACTTGCCTCCTCCGTGGTGTGGTCATGCATTGGTGTGTGACGCCGACCAGATGTGGGACGCCGACTAGATGTGGGACGCCGACTAGATGTGGGCACAGGTGTGTCAGGCCGACCAGATGTGGGATGCCGACCAGATGTGGGACGCTGACTAGATTGACGGCGGCCTCCTTGCCCTTGACGTGCACCTGCTTGCCGACCACGCTCCCTCATCGGTACACTAGTGTTGCCCACAGCGCGTGCATCATCCAAGGTCAGCCGACCGAGCTCTTCAACAGCTTGCAAGGCATTAATACATTCGGTGTAGATCTCAGACCCTGGTTCGCACTTCGCCATAATCTTCAACTGTGATTCAACCTGTCACAAGTATATAAGAGTACTGTTAGTAGATTGAACTTAAAATGCTTAGTGAGGTACATTTATAACAGAACAGTCTTTGTGAACTTACCAAAGTGTCCCAGTACGAGGTCACTTTTGTAATATGGCGAACAGTGCGGGGACGAAACCACACCAGATACTCGTCATTGTAGCTCATCTCCCCATGAAAGGGCGGTGCATCGGCAATTATGGCGTGTGCAGCCCATCTAGCAATATGTACAGCATGTTCTTCAGCCCAGTTTTTATCCTGCTTGCCCTGGAGTGTTATCTTGTGAAGTTCAATTGAAGTATCAACGTCGCCCGGTACGCCTTGCGTCATCCCAAACTGTCGAAGAACATGTTCGGGGTGATGGCCTTCAACCACCCAAAAATGTATGAGCGGCACGATAGACCTCCATATGTGTTGGCCTGAGGTACAATATGCAGGCAGGGAACCCAAATAATTTCTGTATGGCTCCCAGACAATCTACAATGATCCAACAGATGCAAACAATCATATTAGCAATCTAATTAAAAGAAATGTGTAACAAAAGTGAACAATATATGGCAACAATGTTGAACTCTGAAAAAAAAAAATGTCAAAGCGAATTGTAAGTACAACAAGTACATGTCAAAGCGGTTCCCACTTATAAGGCACGATACCTGATTTGGTCGTAGCGAAGAAAGCGACATACGATAGGCGCATAGGACGTGTGTTGCATGTTCAGTTGTTATTTTAGCCCCTTTCCATCTAGCAAACAACACAGACATAACCTTCATATTACTTACTTACAAAATTCTCATACGAATGAGATAATGCAAAGAATTGAAAACGATAACTATCTACGATTGTACATACCTAACAGCAAGTGGACCTGGGGGCAGTGCATGGTGTGGATGCCTCATCACAGGACATATGTGTGGAAACCTCATCCATGCCCACAACTGCACTAATAGCACGGCACCACCAATCTGCTTGGCTGTCTTCTCTGATGCGTTACAGAGGTGTCTATATAGCCAACTTAGTGCTGCACTACCCCAACTATAATTCTTTCCGTTGCTAATTGGATTGAAAAATTGCAGATACATAATTGAGTGCCGTTCACCAGACTTGTCCATAAACAATATACCAGCCAACATCTCCAGTATGTAAAACCGAGCATACTGCTGCACACGCACCTCAGTGGCGTCAGCTGGGAGAGGATTGGTAAATTGCTCCTCAAGCCATTTGGCTTTTACCCTCGGCCCTTCCATCACTGCAGTGTTCGGACCACGACCGACTACTCTGTCCGGCGGCCTATGTCCTAGCAATTCGGCGCAGAGGTCACCCCAATTCATACGAGTAAGACCCACAACCGGCAAGCCAACTACAGGTACCCCCATTATAACCTCTATGTCTTGCAGCGTGATGGTCATCTCACCGTGGGGGCAAGTGGAATGTGTGGGTCTCCGGCCGCCATCTCTCCACCAACGCCGTGATCAGTGCATGGTCAATGTCTATATTTGGGACCCGAAGTAGCCCATCTAACCCCGCATCTGTGATATAAGTGGCAATCCGTGGATCTACCCCACCTTCAAGCAGACCTTTCTCTCGGTGACGACATTTCAGTACACCTGGCACTTCCTGCAAACAGAACAGCTTAGTATTAATAATAGCATTCACTACGCATGTAATAATTACGCTTCACATCTTCCTACTACATATATTGACTACAATTTTGGACAAGTGCATACCTCGCCCTCCAAAGGAGCATCCCAAAGCGAACTTGAACGATGCACATCCTGCCTCCTCAAGACATCCCGTATAGAGGGTCCCTGTTGATGTGGGTCCATATCTGGCATAAATTAAAGGTGATTAATAGCTCATATCTGATGCCTCAAATAGATAAGTTTCAAGCTTAATCAAGAATAAATCACCAAATAAAAAGTCTCATGAGACTTAACAGTCCACACTGGTAGTGCCATCATTATATATAGTTTTATCATGAAATTTTAAAACTATAGAGTGTCAAAAAATTCAAAAAAATTATAGAAGGCATATGAAGAAGAAGCTTCAGGAATTTATATATATATATATATATATATATATATAAACCGCGAGACATGACATGACTACCCAATTTTTCAACAAAACACAAAACATGAAATGAAAGAAGTCATACAAGATGAAAGAAGTCATACAAGATAATTGAGATGTGCAAGCCAGCAAAACAACAATGAAAAAGTATTTAGGGTTGAATTCGCTTGTAGGGAAGGTAAAAACTAAAAAAGATAAGACTTTTCAAAGACAAAAAAAAAAAAAAAAAACAAAAAAAAAGTTTGGAAAGGAATTTCAAAGACAGAAAGAAAAGATACTTTCAAATGGGGGAAGACAAATCCCCGTCAAATCAGTTGGTTAAGCAATTCCAATATATGCCATTGGATGGTTTAAGATTCTAGATGCATGGAATTAAATTTCATAATAAGTAAACTTTGGTGGGGACAAAAGAGAAATATATGAAGGACAGAAAGCTAGAAAAGAATGGGAAGAATCATAGAAAAAGTTTGTGACATGTGCAAGAAAGCAAATGAAAGCATAGCTTGTGCTCTGGTGGAAAGTGCAAATGTGAATATGCATCAAAGGTGTGGAATATTGCTTTTCCAATAATTCAAATTCTTAACAGGGTACAATGACATGGGAATTGGGAAATGGAGGATCAAAATTCTAGGACAGCATTGGAGTCGCTTCTCTCATCATGGCATGACAAATATGGAACCAAAGGAACACAAGACTTAATGAAGGTAATGTGAAGGATTACTTGTTAAGGGTTAGTGAGTAAGGGCAGAGTTGAGTGATGATTACTTGTTAAGGGTTAGTGAGTAAGGTCTCTTATTTGTGTAGTTCACGAATTTTGGCTTAATGGTAAGTAATTGCAAGAAAATACATATTATTGTGGGTTGAAATTTATTGTTAAAATATATGATTCAACCTAAAGGACACTTATTAGCATCATGATCATTTCCCTAACAGTTGATCATAGTATAAAGCCATTTGATATGATTCATAAAAACCAACAGTAATCAACCAATCAATAAGTAAAATTCCATAAACCAAAAACCCACAAAAGCATTTCCACAGAACACTCAAAATCCCAATTTTCAAAATTGAACCTGAACTCCATACGAAATCCATTTCTGCTTAATTCAACATTCCCATAGACAAAACCAATACTGTTCACAATCCAGCTCACTTAGTCAATAATAACCTTATCATTCTAATAATTTCTTCAAAATTATCTCATCATCAACATCCACATTTCCCACATCACACACACACAACCATCATTTTCAAACCATTTCATTTAACACCCACAAATATTACACAACAAATAGCCCTAACCCCCAAATAAACATAACCCCCCAATGCTGAAACAAACATTGAGATAAGGAGACACACCTTGTGATTCCAAACTCAAGATGCAGAAAACGAGACCGAGACTGAGGCGAGACCGAGACGGAAACCGACACCGAGACTGAGGCGGAGACCGAGACAGAGAATGAGAGCGAGAGCGAGACTGCGAATGGAAGCCAGAGCAAGACCGAGAGGGAGATTGAGAGCGTGTGGGAGAGAGACTCGAGTGAGATGCTAGCGAGATTGAGAGAGTGAGACGGAGATGGAGAAGGAGAAAGTGAGAGTGAAACTGAAAGTGATTTTGGGTTTCAGTTGAAAGTGATTTTTTTAAGTGTTAGTGATTAGTGGTACTCGAGTCTAAGAAGCTCGAGTACTGTTAACAGTACTCGAGCTCTCCAGACTCGAGTACCTATTTCAAAAAATTCCCGGCATCACAGATTGATACCCGAGTCTCTGAGACTCGGGTATTGCTTCTACAGTACTCGAGTCTCTCAGACTCGAGTACCAAGTATTATTTTTTTATTGCCCGAGTGCCATGTCAGCAGCGCCACGGTGGAATAGAAAAGGGGGAACTCGTGAACAGTAAAGTCGAGTATGAAAAAAAGTGGTAGATTGCTATTTAGTTCGGAAACAGTGTTTTTTTGCTAAATATTTTGAAAAATCGTGGTATTTGGCTGATTTGCTCTACTTTGTGGAGTATGTTCACTTTCAGTATATGTAATTGACCCGACCCGACTTGCTCCACTTTCCTTTACTTACATACCAGCTTTAAAAATAATAATAATAATAATAAATAGTGGGTCCCGCCCCCTCCAACCTCAGAACAACCACCCGTTCTATTGTACGTGTATAAATTCGGATCAGATAAGTCTTTGCTGCTACTGAACTAAAATACCCTTAAGTTAACTGTATAAAATAATGCTGACCTGACACATCTTTTTTCGACTAAAATCTTGTCAGGTATGTTCTCGTTCCTCTTTTTTTTTTTTTTTTTTTTTTTTTTTTTTTTTTTAACTTTTGATAATTATGTTTACTAATAAAAAATTTAATTTATTGAGTCAAATTTCAAAACAAATTTGTGCAGATTAGCAAATTATTCGAAGAAATTTTGACACCCTTTTATTTGTTTGTGAGCTTCTAGCAAGTTACATGTGATGTGAGTCCCATTGGACTAGTTAATTTGAATGCTAAACTGGGTTTTGATCCATTCACACTGGGATTTCATGATTCAGTGCATGCAATTCAATTGGCTTATTGTCTGAATGTTAGTATTATGATTAGTGTGATTTTATAGTTTGAATTCCACACTGGTCTTAGTAATTGGGCTGTCAATGAGCTTATGCATTCAATTGAGTTTGTTCTGAGTTTAATGTCAACTTATTATTCATATTATGATTTATTTTTGTTTCTGTATTTTTTAAGATATGGATTTGGCTTTTGTGCCTCCATTGTACCCACCAAAAGGAAACAGAGCCATCTATGAGGTTAAGCCTTTTAGCTCTGCCCTTCATAGAAATCTGTACTCTCAGAGAACCTTTCCATGTTTAGCAACTGCAGCTACCCAAACCAGTCAGGTTTTTCCTCTTAATCCTCTGGCAGTCATCTTTTAATTTTTTATTTATAGTTTGGGGTACATTGTAAATGGGTTGAAAGTTTAGAGTGGAAAAGTATAATTTCCCATGTATTTTTTCATATTTAGTCATTGTTTTGCATAATTATTGACTTTGTTTGGCCTTTTAGTCATCTGAATTTGTGCTAGAGAACAAAAAGCATGATTTATTGAGAGCTATCCAAGAGACAAAAAGAGGACTTGGTGCAACTGCTGACCAACGCTCTTCCATTGAGGAGGCTCTTGTATGGTTTTTCTCAGTATATTTGTTTGCTTCATACTCGTGCTTATTGATTCTACGTTCTGCATTGGATGTTGACTTGATTAAAAGGAGGAAGAGGTATGTAAAAGTGAATTTTTTCAAATATAACTAATGATATGTTTATAATTGGCAGGTGAGTGTGGAGGGTTATAACATGGGTTTGCCAATTGATCTTGTAAAGTTGGATGGGACATGGCGCCTGCAGTATACTTCTGCCCCTGATGTTCTCATTCTTTTCGAAGCTGCTGCTAGACTTCCTTTCTTTCAGGTTTTTCTTCTTTTGATATAACTTACAACAATTGCTTCAGCTATATTTCTGAACACTGTATTGCTCTTAGTTATGCATCCCCTCTTTTAGTTATGAAATGTTTATTTCCAGAAATCATTATACATGAAGAGGCTTGAACATTGAAAATAACTTGCCTGAGGACAGTTTTTATGAATCATTTTCTACCTGAAGATGCCTTTTTTTTTTTTTTTTTTTTTTTTAATAGCATCTCATGTCTAAAATTTAGGTACACTAGCTTATTCTATATCTAGGTGTATGTGAAATGTCCATTACTAGATTTGTTATTTCCTTTATCTCTGTGTTTTACCCCTAAAACATGGTTCACTGCGATTGGTTTCTGCATGAATGTGGAGCTAGGTTGGGCAAATTTTCCAAAAATTTGAGTGCCGAGATCAATCAAATGGGGGTGTCATCCGTAATGTTGTTCGATGGAGTATTCCAACCTTGTTAGAGGTAAACATCTGCCTTCCTTTCCTCCCACTACCTTATTTGGAAGCTATTCTGCTTAAGTTGAAAACATAGATCTTGAAAGCATGCACAGCATTGAGTCTGGATTTTCTGTATAATTCTAATTCACTTTCTCATTATTCTCTATGTTCTGTTTTCTTTTGAGTCACACAGTATTATTATTTCAGTTGTTTATGTTCAATGATAGGTTCTCAGTATGCTAGATCAGTACTGAATATTGTAGAGCAACTGTAATTTCTGCTAGTCATTTGCCATTTTCAGCAATGTTGATGTAGGAAAAATTAGGGATTTGTCTACGTTTAGTTGTGGTGGGTTTAGGGTTAGGAAAAAAGAATAATTAGAGAGAAGTTACAACTGTTTAGGGGTTGTGTGAACAGTACCCATGAACAATAACGTGAACAATACCCCTAGAAAGAAAGAAGAGAAAATAAAGAAAAAGAGAGAGAGAAAGAAAGAACCCTAGAAAGAAAGAAGAGAAAATAAAGAAGAGAGAGAGAAAGAAACAACAAGGCCAACGTGCCTGTTGCTCAAAACACTCAATTTTATTAATCAACTCATTCTATTCCTTCAATACATTGAGCACCCTATATATATAAAGACTCTTACTTGTACTAGTTGTATTTGGATTCCTAATAGTACAAGGACTACTATTTAACCCCAATAAATTAAACCAAAGCCCAAACATAAAGACTCATAATTAAATAAGACTCATTAATAAAACCCATGGCCCATACCCAACAATTGTAAAATTACTAAAATACCCTTAACTCAAGACTAACCAATTAAATATAAAAACTTAATTAACTACCATGGACACTTATTCTTGGGCTTTGCCTTAGCCTTAGGCTTCCAAAGAGAATATCCTTTCGTTAACCAAGTTATGATTCCGCCATGAACTCTCCCCCTCTGAAAATAACTCAACTCCGTCGAGTTAGGAGCTGGACCAAGAATGCCATCAGAAGGCACAATTTTCCGAATAAGGAAGGTACTCTTCTTTAACTTCAAGTTTGGCATGTGTCTTGCACATGTGAGAGTGTACTTCTTGTTGCCTTCAACAAAAGGCATGTCCAGCATGGTGTGCATCGCGATCCCATATCCATGGCCGACCCAAAATTATGTGACAAGGCTTAAGGGGCAGCACATCACACATAACAGTCTCCTTCAGCTTGCCAATTTCAAAGGTGACTAGGCACTGCTTATCAACCTTCAACTTTGTGTTTGTGACCCATGCAACATAATAAGGATTCAGGAGTGGCTCTACTTTTAATGCCAATTTCTGCACTGCATCCTCAGATATTGCATTAATACAACTCCCAGTGTCAATTACCAAAGAACATATTTGTTTCTTGCAATTAACTCGAGTTTGAAAAACCTTTCCCCTATGATAGCAGTCTTCATTCACTTGAACATCTTGGTTAAATGCTGTAAGAAGTGGACGAATGATGCCTAGCATACCCTCATCATTAAGATCTAATTCGTCAATGTGCAACATACCCACATCAGCCAGATCTGGGTCTTCAACATTCTCTTTCAAGTTAGCATTGAGAGGTTCACAAATCTCTTCTTGAATTTTGAGTTGCTTGGATCCCTTGATTGCCTGTAGACTAGGACTATCCTTTTCAAGCATAGTAACTAGTTTTGACAGACATTGAAAAGACATATGGCCAAAACCTCCACAATTAAAGCACTTTGCTCTAGAATTAGAACTACTTCCTTGTGATGTAGATGTATTGGAACGAACATTCTTGTTTGGTTGATAAGAATTACCTTGAGACTTATCAATTGACTTCTCCCAATTAACATCAACAATTGTTCTCTCACCTCTAATATTGCTTGCCACTGGAGCTCTCATTAAGGCCTTCTTTTTAGTCTCCTCTTCCATATGGTATGCAATTTGTATCGAATCTGCCATAGTATAAAGCCTACTTGCAGCCAAACCTGAAGAAATATTAGGATTCAAACCTTGGCGATACATTGAAATCATCACATCTTCATTCCATGGGAATCCCGATCTCATAGCCAAGCTATAGAATTTGTTGGTATACTCTTCAACTGAATAACTTCCTTGCACCAACTGTGTAAATTGGAAGTGGGCTCGCTGCTTGTAATTAGGTGGTATAAAGTAACGAGTCATAGCACTTCGCATGGCTTTTCCCATCATATTCTAGCTGTCCCTTTGAGTTTAGCTTCTGCAAAAAAGAGTTTTCGCTCTTCACTTAAGCTATACCATCTGAAAAAGCTTTCAATACTATGTAGCCAATCAAAGAACACCTCCGGATTTCCCTCCCCATAAAAATCACTAACTTCTAGTTTAACATCTCTATCCGCATCCGTCATTCGAGGCTCCCCATAAGAACGGACTGATGATGGATGGTAAGGCTGATTTCCTTCCACATAACCAGCACCTTGAAGAGGAAAAACAATATTGGGTTGTGTTTGCTGTAGGGGCACCTGACTAGTGCTTGGAACAAAGGAATTTTTGGAAGAAAAAAGCATTGAACTTGAGGGGAATACAGGGGCTGTACTTGGACCTGATTTGGGGAACATGGGGTCTTGATCAAAGGTGGTTTCAGCAGAAAATTTGCTAAGAACGATTGCAGACAGCTTTATTGAATTCACCTCTCATGGCGGATAAGTCTTCCAATTTTGTCTCAATGGAATTCACCTTCTCACATAACAGATTCAAAGTCTTCTTTGTGCCTTCGTAATCTTGAGAAAAAGCCTTGATTTGAGACCCTAATTCTGCGTTAGTCACCATTATTTATTTGTTATTATTTTTTGATGAATTCTGTCAAGCAGTTGGCTGAAGAATATTTTCACAAAGAAATTGTGGTAGAATTTTTTGCTCTGATACCAAATTGATGTAGGACAAATTAGGGATTTGTCTACGTTTAGTTGTGGAGGGTTTAGGGTTAGGAAAGAAGAAGAATTAGAGAGAAGTTACGGCTGTTTAGGGGTTGTGTGAACAGTAACGTGAACAGTAACTTGAACGGTAACCTTAGAAAGAAAGAAGAGAAAATAAAGAAAAGAGAGAAAGAGGAAGAAACAACAAGGCCAACGTGCCTATTGCTCAAAACACTCAGGGCCCGTTTGAATGGAGGGGAAAAGGAGGGGGAGTAGAGTAGAATTGGCTAAAATTAAGCTAATTTGGGCCAAATTTACTCTATTCTACTCTACTCTCCCTCCTTTCCTCTCAATCTAAACGGACCATCAATTTTATTAATCAACTCATTCTACTCCAATACATTGAGCACCCTATATATATATATAAAGACTCTTACTTGTACTAGTAGTATTAGGATTCCTAATAGTAAAAGGACTACAATTTAACCCTAATAAATTAAATCAAAGCCCAAACATAAAGACCCATAATTAAATAAGACTCATTAATAAAACCCATGGCCTATAACTATGGCCATAGCCAACAATTGTAAAATTTCTAAAATACTCTTGACTCAAGAATAACCAAATAAAATATAAAAACTTAATTAACTACCATGGACACTTATTCTTGGGCTTTGCCTTAGCCTTAGGCTTCCAAAGAGAATATCCTTCCGTTAACCAAGTTATGATTCTGCCATCAAATGTACATGAGATTTCACATATGGGGATGCTTCAGCTAGTGGTATGATAAAAAGGCCTTCAGCTAGTTGTTTGAGTAAATGGGAATGCATCTCTCAATCTTTTATATTGATATTGACTAAGATGTAACAACAGGTGAGTAAAAGTGCAACTCATTTAGTATATAAACATAATGAAAAAAAAAATATATATATATATATATATATATAGAGAGAGAGAGAGAGAGAGAGAGAGAGAGAGAAAAGAGCAGCCATTAAAGTAGGTTATTCACTATTAAAATAAAATTAAAATAAATATTCAAAAATCACACTCTCCCCAAAATGGCAGCCTAAAGAAAATGATTTAAGAAGAATATGTCCCCCCCACCTTCTTCTTCATAACACAGGTTCCTTTCAAAGTTCTTTTATGTAAATATGCATTGTAAGATACCAAAGGTTAAAAGGGTCTCCTTTCCTCTTACTTAAACATTTCATCTCCCATGCCTTCAAGAAATTACACAGCAATTGGGCAGCAACCCAAGACATGAAAGTAAGAAGAGGAAAAAGAAAAGAAAAACATTTTAATGTACAAAGGATTAGAGCATTAAGAATTCTCCATGTTCTTATTGATGTCGTTTGGTCGTGGGCTATCTTGTCAATCTTGAGTTTATGGAAGTAAGAGTATTTCCTTGCTTCTCTTATACCTGTCTTCTAAATTCCTATTAGCTAATTTTAATGAACTTGCTAAATTACAACATTTTGTTGTGATGGTCGACTTAAATTGATTATGGGTAACTTCTTGTTTCTAGTGGTGAGTATTTAGTTAATTTAAGAAACAGGATTAATTGGAGATGCTTCATGTGCATGCCAACTTTTGGGGACTATTGAAGATTATCCAGATTCTTTTTATTGTTTATGGAGTTGTGGGAATGTGAGAACGTTCATTTTTCATGAAACACAAATCCTTCAGTTTCTTTGGAGTGACTTCATGGTTATTTTCTGTGTAGGAACAAGAAGGTGCCACTCTGCTTGTATCTGCAAAATTTGACATTGTTTCTGCGCGTAATATCTACCTTCAGTTTGAAGAGGTGTTTTCCTGCCCTATATGAAATATGACATCCAAAATTGTTGAGCTGTATCAGCTGCAACTGTTCCCACTTCCCTGCAATTTTGTTTGACTGTTTTGGAAGTATTGTCAACAGAACTTGATAGATTAAATGTGTCATATTCTATGCATTTTTCCTTTTGTTTAGTATCATCCTATTTTAGTTTTCAATTTAATTAATTTATTCATTTAGTATATGTAAATTCACCTAATTAAATATATGCAAATGAAGGGAGAAAATAGGATAATATTGAAAATTTATTAGGGTGAATGAAAATAAAAGCTACAGTCCAGCTTATATTGCCTAGAAGAGGATACATCAACTATTTCAATCGGTTTCCATACCAAACAATATAGGGGAAAAATTGACTACTGGTTTGTTCCATTCTTGTTCTAATTTTTGCAAATTTTAATCAATTTGTAGCTTCATCATTGCTGGAAGTGATTCTCATCTCTGTCAGTCCTCTTCAGATTATCTTTCATTTCTTTTAGAGCATCAGTCATTTGAGCCAACACATCTGTAGGAATAAACATCACACAGGTAATCATTTTGCATGATGGATGAACTTGTCTATTTATGCTCTAACTCCCAACAAAACGGATCAATTTTTGGTTGTGAGGTTGCAGATAAGGCAAAATTTGTTGTGTTTAGATCCATAATACCATATTGCTGTAGCCTTAAAATTTGCTAAAAATAGTAAATGTCTTTGAGTTTGGATTGATTTGGAGACAGACCAATTATCAGCAACCATTCTGATCAAATTTCAGGTGAAAAAAAAATTATGCCTCTTGCCAGACTTACCTCCTCTTCATTTTCAGATCTCAGTATAGATTATAGGCTGGGAACAAATTATTTGAGCTTCATGTGTTTGTAATGGGCCAACATTAAATGTCTAGTTATTCAAGAAGATGATGGAGATCTTAAGATTGCTCCAGCATCACCTAAGATTGACAAAAAGATAGTATCTATTTGTTTAGTATAGCAAGAAAAAGGAAAAAAACTTCTTTCTTTTGGTGAGTGCTTATTGTGATATTTTGGTATTTCTTTACTAGCCATGAGAAACTACATGAAGTATAATTTTTGTAAATTTAGCTAAATTCTGCAATTTTGTTTTTGGCAGATAACTATTCAAAATATAAATGTCAGTGAAGAGCTGCAAGCTCTAATAGCTCCAGCAATACTGCCACGATCATTTTTAAGCCTACAGGTAACTTGACTACAGAAGTAGTTTCAGAATGCAATCCTTGATTGCCAACTTTTTATGCAACCTCATGCATCTAAATAGGTCCCATCCCTGTTAAGTCACCATTTAGACAGCTCTGTTATCTGTGAACCTTGGCCAATAATGGGCTAGCTCAACAGTTTAACATTACTACTAAGAGAGTGTGGTATGTGCCATATCTTAGCCATGCTCCTGGCTTTTATTGATGACTGCAGATATAAGTCATTATCTAAGCTTGTTTGCTACTGAGACAACAGTTAGATTGTTATATTTCCTTTTGAGAGTATATTCATGGTTGAGTGCAGATCTTGCAGTTTATCCGCACTTTCAGAGCTCAGATCCCTGTAAGTAACCCAGGAAGGTATGTGATGTTTATCATATTTATGATAACAGTTATGAACTTATGATGCTGCCTAGAAATAAGTGTGAGTGCTAAATGTGTTTGCAATGTAGACAATCAGTGGGAGGACTATATTACCTTTCTTATTTGGATGATAATATGCTTTTGGGTCGTGCCGTTGGTGGTGGAGGAGTATTCGTGTTTACTAGAGCTCAACCTCTTGAATGATAAGGGCTAAGTTATTCAACTTATCATCCACTGCTGGTCAGCATTTCTGCTCAAAAGCATTGGTTTTAGAGGAAATAGCAACATGAGGACTACAATGATGAGGTTTTTATTGATTCCGACTTATTATACATTTTTCTAAGACTGGTGGTTTTTACAACTGGCCACATACTTTTATACCCTGGCCACTTTCAGCATGCAAGAAAAGCAAAAGAAATATGGAGACCTTGTCTCTGGGTTTACTTGTTATTTCTTAATTAAAACTATGTTATTGGATGGTGTTGAAACTTGAAACTAACAGTAGCTTATGAGGGTTTATACAGAAAACAAATTACTAACTGATATAAACTGTCATAGTCAAAGTGAAAATCATATTGTTCTTCAAATTCAGTTCAAATCATTGTTAGTCTTTCCCTGAGCTTGATGATTGGCATGAGATATACTAGATGTGACCAAGTGTTCAGAAATCTTGATTATGCTTTACTAATTATGTGTATGTGAGTCTTCAGCTAAGATATGGGAGATGCTTTGATGGTTTGAGATATATATATATATATATATATATATATATATATATATATATATAAAGGCTGCGTTTGGTTCAATGTAAATCAAATTCCGAGTGTAAAATGAATGCAGGGGAAAATGAATTCCTGTAAGGAAAATAAAATCTGGGTGTTTGGTTTTACAATGGAAAATAGTCCGAAAAAAGATTTTCGGTGTTTGGTAACATTCTGAAACTGCTATTTTCCTACAAATAATTCACATTTTCTCAGTCATTTTTCCAGCACCCAAACAAATTTTATTCACAATAAAATCAAAATAAATCATTTATTCACTAATATACTCGGTGAGAGAGGAAGAAAAAGTGAGAGACAGATCGGGAAAGAGACAGATCGGTATCAACAGAGGACGGCACGGCCAGATCGGGAAAGAGAGAGATCGGTACCAACCACGGACGGCGGCAGCTAGATTGGGTGGGTTTGGATCAGGCAAGGTGGGTGTGGGTTCGCCGGTGCTGTGGTGCGATCTCCGTGCGAACGAGCCTGTGCTGGGCGGAGGGGGCGGCGGTAGGGGCGGCACGATCTGGGCTGGCCTTGGCTTGGCTGGGCGGCCGGAGCTTGGCGTCGGACTGTGAGGTTGGTGCGTGGGCTGGAGTTGAAATGAGCTTGGTGCGTGTGTGAGAGGAGTGTGTGATTTGTGAGTAATTCCGGAAAGTATTTGAAGGTAAAATAGGAACTGAATTCATTTTACGGGCTGGGAAGGAATTTTTCGGTCAAACTGAATTTGATTTTCAGTTTGACTTTATTTTCAGGCGTTGCCAAATATAGACTCGGGTGTAAAATATTTTCCTGAAATCATTTACACCCAAAACAAACACAGCCAAAGAGAGAAAGCATTAGTCAGGGATTAATGTCATAGATATTGATGGATTTTAACCAAAAGCTGTAATAATGGTAGATCATCCATTGTTGCTGTCATTAGGATGTACTCATAAATAACTTACTGTTGACATGACTTGTTGTGAATATAATAAAAATAGTGTCATTGGTGGAACCAAGTGAAAAGTGACGTTGCTTCAATTATAATAGACCATGTCAACAGTTGTGAAAATAGTTGTGTTCCTAACATTAATCTTTGAGAATAGTCAAGTGTAGTGTTGTTGTGGACTGAGGTTTGCTATAGAAGATTGTGACTATAATGAATGCCGTTCCTTATATCTTAAAACATTGGCATGGCTCTACCTATTCAGTCAAAAAAAAAAAAAAAAAAAAAAAAAAACAAACAAACAAACAAACATTGGCATGGCTGCATCATTAGGTGTTTTTGGGGATAGGGTCTGAATTGCTATATTGCAGACAAATCATGTGCTGAGTCTACAATGATGATAATTGATAGCGTTTGAGTAGATCCTGCAACTATTTTGGAGTAATAACTGAAGTAAAACCCTTTGGTACTACCAAATGTCCAAAACTGTATGTATTTTTCTATTTTAGATGGGGATTCACATGCAGCTAGAGCCTTTAACTACAATTAAGTTTTATTTATTGAGATTTGAGGTTGCAACATGTCCTTTGAACCAAATAGCACTCTTGCAAGTATACTTCGAATTTTCTGAAAATTCACATATTTACATAAATATTATTACAATACCTGGTGACCCTTAAAAAAAAAAAACATTACTAAGACTTAAGGGTTTATATAAACCATTAATTGATTAACTAATCTTTATTTAAAAGTTTCTAACCATTCAAATGCACATGAGGCATATAAGGGTTTATACCTTATGTATAGCATAGTTTATATTTAGTTTCAAAATAAGAAAATTTCTAGAGTGTGGGAAAATTAAATGGCTAATAAATAGATGAGAAAACTCATCAAGGTGACTATAATAGAATTGGTTATCCTTCTTTTCATTGTAGATGAAGCTAATGACCTTTCTCTTACCTCTTCACTTCTAAGCGTGCTTCATAATCCCTCTAAACTTGGTAATAAAATCATCAAGTGACGTTGCTTCAATTATAATAGACCATGTCAACAGTTGTGAAAATAGTTGTGTTCCTAACATTAATCTTTGAGAATAGTCAAGTGTAGTGTTGTTGTGGACTGAGGTTTGCTATAGAAGATTGTGACTATAATGAATGCCGTTCCTTATATCTTAAAACATTGGCATGGCTCTACCTATTCAGTCAAAAAAAAAAAAAAAAAAAAAAAAAAAACAAACAAACAAACAAACATTGGCATGGCTGCATCATTAGGTGTTTTTGGGGATAGGGTCTGAATTGCTATATTGCAGACAAATCATGTGCTGAGTCTACAATGATGATAATTGATAGCGTTTGAGTAGATCCTGCAACTATTTTGGAGTAATAACTGAAGTAAAACCCTTTGGTACTACCAAATGTCCAAAACTGTATGTATTTTTCTATTTTAGATGGGGATTCACATGCAGCTAGAGCCTTTAACTACAATTAAGTTTTATTTATTGAGATTTGAGGTTGCAACATGTCCTTTGAACCAAATAGCACTCTTGCAAGTATACTTCGAATTTTCTGAAAATTCACATATTTACATAAATATTATTACAATACCTGGTGACCCTTAAAAAAAAAAAACATTACTAAGACTTAAGGGTTTATATAAACCATTAATTGATTAACTAATCTTTATTTAAAAGTTTCTAACCATTCAAATGCACATGAGGCATATAAGGGTTTATACCTTATGTATAGCATAGTTTATATTTAGTTTCAAAATAAGAAAATTTCTAGAGTGTGGGAAAATTAAATGGCTAATAAATAGATGAGAAAACTCATCAAGGTGACTATAATAGAATTGGTTATCCTTCTTTTCATTGTAGATGAAGCTAATGACCTTTCTCTTACCTCTTCACTTCTAAGCGTGCTTCATAATCCCTCTAAACTTGGTAATAAAATCATCAAGCAAGGACTATTTTTTCAGTGCGTGACTGGAAAAACTCATATTTGTTTGCAAATACCAGGAACGGACCCTTGGGATGATTTTCAAAAAAAGTTTGCATTATGTATTTCAGATGCTTTTCAAAACAGTTTCAGTAAACCATTTTAATGTGTTTGATCAAACAAATTTTATGGCTGTAGATTGCTTTAATCATTGCTCCAAAGATAGTAAATGAACCTGAACTAGTTGGTTTAATGGGTTGTTCACTGCAATGCTATGAACGGAATGTAGCTCAACATATATGAAGAATCTAAGAATTAACTTAAGTTTTGAATTTGGTAAATAATTCCTAACATTTCTATCTTTCTAAAAGCTTACTCTTTTTGGATTCAATATATTAATGAAATTTCTCGTTTGAATCGGGTGTAATGTAATTTCTATAGGTTTGTGATATGATATTTGTTCTAAATGTTATGAAATGATTTACCAAATGTACCGATATGAACAGATATAGACCAAAATGGCCCAATCAAAATGGACCGAATTGGATTGAAATAGACTGGAATGGACTGAAATGCTATACTAAAGTGGCGCAATATATAACTGTATTGTAACAATAAATGCTATTCTTTAACTTTAAGATATTAATCGATTCTTCCACTTTCCCTCACATATAGAAAATTGTAACTTTGATTATTAAATTATCACTCACCTTTAGCACAAAAAAAAAAAAAAAAAAAACTACCACTCACGTGTGACTATAAGAAAAGAAGATCTGAATGGTTGCCTTACATATCATAATCATTATAATATACTCCCAACTAAAATTTATTCATTTTGAAAATTTAAGATCATTAACATAATAATGCATTCATGCTTATTAAATCTTAATTTCAACATTTTTTTAGAAATAGTTTTTGAGTGTAAAATTTGAAGAATGTAGGAAACTCTTATTGGGATTGAGAATTTAGAAAGTAATCCTCGAAAAATTAAGTTTATGGGTCTGGATTCAACTTTATTGTATTCAATTCTCAACTTATTTACTTTTTCTCCACATGGAACTTCCACTCACACACATGTTAATCCTTCAACTCAACTCTAATGAACACATGGAGATTCAACTCCAACACTGATTTAATTCCAGTGGCTGCATAATGGGTCAAAAATTAACCCTACATTGGGTTTTCATTATAATGTACAAATTATATAATAAAGATATAACCATCAAAAACTTTCTAATATTGATGTAGTTCATTCGGAAGCAATTTACTCCTGACACCCCTATAGAAAGATCTTCAAAATTTACATGACTTTTAACACCCTTCTGCCACCTCCCAAAAAAAGAAAAAAAAAAAAAGAGAAGTATAACACCATATTCTATTATATTTCACCAAAATTTGATATTTGACAGCTACGGTAAAAATGGATCCTACGTATGAAGAATCAAACTTATTTGAGCAAACTATTCCAAAGTTCTTTGAGCGCCTCATATGCCACTGGACATGGAACAGCCTGCAGTCTGTTGCTTCCATCAGTAGGAGTTTCAGTTACTAAGCCCAGCCTCAACAATGTATGAATTGCCTTGTCAATTGGCATTTCAACCTGCAAAACTCTCAATTATCACAAAATGCATATAATCTTTCTTGGTTTTTGTTACTTGTCATATTTATGGATCAAAGAATACACATAATCAGCATTGCTGGATGGCCATAATACACTCATTTTGTTACCTTTATTTTAAATGCATCATACATGAATCTCTCACATTTGTCTCCAACTCTTTGGCGACAAGTGACCTGCATTTAGCACATTTTCCAGGTGATCTATATGACTGAAACAAAGCTGAAAAACACTGGCAGTAAATTTACCCTATGGACTTCAGAAGAGGCATACATTTTTGTTAAACCAAATAACCTAAATAATGTCAGAAATCAGAATGATGGTTTTAAATAAAAAGATGGGTTTGGAGTCAACAACTTTTTTGTATGAGTTAGTATCATTTAAAAGTCTTATAGTTCAGACTACCAGCTTTAATTACAAACTGAAAAAAAATTTACGAACATGTTGACCATAACCATGTAGGTTTTAAATGGAAAGCTTGCTTCTAGGTTTCCAGCACCAGTACAAAGACCTCAATCTGTAAAGAAAAGTTTTTGCACTACTTAATTGATTTTTTTTTTATCTTATTTTTCTGATCAAACAAGAAAAAAAAAAAAATCTATTTTAATTCCTGCCTAATATGCCTTCCCCCATAATTGTCCTTGATATTTACGCATATAGAATAGGTAATGGAAAATGCTAATGAATATGATTGCTGGCACTTCAATTAAACAATAAATAAATGTCTAAATAACTTCTATGCTTGTAAGGTTACGTAGTAAAATTTGTAATATCTCTAGCATCATTCATAGGTAATTTGTAACACTTTTTTAGGAATCATTCAATTAGGATCACAGGAAGACCACTCAATATAGAATCTTAGGTCATAAGGACTAGGACCTTTTTTCTTGATAAGTCATTAGGACTAGCACTCTTTACAATTTTAGTAAATGTAAACCTTTTAGTTTTAGTTCCACTAGTTTTACATGATATATTTCCACTTTAAATAAATTATTTATTACATATGTCATTTGAACACTTTGATCTCCAATAGTAACTTGAAACATATATAAATTGTTGAGCAACTTAGTTATTCTCCGTTTCCAATATGTTTTCCCTTTCATCTAGAATCAAAATAAATTTTTTAAAGAAATCTATTCTGCGTTGTCATGAAATAATTGAAATATGAAACAACCAAGTACCCTGCATAAACAATGAAATGTGTGCAAGTAGCAGCTACAAGAGTGGTGTATGTCGTTAATGAAGCATATAGTCAAAGATGATTTTACTTTACTATGCACAAAAAAAAGTAGGTTTACAAACTCCTATAAAGCTTCCTGATCATATAGGATATAGTAGAAACATTAAATTGAGATAGGAAAGGCAAACCTGGCCAGCCTCTGCTTTGAGCAGGGTTGCATAGGCCAAAATGGCTTCCTTGTACTGCATATAATGCAAGGGGAAAAGAATAGTTATTCTTAAATGTTGGCAAAATCATCAATAGGTAAACTAGAAGTACAGAGGAGATAAACTTTGTTCATGTAGAGTGTAGAATGGAAAATGTTAAAAGGCTTAATCTCATTCTAACAAGGTGCAAAATCTTAAATTTAGAGAGAGTTTCTACAGTCCAAAAGGAAAGAATATACTAAAAAATTTCAAGTAATCCCAAAAGAATATAATATACTTTTTTTTTGGCCTTTCTACATTGAAAAAGCCTATTCATAGGGGCCATAGAACTTAAGTAGAAATTAAGACATTCCTAAACAAAGGACACCATTTTGACTAAAAAAGCCCTATGATACCAAAGAGAAAAGAAAATATTCCAAAAACCTAAAAATCTGGAAATTACATTAAAAAGTATAAAAAATTGACCCTTTAGTTTTGTCCCACATCAATATTTGTCCTATCTTCATCAAAATATTTTTCACATTAGTCATACTTAGGCAAGTACTTTGCTTGTGTTTGGTACTCTGTTAGACACTAATGCTTCTTTAAAACTAAATAACTAAATGTTACCCACCATGATTACAATTATGAGTTACTTTACTAGTCTTCTCACTTAGACCACATAAAGGCAGTCATTTTTAAAATTTTATAAAATCAACCATTTTGCATTGAAGTATAAAGGAAGAAATATCCCTTTACATGGCTAAATAGGACTAAGTATTTAGTTGGTATCAGTCACCACTGGCAAACTTTAAGTCAGCTAGATGCTGAAATGAAGGCTTAGTAAAAGTATAGCAGGTGGACTAGTAAGGCTTCAGAAAATGAGTGTGTTGTAACAGATAGTAATCAAATAATTGCAATCCAAGATGATAAAATAAACATCAGTGCTAAAAGACAACTGATTTAGAACCTTGCAATGTCATAACATACTCTACACCAAAACTTTTTTAGCAAATAAATGCTGTACAAGTTTCAAAAATAAATTAATAAAACTAAAAATACTTCTTACTTGCTGCTGTTCAGAAGCATCTAGAAGAAAGTGCACTGAGCCAAAGCCACTTGCTAAGGTTTTCTCATAAAGGGTCTTGTTGACCAATAACTGCAACAAAGGCTTCTCTTAGAACATTATTTATATAACTTAAATTGAATAGATTTAGATCATAATCATCTTCAAGACAGCATACGGTGTATTGAATTGACTCACTTGATACCTATCCCATGTCTGCTTGTAACCCAGAGCTACACGAGTCACATAAATTATAAGAGCACTTATAGCAACCACATCAAGAATTACTGCTGATCTGACATAAAATGTAAAAACAAAATTATACCAGAAATTTCTCAAAGAAAATTGAAGACAGAAGATATTATTACATACTACTATAAACTAAAAGTAATCAACAGAAAAACAATGGTACAAATTTTCATAAATAGATTTTCACTTCATTAAAGAACCAAACTAGTCAATAAAAAAGGATATAACATAGGAGAATGGAAACAATATCATTATTTAGGAACCCTGCTCTACAGCAAATATTGTTGGGAAAAAAAAATTAAATACATCCCAGTGTTCTTTTGCTAATAATCCTCCTTGCACTTTTGCTAGGGTCACTATAGACGAGGTCCAGTTATGAGATAAGCATTGTGTGTAGACTCTCTCGAATATAATGTTTCATTACTCTGGGAAAACAATATTGTCTTCTAAATCCCTTAGAAGAAATGATTAGAAAAAGCAAAGGAAACCAAGTGCATGTGTAAATATCAATAAAGAAAAGATCAAATAACTGCAATTAGTTCAATTCAAAGCACATGTTAGAGGTGAATGATCACAGCATGATATATGTGATCAACATGATTACTTTTAATGTTTTAAAGTAATTAATATATATATATATATATATATATATATATGTAGAAAACAAACAATGCTTTATTAAATTTGGAAGATACTCAAAGGATTTAAAGAAAATGACCATTGGTGAGAGACAAATGTTAAAAGCAGTGTCTAGCAAGTAATCCTTATGCCTAAGCTTTTTAGCCTCTTATGACAATTGATACCTTAAGAATTGATAAGTATTCCATGAGAAGTTAATATAAGAATCAATTAGACTTTCTATCTGCAGTATACTATTTGCTGCCATGTTAGTAAAATTCCAAGAGCAATTTCACAATATCTAAGAAATACATACGGAGAAGATGAGATGTTTTCAAATTTGTAGTTTATGAAGAATGCCAAAAGTCCCACAATTGTGGCAGCATCCAAGCGTACCTACAAGTTCACAAGTCCTGGACATGAGGCTAGAGATTGGAAACATACTTTTGTTCAATAGAATTATCTCATTACTATTTTATAAAAACATTATCAAAATTTGCATTACAGGTATGACTACTTGATGTGCAGGCTTAACCGGGTATGTATTAACCAGGTAGATTCTTTAGTCCAACACCCACTACCCACTATTATCATATACTATATAGTATGTTGAACACCTTTTTTAAAATATAAAAACACTTCAATGAATATGATCAACTCAGATGCATCTTACAGCAAATCTTAGCCATAGTTCTTGGCTAAGGTAGTGAAGGAGTAGGGTGGCGTAGATGTAGTAGTTCTTACCATCAAATTTTACATAGTTTTGTCAGCCTTATTTTCCTTTTGTTTTCAGGCCGTTCAGGCTTCTCAGTGCTCAGCAGAGCACTCATTGCTTAACAGTTTGTTCTAAATTGATAATAATTTATACATATAAACATAGATTAAAACAAAACCCATGCTAGCAAATTTTGATGGTACTAGTTACTTAATTGATATACATACATACACACACACACACACATATATATATATATATATATGGCCTTCCAATAGATAGCTATCATCATGTCAAGGATGCAAAGGAAAATGTTACAAGCACTGCATGCAGCTTCAAAAAAATTTTACACATTTTTCGTGGTATTTAATTATAAAAACTTCTAAACACATAATGAAGACTCATCCATCCATTCATACCGTGTCTATGATACGGAAAGATAGCTTTTTGTGGGGGAAGATGACCTACAAACAAATTTGACAACAATGTGAAAATTCACAGGCAAACATTTTGAAAATTACAAAAGAAATAACTATGAAAAGTGGTAAAAAAGCACAGGAAATCACATGAGATGAGCTTAAAATATTGGAAATTTGATAGAAATTGCAGTCTCAGAAGTATTTACTGGTAAATCTGGAATAGGAATCCTTTCAAAGATCTTTAACTGCAATGGTGGAACCTCAGCTTTATTTTCAGCATCATTATTGCCATCTTCCTCAGTATAAAGTAAAATCAATTCTTGGAATGCTGGCTCCTAGAAAAGGCACCAGCTATTAGCACATAAATTGCTAATTCATATTGGCAATCCCTAGAAGAGGGGATCATAATTTGAGTAAAAGTACATACATGGCAAAGCAAATGTTAATATTGGACTAAAATGACATGAGAAGGAAAAATTGTGGTAAGAGCTCAATCATTGCTGCCCCTTAAATTAGGAATAAGGACTAACCTGCAAATTTTGACTGTATCTGTATAAATGATAGTAAGTGTAACGTCTAAGTGATAGAAATAAAAAGATGGAGACATATAAGTTCATAATTAAAAAAGGCAGATATAGACTATAGTTATGAGTACAGTGACAATGGAAACCCTAAGCTGCACTATAATACTTGGATTGGATCACTCTTCAATGAGAAGAATAAAGTGATTTCTTTAGAACTCCTACCGTTCATCTGTGATTACTTAGCTCACGCAACTCTGAAATAATTTATTTGTTATATAATATAATAAATAAAATAAAAAAGAAGCATACTTTATTTTTGGAACTACTTAAAGTTACCCAATATCAATAATAATGCTTTCTAAATTTTTTATTTACCACCATTTTTCTTATGTGAATGGGTCTTGTCTTGTGCTTAAAACTGTTTTCCTCTTTTCCTTTATCTTACAAATTCCACCTTATAATTTTCATTCTTTTTAGAACAATCACCATCCCATCCATTGTCCTTTATTCTGAATCCTTATTTCTCTCTCAAAGACATTTTAATATTTTGAAGCATTCTGTCTTACTTTTCATTTTTATTTTAGTATATACAGAAGATTGATTACCAAAAATGGGCAAAAGGTATAGTCTTGATCTCTTAAGTGGATTATCCATAACAAACAACATTAGAGACAACATTTTCAATAGAACTAGAACAGGAGAGATATGGGGAATACCTGGAGAATTGACTGAGAGAGAAGAATAGAAATAGAAGTTTTAAAAATCTTCCAAAGATCATTTCCACAGTATTTCCTTGTAGCAGGTCTCCATATATCATTAAGTGATATCCTTGATAAGAAAATAGGCCTGGGTGAACAATTCTTTTGTTACTTGGTCATTCAAAGGTTGCTTTTCACTTAAATAGCATCTGATTAAAAAGAAACTTCAGAAAACAAAATGCTAACATGGCATGAATATGCAATTACATAAGAGCTTCATTTCCCAACTAATTTTTGGTCCAACAAAATTTTTAACTTTCTAGCTCTCTGTCTTTGCATGGAAATGCCAACTTTTGAACTGCACTCATATCTTTACTATTAGTTCAGCAAAAATAAGTTTTGACAGTTTAATTTTCTTAAATCAATCCAAAAATGAAATTCTAGAAACTACAAAATAATTTTATTCTCTGAACTCTGAGAGAATCCTAGACCCTACCCCTCCAATGGTAGCGTGAACAAGGAGTTAAATACAGAACCTCCTTAAGAGATAGGCACTCTAACAGAAATAGAACTTCCATTTTTTTTTTTTTTTGGTCTGTAAATGCAGAAATTTACATGAAAATATCTTTACCTAGTGAAAGAAACCAAGTATAATTAAGGCATAAGACTCTAATTTTAAACTGCAACACTTATGTTAATTCTTTGTTTATTTTAAGGAACCCAATATTTGGATAGGTTATTCTCCTTAACAGGATGAAAAGTAGCAAATGAGAGGCCAACATGATTTCAAATAATTAAAAATAAAAATAGACTACTACAGCCACATTATGAGAAGAAAGGGATTTAACTGGTGCCAACCTCTTGTAAAGTTCAGGAGCATTACTGTCACTATCAAGCTCATGCGGTGTTTCAGGTGTGGGTGGAATTAGTCCACTCCATGAAAGCAGTTTCCTCAAGAGCCTTCCACGAGGACCAACTGGTGACAAAATCCCTTCATAACGACTTACCGCCCTCTGCGCTGCCAGCCAAATAGGAAGGTCTGTATCTGATAATTGATCCACTCCTAGCAGATCATCAGAAGCATGTTGATTATTGAGAAATAATTGCTGAAAAACAGAGAGCTCTTTAAGCCAAAGCTTTGTTCTCTTGGTCCACTCTTGAACTTCTTCTGTCTGACTAGCAGTTCTCAAAGCCTGTTCTACAGCAGAAGAGATAACATCCGTCAAAACTAATATGGACAATGATTGAAAAGAAGAACACAAAATGAATGTTTTTAAGAAACTAAAAATTTTAATTGCATCAAAGCAGAAATTAATATCAATTGGAAAGAAGCTACAGTTCCTTTTCAATGTAAAAGACCTTAGGAAGATTGTTCTGACTCATCAGAATTAGTTTCAGACATTTAGTGCTTATCATACCAAACTCGTTTGAAACTACTAACAAGCCATGCGGTTCATTATGCAGTCACATTTATCAGATGCATTTAACATTTGAATTATACGGTTTTCCAAGTCCGGTCAATATAAAATTATGACAGGTGCTGTAATCATGCGAAGACATAAAATTACCTTACATAAGCAACCAAAGTAATATGGTTTCATGCAGCGACATAAAAGAGTTTTGCCCGATCTATGGAAATTCTACGGATAGGTCAATAGAAAATTATGACAGACAGTATAAACATGCAAAGCCATATAATATAATTAGCTAAGATAAGTAACCAAAGTACTATGGTTTCAAGTAGAGACATAAAAAGTGTCTGCCAGATCTATGGAAATTCTACTGATAAACATTCAACCAAGTTAAAAAAAAGGTCAGTATTCATCCCTGAAAAAGTTCTATATGTGAATAGAAGAGTTAAAAGGAGAAAAAGATTAAAATAGGTGGCACTGGGAAGTTTCACGGACCAGGAAAGCAGAAGCAGTGACAGCATTTTAAAAGCTTATTCCTTGTTAACAACCAAATTGCACATATGTATCCATATGAGTATGTTGGTACATGTAAATGTGTATATATGCCAGTTTCTAATTTTATCTTTTCATGCAAGATAAATGCCAAATTAATGTATTATCTATGAGATTTACATATTCAAGAACCATCAAAAAGTTTAACCATGAGACTGCCTCATAATGGAGGAAACTAAAGTTAAAAAGAAAGAAAAAAAGAGTTACCTCATTTATCCAGGTTCCAAGTTTCCCTAACGGCTTTGATATAATGAAAAAAATTCCTCGCAGAAGTTTGGATTGTATGTAATCCAGTTTTTCAACAATTAGGAGGCCCTTCTGCCTTTCAGTTGCATAACCCCGCCTGCAAGGAAAATTGATGACATGTTAGATTTTGTAGAATTCTAGCAATTGTAAGTCCAGCGCATAAAAGTGAAGTGATTGGATTCTAGCAATAGTACCCAAATCTAGCCAATTTCATCAGCTAAAAATGGATTTGTTAGGTAGCTCAGATACCACAAGGTATTTACCATAAGGAAGTAACCTGGGCACTTCTCAGTATAGTTCTAGTTAAAATGTTGGTCATCAACTCAGGACTTAATGCAATCATTATAAAATGTATTATGTCTTAGTATTTCCTGGATTTAATTATTAGATTGCAATTATGAACTATATACTCTTATGGTATATAATTCATAAAATAACAGCTATACCATATTTCATGATTTGGCTTGTTCAAATTTCTTGTATAATGAAGAAAAAAGCACCATATTCAAGAAAATATAACATCACCTGAATATTATTGCATTGGACTCAGACGCTCTCTTCCAATCAACATATATTGGCAAAGTAAGGAGATAATCTGTGTTAAGTGCAGATGTCAACATCAAATCCCTAGCTGATAATTCTTCAAACTGAGCGTCATGAAGAAGTTGCATAAAAGCACGCTGGAAACGAGTAGCAACAGCAACTCTGTGAACAAATTTGCACTATAAGTTCAATATACCTAATGGATGAAGCTGAACAACAACTACAATATCATATATGTTTACCTGAATATAAAAAAACAATACATCATATAACCATCTAACATCTAGGAAGCCTTCATATATTCTCACAAAAAAGTTTCAACAAAATAAACATACTATGAATAAACAAAAATCAAATCAGGCTTATTGTAAATATCACTTTCCACGTAGAATTATTGTTGTAATCTCTTTAAAGTGATTCATTCACTTTCTTGGAATGACAAAAACTCTTATACAAATAATATATCAATTTGAAATATTTTTTTCCTCCTTATGTTGATAAATCTGCTGGTGCACGCTGCGCGCGCGCACACACATTCTATAGGTTGCCATATATCTTGCAGTCCTTCCCTTCTTTATTGACCTGCAGTATCAATGTTCTTATTCAAGCTAACAAGTTATTTCTTGGAGCTTTCATGTAGATTTGAACATTTTACACTCAAATTACCTGTAGGCCATGTTGCATCATTTTAAATTTAAGAGTTCAGACACTGAGGATATCTGCCACATAAAAGGTTTTCAAAGCCCTCACGACGCCTTACCCTGGCCTTTATTGCTTTAAAATCATCTCCTTTATTTGGCCATTACCATAAAATAAATAAATAAAGACTCCAGCTTATGCAGCAACTGCAAATTAGTACCCAATTCATAAAAGAACTTATTTCTTTTCTTTTTTTTTTAGATGGGTAAAAGAACTTATTTCAAGTCAACTAGAAAATGGTCTAATGTCTTCAAGACAATTTGTGACAAACCTGGACCCACTATCAGAATATTTCTTGACAGATTTGTCTGAAGAGCCCAAGAAATTTCTCAAGTCCAGACTGTGGATGAAAGAAATAGCCTTATCAATGTTGATCTCTTCCTCCTTATATCCCTCCATGCTCCCAATTCCATTAATGCCATCCCCAGTAGACTCTGTCTCCTCATTAGCAACAACTTCTGTGTCGGAAGTAGCTGAACCATCATTAATTGTTTCTTCTTTATCTATGGAACGAGAATAGGAATAATCAGTGCGCATTTCTTCTAAAATGCTTTTGTGTTCAGCATGAAGAATGGTGTCCAAGCACCTGCAGTTACATAAAAATATGAAAAAAATTTGCATTTATATAGACACAAAATGACCACAAAATTTATGTTCAAGCAGAAAGATGCTTCTGGTTTGATTGTTGGCCAAGTATTTGAACTCTTGGATATATCATGGTGAAAGGAAATCTCAAAAATTGGGATACATAAATAAGTAAGCACAACTGGTGTTTGGAGAGGCTCTGCATATTGTGAAAATGTACAGAATGTATGGAATCTGGTGAAAACAACACCCTCACACTGATGGGTAGGGTACCGAGGATGATAGAGCATGGAGTCCCGAAAATAAAGAAAACTTTTCAGTTAAATGTTCTGAGCAAGCTATGGAGGAAAACATGGGGGAGAATCTTTGGCATAAACTGGCATGGAACAAGATCAGGATAATAATGTATAGTTTCATATATGGATGGGAAAAGCAGCTGCTGCATTACCATACAAGTGGGAGCAGGGAATAAAAATTTGAATGGCTCATAATCACTGGAAGCTTGGTGATGTGATCTACCGTGTGCAGAAAGTGGAATTTTTGAGGAAAAATCTTCAGAGCAACTACTTATTATGTAATAGTTAGGAGAAATAAAAGGGTCTTTACAAACACTGGAAGACTGGGAATTCGGCCTATTCACAGGCCTTAATCCATTTAGCTAAGAGCAAAGCTTAGTTCATCAGAGTTGGTTCAAAACAACCCTGGCAATGGGGCTTTCCTCAATAAGCGGGACTTTTAAAGCTGATTCTAAGCTAAAGGTTGAGATTGTTTCTAGACAGGGAAGAGCCACCTAAAAGGGGTTAGAAACTTCAGAAAAATGATCTCCTCACTAGAATAAGAGTGAGTGAGGAGGCATTCTCAAAATTTTAATTAGAAAAAACTGAAACAAGCAAAAAAGATAAAGGTATCAGGACTATTATGAAAGCAATGAACTCCAGCATGAGAAAGAATCGTTTTGTAAAAGAAATAAGACAATAACCGGGTTTTATTGATATTTTAAGCATTAGTCAAGTAGTTAGTTGTTGCTTCTCCTGGCTATGAGTGTGAAGGTATCAGGCAGTTTGTTGTGCTTGATTATCATGAACAGAGGCTTCTTACATCTCATGCACAGTGCTCTAGATGGTTCAGATGATCTTCTCCCTATACAGTCCTTTTCTGACCAATTTTTTAGAATAATAATTAAATGATAAATCTCAACCTTTCCTAATAGCTTAACTTTTGGGATAAGTTGTATTTTATCATGGTATCAAAGCCGCTAATCTTGAGTTTGAACAATGTCTCTACTCTATCTCCCATTTTAAAAGTTGGGGGAGTGTTAGAATACTATTTAAATAAGTAAATTTACTATTTTTTAATAGTTTAAAATTTTGAGACAATTTGTAATATATTACATTTCTCAACTCCACCAATCAAGAATAAAAAACAAAAAGATACACAATATCTTCTGCTAAGCAAAAACACAGATAATCTATTCATTCTAAATAGCTCTCTTATATTGTTTTGTGTGAATCCTTGTTTACATCCAAACATACATGCATATTCTGTCAGTTAGAAAAGGGCTGTATTTGACTGTCTGTGTGAGTGAGAAGCTGGTTAATCATTGAAATTGCAGAAAAGTTCTATTCAATTCATGTTCTTTTATCTTTGATTGATCAAATATGCACCACAATCAGCTACACAAAGCAGAAATCTCTCTTAAACACACATACACTCACAAACCCTGTACAATACTATTAAAGAAAAAAAAATTGGGGACTTACGATGAGAGAAGAAGAAACTGTTGGGTATCACCATCACCATCATCTTGCTGAGACTGAAACATCTTCACAACAATAGCGTCTAACAACTCAGCCTTTGAAACCGGGATGTACTTCTGCCTCGGCACTTTTATTCTCGAAATAGAAACACCTTCTTCTTCTTCCTCCTCCTCTTCTTGTTGTTCTTGTTGTTTTTCTTCTTCTGGGTCATCTTGTTTTGGTACAAAGTCCCTCTTTTTCTTCTTCTTCTTCTTTGTTGGTGTCATTTCGATAACATCGTCAGTTCTGGACACCATGGGTGGCTCTGTGGACGTTTCTTGAAACCCAGTGAGAGAGGAACATCGAATTCTGATAGAACTAGAATAAGGCTTCGTTAATGAACGGTGTGAGACTGAGACAGCGCAGAGGCTAGTGAGAGCTTGCAGAGAAACTGACATCAGAACCAACCTCCAAACCCAGTTGAGAATTCAAGAAGAAGAAGAAGAAGGAGGAGGAAATATTTCTGAGAGTGGTGGGGGTGGCAAAGCTGTGGCTACAAGTTTTTATGAGAACTGAGAAGCATGGTTAATTAACGGTTAAGTGGGATTTCTTTTTCGGATAAGGAATATGTTGTGTCTAATGGGAGGAAAATGGCTATTGAAAACTTTTCTACCAATCATCTCTCTCTCTCTCTCTCTCTCATCTTTGGCTTATGTGGTTGGGTGTGTTTAGATATCACTGAAAATTAAAAATACTGCAATAAAATAATTTTTAAATATGTGAATAGTATCGTAAGACTCATTTTTAATGAAAATTTTGCTGAAAAAAGAGGTTTGTGGGTCCTGTGAACAGTACACGGGACCCACTGACAGACACATCTTTTAGTATTGGGCGTGATATTTTAGTTACTGTAACCGTGAGTACCATGGACTGCAAACACCAGACGCAAACATTGAGGGAAAACGCTATATCCAAATGCTCACTAAGTAGTATTAAAGTATAGCTTGGTAGCTTGAATATTATAAATTTCTAGAAATATATGAACTTCTGGTTCTAATCCAATTATAAGTTTATAACTGTGTTTGTTAGAATAGTTATTCAATTTTACCATTGTGTAAAATTGTAGGGAAAATATTGTTATACATTCGTTATTGCACATTCCGTACATACTTCTTTGGAAAACATGTGTTTTAAACGTGTTTTGAAGACAATTTCAATTAAAATTGCAAAATGGTGAAATAGTAAAATGTTAACTAAAATCGTGTTTTAAAAATATGATTTCAGCCCACGGTATGTGTACGACATAGTTATTAAACTTGGCTCGGACATTGATCTGGTCTATAAGTCAAGTCACTAAGTCCTCAGTTCAATGAGTGGGTTACCAATCGAACCATAGGGTCAAATAAATTTTTAAAAAAATAAATATATCTGGGTTGCCACAAACCATCGGGTTTGACTAATTTGACCAGGTCTTATGTAGAAACAATCTATTTAAAAACTCGTACCAGTTTAGGTGCCGGGTTACTTGATTTTCGATTCAATTCCGCAACTTGAACCCTTTTCCCTCTAGAACCCTCAAAACTTTGTATATGAAGAAGTGTCAATTCAGCTGATCTTAGAAATCTATATATTGTTCATGATTTAGAAAACCTATAGAGAGTCATTACTCTCAAATATGTCTCTTATATTTCAACTTTAATTAATACTCAATCACTCCTACGGTTTTGATCATAAAGTACACTGATGCTTTATATAAAGTCATAGAAACCAACCCTCTATATGGATGTCAAAAGGAACTAGAAGAAATAAAAATGAAATAAAAAAATATATATATATATTATAAAAAAAACACCCAAATTACTTTTCTTTTCATGAACATTTGAGCATTAATTTTCCATTTTTTCCATTTTTTTTTTCAATTATCCTTCTACCAGCACCAAGCTATTGCCTAATACTAACTACGCTATTAAGGAAAATATCTTTCTATGATAAATCATATCATTCTAATTCTACCTCCAGTCATAGTAATTCAGCAAAAAAATAAAAATAAAATAAAATAACCATCCAATCATAGTAAATAATCTGTTAAGCAGACCGAGAAAGCACCAAAAAGTTACGGTAAAAATGAAATTTTATTTAGGACAAAATTTAGTTACAAAATTTGTTGTAGTCTAAGACTATAACATTACTCAATAAAATAAGTATTACTACATATTTAGAAAAATCTAACCATTGAATTGCATGTTCTTTATACTCTTAATACACATATCAAATTTTACGTCAATTGGATATTATATACTATATGATCTATAGACTTATATTTTATGCATAATTTTAAACTGCAAAAACTAGAAAATTAATCAATTTATTGATAGCATAGCTATCGATCTTTAATTTTCTAAAAATTTTGCAAGTATGGAAGATATAAGAAGAAGATGTAATCCAATAGTAGAATTTTCAAAATTCACCTCCAATAAAAAGATATTGAGTAAGACCATAACCAATTTTATAGCTAAACTTTGTATTTTTTATTTATCTTTATGAAAATTAAAAAAAAAAAAAAAAAGTAACAGATATGTGCATGTATGTAAACAATCCAACCTGAATCATCTCACATTCTCACTCAATTACAAGAAACTCCGTCGTCCATGCGTATATACACATAAGTTGCCCAATTTACTATAGATATGTACCCCAAAAACCATAACAATTATTTTATTGTAATCTTTTAAAACTCTCTTTTATTCTTTTCAATTATTATCATTCGCAATGTAAAATCTCCTCTAAGTTTTTCATTCAACAGTTGAGACTTAATCAAACATTGAGAAGCAATTGGAAAGTTAACAACACCACTGCCAATAACAATAAAAGACTTTGTTCCAAATAAAAGATATTTAAAAAAATTAATTCCATATATTATCACGCTCGTAAATCAAACGTATATTCATGGGATAAGCAAATAAAAGAAAATTCTATTATTCTATCCATACTATTTTTTAGGGTTAAAAATTGCATAGTTTATTTTTGTTATAAATAAGTACTTTCTTTTTCTTTTTTCAGAGGACATCTGGGCACTAATATTTTTTCAGAGAACAAATTTAAAACTTTGCAATAAGGTGGCTCTGCGCCTGAACCCTTCCCCTTTTCAATCTATGTACATATTCTTTTGAAACATCTTATTTTATTTGTTGGTGTTTTGGTTACTTTATACACATAAAAAAGACTTTGTAGACTTTCATAGTAGAAGAACCTTAATACAGAATCTCACTTCCTTCGTTTCTTATCACAATCTACAACACAAATTCTTATTAACACAAATTAAACCGTCTTTAAAGAGCAAGAGATTTTGAATAGATCGTAGATTGATATGTGTTATCTATAATTCCACAGGTGAACTTTGGTGGGATTGGACAAAATTAATTAAGTTCATGGATTGGCATATATATATATATATATATATATATTATAAACCATAAACCATGCAGCATGACTGATATATATATATATATATATATATATTAATATTAATAGGTAAAACTTAAAGAAAATCCAATTAGATTTTACAATTAAAGTCCAATTTTGCGTCATGTGTCTTAAATTATTTATTTTTAGAGAGTTTTATTTCTTAATTTTGGAGTCAAATGTGGGACCAAATCATAAATATTCATCTAAGTGAGTTATTGTGTACAAAAATCAAAGAGTCTAGAATTAATGAATATAATTTTTTTTTTAAATGTCAATTTACATTTTTTATGTAATAATATTCTTACAAGACATTTTAAAGAGTTAAAAAAAATATAAGAATGACTATTAATAATATTTAAATTATATATGTAAAAATTATATTATGCATCTTAATATATATCTTTTAAATATATCAATGCATTTGCATGGGGGTTACAATCTAGTTTTCTATAACCCAAAGAAGTTATATACTAATAGGTCCCAAGTAATAACATATTCATGTCATGTATAAATTTGACAATTTTGTGAAGGATCATGAGTTTAAGAGAAATCGTAACCAAACAAAGAGTCTTGTGTTTTAGGAATTTGGACAATCATCAGTTATTCTATGTAGTGAAAGAAAATAACAAGAAGAACAACAAACTGTTACCCTTCTTTTTCCCCTACTATATAAAGAAAAGGGGGCAAACGTAAGCCAAAAGTTGGGTCAAATAGTTCTTTCACACTCGTTGATATATATTTCATACACGTCAATATGTATCCAAACACCATAGTATATACCATATATGTATTCGTAACTTTTTTGAGGCCATGAATTGTGACTGACTGACCTTAGCAGGTTGAGCCATGAGAGGGTAAAAACGTAGTCAATATTGCATGACTCACAAAGGCCTTTTCATGATGATTCTTAGTCATCTTGGTTCCATACCCTTTGAACTTTCCACTAGCTTCGTCATCTGCATAGACCTAGCTCCTTCCCCTTTACCCTCTTGTGTGGGGAGCCCAAAAAAGCCAGTGGAAAGTTCGAAGGCTATGCACCCAACAATGGCTATATCCTTTATACCGTGAGAAGGAGCTGAAAGGGCACCATGATTGTTTAGGCACGAATTGGGACATTACAGCATGGTTGCAAATATATATATATTGTATTATGGTGCAACGTCTTTAGAATGGGACACACCCTAATTAAAAATTATAAAAACGTTTGGAATGGTAGGTTTACCAGCCAAAAACGAAGTTACCGGTGGAGGCAAGGGCCGAGGGAGCCTCATATAACCTAGCTTTTAAAATTAAAGCTACCCAAAGTATTAACATCGCCTTTTGCTTTCTTTTAATATTCAAATCTTTTTACTATATATAACTAATTAACTTTAGAAGCATTTTAAAATCTATTTTTCCAACAATTTATAAGTAAATTTCTATAGTACAAAATATTTTTATTTTAATTTCAAAAGAATTTTTATTATTATTTTGTTTTAGAGAGTTAAAGAAACAAAAGTTCAACCTTTTTTTTTTTCCATTACAAGAAAAAAAAATATTATGATTCTTTTAATGAAAAGTTTGGAACATATTCTACTTTTTCATCCATAAACAAAAGAAAAGTTTCATTTGATATTGTTATTATTATATTTCTCTTATATTAATTATATTGTATATGTAAGGCATATATATAAAAGTAACATAATTATGAAATTTATCTACAGTTAATTGATTTGTATAAATTTTATGTTCTCTAAAACTACTATTATACTTTAATGTGTAATTTTTAATATTTTTAACAAAAAACATATTTAATTAACATATTTAAAAAATATTAACTATGACATATAAAGTTAATATATAATTATGCATGAAATAATCAAAGAAAATATTTTTCTTCAATTATATAAATTGACTAAATGAAATTTTATATTAGAATATCTATTATCCAATCCAACCAACAAAGCCGACTAACCCTCGGTCAACACGTAAAAAATTAATTATTATTAACCCACCAACTTACCTAAGCTTCACTACCTAATCTGCCATCCACCATTCCCCTTTTCTTAATGTTTTACCCCAAATTCATCAAAAAGATTACATTAGCTTTATGGCCCAATCAAAACAAACCAGAAATTAATATTGAGTTGCAGAAACTTTAATAGCATGATGAAGAACAGCATGCAACATATATATATATATACACTCCAAGATAGAATCATGACCGTGAAATTGTCATTGATTCTTCATAATCTGAAACTCTAACAATCAAATATTGACAAATAAAAGTTTTTGACAACTCTCACAAAGAAACTTAACTCTTAATGGGAGAGAGAATATTTATGCCTGGTATAATATTGTGTAACTTTAAACAATATTGCATCACTCAATATTTTTTTAGTAATTACAAATTTTAACAAACTATCATTGGATTAAATTTTCTTGTTATCAAAATTTCAAAATGATATAAGATTTCTAAATATGTCATTAATCAAATGTTTAAATTTTAAGTTTATGTGGTTAAAAATGTGCATAAACGATATATGAGTTTCTAGATCGAATAATAAATAGCATCTTGTCAGTTCGTTTAGACCCCTTAACCCAACAGATTAACCTAGAGAATTAGCCAAGTTATTAACTTAGGTAATTTAATTAAACTAGGTTAACACAAATAAATATAAAAACAATAAAGCAGCGGAAAATAAACAACACAAAGATATGATGACCCAGGAAACCACACCGGTAAAAACCTGGGGAGGATTTGACCTAGCTATCCTCAAGGTAAACTGAATCCACTATGAAAGAATTGAAGTTTACACAATAGACTTAGACCACTAACGTCATATTGCTACCTGCCTGTAGGAAACTTACTACCATGACCCCATGATAGCTCCGAGATCCACGGACTCCTTCTTTCCGAAATTCTTCAACAAATCCACAAGCGCACCTGCTTGTATATCTTTGTGCTCTTTGATTCTGCAACTGTAACGATCTACACAACTCTTGACATAAATCTCAAGTTTGTAAATCCTAAGTGTATGTGAAGGTAAACACCTCTAGATCTCACAATGAGATTCACAAACACAGCAAAACAGAACACTAAAAACGTGGCTAGGGTTTTCCCTTTTATACTTAGGGCAAACATAAAACCCTATACATTAAAACGGGCTTGGGCTGAGTTGGAAAATTCTGCAGAAAAACGTTCTGTGCGATTTTCGATCGATCGAGTCTAATTTTCGATCGATCGAGTCTCACAGAAAGTTACAAGTAATTCTGCAAAAAAACTCGATTCCAACTTTACAATAAATCCCATACTTTGAGCAAGTCTAACACACGACTCAACATTGTTTTGATCATGGTTTGCCAACATACAAAATGAAGTTCTAAATACATTAGATCCTAGTCTTTAGAACCTAACAAACTCCCCCTTTGGCAATCCGTGACAAAACACAGACTAAACAAAATGCTCAAAGTTACAAATTGAAAAAGCCCATTACAAAAAAATAGCCACTTAACAATTCAACCTAAACTACTATTCAACAGTTGCAAGGTAGACAGCAGCTCGACTGAAAACAACCTGTATATTCCTGTAACACTTAACAAACACATAAACGCATGTGTGGAACAAAAACAGGAAATACATAAATAAAAATTTCTTAATTTCACATGACACAAAAAAAAAAAAAACATATATCATGAATAACATCATCAATATAAGTCAATAAGCACAGTAACATAGTGAAATAAGAAAACATATACATAACAATGTATCTCAACAAAAATATCTCCTAATCAAGAGCTAAAAATGTAAATACACAGTGAAGCACCTAGATACAATCTAATAACTCCACAAGCTCCGCAGTATCACTACTAAGAAAACAAACACTCCCCCTAAAATGTAAATCCCCTCAACACAAAAACAAGCTACTAATGAACTATGCACTCCCCCTTTTTGTGACGAATTGCCAAAGGGCACTCACTCATCCTCAAAAGGAGGTGGAGAAGAGCGACGAGAGCTCGCCAAATCCGCTCGCAATGCACGAAGCTCATCGAGGATGTCCACCAAAAGCTGACCATGAGCCGCCTGAACGGTCACGACAGTGTCAAGCGTCCGACGAAGGTCAGAAACCTCATCAAACGGTGGAGGAACATCAGCAGCAGCAGCAGCAACAGCAGGATCCGAAGAAGTCCCAGCTGCAAAAGGATCTGCAGAAGAAGAAGAAGGGGGTGGAGTGACACCGGTAGGCTCTACCCTAGCACGCTTAGAGCTAGCTCGAAGTTGAGCAGCCCTTTGCCTCAAAAAGGTAGCACCTATAGGAGCAATAACATGAACAGGCTCGGAAGCAGGATACTCACCAAAACCAAGAAAGAGAAGAATCCTATGAATAAAAACAGGAAAAAACAAAGCATGAGCCTGAGAACTAGACCTATGAACCTCGTTCAAAGAACGAAGGAACATATGCGGAAAACTGATAGGAGCATCAGTGACCAAAGCATACAGAAACACACATCGCTCAAGAGGGACGGTGTGAACATGAGTAATCGGCCACAAAGAATGACATGCTATCCGAAAGAAAAGATAGTGCAACTCAGACAGCTCAGCAGACGAGATCCGAGGATCAGAACCCCACTGGATAGAAGTACCAGTGATGTATGACAAGACGTCATCAAGGGGAGGAGACTCCTCGTAAGGAAAGACGGGATGGTCCACAATGGGCACCCCAAGAGCATCCGACACCACCGAAGGGGTAATGCGGTACTCGACACCACGTAACCACACCTTGACTAAGGTGTCGTTATCGTAGACATGAATAGAGAGGTTCGAATAGAACTCTCTAATCAAAGAAGCAGGAGGAGGATGCTCAAAGTCTAGAAGATGTAACCAACCCCGACGCTTAAAGTTCCTACGAACCTCAGGATCTAACTCATCTAAGATAACCCTACGCTCAGCCCAAATCTGACGCCTAAGATTAAGGGTCTCATATGTAATCTGGTTAGACTCACTAGGAAATCTCTCGGTGTCAAAAGATGGAGAAGGATCAACAGTCCTATGGGCTCGAGTTTTCCTAGGCATAGTGCTAAGGAAAAGAGACAGACACAGAAAGAAAAGAGCAAAAACCAAAACCAAGAGCAGACTGCAAGTTAGCACAGCATAAAAAATATAGAAAATATCAAATCTATATGATGCATGAGCATGTACAGAAAATGATGCATGTACTAATGCAGTGACATGTTCAATTTTGATTCAAATTAACAAAATTGGCTTGAGCAAGCAAAGTGTATCAAAAATACCCAATTTGAAAAACCCTAGTTTTCAAAACACAACAAATTGATAAATTGATCAACACAATAGTCAATTAACTCAATATAATGATCAAATTAATCAATCTAACAAGCCAATTTTATCAATTTCAACCCAATTGAACAAAATCCCCAATTTATTCAAATATAAGCTCTAGAATTTCAAATTTTCTTCAAAGCACCAAATAAACCAAATTAAACCACATGAGGTGCTTAGGAAAGGTGTCCCCACAAAAACCCATAAAGAATTTGAGAAAGAATCACTCCAAAACAATCCCAAAAATAGAAAATCCCTAAATGCCGAAATTACCCAAATATGCATGAAAAAATGCATGAAAATAGAAAATAAATGCAAAAGGAAGGGTATAAGGGACTTACCAGCTGAGGGAGAGAGAGATTATGCAAATAAAGTGGAGGAAAACGACAAAAATCCCAAGAATAGTGCTGACCGGTTGGTAGGAAACCAAAAAGAGATTTGAAAAGTTTTGAAAAAGTGAAAAGACACTTGAGAAACTTTCTTTTAAAAAACAGCCGGCACGATTTTCGATCGATCGAAAATTACATTCGATCGGTCGAAAACTTATTCGATTGATCCAAAAACAGCTTGGATCGATCGAACCAACCAGAGAGTTTTCTGAACAAATTTAAACATTTTCGATCGGTCGAAAATCAGTTTCGATCGATCGAAATTCTGGAAAAATCAGTGTTTTGAAAAACCAAACATTTTAAACCAAAAACTCCTCAAAGCAGCAGATTTTTAAAATCAAATGCATGAGTATGAGATGATATGATTTTCAAAAACATAAGTATTCAACCCAGATTCCTCAACCAAAATTTTCTCTCAATATACCCAAAAAAAATAAACAAGCAAACATGTTCGGCATCAATTTTCAAAGAATTCTCAAACTTGGTTGGTCAGACCAAAAACACACACAATAACATGTACACAATTTTAGCAAAGATTAACTTGTGTAGTGTGTGCAACTAGCATAAGCTTGAGAAACATGTGAGGTGATATACACATAGAGATCAATCACAATTTCTACAAAATCCACCACATGAATTTGAAAGAGACTATCCCTTAAAGAGTTACATCATATAACTCCCACATCTCCTAGAGTAAAAGCTTGCAATCATGTAAGTTTCTTGATTTGCCTCATTATTCAAATTAATTGATTAGAAACTTAATAATAGCCGGGATAATGTACACACCAATTTTATGAATTTGTGAAATTATTATAGCCCAATAATGTACACACCAATTTTAATAGAGGCTACACCTTATGTTCTTTTTGTGCATGTGCTACACTTTCTCGAGCACAAAATCTTATGATATGCACTAAGGTGTTTATGATTGGCTAATACACAGTGGTGAGATAGTTATTTATGCCTTTCTCATTAAGTTCAAGTCCAACAATCAAAGACATACAACTTCAAAATCAAGATCATGTGATCAACAAATATAGCATCTTCCCACACAACATGCACAACAAGACTTTAGCTAGTAAAGTGCAATAAATAAGTGCATCAAAGCTAAACAAGGTACATAAACATGTTATGCAATAATTGATAGACCAACCTTGTCTTCAAATTCAAGGAAAAATAGCAAAACACAATTTGCAACAATTTTTTTTTTTTTTATATAACAAAAAAAACAACCTAGAATGAAATGCATGAATGCAATGCAATGCAAATCCTAGAAACAGAGGTCACAAAAGATATAGCAATAAAGCACAAGGACCATGAAGCGAAGAATGACTAGGGACAAAGAATCACACCAATAACTTGACGAAGAGTTTCAAATTTTTCTCTATCAAGTGGTTTGGTGAAAATATCAGCATTCTGACGTTCAGTAGGAATATACTTTAGAGCAACAATTTTCCGTTCAACAAGATCCCTAATGAAGTGATATCTAATCTCAATGTGTTTGGTCTTAGAGTGTTGAACAGGATTCTTAGAGATATCTATGGCACTAGAGTTATCACAATAAACAACCATGGTGTCCTGTGAAATTCCATAATCAGTCAAAAGTTTCTTCATCCAAAGAAGCTGGGAACAACAACTACCAGCAGCAATATATTCTGCCTCAGCAGTAGATAAAGAAACAGAATTTTGCTTCTTACTCATCCAAGCAACCAAATTAGCACCAACATAAAAACAACCACCAGTGGTACTTTTCCTATCATCAGCATTACCAGCCCAATCAGAATCAGAAAAACCAGCAAGAGAAAGATTAGACTCTTTACTGTAAAAGAGACCATAATCACAAGTTCCAGCAACATATTTTATGATTCTCTTAACAGCATTTAAGTGAGAGACCTTAGGATTAGATTGGAATCTAGAGCAAACACCCACACTAAATGCAATATCAGGTCTGCTAGCAGTTAAGTACAAAAGACAACCAATCATGCTTCTATATAGAGTAACATCAACAGACTCACCTGATGGATCATTTGTTAGTTTCACATTAGAAGCCATTGGTGTCCTAGCATGTGCAGACTTGTCAAGACCAAAACGCTTGACCAAATTTCTGGCATATTTAGCTTGGTTGATGTAGATTCCATCATCCGTTTGCTTTACCTGCAATCCCAAGAAATAAGTTAGTTCCCCAACCATACTCATCTCAAACATGGCCTTCATTTCATCTGCAAAAGATTGAGCAAGAGAATCATTAGTAGCACCAAAAACAATATCATCAACATAAATTTGAGCAACTACAAAATGATTCTTATCCTTTCGTATGAATAGAGTGGTGTCAGCAAAACCTCTCTTGAAGCCATGATCTGTGAGATATGCAGTTAATCTATCATACCAAGCCCGTGGAGCTTGTTTCAATCCATAGAGACCTCTCTTCAACTTGTAGACATCATTAGGCCTGTGAGGATCAATAAAACCCTTCGGTTGTTCAACATATACCTCTTCTTGTAACATGCCGTTTAAGAAAGCACTCTTGACATCCATTTGATACAACCTGAAATTCATGTGACATGCTATGGCCAAAAGAATTCGAATGGATTCCAATCTTGCTACAGGCGCAAAAGTCTCATCAAAATCAATTCCTTCTACTTGTGTGTATCCTTGTGCAACAAGCCTAGATTTATTTCTGATAACTGTCCCATGTTCATCTGACTTGTTCTTGAAAATCCACTTAGTTCCAATAACATTGACTCCCTCAGGTCTAGGAACTAATTCCCACACATCATTTCGAACAAACTGATGAAGTTCTTCATGCATAGAATTTACCCAATCAGCATCTTGGAGAGCTTCATCCACCCTTTTTGGTTCGAATTGGGATAGGTAACATGAGTGAGTAATCACATTCAATGCTTTGGATCTCAATCTTATGTTATCATTTAAACTCCCCAAAATATTAGTAGCAGGATGATTCAACCTCACTCTTGATGAAGGGCCTTTGACCAAGGAAGTAGTAGTACCTTTCTGATTTGATGGACTTTGAACCTCTTGTTGTTCTTGTGGAACTCCATGAACTGGTGTTGAAGGTTCTGAACTTGATGGCACAGATGCTGTATCATTCAAAACCATTAACTCTTCCTCTGTAGGCTTTCCCACATAGTTTTCAGGTAGAGACTCATCACCTTCCATCATCTTCTCTTGAACTTGAGGTGCATGTTCTGAATGACCGTCTGAGTTTAGTTCATCATTGATCACAACATTAGAGGATTCCATGACTGTTTTTGTTCTCAAATTGTATACTCTGTATGCTCTACTGGTGGAAGAGTATCCCAGAAAATAACCTTTATCACTCTTAGCATCGAATTTTTCCAGGTTCTCTCTATCACGCAAAATGTAACAGTCACTGCCAAATATTTTGAAGTATTTCACTATAGGCTTCTTTCCTCTCCAGAGTTCATAGGGAGTTTGCTTGGAATTTGGTCTGAAATACACCCGATTAAGAGTGTGACATGCAGTATTAACAGCTTCTCCCCAAAAAGATTTAGGCAACTTCTTATTATGTAGCATGACACGGGCCATTTCTTGTACAACTCTGTTTTTCCTTTCCACAATTCCATTTTGTTGTGGTGTTTTGGGTGAAGAGAATTCCTGACGAGTGCCTTGATTATCACAAAATGTAGCCAGTTTGGTGTTCTCAAACTCTTTTCCATGATCACTTCTAATTCTGGCTATCACAGTTCCTTTCTCTACTTGCAACTTCTTGCACAGATGAATCATTTTTTCAGGAGCCTCAGCTTTATCTTTCAAAAGCACAACCTAAGTGAATCTTGTAAAGTCATCCACAACAACTAGAATGTACTTCTTTCCACCTAAACTCTGAACTCTGGCAGGACCCATGAGATCAATGTGCAGCAACTCCAAAGGTCTTGTAGTTTGAACATCAGCTACAGATGGATGTTTGGACTTCACTTGCTTACCCATCTGACATGGTCCACAGATGCATTTTTCAATCTTTTCAAACTTGGGCAGCCCAATTACCGCATCACATTTTGAAATCTTCTCTAATTGCTTAAGGCTGGCATGTCTCAACCTTTGATGCCATAAGTCAACTTGATTGATCTTCGCACTGAAGCATTTGTTGCTTATACTTGGGGTGATACCATAACAATTGTCAGCAGTCCTCACACCAATGCACATACAATCACCTCCTTCATCGAGTATTTCACATTCTTGTTTGGTGAAGAACACATTCAGTCCATTGTCACAAATTTGACTTATGCTGAGTAAATTTGCCTTCAACCCATCAACATACCACACGTCTTCAAAGACTGGTAATCCTGGAATGTCTACTGTGCCAATGCCTCTGATCACAGATTTACTTCCATCTCCAAAGGTAACTGTTCCAATCTTTCCTTCAAAGAGTGTTTTTAACAAGGCTTTATTTCCTGTCATGTGCCTGGAACAACCACTATCCAAATACCAAAGACAAGAATCACGTGCCTTTAAGGCGGTTAAAGCAGTATAGCACATGTAATTATTGTCATTAGTGAATATATCAAGACACTCAAGAAAGATTTTAACACACATGGTAAAGAACAAGCACACCAAGTATACAATACGGCAAAATAAAGAGAAGATTTTAAAGAAATCCATAACAACAGGGGTCAAGGATCAGCTCAAAGATCAAAAGATCAAACACAAAAGCTACCCGCTCTGATACCACTTGTCAATTCGTTTAGACCCCTTAACCCAACAGATTAACCTAGAGAATTAGCCAAGTTATTAACTTAGGTAATTTAATTAAACTAGGTTAACACAAATAAATATAAAAACAATAAAGCAGCGGAAAATAAACAACACAAAGATATGATGACCCAGGAAACCACACCGGTAAAAACCTGGGGAGGATTTGACCTAGCTATCCTCAAGGTAAACTGAATCCACTATGAAAGAATTGAAGTTTACACAATAGACTTAGACCACTAACGTCATATTGCTACCTGCCTGTAGGAAACTTACTACCATGACCCCATGATAGCTCCGAGATCCACGGACTCCTTCTTTCTGGAATTCTTCAGCAAATCCACAAGCGCACCTGCTTGTATATCTTTGTGCTCTTTGATTCTGCAACTGTAACGATCTACACAACTCTTGACATAAATCTCAAGTTTGTAAACCCTAAGTGTATGTGAAGGTAAACACCTCTAGATCTCACAATGAGATTCACAAACACAGCAAAACAGAACACTAAAAACGTGGCTAGGGTTTTCCCTTTTATACTTAGGGCAAACATAAAACCCTATACATTAAAACGGGCTTGGGCTGAGTTGGAAAATTCTGCAGAAAAACGTTCTGTGCGATTTTCGATCGATCGAGTCTAATTTTCGATCGATCGAGTCTCACAGAAAGTTACAAGTAATTCTGCATAAAAACTCGATTCCAACTTTACAATAAATCCCATACTTTGAGCAAGTCTAACACACGACTCAACATTGTTTTGATCATGGTTTGCCAACATACAAAATGAAGTTCTAAATACATTAGATCCTAGTCTTTAGAACCTAACACATCTTATTAGCACAAAACTTGATATGCATGTTATGTAATCTAATGGTAAATTCTGTAATATATATATCTAATAAAAAGCTATTAGGTGTTGTAAAATTACTCGAAGTTACACTGGGTCTACTATATGCATACACACATATACTATTAGCACCATAACTAATTAATTGGTCAAGAAATATCACAACACATGTGCGATAGAGGAAAAAATAGGGCAAAATGGGCAACTGTCCTTTTCACGTAAATTATACAGCCTTCTGTCCTATTTTTCAAACTAATTAGGGAAATGCCCCTCTTTTATAATTCGATTTTCTCAAAATCGAGTTAAGTCCTATAGTGGCGTTTTAAGGAGCCTATAGTGATGTTTTAAGGACTTATAGTGACGTTTTGTAACTCGAACTCCATGAACTCAAGTTATAGGTAAAAAAAAAAAAAATTGTCTATAACTCGAGTTCATAGAGCTCAAGTTACAAAACGCAATTTTAAGTCCTTAAAACGTCACTATAGGCTCCTTAAAATGCCACTATAGAGCTCCAAAATTTTTTTTTTTTAACTCGATTTTGAGAAAATCGAGTTACAAAAGAGGAGTATTTCCTTAATTAGTTTGGGAAAAGAGGTAGAAGGCTGTATAATTTGAGCGAAAAGGGCAGCATCCCATTTTGTCCGAAAAAAATAAGCAATAGTGCAGTAAAACTTACTAATTAAAAATGTGGTAGCTTTTGGTCCACCGTGTGTTCCAATTTAATTAGCCACGTGGTTCGGGTAGATGGGTGAAAGCAACATAAATATATAGATTATCATACAATGAAAGGAGATTAAAACCATCACTTTCTACACTACATCAGAGTTTTATGAGTTGATTGGTATTTGGGAACCATTGGAGCCACCACATATTCAGCCATGGAGGCTTGAAATCAATTGGAGCTCAATTCTGGATCCAGAGCTATAGTGGATAAAGAATTCGTAGAGTTAGTTGTCAGGAAGAACTTGGAAAGCTCAACTATATATATAGATACTACTAGGCTTGGAGGGTTATGTGAGTACTATGTAGTGTAACTAACTATATCTAATGGATCATTTTTGGCAATAAGGCTACATAGAGTTTTTTTTTTTTTTTTTTTTTTTTTTTTTTTTTTTTTTTTTTCACTAAGATATTGAGTTTTTGTCTTCAATAACACATTTTTGTGTTATAGCTAAATTTTGATTGTGTGTGGGGGTTTTCAATTTTGTTTTTATATGCTTTTATCCGTTCTTAAGTTTATTGGTTAATCACTTAAGCTTGCATAATTGGACTTAATTACTATATTAGTAACTTAATTGTAATTGGGGTTAAAATTTGGTAATACTTGCTAGTTTGTAGGTTGCCTGATTTTCTCACTATAGAATGATTATACTCACAAACTAATAAGCTAAGCTTTACTTTTGATTAACTAAATCAACCTTAAGAAAACAAAAGGCATACCAGATAACTAAACCTGCCATTTTTCACTCCAAACATATGTAAAGAGCCACAAAGTTGTTTCTCAAAAAAAAAAAAAAAATTGATTGTCCACAAATTAGAGATTGAAAAACTAAACAAACATTTAACTGTCTTATATGCCAAGTCAATATATAACAAAACAAAAGTCCCACATATATACATATCTTCAATGGTGCTTTTCCATGAGCTTGATGTGCAAGCCCTTCCCAAATCCGATCAATGGATCTCGACATATGTCACCTCCCCTGATTTTCATCCACCTACAGATAAAAGAATTTAATTGTAACTATTTAATACACATTAAAAAGTGTTTTTTTTTTGAGAGAGAGAGAGAGAGAGAGAGAGAGAGAGAGAGGCTCCGATTAATATATATAGAAATCATATTCTAATATAATATAAGTGTATATGTATATGAATGTCCTTTTTGGAAACCTATGTCTCTCCATTCCACAATAACTTATACTTGTAAAGTGACCCATCAAGCTAATAGTATGCAGCGGTCAGGCGAAGGGTATTGATTGAACGTAAGAAGAGAAAAAAACAGTACCTATACTTTGTCACCAAAACATGGAGAAAGACGGCAATAAAAACCCTAGTATACTCAGCACCGGCACATTGCTTCATTCCTTCTCCGAAAGGCAGGAAATTCTTGGACATTTCATTTGATTTGCAGTCCTATATAATTAATCATGACATAGAATGATATCAATCTAAAATGGACTCAGAAAAGATTGTTAAAAAAAGGTGAAAAAGACTTTCCAAACAACATATATAAAGAATTTTATAAAAAATGTAGAAGAAAATTCTGATGGCTCCTCTCTTTAAGCAAAAGAAAAATGATAATTTTTTTTTTTTTTTTGGAGAAACAAGAAAAATGATAATTAGGTGTGCTAATGATCTATCTTTTAACCAAAAGTTGGACAAAGGAATACTTGGCAGAAAAATTGCTTAATTATTGCTGATTAAACATTATATTAAAAAAAAAAAGATTTTGAGTTCCAATTAGTTGCTTAATATAAATTAGCATTCAGTAGTAAACCAAATTGGTCAAAAAATCTAACTTAATTAAAATTAAAATTCATTATTGGAATTAATTTAATTTTCACCTTAAAACGTTGTGGATTAAAAGAAGTGGATCGTTGAATATTTCTGAGTTTAAATGAAGAGCAGGAGTGGCTATCAATATAGGCCAACCAGTTGGAATTGTGTAGCCTGCGAATGATGTATACTACTTAGTGTTGAGGGGAAAATTTCGATGTCCCCAAATAAAATGTCGGGTAGCCAAGCCGAAACTCGACGATGGGCCTTGAGATGAAGCCCAAAGGCTTTCGGTGTTGTGGAAGTCCATCCAAGCAAGATATAGAGGCTGCAAGACAACACTAAAGCACAATAAACATGTCAATATCGTTAGTTTATTATATTTTTTAGTCCTTTTTACAGTGTCATAGTTCAAATCAGTCCTCCAGCGGTAGGGGTGAAATTATACTTAGAGTCCAACAGTCCATAATTAAATAAATTTAGGGAAGTGTTCACTCTTGGGGGTCCTTGTATGTCTTGGTCAAGGGAATTTAGAGTACTTTCAGCCATCATTACATCAATATGAGGGAAAAATTCAATTGTTACAAATATATTATATTCTTCATCATAATAATAATAAACAAAGATTAAGGGCTCCATTGTAACAAATAAAAGAGGAAGAATAGGATGGAATGAAGGAAGAGAAAGACCCCCAGCTCAGTGCAGCAAGTATTAAGCTAAGGTTTTGATGAGTGTATGACCATAAGACATGAATGAGGTGAATGTGGGCTATTTTGAGTGAGTGAGATCAGATTAATGCTGAGATTGAAGTTTTTTATTAGTAATGGGTTGTTTGTGACTAGTTGGAGAGACATTGAGTTGTGTTTGTGTGAAAAAAGAAAAAAGAACATCTAAGATTAGATGAATGTGGGCTAGGGATGATGAGTGAGATGGGATCAACACCAAATTCAAGGCTTTTTGTGAGTGGTGGGCTGTGATTGTGTGAAGGTGTGAGAGGAACATCTGGGATTAGATGGGAGTGAGTGAAGGATGATGAATGGCGAGCTAAAAGAGAGCTAAACCACCAGCAAAGAGGGAAAACGAACCCAGATCTTCAGAGGAAGGTGGCTGGCCCCCTTTGTGGTTGTTTGCTTGTCCATTTATAATGGAGCTATGGGGGCATTGATTGATAAGAATCCAAAAAAGATGACATCTCAAGGATGACGAAATCAAGATCAATTTTCTGAGATTTTTGGTCAGAATTGGAGGATTTGCTTTTGGGGCTGCCTTGCTTCTTTAGGAAATGATGGATTTTTTTCATTAATTGATAAGATTTCTGGGGCTGAGGTGAATCAATGTGATTATGGCGTGTATCAAGAACGAATCCTAATGCTGCAACTGAGATTTGGTCCCCCAAAAAGTAAGATTCAACACCCCAAGCCAGGTGTGAAGTTCTAGTCTTCTTCAGGGGATTCCGCTGGAGATCTCTTTATGCCCTCCAAACCACATGTTCCCAAATTTTCCCCTTTAGGACTCATGGACTTGGTACATGAATCATGTCTTGAACGTTTTTGACATTTATAACATCAATTTGTTGAGGTTTGAATAATTTGGCTTCAACACCCCTTCCGCTGGAGGTGCAGCTTTGAGGAAGATGATGGGGTTTGATCATGGGTTTTAAATAAATATGTTAACAACCACTATAATGGAATAATGTGGTGTTTCTCATGATTTTCTCCATAGATAATCATAATGGATATGTAGGATGTATAATTACCATGAGTTTTGGTAATAAATATTATGAATGTTGTGATGTAAATAAATGTTATGGGTCTGATAATTATGACTTTTCATGGGCTTTTATAGGATGATTGTCATGGGTTTTGAGAATAAATAATTCATAAATTCTATGAGCTTGTAATAGTAATAGTTTTAAGAATCTAAAGTATTGTTTATTGGACTTTTAAGTGAAATAACTATGATATAGTATTTTGCCAAGTATTGATAACCTTGGGCTTTTTTTGATAAAATAACGCCAAGTAATTTGCTTGGGCTTTTAATAGTGCCAATGAAAATTGGGCTTTTGATATTGCCAATGAGAATTGGGCTTTGATATTGCCAATGAAAATTGGGCTTTGATGTTACCAATGAGAATTGGGCTTTAAATATTGCCAGTGAGAACTGGGCTTTGATGTTGCTAATGAGATTTGGAATTTAAATATTGCCAGCGAGAACTGGGCTTTGAAGAAATAAATTGCCATGAGTTTAAATCATGGGCTTTGATTTATGGATTTGAATTCCATTGATAAAATTGTTTTGCCATGGACTTGAATCATGGACTTTTCAAATATTACCAAGCATAAATATTCTTGGGTTTTAAATAGAATAGTGTGTATAAATAAAATTAGGTGTAATAAAAAAAAGTACCCTAACACTTAGTAGCTGAAATATTGTGAATGATTTCTTATTCATGTTGAAAATTCTTATGCAAATAAATTCCTTAAAAAATTACCTTTTACTTGGACATCTCTCAGTGTTTGTCGAAACATGCCAGGAGCGAAATTTCCCAACCTCAACACTTCGTTGACAACCTATAAATCCAATACGGAATCAAGTTATAACTCATAAATATCAAAACTAAGAGTTATATATATGTGTGTGTAAGTGTAAATTGCAAAGTATATCAATAAAGTTTGGAGTTTAGATTTTACACCCTGAAATTTAAGAAATTGAATTATACATTAGATTTTACAATCAGTTGTTCCAACACATGAGGGTAGTCATCCAGCAACTTCAGTATCAGTGTAGTCATTATAGAAATCGTATCGGACATAGCAAGTAGAAGGCCAAAAAGCATCTGAACTACGAATTCTACAGTTTTAAAATCCTCAACCTTCATGCCGCGAATGACTGTGTCAAGGAAGTCTCCTGGACTACGCTCCTCCTGCGATGCAAGCCCTCTGCTCCTTCCTAATCATATTTAGAGCCTTCTCCCGGTTCTGATGAACAAGTAACAAATTAGGACAACAATTACAAATGGAATACTATCATGGCTATCGTTTATTATAACATCAACTAAATGATCAAGTTCAGCACTTTTCTTAATAATTTACTACTTTAATTTCAAACCGTATAGAAATTTTATTATGTATCATAAATACTAGATAAATTTTATTGTAAAGAAAATTTCTATTTTTCAATCATAATCCACTTCATGTCTTCCCTTTTCTTTTCATGATCAACATATGAAAGAAAATCTTCATCCATTCGTTTTCTCTTTTTTCCTTCCTAGCTATAGGATAGACCTATCCTCTCTATCTCCTTCGCCTTTAAAACATTAAACTTCCAATCATAATGTAAGACTAGCATTAATTGGATAAAATTGTAGTGATTACCTTCATGCATTTGTGGTAAGCAGTACCCGGAATGTTCAAGGGAAAAGACATTAGGGTCCGTAGCAATGAGAAGTAGAAATCAGTTATGTTCTCTGATGATTGCTGGGAATCATAACTAATCAGCTGCTTTGCACCAAACTCAAGTGCCATCTGCATTGTCCAATATACTCTAAGTTAATTATATAATAATCATTATAATTAGTATTTACAACAAATTAATATAGGTCCGGTTAATGAATGTTCTAATGATATACATTAATTATTCATTTTAAGAAATGTTTTATGGAAAACTGAAAAAGATTAAAAAAAATGTAAAAAAAAAGTTGCCCACTTTTTCATTATTCCATATAAAGTTTCCTTAACTGATTTATTAATGGATGTGCTAAGGGCATACATTAGTAAAACCCAATTATCATTACAAATAAGCAACTATGAGTTTAGGAGTGTGACAATTGATCCTTGATAAAGGTATGCATGGTAATTTAGGTAAAATAATTAATAAAGTATAGAGCCTTTTTTGAGAAAGGGATGGTATTTTATTCTGTATATGTATGAGAGAGAGAGAGAGAGAGTAAATAAACGAGTAATATAGCTTAAGCTTAACATCCGGAAAGGGGCTCACTATTGAGGGGAGACAGTGAGAGTCCAGTACATGTATGTTCATTTAGTTCCTGTATGCATGGAACTATGCTGATAAGCATATGGAAGAGGTTTCTTTTTTTTTTTTTATAATTTTTTTTTATATATTTTATCAGAAACGTTTTAATCATAGGGCTTTACTTTTGATAGTCTTCACTATTCAGTGGATTTGTTCTAGGTCTTTTTTATGGTCTTCACTATTTAGTCAATGACTAAAATATTTAACAATGATACCCAGCCTGAATCCGTAAAATTTGTGTGTAGTATGTGAGGTTTATCTTTTTCAAGTTATAGAGCTGCTAAGACATAGAGTAGCAAAATTGTTATGTAGTTACAGTCGCAGATGCATATATTTGACATCGATTGATGCCTGGCAAGACCAATTGTCTAGGGCAACACTGACCATCTCTTCCACATGTAAGAGCAACTTTTCCTTGAGGGCATTCACACCAAAATGATTCATAGCCATAGACCTCACATACTTATGTATGTGGGCTACATTAATGCCAGCACCCGCTTTGCCCAATTGGTTAGCCAATGAATCTAAATACCATTGGTCAAATAGTTTCCCATCTCGTTGAAATATATAGTGGTTGAAATTTGGGTCTGCAGACACTATGAGTGGCCGGCCAGCCACACTGGTCTTAAATATTAGACCATATCTATAAAAACCATACCATGAAATAAAATGTTCATTTCTTTCTTTTACCAAAATTTGAGTTAATTTATTTTTCAATAACAAAAATTTGAATTACCTTTGAATTCTTTTCTTCGTAAATGAGATCATATCCAAAGAGTAACCAGCTTCTAGTAACTGGAAGGTCTCAACAATGAGGTAAGCCCATGGAACCAGGAGGGAGAACTCCCTTGCATGTAGGATTATACCATTTGTATACCCAATGCACAAACCATGCAACAATGACTGCTGATAACAATATAAAGTGAGAGAAGGACTAAATAGTCTGTATATTGATGTGTGAATAACAATGTACAATAGAGAGTCTTATATAGGCTAGCTATGTGTGCAGTACAAGCAATATGAGTAAACTACAAGTACAATATACTGGGCCAAGCCCAATGGGCTAATCTAGTCTAAGCTATACACTAACATCCCCCCTCAAACTCGAGGTGGCAAGGAGGAAGCCAACTGGAGTTTGGATATAAGATCTCGAAGATACCCAGGCAGATGAGTCTTGGTGAAGATACCAACAAGCTGGTCAATAGAGGAGATGGAGAGCAACTTAAGATTGCCTTTCTTAAGATGTTGGCGAATGATGTGGCAGTCGATCTCAATGTGCTTGGTGCGTTCATGGAAGACATCATTATGAGCAATGTAGATAGCACTACGATTGTCACAATAGAGAGGAGTGGCAGTGGGTTGTGGAGCATCCATGTCAGCCAAGAGCCAGCAAAGCCAGACAAGCTCGCAAGTGGTGTTGGCAAGAGCACGATACTCAACCTCAGTATTGGAATGGGAAACCACATCTTGCTTCTTGCTACGCCACGAGACAAGAGAAGTACCCAATAGGAAACAGAAACCTGTGATAGAGGATCGATTAGTCGAATCAACTGCCCAGTCCACATCTGAATAAGCATGAAGCTCAAGAGAAGACCAAGAGGAGTAGTGGAGAACATGATAAAGTGTGCCCTTGACATATCGGAGAATCCGAAGAACGGCAGCATAATGGACAGAACGAGGGGCATCCATGAACTTACTAACCATACCCACGGCATGTAAAATATCTGGACGAGTAACAGTGAGATAGATCAGACTACTAATCAATTGTCGATAGCAAGTAGCATCAGATATAGGTTCACCATCCAAGGGTGTGAGCTTGGCATTGTATTCCAAGGGAGTGGAAACAGTTTTGTTGTCGGTGATACCGGCTTTGGAAAGAAGATTAGAAGCATATTTGGCTTGGGAAAGATAGTATCCATCAGAGGATGAGGTAACCTCAAGCCTAAGAAAGTAGCTGAGAGTGCCTAGATCTTTCATCTCAAAGTGTTGACTAAGGAAGTGCTGAAGAGAGCGGATACCTGCAGAATCATCTTTAGTAATAATCATATCATTAATATAAAGAAGAATAAGAGTGATACCAACAGAGGATCTTCGGACAAAGAGAGTAGTGTCATGAGGACTCGAAGTAAAACCCTGCTGAGCAACAACGGAGCTAAACTTTTCAAATCAAGCTCGAGGAGCCTGCTTGAGGCCAAAAAGAGCACAGTGAAGGCGACAAACTTGATTGCCAGAGTATGGATAGCTAGGGGGTGGTTGCATGTACACTTCTTCCTAGAGGTCTCCATTGAGGAAAGCATTCTTCACATCCATTTGATAAAGAGGCCAACGGCAAACAGCAGCCACAGCAATGAGACATCTGACAGATGTAAGGTGAGCAACGGGAGCAAATGTTTCCTCATAGTCAATGCCATACTCTTGAGTAAAACCCTTGGCAACGAGGCGAGCCTTGTATCATTCAACAGATCCATCAGCCTTGATCTTGATCTTGTAAACCCACCTAAAACCTACTACAGACTGACCAAGAGGCAAATCAACCATATCCCAAGTGTGATTCTTATGAAGGGCATCTAGTTCTTCGTTCATAGCTTACTACCAAAGAGGGTCAGTATAGACCTCACGATAGGTGTGAGGTTCATAGAGGGTGGCAAGGACAAAAGAGCAATGATAATCAATGAGATAAGGAGGAGGATTGCTTACCAGAGTGGAACGACGAAGTTCAGGACCAACAGGAGACTCAGAAAAGGGTGGTGCCACAGGATCTAAGTCAGGCGGGTCAGATGCCAGGGACAGAACCGGAGATGAGTAGTCTGGAGAGGCAGCCGACGTCAAAGAATCCTCCACAAGTTCAGGATAGATAGGGAGGAAAAGATCAGTAAAAATGGGTGACTCTGAGGAAGAGGATGCAGGAAACTGCTGAAGACTCATAAAAGGACGATGTTCCCAAAACTCAACATGATGGGAGACATGAAGGTGACGAGAAATTGGATCATAACAGCGAAACCCCTTTTGAGATACACCATAACCAAGGAAACAAAAGAGACGAGCACGAGGCTGGAGCTTTGTTCGTTCATGAGGAGGAAGAGAAACAAAGCAAGCACAACCAAAAACCCGAAGAGAGGAGTAGTCAGGAGTTTGACCATAGAGAAGCTCGAATGGTGATTTGTTGTGTGTAGTTGGTGAAGGAATACAATTAATGGTGTACACAGCAGTGTGTGCTGCCTTACCCCAAAAGTGCTCAAGAAGAGAGGCAAAAATGAGAAGGGTACGGACAACATCAAGAATGTGACGGTGTTTTCGTTCTGCACGACCATTTTGTTGAGAGGTGTAAGGACAAGACCGCTGAAGAAGAGTACCATGACTGTCTAAAAAGGATAGGAAAGATTTATTATTATATTCTTGAGCATTATCTGAACGAAAAAATTTGACGGTGTGATTGAACTGTGTTTCAACCATATTATGAAATGTTTGGTAAATAGACACACAAGTTCAGACCTATGGTGAAGCAGATAAATCTAAGTATATCGAGAAAAATCATCCACAAATATGACAAAATATCTAAGTCCCCCTTCAGTGGGAACCGATGCAGGACCCCAAATATCAGAATGTATAAGATCAAAAGGTGCAAAAGAAAATGAGTCACTATTATTAAAGGACAATTTTGTTTGTTTGCCAAAATGACAGGAAGTACAATCAAATTTTTGAAACTGAACTGAACCTAAATGACCTTGAGAAGCTAACAACTGGAGACGAGATAAGGATGTTAGACCAAGACGAGCATGCCATAGATCAGGTGAGGGGGTGGTAGTGGTAGCAGCTGCAGAAACAACTTGTGAAGGAATCTTCAAGTTATGAACCTCAAACATGCGACCAACCTTATGGCCTGTCCCAAGCACTTGACCCGTCCGGGGATCCTGCACATCCACACCATGATTAGTAAATAGAAGATCTATGCCTAATTCACAAAGTTGACCAACAGAAAGCAAATTGAGGGACAACTTTAGGATATGAAAAGTGTCACTAAGGGATAAACAAGGAGAAAAGATTTTTCCCTTATGACTAACAGGCATAGGAGTTCCATCAGCAGTGTAAATGGTTATAGGGTATTCTAATGGTGCCTTATCAGAAAATTGAGATTCATCAGGAGTCATATGGTTACAACATGCAGTATCAAAAAACCAAGGTTGTTTACCTGAGGTGACAGAAAGGGCAGTTGAAGTTCGAGATAAAACATGTTGAACTATTGCCTCAATATCAGCCCTAGTAGGTGAGGAAGCCAAAGATGGACTTGTAAGAACCTATGAATTTGAAGGACATACAACAGCTGCCCGAGGAAGAGAAGCTTTATTTTGCTCTTGCATAAATTTCTGCAGTTTGCAACAAATTGAGATGTCATGGCCTTTGGCACGGCAAAACTCACAGCGAGTACCTTTGGAAGACTGAGAGGTGGGACGCCTAGAGTTTATTCATGGAGGAGTAGTGAATGCAGCAATGGGAGGCTGAGGAGATGGTGTAGCCAATACATGATCAGATGATGACATGTGATGAGTAGGCCGACGGTTCTCCTCAGAAATGAGCTCCTTGACTACAACATCAAGAGAAGGAGTAGGAGACCGGCTAAGCAGAGAAGCCCTAGTAGGCTCAAAATCCTCACATAAACCCATCATGAAGTACATAAATTTACGACGATTCTGATATTTGACAAAGAGCTCAATGTCCTTGGAACATACTAGTGGAGGATCAGCAGCAGAGAGTTGTTCCCACATAGTAGAAATCTGAGAATAAAAATCAGAAATAGACTGACCTGGCTCTTGTCTCATTTGATAAAGTTTTGATTCAATGTGGAACTCCAAGCTTGAATCATTAGTGCAATTATAGCGATCAGCCAAAAATTTCCAAGCAGCCTCAGCAATCTCAAGAGGAGGAAAAAGATTATGAATGGAGGGAATAGAGGTGTTGATAAACCAAGATAAAATCTTACTTTGAATACTCTCCCATTCCTCTAGGCGTTCTTCATAATCATCCATTGTAACAACAGTCTTGGAGGCATCTTCAGTAGTTGTGGCTTTAGACTGAGGTTTTGGTACCGGCTTAGGAATTGAACCAGTCACATACCTCCACAGTTTACAACCCTTGAGAAAGACAGTCATATTCCGAGACCATACATGATAGCTAGTAGGACCATCCAAAATAATGGTGATAGGACGTATGACATGACGTTCGTTTTGTTGAGCCATAATGAAGAAAATGACCAAAAAATGGGATTTAGAGACCTCAAATGAAGAAACGAAGCCCAAAATCGGAATCTACGCGAAAAACTGAGCAAGACAGGCCATGCTGAATTTTTTTGACTTTGGTCAAAGTCAACGGTCAACGACTCGTGGGGATGCTGACGTGTGCTGATGTGGGATGTTGACGCGTGCTAACGTGGGATAATGTCGTGGCAGTGTGACGTCATTCTAGGGCTGACGTGGTAGGCCGCGATACGTCACTCTAGGGCTCACTCCCTTATGCGCCTCACGCATGACAACGATGTACAGGCGCGTGAGGCGCATAAGGGAGATTAACGGCACATGGAGGCGCATGCTCTTTAGGCAGAAACTTCAGGCGGCGCGTTTGGGCGTGTGTGAGGTAGTTTCTGGCCGTTCTTGGTTGGGTTTTGCTCGGGATTGTCAGATGGATCAATCTATTCCTTGACTTTGGCGTTTTGATAAATAGAACTGACGAAATTCGAGTGTTCTAGGGGCTGTGGGCGTGACGGCGGTGACTTGTTTCTGACAGTGACTACTAGATGAAGGTGAGGGCAACGGAAGAACGCCAGAGATGTCCACACGAACCAGAAAGTCAGAGGAAAGGCTCTGATACCATGATAACAATATAAAGTGAGAGAAGAACTAAATAGTCTGTATATTGATGTGTGAATAACAATGTACAATAAAGAGTCTTATATAGGCTAGTTATGTGTATAGTACAAGCAATATGGGTAAACTACAAGTACAATATACTGGGCCAAGCCTAATGGGCTAATCTAGTCTAAGCTATACACTAATAACTGCTAAAACCCAAAATCCAACAAGCCACAGCAACATGATTCTAAAAAAATCATAACAATGATGATATTAGCACAAGTAATTAAGACACACAGATATAACTTATAAGAGAAGAGTCTTGCAAATTATGCAGACCCCAAATGAAATGTCACCTTAAAATCCAATATGCACGTACTTTGTATGCTGTGTACACTCAAAATATATAGAGCACAATGGATAGAGTCAAATGACACTTCTGCCCTCCCCGACCCCTTCACCTTTTTTGGATTGCACATACATAGTTAATCCATCTGATTCTCAAAATAAAAAAAAAAAATAAAAAAAAATAATAATCCATCTACCAAAACATACATGTTTAGGATTTAGGAACAAGAAGAGCTATAGCAATGAAATTTCTTAATTTGGTATCGTATATTTGACCATTCAAGTAAGAATTAATTCTATCGAAAAATCTTTCTCAAAAAATTATATCTAAAAAATTAGAAATGTTGTAAAATTTTATAAATTTTTGTTGTGTTCCAAGAAGAGTCTTAATTAAAGCAATCAAAGGATATAAAATTGATAGGTGTAATGGTTAGGCTAAGCTAAAATGCACGAGTTATAGTCTAAAGTTTTCCAAATTAGATCCCATTGCTAAGTAGGTAGGCCCATATAGGTTATGGGAACCAGGCCTCTAGCACTACATAAAGATCAGGTAGCGTCCTTTGACTTCTTTAAAAAATGTTGGTACGTTTGTGTCACACATCCCTATCACTAGAGCTTCATGGAAGGTCACTTTGATTACTAGGATCCATAGCTAATCTGTGTTTAGCTTATCCGAGGAGATATTTTTCCTCGGACTCGGACTACTCACGATCTCCGCTGAAGCCCCATGCTCTCGGCCAAAGCCCAAGACCCAATTGTGTGATTTGGGCCTATGACCCCACAACCTCAATTCCCAAATCTTTACTATGCCATTCTTAGCTAGAACCTACATTCACCCAGCTTCCAACACATTGAAGCCCCATTTCCATGATGTTGTTGGTATGTTAATAATAGCTCATTACCTGCCATGTCATTAGAGATAAGTGTCCACATTAGCATTTGGAAAGATACATGTAAAATACTATTAAACAAAATGTAAGACTAAACTATTTTGTTTTTTCTTTATAAGTAAAGGTGAGACTACTTGTGGGAGTGACATATTTGTTGAGGGTAGTTTGATTGAACATCAAACCATCGAATGTGCGGATTATTAGCTTTAGCTAGGTAGCGTATATCTTGAATTATCTCAAGCCGATTAACATGTTGTGCACATCACATATGGCATATCAAATCCAACATGAAAAATTTAGAAGCATCAAGTGTTACAAAAGTTACCATATACGGAATAGGAAAAAAAAAAAAAAAGCCCGATGGCCAAGAAAGAAGAAATTGTAAAGAAAGAAGAAATTGTAAAGAAAGAAGGAAGACAATTGAGTTTTAATTTATTTTATTAGTTGGACACATCACAAAAATAAAAGTGTCCTAAAATATGAAAAAACATAAGCCGAAAAATAATTTCTTTAGTTTATCTTATATTTCTAATTTCTTATTGCAATACGGAATTAAAAAGAAATAAACAAAAAACAACTATTCAACTTATACTAACAAATAAAATACAAAAAAAGAGGAAAAAAAAAACATAAATTACTGCTCATGTCAGACATGGTCCCAATTTGAATACTACTAACAAAATATAAGAGTATTAGCATTGGGGAATTTCAATTCTACTCTATTTTACCATTTCAAAAAGCTTCTTTATTGTTATACCATACCATTTTACCATACCTCCAGCATCCCAAAACTCTATTTTTATTAAAATATTATTTTTTAATCTTTCTTTATTATTTCTTTCCAACTGCCACTTTTTTTCATTTCCAATTGCCACTTTTTTTCAAACTTTGGCATGCTTCCAACGGTCACATTTTCATGGGCTTTCCAACTGCCATTTCTTTCCTTGGCCTTTATTTCTTTCCAAAGGTCACATTGTAAAAATTCACATACATGACTTCTAGCGAGTTTGTATTCGGGAACTGTTTGTATCTGGAACTATCAATCTCAGATGCACATACAATGAGTGAAGCCAAGGAGGAAGTTGTGCGCACAATTGTGGAATTTGTGAAGGCACCTGACATGTTTCAGGTATCATCTTATGGAACTAAATGGCTTTATTGGCTACTATGACTAAGTATGCTGCTTAACATTTCTGGCTTCTCTTTATTAATACTATTTTGTTCTACTAACATTGTAATAGTATTGTATACTATAACCTATCAAAAAAAAAAAAAAAAATTCACATACGTATATATTCCATCAAACCTACCAAATATGAATGTAAAATCCACATACATATTTATAGATGCATCCTGCCAAATATCAATTTATTCAACCTGCCAACTTTAATGATCCACACACACACATATAGAACCTGCCAATTTGATTTTTTTAGAAAGAACTTGCCAAATATCAATTTACTCAAACTTGCTATTTTAAAAAATTCACATACATACATACATACATATATATATATATATATATATATGTAACCTGCCAAATATCAATGTACTTAACCTGTCAACTTAAAAAATCTACATACATATATGTACATGCAATCTGCCAAAAATCAATGTACTTAACCTGCCAACTTTAAAAATCCACATACATGTATATATACATGCAACGTGCCTAATATCAACCTAAATCCACATACATATATATACATGCAACCTGCCAACAATCAATGTACTTAACCTACCAACTTTAAAAATCCACATACATATATATATATATATATATATACGTGCAACCTGCCTAATATCAATGTACTCAACCTAAATTCATATACATATATATACATGCAACTTGCCAAAAATCAATGTATTCAACCTGCCAACTTTAAAAATCCACATACATATATATATAGATGTAATCCACATACATAACTATCAATGTTGTCTTTAGAAGACTCATACATATATCAAATTACAATAAAACACCACATGCATAACTCACACACTTACTAAAAGTTCGTACAACTCCCCTTGTAATTGCCATAAATGCTCAGTGAGGTCTGATTGGAGTTGAAAATGATTTTTATGGTCTCGAATACATTGATGGGTTTCAATGAACTCCGTAAATGTATTTGTGCGCTCCCGTGACAGTTCTATAGTAGGATTGTCATCAATTTGCTCATGATCTAATTCCACCGCTTCATTTACATCTCGCTCATCCTCAACGATCATGTTATGAAGAATTACACACGCTTTCATGATGTCTTGAAGCAATTTACTATGGAAAAATCTTGCATGTCCACGCGCAATTGCGAATCTTGCTTGAAGCACTCCAAATGCATGCTCTACATCCTTCCTATTCACCTCATGGGCTTTTGCAAATAATTTTTTTTTTTGTGTCCTCGTGGAGATAGAATTGTTTTAACAAATGTTGACCACTTCGGATATATGCCATTGGCAAGGTAGTATCCCATTGTATACTCATGACCATTGATTGAGTAATTAACTGTAAGAGCACGTCCTTGTTCAAGCTCAGAAAATACAGGAGACTGTTCTAATACATTAATGTCATTATTTGACCCAGGTAACCCAACAAATGCATGCCATATCCAAAGATCAAATGATGCCACTGCTTCCAAAACAATGGTTGGCTCACGCATGTGACCAGAGTACTAACCTTTCCATACAACCGGACAATTTTTCCATTTCCAATGCATGCAATCAATGCTCCCTAGCATCCCTGGAAATCCACGTCTTTCCCCATTGGCTAAAAGTCTAGCAATGTCTTCGTTGTTTGGGGATCTCAAGTATTCCTTGAAGAAAATATCAACCACCGCTTTAACAAATTTTTCAGACTTTCCATTGTAGTGGATTCTCCAATCTGCACATACTCATCGATAAAATCAACTGTAACTCCATACGCAAGCATCCTAAGTGCAGCTGTTATCTTTTGAAGAGAAGATAAACCCCATTTTTGGGCATTATCTCTTTTTTGGATAAAGTAAGGTTCACAAGTTTCTACTTTAGATTGAATACGGAGAAAAAGAGACTGACTCATCCGACATCTCCTTCGAAATAAATTAGGAGGATATACTAGTGTGTCGGAAAAATAGTCGATATAAAGTCTTTTATGGCCTGCTAAACGATCACGTTCGTCGTCAGGATGTTGAACCCTTAAGAACTCGCCTCATTATCTCATTCTCGTCTGAGTCATCAAAAAGCAACTCTTTAAAAAGAGAGTGAAGCATAGAGACAACCTTGAAGACAACAGTGTTAGGAAATTATCACTATTATTGAACAAGAAAATAATTCATAAGGGTTTAGAGAACATAAACAGCCACATAAAAAGCTACCAGAAAAATTAAACACACTTAAATAGCTTAAAACATACTTAAAATAGCCCTGAGTAAGAGTCTAGGACACCCGTATCTTAGAGTTTAAAGATAGAAAAAACCAGAAGACTCGAATTTACATGGGATGATGCCACGAGTAACTTCTTGTTCACCTTTTCGTGGACAATCTTAGTGTTCCATACACTTGAATTTACTCAAGAAGTACTACCAACATGGTCTTAGTGTTCCATACACTTGAATTTACTCAAGCAATACCACCAACTATGCTAGTATCCTTGGTCTCAACAAACTAACCGAAACTTGTTTTGGATAAACCCTATTTTAGTATTCTTTCTTTTCATGCAATGAGGATTGGTCACATTCAACTTATATATGTAAAAGAAGTCTCATTAAAGACTTTTTAGTATTCTTACTTTTTAGTATTCAGCTCATTAAATAGGAGATAAGTTACTATTAAAAATCTCTGTTTAATAAGAGGGACCTAGACATTTTTGTCCTTTTATTATTATTATTATTATTATTATTATTATTATTATTATTATTATTATTATTATTATTATTATTTATCTCATTCTATATCTCAAAGTATGTGGACTCTGATGCATAAAGAAATCATTGATAGGAAAATTATTGGTTTGTTGTTCTAGTACAATTGACATGCATGCAAGACTATGAAGCTGATCAAGTCATCAAGACATTGAATTTCAATGGCTAAAAGCTGAAAATGGCAAGGGTAGCTCAAAGACCATAAAGTTTGGTAACTCAAGGACTAGACTGGTTTTCAATGGTTTCTGGCAAATCACAGGGGAGGTACTGACATCACTAGGTAAAACTCAAGAAATTAAAGCCTCAAATATTGATTAGAGAAAGCACTGTGGAAATGGAATCATGAAAGAAAAAAAAAAAACATAGAGATAGTACATTCATCTACACACAGATGTTTCATCATATAAATATAACCAATGGACATTACTTTCATAAATATGACACTAAGTGAAGAATGTTACAATCTCGAAAGGACAATTATGAAAGGAAAATGAGCTTATTTAAAAGGCAATCATCATGCTTTTCTTCTCCCTTGCTTAAATGGAGCTCATAAAAAGGTTTACCTTTATGAAAGTGACTATTCCACCGAACAAGAAAAGCTAACAATGAAAATGACGTTCTAACTAAACTTGAAGTTCATATATGGATAAGATTTAGATATTAAACACAAAGCAAAATAATATCTCAATAAAAAATCAACATAATACTTAACCATAAAAGCTATAACAGTTATATTAGAAAATCAACATAACCACCTAGAGTGCTTCTAATCTCACCAAACAGCCACACAAACAGTAGTAAACAACCACATAAACAGCTAGCAAACTTCAAAAGCATATAACTGAAAACAGACTTCAGGCAACCAAAGAAACACCCTTCAAACAGAATTAAACAAACTTAAAACAGATACCAGCAGGCAAATAACTATCAGAAACAATTAAACAGAAGTATAAAACTGAAAACAAACTTAAAGTTGGAACAACCAATTGGTAGAAGATATGATATCAAACATAGAAAATACATAAGTTTTTCATATTAGCAAAAATGATGTGATTACATAAGTAGCACAACCTACTGCCAATTGATCAAGTTGGAACAATACATCACCTACATGTTCCAAACCTATGCATAAAATAAGCCATTACCAAAATAAGGTCGAAAAAAAAATGGCATCTACATATGCCGAACCCCAACCCTAAGGTTACGACAAGACATCTACATATTCCTTGGGTCAAACCCAACTTGTCTTGCAAGGATTTGATCCTTGAGATTTTTAAAATAAAGTCTTTCTTTTTCATTCATGCCACTTGTATCCATGGTCATTATGCTTCTCTCTTCCCTAATAGTTTCAAGACGAATCCTCTCCGCATCCACTCTAATCTTATCCGCTTTGATGCGAAGAGCCTCTTGGTCTTGTTCATGTGATGCCTGAATATATTGCAATTTTTTCGCCAAATAATCATCAAAACCCTTATCACCATCTGTCCTCTTTCGCTTAGCCTTTTTGCCTTTTCTACCAATTGGTCTCTCAAGCACCACTGTGTCATCATCATTACTATCAACTTGATCAATTGAACTTGGAGTTTGAGGGAGCCCTTTTGATTTTTCCTTAGGCATACTCCACTTTGATTGGTTCTTCAACACAACCCAACAATGTTCATAAGCAAAAGCTATTTTTTTGCCGGTTGATGGATTTTGTGTAGCTTTATATAGATCCTTTGCATCTTTAAAATAAAATAATTAGAGTCTTGAAACTATATAGGAAAGTAATATTGTGACACCATTGCAATATAATTTATACCTTGTCCTCGTCAGTCGCACCACTTCTATTTCAGGCTTCAATTTTAGCCATGAACCCAGCAAGCCTACTTGTCTCCCTATTAATATTTCCCCATCGACTTGATAGGGAGGAACTAGAACGTGTGGTTCCATAAGTATTGTTCACACAAAAGTATTCCCAAATTTTAGCCCAAAATTTTTCACCCTTTTGTTCAGTACCATACACAGCATCCATGCCAATGTTAAGCCATGCAGAGATGAGGAAGAGGTCCTCATCTACACTGAAGTTGCCACCATGTTTTGTTGAATTGGAGGTGACAATTTGAACTTCCGGTAAAGATTGGATGGGAATTGAAGGATTTTGAGACTCACTTAAAAATGGTTCCACAAAATCGAAATCCCCTTGTAAGAAATTACCATATTGTTCAATGTCTTCTTGCCTAACCATCCCTTTTAAATAGGAAACTTAAAACAGTTAGTGTATGAAGTCAATTAATGTATGAAGTCAATTCTTATTTGTAACTTTACAATCAGTATAAGCTAATCATAATATTTTGGTGGCAACTTCTCACATATAGCAACATCCTACAATATATGTTGACAACTCCTAATCAAAACAATATTTGTTGACAACTCCTAATCAACATATTTCAACTATACTACAGTAAATTTTTGTTACAGAAATACTAGCCCTGTACACAGGCAAATATTAATAGAATACAAGAACACCGATTATCTAATAAAATTGGGATTTTGGTAGAAAGGAAGAGTTGTTGAATGATGTGTGAGGGAAAAAAAAAGCTTATCAAAGAACAGATTTACAGAGGGGTACAGAAACAAAGAGAAAAAACTTACTGGTAATTGAAGATGATCCTGAGCAAACTTTCTGAAGATGCTAATTCCGTGCCAGAGAGCGAAAACCCCTCGTGATGAAGCTGAATCTCACCTCTGCAAACATCAACAACAATTCTTTGATCAAAACCTAAACACAAGCTGAATCCCTCTTTTTCTTGCAGAGAGAGAGAAAAGAAACACAAACACAATAAGTAAATCGGTACATTGATCAAAAGAAACACAAACAGAGCTTACAATAAATCGGTGCGGAAAAGAAACACAAACACAAACATAATACATTGATCAAAAGCCAACTTACAGTCAGCACCAACACCGACGGAGCTGAATCCCCCAACACCGACAGAGCTTCGTTTTTGCAAAATCTTAACCCAAACCCAAAAACCCTTGAGATGAGTAAATCGGTAGTGGAGAATCGGAGATGTGTGTGTGTTTCGGCGATGAAGCTTCAGAGGTGAGAGAGCAGATGGAGAATCGGAGATGGAGAAGATGGAGATGGAGATTTCGGAGATGGAGATGGAGATGGGTGAGAAATTTCGAAGATGGAGATGGGTGAGAAATTCGGAGATGTGGGTGTGTTTTGGCGATGAAGCTTCAGAGATGAGAGAGCAGATGGAGAATCGAAGATGGAGAAGATGGAGATGGAGATTTCAGAGATGGAGATGGGTGAGAAATTTTGGAGATGTGTGTGTGTGTCGGCGATGAAGCTTCAGAGATGAGAGAGCAGATGGAGAATCGGAGATGGAGATGGGTGAGAAATTTCGGAGATGTGTGTGCGTGCTTCGGCGATGAAGCTTCGGAGATGTGTGTGTGTTTCGGCGATAAAGCTTCAGAGATGAGAGAGCAGATGGAGAAGATGGAGATGGAGATGAAGCTTCGGAGATGTGTGTGTTTCAGCGATTTTGCTTCAGAGATGAGAGAGCAGATGGAGAAACAAAGGTAATGAGAGATGAGAGAGAAATTTTGTGGGAAAAAGATCATAAAATATATATATATATATATTTTTAACAATACTTGCTATAGTGCAATTCTAAAGATAGAATTGCACTGTAGCAATATTACAAAAAAATTTGCAATACCTCAGTTTACAATTCTCTGATGGAGAGCATTTTGGGGCTGCAAATGCCAAATACTCCTTACATTTGGCATTTGCATTTCCCAATGCTAATGCTCTAATAGAGGTATTATACAAATTAGAAATTTTACCTTTTGGTGGAAACCATGGGAATGGAAATCCTACTTTGGCCCGGAATTGATTTATTGACTTATTTTATATGTGACTTAAGTGACCTGTTCAAGTTCAAATATGATGTAACATAGTTTCAATTGCGTACCAATGTGAAAATCAATAATAACTAGCCATGTTAATAAGTTCAGAAAGACATGGTGGAAAAGGTTGTGTCTATATCATTATAACATAGATATTCCTTCAAGTAGTACCACATGAGTGATTATTGGAATCCAAATCTGCCGAATAATATTATGAACTTCTACATTTCAGAATAGTAAGAGAATTAAAAACTGGGTTTTATTTTTGTGTCATTCATATATTACTTGAACTATAGAATTCACTGCTTCACTCAAGTGATTCTAGATGGCAATGGGACACGCTTGCGGTATTCAGCGAGAGCCCACAACGGATATATATTTCTGTATGCTGCATAGTGTAACATGCAGTTCTGCATGAAGGCTCCAGTGATTTCCTGCCATAAAAGAATTATATAAATGGTTAAAAACGCTAGCAGTAAAATTCAAGCATAATATATTTCCATAGTTTGTTACTTTGTCTTTCTACTCTTCCCTCTTTGATAAAAAAATTCTTGTTTCAATCACCTAGTGTCACAAGCTAGTTTTAAACCTGTGTTCTTCATAGTGCAAGAAAGAAAACTATCTTCATGTCAATCTTCTTCGTCTTTTTTAAAAAACATTATCTTTTTCCTTCTTTTGATTTTTGGAAGCTATGTCAATTACAAGGAAATACCTGTTGAGGAAAATCACCATCTTCCATTTGAGAATTGATTATCAGCTTTGCCGCACGGTGAAGAGGTGTTGGGTGTCTTTCAGCCTATTACAAAAGGTTTTGATATAGAATTATGAAAGAAAAACATAGGAATAGATAGTATGTATAATGCTAGATTTTTAAACTAACAACTTACTTGTCCAGCATGAATAAGACCCATCATTGCCCATGCAGTTTGCACCAAATTTGATCTGTTTCCTTCCAAAGGTACGTATTCCTACATAATTTATGTAGCATCCACTGAATCTCATGTTTATAAAAAACAATAACTTCATTGACAAAGATTCTTCCCTTAATAACAATTTGGGAAAAAAAATGGGGTGTGTTATTAAAGGTTCTTGAACTGCTTTCAATAGTGATCGAATCAAAGATATTATGAAAATTTATCAAAGCAGCTCAAAGCACATTCCATGTTGAGACATTTACCTTCTTTGGGCAAGAAAGATAGCTCTCTCCCCAGCCACCATTATCTCTCTGTATTTTGAGTAGAAAGTCAACTCCTTTGCGCATAGTGAGGCAATTGTTGTAAGTCTTGCCAACAGCAGCCAGACCTCCAAGTGCAAACCACGAACCATAAGTGAAGCAAACTCCCCAATTTCCATACCTATCAAAATGCTTTATCATATAATCAATCTTCTCTAATACTCCTTTGCATAATCAAAAATCGTTCCAAACATATCTAATAAACCAGTTGAGGTACATACCATGAACCATCTGGCATTTGTATGTCTTCAAGGTAGTGTACAGCATTTGTAATGAAGTTTTCAATCTCTTCCTTCCTATGCTTAGGGTATAATTTGTTAAACAAAACTAAAGCTTGGATTGCTGATGCGGTGCATTCAACATACTCATGCTCAATAATAGTATTCGCGAAGAATTCTACAGGATTTAGTAGCTGAAGGGAGAATAGAAAAAGAGCATTCCATTAATTTTGGGCACAAGATGATACTAAAGCATTTTCAAAAGAACTTTAAGGCCATTTCAATATACACAGTTACTTACTTCCAACCACTTTGCAGCTCCTGCAGGCTCCCAAGCTGGTAAACCACCATTTTTACTCTACATTATGCCATAGAGAATAGAGCTTATAGAATAGAGCATTTTCAAAAGAAAAAGTTTGGATGAGATGAAAAAAAGAATCTATATATATATATATATATATATATAAACGGTCCCTTCAAATTGAGTTTCAAAAGCCAATAAGAGTTTATCATATTAATATAAGGTAATGGTGGTAGACTAGTAGCTAGCTACTGGAATTGCAAATAGTTCAGGAGAAGAAGCTATAGAAAACAACACCATCAGCTTTGCATAAGTTATTTTCTTGTAATTAACTAGTTTTAGTTCGACAGTAAAACCAAGTGTAGTCTAGATTTCCCATTGATGCCTAGATGTGCGAAATAATAAGATACAACAACAAAGTTTAGCCTCACCTGTAGAGAAAGTATGACATTTATAGAATCATAGAATCGCTCTGGTTTCATTTTCTCACCAACAATATCTGGTGGCATCTTTGAGAAAAGCAAGCAACACTGTGAAATAGAGAAGAATTTGGTGAGGAACACTAATTATGGAAGAGGTGCAATACTTCATTGAATCATTTACACCATTACCTTCAAACCTTCTGCAGTGCAATCAGAAACTTGCCATCCGTGATCTTGATCAGAGAAAGTCCATGATCCTTTAGAAATGTGACGGTGCATGCTTTTGAAGTCACCAGAAGGATTGTCCATGATCTTTTAAATTTTTATGGGAAAATGTTATAACTAGATTGAATAAACATAGTTTTCCTTCTTTTCTTTTTTTTTTTTTACTAAAAGCAAAATTGTCAAATGTATGCTTGATTTTAATGGTGAACGAAGGCTATAAGAATTGAAAATCAAACCTGAGATCTCTTTAGGAAGTCATGTCCTCTCATGAGTGTAGGTCCAATTTCATCTACTAGACTACTTGCAAGTACGGCTTGAATGGAAAAACCAGTATCCCACACTTGACTACCAAAACTCTACATACAAATAAAACAGGATATATCAAAATCAGCAATCCCTTCTTTTCTTGCAAGGTACATCAGCACTCATAAATTTAAAACTCGAAAACCAAAGATTGGGCTTATTCAAAAATTTAAATGAATGTACTGGTGTCCAAAACCAAACCTAAATAGAAAACCATTTTAGGGAATGTGTCAGTTCGTTTAGACCCCTGTAAACTAGATTGTTTAACCTAATTAATTAACCAAGTGAATACTTAGGTTTATTATTCAGATCTAGGTTAAAACAATAACAATCATATCAAGTAAAGCAGCGGAAAAATAAAGAACACAACGATATGATGACCTAGGAAAACCAAACCGGTAAAAAACCTGGGGAGGATTTAACCTAGCTATCCTCAAGGTAAAATAGCAAATCCACTAGAAAGAATTGAAGTTTACACAATAGCGACTTAGACCATTAACATCCTATTGCTACCCAATGTAGGAAACTTACTACCACGACCACGTGACAGCTCCGAGACCACGGACTCCTTCTTTCTTTGATCTTTGCAAAACACAAACACCACCGTTTTATGACTTTGAGATCCCACTCAAAGGTTTAGCAACACAAACTCTCTTGTTTGTGACTCCAAAACCACCCTTGAAGGTTTAGATCATCAGCACTTTTGATGACTAGAGAAGGCAGCAACTTCAGCAATACCGGATCTTGAGATTCTTCAAGGAACAACACCGGTAGAAGTAATAAGAGAGGTTTTAGGAGCAAAACCCTAAATACAAAAGAGACACACTCTTCTCTCTCTAAAAAGCCTTATAAAAAACGTGCTTAGGGTTTCCTTTATATAGTGGGAGAAGTAGATCTGAAACCCTAATCCTTAATGGGCTAGAACTGCTGTTTGGGCTTAATTAAAATTCTGCAGATACGACTTTCGATCGATCGAGCCTGTTTTTCGATCGGTCGAACCAGGCAGATTCTGAAATCTTCTTTCTGCAGCTTGTATGTTCTTGTGTGCTCACGATTTGCCAATTGTTCTAAACTTTTAGAACCTAACAATCTCCCCCTTTGGCAATTCGTGACAAAACTTTCATACAAAATGAAATGTTAAAATACAAGAACAACCCAATATAATAAAATGCCTAATTACATCACAAATCCCAATCTAAGACTCATAACCTAGAAGTTGCCAAGAAGAGGTAGAAGGTCTTGATCAGAATGCACCTGTCTTTCCTAAAACACTCAACAAACACGTCACCGCATGTGTGGAAAGAAAGACATATAAACAATAATATGAAACTGAATATAAAAACAAAAAATAAATTCTAACTCTCCCCCTTAAGTTAGATACAACAAAAAGTTTTTATATTCTCCCCTTTTCAAAAACAATTTTCTCTCCCTAAACAAGACAATCAGGATTCCCACATTTCATCTATTTCTCCCCCTTTTTTGTCACGTATTGACAAATACAACTCAAATAAAGAGTAAACATGAGAGAAAAAAGAGATAGAAACTAGAGAGAACTCCCCTTATAAACAACAAAGTTAAAAAAAAAACTTTTCTCCCCCTATAAAAATAGGAAAAACAAAACAAGTTTTGGAAAAAACAATTTTGAGGAAAATTTAGGAGGTGGGGATAAATAAAAACACACAAACCAAAAAAAATTGAGTTGAGGATACACATGAAGAAAAATATTCTCTCTTTCAATAAATGCAAACTTGACACTATGTGACCTATAAACAGTTGCATGAGTAGAGAAAATATTTGCACATTATTATCCATCATATCTCTTAAGAAAAATATTTTCTGCAATTCACACATAAAAAAATAGCATATACTAAAATGTACAAATGACTCAAAAATTAATCAATCAATTTTTAATTCAAGTTGAGTACCCAATTTAGCAAAGTGTATGCATGTTATGTGTAAAAACAATGAGAGATATGAATGCAAAACTGCAAGATGGATACAGAAAAACAATGCAACTCATGTGAATCCTAACCATAAACGATGCATGAAAAAAATTTGGTCAAAAACTCTAAAAACTGAAAATTTTTCAGTTTCGATCGATCGAGCATCGATTGAATACCAATCGAGTCAGACAGAATCAAACCAAAAATTTTAATCGCAATTTCGATTGGTCGAGAGACAGATTCGATCGATCGAAAATCTGCAAAACTCAAATTTTTGAAAAACAGAACAATTTAATGCAGTAACTCCTCAAAGCATAGTAATTCATGAATGAAATGTATGAGTATGAGACTGAAAGTTTTTCAAAAACATATGAATACAGCCCAGATCTTCCAAAATTAAGATTTTCAATCAATTTGTTCTTAAAACTCAAATTTTGCATCAAAATCAAGGAACATATAATCTTGGATGGCCACAACAAAATCACACACAATATCATGTACAAAGTTTAGCTAACTTGTGTACTATGTGCAACTAGCAAAAGCTTGAGAGACATGTGAGGTGATATGTGAATAGTAATCAATCACAAAGTCTACAAAATTCATCACATAAATTTGAAAGAGACTATCATCTAAAGAGTTACATCATATAACTCTCACATCTCCTAGATTAAAAGCTTGCAATCATGTAAGTTTCTTGATTTGCCTCATAATGTACACACCAATTTTAATTAATTTGAATTCATTATAGCCCAATAATGTACACACCAATTTTAGCATTTAACCGAGGCTACACCTTATGTTCTTTTTGTGCATGTGCTACACTTTTTCGAGCACAAAATCTTACGATATGCACTAAGGTGTTTATGATTGGCTAGTAAACAATGGTGAGATGGTTATTTATGCCTTTCTCAATAAGTTCAAGTCCAACAATCAAAGGCATGTGACTTTAAGATCAAGACAAAGTGATCAAAAAAACTATAAACATCTTCCCACACAACATGCACTACAAAGCTTTCAGCTAGTAAAGTACAATAAATAAGCTCATCCAAGCTAAACAAAGTACATAAACATGTTATGTAAAGATAATATGGTCAACCTTGATTACAAATCCAAGATATATAATACAAAACACATAAAAATATTTTTGGTTTAAAAGAAATTTTATGACCAAAAACAAAAAGCACACAATATTCTAAATGAACAAAAATGCAAATGCAATGCATGACAGTGCTTAACTAAGCTATAGAGGGTATACAAACAAGAAATATCAATTTCTTAATTAACCCTTGAGTACATGTACAAACTAGTACATACTCAAACAAAATCAAAAAATAGCTTAGGACTTATAGAACACATGCTATTCAAGTTTCTCCACAATGTCAAGCATGTTCTAAATCAAGAGAGATATCATAATTCATGTAATCCTCAAGAGAAAATAAAACAAGACACAAAATAAAATATTTTTGTCTTTTTGAAATTTTTCAATGTTTTTGAATTTTTTTTAATAAAAAAACAACCTAAAAAACAAAACAACCAAAAACAAAAACAAAAACAAAACATGTCCACAAATAATTGAAAGAATTAAATCAGGGACAAGTCAACAACACTCACCTTAGAGAATATTTTCTCACCCATATAGCACGAGTTTTCGGCTTTGTAGGTGAAAATCCATGTGAAGCAGAGTGTATTTGAGGAATTACACCAATCTTCTGAGAAAGACTAAAATCCTGCAAATTCCTTTCACAAGCCAACAAGCTCAAATTTTTCAAAAGAATATGAAACAATTTATTTGGACTTATGGCAGGAGAAATATCATCACATATCCTAGATTGAAATTCAAAATGTTTAAATTTCAATTTATGACAATTAGGACGAATGTGATCGGAAATACCACAAAAGTGACAAACAGGAACAAATTTAGGAACATCAGTATTCCTAACAGCAAATCTAGTCTCAGATTTTGGTTTTTGCCTCAACAAAGAACAATTTGGTCTAATATGACCAACAACACCACAAAGGTGACAAGTAGGCACAAAAACAGATTTCTTATGCTCTCTAACAGTAGATTTAGACTTAGGTTTAGAAACTTCAGCGTCAACATCAGAACTTTTACCTTTGTCTAACCTAGCAAAATAAGCCTTTTCTTTATTATTCCTCTTGAAATGAGGGATATAAACATTTTCAGCTTTAGGCTTAAGAGAAACAGAAACACTTCTGTTATCAACAGCAGGCTTGGTACTAATCAGATTTTCAATTTTAGTCTTAGATTCAACTAACTCTTGTTCCAAGCTCTTCATCTTCTCATCTTGAGAGGAAATTTGATTTCTCAAAAATTCATTCTTTTTATTAGATTCATCTAATCTCACAATCAATTCTTCTTTTTCAAGATTAGCCAATTTTAACTCTTCCTTGAATTTCTTAGCAACTCTCATAATTTTCAATAATTCCTTACGAAGAGTTTCACAGGCATCAAAAAGATCAACAGAAACAACAGTGTCCTTTTTATTCAAATCATCACAATCAAAAACAGTAAGACACTTAAAATTATCCATGATAACAAGGATCAAGGATCAACTCTTAGATCAAAGGATCTACAACAGAAGAGCTACCCGCTCTGATACCACTTGTCAGTTCGTTTAGACCCCTGTAAACTAGATTGTTTAACCTAATTAATTAACCAAGTGAATACTTAGGTTTATTATTCAGATCTAGGTTAAAACAATAACAATCATATCAAGTAAAGCAGCGGAAAAATAAAGAACACAACGATATGATGACCCAGGAAAACCAAACCGGTAAAAAATCTGGGGAGGATTTAACCTAGCTATCCTCAAGGTAAAATAGCAAATCCACTAGAAAGAATTGAAGTTTACACAATAGCGACTTAGACCACTAACATCCTATTGCTACCCAATGTAGGAAACTTACTACCACGACCACGTGACAGCTCCGAGACCACGGACTCCTTCTTTCTTTGATCTTTGCAAAACACAAACACCACCGTTTGTGACTTTGAGATCCCACTCAAAGGTTTAGCAACACAAACTCTCTTGTTTGTGACTCCAAGACCACCCTTGAATGTTTAGATCATCAGCATCTTTGATGACTAGAGAAGGCAGCAACTTCAGCAATACTGGATCTTGAGATTCTTCAAGGAATAATACCGGTAGAAGTAATAAGAGAGGTTTTAGGAGCAAAACCCTAAATACAAAAGAGGCACACTCTTCTCTCTCTAAAAAGCCTTATAAAAAACGTGCTTAGGGTTTCCTTTATATAGTGGGAGAAGTAGATCTGAAACCCTAATCCTTAATGGGCTAGAACTGCTATTTGGGCTTAATTAAAATTCTGTAGATACGACTTTCGATCGATCGAGCCTGTTTTTCGATCGGTCGAACCAGGCAGATTCTGAAATCTTCTTTCTGCAGCTTGTATGTTCTTGTGTGCTCACGATTTGTCAATTGTTCTAAACTTTTAGAACCTAACAGAATGTTTTCATTCACAATTCGATATAAAGTGAAATGTAATCTTCAACAGACACAAAAGATTCTATAATTGTTTTGTTAAATACGAGTACTAACCTGCATTTTTATTCCATCTTCAGCAGCCCATATGTAATCTGGGATCCTAGCAAGATGCTTCTTGAAATAATCTCCATTTGGATCTTCAACCCAACAAGCAAGCATACATAGAACCTGTTCAATGCATATGGTATTTGGTATATTGTCTTATAGCCTAAGTAGAAGCTCGCCATTGTTTTTTCTTAATTGTAAAGTTACATTACCTTTTCCACACATCCAATGGTAATGTATCGACTGTTCTCATCTTCATAATGAATGTGCTTCATTGTTACTTGAAGAGCCTTCTCTCTAACCAACTTGTTAAATGGCCAACGAGTAAGAAGAGGCTCAGTGAATATGTATAGGCTATCCCAAAGAAAATCTTGTATCAATGGATGGGGATAGTAGTTATCCTCCTATAATAATAGTTTTGCATAATCAATGCATTGCAAGAAATACTTAAAAAGCATATATACCGAGGAACAAAAATAGACCAAAAGAAGAAAATTAAGATAAACTCACCTTTGCGCATAGATGACGCACACTCTTCCAGTTAACTTCATTATATGGCTTTGTGTAGAGTTCTTCCCTCAATTGAAGAATGAGCGATGTAATAGGGCCAACAAACCTTTTCCCATATAGGTATGACATAGGCATGTACACCATCCGGCAGTAGCACAACATTTTGGCTACATTTTAGGGACAAGCAATTGATAAGCTATTAGTAAAATAGAAATTCAGAATGTTGCAAGTTTTATTATGAACTTAAAAAATAAAATAAGGTAAAACCTCTGTAGTAAAAGCTTCAAGTAGAGGTGACAGATTCAAATAGAAGTTGTAAACAAACATTGTACAAACCTGGATGCATGGGAAGAAACGAAGGAAGGATCCAAAATTCTGGGGGCATTGGATTGCTTCCAATCCATTCAAACAAACCAAGTATCTACAATAAAGGAACATTGCATTTCCAATTTGGTTAAAAGAAATATGGTTAGATTTTCTTTTTCATTACAAATTATTTTTAATATGTAAGTCTATACTAAACATGGTCATACCGAAAGCCAAGTCTTTCCCCAAGAAGGTATGTGTGTAACACCACCATGATCAAGGATCCATTTTCGTGCTCTTACACAAGCATTGTCCTGGCCTCCATTAGGTCCTTCCCCAAGCATACGCATACAAATATAGTTGAGAGCCGTACAAAACATGGTGCTATGGCCCTCTATGTGAAGTCCCCAACCACCATCTTCATTCTAATAATTTACAAAATGGTTGTTATATAGGAAAGATTGAACTAAAAGAAAAAGGTAGGTACGAAATGTAGCCGAAGCTCTAATTTTGTCATTATGATTAACTTGTAAAGCTTCCAAAAATATGTACCTGATGGTAATATATGTATCGAAGGATTTCTTTTTGATACTCAGCAGGAAATACAGTATTAAGATGACCTGTAATATACATACAGAATACCTGCATTTTTTGAAAACCATAAGAAGTCACAGGCAGGCATCTCGTAATCCAATTTCACATTGTATTGGAAACAATTGTATTATTCACTTTAAAATCAATCTTACATGTTTCAGTGGTATACATTGGATGAATTAAAAGAAATTATATCAGTAAGCACAATTTTCTATAGTTTTTCTCCCCCTCAATGATATAGTATGATATTACCCTACCAATTACCTCTCACAAAATCCATATAAGTGGAAATTTTTTGTATTGGGTATGGCATTTTTAGTTTGATACCGCCCAAAAAAAAAAAAAAAAAAAACTCTACTAATGTATTCTTTGTAAATAAGTATGCGAAAATAGTATGTGTTCCATGAAGTATTGATCACAATGATGCTATTTAATGATGAAACTCACCAAGGGTGGAAGGAAGAACAATGGGCCAGCATTTTCAGCTGGCCAATGACCATCACTAGCTTGCAAGGCTGAATAGAAATGGACAGCCCTCTTCAATGCAGTTGTGGCATTTTCATATGTGATTTCTTGCCCATCCTCAATCTTAATTGGAGTGATTGTTTGTTTGAAATTTCTCTCCCTCAAAAACTGCAACCATTTTGACAAAAAAAAAAAAAAAAATTGATGAGAATAGTGTCAACAAATTTATGAAGCATTAGTAATTAAGCCTAATATATAATTAAATATCATCAAAATTTTTGAATCTTTATAGATTACAATGTACCCACAAGTGAGACCAATATCATCACCTAATAATACTATAGAATTTCATTTCCTATATCAACCAGCCAAAATCACATTTATAGATTCAGCCTCTTCATAACAATAATATAAATAGAAGGCACATATTTTACTACTATATGCTACCTTTTAATCTGATGCTGCATGCACAAAACCAAGGCATTGGGAACAGGTGTGCACTGGTTCCAACATCAAATTTAACTTCCTATATGGTTTAGACATTGATTATAATAATTTAAAAAAAAAATAAAGAAAAGAGAAAAAGTTGAATCTATAAATTTTTTGACCAATTCCTAACTGCAAAAGAATACCAAATTCTATTGACCATTTAAATTTGATATTTTAATAATATATAATTGCAAACACCCTATTTTATTCTCAATTAATGATGATACGTACCTTCTCGTGTCTGCATCCCCTAACAATGACCAAATTAAATTACTGGGCTAGACTCTCCAATATTTTTTCTCATTTTTCGTCTTATATTTGTTTTTTTACTTTGCTTTTATTTATGATTTAATCCCTCTTCTTCTTTGTTTTGGATAATTTGATAGTTCAAACTAGTGGAGATTTAAATCATGAATATTTTCATTAGAAATACCAAGATATGCTAGTCAAACTACAAGTCTAATAGTAATTTCTATCTTAAATGAATTATAAATCACGAAATTTGTTATATATCATTTGTGGTTGAAGTTTTTATATTTTGTCCAATTTATCAATTTCAAAAAAACTTCTCACTTTTATATTTTGTCCAATTTATCAATTGCACCCAACGTGAATCCATTCAAGTATTGACAAGGCTTTAGGCTTTTTATTTATTTATTTATTTATTTATTATTATAGAGGAAATACTTTAGGCTATTTGTAAGTTGTAACGGGTTGAACTAAAGAAGAAGAATTTGGACCAACTTAAAAAAAAAAATTTCCTAAGGTGGGCTAGTTTAGATAGAACAAGTTTTCAACTCATTCTCTCAAAAAAAAAAAAAAAAAAAAAAGTTTTCAACTCATTCTTTGGTGGGCTGGATTTATAATGAGTTTTTTTTTTTTTTTTTTTTTGAAAAGGATTTATAATGAGTTTGTTGAGGTAAAAATACTATTTTGGTAAACTTTACGGAAAAATTATTTTTGTCCCTAAATTTTAAAAAGTTATTTTTTCATCTTTAAAATTTTGTAAAGAGTTTTTTTAATAGTTTAGAGACAAAAATAAGGATGAAAAAAGAACTTTTCTCAATAGTTTAGGGATGAAAAGGAAATTTCAGTTGAAGGACTGAAAGTAAAATATTGTCAATTATTTAGGGATGAAAAATAAAATTTTCAATAATATGGGAGGAAAATGAACTTTTAAATGTGAGGGATGAAAAATAAACTTTTGGTAAAGTTTAGGAATTAGAATAGTATTTTACCCAAAAAAAAAAAAAATTGTTTTGCACAATAAAATTATCACTTGCAATTATTATTGTTACTACTCACTAATTTGCGTGATGCTAAAATTTTTGCATTAAATAACATTTCTCCACTATACAAAAGATTAAAAATGCATAAAATGATATGAATAAATACAAAAGAGATCTATTTTTACAAGGTAAAAATCCATGTATAACATGACTCCCAATTTATTCTCGAGCATATTCAAAATGGATCAAGTGAATGTAACAACAATAAATGCTACGCTTTAACTTTTAGATATTAATAGATCATGTCTTTTTTTATTATCACCTGCACTTGTTTGCATTGTTGAAATAAATTTAGGATAATAAAAGTATCCATTAAATAATTGATTAAACACCAAATTAGCCTTACTCATCGAATAGAGACCAAAAAGTATTTTAAGCGCACATAGGTGCCTCACACTTTTTCAGAAGGGTAAATTGCAAATTATACTCCTGAAGTTTGGGATTGATTGGATTTTACACCCCAAAGTTTCAGAAACTTGATTTTGCACCTTGAAGTTTGATTCCGTTAGCAATTCACTCCCTACGATTAGTTTCTGTTGTTAAGTGACACATCATTATGCTGGTGTGTTTTATTCTTGCCAAATCAATCCCAAAACTACGCTATTTCAGTGATGACCAAGCTCACACAATCAAAACTATATAGTTTCAGGCCTAAACGTAAAACATATTTCTATAGTTTAAATGACAGCGTTCAAGCTAAACTCTAAAATAAAAAAATAAAAACCATAACCCCACTATCTGTCTAACCAGCTTAGTCCTGGACAGAGAAACCAGGAATGCCATTGAGAAAAGCTGAATAGCCCGTGAAGAGAATTGTCCCACTTCCTCTTTCAACCATACCCGAAAGAACCTAATTCCAATTTTATGGTTACCAAAAAAAAATTCAAATTTTTTCAAATTAATCAAATCAATTTTAAACCCAAGAAATTATTGTGAACACAGCAAGAGTCTGGAAAGAATCAGTTAAAAAGTGTTTGGTTTCCGACAACATATATTAATGAAACAAAAATTAAGGTTGAAAGTCAATATAATAACACATGGGAATTGAAGATGATTATAGTACTAGTTTATGGCTAGTATCTGATGATAGCTGTTGGGTGCAGTGGAAGGCACCAATGGAAGAGACTATAAGGGACTTCTGAAAGGAGTCAACTAGAATGTCAGAGAAGTTTGTGGGTTGCCAATTCGTATTAGTATTAGAGTAACCATTGCTGCATTGTACACCACGGGAGCCTGGGTTCACACAGCCGATGGTCTGAAGACAGATCGTGGGGTTATGGTTTTTGTTTTTTGATTTAAATGCTGTTGTTTAAGCCAGAGTAATGTGTTTTAGGTTTAGGCCTGAAATTTTCTCTCAAAAAAAAAAAAAAAAAAAGTCTAAAACTTTCTCACAAAAAAAATAAATAAATAAATAAATGTTTAGGCCTGAAACTACATAATTTTGATTGTACTAGCTCTTCACTTGGTCATCACTGAAATGACGTAGTTTTGGGGCTGATTTGACAAAAATAAAACACATTAGCATGATGATGTGTCACTTAACAAAGAAACTAACTGTAGGGGGTGAATTGCTAACGAAACCAAACTTCACGGTATAAAATCAAGTTTCTGAAACTTTGGGGTGTAAAATCCAATCAACCATAAACTTCAGAGGTGTAATTTTCAATTTACAATTTCCAGAATATAAACCTGTTTTCTGAACCCATCATCCTTGGTGAACCAAGATTTATTTCCTTACTCATCGAGACAATTAAGTGAAATGGTTTTTATTTTATTTTATTTTTTGTCTTCCCTTTAACAAATATACAATAAGTGACAACTCCTATATTTTCTAAAAATTTACATTTTCCAACGAACTCTTGAAAACCTCTTTTTATTTATTTTGAAGATAAAATTTTTCTGGAAGCATCACGTGAAAGTGCCAACAATAATTTATTGCACAATGAGAGCATAAGATAATGAAAGGACAATATATGGGATATAGACTAATATTAAGAAATCAACAGTTTTAGGAATATAGCCTTAAGTGGTTAATTGTGAGTGCCAGAACAAAATTTGTCACATCGTTCATATTTTATGGGTCCAAATTACATATATAACAGATTTATATTGTAGAAGCTCAAATTATTATTAAAAATCAAACATTGTAATAGATTATAATAATCATAAACTATATAATAAAATTTGAGTCTAGAAGTCATGGTTGCACAAAATAGCTGCACCAAATTTTTTAGATAAAGAACAAACAGTTTATTTGTTCCTATCAACTACTATTAGTTTTTTTCCATTAAAAAAAAAATATTGTTAGTGTTTTAACAAAACACACAACCTTTTTTTTTTGGCATTTTTAACGGCTTAATTGTTTTTGTGGGGGTAAGGGCCCAGATCTGGTATTGGGCCTTGGATCCCGTCCGAGGAGCAATGCCTCCTCGGACAGGCTAAACATGGGCCAGATTCAGATCTCAGAAACCAAGGCGAGTTTCTAAAAAGCTCCGGCAACAAGTACATACACCTCGAGCGCACCAGTAGGTGGAAACTAGGAGATACCTAAGGGAAAGTCATTACCACCACATTTAATACACTGCAGCTACTTTTCTGGCCACATTTATGAGGAGAAGACCCCTGAACAGTGCTGCATTGGAAACCACAACTTACAAGGGGCCAGAAAGGGTGACTGATGGGACAGACACTCAAGTGGTAACTTAGATGGCCAATAAGTGGAGGCTCAGGATCATTAAGAAGGGGGTATATAATGCAAGAGACCCCTGAAAGAGGGGGAGGGGAAAGAGAGAGAGGAAAGTCTTGTAATAGAATTGAAAGGGCAAAACAAAAGAACCAGTCTCCTCGGATTTGGCTGAGGACATTTTCTGATATAAAACATTCATCGTCTTTTTTTGTTGATTAAATCTGCTAGCCCATCATGGATTTCACTATAGCCTAGTTTTCCAACCCACTTCTTTATAATTTTATTGTTTGGGCTTTTTGGACTTGCGTCCATACATTTTTTGGGCCACGAATTCAAATACTCCCCCTACAGTTTTTATCAATATTTTTTTAATTCTATCTGTGAGTACACGAGTGTAGACTCATTAAGATTTATCCTCTTTGGGGAGCCAGGCCCGCAAGGATTATCCCGTGTACCCAATGGAAGAAAGGAGGGAGCAAGGGCTGGCCTTGGACTCACGCTCGCAGTCCCACATCGGGTAGTTAGGCGCTCCCACTCATGTTTATAAGCCTCTGGAGCACACATGAGTGTACGCTTACTCACGTATGCGATCGCATACGCGGGTAAGCGTACACTCATGTGTGCTCCAGAGGCTTATAAACATGAGTGGGAGCGCCTAACTACCTGATGTGGGACTGCGAGTGTGAGTCCAAGGCCAGCCCTTGCTCCCTCCTTCCTTCCATTGGGTACACGGGATAATCCTTGCGGGCCTGGCTCCCCAAAGAGGATAAATCTTAATGAGTCTACACTCATGTACTCACATTAAAACGCTTTTTGGTTGAGGGATTGGTTACCCTAGCCCAAAGAGTTTATCCGCTTTGGGGAGCCAGTCCCTCACGGTTTATCCCTCAGCCAATGTGTAGGGAAGTGGCAAGGGCGGACCTTGGACCAGCAGTCCCACATCGGGCAGAAGGCGTTCCCACACACGCTTCATAAGCCACTGGAGCTCACGTGTGTGTACGCTTACCCGCGTATGCGATCGCATACGCGAGTAAGCGTACACACACGTGAGCTCCAGTGGCTTATGAAGCGTGTGTGGGAACGCCTTCTGCCCGATGTGGGACTGCTGGTCCAAGGTCCGCCCTTGCCACTTCCCTACACATTGGCTGAGGGATAAATCGTGAGGGACTGGCTCCCCAAAGCGGATAAACTCTTTGGGCCAGGGTAACCAACCCCTCAACCAAAAAGCGTTTTAATGTGGTGACACGGTGGTAGCCACGTTAAGATTTATCCTCTTTGGGGAGCCAGGCCCGCAAGGATTATCCCGTGTACCCAATGGAAGGAAGGAGGGAGCAAGGGCTGGCCTTGGACTCACGCTCGCAGTCCCACATCGGGTAGTTAGGCGCTCCCACTCATGTTTATAAGGTTCTGGACCACGCATGAGTGTACGCTTACTCACGTATGCGATCGCATACGCGGGTAAGCGTACACTCATGCGTGGTCCAGAACCTTATAAACATGAGTGGGAGCGCCTAACTACCCGATGTGGGACTGCGAGCGTGAGTCCAAGGCCAGCCCTTGCTCCCTCCTTCCTTCCATTGGGTACACGGGATAATCCTTGCGGGCCTGGCTCCCCAAAGAGGATAAATCTTAACGTGGCTACCACCGTGTCACCACACTATCTTATTTGATTGATAATATTTTGATAAACATAGTAGAATTTAAGTGTGTTTTTAAAATAAAATAAAAATTGTCCTATTTGATTTTACATTATATATATATATATATATATATATATAGGGCTCTTTTGTTCTTATCTAACCTATGTTCTAGGATTTGAAATAAAATAGCCACATTATCATAAACTCAAAATCTATTTTGCATCTAAACAAAAAAAATATCACCTAAGCGCTAAATTGGGCCAAACTGTCAAAAATGGATCAAAGTGAACCGAACTAGTCCGAAATATACTAAACTGGACCGAATGTACCAAATTAGACCCAATGGTCTGATATGGACCGAATTGGATGGTAATTGACCAAACTAAACCTAATGGACCGAATAGACCAAATAGACTGAATTTGACCAAATTGACCGAAATGGATCAAGCTGGACCGAATGGACTGAATTAGACCAATTTGGACAGAATTTGACAAAACTGTGCAATGCCCGGGTCTACTAAAAGTATAATATGATATATGGTTTTTAATGAAGCCTTGTTATTAATTTATAGTTTGTAGTTTGTAGTTGTACCAACGGGAGACATGAGTGGGAATTATGATTTTTCTCAAACCAATTAATTAGCCCAGGAAAAAAAAGGACAAGAAGTTTGCTTAAACAGTAAAACGCATTTATTCTTTCTTTCTTTCTTTCTTTCTCTCTTTTTCAGAGTTTCACATTATTGACATGTCCATGATCATGAATTTCACTTCTACCCACCTAGGTTCATAAAAAATTAGGCTGTAACTCGTACATTTTAGCTTACCTATGACACCTACCAATCTTATATCTTTTGATTGCTTTAATTATAATTCTTTCTAGAACCACAACAAAAATTTATGAAATTTTACAACATTTCTAATTTGGCCTACCACCTCATAATTATGGGGTTATTGAAAAAAAATTATTGTAAATTGTGGTAGATGCATGTGTAAAGTGGTAGGCTAATTTGAGAACATTGTGAATTTTTGTTATGTCCAAAGTTTTATTGTTAATTTTAGTAACAAGTAGTAAATTGTACGTGGCTAAAAAGCTAATTAGTTCAGTGTTTTTCGACCCCTATGCCTCAAACTGATATCTATTGGATATCTAAAACCTTTTTTTGGAATCTTATTAATTCCAAAAATTTGTATAATTAGTATTATGCTTGTGCAATTAAGCAAGAATTATAAATAATAAAATTAAATATTTGAATTAAAATCAAATAATAACATATATAGTAAAAAAAAAAAAAAAACCACGGTAATAGAGGCTCACTCAAAGTAAATTATATTAAAGCTTTTCATGTACTTAGATACGACATTTAAACGGAAGGTTTGACTCGTTTGAGAGTAATGAAAACCTAGCGTACATCAAAGAAAAATCGTTCTACCCTATAACAATTTTCCCATAATACAAGTTTTACATGATATTGCTAAAAATTTAAATCATTCTTTTCATATAAACAAATTGTCCTGTCATTGTAAGTCTTATAGCAAATAAGAATCATATTACTTAAAAAATTAATTCATTTTTTTTTCCACTCAAAATTGAAACTCAGCCGCACATACATTAAGGAATTTAGAGAGAGGGAATCCTCTTAACTCAAAATCCTAAGTTTGTCCACGATATTTAAGACACAGTTTTGATTTATATACACACACACACACACACACACACATATATATATATATATATATATATAGACACACACATTATAATTTTTAAAAGGAACATTCAATCAATAAGGCAAAATCAGGATAGTGATAGCGATATGGAATTTATCTTTACCCATAAATTGAAAGTATTCATATGCCTATTACTCGACTTGTTTTTAATGTTAAATTTTTTATATTTTATTATTTATCCGAATAATCTCCAATACAAAAAGTAAATTAACAATGCCCCAATTAAAAGTAAACGTGACGTCCATTCCCCACATCTCTAGCATGGTACTCCTTTTTTTTTTCTTTTCTTTTTTTTTTGGTTTGTTTAAGGTGTAATTTCCAAGTGTTATAAAATTACAAGAAAGTTAATTTAGGGAATATTTTAATAAACTTTTTATGAAAATTTTTTTTGGCAAATATAATTGTTTTAAGAACATTCATTAACAGGACCTAAAATTTTGGGTTACATTATGAATGTTCTTAGGATAATGGTTAACAATCCATTTAAAAAATATTTTGACGCCATTTTTATGAAAAATGAAAAAGCTGTTAAAATATTAATTATTTTTTTTTCCTTAAAAACTTTCTTTAATTGAATTTTAATCATTGCTTTAAAGGCATCCGTTAACATTTCTCAATTTAGAAAGACTTGGCTTTATTTGTCAGAATAGGAACATACAACTAAAATGGATACATATCATGATTGTGGATACATATCACTATCATGATAGTCTAATTAATACTCCAATGTAACTTATAATTAGTTGGTTGGTTGTTAGCATGTGGTGGTTGGGGCTCTACGTAATGACATTAACAAAGATCATGAATACAGACACCTGATATCTCTGACGAAGTCATCTCTTGCCATTAATGAAAAGCGTATGCAACCTTAAATTACTAAGTCATGGGTGCAAACTAATGAATTATTGAAACGGTTATGTTAACAAGTGTTCTTAGAGTATTAGTTAACAATTTATTTTAGGAAAGTTTTGACACCACTTTTATGGGAAATGAAAAAAACTGTCAAAACATTAATTGCCTTTTTTTTCTTTTCCCATAAAAATTTTCTTTAAATAGATTGTTAACCAATGCTCTAAGGATATTTGTTAGTATTTTTTTTTATTGAAAAAGTATTTCAAACAAGTTTCATTATGGTTCATACAGGTTTCAAACAAGTTTCACTATGGTTCATAAATTAATATTAATCATTCCTTGACTTATTCATTTAAGACACTCCCTAATAGAGTAAGACTTAGATATAATACTTATGTGCTGTTCTTTAAATTCTCATTTTAAAATTATGCCATGTTGATTTTTTCTTATGGGATGGAAGTGTATTTTTTAATTAAGTAGTTACATGGCTAAATCTTAAGAGGGGAACCTAAGGAACAGTACCTAAAGTACTGTACCTAAGTTTTGTCCCTCCCTAACAAATATCCATCCAAAAATTTATCTACTACCACGCACTCTTAATACGATAATCACTCTACAAGTATTAAATATTTGTGGACTAGGGGCATATTGACTAACTAAGCATTCAAAAAAACAGGGCAAAGGCAGTAAAGTATGAACAGCAAAATTGGCTTAGGGGGCAAGGAAGATTAATTACTATTAATTAGGAACAGCACACCTGCTGTAGCATGCAGTCATGGCAATCCGAAGTTCCGAACTTTTTTGAAATGTAATATTTTTATTTATCGTATTTAAGGTTTTTATAAGACACTATATAACCGCTTGAAACTAAATCTATTTCATATATATTATTGAAAAAATTTATATATATATATATATATTATAAACACTTTTTATGTAATATTATTTTAATGATGTCGAAGGCAACCACTTATAACCACACTCAAACCACACAAATAATTTCTTTTATCAATTTTTTTTTCTTTTTTTGAGAAACATACACACAAGGGAAGAAATGATGAAATTCTTACACAAAGGCACAAGTGCAAGACCATATAATTAAGTGATTGTTAAGGAATTATTGCAGTATTTGCTTCGTTTAGCTTTCGGATTCCAAGTTGGACCATCTTTCATATTTTGGGTGCATTAGATCACAACATAAAACCTAAAATTACTATTCTAACAATCAGAATAAGGAGAGGAAAACTTGAATCCTAGACATATTTTTGGGAAGCACAGAAATCTGCCAATTGAGTTACAAGCTCTTGGGCTAGGCATATATTTAAAACTTACAAATATGCCACTTTTCTAGCTAGTAGATTTTCCTTAAAAAAGAAAAAAAATTTAGAGTCCAAATCCTGGGCCCTTTTATATATATTGGACAATTACAGAAAAGTAATCAAAATAAATAACTTGGTAAAATCTGTCAATAGGTATATATTAAATTGAGGGTATGTAACCTATAAATAAATACGTAATTAGGGGGCTTTCAAATCTGCCACCTCATCTGAAATTAAGCTGAGATAATAATAAATGGGTACTGTTAACGGATGCTGTACAGCACTTGTTAATAAGTCATTTAAAGAAAGTTTTTATAAGAAATGAAAAAAAAGTAATTAATATTTTAACAACTTTTTTCAATTTCCATAAAAGTGGTATTAAAACTTTCTTAAAATGGATTATTAACAAATGCTGTACAGCGCTTGTTAACATTTTCCATAATAAATAAATAAAACGAGAGGAAGAAAAGAATAATAGTATTTATACAGTGGACAATGTACGAACATGAGGAATAATATGGATATGAAAGGTAGACAGTAGAGATTGAGAGGTACCTGCATTCGCCAAAGTAGGTCGCCACTGGGCTTGATCTGGTAGCGGTTCTTGTAGAAATTTTGACGAGCCTCTTCAACCTCAGCTCTTTGGACTACCAGCCTCAGGGTCAAATTCCCATATCTGCCTCCCAACAAAGTTGTTTGTGCTGAAGATGTGAGGGTCATTATTGCCACCCTCAGCTATCTTGAGCTTCCACATTTTCTTTCAATCAAAATGCACTGCTATGATCAAGATTTGATAATGCTGATACCACTCTTTCTTCTTTTCAATGTTGAAAATGCAACTACTGTACACTAGTATTATTAAATCATATTTATGGAACCCATTCCGCTACCGTGACAGAACTACTCGGGCTGAGGAGGCCGGCCATGGTCCCCCCAACTTTTGAAAATAAATATATTAGTATGTAAATTAACAAGAAGAATTTTAATTTTGGTTCTAAAATATATATACTTGACCTTTCTCTCCAAAAAATTTACAAATTGACCCAAAAAATCCAACAAATAGATAACAAGAAAAATCTATAAAAAAAATGTACATATTTGGATGATAATAAAAATCTTTGGACAAATCATCAATTACAAATCTTAGCAAAAAAAATCACAAAAACTTAATAACATTTACTCAATTTCTCCCTTTCACATAAGAGCTCTACATCTCTCTCAAATAACTCCACCCTCAGCCATAGAGACAACTCTTATGCCACATACTGATCGCTCCATTCACACATCATTTATACCTTGAAAATATTAGGACGTGCCAATTAATTGCAAAACTCTTGATTATAAAATTCTATTATTGATTCTTTTAAAAAAATATATAAATAATAATTAATAAATTAATACTAATAATGCAACGTTGTCAAAATCTAATATTGATATTCTAATTTTTTTAAATCTTTGAACTCCCTGCTACCGGCCCTTTCACCTTAACTATTGTATACAAAATAAACATAAAGCCATTTTGTCAAAAGGAAAATACTTAATTATTTATTTGTATATATATGACCCAAGAATTTAACATCAAACATATATCGTCAGTGGATTGTAATTTTCAAAAGAAATTTACTTTTTTAGTGTATATAAAACCAAGACCAAGAATATATGAACAGTATTTAAATGGTCCATGCATGGTCTTCTAAATAAAAAAAAATGGTTCATAAATAAACACGGTAGAGAACTCTTTAATATATTAGCAAAAAAAATCTTCAAGTACTCTTTTCATCATAAACACGCGCGGTAGAATATGGAAGAGAGAGAGAGAGAGAGAGAGAGAGAGAGAGAGAGCAATGCGGGCTTACCTAAAGAGGGTGCCTTTTCAGTAGAAGTTGCCGAGAACTTTATGAGATGTGACACCAATGTCTGTCTTTGGAACTTCCTATTCAGTAAAATTGACAAGGAAATTAAGGAGGTGTAAGGGTACGGTTTTTGTTGGGTGAGGCTTAAGTTCAATGCATCTATTGTATTGGACCCGTGAAGATAGTGACACGTGTCTAAAAGTAAATATATGTCATTATCTCAGCAGGTTCAGTGTAACTGGACATTAGACCCAAACCTCACTCCTTGTTGTAAACTCATGATCACCGGTGAAGCAATTTCGAACTACAACTTTCAGTGATAAAACTTTCCCATTACTCTTAGGGTCTGTTCGGTTAAAGGAGTGGAAAAGTAAGAGGATGGAAAATTGTGGAAGGATGGAAAAGTGGAATGATGGAAAATATTTAGTTTTCCCTCTTGTGTGTTTGGTTGAAGGGGTGGAAAAGTGGGAGGGTGGAAAATTCTTTTATTTGGTTAGAGAGAAAAAGAGAATGATAGAAAATGTAATTTATATAAATTGACTATTATACTCTTGTTACATAATATATAAAAAATAGATTTATTTGTAATCATTAAATAATATAAAATTTATCACATCATATATATAAATTTATATTATTATAATGTAAAAATTAGATCAGGTCACGTTGAAAAAAAAAAAAAACAACGTTCAGTAACGCTGAAAAAGGAAAAAAAACGTTCAGTAACGTTGAAAAGGAAAGAAAAGAAAAAAAAAAAAAAAAACAATGTTCAGTAACGTTGAAAAGAAAAAAAAAAAAAACAACAAAAAACAACAACAACAATGTTCCAGTAACGTTCAAAAGACAAGAAAAAAAAAAAAAAACAACAACAACAATGTTCAGTAACGTTGAAAAAAAAAAAAAAAAAAAGAACGTTGAAAAAAAATAGGTGGGAAGAGGGTATTTTTTAAAAGTGCTACTATAGAACTTTTCTCTCCAGATTTTCCTTCCGATTGGAAGGAAAAAAAATGTGGGCCCGGAGAGAAAACTTTCTCTCGGGTTTTCTCTCCTTCCTATTTTCCTTTCCCAAACGAACAGTGAAAAACGTCATTTTCCACCCTATTTTCCTCCCTCTATTTTTCATTCTCCCTATTTTCCTTCTAAAAAAATGCACCCTTATGGGACAGGCAGGGAGTAGCAAATAAAAAGTAATAGGTACATATAAAAGTAACATGCAACAAGTCACAATCTATCACATGAAATAGTTGTAAAAAATAATATGATAAAAATTGTGGTCTTAAAATAACTCATCACCAGGCCATTATGTCAAAACCCCTCGTTATCTTGATTGTATATGGCTAATTAACCCACTGTGACTTATAATATTTCTCTATAGCAAGTGGGGTGATACAAGTTATTTAAAATATGTTAACTAAGCAATGTTGAGAAATAGCACCATCTTTCGAGTAAGCAAAAGGTGCCATTGACACGTTCCAACCAGATCAAGAATATATATTGCCTTGCTAAATAAATAAAATAATTCTTTTGATTTAGTTTCTACCAAAAAGAAAATAGAAATTTGTAATTTTAAATAAAAAAATAATTAAGTTGGATAATAAAAAAACTTAGGGTTGCTATACTTTCAAAGGGCCTACAAATCACAACAGTGTAATATTCTTTTTCTTGTTCTATTTGTATTTTTTTTTTCAATTGAAGAATAAAACTTGGTAAATGATACAATAGCATGTCTTCTCTGAAAATTCCTTTTAACTTTGTTTCAAAATTTTTATGTGCATTACTAGCATTACATCCACTTGAGAAAAATGAGTATCTGTCCCTAATTTACAAACTATAAAACAAAATGCATCTATTTTAAAATTATTTAGTAAAATGTCCCTGTAAGGATATTAGGTCTAGGAACTCAATATCTATGTATATATTGGGCCTGGGGCTCTATCCGAGGACGTAAAGTCGTCTGAGGAGAAGTAAACATTGTCCGGAGCGTCCACGTTAGTAAATGAAGAATTTAGTTATGGTCATAAGGACTCAGGAAGGTGAGCCGAGGATGAATGGCTCCTCGGCCAGCCAAAGCTGAGGTCTGATGAGGGGGTCTGCCGTCCAGAGGAATGTTCCAAGAAGTTCTGTTAATATGGATAAGCATTATAGAAATATAAGACAGTGAGGAGTCCTAAAAGATCTGAAGAGAAAACTGCTACCACCGCATTAAATACTCTGCAGCTAACTCTCTGGCCGCATTAATGTGGAGGTGATATCTGAACAGTGGTTTTCAGCCTTACAACTACTATACAATGACTTTAAGAAGGTGCTGATGGGACAAGTATCAGCACCAACCATCTGGCCTGCACGTGGAGGATGAAGATGAAAGGGGAAAAGGGTATAAAAGGAGAAGGAGGCAATGAGAGAGGGGGCTCAAGGAATTAAGAGAAAAATACTGTATCAATCAATAATTGAACTTGTAATCACACTTGAAAAAAATATATAAGAACTGATCTTCTCGGATTGTGTCGAGGATGAGTTTCTTTAAGTTAAACTAGTGTATCTTCTTTTTCTTGTCAACTGAAATACACTTTGATTGTTGTCTGATTCACTAAAGCCCAGTTTTTCAACCCACTCTCCACAAATTCATTGTATTGGGCTTTTTGGGCATAGGTCCATTCATCCTTTGGGCGTGAGACTCAAATCTGGTCCTTACAGTCCCTATTTTTTGAACTCAATTTTAACAAAATCGAGTTCGATGTAAAATTCGATATCCTCAAAATCAAGTTACATGTATATTTTTAAGTGGAACTCGACATTAGTAATGTTGAGTTTCATTTAAATTTTTAAAAAACATTGAAGTGGCAAAATATACATAGAAGTCAACATTGCTAATGTCGAGTTTTACCTGTAACTCGATTTTGTTAAAATTAAGTTTCAAAAATAAGATCATTTTTCTAAATAGTTTCAAAATAGGGACATTTTACTACATAGTTTATAAATCATGGGCAAATATCCGTTTTCTCCCTAATAATTTTGTAGACACAAATCTCACCTATTATGGTATGTTTGGATACCGCTTATTTTGCTGAAAACTAAAAACTGAAAACTAAAAACATTGTAGCAAAATAATTTTTAAATGTGTGAATAGTACTGTGAAACCTAGATTTAAAGTTATTTTTTGAATAAAATACTTGTGGGTCTCATGTACAGCACACGAGACCCACAAAAAAAAAGCAAAAAAAAAAAACACTCTTCTCTTCCTGCACAGGACCTACAGTGCACGTTCTCACCAAAAAAAAAAAAAAAAAAAAAGCCAAAACGCAGACGCGGCCTTTATCATCAATATCCATTCGGGTACTATGTCACATGACTAAGGCATTGGGTGGTAGTGTGCGTTGGTTCCAACATCAAATTTCACTTCCTATGGTCTAGCCATTGATTAAAATTATTTAAAAATAAATAAATAAAGCAAAGAGAAAAACATCTATGCTGTTTCAATACAAGAATTTGAGTTGACGATTGCGGTGAACAATGACAACTTTTTGACCAAATCATCTTAACACTAAAAGTCTAAAACCATACTAGATTTTCAACACCAAATCCTATTGATCAGTTAAATTTGATGTTTTATTAATATACAATTGCATACACCCAATTTAATTTATTCCTCTATTTTGGAACATAATTTCTTACCCAATCCTATTGATCACTTTTTGGCCCAATTTAATTTATTCCTCTATTAAATGACAGGTTTAGACTCACCAATTATCTTTCTCACTTGCCAGGTTAAGTTTGTTAAATACTTAATTCTAAAAAAAAAAAAAAAAAAAAAAAAAAAGCTATAGTCTCTTGGCAATTTCTATCTTAAATGCCATAAAAATCACATTATTTAAGTGTGCGTTTGGCATTGGCTTAAAAAACTAACTTTTTTTATTATTCAGCTTATTTTTACTACTATTTATAGGTTTCATTACACTTTTTAGTACTATTCATTAATCTCACTGTATTATTTTAATTATCTTTTAGTTTTATCTACAGTACTTTTAATAAAAAATTTTCAATTTCAGCTAAATAAATTGTTACCAAACATTCACTTAATATATGAGTTATTTATCATTTGTGGTCTCTATTTTGTCAAGTTTATCAATTCCAAAAGTGATCCGAAATTCCTATTTTATTTCTTGCTCAAACTTTTTAGATTTTAATAAATTAAAAAAAAAAAAAGTTAACTTTTCATCTCAGTCGTTCATAGCACTTGATGTGGATCCACTCAAGTATTTATCATTTCTTTACTCTTTTAGTCCATGTGATGACCTTCACTCGATCATGTGGATCCACTGTTTGATGTAAATTACATATCAATCCTTTATCATTTAAATAAAAATAGCAAGCAATAATAATTGACAATATTAAGGACAATCTATGGCATAAAAAATAGACTACCATGTGAGCTAGTTCTATTATTGCTAACGGGCCATTATGAATGGCCTTTGTGGTGAAACCTATAAGAGTATTCACATTTGAGAATGCTATTTTATCCTATTTTACCATTCTAAAAAGGTACTTTATCAATTATACAATATCATTTTACAATACATCTAGCATCCCAATTTTTATTTTCCTATTCTACTCATTAAAATAATATATCTACACAATAAAATATTTTTTTTTCCTTTTTTTTGTTTTTTTCCAATTTTCTTCTCCACCTCCCCTCAACCTCTATCACTGCACTTCCACTGCCCAGTCATCACCACCGCGCCTCCACCATGCACACCATGCCACCACTGCCCACTGCCCACCAAAATCCCACCGAAACAAAAACCTATATTTAAAAAAAAAAAAAAACCAACGTCACATCTGAAAACCAGAAGCCTAGCAACACCGGACCCACGCCGATCTCCACCAAACCCAGTGACCTACGCCGATCTAAGCAACCCAGAAACCCAGCAGCATCGGACCCAAACACTAGCGATCTCCGACAACCAACGAAACCTAGCAACACTGGAGTTGAGAAAACCACGACCCACAACCCACTTCAGCCATACCCACCTCTTCCTTTAAGCACCACTAATAGCCCAAAAAAAAAAAAAAAAACCCGAGAACACAAAACATTACCCGGATTGCAACCCACCAGAAAAAATGAACAAATGTGATGTGTGATGTTGATGTTGGGAGGAGGATAGTGTTTGGGTCTGAAGAGAGGAGAGAGTAGATGAGAAAGAGAGAAGGAAGAGAGAGAAGAGATCTGAAATAATGAGAGAGAGGAGAGAGAAATTTCAGGGAAAGTAGAATTAATTAATTAATTTTTTTTTTCTTTTTTTACAATTGAGCTACAATTCCAAAAAATTTTGCAATTCTAGCCTTTTAGAAGTCCGAGTGCTGGAGGTTTTTTGAGGCTTTGATGCTAAATATACCTACATAAGACATTTACCATCCCGGGTGCAAATGCTCTAACACTGGTCCAATCCAAGCACAATGACCATGCTAGCATTTGATTTTTGTACTGATACATCAAAAGGCAAATATATATGATTAGAAGGACCCTAGAAAATCATTAAATAATTTGCTACTGAGACACAAAATGATAAGATCCACAAGAAAAGCCTAAGCCAAGATTTAATAAACTTTTAGGTATTCGTAAAAGAATCAATAATATTGTTAAGAAGACAAAAGTATAATTTTATAAAACAAAATTGCTAAAATTGGTACTTATGTATATATTAACAATTTAAAAAAAAATTTGAGGGGGGGGGGGGGGGGGGGGGCTATTGCCCCCCTTTGTCCAAGTCTCCCTCCGTCCCTGGTTGTGGGGTTGCAGTCTTGTGGAGGTGGGGTTGTGGGTTTGGGGTTGTAGAGATGGGGTCCTGGACTTGTAGGTTTGGTTCAGACAAAAAGAGAAGAAGAGAGTCCAGAGAGATATGAAAGAGATAAATGAATTAAAAAATGAGAGAGAGAGAGAGAGAGAGAGAGAGAGAGAGAGAGAAATGAATAAAAAAATGAATAGTTTTTAGGTAATGTAAAAAATATAAATTCTAATGTAGGGTGTATTGTAAAGTGTGTTGTTTAAATAGATAAAATAGCTTTTCAAGTTGCTAAATGCTAAAAATTTAAGCTTCTATATTGTGAATGCTAATAAGCTTTTATATTATCTAATATGCCTTTTGTACATTAAATATCATTTTTTTTTTTATATAATTGACTATGTACTTATTTTTTGGAAGCATATTCTTGAATATTTTTATTTATCCACTTTATGTACTAATTTTTGTTTCATTTTATTAATGTGCTATGGTTTCAGAGATTCAACTGATGGATTTTCAAGATTGCTCCAAGAGTTAGACTTGCTTTAGTGTCATCTACAAAAATAGAAATAATATTATTTAGGGATACTTTGTTACCTGATTTTATACATCAGGTATATTAATTTGAGCTTTAAAACTATGTCCATTAGCACGTTTCGGCCCGAAATGGATTTATTGTGGAAATTTAATTTTATATAAGATTATATTGATTTTTTTTTTATCTTGTTTAAAAATTGTACCTATTGCATGTGTTATGATGTTGGATATATATATATATATATATTTTTTTTTTTTAATATTTGAGGAAAATTATGATGTTGGATATTAATTAAATGTTCCGCCTATACTTGAGGTCCTTGGTCCCAATGACAAGGAAGCCATAAATACTACCAAAATTGTTAGTGTCGTGTGTTAATCCCAATTGTCCAAAATGCAAGACTCAAATCATTCTATTAAGAACAACCGAGATTTTACAATAATTAGTCGCAAACTTGCGCGAAACCTGAAAAATATATATAATTAGTTTTAAGAATACAATGTAAAATTTGTAGGTTAAATAGTGCATGTGTTAGTTAAAAGTATTTTATATTTTTATAAGTTTTATGTAAAGAAACATACAATATATTTTGAATTGAACAACAATATATATATGTAAGGGTGAAAGGTCCAGTATCAGGTAATGGGCCACGGCCCGTCCGAGGAGACCTGCATATCAGAGGACGACAAATCTTGAGGAGTACGCCCGGCTCAATCCGATCCTAATGTGTAAGTCACGTGGAAGGAGGACGAGTCCGAGGAGACTTGCCTATTCAGATTGCCAAAAGAGTATCCCGGATGAATGCTCCAGCATCAATCCTAGCCTTCCCGGAGAATCCCCTGATTTATATGGATAAAAAGGACAGGTGGCATAGACTAGATATTAGGCAAAAGGCTGCTACCACCGCATTTATGATCCTGCAGCTAACATCATGGTCGCATTAATGGGAAATGACACCTGAACAGTGACCTTCATCCTTTGCAGCTGCCAAATGAAGACTCCAGATGGAGGCTGATGGGACAAGTATCAAGAAATGCCCACGTAATTGAGGAAGGGCATATAAATAGAAGAGAGAAGAAAGGAAGAAGGGGGTGGAACAAAAAAAAAAAGCAATTGAGAGAGAGGGAGAAAAAGAGAAGTATTTATAGCATTTGTATAAGCTTACTCCTCGGATTATGCCGAGAAGAACATTGTATCAATCAAATATCTTATCAATACAAATCTGGTCATAACCATACTTGGGCTTCCAACCCACACGTATTCAGTCAAGTATCCTTCAGCCCACTCTTTATACAAATTCATTTCAAGGATACCACACACACACACTTGGGCCCCAACCTATTCTGTTCAAAGGCCCAATCCACTATTTGTGTCCTTACAATATATATATATATATATATATATATGACAAACATAATTTACTAAAAATATTAAATTATATTGTAGGGGCAATAGGCCAGGAATTCTTTACCCCTGCACACGTTGGGCCTAAAGCCCAAGCCGAGGACTTAGGCTAGTCCAAAGACAGTCCAGCTTAACTTAGAAAGTCTGTTGAAAGATGAAGAGATTAAGTGTGAACTTAGTGACTCAAGAAGTGATGCCGAGGATGAATATAACCTCGGATAACCAAAACCAGGGTGAGTCTTGGGGGTCTGCCGTTTAGGAAAATACCTAGAGAATTTTGGCAGACTGTGTAAGTATTGCAGAAACATGTATCAAGAAAAGATCTCAAAATATCAAAGAAGAAGGCTGCCACCACCGCATTGAATGCTCTGCAGCTAACCCTCTGGCCGCATTTATGTGGAGATAATATCTGAACAGTGATTTCCAGCCTTATAGCTACTACACAAAGACTTCTAGAAAAGGTGAGATGGGACAAGTATCAACACAAATCATCCAATTTGCACGTGGAAGGCTAAGAGAAGGAGAAGAAGGAGTATAAAAAGAAAGGAGAGATCTAAAGAATGGGGATCGAGAAATCAAGAAAGAAATACGGTAGCCACCAAGAACCTAATGTGTAATCTGACTTAGAACAATATATACAAGAACTAGTATCCTCGGACATTCGCCGAGGACCATTTTCTGAAGCTAAACTAGTAAACTTGTCTAGTTACTTTTCTTATCAACTAAATCCATCCTATCTATTGACAAATTCATCCTAGCCTAGTTTTCTCAACTTACTCTCTAAATTTATTGTTTTTGGGCCATTTGGACTGGTCCATCCATTGTGGGCCCAGGAACCAAGTCCGTGTCTTTACATATATAATTACAATATTTTTAATTTAAATGGAGAAGATATTATTAAAAGGACTTAAAAAAAATACTATAATCGATTGACTAATTTAAACATATCTAGAATATTAAAAAAAAAAAATGCCCATTGCACACCCCCGTTACATAGAACTAGCTTCATCGCACGCGCAAAAGCGTGTGTGATTAGGTTTTTTTTTTTTTTTTAGTGACATGAGGCTAGTTTTGAAAAATAAACAAATATTACACGTTTATTTTGTAGCAAAAAAAAAAAAAAAATCTGTTTTTTTATTTTATATATATAATTTTTATTTTAAGAATCTAATTTATAAGTGGATAAAGTAATTTGAAAATTAACAAGATAGTGGTCTTATATTAAGTTTAAATTATTATCATTCTCAAAAAAAAAAAAAATTTAAATTATTATATAAATTTGGAATCGTAGAATTTGTTTTCTTTATAAGTATTATGTCTATATTACTGAAAGTGGAATTTTCGGAAGCAATTTACACCTTCTGATACCCCCTATAGAGAGAACTTCAACATTTACATGACTTTTAACACCCTTCCCCCACCTCCCAAAAAAGAAAAGCAAAAGGGAAGTATAACACCATATTCTATTATATTTCACCAAAATTTGATATCTACGGTAAAAATGGATCCTACACATGAAGAATCAAACTTATTTGAGCAAACTATTCCAAAGTTATTTGAGCGCCTCATATGCCATTGGATATGGAACAGCCTGCAGTCTGTTGCTTCCATCAATAGGAGTTTCAGTTACTAAGCCCAGCCTCAACAATGTATTAATTGCCTTGTCAATTGGCATTTCAACCTGCAAAACTCAACTATCATAAAATGCATATAATCTTTCTTGGTTTTTGTTACTTGTCATATTTATGGATCAAAGAATAAATATAGTCAGCATTCCTGGATGGCCATAATGAACTCATTATGTTACCTTTTTTTTTTAAATGCATCATACATGAATCTCTCACATTTGTCTCCAACTCTTTGGCGACAAGTGACCTGCATTTAGCACATTTTCCAGGTGATCTATATGACCGAAACAACGAACAACGCTGAAAAACACTGGCAGTAAATTTACCCTATGGACTTCAGAAGAGGCATACATTTTTGTTGAACCAAATAACCTAAATAATGCCAGAAATAAGAATGATGATTATAAATAAAAAGATGGGTTTGGAGTCAACAACTTTTTTGAATGAGTTAGTATCATTTAAAAGTCTTATAGTTCAGACTACTAGCTTTAATTACAAACTGAAAAAATTTATGAACATGTTGGCCATAACCATGTAGGCTTTAAATGGAAAGCTTGCTTCTAGGTTTCCAGCACCAGTACAAAGACCTCAATCTGTAAAGAAAAGTTCCTTGCACTACTTAATTGATTTTTTTTTTTTAATCTTATTTTTCTGATCAAACAAGAAAAAAAAAAAAAAAAAAAAAAGGAATGATGTGACAATGAATATGATTGCTGCCACTTCAATTAAACAATAAATAAATGTCTAAATAACTTCTTTTATTGTAAAGTTACGTAGTAAAATTTGTAATATTTCTAGCATTATTCATAGGTAATTTGTAACACTTTTTTAGGAATCATTCAATTAGGATCACAGTAAGACCACTCAATATAGAATCTTAGGTCATAAGGACTACAACCTTTTTTCTTGATAAGTCATTAGGACTAGTACTCTATACAATTTTAGTAAATGTAGACTTTTTAGTTTTAGTTCCACTAGTTTTACATGATATATTTTCACTTTAAATAGATTATACATTACATAAGTCATTTGAACACTTTGATCTCCAATGGTAACTTGAAACATATATAAATTGTTGAGCAACTTAGTTATTCACTGTTTCCAATATGTTTTCCCTTTCATCTATGATCAAACTAAATTTTTTAAAGAAATCTATTCTGCATTGTCATGAAATAATTGAAATATGAAACAACCAAGTACCCTGCGTAAACAATGAAATGTGTGCAAGTAGCAGCTACAAGAGTGTCGCATACCATTAATGAAACATATAGTTAAAGATGATTTTACTTTAGTATGCACAAAAAAAAGTAGATTTACAAACACCTATAAAGCTTCCTGATCATATAGGATATAGTAGAGACGTTAAATTGAGATAGGGAAGGCAAACCTGGCCATTCTCTGCTTTGAGCAGGATTGCATAGGACAAAATGGCTTCCTTGTACTGCATATAATGCAAGGGGAAAAGAATAGTTATTCTTAAATGTTGGCATTATCATCAATAGGTAAACTAGAAGCATAGAGGAGATAAACTTTGTTCATGTAGAGTGTAGAATGGAAAATGTTAAAAGGCTTAAATCTCATTCTAACAAGGTGCAAAATCTTAAATTTAGAGAGAGTTTCTAAAGTCCAAAAGGAAAGAATATACTAAAATATTTTAAGTAATCTCAAAAGAACTCTTTTTAAAATATACTTTTTTTTGTGGCCTTTCTACATTGAAAAGCCTTTTCATAGGGGCCACAGAACTTAACCAGAAATTAAGACATTCCTAAACAAAGGACACCATTTTGACTAAAGCCCTATAATACCAAAGAACAAGAAAATATTCCAAAAACCTAAAAATCTGGAAATCACATTAAAAAGTATAAAAAATTGACCCTCTAGTTTTGTCCTACATCAATATTTGTCCTATCTTCATCAAAATATTTTTCACATTAGTCATACTAAGGCAAGTACTTTGCTTGTGTTTGTTACTCCGTTAGACACTAATGCTTCTTTAAAATTAAATAACTAAATCTTACTCACCACGATTACAATTATGAGTTACTTTACTAGTCTTCTCACCTAGACCACATAAAGCCAGTCATATTATTAACATTTTATAAAATCAACCATTTTGCATTGCAGTATAAAGGAAAAAATATCCCTTTACATGGCTAAATAGGACTAAGTATTTAGTTGGTATCAGTCACCACTGGCAACTTCAAGTCAGCTAGATGCTGAAATGAAGGCCTGAGAAAAGTATAGCAGGTGGCCAAGTAAGACTTTAGAAAATGACAATGTTGTAATAGATAGTAATCAAATAATTGCAATCTGAGATGATATGATAAACATCAGTGCTAAAAGACATAACTGATTTAGAACCTTGCAATGTTATAACATACTCTAGCCCCAATAAATTTTTAGCAAATAAATGCTGTACAAGTTTCAAATATAAATTAATAAAACTAAAATACTTCTTACTTGCTGCTGTTCAGAAGCATCTAGAAGAAAGTGCACTGAGCCAAAGCCACTTGCTAAGGTTTTCTCATAAAGGGTCTTGTTGACCAACAAAGGCTTCTTTTAGAACATTATTTATATAACTTAAATTGAATAGATTTAGATCATAATCATCTTCAAGACAGCATAAGATGTATTGAATTGACTCAATTGATACCTATCCCATGTCTGCTTGTAACCCAGAGCTACGCAAGTCACATAAATTATAAGAGCACTTACAGCAACCACATCAAGAATTACTGCTGATCTGACATAAAATGTAAAAACAAAACTATACCAGAAATTTCTCAAAGAAAATTGAAAACAGAAGATATTATTACTAGTCAATAAAAAAGGATATAACATAGGAGAATGGAAACAATATCATTATTTAGGAACCCTGCTCTACAGCAAATATTGTTGGGAAAAAAAAAATATCCCAGTGTTCTTTTGCTAATAATCCTCGCACTTTTGCCAGGGTCACCATAGATGTGTTCCAGTTAAGAGATAAGTATTGTGTGTAGACTCTTACCAATTCTGTATGTTTAATAAACTCTCTCGAATATAATGTTTCATTACTCTGGGAAAACAATATTGTCTTCTAAATCCTTTAGAAGTAATGATTAGAAAAAGCAAAGGAAACCAAGTGCATGTGTAAATAACAATAAAGAAAAGATCAAATAACTGCAATAAGTTCAATTCAAAGCACATGTTAGAGGAGAATGATCACAGCATGATATATGTAATCACCATGATCACTTTTAATGTTTTAAAGTAATTAAAAAATATATATATATATATATATATATATATATATTTATATGTAGAAAACAAACAATGCTTTATTAAATTTGGAAGATACTCAAAGGATTTAAAGAAAATGACCACTGGTGAGAGACAAATGTTAGAAGCAGTGTCTAGCAAGTAATCCTTATGCCTAAGCTTGTTAGCCTCTTATGACAATTGATACCTTAAGAATTCATAAGTATTCCATGAGAAGTTAATATAGGAATCAATTAGACTTTCCATCTGCAATATACTATTTGCTGCCATGTTAGTAAAATTCCAAGAGCAATTTCACAATATCTAAGAAACACAAACGGAGAAGATGAGATGTTTTCAAATTTGTAGTTTACGAAGAATGCCAAAAGTCCCACAATTGTGGCAACATCCAAGCGTACCTACAAGTTCACAATTCCTGGACATGAGGCTAGAGATTTGAAGCATACTTTTTGTCAATAGAATTATCTCATTACTATTTTATAAAAACATTATTAAAATTTGCATTACAGGTATGACTACTTGATGTGCATGGCTTAACTGGTTTTGTATTAACACCCACTACCCACTATTATTATATCTTATATAGTATGTTGAACACCTTTTCTGAAATATAAAAATACTTTCATGAATATGATCAACTCAGATGCATCTGAAAACAAATCTTAGCCATAGTTCTTGGCTAAGGTAGTGAAGGAGTAGGGTGGGGTAGATGTTGCAGTTCTTACCATCAAATTTTACAGACATAGTTTTGTCAGCCTCATTTTCCATTTGTTTTCAGGCCATTCGTGCTTCTCAGCGCTCAACAAAGCACTCATTGCTTAATAATTTATTCCATATTGATAGTAATTTATACATATAAACATAGATTAAAACAAACCCATTCTAGCAAATTTTGACGATACTATTTACTTGATATATATATATATATATATGGGGCCTTCCAATAGATAGCTATCATCATGTCAAGGATGCAAAGGAAAATGTTACAAGCACTGCATGCAGCCTCAAAAAATTTTTACACATATTTTTCGTGGTATTTAATTAAAAAAACTTCTAAACACATAATGAAGATTCATCCATCCATTCATACCATGTCTATGATACAGAAAGATAGCTTTTTGTGGGGGAAGATGACCTACAAACAAATTTGACAACAATGTGAAAATTCACAGGCAAACATTTTCAAAATTACAAAAGAAATAACTATGAAAAATGGTAAAAAAGCACAGGAAATCACATGGGACGAGCCTAAAATATTGGACATTTGATAGACATTGCAGTATCAGAAGTATTTACTGGTTTATCCGGAATAGGAATCCTTTCAAAGATCTTTAACTGCAATTGTGGAACCTTAGCTTTATTTTCTGCATCATAATTGCCATCTTCCTCAGTATAAAGTAAAATTAATTCTTGGAATGCTGGCTTAGCACATAAATTGCTAATTCACATTGGCAATCCCTAGAACATTATATTCATTACAAGACTAAGCTGTTATTATAGCTGACAAGCTTCATAATGCAAAATGAGTACATACAGAAAGAGGGGATCATAAGAAATAGGCCTGGGTGAACAATTCTTTTGTTACTTGGTCATTCAAAGGTTGCATTTCACTTAAATAACATTTGATTAAAATGAAACTTCAGAAAACAAAATGCTAACATGGCACGAATATGCAATTACAAAAGAGCTTCAGTTCCCAACTAATTTTTGGTCCAACAAAATTCTTAACTTTCTAGCTCTCTGTCTTTGCATGGAAACGCTAACTTTTGAAGTGCACTCATATCTGTACTATTAGTTCAGAAAAAATAAGTATTGACAATGTAATTTTCTTAAATTAATCCAAAAATGAAATTATAGAAACTACAAAAATAATTGTATTCTCTGAACTCTGAGAGAATCCTAGACCCTACTCCACCAATGGTAGCATGAACAAGGAGTTAAATACAGAATCTCCTTAAGAGATAGACACTCTAACAGAAATATAACTTCCATTTTTTTTTTTTTTTTTTTTCTGTGAATGCATCAATTTACATGAAAATATCTTTATCTAGTGAAAGAAACCAAGTATAATTAAGGCATAAGACTCTACTTTTAAACTGCAACACTTATGTTAATTCTTTGTTTATTTTGAGGAGCCCAATATTTGGATAGGTTTTTCTGCTTAACAGGATGAAAAGCAGCAAATGAGAGGCCAACACAATTTCAAATAATTAAAAATAAAATAAAAAATAGACCACTACAACCACATTATGAGAAGAAAGGGATTTAACTGGTGCCAACCTCTTGTAAAGTTCAGGAGCATTACTGTCACTATCAAGCTCATGCGGTGTTTCAGGTGTGGGTGGAATTAGTCCACTCCATGAAAGCAGTTTCCTCAAGAGCCTTCCACGAGGACCAACTGGTGACAAAATTCCTTCATAACGACTTACTGCCCTCTTCGCTGCCAGCCAAATAGGAAGGTCTGTATCTGATAATTGATCCACTCCTAGCAGATCATCAGAAGCCTGTTGATTATTGAGAAATAATTGCTAAAAAACTGAGAGCTCTTTAAGCCAAAGCTTTGTTCTCTTGGTCCACTCTTGAACTTCTTCTGTCTGGCTAGCAGTTCTCAAAGCCTGTTCTACAGCAGAAGAAATAACATCCGTCAAAACTAATATGGACTATGATTGAAAAGAAGAACACAAAATGAATGTTTTTAAGAAACTAAAAACTTTAATTGCATCAAAGAAAAAATTAATATCAATTGGAAAGAACCTACAAGTTCCTTTTCAATGTAAAAGACCTCAAGAAGATTGTTCTGACTCATCAGAATTAGTTTCAGACATGTAGTGTTTATCATACAAACTCGTTTGAAACTACGAACAAGCCATGCGGTTCATTATGCAGTCACATTTATCAGATGCATTTAACATTTGAATTATACGGTTTTCTAAGTCAGGTCAATATAAAATTATGACAGGCACTGTAATCATGCAAAGACATATAATTACCTTACATAAGTAACCAAAGTAATATGGTTTCATGCACAGACATAAAAGAGTTTTGACAAATCTATGGAAATTCTATGGACAGGTCAATAGAAAATTATGAGACAGTATAAACATGCAAAGCCATATATATAATTACCTAAGATAAGTAACCAAAGTACTATGGTTTCAAGTAGAGACATAAAAGAAGTCTGCCAAATCTAAGGAAATTCTACTGATAAACATCCAATCAAGTTAAAAAAAAAGGTCAGTATTCAGCCCCGAAAAAGTTCTATATGTGATTAGAAGAGTTAAAGGAGAAAAAGACTGGGAAGTTTCACGGACCAGGGAAGCAGAAAACAGTGACAGCATTTTAAAAGCTCGTTCCTTGTTAACAACCAAATTGCACATATATATCCATACGAGTATATTGGTACATGTAAATGTGCATAAATGCCAGTTTCTAATTTTATCTTTTCACGCAAGATAAATTCCAAATTAATGTATTATCTATGAGATTTACATATTCAAGAACCATCAAAAAGTGTAACCATGAGACTGCCTCATAATGGAGGAAACTAAAGTTAAAAAGAAAGAAAAAAAAGAGTTACCTCATTTATCCAGGTTCCAAGTTTCCCTAACGGTTTTGATATAATGAAAAAAAATTCCTCGCAGAAGTTTGGATTGTATGTAATCCAGTTTTTCAACAATTAGGAGGCCCTTCTGCCTCTCAGTTGCATAACCCTACCTGCAAGGAAAATTGATGACATGTTAGATTTTGTAGAATTCTAGCAATGGTAAGTCCAGTGCACAAAAATGAAGTGATTGGATTCTAGTAATAGTACCCAAATCTAGCCAATTTCATCAGCTAAAAATGGATTTGTTAGGTAGCTCAGATACCACAAGGTATTTACCATAAGGAAGTACCCTGGGCACTTCTCAGTGTAGTTCTAGTTAAAATGTTGGTAATCAACTCAGGACTTAATGCAATCACTACAGTATGTATTATCTTTAGTGTTTCCTTAATATAATTATTAGATTGCAATTATGAACTATATACTCTTATGGTATATAGTTCATAAAATAACAGCTATACCATATTTCATAATTTGGCTTGTTCAAATTTCTTGTATAATGAAGACAAAAAGCACCATATTCAAGAAAATATAACATCACCTGAATATTATTGCATTGGACTCAGATTGCTCTTCCAATCAACATATACTGGCAAAGTAAGGAGATAATCTGTGTTAAGTGCAGATGTCAACATCAAATCCCTAGCTGATAATTCTTCAAACTAAGCGTCATAAAGAAGTTGCATAAAAGCACGCTGGAAATGAATAGCAACAGCAACTCTGTGAACAAATTTGCACTATAGGTTCAATATACCTGAAGGATGAAGCTGAACAACAACTACAATATCATATACGTTTACCTAAATATAAAAAACCAATACATCATATAACCATCTAACATCTAGGAAGCCTTCATATATTCTCACAAAAAAGTTTCAACAAAATAAACATACTATGAATAAACAAAAATCAAATCAGACTTATTGTAAATATCACTTTTCTCATAGAATTATTGTCGTAATCTCTTTAAAATGATTCATTCACTTTCCTGGAAGGACAAAAACTCTTATACAAATAATATATCAATTTGAAATATATTTTTCCTCCTTATGTTACAAATCTATTGGTGCACATGCGTGCGCGCACGCACACACATATTCTATAGGTTGCCATATATCTTGCAGACCTTCTCTTCTTTATTGACCTGCAGAATCAATGTTCATATTCAGGCTAACAAGTTATTTCTTGGAGCTTTCATGTAGATTTGCACATTTTACACTCAAATTACTTGTAGGCCATGTTACACCATTTTAAAATTTAAGAGTTGAGACACTGAGGATATCTGCCACATATAAGGTTTTCAAAGCCCTCATGGCACCTTACCGTGGCCTTTATTGCTTTAAAATTATCTCCTTTGTTTGGCCATTACCATAAAATAAATAAATAAATAAAGACTCCAGCTTATGCAGCAACTGCAAATTAGTATCCAATTCATAAAAGAACTTATTTCAAGTCAACTGGAAAACAGTCCAATGTCTTCAAGACAATTTGTGACAAACCTGGACCCACTATCAGAATATTTCTTGACAGATTTGTCTGAAGAGCCCAAGAAATTTCTCAAGTCCAGATTGTGGATGAAAGAAATAGCCTTATCAATTTGATCTCTTCCTCCTTATATCCCTCCATGCTCCCAATTCCATTAATGCCATCCCCAGTAGACTCTGTCTCCTCCTCATCAGCAACAACTTCTGTGTCGGAAGTAGCTGAGCCCTCATTAATTGTTTCTTCTTTTTCTATGGAACGAGCATAGGAATAATCAGTGCGCATTTCTTCTAAAATGTTTTTGTGTTCAGCATGAAGAATGGCGTCCAAGCACCTGCAGTTACATAAAAATATGAAAATTTTTGCATTTATATAGACACAAAATGACCATAAATTTTATGTTCAAGCAGAAAGCCTCTTCGGTTTGATTGTTGACTAAGTATTTGAACTCTTGGATATATCATGGTGAAAGGAAATCTCAAAAATTGGGATTCATAAATAAGCAAGCACAACTTGTGTTTGGAGAGGCTCTGCATATTGTGAGAATCAATGGAATCTGGTGAAAACAACACCCCCACTGATGGGTAGGGTACAGAGGATGAGAGAGCGTGGAGTCCCAAAAATGAAGAAAAATTTTCAGTTTAATGTTCTGAGCAAGCTATGGAGAAAAACATGGGTGGAATCGATGGCATAAATTGGCATGGAGCAAGATCAGAATAACAATGTATAGTTTCATATATGGATAGGAAAAGCAGCTGCTGCATTACCATACAAGTGGGAGCAGGGAATAAAAATTTGAACGGCTGATAATGACTGGAAGCTTGGTGATGTGATCTACCGTGTGCAGAAAGTGGAATTTTTGAGGAGAAATCTTCAGAGCAACTACTTATTATGTAATAATTAGGAGAAATAAAAGGGTCTTTACAAACACTGGAAGACTGGGAATTTAGCCTATTCACAGGCCTTAATCCATTTAGCTAAGAGTAAAGCTTAGTTCATCAGAGTTGGTTCAAAACAACCCTGGCAATGGTGCTTTCACCAATAAGCGGAATTTTTAAAGCTGATTCTAAGCAAAAGGTTGAGATTGTTTCTAGACAGGGAAGAGCCACGTAAAAGGTGTTAGAAACTTCAGAAAAATGATCTCCTCACTAGAATAAGAGCGAGTGTGGAGGCATTCTCAAAATTTTAATTGGAGAAAACTGAAACAAGCAAAAAAGATAAAGGTATCAGGACTATTATGAAAGCAATGAACTCCAACAATTATGCTGGCATTCACAATAGGCTGAATGAGATACCATGAGAAAGAATCATTTTGTAAAAGAAATAAGGCAATAAACGGGTTTTATTGATATTTTAAGCATTAGTCAAGTAGTTAGTTGTTGCTTCTCCTGGCTATGAGTGTGAAGGTATCAGGCAGTTTGTTGTGCTTAATTATCATGAACAGAGGCTTCTATTATCTCATGCACGGTGCTCTAGATGGTTCAGATGATCTTCTCCCTATACAATCCTTTTCTGTCCAGTTTTTTAGAATAATAATTAAATGATTAATCTCACCCTTTCCTAATAGCTTAACTTATGAGACAAGTTGTATTTTATCATGGTATTAAAGTCGTTAATCTTAAGTTCGAAATTTGTCTCCACTCTATCTCCAGTTGAGGGAGTGTTAGAATACTGTTTAAATAATTAAATTTATTATTTTTTAATAGTTTAAAATTTTGAGACAATTGGTAATTTATTACATATCTCAGCTCCACCAAGAATAAAAAACAAAAAGATACACGATATCTTCGGCTTAGCAAAAACACAGATAATCTATTCATTCTAAATAGCTCTCTTATATTGTTTTGTGTGAATCCTTGTTTACATCCATTCATACATGCATATTCAGTCAGTTAGAAGAGGGCTGTATTTGACCGTCTGTGTGAGTGAGAAGCTGGTTAATCGGTGAAATTGCAGAAAAGTACTATTTAATTCATGTTATTTTATCTTTGATTGATCAAATATTGTTGGGTTCTAAGACTTTAGGTACTGAATGTATTAGAACTTCAATTTGTATCGTGTTGGCAAATCATGATCAAAACTTAGAGTCTAGATTTAGGCTGCTCAAAGTGTGTTTATTTGTAAAGTTGGAATCGTGTGAATTACAGGATTTATTGGCTAAATCTGCAAGGCTCAATCGATCGAAAATTAAGCTCGATCAATCGATCGAATCTTATGTAGATTATTTTTTTCTGGAGAATTTCCAACTCAGTCCTAGCACGATTTGACGTGTAGGTTCTTATATTTTACTCCAAGTATAAAAGTAAAAACTCTAGCTATGTTTTAGAAGTCTTTAATGTGCTTTGTGTTGAATCTTTTGTGAGATCTAAAAGTGTTTACCTTCATACACACTTAAGGTTATCAAGATTTATGTCAAGAACTTGGTGATCGCTTCAGTTGCTACATAAAGAACTTAAAGAAGATCTGAAACCTTTGAGTAGAGTCTCAAAGTCACAAGTAGGAGAACTTGTGGTTGCAGTAAATCAAGAAAAGAAGTAGTCCGTGGTTGCAGTAAATCAAGGAAAGAAGTAGTCTCAAAGTCACAAGTAGGAGAACTTGTGGTTTCAATTCTTTTATAGTGAATCTGTTTACCTTGAGAATAACTAGGTTAAATCCTCCCTAGGTTTTTTACCGGTTTGATTTTCTTGGGTTATCATATCGTGTGTTATTTACATTTCAGCATTACTTACATGATATAATCTGAATGTGTTAACCTAGATCTGAACAATTTATCTCACTAATCACTTGACCAAATAACTAGGTTAAACTACTTATGTTTTAAGGGGTCTAAAAACGTACAAATATGCATTACAATCAGCTACACAAAGCAGAAATCTCTCTTAAACGCACATTCACTCACAAACCCTGTACGATACTATAAAGCAAAAAATAAAAAATAAAAAATAAAAAATAAAAAATGGGGACTTATGATGAGAGAAGAAGAAACTGTTGGGTATCACCATCACCATCATCTTGTGGAGACTGAAACATCTTCAAAACAATAGCGTCTAACAACTCAACCTTTGAAACCGAGATGTACTTCTGCCTCGGCATTTTTATTCTAGAAATAGAAATAGATGTTATAAATGGATCCAAGAGGGGAATCTTAATAATGGGATTATGATACGACCCCCACCTCGGCCGCGTGTTGCACCTCTTTTCCCACGTGGGGCTATGGTTAGATCGAGGAAATTGACAGAAAAGAAGAAGGATAAATTTCTAGTTATGCTTCGAGGGATAACCGAGACCTCCTTAACAAGCAAACGCTTGATTTTTTACTTCAATATTCAGATGATTTCTTATTAATAATGCAGACTATAAATAGCCTCCAACTGAGCTTACAATGCATTCCTAATGATAAAGATAAAAAATAACATCAAGTCCTATCCTATTTCCAACTCCTATCTCTGTTGGACACTCCCAAGCAGAGTCATTATTTGAAAAGCAACCCTATAAACATAAATAAGATAACCATTAATAACTCCTAAACAAATCCTAAACAATCAGATAACTTCAACAAGCTAGAACCAATTCTTGTGCAGCAGATAACACTCATCCAAAGCAGCCAAGAGATAGTAACAACGGTGCTGCATAATTTGATAACAACTGTGCTGCATAATCTGATCTGAGCTGCTGTCCAAATCCACTTCAACAAGCTGGTTCGTAACAGATTAATAATACTATGAGGAGACTAAAAATTCTATAGTAGATCATATGTAAATAATGGTACAAATATGTATTCACAGTATTTGAGGTTTTTCAGTGTAACAAACCTCCCTAAGATTTTTTTAATAAGAAAATATAAGAGATTTTGTGTAAACAGTTTACACATAAAGTAGTACTATAGGTTTTTTTAAAAGTATTATACTCAAAACTTAATGGGGTTTTATCTATCTTTCAGGGGAAAACCAAAGGGGTTTGTTTATTTTTCCAATATTTGTCTATATCCATTATTCACTCTTTCAGATTAATAAAAATTAACAAAAATAACTTTAAGATCACGTAAAATTATCAAACTGACTGATCTATCCAACTCAAAACATCAAAGAAAACTGAAACTTAAACACCATGCAATATATATATATATATATATATGTGTGTGTGTGTGTGTGTGTGTGTGTGAGAAACTGTTACTACATAATATAGCATATATACCAATGAAATAGCATAACTTAAACACCATGAAATAGTTGTTGTTGTTGTTGTTGTTGTTTTTCTTCTTCTAGGTCATCTTGTTTTGGTACAAAGTCCCTCTTTTTCTTCTTCTTCTTCTTTTTTGGTGTCATTTCGATAACATCGTCAGTTCTGGACTCCATGGGTGGCTCTGTGGACATTTCTTGAAACCCAGTGAGAGAGGAACATCGAATTCTGATAGAACTAGAGTGAGGCTTCGTTAATGAACGGTGCGAGACTGAGACAGCGTAGAGGCTAGTGAGAGTTTGCAGAGAAACTGACATCAGAACCAACCTCCAAACCCAGTTGAGAATTCAAGAAGAAGAAGAAGAAGAAGGAGGAGGAGGAGGCAGACGAAATCTTACTAAGAGTGGTGGGGGTGGCAAAGCTGTGGCTACAAGTTTTTATGAGAACTGAGAAGCATGGCTAATTAACGGTTAAAGAGTACAACGATGTTAAGCGTAATTTCTTTTTCGTATAAGGGAATATGACAAAAAAATGGCTATTGAAAACTTTTCTACCAATCATTCTCTCTCTCTCTCTATCTCTCATCTTTGGCTTGTGTGGTTAAGTAGTATTAAAGTACAGTTTGGTAGCTTGAATATTATAAGGGCCATTTGGTACATGTGTTTAAACACATGTTTTCAGTTTTTAAATAACATTACATGTATTTTTATATACTTTTTTACCCACTATATGAACTTCTGGTTCTAATCCAATTATAAGTTTATAACTGTGTTTGTTAAAATAGTTATTCAATTTTACCATTGTGTGAAATTATAGGAAAAATATTGTTATACACTCACTATTGATACACATTTCTTTTGAAATCATGTGTTTTAAACGTGTTTTGAAGACAATTTCAATTAAAATTGCAAAATGGTGAAATAGTATAATTTTAACTAAAATCATGTTTTAAATATGATTGGGTTACCAATCGAACCATAGGGCCAAATAATTTTTTTTTTTTAATAAATATATCTAGGTTGCCACAAACCATCGGATTTGACTAATTTGACTGGGTCTTATGCAGAAATGATCTATTTAAAAACTCGTACTAGTTTAGGTGCCGAGTTACCTCATTTTTGGTTCAACTTCGCAACTTAAACCCTTTCCCTTCTAGAACCCTCAACACTTTGTGCATGAAGATGTGTCAATTCAGCTGGTCTTAGAAATCTTTTGCTCATGATTTAGAAAACCTATAGAGAGTCATTACTTTCACATATGTCTCTTATATTTCAACTTTAATTAATACTCAATCACTCCTACGGTTTTGATCATAAAGTACACTGATGCTTTATATAAAGTCATAGAAACCAACCCTCCATTTGGATGTCAAAAGGAACTAGAAGAAATAAAAATGAAATAATATATATAAAAAAAAACACCCAAATTACTTTTCTTTTCATGAGCATTTGAGCATTAATTTTCCATTTTTTCCATTTTTTTTAATTATCCTTCTTCCAGCACCAAACTATTGCCTAATACTAACTAAGCTATTAAGGAAAATATCTTCTAGAAAAATATGATAAATCATATCTTTCTAATTCTACCTCCAGTCATAGTAATTCAGCCCAAAAAAAAAAAAAAAAAAACCATCCAATCATAGTGAATAATCTGTTAAGCAGACCAAGAAAGCACCAAAAAGATACAGTAAAAATGAAATTTTATTTAGGACAGATTTTAGTTACAAAATTTGTTGTAATTTAAGGCTACAACCTTACTCAATAAAATAAACATTACTACATATTTTGAAAATTTAACCGTTGAATTGCATGTTCTTTACACTCTTAATGCACATGTCAAATTTTATATGATTTATAAACTTATATTTTATGTATAATTTTAAACTACAAAAATTAGAAATTTAATCAATTTATTGATGGCATAGTTAATGATCTTTAATTTTCTAGAAATTTTGCAAGTATGGAAGATATAAGAAGAAGATGTAATCCAATAGTGAAATTTTCAAAATTCACCTCCAATAAAAAGATATTGAGTAAGACCACAACTAATTTTATAGCTAAATTTTGTCTTTTTATTTATCTTTATGAAAATAAAAAATAAAAAATAAAAAGTAAACACATATGTGCATGTATATAGACAATCCAACCTAAATCATCTCACATTCTCTCTCAATTACAAGAAACTACATTATCCATGCGTATATTCACATAAGTTGCCCAATTTACTATAGATATGTACCCCAAAAAACATAACAATTATCTAACAAATCCCTACAATTTTTATAGATTCCCCTACAATTCTTAATGGGGATGGAAATGAATTATAGGTGAATTTATGAGAATTATGGGAAAATTAACTTATTTCGAGATAGTCACCTTCCATAGAGAAACATTAAAGAGAGAGAGAGAGAGAGAGAGAGAGAGAAATCCACTAAACGAGCTATATGAATTAAGTCATGAGTTAAATGAGCTATATGTGCTCAAATTCTAACTAACTCGTCTTAATCTCAACTAATTAACAAAAGGGATTACGACAACTATGAGAAGATTACAAGGATATGACATAATTTGGGGTTCATATATATCTCATTATCAGCACTAACCAATGGATCACACAAAAAATAAGAATTGAAAACAGAATACGCCCCGTTTTCTGAGTAACTAACCAATGGCTTAAAATTTTCTTTATTCTCCCATCCCACAAATGGTTCATTATGGCTTTTAGTATTATGGGTTGTTTCTAGAAGGTTCAAACAAATCATGGCTATGGCCAATGGTTTCTAGAATAACCATTGTTTTTGCCTATATACACACATACTGTCTTTTGCAAAACGGTGCCACTAAAAGTCATTTTATATGTAAGTACCAACTGCTTCATCAACTATGGAGCTTTTCTTCCTTTGTGGTTTGATACTCTCAGTTTTCCTTGTTTCTCTTTGTTGTGTTGTATTCCTTCTATACCACAATTCCTATGCTTCACTTCCAAATCTTCCAAGGGGTAAGATGGGCTTACCTTTCATTGGTGAGAGCCTTGAGTTTCTCTCCACCGGAAGAAAGGGTCACCCAGAAAAGTTCATATATGATAGAATGGCTAAATTCTCTTCCCAAGTCTTCAAGACTTCAATACTTGGAGAGCCGGTGGCTGTTATGTGTGGTTCGGCTGGGAACAAGTTCTTGTTTTCCAATGAAAACAAGCTTGTCACGAATTGGTGGCCGAATTCTGTGAACAAAATCTTCCCTTCCACTCAAAAATCCTCTTCCAATAAAGAATCAAAGAATTTGAGAAAGTTATTACCAAACATCATGAAAGCAGAGGCCTTACAAAGATATATAGGTATCATGGACACTATTGCACAAAGACACTTTGAGGCTGGTTGGGATGGCAAGCAAGAAGTGACTGTGTTTCCACTTGCAAAGAGGTATACCTTTTGGTTGGCCTGCAAGCTGTTCTTGAGCATTGAAGATCCAAAGCATGTTGCAAAGTTTGAAGATCCATTCAGTTTTTTGGCTTCTGGGGTCATTTCTATTCCCATAAATTTTCCAGGGACAGCATTCAACCGTGCTATTAAGGCTTCAAACTTGATAAGGAAGGAGTTGAGGGCTATCATTAAGCAGAGGAAGATTGATTTGGCTGAGAACAAAGCATCTCCCACACAGGATATATTGTCACATATGTTGCTCACCTCCGATGAGAATGGACAGTACATGAATGAGATGGACATAGCTGACAAGATTATTGGTTTGCTTATAGGTGGTCATGACACAGCAAGCGCAGCTATTACTTTTGTTGTCAAGTATCTTGCAGAATTTCCTGATATCTACAATGCGGTCCTAAAAGGTAAACTTTCCTTCACTTACCTTTTTCAATTCAATGATTCTTCTGTTCTTTGTGAATTCATATTAGTGCATTTCTTCCAATTTAAGCAAATTCCAAAAAGGGATTCAAATGATTTCCCACTGGTGATTGCATTTTTGTGGTGCTCATCTTATGGTTTGAACCTGTTAGGCTTATGCTTAAGTGATTAAATTCACCATTTCCTAATAGCTTAAGCTTTTGGGACAATTGGTAGTTTAACATGGTATCAGAGCAGGAGATCCTGAGTTCGATCCCTAGTTTTACTCTACCTCTCATTTAAAATGTTAAATTCCCACTTATTGGGCCCCTACTTATTAAGGGGAAGTTTAAGCCCACAAGTGAGGGGAAGTGTTAGACTTATGGTTAAGTGATTAAATTCACCATTTCCTAATTGCTTAAACTTTTGGGACAATTGGTAGTTTAACAGAACCTCACCCCCTTCTCAGCTTCCCTCATTTACTTATCTGGAAAAAATTAATAAATAAATAAAAATTTTCAAAATATATTCTTTGAGTGATAGGAAATAATAAAGAAAACATTAAATTTAAAAACATGATGTTTTTTCAAAATTTTTGACTTGTCCAGTTGTGAAATAAGTTAAAAATTGTGAAGGAACAACGTTGTTCCTTCACAATTTTTTTCCAATATTTCAAAATAAATTTAATGCATGTTATTTTTTACAATAAAAAAACATATATATTCATCATAAAAAAAATATATAAACAGATGGTGACATACTTAATACAATATTAATTATTGAAAACTCTCAAAATATAAACATAAAGAGCTCCATTATGTTTTCTCATTAACATTATTAATAATGTTTTAATGAATAACTAAATGATAAGTCATAAAAGAAAAATTCATAAAAGACTATTAAGTAATTCAAGTTTAACTTATTAAGGAATATATTAAGAATGTTGACACAAATATAAGTAGAAACAATTCACTTAAGAAATTTTAAATAAAATAAAAAAGAGAAAAAAAACTGTGAAATGAAAATAATTTAAACCATTTCTACATATATAAATTAAGAGATACTTTTTTTTTTTTTTTTTGTATATAATCAAAATAAATCATGGGAGATAATGTCTTCATTGATTTTGTTCCTTAATACAGGCTTTTCTCTTCTCAACAAAACCAAAATTTCAAAACATTTAAAAAATTATGTGGAGTACATAAAGAAAAAAACCCACACGCTTTTAAGAGTTTGTTAGGGTTGAAAAGGATTACAAAGAATTTACTGAAATTTACTAGATTTGAACAAGTCTTATGCTTTATTTTTCACTAATTCATTGATCCAACTAACCAAGTTGGTTTGGCTTTGATAACTATTCTAGAATGAGAAATGCTAGAGGTACAATCTGTTTTACAACAAAATATCATGCTTAATTTATTTGCATTTGGATTAGGGTTTATTGAAAAGATTATTGATTTGTTTACTGAAAGTTGGCAAATATATGATTCAGTTTAAAAAATAATATATAGTTTAAAAAGCTTAAGATAAAAAAATGAAATAAGTTCAAGTTACATCTAGTGTAACTCTTATAAACTTTTTTTTTTTTTTTTACACCATAGATTTCTCAGAGATCTAATGGTTTAAAAAATATCATTAAATGCTATTGTTTTTCACTTTACTACCTAATTAATACTAGCATTCTCTCTCCCTTTCTCTCTCTCTCCTTATTTATTGCTTTCCACCATATAATTTTTTTTTTAACACAATCTAACAAAAAAAAAAAAAAAAATCCCAACTCTGTCCAACATTTAGTATCTCTAAACAATTCGTAGTGGGCAACTTTTCTAACAATAATCGACAACATTTGATATGTTTCTATGTGGAGTTATATCAAAAGATTCAAAACCACTAAAAACATCAACTAGAAGAAGAACCAATAAATATATAAACAAAAAAATTAATAACAATAGAGACCAAATCTTTTGACACCCAAATGGGAGAAATTATACAGTTCTCTGGTGGACTACGTCATCTGTCCACCATTCCACTAAAAAACTACCACTTGTTTAAAATTGCTGAGTCAGTGTTTTAAAAAAATTTCCAATTCAGCAATTTTAAACAGGTGTTAGTCTTTTAATGGAATAGTGGACCATATCACTTGTCCACCATGTGGACCTTATAATTCTCCCCAAATAGGGCATTAAAGTGTTCTTTTTTGCCTTTTCGAGCAAAACTCTGTTTTAGGTGTGTATATTCATAGTCATTATGCCTACTCTTCCGAAAGAAGACATAAATCCTGTCCACCAAATTACCACAGAAAAATTCAGTGGAACATTATCAACGATGATGTAGAGTTGTTCACCTACAGTCACTTTGTTTTACTTGAGTTCCCATGCCCTAGCAAGTCACATTTTGTTCCCTCACAAAGGCACTCCTGTGGGTTTGCATAGAAATAATCTTCCTCCTTTGGCTTATCTACAATAACCCTACGATGAGTTGGTTGTCCCATTCTTTTCTCATGAACCAATGCAACGGCAACTACAAACTCATTCCATGAAAGTGTTCTATTGTGATGCATATCCGATAACGGTACAAGACTTTTCCAATCTAGCAGGATGGTTTTTTTAAACCCAAGATACCTGTAAATCAGAAAAATCTTCAATATCTTTCAGAAATGCAATAGTTTAGCTGTTTTGCCATTGAATATTAAAGCCCACCTCGTCATGGTGGTTATACAAACCTGCGATGACCTTCCACAACTTTTGCCATGTTTCCATCGTAGACGGGAATGATGACTCTTGTTATGGGTAGTTTTGTGAAATCAATGATTACGGGATTATTTTTCAATTTTTTTTGTTAGATTGTGTTGAAGAAAATATTATTTGGTGGAAAGAAATAATTAAGGAGAGAGAAAGAATGATAGTATTAATTAGGTAATAAGGTGGAAAACAATAATATTTAATGGTGTTTTTTAAACCGTTAGATCTCTTAGAAATCTACGGTGTAAAAAATGTGTAAGTTAATTTATAATAGTAAAAATAATTCTTTTTATTGATAGTAGTAAAGGAAATTTGAAAGAAAAAAAAAATCGCTACAATAATTATTGCTTCAAAAACTTATTAGAAAACTTTATATCATCCACCATTCCTCAAATTCTATTGTTGAGTTGTAATGGATATAACTTTATAAATAAAACTAAATTTGTCAGTATAAAAAGACAAAGTTAAATGTTATTATTTAAATGATGTCACATTACGTTTCAAAAAAAAAAAATGATGTAACATTAAATATATTTTTAATTTGTAATATATAATTGAAACCACGAATTGGATCCATTTCTTACTTTTATGGCAAGTTTTCTTATAAATTTAAAATAAAAGTTAAATCACACTGATACAAAATCATTGTTTAGTCATCTTCATTCATGTTTTTGTATCAAATAGAGCAAATGGAGATTGCGAAATCAAAGAACCCAGGGGAGTTACTTGACTGGGATGACATTCAAAAGATGAAGTATTCATGGAATGTTGCCTGTGAAGTGATGAGACTTGCCCCACCCCTTCAGGGTGCTTTTCGAGAGGCCATTAATGACTTTATTTTCGCTGGTTTCTCTATTCCCAAGGGTTGGAAGGTTGGTATATTCATTTTTTTTTACACCATTGCTTGATGCTTATGCTTATGCACATGTGTTTTTGTATCATGGTATATATGTTTTTGTACTTTGTTATACACTTTAATTTGGATGCTTATATTCCCATAAAAAAAAAAAACAATAATTTGGATGTTTATATTTGCAATAACTTTACATTTTAAATTTTTGTTAATTTTATAGTTATATTGGAGTGCAAATTCAACACATAGGAATCCAGAATTCTTCCCAGAGCCTGAAAAGTTTGACCCCTCAAGATTTGAAGGGAATGGACCATTACCATACAGCTATGTACCATTTGGAGGAGGACCTAGGATGTGTCCTGGAAAAGAGTATGCACGCATGGAAATTCTAGTTTTCATGCATAATGTTGTGAAGAGGTTCAACTGGGAGAAGTTGCTTCCTGATGAGAAGATTATTGTGAATCCAATGCCCGTCCCGGCCAAAGGGCTTCCCATCCGTGTTCTTCCTCACCATGCTTAGCCCAATGTTACCGGCACCCTAATTCCACCATCTTACTCAATGTATGAAGATAAATTAGGGTATGTGAGATAATTGAATGCCATAGCTAATAGCCTAATAGTGAGTAATTATCTTTCTTTCTTTTTTATTTTTATTTTTGTATGTACAGAATTTCTTTAGAAATCACAAAATGTTACCTTAATTTACTTGCAGACCACCCCCACCCGATATTTTTTTGCTGATTTGTAATGCCTTCCATACAAGTCTGTCGCTCACAAGGGTGCAAGACCATCTTAGAAACAATAGCTATTTCGTAAAAGTGGTTCAATAAATTTTTTTTTTCCATAAATAATATCTTGACATGATCTATAAAACTAATTAACTCAAAATTTTTTAATTTTACCATCATAATTAAAAGAGGGGTATTGTAAACATCCCATTTTATACTGGTTACTAAACTCAAACTCTTAGTCCCCAGTGATGATACTAGAAGGCGAAAGTCTTGGTCAAATAGAGCATGAGCTGGAGTTTGTAAAACGAGAAAATCATGGAAAAGTTCCTACAATTGGGTCCTTCAACTTTGGGCATTAAAGTCGAAGTAGTCATAACCCCAAAGCTACAACAAGAGAAGTCAGCATTTAAATCAACTCATGAGCGCAATATGAGGAAGTAAAGGACAAGGAAAATAAGTCTTTACCTCCCAATTACTTGGTGAACAGACTGAACCATATGTGGAAACAATGTGGCATAAGTAGATCCATAATGAAAGTCCCTGATATGGTCCACATCCTCTAAAAATGGAAGTTGATGGGTCTTTGGTGATGAAGAGACATGGAAAAATTCAATAAGTTTGGATGAGATGAAACAATGAAGTAATCAAGGAAATTTGCTGAGAACAAGAAAATTTTGATGAGAATAAGGGAAAAAAAAATTGGCTAGACAAGAAGGAAGCTTTGGTTAGGAGTGGGAGTGGAAGAGTTTAAAAAAAAAAAAAAAAAAAAAACTAGTGTGTTTGAAAGTTTGGAGGGAGAGGAGAGTAGAGGGTAAGAACAGGAGGTAGAGGAGAGGGGAGGGAAATTATAGATTTATGTATTTATAAAGAGCCAAGTTTCCTATAACAAATCTTGAGGTACAAAAGTCCCACAACATTGATAGTTTATATGACAATAAAATAGTTAAGTATTTATAAGTTTTTTTTTTCTTTTTAAATTACAAACATAAGTTATTTTTTAGAATAATTAGATTCAAACTAATAAGAAGCCTTACTTTTGAATAACTAAATCAACCTTAGCAGTCCAAAATACAAGAAAACAAAAGGCATAAATAAGTTGTTTGTTTAGTTATTCATTCTCTAGTTTGTGGACAATCCTCTTTACATATGAATGGCAGGTTCAGTGTGTTGTTTCAAATTTAAAACATTGAATTAGAAACAAAGCAAAATAATGGTCTTTGTCCGTGTCATGTAGTAGTAGCAGTGAAAGCAATGAAGTTTCCATCCTCATCACTAGCGGATTCATTGTCAGAAACTTCATCATCACTAAGGGTTACAGCCATAGGTTTACCCTTAGACCTCAAGTATGTAGGACATTCAGATTTTAAATGACCATACCCTTGACAACTATAACACTGTTGTCCCAAAGAATTATTAGAAGGCTGACCTACTTTCTCCTTAGGTTTTTTAGTGTTATTAGCCTTAGTGGGATCATTCCTCCTGAAATTTATAGGTTCAACAGTGTTCTTGCCTCTTGCCCTTCTGTTATTGTTCCTAAGAAAGTTTCTAAAGTTCTTGGCAAGATAGGCAATCTCTGTAGTAGAGAGTTCATCATCAAATCCACCATCCTCAACATCATCAACAGACTTAAGAGCCATTGATTTGGATTTGTTAGTCGTAGGGAGGTCTAACTCATAGGACTGAAGAGATCCTACAAGTTCATCAACAGGGATGGAGTCTACATCCTTGCTCTCAGTGATGGCAGTCTCTTTGGGTCTAAAATCCTCAGTCAAAGATCTAAGAATCTTCCTAACAATTTTAGGTTAATCATAGATTTCACCCAGATTATAAGCAGAATTAATAATATCATTCAATTTAGCATAGAATTCATCAAAAGATTCATCATCATTCATTCTAATGCTTTCAAATCTAGAGGTTAACTGCTGCAATTTATTTATCTTAACTGCCTTTGTGCCTTCATGCACAGTCTGGAGGATTTTCCAAGTAGTATGAGCAACCTCTACATTAGAGATTCTCTTAAATTCCTCCATGGAAACAGCATTAAAAATAGCATTCATAGCTTTGCTATTGAAAGCGGCTGCCTCCTTTTGAGAAGTTTGCCACTCACTCACAGGAGTAGTGGGCTTCTCCCATCCGTACTCAACGGAATTCCAAACTCTCTCATCAATGGATTTCAGGAATGCTTTCATCCTTACTTTCCAATAAGCATAGTTGTTTCCATCAAAGTGAGGTGGAACAACAAGAGAGTGTCCGTGTTCCATGACAACGGGGGTCAAGGATCAGCTAAAAGATCAAAGGATCAAAAACAAAAGCTACCCGCTCTGATACCACTTGTCAGTTCGTTTAGACCCCTTAAACTCAAACAAATTAACCTAGAGAATTAGTCAAGTGATTAACTTAGGTAATTTAAACAAAACTAGGTTAACACAAATATATCAAAAACAATATAGCAGCGGAAAATAAAGAACACAAAGATCTGATGACCCAGGAAAACCAAACCGGTAAAAAACCTGGGGAGGATTTAACCTAGCTATCCTCAAGGTAAAACTGAATCCACTATGAAAGAATCGAAGTTTACACAATAAGACTTAGACCACTAACATCCTATTGCTACCCAAGTGTAGGAAACTTACTACCACGACCACATGATAGCTCCGAGATCCACGGAGTCCTTCTTTCTTGAATTCTTCAACAATCCACAAGCGCACCTGCTTGTATTTCTTTAAGATCTTTGATTCTGCAACTGTTTGATTTACCAAGCTCTTGACATGAGTCTTGAGTTTGGAAACCCTAAGTGTATGTGAAGGCAAACACCTCTAGATCTCACAATAAGATTCACAAACACAGCAAAACAGAACTCTAAAAACGTGGCTAGGGTTTTCCCTTATATACTTAGGGCAAAACATAAAACCCTATACATTAAATGAGCTAGGGCTGAGTTGGAAAATTCTGCAGAAAATCAATCTGCACGACTTTCGATCGATCGAGTCTAATTTTCGATCGATCGAGTCAGGCAGAAAGTGCACAGTGAATTCTGCATAAAACTCGATTCCAACTTTACATGAAGAGCCATACTTTGAGCAAGTCTTACACAAGACTAAACATTATTTTGATCATGGTTTGCCAACATTACAAATTGAAGTTCTAATACATTAGTTCCTAATTCTTAGAACCTAACAGGAAAGCATATTGAGATTGAAACGGAAATACAATGAATCTCTGGTTATGTACTTGATAGAAACTTTTTATACTTAGCATACTTTATATGATGTTCGAATGTTTGTAATAGTTTTTCCTTAATACATATTACTATGTTTAAAATTAATATATTTCCAAAGAAAATACAAACGTTACATATGTGTCATCTTTTATGAACTTTTCATATGTAACAACTAAAGTTCTGAATAGCAATACTTATTCTTCTATTACAACATTTTTTATTCTCAATAATAAAGATGATTATTCTTAACATAACCTCCTTATAGTTTATCAAAAGTGCCTTTGGTCTTCCATATGAGAAGAAATATAATTTGTATCCTCACTCCTCCGATCCATTTGATGTAACAATTACTAAATAAAAAAAGTAGATACAATGGAGGCTTTTTCACTTCTTTTATTCTTCTGTTAAGCATGATATACATCACATAAAAATGTCCACCAAGTACAGAAGCATAGTGTTTCAATGAAAGAAAACACAACTTGAAGGAATAATTATCGATGCTATAGACACAATCTCCGATTTTCATATATTATTGACATCATTTTATTATCTATCATCAATAGCTTGCCACCTCAATATTTATGAAAAAAGTTGTGTTTGTAAACTTATTGATAACTAAGAAAAATTCTTTCGATCTACTATCCCAACTATCATATCCTTCCTTAGAGTTGAGCTAGGTGATGAATATCAATTGGGTAAGTGTCAGATTGTGACTAAGCATTGTATGCTTTTCCTGCAAAAATCAAATTCAGCACCTCTGCAGGATGCAACATATCCCAAAACACCATACTGAGTCCTGTTACTACATGGAGTGCTTAGTGGAATACATGTTACCATCCCCGTCTCTACTTCACAGCATGGCTTGTTTGCGTTTGCAAGACCTGAAATTGACAACAAGATCACTAACACATTAACCTTTTCTTCTTAAAAGATATATACAAGATTTCCTACCATAATGCAACTATTGTCCTAAATATCTTGGCTTACCAAGTCAATGCACTTCTCAACACCCATTACAATCTGGAAAAAAATATAGAATTCTCTGCATGCTAGCAATGTTTTTCCTGTCACATGCATGATGCATGGTATATTTTTGTGAGTTCTATTACAAATTTAATTAACAGAATTCACCATTATGTGAGACGATAAAATCTTATACTTCGAAACATTGAATAGTTGCTCTTGCTATCGTATCCAATTGGCCCCTTTCAAGATGATATTACTCTCACTATCCCACTTATTTATATGAAAAGAAAAAGAAAAAAATTGCAATTTATACCCCTATAATTTAAGGGAGTAACAGATTAAACCTGAATTTTAAACGAATTACAAATTAAATTCAATAGTTACAAAAGTAAAAATTAAATGTTGAAATTTCAAAATATAATATATTAAGACCCTAGCTGATTTTAGACTCCAAAACACAATGCAGTTCCACTTACATGGAATAAGGTTTAATTTGTTACTTTTTAAAATAACCTCAAGATTTTATTTATTAATTTTTATATTATAGGATTTAATTTGTCAGGTTTCAAAACATCAGGATTAAATTTGTTACTTTTTAATTGTATAAAGTTTAATTTGTTACACCCCTTAAATTACATAATAAAATAAAAGTTTTAATCTATATACTAGCGGATGAAGCATCTCCTGCAGCCAAAGTGTTCACATAAATAAATGTTGCACCACCTAGACTGTTGTTGAGGTCATCAGCGAGTGATTCAAGCCTGTTGTTAAACATTTGGACTGCATTGTTGATGACATCTACACACGATGAGCCATTTGTGCCATACCTAGCCATTTCAAATGGAGTACAGCCTAAATGACCCAACCCAAAAAGTGCTACCTTCCTTGCTCCAAGTCTGTACAAAGCCTGGCTTCAAGAAAGAGGCAAATTATATGAAACCCCAACAGTTTTTCACCTTAAAATAAATAGGCTAGAATCCTTGAAATCAAATGATAATATACATAACAATTTTCAAAATCTTGTCAAAATCTTGTTCACAAATGTTGAGATGAAATATTGTGACTAATCTCTATAATACTAAAAGCTGAAGTGTAGCATTCAATGTTGCTACGCTCACATTGAGCCACATTAGCAGCCATGTCATTTCCATTATCTTTTCTGAATTTGTCTTATAATTTTAAAATAATTTTTATCAATTTTAAAATACTGATAAATATAAAATAATTTCCAACTCTATTTCTATCATAAAACCCACTTCTTATCTATTTAATTCTGCCATAAAACCCAATCCCAATGCTTTTCAACTGAAACCTTTGTGAAACCCTTTGTTTTCTTCCTTTCCTTTTGTTGCAAGCACGTCACTTTTTTTTGGGTAATCTTTATTGATTGTTTATTTGAAAATTAATTCTTAGTGGCAAATTTGATGCAAATGTTTGAGTTTTATCGTCTGCTAACCATTTGGCATAGGATATATACTAAAAAAAAAAATTGCTAGAAAAAGAGATATTAATCGACAAACGTTTGAGTTCCACTGTCTGCTATACTTTTGGCATTGGATAAATATTTAAAAAAAAAAAAACTGCCAGAGAAAGAGATATAAATGAACATATATCAATAGAGATTAGGGCGCATCCATAAGTCACAAAGAGAGAATCCGATATGATGCAGAGAGAGTTGGAGAAAGATCTGAGGGAGGCCTCTTCACTATTGTACTGTCAGACCAATCTCCCTCCATCTTCCAGTTCCACACAGTTGTCTGTAAGTTTTAATTTCTTGAAAACTTGAGAATGGTGCTAGGGTACGATCATGGGTGCTACTTTTTTCAATATCTGACCCAGGCTCAATATCAAACCATTTTTCTCGGTAATTTTCAACAAATATCTTGTCATACTGTCTTCAACTAATCTCTTATCCTATTGTCTTCATATAGGTTTGCTGTCAATTTAGGGATTTGTTGAAACCAAGGAAACAACCTAGATGATCAAATTCTACCTGAATTGTTTCTAGGTTTTGTTCCTTTGCTTTCATGAGTTTCAGTTTCATGTTTTGTTTTGCTTTGTTTTTTTGTTTTTTTTTTTTTTTTTTTTTTTTGTTTTTTTTTTTTTAACTTTTCTAGCTTGCTATTTGGGTTATTAGAGAAGAAGAGAAGGCAGTGGAGCAAACATAGGCCAAAAAGGGAAAAGATTTTTCAAATCCACAATGATTACAAGGTTTCATTCCCTAACAGGTATTTCCCAAAAAAACTAAAAATTTTCGCTGGTATTTTCATGCTATGAGAAGTCCTTGCTTTTATGAATATAGGTGCATGATGTTTAGTGCTTCCTCCAACTTTATAGAGCCCACATATAAATCACATAGGATATCACCATTCACCAACTGAACACTTCTCTTAACTTGTGTCAAATCCACATGTTAGGGGCTTGAGTGAGTATGGTTGATTCCACGATGTTATATTAATCTACAACAAATTTGAAACCATAACCTTGATTTTGACACTGAGAAGAAATGCAAGCCTTTTGTTGTAAAATTAGTCTTTGTCACATTCCAGAGATGGTGATGATAAATACCTATAAGCCATTACTTTTAGTTGCAGAGAAATTATTAATCTATCAACTATCAAACTATTTGACTAAGGCAAATAACATTTTGAGCTGATGATGGATTTTTCTTTGCATGTTTCCCTCATTAGGCACATCTCTTAGGCCAGTTTAGTTGCCCATGAATTAAAACCATTCATATTTTGCATAATTCTACATTCACAAATTGTCACTACAGTGGATAGAATGACTTATTTGTGCAAATTCATGAAATGCCACTCCAATTTTTTTCATTGTAATAAGTTATATGGTTTCACGTTTGGCTATGTTTTATGCTACATCATTTGTTGTTTGAAATAAGTTAATGGTTTTTTGTTTAGCTATAATGTGGATTTTAGCAAAAGATTTTTAATTTTGTTTTGAGAAAATTGGAATATGTTTGAATTCAAAAATGGCTTGAGAGAGAGGTTATGATTAGTTCAAAAACCCTTTTATGATTGTCCAACCCTATATGCAATTAAGCATGCATGGTTGTGTGTATCTTTCTAATTGGGAATAATTAATTTCATTAAATGTCTTTCTTATAATTGGAGGGTATTTTTTAAAATTGTAGGTTTGGAGAATTGACAGGTTTTTACTTGAGTTCTTCTATGATGTAGAAGGTACATTTTTTGATGTGCCACAGTATGCATTCTTTGGTAAAGATGTTGAGTTGGAGGATTGCCATTCTTCATCGCTTGGAGTTTTTGAAATGGTTAATGATGTTTTTATTTTAATTTTAGGAGTTTCCCTCTTACCTATTTCTTTATTTGGCCCTTTGTTTTACTGATCTACTTAAAATTTCTTCTTTTAATTCAAGGTTTTTTGAGCTTGGTTTGATCTTATTGAAATAAAAAAAGTTTTTGAGCAAGGTATGCTTCTTTAGTTTTAGATATTAGTTTCTGCATGTCAATGTCTTTTAATTAGTATGTTTTGTTTGTATATTTTGCTACTATAGTTTCTTTTTTCTTTTTTTGGGTTTCTTCATTGCATGTTATATAATTTATTTGGAGTTTGATATTAGAATTCATGTTCATTTTATGAAATATTAACATTATGTTAGAATTATTTTATTTTATTTTATTTCTAGAGCCTAATTAATTTTGTTTTGCATATAATTTTAAACATAAAAGCCAATTAGGACTACATGTAGTGCATAATTGAACATAAGTATAGGATTTAGAGGTCAGGCTTGGTACAATTATATTTACCTTCCACAAAACAAGTCACTATGGTAGTTTGAAATACTATAGTAGGGCCCATCTTTTTTTTGTTTCAAGTAGTCACAAATCACATAAACCCCAAAATAATTTTGATTCCATTCTTTTCTGGCAAAATCTTTTTGTTGATAACAATATACTCCTATGAAACTAAAGCCCCAGTTGTTTCCAATTGATGATGGCACTCGGAACAAAAAATTAATTTTTTGATAAGTGAGATTTAAAGTAAATAAAAACCTTATGAGTGTGTAGTATGAGAATTTAGTAGCACAATCGTTTTCAATACATAAAATTAAATTCATTGCTTTCCATATGATTTACTTTTCACAGTATAATTAAGCATAATCCTCACATGAAGCTTTTTTTTTTTTTTTGTGTACATTGTTAATTTTTAATTGTCATGGTTTTTTGTAGTTCTTTTGGGCACTAATATATATATTTGTCTCAATTTTGTGATAATTTGATGAGCATTTTCTTTCATTGTTGCTTTTAATTATTTTTTTATAGGTTTGGGAAGAATTTTAGACTTGCATTTTCATTTTTTCTTTTTCTTTTTTCAGCTAAAAGTAATTGCCTCTTTTCAGTAAAAAAAATTTCAGCTGAGGTTTTGGTTTTTTTTTTTTTCATCAAGCCAGTGACGTAGGCTGCTTAGATTTTGTACAAAATGTGACTTTTACTTGAAACCACCAACTGATAACTTTCAATCTACAAAATTTTTGACACACATGAGATGGGATATAGAAGAAGGATGCTTAGGTCAGACCATTAGGTGGAATGCTCTCATAGCATTGAGCAATCATGGTAATTCTTGCTGCTACTATTGGCTTGCAAGAAGTAATGGGAGGACATGCACTGTTATAGCAGTAATTTATCTAGAGAGTTTAGTTTGATTTGCATTCTGGTTATGGAAATGTTCTCTCAAACATCACTATGTTAGGTTTTGAAGTTACAATTGCTATATAATATTTTTTCTTTTCAATGGCCTATTGTAGTAATTGTGGAAATTGTTATCAGATGAATACAAGTATCTGGGGTGTGCAACGATTTGCTATTCAAGATCTGATGATTAGTAAGTATTTGGTTCCAAAAATACAAAAGCCAAGAGTGGGAAGTAGTGGCAGATTTTTTTGGGGCTGTTTGCTTTTGTGGCCAAATGTCAATTGGGCAAGAGCTTTTTATGTGATGTTATGCATCTAAGTATGCATCGAAAAGGTGTTTGGCATGGTAGCAGTATGAAACTGAGACAACTAATAATGAAATTGAAAATTAGGAAATGATTTGTTTGCACTTTAGAAGCAAGTTGAATCTAGATTGGCTCTTTAGTTAAAGGATCATGTAGAATAATTGTTCAAAATTTTCTTTCAATTTATTTTTATTATTATTATTATTATTATTATTATTATTATTATTATTATTATTATTATTATTATTATTATTATTATTATTATTTTGTGTTGAAAAATGTGATGCAAACATCAACTGGTGTAAAATGTCATTTTGGTAAACTTTGTTAACAGTAACCCCTCTAATTGGCCATTGAAACAAAAGTGCATAAATATTAACCATAAGCACATTCAATCCAAATAAACTCCACTCTTAAGAACTTATCACGGTTGGTTTTACACACCCTTTTAGACCCAAACACATTATACCATTAAAAAAGTTTAAAATGTTATTAAACTATAGATTTACAACTCAAAATGATGTTATACATCTTTTCTTCTTTTTAATTTGTAATTTGTAATTTTAATTTTCAATAGAATGTAATTTATGGTGTCCACTACACAATGATTACTCTTTATAGAATAAAAGAAAGATTAAATCTATTTTTCAATAGCTTTCCCGTGCATCGCACGGGTTAGCGACTAGTTCTAATAAAAATGATATCAATGCATGTGAAAATGATGTTATTCCAATCAATTTGTCACGTCAACATTGTGAAAAATACTAATAACTCTTGAATAAACCTCATTGGTCCCAATTTCAGTATTCTACTATATACTTTAGCAACTACAATAGTTAATGTGTTTTCCATTTTAAACTAACTAACTAACTAATTAATTAACTAACTAACTATATATATATATATATATATATATATATATCAAAGTGTGATAGGCTGCGATTAGTAAAGCGGGACCACTATAAATGTGGGATAAAAATTTGTATTTGATAATATAAATCATACAAAATCAGTCAAGGAAAGCACCTAACCCTTAATTGTTGAGAATATTGATTAACAAGAGCTGTAGCATATTGATCTGGGGTGTAGAGGTGACTTGTTGGGTAAAACTGTGGCATGAAGTAGTTGTTAGTGTAAGCATTGTTGCCCATTCGGACTTAGTATATGCACTTGCTTAGGTAATTCGCGGTTGTGTTGTTGTCTCTGAATATAGCAGCAATGCGTGAGACTGTAGTAAGGTGATTTCCTAACTGTGCATCCATGCTAATCCGAGCACCCTGTGTGTGAGATATAACAAATATGTATTAGGGTACACAAAACATTTTTTTTTTTTTATTACATCCTCACCCCTTGTTTTATTTAGAGGTTGTCATAGTGGACATTGGGTAGGAATAAAAATCATCTATCTCATGAGTGTTCCTCTCTATACTTTATCAATGATAGTATGCTATATGTTCTCCTTCTTTTCCCCTTACTAAAAAAGATAAAAACATGTGGCATACTGCAATTAGTAGAGTATAGAGTAGAACATTAAAGATGTAATTGAAGGTATTTATTCGTTAGATTAGTATAGGACTCTACAAGCTGAATAAAATTAAGTACTAGGTAGTCATGCTTCCAAAAATTCCGACAGAACCAAAAGCCTCTTTATTATGAATTGGAAGCCAAGGATGAACACTTATCTAAGAGGAGGAAATAAAATAGGCGAAAGAACAAGTTGGAATAATATATTAGAAAAAATGGTGATAGAATGACAAACGTATAATATATGTACATATAAATGTATTCATTTTTTGAAAAAATATATATTGTTTGTATATTACATTCAAAACTCAAATTAAGTTGAAAAATTACATGATTTCTATAAGGACACAGATTTGGCTATCCAGCCCAAAAGGCCCAAATACAATGAATTTGTAGAGAGTAGGTAAAGAAAGCTGGGTTAGATTAAATTAGACTATCAACAAGATGAGTTTGGGTCACAAGTAGAATGAAATAAAAGGTTTAATTTCCAGAAAAAGTCCTCGGCGAAGGTCCAAGAAGGTCAATATTGATCGTTAATGTTCTTAATTTAGATACAAGTTCAATTCTTCCTCTCTACCGTCTTTCTTTCTCCTCTTTGTTATGAAGGATTTCTTCACATTATGTAGTTCTTCCCAGATCATCTTGATCATACATTTGTTGATCATCTGAGTCTTTACTCAAGTACTTGTCCCATCATGCATCTTCTTTGACCTTCTGTGAGCTGCGGTGGCCAAGGTCACACTGTTCAGGGGTCTTCTCCACATAAATGCGAACAGAAGAGCAAGTGCAGCACATTTAATACGGTGACAACAACTAGTTTTCCTTAGATATTTTCTTGTGGGCTTCCTTCCCTTCAGTTATGATACACGTCTCCATAGTTAGGGTTATGTGAGGATTACTCCTTGGATCACCCTCATTCATCTCAAACATATCAAATTCCATTTTGGGATTTTTCATATTCATTTACCTCATTTTGAACTTTACCTCGTCCTCGAATAAAGCTTAAGGCCCAATACATGGATTTGGGCCTTTATCCCTACAATAGCCCTTCAAAACTTCGGTTTTTCCCTCTTATCCAAGGAGAAAAAGTGGGGTTTTGATTTTAAAGAGATATGTTCATTTATTTTCCTTGTTCACACGTGCCAGATTACCATTCTGCATGTCACACGAGCGCTACTGACACTTCGGAGTTCGCGAGGCGCTATTAATTACTCCAGACGGTGTTATGTCCCCACATCCAATGATGAGGCGTTGATCCAACGATGGGCATCATTCTTTGAGTTTTTGTAGTGCGGGAGGTGAAGGGACGCCTCGTTCTTGATGCACAATCATTAAATTGACAACACATGTCCTACACGATTAATTACTCAACATTATTATCGTATGGCAACGTATCGAAGTCAGGTCTCTCTCATCAAAAATGAAATCGTCATCCCCTTAGTCCGTCTCCTGTGGGGTCACGGACTAATGTGATGAGGGGGCAGTTGACGGGGGTAAAATCCATTAGGGTGATAGACCTAAGTTTTTATTTATTGATATTAATGTTTGAGGTGGACGGATCCGATGATGACGGAAACTTAGTGGACGGGTACACGTGTCACCAATAGAAGTAACTTGCGATACACGCATCGTTAGGATATGTAGAGTCCCAGTGGGAATAGAATCTCGATATAAAAGGGATTCCGTAATGTTCGCCCAATCAACGACAAAGTTTTATATGAAAAAGACTTCTTACTCAAGGAAAGAAGGTCGGTTCTATACTACTATAAAAACCCCAAGGGCTCCCATAGAAAAGGTACGCATATTATTCCCCAACTTTGGCACTCTAGGGTTGTGAGTATCTACTAACTTAACATTCGGAGGATCCTTGGCCGGTACCACACCGGTATCCTTTCAAGGTTTTTCTTGTTTTGTGTTTGCAGGTTGCATCGAGTGTGAGGAGAAACTTTGCAGCTTACTGACGATTTTTCAAGCATCATCAAGTACTAACTGCTTCATCAACTATGGAGCTTTTCTTCCTTTGTGGTTTGATACTCTCAGTTTTCCTTGTTTCTCTTTGTTGTGTTGTATTCCTTCTATACCACAATTCCTATGCTTCACTTCCAAATCTTCCAAGGGGGAATATGGGCTTACCTTTCATTGGTGGGAGCCTTGAGTTTCTCTCCACTGGAAGAAAGGGTCACCCAGAAAAGTTCATATATGATAGAATGGCTAAATTCTCATCCCAAGTCTTCAAGACTTCAATCCTTGAGCTTGTCACGACTTGGTGGCCGAATTCTATGAACAAAATCTTCCCTTCCACTCAAAAATCCTCTTCCAGTAAAGAATCCAAGAATTAGAGAAAGTGATTACCAAACATCATGAAAGCAGAGGCCTTGCAAAGATATATAGGTATCATGGACACTATTGCACAAAGACACTTTGAGGCTGGTTGGGATGGCAAGCAAGATGTGATTGTGTTTCCACCTGCAAAGAGGTATACCTTTTGGTTGGCCTGCAAGCTGTGCTTGAGCATTGAAGATCCAAAGCATGTTGCAAGTTTGAAGATCCATTCAGTTTTTTGGCTTCTGGGATCATTTCTATTCCCATAAATTTTCCAGAGACAGCATTCAACCGTGCTATTAAGGCTTCAAACTTGATAAGGAAGGAGTTGAGGGCTATCATTAAGAAAAGGAAGATTGATTTGGCTGAGAACAAAGCATCTCCCACACAGGATATATTGTCACATATGTTGCTCACCTCCGATGAGAATGGGCAGTACATGAATGAGATGGACATAGCTGACAAGATTATTGGTTTGCTTATAGGTGGACATGACACAGCAAGCACAGGTATTACTTTTGTTGTCAAGTATCTTGCAGAATTTCCTGATATCTACAATGAGGTCCTAAAAGGTAAACTTTCCTTCACTTACCTTTTTCAATTCAATGATTCTTCTATCTTTGTGAATTCATAGTAGTGAATTTCTCCCAATTTAAGCAAATTCCTAAAGGGAGTTCAAATGATTTTCCACTGGTGATGGCATTTTCTTATACACTTAAAATAAAAGTTGAATCACACTGATACAAAATCATTGTTTAGTCATCTTCATTCATGTTTTTGTCTTAAATAGAGCAAATGGAGATTGCAAAATCAAAGAAACCAGGGGAGTTACTTAACTGGGATGACATTCAAAAGAAGAAGTATTCATGGAATGTTGCCTCTGAAGTGATGAGACTTGCCCCACCCCTTCAGGGTGCTTTTTGAGAGGCCATTAATAACTTTATTTTCGCTGGTTTCTCTATTCCCAAGGTTGGAAGGTTGGTATATGCATTTTTTTTTTACACCATGCTTATGCTTATGCACATGTGTTTTTGTACCTTGGTATATATGTTTTTCTACTTTGTTATACACTTTAATTTGGATGTTTATATTTGCCATAACTTTACATTTTAAATTTTTGTTAATTTTATAGTTATATTGGAGTGCAAATTCAACACATAGGAACCCAGAATTCTTCCTAGAGCCTGAAAAGTTTGACCCCTCAAGATTTGAAGGGAATGGACAATTACCTTACAGCTATGTACCATTTGGAGGAGGACCTAGGATGTGTCCTGGAAAAGAGTATGCAAGCATGGAAATTCTAGTTTTCATGCATAATGTTGTGAAGAGGTTCAAATGGGAGAAGTTGCTTCCTGATGAGAAGATCATTGTGAATCCAATGGCCATACCGGCCAAAGGGCTTCCCGTCCGCCTTCTTCCTCACAATGCTTAAATGTTACCGGCACCCTAATTCCACCATCTTACTGAGTGTATGCAGATAAATAATGGGTAAAAGAGATACTTGAATGCCATAGCTTGTCAGTTCGTTTAGACCCCTTATACCCAACAGATTAACCTAGAGAATTAGCCAAGTGATTAACTTAGGTAATTTAATTAAATCTAGGTTAACACAAATAAGCAAGAACAGTAAAGCAGCAGAAATTAAAGAACACAAAGATCTGATGACCCAAGAAAACCAAACCGGTAAAAAACCTGGGGAGGATTTAACCTAGCTATTCTCAAGGTAAAACTGAATCCACTATAAAAGAATCGAAGTTTACACAATAAGACTTAGACCACTAACATCCTATTGCTACCCAAGTGTAGGAAACTTACTACCACGACCTCATGATAGCTCCGAGATCCACGGACTCCTTCTTTTCTTGAATTCTTCAGCAAATCACAAGCGCACCTGCTTGTATATCTTTATGCTCTTTTGATTCTGCAACTGTATTGATTTACACAACTCTTGACATAAATCTCAAGTTTGTAAGCCCTAAGTGTATGTGAAGGCAAACACCTCTAGATCTCACAATGAGATTCACAAACATAGCATTCAGAACCCTAAAAACGTGGCTAGGGTTTTCCCTTTTATACTTAGGGCAAAACATAAAACCCTATACATTAAATGGACTAGGGCTAAGTTGGAATTTTCTGCAGAAAAACGATCTGCCCGATTTTCGATCGATCGAGTCTAATTCTCGATCGATTGAGTCAAGCAGAAAGTGAATAGTTACTTCTGCAGTAAACTCGATTCCAACTTTACATAAAATCTCATACTTTGAGCAAAGTCTAACACAAGACTAAATATTGTTTTGATCATGGTTTGCCAACTTACAAATTGAAGTTCTAATACATTATTTCCTAATTCTTAGAACCTAACATAACTAATAGCCTAATAGCGAGGGATTATCTTTCTTTCTTTTTTTCTTTTTTAATTTTTTTTATATGAACAGAATTTTTTTAGAAATCACAAAATGTTACCTTAATTTACTTGCAGACCACCCCCACCTGATATTTTTTGCTGATTTGTAATGCCTTCCATACAAGTCTGTCCCTCACAAGGGTGCAAGACCATCTTAGAAACAATAGCTATTTCGTAAAAGTGGTTCAATAATATTTTTTCAATAAATAATATCTTGACATGATCTATAAAACTAATTAACTCAAAATTTTTTAATTTTACCATCATAATTAAAAGGGGGTTTATTGTAAACATCCCATTTTATACAGGTTAATAAACTCAGACTCTCGGTCCCCAGTGATGATACTAGAAGGCGAAAGTCTTTCAAATAAAGCATGAGTTGGAGGATGTAAAATGAGAAAATCATGGAAAAGTTCCTACAATTGGGTCCTTCAACTTTGGGCATGAAAGTCGAAGTACTCATAACCCCAAAGCTACAACAAGAGAAGTCAGCATTTAAATCAAATCATGAGCACAATATGAGGAAGTAAAGGTCAAGGAAAATAAGACTTTACCTCCCAATTACTTGGTGAACAGCCTGAACCATATGTGGAAACAAGGTGGCATAAGTAGATCCATAATCAAAGTCCCTGATATGGTTCACATCCTCTAAAAATGGAAGTTGATGGGTCTTTGGTGATAAAGGGACATGGAAAATTCAATAAGTTTGGATGAGATGAAACAATGAAGTAATCAAGGAAATTTGCTGAGAATAAGAAAAATTTTGATGAGAATAATGGGAAAAAAAAAAAAAAAATTGGCTACACAGGAAGGAGGCTTAGGTTAGGAGAGGGAGTGGAAGAGTTTTTTTTTTTTTTTTTAAACTAGTGTGTTTGGAAGTTTGGAGGGAGAGGAGAGTAGAGGGTAAGAGGGGGAAGTAGATGAGAGGGGAGGGAAATTAAAGAGTAAGTATTTATAAAGATCCTAGTTTCCTATACAAATCTTGAGGTACAAAAGTCCCACAACATTGATAGTTAATATGACAATAAAATAGTGAAGTATTTATAAGTTTTTTTCTTTTTAAATTACAAACATAAGTAATTTTTTTAGAGTAATTAGACTCAAACTAATAAGAAGCCTTACTTTTGAATTACTAAATCAACGTTAGCAGTCCAAAATATAAGAAAACAAAAGGCTTAAATAATAAGTTGTTTGTTTAGCTATTCATTCTCTAGTCCGTGGACAATCCTCTTTACATATGAATGGCAGGTTCAGTGTGTTGTTTCTAATTTAAAACATCGAATTAGAAACAAAGTAAAATAATGGTCTTTGTTTGTGTAAACATGACAAGTAATATTATTCTTCTTCTTCCTTTTTTTTTATTTATTTTTTTTTATTTTTTCATTGGGGGCGTTATTAATTTACTTTTTTGTAATAGAGAATTTTGGGATAAAAAAGTACTAAAAATAATTTTAAAAAATTAAATAAATTAATGGGTTAGTATAAATTTTGTATCTTTATCAATGTCCTGATTTTTCTTTTCAAACCATTGGAAAAGACTTGAGGTTAATGTCTTTTGAATTTTGTAATCGTTGCTTTCCCTAAGATTTTAATGTATTTTGTAGTTTAATGACTGTTTTCTTGAATATATATATATATACACCGACCTTTGGCCCGGAATTGATTTATTGACTTATTTTAAATGTGACTTATGTGACCTGCTCAAGTTTAAATATGATGTAACATAGTGTCAATTCTGTACCAATGTGAAAATCAATAATAACTAGTCATGTTAATAAGTTCAGAAAGACATCGTGGAAAAGGTTGTGTCTATATCATTATTACATAGATATTCCTTAAGTAGTACCACGAGTGATTATTGGAATCCAAATCTGCCGAATAATGTTTTGAACTTCTGCATCCCAGAATAGTAAGAGAATTAAAAGCTGGGTTTTATTTCTGTTTCATTCATATATTACTTGAACTACAGAATTCACTGCTTCACTCAAGTGATTCTAGATGGCAATGGGACACGTTTGCGGTATTCAGCGAGAGCCCACAACGGATATATATTTCTGTATACTGCATAGTGTAACATGCAGTTCTGCATGAAGACTCCAGTGATTTCCTGCCATAAAAGAATTATATAAATGGTTAAAAACGCTGTCAGTAAATTTCAAGCATAATATATTTCCATAGTTTGATTCTTTGTCTTTCTCCTCTTCCCTCTTTGATAAAAAATTCTTGTTTCAATGACCTAGTGTCACGAGCTAGTTTTAAACCTGTGTTCTTCATAGTGCAAGAAAGAAAACTAGCTTCATGTCAATCTTCTTCTTTTTTAAAAAACATTTCCTTTTTCCCTCTTTTGATTTTTGGAAGCTATGTTAATTACAAGGGATACCTGTTGAGGAAAATCACCATTTTCCATTTGAGAATTGATTATCAGCTTTGCCGCACGGTGAAGAGGTGTTGGGTCTCTTTCAGCCTATTACAAAAGGTTTTGATATAGAATTATGAAAGAAAAACATAAGAATAGATAGTATGTATAATGCTAGATTTTTAAACTAACAACTTACTTGTCCAGCATGAATAAGACCCAACATTGCCCATGCAGTTTGCACCAAATTTGATCTGTTTCCTTCCAAAGGTACATATTCCTACAAAATTTATGTAGCATCCACTGAATCTCATGTTTAGAAAAAACAATAACTTCATTGACAAAGATTCTTCCCTTAATAACAATTTGGGAAACAAAATGGGGTGTGTTATTAAAGGTGCTTGAACTGCTTTCAATAGTGATCGAATCAAATATGTTATGAAAATTTATCAAAGAAGCTCAAAGCACATTCCATGTTGAGACATTTACCTTCTTTGGGCAAGAAAGATAGCTCTCTCCCCAGCCACCATTATCTCTCTGTATTTTGAGTAGAAAGTCAACTCCTTTGCGCATAGTGAGACAATTGTTGTAAGTCTTGCCAACAGCAGCCAGACCTCCAAGTGCAAACCACGAACCATAGGTGAAGCAAACTCCCCATCTTCCATACCTATCAAAATGCTTTATCATGTAATCCATCTTCTCTACTCCTTTGTATAATCAAAAATCGTTTCAAACATATCTAATAAACCAGTTGAGGTACATACCATGAACCATCTGGCATTTGTATGTCTTCAAGGTAGTGTACAGCATTTTTAATGAAGTGTTCAATCTCTTCCTTCCTATGCTTAGGGTATAATTTGTTAAACAAAACTAAAGCTTGGATTGCTGATGCAGTGCATTCAACATACTCATGCTCAATCATAGCATTCGCAAGGAATTCTACGGGATTTAGTAGCTGAAGGGAGAATAGAAAAAGAGCATTCCATTAATTTCGGGCACAAGATGACACTAAAGCATTTTCAAAAGAACTTCAAGGCCATATCAATATACTCAGTTACTTACTTCCACCCACTTTTCAGCTCTTGTAGGCTCCCAAGCTGGTAAACCACCATTTTTACTCTACATTAAACCATAGAATAGAGCTTATTGATATGAACAAATTCAAATACTTAGAAATAAACAAAGCAATAGAAATATATATATAAACGGTCGCTTCAAAGTGAGTTTCAAAAGCCTGTAAGAGTTTATCATATTAATATAAGGTAATGGTGGTAGGCTGGTAGCTAGCTACTGGAATTGCAAACAGTTCAGGAGAAGAAGCTATAGAAAACAACACCATCAGCTTTGCATAAATTATTTTCTTAATTAACGAGTTTTAGTTCGACAGTAAAACCAAGTGCAGTCTAGATTTCCCATTGATGCCTAGATGTGCGAAATAAGTATAACTAAGATATAACAGCAAAGTTTAGCCTCACCTGTAGAGAAAGTAGGACATTTATAGAATCATAGAATCGCTCTGGTTTCATTTTCTCACCAACAATATCTGGTGGCATCTTTGAGAAAAGCAAGCAACACTGTGAAATAGAGAAGAATTTGGTGAGGAATACAGTGATTATGGAAGAGGTGCAATACTTTACTTCATTGAATCATTTAAACAATTACCTTCAAACTTTCTGCAGTGCAATCAGAAACTTGCCATCCGTGATCTTGATCAGAGAAAGTCCATGATCCTTTAGAAATGTGACGGTGCATGCTTTTGAATTCACCAGGAGGATTGTCCATGACCTTTTAAATTTTTAAGGGAAAATGGAATAACTAGATTGAATAAATATAGTTTTTCCTTCTTTTTCCTTCTTTTTTTTTTTTTTTTTTTGGGTAAAAGCAAAATTGTCAAATGTATGCTTGATTTTAATGGTGATCAAATGCTGTAAGAATTGAAAATCAAACCTGAGATCTCTTTAGGAAGTCATGTCCTCTCATGAGTGTAGGTCCAATTTCATCTACTAGATTACTTGCAAGTAAGGCTTGAATGGAAAAACCAGTATCCCACATTTGACTACCAAAACTCTGCATACAAATAAAACAGGATGTATCAAAATCAGCAATCCCTTGTTTTCTTGCAAGGTACATCAGCACTCATAAATTTAAAACCAGAAAACCAAAGATTGGGCTTATTCAAAAATTTAAATGATTGTACTGGTGTCCAAAACCAACCCTAAAAAGAATACCATTTTAGGGAATGTTTTCATTCACAATTCGATATAAAGTGAAATGTAATCTTCAACAGACACAAAAGACTCTATAGTTGTTTTGTTAAATATGAGTACTAACCTGCATCTTTATTCCATCTTCAGCGACCCATATGTAATCTGGGATCCTAGCAAGATGCTTCTTGAAATAATCTCCATTTGGATCTTCAACCCAACAAGCAAGCATACATAGAACCTGCTCAATGCATATGGTATTTGGTATACTGTTTTATAGCCTAAGTAGAAGCTCGCCTTTGTTTTTTCTTAATTGTAAAGTTACATTACCTTTTCCACATTTCCAATGGTAATGTATCGACTGCTTTCATCTTCATAATGAATGTGCTTCATTGTTACTTGAAGAGCCTTCTCTCTAATAAACTTGTTAAATGGCCAACGAGTGAGAAGAGGCTCAGTGAATACGTATAGGCTATCCCAAAGCAAATCTTGTATCAATGGATGGAGAAAGTAGTTATCCTCCTGTAATAATAGTTTTGCATAATCAATGCATTGCAGGAAATACTAAAAAACAAATATACCAAGGAACAAAAATCGACCAAAATAGGAAAATTAAGATAAACTCACCTTTGCGCATAGATGACGCACACTCTTCCAGTTAACTTCATTATATGGCTTTGTGTAAAGTTCTTCCCTCAATAGAAGAATGAGGGATGTAATAGGGCCAACAAACCTTTTCCCATATAGGTATGACATAGGCATCATCACCATCCGGCTGTAGCACAACAGTTTGGCTACATTTTAGGGACAAGCAATTGATAAGCTATTAGTAATATAGAATTTCAAAGTGTTGCAAGTTTTATTATGAACTTAAAAAATAAAATAAGGTAAAACCTCTGTAGTAAAAGCTTCTAGTAGCGGTGACAGATTCGAATAGAAATTGTAAACAAACATTGTACAAACCTGGATGCACGGGAAGAAACGAAGGAAGGATCCAAAATTCTGGGGGCATTGGATTGCTTCCAGTCCATTCAAACAAACCAAGTATCTACAATAAAGGAATATTGCATTTCCAATTTGGTTAAAAGAAATATGGTTAGATTTTCGTTTTCATTACAAATTATTTTTATTATATAAGTCTATTCTAAACATGGTCATACCGAAAGCCAAGTCTTTCCCCAAGAAGGAATGTGTGTAACACCACCATGATCAAGGATCCATTTTCGTGCTCTTACACAAGCATTGTCCTGACCTCCATCAGGTCCTTCCCCAAGCATACGCATACAAATATAGTTGAAAGCCGTGCAAAACATGGTGCTATGGCCCTCTATGTGAAGTCCCCAACCACCATCTTCATTCTAATAATATACAAAATTGTTGTTATATAGGAAAGATTGAACTAAAAGAGAGAGGTAGGTAAGAAATTTACCCGAAGCTTTAATTTTGTCATTATGATTAACTTGTAAAGCTTCCAAAAATATGTACCTGATGGTAATATATGTATCGAAGGATCTCTTTTTGATACTCAGCAGGAAATACAGTATTAAGATGTCCTGTAATATACATACAAAATACCTGCATTTTTTGAAAACCATAAGAAGTTACAAGCAGGAATCTCATAATCCAATTGCACATTGTATTGGAAACAATTGTATTATTCACATTAAAATCAATCTTATATGTCTCAATGGTATACATTGGATGAATTAAAATAAATTATATCAGCAAGCACAATTTTCTATAGTTTTTCTCCCTCTCAATGATTTAGTATGGTATTACCCTACCAATTACCTCTCAAAATCCATATAAGTGGAAATTTTTTGTATTGGGTATGACATTTTTAGTTCCATACCGCAAAAAAACTCTACTAATGTATTCTTTGTAAATATTATGCGAAAATAGTTTGTGTTCCATGAAGTATTGATCACAATGATGCTATTTAATGACGAAACTCACCAAGGGTGGAAGGAAGAACAATGCGCCAGCATTTTCAGCTGGCCAATGACCATCACTAGCTTGCAAGGCTGAATAGAAATGGACAGCCCTCTTCAATGCAGTTGTGGCATTTTCATATGTGATTTCTTGCCCATCCTCAATCTTAATTGGAGTGATTGTTTGTTTGAAATTTCTCTCCCTCAAAAACTGCAACCATTTTGACCAAAAAAAAAAAAAAAAAGGATGACATTAGTGTCAACAAATTTATGAAGCATTAGTAAACCAAATATATAATTAAATATCATCAAAAAATTTGAATCTTTATAGATTACATTGTACCCACAAGTGAGACCAATATCATCACCTACTAATACTATAGAATTTCATTTCCTATATCAACCAGCAAAAACACATTTATAGATCCAGCCTCTTCATTACAATAATATAAATTGTAGACACATTTTTTACTACTTTATGCCACCTTTTAATCTGATGCTGCATGCACAAAACTAAGGCATTGGGGACAGGTGTGCACTGGTTCCAACATCAAATTTAACTTCTAAATGGTCTAGACATTGATTATAATCATTTTTAAAAAAAATAAAGCAAAGAGAAAAAGTTGAATCTATAAATTTTTTGACCAAATCCTTACTGCAAAAGAATACCAAATCCTATTGACCATTTAAATTTGATATTTTAATAATATATAATTACAAACACTATTTTTTTCTCAATTAATGATGATACATACCTTCTCGTGTTTGCATCCCCCTAACAATGAACAAATTAGATGATTGGGCTAGACTCTCCAATATTTTTTTCTCATTTTTTGTCTTATATTTGTTTTTTAACTTTGCTTTTATTTATGATTTAATCCCTCTTCTTCTTTGTTTTGGAAAATTTGGTAGTTCAAAGTAGTGGAGATTTGAATCATGAATATTTTCATTAAAAATACCAAGAGATGCTAGTCAAACTACAAGTTTAATGGTTATTTCTATCTTAAATGAATTATAAATCACAAAATTTGTTATTTATCATTTGTGGTTGAAGTTTTTATATTTTGTCCGATTTATCAATTTCAAAAACATCCGAAATTCCTATCTTATTTCTTGCCCAAACTTCTCACTTTTATTTAAAAAGTTAATTTTTCATATCAGTCATTCGTAACCATTGCACCCAGCGTTGATCCACTCAAGTATTGACAAGGCTTTAGGCTTTTTTATTTTTTTATTTTTTTTTTTTATTATAGAGGAAATGCTTTAGGCTATTTGTAACTTGTAAGTTGTAACGGGATGAACTAAAGAAGAAGAATTTGGACCAACTTCAAAAAAAAATTCCTAAGTTGGGCTAGTTTAGATAGAACAAGTTTTCAACTCATTCTTTGTTGGGCTGGATTTATAATGAGTTTGTTGAATGAGTTTGGGCTGGATTCTTTGTCCCTAAATTTTAAAAAGTTATTTATTCATCTTTAAAATTTACCATAATCCTTAGAGTTCTTTTAATAGTTTAGAGACAAAAATAAAGATAAAAAAGAATTTTTTTTCAATAGTTTAAGGATGAAAAAGAAATTTAAGTTGAAGGGCTAAAAGTAAAATATTGTCAATTATTTAGGGATGAAAACTAAACTTTTAGTAAAGTTTAGGAATCAGAATAGTATTTTACCAAAAAAAAAAAAAAAAAGTTTTGCACAATAAAATTATCACTTGCAATTATTATTGTTACTAGTCACTAACTTGCGTGATGCAAAATTTTTTGCATTAAATAACATTTCTCCACTATACAAAAGATTAAAAATGCAGAAAATGATATGAATGAATACAAAAGAGATCTATTTTACAAGGTAAAAATCCATGTATAACATGACACCCAATTTATTCTCGAGCATATTCAAAATGGACCGAGTGAATGTAACAACAATAAATGCTACACTTTAACTTTTAGATATTAATAGATCATGTCTTTTTTATTATCACCTGCACCTGTTTGCATTGTTGAAATAAATTTCGGATAATAAAAGTATCCATTAAATAATTGATTAAACACCAAATTAGTCTTACTCATTTGATAGAGGCCAAAAAGTATTTTAGACGCACATAGGTGCCTCACACTTTTCCAAAAGGGTAAATTGCAAATTACACCCCAAAGTTTTAAAAACTTGATTTTGCACTCTAAAATTTGGTTCCGTTAGTAATTCACCCCATACGGTTAATTTCTACTATTAATTGACACATCATTATGTTGATGTGTTTTATTTTTGCCAAATCAGCCCCAAAACTACGTTGTTTCAGTGATGACCAAGCTACCACAATCAAAACTACATAGTTTCAGGCCTAATCGTGAAACATATTTCTATAGCTTAAATGACAGCGTTCAAGCTAAACTCTAAAAAAAAAAAAAAATAGAAACCATAACCACACAATCTGTCTAGCCAGCTTAGTCCTGGACAGAGAAACCGGAATGCCATTGAGAAAAGTTGAATAGCCCGTGAAGAGAATTGTCCGCCTTCCTCTTTCAACCATGCCCGAAAGAACCCAATTCCAATTTTATGGTTACCAAAAAAAATATTCAAATTTTTACAAATTAATCAAATAAATTTTAAACCCAAGAAATTATTGTGAACACAGCAAGGGTAAGGAAAGAATCAGTTAAAAAGTGTTTGGCTTCCGACAACATATATTAATGAAACAAAAATTAAGGTTGAAAGTCAATATAATAACATGGGAATTGAAGACGATTATAGTCCTAGTTTATGGCTAGTTTCTGATGATAGCTGTTGGGCGTAGTGGAAGGCACCAACGGAAGAGACAACAAGGGACTTATGAAAGGAGTTAAGTAGAATGTCAGAGAAGTGTAACCATTGCTGCATTGTACACCACGGGATTTGCCTGGGTTCACACAGCCGATGGTTTGCAAACAGATCATGGGGTCATGGTTTTTTTTTTTTTTTGATTTAAATGCTATCGTTTAAGCCAGAGTAATGTGTTTTAGGTTTAGGCCTGAAGTTTTCTCTCAAAAAAAAAAAAAAAAAAAAAAAAAAAAAGTCTGAAACTTTCTCACAAAAAAAAATGTTTAGGCCTGAAACTATGCAGTTTTGATTGTGCTAGCTCTTCACTTGGTCATCACGGAAACAACATAATTTTGGGGCTAATTTGGCAAAAATAAAACACATTAACATGATGATGTGTCACTTAACAGCAGAAACTAACCGCAGGGGGTGAATTGCTAACGAAATCAAACTTCAAGGTGTAAAATCAAGTTTCTGAAATTTTGGGATGCAAAATCTAGTCAACCCAAAACTTCAAGGGTGTAATTTGCAATTTACCCTTTTCAGAATATAAACCTGTTTCCCGAACTCATCATCCTTGGTGAACCAAGATTTATTTCCTTACTCATCGAGACAATTAAGTGAAATGGTTTTTATTTCTGTTTTTTGTCTTCCCTTTAACAAATATACAATAAGTTACAACTCCTATATTTTCTAAATATTTACATTTTCCAACAAACTCTTGAAAACCTCTTTTTATTTATTTTGAAGATAAAATTTTTCTGGAAGCATCACGTGACAGTGCCAACAATAATATATTTACTGCATAATCAGAGCATATGATAATGAAAGGATGTTCATCAAAGAAAAAAAAAAAAGATAATGAAAGGACAATATATGGGGTATAGACTAATATTAAAAAATCAACAGTTTTAGGAATATAACCTTAAGTGGTTAATTATGAGTGCCAGAACAAAATTTGTCATATCGTTCATATTTTATGGGTCCAAATTACATATATAACAGATTTATATTGTAGAAGCTCAAATTGTGGTTGCACAAAATAGCTACACCAAATTTTTTAGATAAAGAACAAATAGTTTATTTGTTCTTATCAAGTACTACTAGTTTTTTTCCATTAAAAAAAAAAAAAACTATTGTTAGTGTTTTAACAAAACACACAACCTTTTTTTTGGCATTTTTAACGGCTTAATTGTTTTTATTAATATTTTTTTAATTCTATCTTATTTGATTGATAATATTTTGATAAACAGTAGAATTTAAGTGTGTTTTTTAAATAAAATAAAAATTGTCCTATTTGATTTTACATTTTTTTATTATATTTTATAAACAATTTTAATATTGTAGGGGTAAGGGCCCAAAATAATGTATTGGGCCTAGAGCTTGGCCGAGGACATTGGTTGGTCCAAGGATAAATAAACAGTAGTGAGAGTGTAAAACTTAGGATCCCAAAAGTGTGTTACTAGTGGAAAGGTTAGGGGAGGTGGTCCGAGGCGTAGTATCTCCTCGGATTAACGAAGCGCAGCTTAAATGTATATAATATCGTTCAAAGTGACCTTCCAGGAAATTAAACTGACAGGAACATGAATTATAAACATATAGGAGGGATGGAAGTTCAGAAATATCTAAGAGAAAGCTTCTACCACCGCATTAAATGCTTTGTAGTTAACTCTCTAGCTGCATTAATGTGGAGGTGATACCTGAACAATGACTTTTCAACCTTACAACTATTACATGAAGATTTCAGGAAGGTGCTGATGGGACAATTATCAACACCAAATATCTGATTGGCACGTGAAGGGTAAATAAGAAAAGGGGAAGAAAGTATAAAAGGAAAAGAGGACAATAAGAGAATGAGATCGGAAAAAAGAGGAGGAGAAGAGTAGTGATCAATAGTTGAACTTGTAATCAAACTAGAGAGATATATATAAGAACTGATCTCTTCGGAATGTGCAGAGGACGGTTTCCATCAATATAAACTTATCTACCTTTATTCTCTTGTCATCTGAATCTACTTAAGTGTTGGTCTAATTCATTAAAGTCAGTTCTCCAACCCATTCTCCACAAATTCATTATTTTAGGTTTTTTAGGCCGAAGTTCATCAACCTTTTGGGCTAAGGACTCAAATCTAGTCCTTACAAATATATATATATATATATATATATATATATATATATAGGGCTCTTTTGTTCTTATCTAACCTATGTTCTCGGATTTGAAATAAAATAGCCACATTATCATAAACTCAAAATATATTTTGCATCTAAACAAAAAAAATCACCTAAGCGCTAAATTGGGCCAAGCTAACAAAAATGGACCAAAGTGAACCGAATCAGTCCGAAATATACTAAATTGGATTGAATGTACCAAATTAGACCCAATGGTCTGATATGGACCGAATTGGACGGTAATTGAACAAACTAAGCCCAATGGACCGAGTAGACCAAATAGACTGAATTTGACCAAATGGACCGAAAAGGATCAAGATGGACCGAATGGACTGAATCAGACCGATTTGGATAGAATTTGACAAAAACTACGCAATGCAAAGGTCTACTAAAAGTATAATATGATATATGGTTTTTAATGAAGCCTTGTTATTAACTTATAGTTTGTAGTTGTACGGGTTTTCAGACCCGGACCATTCAAAGAAGCGTTAAAGGGAGAGATTCAAGGTTTTAAAAGTTCAACCGAGGTTCGACCAAGGTCGAACCGTGATGACGTCATAATTAATTTAATAATAAAATAAAATAAATATAAAGATATTAAATTTATAAATATTAGCAAATTTGACTAAAATATCTTTAAAAATTGAAATAAACTTTCAAATAAAAGATTATTACTTATTCTTATTATACATAAATTATATAAATTAATGAATTACCTATAATGTTTTAAAAAAAATCCAAATAAGAATAGAGATGATGAGATAAAAAAAAAAAAAAAAACTCAAGACTTTTAGTAAATAAAGTAGTACTACTAGTGTACTAGTCAATTGGGTATTTGACCATTTGCATTCTAACTCTCACCTACTACTAGTGTAGTAGTACTTAGTATCAATTTTAATCTTTTTATTATATTCTGACTCCCACCTACCCACCCATCCACGTCATTTCAAATTTATCTTTTCACAATATTACTTTCCTTTTGTGATGCTTTACTTCCTTCACAGTTCACACAGTTTCCTAGCACCATCTTCTTCTTCCCCCTCATGTCTGTGACTCATCTCATCTCCTTCTTCTTTTTTTTTTTTTTTCTAATCTCACCATACCATTGGTGCTTCTTATATTTTTTGCTTCATTTTCGAATCTTCTTCATCATTTTCTCTTTTTATTATTTTTTTTCTCACTTCAAATCCATGCTAGAATTTCATATCAGAAGGCAAATTTCTTCACAGACATGTGGTTGAACCGGCTTATGGTTTGAATGGTTTTTCAGGTTAGACTTCGGTTCAAGCGGTTCTCTCATGTTGTTTAAATGCCCGGTTCTTGTATATAAAAAACCTTTTTCATCAATGGTTCACAGTTAACCCGGTCGGACCGTACGGTCCAGTTCAGGTTTAAAAACCTTCTTGTACAAACGGGAGACATGAGCAAGTGGGAATTATGATTTTTCTCAAAACAATTAATTAGCCCAGGAAAAAAAAAAGGACAAGAAGTTTGCTTAAACAGTAAAACGAATTTATTCTTTCTTTCTTTCTGAGAGTATCACATTATTGACATGTCCATGATCATGAGTTTCACTTCTACCCACCGAGGTTCATAAAAAATTAGGCTGTAACTCGTATATTTTAGCTTACCTATGACACCTACCAATCTTATATCTTTTGATTGCTTTAATTATAATTCTTTCTAGAACCACAACAAAATTTTTTGAAATTTTACGACATTTCTAATTTGGCCTACCACCTCATAATTAAAGGGGCTATTGAAAAAAATTTATTGCAAATTGTGGTAGATGCATGTGTAAAGTGCTAGGCTAATTTGAGAACGTTGTGAATTTTTGTTATGTCCTAAGTTTTATTGTTAATTTTAGTAATAAGTAGTAAATTGTACGTGGCTACAAAGCTAATTAGTTCAGTGTTTTTAGATCCCCATGCCTTCAAACTGATATCTGTTGGATATCTAATGCCTTTTTTTGGAATCTTATTAATTCCAAAAATTTGTATAATTAGTATTATGCTTGTGCAATGCATGGTTTAAGCAAGAATTATAAATAATAAAATTAAATATTTAAATTAAAATCAAATAATAACATGTATAGTAAAAAAAAAAAAACCACGGTAATAGAGACTCGCTCAAAGTAAATTATATTAAAGCTTTTCATGTACTTAGATACGACATTTAAACAGAAGGTTTGAGAGTAAAGAAAACCTAGCGTACATAAAAGAAAAATCGTTCTACCCTAGAACAATTTTCCCTTAATACAAGTTTTACATGATATTGCTAAAAATTTAAATCATTCTTTTCATAGAAAAAAATTGTCCTGTCATTGTAAGTCATCTAGCAAATAAGAATCATATTACTTCAAAAAAATAATACATTTTTTTTTTCACTCAAAATTAAAACTCAGCCGCACATACACCAAGGAATTTAGAGAGAGGGAAAAAGGTGAACCAATATATACATATATATATATGTATATATATATATATATATATATATATATATATTCACACACACATATATATTAAATGTGCATACATTCATACATAATCACAGAGGTTATTTGAAGTTAATAGTAAAACTATATATAATTAAAAATAGTATATGTGACAATTAGGTAAGATATCTCGGTATAATCAGGGACGGATTAATGTAGGGGCTCAAGGGCGCCTGGCCCCCTTTAGTCTTAAGGGAGGGGGAAAAAAAAAAAAATATATATATATATATATATATATATATATATAGAGAGAGAGAGAGAGAGAGAGAGAGAGAGAGAGAGGTATATTTTTTACAATTTTATATTTAGACCCCTTCTTTCATAACTTTTGGCAGCCTCTTCCTTACAATTTTACATTGATTTTATTACAATAGCATTTGCATCAATTGTAAAATAACATAAGGCCCCAAATTTGTCCAATTAACCCCAAAATACACACATTAGTCTATGTATTATTGTGCAAAAATACATTTGTGCTACTGTTACTATATAAATTTACACAATTTCTTTAGCACAAATGTATATTTGCAAATTTACACAATTACTATAGCACAAATGCAATTTTGTACAATGATTCATAGATTGATGTTCGGGTATTTTGAAGTTAATTGGGAAAATTTACACAATTATTGTAGTTATGCAAATGAGTGATTTAGAAATTATTTAGATTGAGGGCAATGGTTTTTGGTTAAGGAAGAGAGAAATGATTTGAGATAATAATAATTGTGCGATAAATGGCTCGGATAAGGGTATTTCGCCAAAGAGCTTGAGGACAAACAAGTATTAGTAAAGGCAAGCAGGTTATCGGGCTAAGGGCGCCAGCTGGTCACGACAAGCAGGTGATGTTGTCCGAGGAAACAAACCTCCTCGGGAAACAGAGTGGAAGCCTGAAGTCTGACCACCCACCAAGTACTAGGAAGTGGACAACCATGCTTGGAAGGAGAATAAGCCTTAGAGAGAGGAGAGTCAACAGAGAATTGAGAAATATCTGGGAAAAAAGCTATTACCATCACATTGAATACTCTGCACCTAACCAATTGGCCGCATTAATGTGGAGGTAATGCCTGAACAATGACCTCTAGCCTTACAGCTACCCACAAAAACTTCAAGAAAGTTCTAATGGGACAAGTATCAAGAAAATTAGTTATTTGATCAACAAGTGGAAGGTTGTGATAAAAGGAGAAGAAGAAGTATAAAAGGGAAAGGATTCCATTACAGAAGGGGGGGATGAAAAAAAGAGAGGAAAGAAACCACTTTGTAACCAAGAACCTGAATATTGGTATAAGTTTGAAAGATAAATATAAGAATATACCATTCTCGGACTTGACCGAAAAGTGTTTTTCTTTTCAACTTGTTCATCTTAGTCATTTCAACACTAACTAACCTATTGTGATTTACCTTTAACTCTGAACGTTTAGTGTTAAACTCACTCTCTAACAAATCTATTGTTGTGGGCTTATTGGGCCATTGTCCAAATCTTACTGGGCTGTGGATCAATTTGTATAATAATAATAATAATAATAATAATAATAATAATAATAATAGTAAATTTGGTTAGAAAATAGTTGAAATTTCATAATTTTTTTACTTTTACTTTGATCCCCTTAACTCAAAATCCTAGGTTTGTCCACGATATTTAAGATAGTTTTGATTTATATATATATATACAAATACATTATAATTTTTAAAAGGAATATTCAATCAATAAGGCAAAATCAGGATAGTGATAACGATATGGAATTTATCTTTACCCATATATTGAAAGTATTCATATGCCTATTAATCGAATTGTTTTTAATGTTAAAATTTTTATATTTTATTATTTATCCGAATAATCTCCAATACAAAAAGTAAATTAACAATGCCCCAATTAAAAAAAAAAATACAAAGTCAAAAGATGTAATGCAAAGTAAACGTGACGTCCATACCCCACATCTCTAGCATAGTAATCTTTTTTCTTTTTCTTTTTTTGGGTTTGTTTAAGGTGAGATTTCCAAGAGCGTTATAAAATTAGGAGAAAGTTAACATGTGTCCAAAGTTAATTAATTTAGGAAATGTTTTAATAAACTTTTTATGAAAAAAAAAATTGGCGATATAATTGTTTTAAGAACATTCATTAACATGACTTATAATTTTGGATTATATTAATGAATTTTCTTAAGACAATGGTTAACAATTCATTTAAGAAATGTTTTGACACAACTTTTATGAAAAAAGAAAAATGCTGTCAAAATATTAATTTTTTTTCCATAAAAACTTTATTTAAATGAATTATTAATCATTACTCGAAAGACAGCTATTAACATTTCCCAATTTATAAAGACTTGGCTTTATTTTTCAAAATAGAAACATACAACTAAAAGTGGATACATGTCACTGTCATGATAGTCTAATTAACGAGTTCAAATTTTTTGTCCCACTTTTTCTGCTCCACTCTATACTCCATCAATAAAAACTTGCCATGTGTTCACCTAATTAATTAAATACTATCATTAATTAATAATGGTAGTATTAATAAGTCAATAATGATAGTATTTAATTAATTAAGTGAATACGTGTCAAACTTTTATTGATGGAGTATAGAGTGGAGTAGAAAAAATAGGACAGAAGATTTGGACTCCTAATTAACACTCTAATGTAACTTATAATTAGTAGGTTGGTTGTTAGCATGTGGTGGTTGTGGAGTCCAAATCTTCTATCCCACTTTTCATGCTCTACTCTATACTTCACCAATAAATGCTTGCCATGTGTTAACTTAATTAATTAAATACTATCATTAATTAATAATGGTAATATTAATAAATCAATAATGATAGTATTTAATTAATTACGTTAACACGTGGCAAGTATTTATTGGTAGAGTATAGTGTGGAGTAGGAAAAGTAGAACAGAACATTTGGATCCGTGGTTGTGGCTCTACATAATGACATTAACAAAGATCATGAATTCAGTTACATGTTATCTCTAAGGAAGTCATCACTTGCCATTAATGAAAAGCGTATGCAACCTTAAATTATTAAGTTATGGGTGTAAACTAATGATTTATTGAAAAAAGTATTTCAAACAGGTTTCATTATGGTTAATACAGGTTTCTATATGTTTCATAAATTAATATTATTTATTCCTTGACTTATTCATTTAAGACACTCACTAACAAATATCCATCTAAAAATTTACCTACTACCGCGCACTCTTAACGCAATAATCACTCTAGAAGTATTAAATAGTTGTGGACAAGGACGGAGCCAGAACTTTGAGTTAGGGGGCGGTTTTACGGTTAGTTGTGTACGGTGATTTCAACTTCTGATTATGCTACTTAGCTACTGAGATTTTTTTTTTTTTAGGTAAGAACAAAATTATTTTTGTTTAGAATTTTTTAAAGGACAAGGTTATTTATTTTGGATAAAATTAATTAATTGAGCGTAATTTTGTTTTTAGTTTTACTGGTAATTTTTGTTGAGCTTTTTTTTTTTTGGGGCTTGTATATTTTGTTTTAGATTTTAAATCTATAAATTTTTTTTATGGTCACTAAAATGAGGAAAATGCTAAAGCCGCAAGTTTTTTTTTTTTTTTTTTTATAACTTACTTATGTAATAAGTGGTTATTAGTAAGAAAAAAAATTATGCGAATGGTATGCTCATATGTGAATCAATAAGAATTTGCTACTAAAATGGTTTGTAAAAATGTTATAAAAAAGTTTGTGAGTATAGCATTACTTTTAAAAGAATCAATGATGTTGTTAAAGAGAAATAAAATATAATTTTATAAAACAAAATTGCTAAAATTAATACACACATATATAACAATATATTTTTAAAAAAAAATTAGGGGGGACCATTTTCCCCCCTAGTCCAGGGTAGTTCCGCCCCCTGCTTGTGGAGTAAGGGCATACTGACTAACAAAGGAGTAACTAAGCATTCAAAAAAACAGGGCAAAGGCAGGAAAGTATGAACAGCGAAATTGCTTTGGGGGAAAGGAAGATTAATTACTATTAATAAGGAACAGTGCATCTGCTGTAGCATGCAGTCATGGCAATCCGAAGTTCCGAACTTTTTTGAAATGTAATATTTTTATTTATCGTATTTAAGGATTTTTTAAGACACTAAATAACCGCTTAAAACTAAATCTATTTCATATATATTATCAATATATATATATATATATATATATATATATATATATATATATTATAAACACTTTTTATGTAATATTCTTTTAATGATGTCGAAGCCAACCACCCTCAAACCACACAAATAATTTCTTTTATCAATTTTTTTTTTCTTTTTTTGAGAAACATACACACAAGGGAAGAAATGATGAAATTCTTACACAAAGGCACAAGTGCAAGACCATATAATTAAGTGATTGTTAAGGAATTATTGCAGTATTTGCTTCGTTTAGCCTTTGGATTCCAACTTGGACCATCTTTCACATTTTGGGTGCATTAGATCACAACATAAAACCTAAAATTGATATTTTAATAATCATAATAAGGAGAGGAAAACTTGAATCCTAGACATATTTTTGGGAAGCACAGAAATATGCCAATTGAGTTACAAACTCTTAGGTCAGGGGTATAATTAAAACTTACAAATATACCACTTTTCTAGCTAGTAGATTTTCCTTTAAAAAGAAAAAATCTAGAGTCCAAATCCTGGGCCCTCTTATATATATTGGACAATTAAAGAAAAGTAATCAAAAGAAATAACTTTGTAGAATTTGTCAATAGGTATATATTAAATTGAGGGTATGCAACCTATAAATAAATACATAATTAGGGGACTTTCAAATCTGCCCCCTCATCTGAAATTAAGCTGAAATAATAATAAATAAATAAAAAGAGAGGAAGAAAAGAATAATAGTATTTATACAGTGGACAATGTACGTACTTGAGGCATAATATGGATGTAAAAGGTAGACAGTAGAGAGTGATCAGAGGTACCTGCATTCGCCAAAGTTGGTCGCTACTGGGCTTGATCTGGTAGCGGTTCTTATAGAAATTTTCACGAGCCTTTTCAACCTCAGCTCGTTCTTCTGGACTACCAGCTTCAGGGTCAAATTCCCATATCTGCCTTCCAACAAAGTTGTTTGTGCTGAAGATGTAAGGGTCATTGCCACCCTCAGCTATCTTGAGCTTCCACATTTTCTTTTAACTCTGAGTTTCTTTCAGTCAAAATGCACTGCTATGATAAAGATTCGATGATGCTGATACCACTTCTCTCTTCTTTTCACCGTTGAAAATGCAACTAATATACACTAGTATTTTTAAATCATATTTATGGCCGTAACTCATAACCAACCTAATTCACTTCCGTGACGGAACCACCCAAGGGGTGAGGGGGAAAAATTATTATTTGCATGGAGAGGATTGCTGATATGGTCCTCCCTAATCAATGAGATGATGTCATCTATGCAAATATATATGTGAGTTTCTTAATCAGCACAAGGAATAAAAAATAAAAATTACCAGATGAAATCACATTTGCATAAATAACAACATTTTATTAGTTGGAATGTCAAGAAGGACCACATCAGCAGCCCTCCTGGTGGACCTAATAATTTCTAGCAAAGGGAGGTCATGGCCCCTCAACTTAGATAATTATTAAGTATTCTCGGAGTACCATAAATGCATACTCTTCCCTTTCACATAACTGTGGGTCCCACTAATTAAATTTATGGTGAGACCCATAATTCATGTGAGAGGGAAGAGTACGAATTTATGGTAATCTAGGAGTATTTAATAATTTTCCCCCCAACTTTTGAAAAAAAATTGTGGTAGCATGTATATTAACAAAAAGAATTTTAATTCTGGCTTTGAAATTTATATACTTTGCCCCTCTCTCCAAAAAGTTTGCAAATTGACCCAAGAAATCCAACAAATAAATTAAAAGAAAAACCTATTAAAAAAAAAGCACATATCTCGATAATTAGAAAAATCTTTAAACAAATCATAAATTTGGCCTAAGCAAAAAGAATAACAAAAAATCAATTACAAAGCCTAAAAAAAAAAAAAAATTCACAAAAATCTAGTAATATTTACCAAATTTCTTCCTCTCACTTGAGAGCTCTATCACTCTATACTCCTCTCAAATGATTCCATCCTCATAGCCATAGAGACAACTCTTATGCCACATACTGATCGTTTTATACGCACATCAGTTAGACCTTAAAAATATTAAGACGTCCAATTAACTTACAAAACTCTTGATTATAAAATCCTATTATTGATTTTTTTTCAAAAGAAAAAATACAAATAATAAGTAATAAATTAATGCTAATAACGCAACATTGTCAACCTCTAATATTGATATTCCAATTTTTTAAAATTTTTGGACAAAACACTTTGGCCCCCCTAAGATTGAATCCTGATTCCATCCCTATTAGTGGCCCTTACACTTTAACTATTGTATACAAAATAAACATAAAGCCATTTTGTCAAAAGGAAAATACTTAATTATTTATTTGTATATATACGACCAAGAATTTTACATCAAGTATATATATCGTTTGTGGATTGTATTTTCCAGAAGAAATTTACTTTTTTAGTTTATATAAAACCAAGACCAAGAATATATGAACAGTATTTAAATGGTTCATACATGGTTTTCTAAAGAATAAAAAAAAAAGGTTCATAAACACGGTAGAGAACTCTGTTTAGCAAAAAAAAATCTCCAAGTACTCTTTTCACCATAAGCACGGTAGAATATGAGAGAGAGAGAGAGAGAGAGAGAGAGAGAGGGACGTGGGCTTACCTAAGAGGGTGCATTTTCTGTAGAAGTTGCAGAGACCTTTTTGAGATGTGACACAAAACACGTGGTCTGTGTTAGGAACTTCCTATTCAGCAAAATTGATAAGGAAAGAAGGTGTAAGGGTACGGTTGTTTTGGGGCGTGATTTAGTTTCAGCGCATCCATTGCACTGACTATTGGGATACTGACGCGTGTCGAAAAAAATATATTATTATCGGTTTAGTATAATCTATATATATATATTAAAAACTGAAACTTCTGAAATTCCCACTATTTTCCACATCATTATTTTAGTTTATAATTTTTTTTTAATTTTTAAAACTAAATAGTGAGAGAGTCCTAACAGGAGTCTCGCTCCCTCTTTTTTCCTCATCATTTTAATTTATAAAAAATTTTAATTTGTTAAACTAAATAGTGAGAGAGACCTAATAGGAGTCTCTCTCTTTTTTCTTTAATCCTAATAGGAGTCTTTTTTTTTTTCACGTGAGTCTTTTTTTTTTTTAACCTAAAGTGAGCCCTTAAATAAAAAAAAAAACGTGAGGTCTAATTTAAAAAAAAAAAATTATTTTTTTTAATCCTAATTCTAACGTAAGTCTTTTAAAAAGTTAAAATTTTCAGTTTTATATTATATATAAATATTATTATCTATATATATATATATAATCGAAACCTCTGAAACTCCTACAATTTTCCACATCATCATTTTAATTTATAATTTTTTATTAATTTTTAAAACTAAATAGTGAGAGAGTCCTAACAGGAGTCTCTCCCCCTCTTTTTTCCTCATCATTTTAATTTATAAAAAATTTTAATTTGTTAAACTAAATAGTGAGAGAGTCCTAATAGGAGTCTCTCTCTCTTTTTTCCTTAATCCTAATAGGAATCTCTTTTTTTCTTTTTTCTTTTTTCTTTTTTCACGTGAGTCTTTTTTTTTTAAACCTAAAGTGAGCCCTTAAAAAAAAAAAAAAAAAAACTAACGTGAGGTCTAATTTAAAAAAAAAAATTATTTTTTAATCCTAATTCTAATGTAAGTCTTTCAAAAAGTTAAAAATTTTAGTTTTATATTATATATAGATAATAACAATAATGTGGCAAGCTCTAAGAATACGAAAATGCAATTTGTAGATCTACTATTAAGATAACATAGATTAGATTGGTAGTGGATAGTAGATATAATTGCAGTTAAATATTATGTAAAGTTATCACCATAGAATAGCTCACGTCCAAATGTTTTATGTAAAACCAATGATATGAAAGAAAAAGAATTTTTCTAAATCATTATATTGAAGAAATTAGTTATTTTCATTTATTTTCAAATTATACATTTTTAAAATTTAAGTCATATACCTTTAAGTAAAATAAGTACTTTTAATTTTTATTTAACTATCCCGTGCATCGCACGGGTTAGCGACTAGTTGGACACTAAAACCAAACCTCACATCTTATTGTAAATTCATGTTAACAAGTGAAGCAATCTTGGACTACAGCTTTCGGTGACAAAACTTTGTCATTACTCCTATGGGACAGGTGGTGAGTAGTTGATAAAAATTAATAGATATATATATATGAAAATGATATGTAACAAGTCGCAATTTGTCACATGAAGTAGTTATAAAAAATAATATGAGAAATTACAAATTATCCACATGTGATTTAGTTCGAATTTAATTTACCCACCACCCATGGTTTCATTTTTGACACTTTACCCATCTGTGCTTCCCTCCATTACTAATCCGTAACCCACCTCCGTTTCAGACATTACTCTAGCACAATTTTTATCAAAAACAAAACCCAAAACAAATCAAACACTCCTCTCTCTCCCAAAACACACTCCCATCCACGCATATAGATTTTCAGCATTTTAAGCTTGGAGAGAGAGAGCTCACAGATCACAATAAACACAAAACAAATGTTCCACAATGGGTATGGATTTGGTTTAGAATGAAGAGTGAGGGGGAAAGGGGGCGAAGCTTAAGGTCATGGGCACGATGTAGATCATAGAAAGCAGAGAGGGTTTAAGAGAAAAATCGTTGGCCATGGAGATCGGTGGACAAGAATGGCGGTCTCGAAAGTGCCGTGATCGATCTGCTCCATGATCTTTGTGTTTGTGTGTGTGTGTGAGAGAGAGAAATTGAATGAATAAATGCGTTATAGAGCCCTAGAACGAATCATGAGGTCGGACATAGAAGAAGAGGTTGGAACTGTTGCAGTGGCAAGACTCGCTAGGAGAATCCATGAGAGGCTAACGAAGATTGTGAGGAATTACGAAGCCGACACGCCGGACATGTGGCAGAGTATCTGTGACCGTGTCCTCAACCCTGACCTTCCTTTCTCTTTTCACCAGATGATGTATTACGGTTGCTACAATGGCTACGACATTGACCTGCTATTTTCTACTATATTTTTCTTCTTCTATGTTTATTTGATTTAGGGATTGGGTTTCTTTTGGTTGTTGGGGTTTGAAAAATGGGATTTGAGGCATGGTTATTGATGGATCTGTGGGTTTGGACGTGTGTGGATGGGTTGATGTTTGTATTTTGACATGGGTTTTGGGGTTGGCTTTTACTACTTTCCTTTTTCTTTTTCTTTTTCTTTTTTTAGTTATTTTATATATTTATATTTGAAATTATGAGAAGGAGGTGGTTATTTTAATTTTAACTGGCAAGAATGGTTAGCGGTTAACCAGGGTTTCAAACTAAAATCTTTAACTATGCCACTACTCTCTCTCTCTCTTATGGTTTTGCTTGATTCGATTTGTATTAGTTTTCAAGGTGTATGTTCTTCATGTTTGTGTAAGTTTTACATGTTTACGAATTGTGAGAAAGCAATATGTATGTTTTTAGACCCCTTAAAACACAAATTGTTTAACCTAGTTATTTAGCCAAGTGATTACTTAGATAAATTATTCAGATCTAAGTTAAACGGTAAAACGTATTTTTTCTTTCTTTCTTTCTCAGAGTTTCACACGATTGACATGTCCATGATCATGAGTTTCACTTCTACCCACCTGCGTTCATAAAAAATTAGGCTCTTTTTTTTTGGTGAAAAAAATTAGGCTATAAGTATAACTCGTACATTTTGGCTTACCTATGACGCATACATATCACTATCACTGATAGTCTAATTAATACTCCAACGTACCATTACACTTACCCAAGGTTTGTCCTAACTTATAATTAGTAGGTTGCTTGATAGCAAGTGGTAGTTGTGGGCTCTACATAATGACATTCACAAAGATAATGAATTCAGACACATGTTATCTCTAACGAAGTCATCACTTGCCATTAAAGAAAAGCATATGCAACCTTAATTATTAATGGTGTCGTTTGGGTCTATTCGTGAGGACATTTATACCCAAACCACCCATAACTACCTTTGTGGTGGTTTGGGTCTAGTGCTAATAACTTTTTGGCCTATCGCAACTTAGGAAAGCAGTCATCATTAATAACTATTTGTGAGAACATTTATACCCTCGCAATAATGGCATCGCTAAAATTTATTTGTGAGGGATTTTAATCCCTCGCAACTTATTTTTAGCGAGGGGAAGTTAGTCGTCGTTAATAATTATTTGTGAGAATATTTATACTCTCACAATAATAGCATCGCTAAAATTTATTTGTGAGGGCTTTTAACTCCTCGCAACTTATTTTTAGCAAGGGAAGCCGTCGTTAATAACTATTTGTGAGAACATTTATACCCTCGCAATAATGGTATCGCTAAAATTTATTTGTAAGGACATTTATACCCTCGCAATAATGGTATCGTAAAAATTTATTAGTGAGAGCTTTCAACCCCTTGCAACTTATTTTTAGCGAGGGGAAGTTAGTTGTCGTTAATAATTATTTGTGAGAACATTTATATCCTCGCAATAATGGCATCGCTAAAATTTATTTGTGAGGGCTTTTAAGCTCTCGCAACTTATTTTTAACGAGGGAAGCAATCGTCGTTAATAACTATTTGTGAGAACTATAATGACGTCGCTATTCAATTAATTGCGAGGGACTATCATCACTATATAGTTTTTTATGACCAAATTTTTATATTGGAAGTAATATTTTATATAATTTTTGAAATATTTTATTGTTTATTTGTTTTTAATTTATTATTATAATTTTTGTTTAATTATCATGTTACAAATAGTACAATAATTACTAAAAATTGATACAATAGTCCAATAACTACTAAAAATTGATCCATCAAAAGATAAAAATTCAAATAAGTTCAAACTTTAAAATATAAAATATACAAAGAAATCCTGAAATTAAAACTTGTTTTAAACTTAAACTATTCTATGACAAGATTTATATTAGTCTTTCTTTGAGTCACTCTCCAAGTTGTTTTCAACTTCTATGTTATTGTTTGAGTTGTCCTCTTCACCTCTACTAGTACCATCCTAAAAAATGAATAAAACATTACTAATCACACGTTTAAACCGTTTTTATCTTTGCAACTCTGTTACCTATCCTACTAAAACACTACTAATCCTATTAAAAAGTGAAAACAACATCTAAACCCGGTTATTTACTTTTGATATTGAGTAAAAGTTGTAATTTCCTTCTCCCTCCCGTATTTGTGTTAATCCTTCCATGCAACAACGAAGGTACTATTCTTAGTTTTTATTCTTCCATTCAGTTTTGTTTAGATTTAATCTTCCCGATTAATTTCTACTTTCTTATTGCCTTTCTCTTTCGTTTTTTCCTCCGTCTGTAGTATACAGTAATTTTGTTCTAGAGATTAAGCCTCCTGCCAAAAATAAATTGAATCAAGGTTAGAGGTATGCTAATTTACAATTAAAATTCTCCAATTTCTTGGGTTTGGATTGTTGAATTTTTTTATTTTGGTTAGAATTTTTTCCTACTTGGCAAATGTTTTGTTAGATTTTTTTTTTCCCGCTTGCACCTGAAATAAATTTCTGAATTTTTTTTTAGTATAGGGTTTGTAAGGACACAATTTTGCAATTTTGGGCTTTCAAGCGAGATGAACTTAGGCCCAACGCATGAACAGTATCCGTGCAATGAATTTGTAAGAGAGTGGGCTCAACAAGATGGGCTCGAAAATGAGGTGGTTGATAGTCAAAGTGTGATTGTAAACAAATCAACAAAAACGTAGCGCTGATATTATATAAAGTTTTCCTCGGCTTGGTCCGAGGAGAAATATTCTTACAATTGTCTAAATGCCTATAACTTTCTTTCTTTCTCTCTTTCTTAGTCGTTTCTTCTCTTTTTCTCCGATTTGTTCAATGCCCTCTTTTCTTGTCTCCAGCTCTATTTATATGCTAGCTCTTCTCACATGCAAGTTAAGCAATTTTTCCTTGATACTTGTCCCATCAACCTTCCCTTAAAATCTTTACATGGTAGCTGTAAAGGGTGAGAGTCACTGTTCAGACATCTTTTCCCCATTAATGCGGCCACAGGGTTAGCTGCAGGATAATAAATGCGGTGGTAGCAGCCTTTTACATAATATCTCATTACTTCCACCTGTCCCTTGTGCCTATATATATCAGGGAAATCTTCGGAAAGATTAGGATAAAGGTTGGAGTGTTCATCTTGGCCGTCCCTTTGATTATCCGAAAAGGTAATACTCCTCGAACCACTTCTTTCCGTCTTCATGCGAGCTATATCTTAGCGAGAAGTTAAACTATGTTCCTCCCTTATGATTTACTATCATCGGACGAACAGGTCTCCTCGGACAGGCACACGGGCCATCATCTAGGGTTGGGCCTTTGACCCCAACAATATCTCCTCAAAATTCTGGCTTTTTCTCTTGTCCGAGGAGAAAGGCGGGATTTTGACTTCTTCGAGGTTTAAAATTATCGAATTTTTCAACTTAGCCACGTGGAAACGCCATTCCGTATGTCTCGCAAACATTGCTGACGCTTCGAAAATTGCAACGTGCCATTTATTGATCCAGGCAGCGTCTTGTCCCCCTCATCAACGGTGAGATACAGATCCTGTGGTCGAGATTTCTTCATGAAATTTCGAGCGGGATAACTCCCACTCACTCTCTCTTAGTTATATAAAAGGCTGTGGGGGGGGGGGGGTTACTTTTCCCACCTTTCATTCACTCAAGCTACTAGAAGATTTTTAGCACTCCAGCCTTCAGAACTTCCCTTACCTAAACAATCCTTAGAGCCTTTTTCAGAGAAAACTCTAGATTTCCAAAAAGTTATTGAGACAGAAATCTTAACCATTCTTGTAAGTGCTTGACTTTTTAGTTCTTTTCTTCTCGACTGAGCATCTCAGCTTTCTTGTCTCTGTCTTACCTCAGATTAGGAAATCCTCTTAGCAGTCTTTTTCACATCTAAATGGGTAGATTTAAGAGCCTCGTTGATTCGCCTATAGCCATAGAACTTTTTAAGGCAAAATAAAACATACCGAGGGAGTAAGTCTCCAGTACTGCCCACCGAAAAACATTGTGACCGATAGGAGAGCCGGCGAGGTGGTCATTCCCGTGATCGCTTTTTTAGAGGGAGGAATGACCATTCCCATGCATACAGTGACCCGGGAATTCCTTAGAAACCATAAGTTATGTCTGCACCAATGTGCCTCCAACCTATTTAGAATTCTGGGTTGCGTAGACACCCTTAATCAAATGATGGGCTTGCAACTCACCTGGTATGACGTCGTGCATATGTACGAATGTCGCTCTCTGGCCGACGGGGGGTACTACCTAAAATCTAGGTCCCTAGTTGTAAAAATGTTGTCATGTCTTCCCAAGTCCAACAAGGGTATGAAGGACGACTACGTCATCGTCTCTGGGGCATGGCATGACGGCCAACACTGTCCGACCACAGAGGGGGAGCCAGGTGGGATGCCGTAGGACTAGATTGAGTTAACATAGAATTTACACTCTAGGTGTCATCTTATTTTGCTGCTCTATCATTTGATTTTGACATAATTTGATGAGGTAATTGATCCTGTGTTTCTTGGCTGTCATTACAGATAGAAAGTTTGTCGCTCCTAGACTTAGCCTCGTGAACTTGCCAGGCCTGAACAAGCTACTCCGATCAGAGGTATTCGTTCATACAAACGGCCAGCTGCGCGCCGTTCATTTGATATTGGATTTTGTCCCTCTATCGGACAACTTCCAAGAAGTTGGGAACGCAATCTGATCAGGAGACAAAAGGATCAACAGAATCGACGTCTCTTGGCCGGGCTTCCTATCCAAGAAAGACCTTCCTCCTGTTGAATGGCCGCTTCATCAAACTCTTCCTCAACCAGCTATTCAAAGGGAAGAGACTGCTTCCTCTCGGCTATCCTTGGAGACCGAGATAGACCAATTTCACTTCGAGGAAGAAGAGGAAGTGCAAGCTAAGCCTCGGAGTATCCAGAGTCCGAGAGTACCAAGGAGGAAGAAGAGGAGATATCTCTGAAGCTAAGGGTGGGGCTGAGGGACCTTCTTGCTGGGAGGAGCAAGGGTGCATCTTCCAAGGATGCACCTAAGGAGAAAGTCACTGACAAACTCCCTCCACCTCCTCCTCTTCCCGCAATCGAGACCGGCCTTCTTCCAATGCCGGATCTAAAGAAGAAGAGGAAGGTCGTGGACTTAGACATTGAAGAGGGTGAAATGCCCCAACCATAACAAAAGGGGTCAAAACAACAAAAGAGTGAGAGAGACAACAGAAGGGTCTCCCCATCCGAGAGCAGAGGAGACGCCAACACTAGGGATGCCCAACAATCACCAGCTTGGGCCCCACGGTTGGATCTGGACGGAGCTCCAATCCCCTCGATCGCTTTCATTAGGGAGTTTCAGAAGGGGCACTCGGCTTATATTTCCGAGGCTTTGGAGCGTCCACTGCTTTTGCCTCGGGATATGGACACAGTAAGGTCTTGGAGGCAATCAGACTTGTTCATGTCTCTGAAAAGAGACTTGGCCATGGTGAGTTTCTGACCCCTTCTTACAAATTGGAGTTACTTAAAAACTACGTGTTTTACTTTTGTATGTTATGACACAATCCTATCATTCTTTCCGTGCAGCTTACCCAACAAGTTTATGTAGCTGAAGATTAGGTCAGGGATGCCCGTAACCAGGCTAGGGCTGAGGCCCAATCTCGTGCGGAGGTTGAGAAAAGCTTGGGAGTCGCAAAGCATGAGAAGCAAGAATTGACCAAAAAGTTAGTTATCGAGGAGAGGGAGAGGAGGAGCGCCGAGGCTGGTCTGAAGAGCGCCCAGGACCAAGCCGAAGACCAGCGGAAGAAGTTGTACATGACTGAAATAGAATTGGCAACTCAAAGATAGCTGGCCCTGGAGCTCAAGTCCAGCCTGGAGAAGGCCGAGAAGGCAGCTCGGGATGCTGTGGTGGCAGCAGAGGCCGAGAAGAACGCCGAGTACATCCGTGGCATAGAGGAGACGGAAATAAGGCTCGCTGAAGAAGTCTCTGAAGTGTGCAGGGATTACTGCAAGTTCACCTAGAAGGAAGTCCTGAACCTTGCAGGAGTCCCTGCCAGCTCGGAACTCGGGCAGCTCGAGAAGATATACTTTCATCCGCACATACATGTAGTCCCGATTGATCCTGTAATTCCATCATCCCAAGCTTTGGAGCCATCTGAACAGATGGTTGTTATTCCTGAGACCAAACATGAGGGTCAGGAGGAAGAAGTGACACTACAGGAAAGCACTGGTGCGGGGACGGACACTTCTTCCAAGGCCACGGATGCTACTAAGGCTAAAGAGGCTGCTCCTATAGAGACCGGTGTTGGATCCTCGGAGGTCGAGCCGAGCGGACCGGACAGCAATCCTCCTCCTCCAATGGCCAAGACTTAGGATTAGGGTTTTATCTTTTTCACTCTGGTAGTAACATTTTGTACGCTGTCATAATGTACTGTAACTTTTTATTAATGAGAATATTTGTATTTGCCTTTAATCACTCCCAATTCCATTCATTTATTTCTCTTGCTTTGTAGTTTCTAAATCAGTAAGAAGTTTAAGTTCATAGGGGAAGGAAAAAAAAGAAGCTAAAGTAACAATTGGAGTAGACTTCTGCTCAAACGAAATGATGTAGATAGCATGATGAAAATAATGCAAGCCTTCCAATTATTTCGAAGTCATTCAATTAATTCAACTTGTTTTAGCAAATAGGAGTAAATTTATGCAAACACAATTGAATTTTTCATTACTTGAAACGCTAAAATTGAATGGGAATACAAATTTGCTCAAAGTGTGCGGTCCGAGAGAACATGCAAGACCAGGTTTCTGCTAAATACTTAGTGATATGTATGAGAGGGTGAAATTGCTCGGAGTGCATGATCCGAGAGGTTAGATGTGATCGAGATTTTATTTAACACCTAGTAAAATGAACTGAAGTATTAATTTACCTAAGGTATATGGTCCAAGGGACCAGGCATAACCAAGATTCTGTTTAACACTTAGTAGAATGAACTAAAGTATTAATTTACCCAAGGTATGTGGTCCGAGGGACCAGACATGACCAAGGTTCTGTTTAACACTTAGTAGAATGAACTACAATATTAATTTACCCAAGGTGTGTGGTCCGAGGGACCAAGCATGACCAAAGTTCTGTTTAATACTTAGTAGAATGAACTAGAATATTAATTTACCCAAGTTATGTGGTCCGAGAGACCAGGCATAACTAAGGTTCTGTTTAACACTTAGTAGAATGAACTAGAGTATTAATTTACCCAAGGTATGTGGTCCGATGAACTAGAGTATTAATTTACCCAAGGTATGTGGTCCGAGGAACCAGGCATAACCAAGGTTCTGTTTAACACTTAGTAGAATAAACTAGAGTATTAATTTATCCAAGGTATGTGGTCCGAGGGACCAGGCATGACCAAGGTTCTGTTTAACACTTAGTAGAATGAACTAGAGTATTAATTTATCCAAGGTATGTGGTCCGAGGGACCAGGCATGACCAAGGTTCTGTTTAACACTTAGTAGAATGAACTAGAGTATTAATTTACCCAAGGTATGTGGTCCGAGAGATCAGGCATAACCAAGGTTCTATTTAACACTTAGTATAATGAACTAGAGTATTAATTTACCCAAGGTATGTGGTCCGAGGGACCAGGTATGACCAAGATTCCGTTTAACACTTAATAGAATGAACTAGAGTATTAATTTATCCAAGGTATGTTGTCCGAGGGACCAGACATGACCAAGGTTCTGTTAAACACTTAGTAAACAAGCAACATAATAAACCTCAGTACGAGAATTGAAACTTTTATTAATAGTAATACATTTTTAGGTTATTTACATTTCAGGGATGTGGTACAGCTCTTTCATCTAAATCCTCTAATTAAAACGCTCCTATTCTAGCTACTGACAGGATGCAATAAGAACTTTCCCAATTGGGCCCCAATTTTCCCCAGGCTGGATTCTTTGCAGTACCCACTACTTTTCGCAAAACCAAATCTCCCGGTGCAAGTGGTCTTAGCTTGACATTAGCATCATACCTCTGTTTAAGCTTATGCTGATAGTAGGCCAGTTGAATTGTAGCATTTTCCCTTCGTTCGACGACCAGATCTAAATTTCTCTCTAGCGGTCTGTCATTATTAACCGCGGTAAAATAACTCGTTCTAAGTGTGGGAAATCCAGTTTCTGTGGGAATAATAGCTTCAGCCCCATAAGTCATTACAAAGGAGGTCTCTCCCATAAATCTCCGAGGAGTCGTTCTATAGGTCCAAAGGACATATGATAATTCTTCCACCCACTTTCCTTTAGCATCATCCAGCCTCTTCTTTAAACCGCTCACTATGACTTTATTAACGGCTTCAGCCTGGCCGTTTCCTTGCGGATATGCGGGGGTGGAGTACCTGTTCGTGATGCTTAACCCGCAACAGTATTTCCTGAATGCCTTACTATCAAATTGAAGACCATTGTCCGAGATGAGTGTGTGTGATACTCCGAACCGGGTGACAATATTCTTCCATATAAACTTCTAGACGTCTACATCTCTGATGTTCGCCAGTGGCTTGGCTTCAACCCACTTAGTGAAATAGTCTGTGCCAACGATCAGGTATTTTTTACTCCTTGCTGCTTTAGGAAAAGGACCTACAATGTTCAAGCCCCACTGAGCAAAAAGCCATGGGATGGATAGAGGATTAAGAACTCCCTCTGGTTGATGAATATTCGGTGCAAATCTCTAGCATTGATCACACTTCCTCACATATTCCTGTGATTCTCTTTGCATATTCGGCCACTAGTATTCTTGATTTAGGGCTCTGTGAGCTAGAGATCTGCCTCCCATGTTGCTCCCACAAATTCCTTCGTGCAGTTCTTCAAGGAGCAGCTCGGTGGCCTCAGGGTGTTCGCACAACAAGTAGGGCCCAGAGAAAGAACGTTTGTATAACTGATTATCTTCTGATAGCCAGAACCAAGGAGCCTTCCTCCGCACCTTGTCTGCTTCAGTCTTGTCCTGCGGTAGGACATCATCTTTGAGGTATGTCACCATAGGGTCCATCCAGCTCGGTCCCACTCTAACTTGATAGATGTTAGGCCCTTCTTCCTCTTTAGCATGCTTATGTATATCTTCAACTAAGATAAGCCAAGGCAGTCCTTGAACCAAGGAGGTTGCAAGAGTGGCTAGGGAGTCCGCATGTGTAAGCCCACTCTGAGGGATATGTTGTAAACTAAATGATCTGAACTGTAACTACAGTTGCTTAACATGTCTCAAATACCTTTGCATCCTCTCGTCTCTCGCTTCTAGCTCTCCTCTGACCTGGCCGACAACCAATGCTGAATCCGAGAATACTTCCACGGTGTTTCCACCCATTCTTTTGACCATGGCCATTTCGACTAATAACGCTTCGTACTCAGTTTCATTATTGGTAGCCGAGAAGTTTAGTCTGAGGGATTTTCAATGACAACATTCTCTGGAGATACCAAAACTAATCCCACTCCCAAGCCTCTCTGATTGGCTACACCATCCGCATACATCTTCCAGGATGGGGGTCCTTGTATGAAGACTGAGCCAACTGAATTTTCATCCATGTGCATCATCTTGGCATCTTCTTCTAATAAAGGCTCTGTGAATTCGGCTACCAGATCAGCTAGGATTTGCCCTTTGACAGAGGTGCGAGGCATATACTTTATATCGAAAGCCCCTAAGATCGTACCCCATTTTGCAATTTTTCCCGTATAATCTACACTCCGAGGTAGCGACCTGAATGGGAGTTGGGTAAGGATTACAACCGTATGCGATTGAAAGTAGTGAGGAAGTTTGCGTGTGGCATGAACCACTGCAAAGATGGCATTCTCTAATGGCAAGTAACAAACCTCGACCTCATGAAGAGATTTACTTACGTAGTAAACAGGTTTTTGGATGCCGTCATCAACCCGTATAAGTACCAGGCTCACTGCATGGGTGGCTACAGCGATATAGGCGAATAAAACCTCGTCCGTTGTGGGGCTAAACATAATGGGGGGTCGAGATAAATATTCCTTTAGCTGCTGGAAGGCTAGAACACATTCTTCGGTCCATTCAAAACCCCTTCCACTTGTTCAACAATTGAAAAAAAGGCCAACATCTTTTTGCCAACTTAGAGATGAATCGGTTGAGAGCAGTAGTCATCCCAGTCAATTTCTGAACTTCTTTAGGATTCCGAGGGGGTTGCAGATTATGGATCGCTTTTATCTGGTCTGGGTTGACTTCAATTCCGCGATGGGTGACCATATAGCCCAAAAATTTTCCTGACCCGACACCGAAAGAGAATTTTGAAGCATTGAGTCGTAGCTGTGTTTCCTTAAGATTCCAAAGATATTTCTGAGGTTATCGACATGCTCAGATTCCAACTTGCTTTTGACCACCATGTCGTCTATGTAAATCTCAATGCATTTCCCCAACTGCGGTTCTAACATTTTTGTTATCATTCTCTGATAGGTGGAGCTTGCATTTTTCAGACCAAATGACATCACCTTATATTGATAGTTCCTAACGGGGGTGACGAAGGCTGTCTTCTCTTGATCATCCAGAGCTAAGGGAATCTGGTGGTACCCTTGAAAGGCGTCCAGGAAACTCATTCGCGGGTGCCTTACTGTTGCATCCACTAACTAATCATTCTGAGGCATGGGGAAGGGATCTTTCAGACAGGTTTTGTTTAAGTCTGTAAAATCCACGCATACACACCATTTTTCGTTTTTCTTCTTTACCACCACAGTATTGGCTAGCCATTCTGAATAGAAAACCTCCTTAATAGCCCCCGGCCTGCTTGAGTTTATTCACCTCCTCCCGAATAGCATCAGAATGCTCCTTAGATGAGCACCAAGGTGGCTGCTTCTTGGGGAAAGCGGCTGGACTTACGTTTAGGTGATGGTAGATGAACTCTGGATCTACACCTAGGGCCTCATAAGAGTTCCAGGCAAACACATCAATGTTTCTCCTAAAGAGTGCCAACAGCTCTTTCTTATCTCGAGGAGCCAACTGAGCCCCGATCTGGAAAAACCTATCTGGGTCTCTGTCAATGACAACTTTTTCCAACTTCTCACATTTCTCCTCGTCCAATTCCACAACAGTAGGTGGAACCGACATTCTTGATTGCTATGGACTTCTATCAACAGAGGTCGTAGGCTCGATAGTAGGCTAATGCATGATGGCCGATATAAGGCACTGCCTCGCCACAAATTAACTTCCTACAATCTCCTCGACCCGTCCTCTAGATGAAAATTTCACCTTCAAATGTAAAGTTGACGAAACAGCCCCCAAGGCATGAAGCCAGGGTCTGGCAACGATGGTTGTGTATAGAGAGTATGCATCTACCACGATGAAGTCCACTTCAACCACCTCGGACCCTGCTTGCATGGGTAGCCTTATCTGTCTCGTAGGGATGACGGTTTTCCCATCGAAGCTAACCAGAGGTGAATCGTATGCTGTCAGATCTTCAGGTCTTAAACCTAATCCTCTGTATAGGTCCGGATACATGATCTCAGCCCCACTCCCTTGATCAACCATCACCCTCTTCACATCATATCCCCCCATTCTAAGGGTGATGACTAGAGCGTCGTCATGGGGCTGTATAGTCCCCTGCTTATCTTCATCTAAGAAGCTTAAGACTGGTCGGACCTCTACCTTGGCTCGTTTTGACTCCTGAGCTGTGTCCTCGGCAATTGCCCTAAAGGTAGACATCACTCTGGAAGGACATGATCCAGTCCTCCCGGGTGCCACAAAGATAACGTTAATCATGCCCAACAAGGGCCTTGACGATGCAGTCCCCGAAGCCCCTGGCCTGCTGTGGTCTCCCTGACTATTGAGCCAATGTGCAAACTGCTACAACTTTCCTTCCCTCACAAGTTATTCTAAATGGCTTTTTAAAGTCCTGCAATCTTTTGTAATATGCCCTTGTTCTTGATAGTATTGACAATGAAGGCTTTGATTGCGCTTCGTGGGGTCTCCTCCCATCTTGTTTGGCCACCTAAAATATGGCTCGTTCTGAATCTTCTCCAGGATCTGGTGGATTGGTTCTCGGAATATAGCATGGACTGCCTGCGACGCGATAGACCCGGACTGCACACTATAGTCTCTCCGCGGCTTGCTGTTGCTGTATCGATCCGACCTGAAATCCCTCCTCTCCTGAGGGATAACCTTGGCTTTTCCTTTCCCAAGCAACTGATCCTCCTCTACTCGCTTATACTCATCGATGTGGTCCATTAGCCGACGCACGCTTCTCACTGGCTTCTTGGTCAATGATTTCCTCAGATCGTGCTCGGCCGGTAAGCCGACCTTGAAAGTTTTCATAGCCACATCATCGAAACTCCCTTCAATCTCATTAAACATCTCCTAGTACCTATCTGAGTACGTTTTCAACGTCTCTCCCTCTCGCATAGACATGGACAGCAAAGAATCTAACGGCCGAAGAACTTTGGTGTTCGTAATGAATGGAGAGCAGAAGGCCTTAGTAAGTGCTCGAAAGGATCTAATAGAATTTGCCGCAAGGCCATCAAACCATCTCATGGCTACGGGTCCCAAATTAGAGGGAAACACCTTGCACATAAGAGTCTCGTTCCTAGAGTGGACAGCCATCCTCTAATTGAAATAACTCACGTGCTCCATAAGATCAGTCCATCCGTTGTATGTGGTGAAAGTGGGCTGAGTAAAACGCCGAGGAAGCTTTCCTACTTCGATTTTGCGCGTGAAAGGCGATTTAGAAATCTGGTTGAGTGCCCTATTCATTGCATCGTTCCCCACGCCTTTTGAGGACGTGTTTCTACCCCTGCGGTCATGGTGATGCTCTTCCCCACGGGAGAAGGATTCACTAGGAGGTGTTCGTGATCGACGCCTATAATCATCATCCTCACCATCATCAGACGAATTATCAGTGATGGACGAGCTGCTGGATGGACTACGCCTCCTTCGTGCATGGCACAGCTTCTCTTTTAGACGAGCAATCTTACGTTGCATGTTCCTCATAGTGTCCTTATGAGACCCGTCTTCCTCGTTTCGACGTCGACTCCTCCCAGTGTGTATGGTATGCATGCTTCCTTCACAGTCTGTTTCTCACTCAAGGTGTACAAAATGATCAAGATGTTGTGAACCATCAGACTCCGCTTTGTATGAATGCCTATAACTTTCTCTCTTTCTCTCTCTCTTAGTCGTTTCTTTTCTTTTTCTCCGGTTTGTTCAATGCCCTCTTTTCTTGTCTCCAGCTCTATTTATATGTCAGTTCTTCTCACGTGCTAGTTAAGCAATTTTTTCTTAATACTTGTCCCATCAACCTTCCCTTAAAATCTTTACATGGCAGCTGTAAAGGGTGAGAGTCACTGTTCAGACATCTTTTCCCCATTAATGCGGCCACAGGGTTAGCTGCAGGATAATAAATGCGGTGGTAGCAGCCTTTTACATAATATCTCATTACTTCCACCTGTCCCTTGTGCCTATATATATAAGGGGAATCTCCGGAAAGATTAGGATAAAGGTTGGAGTGTTCATCTTGGCCATCCCTTTGATTATCCGAAGAGGTAATACTCCTCGAACCACTTCCTTCTGTCTTTATGCGAGCTATATCTTAGCGAGAAGTTAAACTATGTTCCTTCCTTATGATTTACTATCCTCGGACGGACAGGTCTCTTCGGACAGGCCTACGGCCCATCATTTAGGGTTGGGCCTTTAACCCCTATAGGGTTAATTGCTTGTCTATGTACATCTACTTTCTAAATATTATAGTGTTGTTTGGCTTAAAGGCATGCTGATAGTGTTGTTTTCACATGCCAGTTAAGCAATTTTTTCTTAATACTTGTCCCATCAACCTTCCCTTAAAATCTTTACACGGCAGCTATAAAGGATGAGAGTCACTGTTCAGACATCTTTTCCCCATTAATGCAGCCACAGGGTTAGCTGCAGGATAATAAATACGGTGGAAACAGCCTTTTACATAATATCTCATTACTTCCATATGTCCCTTGTGCCTATATATATAAGGGGAATCTCCGGAAAGATTAGGATAAAGGTTGGAGTGTTCATCTTGGCCATCCCTTTGATTATCCGAAGAGGTAATATTCCTCGAACCACTTCCTTCCGTCTTTATGCGAGCTATATCTTAGCGAGAAGTTAAACTATGTTCCTCCCTTATGATTTACTGTCCTCGGATGGACAGGTCTCCTCGGACAGGCCCACGGCCCATCATCTAGGGTTGGGTCTTTAACCCCTATAGGGTTAATTGCTTGTCTATGTACATCTACTTTCTAAATATTATAGTGTTGTTTGGCTTAAAGGTATGCTGATAGTGTTGTTTTGGTTTAATATATATATATATATATATATATGTATGTATGTATGTATGCGTAAATGTATTGATTGGTATAGGGTTTGGTTTGAATTCTGGGTTTTTTGCTACTGCAATTCACTTGAAATTTTTGCTGTATTTAAAAAATGAAGTTCTTTTTAGGGTTTAATCTAATGTAGATTCTCACATTGTTTGGCTAGGGTTACATTGTAGTTGATGATAAATATATCTGAATATATGTATGTATGCTTTAGACTAACTTTAGTTTGATGATTTAACTTATGTTTGTTCCTCTTCTTGGCATTTGTGAATTAAAGATTTGAAAAAAAAAATTTATGTAGCTGGTACTAGATTATTATGTGATTTTGTTTGTGTGCATCTTTATTTTTATATTATAGCCAGATTTCATTGATTTTTGTTGATAAGTTTTGGCTTTAGGAGAAAATTTTTTTTTATTATAACATTGTTCTTTTTTTCAAACTTCAAATCCTACCTGAAGCAAAAGTCTCTAAACAGTCAGAAAAACAAACACATCTTTGATATTGTTCTCTCGCTGCCACAATACCAGTGGCTCCACTATTGCTATAGCTATTTTAACCGGTAGTAACAATCTTTTTTTATATTTCTCTAATACCCTTTTGTTTTGTTTTAATAATTTCTAGGCTCTGAATGATCTAATTTTTTATTATTATTTTTGGACTTTTGGAAATTTTAACATTTGATTCTTTGATTTCTCACTTTTTTTTTTTTTTTTTTTTTTGCAAGATCTAAAATTGTCTAAGAGATTTCAACAACTATATCTACAAATTATTCTTTTAAAGGTAACTCATCTTTCTATATAGTTCTTTGTTGTGTAATCACATAGACATATATATATATATATATATTTATGTTGTTTTGTTTCAATAATTTTTAGACTCAGAATATTCAGATTCTTTAATTTTTTTGGCTTTTTGAAAATTTTAACATTTGAATTTTTGGGTTCATTTTTTGCTATAATTGAATTTGTCAACTATATAGCGATGGATTAGTATTTTGACGGTAGCCACATATTTCTCTTATATTTCTCTATTGTGTGATCAAATATTTTCATTATGCTTTATTAATTTCAGCTTTGAATCTTCTACATGATACATTATACATTTATGTAAGAAATTTAGACTCCTTAAACCCAAACAGATTAACCTAGTTATTTAGCCAAGTGATTAACTTAGGTAAATTATGCAGTTCTAGGTTAACACAAATATATCATATCATGCAAAGTGCGAAAAATAAAGAACACACGATATGATAACCCAAGAAAACCAAACCGGTAAAAAACCTGAGGAGGATTTAACCTAGCTATCCTCAAGGTAAAACAGAATTCCCTATGAAAGAATTGAAGTTTACATAATAGCGACTTAGACCACTAACATCCTATTGCTACCTCGAGTATGAAACTTACTACCACTACCACGTGACAGCTCCGTGTCCACGGACTATTTCTTTCTTGAATTCACAACAAGCACAAACACTCCTGCTTGTATATCTTTTTGTTCTTGAATCTGCAACTGAATGATCACCAAACCCTTGACATCAATCTTGAGTTTGGAAATCCTAAGTGTATGTGAAGGCAAACACCTCTAGATCTCACAAAAGATTCACATACACAGCATTTAGAACCCCAAAAACGTGGCTAGGATTTTCCCTTTTATACTTATGGTAAAACATAAAACCCTATACGTCAAATGGGCTTGGGCTGAGTTGGAAATTCTACAGAAAAAAAACAATCTGCACGACTTTTGATCGGTCGAGTCTATTTCTCGATCGATCGAGCCTAGCAATTATGTACAGTAACTTCTGCAGTAACTCAATTCCAACTTTACATAAAAATCACACACTTTGAGCAAGTCTTAACAAAACTAAAACCGTTTTGATCATGGTTTGCCAACCTTACAAAATGAAGTTCTAATATATTAGTTCCTAATTCCTTAGAACTTAACAAACTCCCCCTTTGAAAATCCGTGACAAAACACAAACTTAACATAAAGCTCAAAGTTTACAAAGATAATAGCCCATTACAAAACAATAGCCCAATTAAAACAAATTCAACCTAATTACTATCTATCAGTTACAAGTTTAGACAGTAGCACAACTGAATCAACCTATATATTCCTGTAATACTTAACAAACACATAAACGCATGTGTGGAAAATACAAGTAATATTGAAAGTAACTTCTTGATTTCACACAACACAAAATAAAGACATATATCATGAATAACCTCATAAATATAAATCAATAAGTAATGTAGCAGAGTGTGAAACAAGAAACATATACAATCAATGTATCCAATATATCTCCCTCTATCATAGACAACCCAAACAAAAAAAATATCATGAGCTAAAAAGATAAATACAAAAATGAAGCACCTAGATATAATTTAAAAGCTCCACAGTTCCACAATATCACAAAAAGTATCAAAATCTCCCCCTAAGACAAAATCTCCTCGACTACAATGTACTCCCCCTTTTTGTGACAAATTGCCAAAGGGCACTCACTCATCACCGAAAGGAGGTGGCGGAGGAGAACGTCAAAGACTCTCCAAATCTGCCTGCAAAGAACGAATCTCATCAAGCATGTCCACCAGAAGCTGACCATAAGCCGCATGGACGGTCATGATAGTATCCAACATCCGATGAATGTTCGAATCATCCGTAGGTGAAGGTGGAGGAACAGTAGCAGCATCAGCAGTCTAATCAACAGAAGTCTCTGCCGTAGAAGTGCCTGTAGAAAAGAGAGGAGGAGGAGAAGAAGTGACACTAAAAGGCTCAACCCTAGAACGCTTAGAGTTAGCTCGAAGCTGAGCAACCCTTTTCCTAAGAAAGGTGGCACCAATGAGAGCAACTATATGAACAGGCTCAGAAGCAAGGAAATCACCTAACCCTAAATCGAGAAGAATCCTATGAATGAAAATAGGGAAGAATAAAGCATGAGCAGTAGAACTACTCTGATGCACCTCGTTCAAGGAACGAAGAAAAATGTGAGTAAAACTGATAGAAGCATCAGTGACAAGAGCATATAGAAACACACATCGCTCAATAGGGACAGTGTGTAGATGAGAAATAGGCCATAAAGAATGACAGACAATCCTAAAGAAAAGATAGCAGATTTCAGAAAGCTCAGCAGACGTGATTCGAGGATCAGAACCCCACTAGATAGAAGAACCAGTGATGTATGACATAACGTCGTCAATGGGAGGAGACTCATCATAAGGATAGACAGGATGAGAAACCACGGGTACCCCAAGAGCAACAGACACTACCGAAGGAGTAATGTGATACTCTACACCTCGTATCCAACTCTTTACTAAAGTGTTGGAATCATAGACATGGCTAGAGAGGTTCGAGTAGAACTCTATAATCAAAGTAGCCGGAGGCGGATGATCTATGTCTAACAAAGGTAACCAACATCGATGCTCAAAGTTACGCATAACCTTATCATCTAACTCATCTAGAAGAATCCTACGCTTACCCCAAATGTTCCTCCTAAGGTTAAGTGTTTCATAGGTCTTCTGATGTTTCTCACTCAGAAATCTATCACTATTGAAGGATTGTGAAGAAGAAGATGTCCTATGAGCTCTAGTTTTCCTAGGCATGATTCTACAGACCAAATAGAGAAACACAAAAAGAAAAGAGACAAAAGAAAAACTAAAGGCAGACTGCAAGTTAGCACAAAAATAATATAGAAATAAGAATTCTATATGATGCATGAACAATATGTCCAAATGATGCATGGTCTAATGTAGTGAAAACAGTTCAATTATGTTCCAAATTCACAAAATTGGCTTGAGCATGAATGTTACATAAAAAAAAAAACCCAAATTTTGAAAAACTCATTTTCACAAATCTCAACAAATTGATCAATTAAGCATCACACAAGATAGAAATCATAATATAATGATCAAATGATCCAATCTAACAAGTCAATTTCATCAATTTAAGACAAATTGAACAAAAACCCCCAAATTTGATATTTTTCAAGCCCTAGATTTTCAAATTTGTCACAAACCACAAATTAATCGAATTAAACCATATAGTTCAGTTGTATATGGTGTCCCAACAAAAACCCAATGATTTATTGTGAAAGAAATAGCCTAAATCATCAAAGATCCCAAAAAGAAAAGTTTTGAAAATATACCCAAACAAATCCCATGATTTAATGCATGAAACATGAAAATAAATAGAAAAAGAAAGGTAAAATAGACATTCCGGCCCTAGAAGAGAGAATCTTTGCAAAAAATTCGGAGGAAAAGGACAAAAAATCCTATTTGGAGGCTTGATCGATCGGTGAGAGAAAAAAACTTTTTGAAAACTTTTGAAAACATGAAGAACACGTGAAAAAAAAGTCTTTTTAAAACTCTCATCGCGATTTTCGATCAATCGAAAATTAGATTCGACCGGTCGAAAATGCTTCAATTGATCCATTACCAATCGAGCATCGATCGAAACAGATAGAAGTTGACCAAAGGATTTAAATGCAATTTCGATCGGTCGAAAAACAGGTTCAATCGATCGAAATTCTGGAAAAATCAATTTTTGAAAAACAAAGCAATTTTTGTGCAGAAACTCCTCAAAGCATTAAATTTCATTAATAAAATGCATGAGTATGAGATAAAATGCTTTTCAAAAACACATGTTTTGATCCCAATTTTTCAAAATTAAGATTTTCACTCAGTTCTCCACAAATTCTCAAACATCAAACATGTTTTTCATCAAATTCAAGGAATTTTCAAACTTGATTGGTCAAACCAAAAACACACACAGTAACATGTACAAAGTTTAGCAAAAAGTAACTTGTGTAGTGTGTGCAACTAACAAAAGCTTGAAAAACATATGAGGTGATATGTAAATAGAAATCAATCACAATTTCTACAAAATTCATCACATAAATTTGAAAGAGACTATTACCTAAAGAGTTACATCATATAACTCTCACATCTCCTATAATAAAAGCTTGCAATCATGTACGTTTCTTGATTTGCATCATAATATACACACCAATTTTATTTAATTTGAATTCATTATAGCCCAATAATATACACACCAATTTTAGCATTTAATCCGAGGCTACACCTTATGTTCTTTTTGTGCATGTGCTACACTTTCTCGAGCACAAAATCTTACAATATGCACTAAGGTGTTCATGATTGGCTAGTAAACAGTGGTGAGATGATTATTTATGCCTTTCTCAATAAGACCAAGTCCGACAATCAAAGACATATGACTTCAAGATCAAGATCATGTGATCAAAAACTATAAACATCTTTTCCACACAACATGCACTACAAAGCTCAAACTAGTAAAGTGTAATAAAATAAGCTTATCCAAGCTAAACAGGGTACATAGATATGTTATGTAAAAATAGATTGATCAACCTTGATTTTAAATTCAAGAAAAATACTGCAAAACACATTTTGCCAAACACATTTTTGTTACCCTTTATATATATATATATATATATATATATATATATATATATATAAACAACCTAGAATGAAATGCATGAATGTTATGCAATGCAGATCCTAGTAAAAAAAATGGTCACAAGAGATAAAGTAATGAAGTACAAGAACTATGACAGACAGACTCAATTAGATCGAGCCTTTTACATCCAAAACCTTTTAGATGCAACTCTTACATTGGAGTTATTATTCACATTAGAATTTTGAGCAACTCCAAGATTGGTATAAATGTTTAACGCCTTTACTAATTCACCAATAAGTACCATAGGATTTTGTGCTTGAGGTACAGGTACTTTCGGTTTATTTGCTCGCTTAGCAGCTTGCAACTTGAAACAGTTTGACGAATGTGCCCAAACTTTCCACAAAAATGACAAACCCATGCAGGCTTATCATGCAACTTGCCCTTAGAAGAATTAGAAGCCTTAGATTTAGACTCTTGAAGATCAACCCTAATCTACCTATGAGGTGTAACTTCTACAGATACAGATTTAGCAGCTTCACCCACAGAGGGTTTGACAACCTCACTCAAAGGGAGTTCAGTGGAAGGAACAAATTTGTGGAATGGAATTTAGACACAGAGATGATTTCCACAAAACCTAAGCCAATTTTGTCAAAGAGAGACTTTTGAACACTTAGCATGTGATCAAGTTTGGAGTTTGCAGACTTATTAGTTTGTTCTCTAGCAACAGACAATTCAAGTTCCAAATTTTTAACTTTATCAAGTAAAAGCATGTTCTCAGTCTTCAAATTATTCAAAAGTTCATTAGCATCAAACAGTTTAACAAGCCAATTTTTCTTATCAAGTTCAAGAGATGCAATTTTTTTTAAGCCAAGATTAACATTCATAGCATCCTTTGCAGTAACTTTGCAAAGTTTATTGTAAGCTTCTTGTAAATCTGCATCTTCAGAGAGTTCCCCATTAAAAGGGTTCTCTTCAACAGACACACTTTCATTTACTACAGCAATAACAGTGAAAACAATGAAGTTTCCATCTTCATCACTACCAGACTCATTGTCAGAAACTTCATCATCACTAAGGGTTACAGCCATAGCCTTACTCTTAGACCTCAAGTATGTAGGACATTCAGATTTCACATGGTCGTACCCTAGACACCCAAAACATTGTTGCCCCATAGAATTATTAGAAGGTTGACCTACTTGCTCTTTAGGTTTTTCAGTATTATTAACCTTAGTGTAATAATTTTTCCAAAAATTTCTAGGTTCAGTAGTGTTGTTACCTCTTGCTTTTCTGTTATTGTTCCTAAGAAAATTTATAAAATTCTTGGCAAGGTAAGCAATCTCTGTAACAGAGAGCTCATCATCAAATCCACTAGCATCAACATCATCAACAGACTTAAAAGCCATAGATCTGGATTTGTTAGTCTTAGGTAGGTCCAACTCATAGGACTGAAGAGATCCTACAAGTTCATCAACAGGGATGGAATCCACACCCTTACTTTCAGTGATGGCAGTCACTTTTAGTCTAAAATTCTCAGTCAAAGATCTAAAAATCTTCCTAATAATTTTAGGTTGATCACAGATTTCACCCAAATTATATGTAGAATTAACAATATCATTAAAGTTAGCATAGAATTCATCAAAAGATTCATCATCAGTCATTCTAATGCTTTCAAATCTAGTAGTCAATTGCTGCAACTTGTTAATTCTAACTGTCTTTGTGCTTTCATGCACAGTCTGGAGGATATTCTAAGCAGTATAAGCAACCTCAACATTAGAGATTCTCTTAAATTCCTCTATCGAAACAACATTAAAAATAGAATTCATAGTCTTGCTATTAAAAGCGGCTGCCTCTTTTTGAGAAGTTTGCCACTCACTCACAAGAGTAGTCGGCTTCTCCCATCCATATTCAACAGAGTTCCAGACTCTCTCATCAATAGATTTCAGGAATGCTTTCATCCTTACTTTCCAATAAGCATAATTATTCCCATCAAAATGAGGTAGAATAACAAGAGAGTGTCCGTGTTCTATGACAACTGGGGTCAAGGATCAGCTTTTAAATCAAAGGATCTACAATAAAAAGCTACCTGCTCTGATACCACTTGTAAGAAATTTAGACTCCTTAAACCCAAACAGATTAACCTAGTTATTTAGCTAAATGATTAATTTAGGTAAATTATGCAGTTCTATGTTAACACAAATATATCATATCATGTAAAGTGCGGAAAATAGAGACCACACGATATGATAACCTAGGGAAATCAAACCGGTAAAAAACCTGAGGAGAATTTAACCTAGCTATCCTTAAGATAAAACAGAATTCACTATGAAAGAATTGAAGTTTACACAATAGCGACTTAGACCACTAACATCCTATTGCTACCTCGAGTAGAAAACTTACTACTACGACCATGTGACAGCTCCGAGTTCACGAACTACTTTTTTTTTGAATTCACAGCAAGCACAAGCACTCCTGCTTGTATATCTTTTTGTTCTTGAATCTACAACCGAATGATCACCAAGCTCTTGACATCAATCTTAAGTTTGAAAACTCTAAGTGTATGTGAAGGCAAACACCTCTAGATCTCACAAAAGATTTACACACACAGCATTCAAAATCCCAAAAACGTGGCTAGGGTTTTCCCTTTTATACTTAGGACAAAACATAAACCCTACACGTCAAACGGGCTTGGGCTGAGTTGGAAATTCTGCAGAAAAAAAAAATCTGCACGACTTTCGATCGGTTGAGTCTAATTCTCGATCGATCGAGCCTAGCAGTTGTGCACAATAACTTCTACAGTAACTCTATTCCAACTTTACATAAAAACCACATATTTTGAGTAAGTCTTAACAAGACTAAAACCGTTTTAATCATGGTTTGCTAGCCTTAAAAAATTAAGTTTTAATACATTAGTTCCTAATTCCTTAGAACCTAACAAATGTAAAATTTTCTCGTACATTGCACAAGTTAACGACTAGTTACCTTTAATTAGGAACAGTACAACGGTTGTAGCATGCAGTCATGGCAATCCGAAGTTTCAAACTTTTTGAAATGTAATATTTTTATTTATTCTATTTAAGGATTTTTTAAGACACTAAATAACCGCTTAAAACTAAATCTATTTCATATATATTATCGAAAAAAAATAATAAAATAATATATCATAAACACTTTTTATGTAATATTCTTTTAATAATGTGGAAGGCAACCACCCTCAAACCTCACAAATAATTTCTTTTATCAATTTTTTTTTTTTTTTTTGAGAAACATACACACAAGGGAAGAAATGATGAAATTCTTACACAAAGGCACAAGTGCAAGACCATATAATTTTTTTTTTTGAGAAACAGGCCAAAGAGGCCACTTTATTCAATAGCTGAAAAATCCAACAAATAACAATTATAAATATCTGGTAGAACAGACTCCATCCAAACCAGTAACGAAAAAGAAAACTTTGCTCTCTTGGCAAAGATATCAGTTAAAGCATTACATTGCCTACAAATGTGAGAGAAAGAAAAGTTCTAAAGAAAGCTAGAAGACAACAGAATGTCTTTAATAATATGACCACAAGACAAATGTAATAATTGTCCATTACTAATAGCATTAATGGAAGTCTAATTAAGTGATTGTTAAGGAATTATTGCTGTTAGGTTCTAAAGATTAGGAACTAATGTATTTAGAACTTCAATTTGTATGTTGGCAAACCATGATCAAAACAATGTTGAGTCGTGTGTTAGACTTGCTCAAAGTATGGGTTTAATTGTAAAGTTGGAATCGAGTTTTTATGCAGAAGTACTGTTCACTTTCTGTATGACTCGATCGATCGAAAATTAGACTCGATCGATCGAAAATCGTGCAGAACGTTTTTCTGCAGAAAATTCCAACTCAGCCCAAGCCCGTTTTAATGTATAGGGTTTTATGTTTGCCCTAAGTATAAAAGGGAAAACCCTAGCCACGTTTTTAGAGTTCTGTTTTGCTGTGTTTGTGAATCTTTCTTTGAGATCTAGAGGTGTTTACCTTCACATACACTTAGGGTTTACAAACTTGAGATTTATGTCAAGAGTTGTGTAGATCGTTACAGTTGCAGAATCAAGAGAACACAAAGATATACAAGCAGGTGCGCTTGTGGATTTGCTGAAGAATTCCGGAAAGAAGGAGTCCGTGGATCTCGGAGCTATCATGGGGTCATGGTAGTAAGTTTCCTACACTCAGGTAGCAATATGACGTTAGTGGTCTAAGTCTATTGTGTAAACTTCGATTCTTTCATAGTGGATTCAGTTTACCTTGAGGATAGCTAGGTCAAATCCTCCCCAGGTTTTTACCGGTGTGGTTTCCTGGGTCATCAGATCTTTGTGTTGTTTATTTTTCCGCTGCTTTGTTATTTTTGCTTAACTGTGTTTACCTAGTTTTAATTAAATTACCTAAGTTAATAACTTGGCTAATTCTCTAGGTTAATCTGTTGGGTTTAAGGGGTCTAAACGAACTGACAAGTGGTATCAGAGCGGGTAGCTTTTTTGTTTGATCCTTTCATCTTTAAGCTGATCCTTGACCCCTGTTGTCATGGAACACGGACACTCTCTTGTTGTTCCACCTCACTTTGATGGAAACAACTATGCATATTGGAAAGTAAGGATGAAAGCCTTCCTGAAATCCATAGATGAGAGAGTTTGGAATTCCGTTGAATACGGATGGGAGAAGCCCACTACTCCTGTGAGTGAGTGGCAAACTTCTCAAAAGGAGGCAGCCGCTTTTAATAGCAAAGCCATGAATGCTATTTTTAATGCTGTTTCCATGGAGGAATTTAAGAGAATCTCTAATGTTGAGGTTGCCCATACTGCTTGGAAAATCCTCCAGACTGTGCATGAAGGCATGAAGGCAGTTAAAATTAATAAGTTGCAGCAATTAACTTCTAGATTTGAAAGCATAAGAATGAATGATGATGAATCTTTTGATGAATTCTATGCTAAATTGAATGATATTGTTAATTCTGCTTATAATTTGGGTGAAATCTATGATCAACCTAAAATTGTTAGGAAGATTCTTAGATCTTTGACTGAAGATTTTAGACCCAAAGTGACTGCCATCACTGAGAGTAAGGATGTGGACTCCATCCCTGTGGATGAACTTGTAGGATCTCTTCAGTCCTATGAGTTAGACCTCCCCAAGACCAACAAATCCAAATCAATGGCTCTTAAGTCTGTTGATGATGGTGGATTTGATGATGATCTCTCTGCTACAGAGATTGCCTATCTTGCCAAGAACTTTAGAAACTTTCTGAGGAATAGTAACAGAAGGGCAAGAGGCAAGAACACTGTTGAACCTAAAAATTTTAGGAAGAATGAACCCACTAAGGTTAATAACTTTGAGAAACCTAAGGAGAAAGTAGGTCAATCTTCTAATAATTCTTTGGGACAACAATGTTATGGTTGTCAAGGGTATGGTCATTTAAAGTCTGAATGTCTTACTTATTTGAGGTCTAAGGGTAAAGTTATGGCTGTAACCCTTAGTGATGACGAAGTTTCCGACAATGAATCCGCCAGTGATGAGGATGGAAACTTCATTGCTTTCACTGCTACCACTGTAGTCAATGAAAGCATATCTGTTGAAGAGAACCCTTCTGATGGGGAACTCTCTGAGGATGCAGATTTACAGGAAGCCTACAATAAACTTTGCAAAGTTGCTGCAAAGGATGCCATGAATGTTGAGTTAGGCTTGAAGAAAATTGCATCTCTTGAACTTGAAAAGAAAAATTTACTTGTTAAATTGTTTGATGCAAATGAGCTTTTGAATAATGTGAAAACTGAGAACATGCTCTTACTTGATAAAGTAAAATGTTTGGAACTTGATTTATCTGTTGCTAAAGAACAAACTAATAGGTCTGCAAGCTCCAAACTTGATCACATGTTGAGTATTCAAAAGTCTCCTTCTGATAAAACTGGTTTAGGTTATGAGGAAAGTATTTCTGTGCTTAAACCTTCTTCTACTAAATTTGTTCCTTCTTCTAAACCTCCTAAGAGTGAGATTGTTAAACCCTCGGTGAGTGAATCTGTCAAACCTGTTAATGTTCCTCCACCTAGAAAGATTAGGGTTGATCTTCATGCTTCTCATTCTAGAGCGTCTACTTCGGCTAAGGGCAAATTGCATGATAAGCCTGCATGGGTTTGTCATTTTTGTGGAAAACCTGGACACATACGTCCAAATTGTTTTAAGTTGCAAGCTGCGAAGCGAGCAAATAAAACTAAAGTACCTGTGCCTCAAGCACATGATCCTATGGTACTTATTGGTGAATTGGTAAAGGCGTTAAACCTTTATTCAAATCCTGGAGTTGCTCAGAATTCTGATGTGAATCATAACTCCAATGCAAGAGTTGCATCTAAGAAGTCTTGGATGCAAAAGGCTCAATCTAATTGAGTCTATCTGACATGGTCCTTGTGCTTCATTGCTCAATCTTTTGTGACCTTTGTTTCTAGGACTTGCATTGCATTACATTCATGCATTTCATTCTAGGATGTTTGTTTCTTTGTTTAAAAAAAAAAAAAATAATATTTTTTGCAAATTGTGTTTTGCTATTTTTCCTTGAATTTGTAGACAAGGTTGGTCAATCAAAACTACATATCATAAGTATGTACCTTGTTTAGCTTTGATGCACTTATTTTTATTGCACTTTACTAGCTAAAGTCTTGTTGTGCATGTTGTGTGGGAAGATGCTATATTTGTTGATCACATGATCTTGATCTTGAAGTCTTATGTCTTTAATTGTTGGACTTGAACTTATTGAGAAAGGCATAAATAACCATCTCACCACTGTTTATTAGCCAATCATGAACACTTTAGTGCATATCATAAGATTTTGTGCTCGAGAAAGTGTAGCACATGCACAAAAAGAACATAAGGTGTAGCCTCTCATTAAAATTGGTGTGTACATTATTGGACTATAATAATATCACAAATTCTAAATAAAATTGGTGTGTACATTATCCCGGCTATTATTAAGTTTCTAATCAATAAATTTGAATAATGAGGCAAATCAAGAAACTTACATGATTGCAAGCTCTTATTCTAGGAGATGTGAGAGTTATATGATGTAACTCTTTAAGGGATAGTCTCTTTCAAATTCATGTGATGGATTTTGTAGAAATTGTGATTGATCTCTATGTGTATATCACCTCACATGTTTCTCAAACTTATGCTAGTTGCACACATTACACAAGTTATTCTTTGCTAGAATTGCGTACATGATAATGTGTGTGTTTTTGGCCTGACCAACCATGTTTGAGAATTTTGGGAATTTGATGCAAAACATGTTTGCTTGTTTGTTGTTTGTTTTTAGGTATATTGAGGGAAAATTATGCTTTGGAAAATCTGGAATGAATACATGTGTTTTTGGAAAACATCTCATCTCATACTCATGCATTTGATTTTTCAAATCTGTTGCTTTGAGGAGTTTTTGGTCTAAAACGTTTGGTTTTTCAAAAATATGTTTTTTCCAGAATTTCGATCGATTGAAACTGACTTTCGACCGATCGAAAATGTTTTAAATTACTCACAAATCTCTCTGGTTGGTTCGATCGATCCAAGCTGTTTTTGGATCAATCGAATAAGTTTTCGACCAATCGAATGTAATATTCGATCGATCGAAAATCGGTCCGGCTGTTTTTTAAAAGAAGTTTTTCAAGTGACTTTTCACTGTTTCAAAACTTTTCAAATTTTCTTTTGTTTCCTACCAACCGGTCAAAGAGTTTTTGGTGATTTTTGTCGTTTTCCTCCGAATCTTTTGCAAAATCTCTCTCTCCCTAGTGTGGTAAGTCCCTTATACCCTTCCTTTTGCATTTATTTTCTATTTTCATGCATTTTTTCATGCATATTTGGGTAATTTTGGCATTTAGGAATTTTCTATTTTTGGGGTTGTTTTTGAATGATTCTTTCTCAAAATCTTTATGGGTTTTTGTGGGGACACATTGTCTAAACACATCATATGGTTTAATTGGATTATTTTGGTGGTTTGAAGGAAATTTGAAATTCTAGGGCTTGAAATTGAGTAAATTTGGGGTTTTTGTTCAATTGGATTGAAATTGATAAAATTGGCTTGTTGGATTGATTAATTTGATCATTATATTGAGTTAATTGAATATTGTGTTGATCAATTTATCAATTTGTTGTGTTTTGAAAGTTAGGGTTTTTCAAATTGGGGATTTTTGATGATTATCGAATGCTCAAGCCATTTTTGTTAATTTGGATCAAAATTGAACATGTCACTGCATTAGTACATGCATCATGTTATGTTCATGCTCATGCATCATATAGAATTTTTATATTCTATTTTTTTTGCTGTGCTAACTTGCAGTCTGCCCTTGGTTTTGGTTTTTGCTCTTTTCTTTTTGTGTCTGTCTTTTCCTTAGCACTATGCCTAGGAAAACTAGAGCCCATAGGACTTCTGATCCTTCTCCTTCTTTTGACACTGAGAGGTTCCCTAGTGAGTCAAACCAAGTCACTTATGAGACTTTGAACCTTAGGCGTCAGATTTGGGCTGAGCGTAGGGTTATCTTAGATGAGCTGGATTTTGAGGTGCGTCGTAATTTTGTGCGTCGGGGTTGGTTACCTTTGCTCGAGTATGAGCATTCTCCTCCTCCTGCCACCTTGATTAGAGAGTTCTATTCGAACCTCTCTATTCATGTCTATGATAACGACACCTTGGTCAAGGTGTGGTTACGTGGTGTGGAATATCGCATTACCCCTTCGGTGGTGTCTGATGCTCTTGGGGTGCCCATTGTGGACCATCCCGTTTTTCCTTACGAGGAGTCGCCTCCCCTTGATGACGTCTTGTCATACATCACTGGGTCTTCTATCCAGTGGGGTTCTGATCCTCGGATCACTTCTGCTGAGCTGCACTATATTTTCTTTAGGATAGCGTGTCATTCACTGTGGCCTATTTCGCATGTCCACACCATTCCTCTTGAGAGGTGTGTCTTTTTGTATGCTTTGGTCACTGATACTCCTATCAGTTTTCCGCATCTGTTCCTTCGTTCTTTGAACGAGGTTCATCGGTCTAGTTCTACGGCTCATGCTTTGTTTTTTCCTGTTTTTATTCATCGGATTCTCCTTTTTCTTGGTTTTGGTGAGTATCCTGCTTCTGAGCCTGTTCATGTTGTCGCTCCTATTGGTACTACCTTTTTGAGGCAAAGGGCTGCTCAACTTCGAGCTAGCTCTAAGCGTGCTAGGGTAGAGCCATCCGATGTCACTCCACCCCCTTCTTCTTCTACAGATACTCATGCAGCTGGGACTTCTTCTGATCCTGCTGTTGCTGCTGATGCTGCTGATGTTCCTCCACCGTTTGATGAGGTTTCTGACCTTCGTCGGACGCTTGACACTGTTGTGACCGTTCAGGCGGCTCATGGTCAGCTTTTGGTGGACATCCTTGATGAGCTACGTGCGTTACGAGTGGATTTGGCGAGTTCTCGTCGATCTCCTCCTCCACCTTTTGATGATGAGTGAGTGCCCTTTGGCAATTCGTCACAAAAAGGGGGAGTACATAGTTCATTGTATCTAGGAGATTTTTTTGTGGAGATTTACATTTTAGGGGGAGTTTTTGTTTACTTGGTAGTGATACTGCGGAGCTTGTGGAGTTATTAGATTGTATCTAGATGCTTCACTGTGTATTCTCATTTTTAGCTCTTGTTTAGGAGATTTATTTTGTTGAGATACATTTGATGTATTTGTTTCTTATTTCACTATGCTACTACTCTGCTTATTGATTTATATTGATGATGTTATTCATGATATATGTCTTTTTTTTGTGTCATATGAAATTAAGAAATTTTTTATTTATGTATTTCCTGTTTTTTTTCCACACATGCGTTTATGTGTTTGTTAAGTGTTACAGGAATATACAGGTTGCTTTCAGTCAAGCTGCTGTCTACTTTGCAACTGTTAGATAGTAGTTTAGGTTGAATTGTTAAGTGGCTATTTTTATTGTAATGGGCTATTTCAATTTGTAATTTTGAGCTTTTTGTTAAGTCTGTGTTTTGTCACGGATTGCCAAAGGGGGAGTTTGTTAGGTTCTAAAGATTAGGAACTAATGTATTTAGAACTTCAATTTGTATGTTGGCAAACCATGATCAAAACAATGTTGAGTCGTGTGTTAGACTTGCTCAAAGTATGGGTTTAATTGTAAAGTTGGAATCGAGTTTTTATGCAGAAGTACTGTTCACTTTCTGTATGACTCGATCGATCGAAAATTAGACTCAATCGATCGAAAATCGTGCAGAACGTTTTTCTGCAGAAAATTCCAACTCAGCCCAAGCCCGTTTTAATGTATAGGGTTTTATGTTTGCCCTAAGTATAAAAGGGAAAACCCTAGCCACGTTTTTAGAGTTCTGTTTTGCTGTGTTTGTGAATCTTTCTTTGAGATCTAGAGGTGTTTACCTTCACATACACTTAGGGTTTACAAACTTGAGATTTATGTCAAAAGTTGTGTAGATCGTTACAGTTGCAGAATCAAGAGAACACAAAGATATACAAGCAGGTGCGCTTGTGGATTTGCTGAAGAATTCCGGAAAGAAGGAGTCCGTGGATCTCGGAGCTATCATGGGGTCATGGTAGTAAGTTTCCTACACTCGGGTAGCAATATGACGTTAGTGGTCTAAGTCTATTGTGTAAACTTCGATTCTTTCATAGTGGATTCAGTTTACCTTGAGGATAGCTAGGTCAAATCCTCCCCAGGTTTTTACCGGTGTGGTTTCCTAGGTCATCAGATCTTTGTGTTGTTTATTTTTCCGCTGCTTTGTTATTTTTGCTTAACTGTGTTTACCTAGTTTTAATTAAATTACCTAAGTTAATAACTTGGCTAATTCTCTAGGTTAATCTGTTGGGTTTAAGGGGTCTAAACGAATTGACAATTGCAGTATTTGCTTCCTTTAGCTTTCGGATGCCAACTTGGACCATGTTTCATATTTGGGTGCATTAGATCACAACATAAAACCTAGGATTGATATTCTATCAGTCATAATAAGGAGAGGAAAATTTGTATCCTAAACATATTTTTGGACAGAACCAAAATATGTCAATTGAGTTACAAACTCTTGAGTTGGGCGTATAATTAAAACTTACAAATATACCACTATTCTAGCTAGTAAATTTTCCATTGAAAAAAAATCTAGAGTCCAAATCCTGAGCCCTCTTATATATATTATTGGACAATTACAGAAAAGTATTCAAAAGAAATAACTTTAAAGAATTTGTCAATAGGTATATATTAAATTTTTTTTTTTTTTTTTTGAATTGGAGGGCTTTCAAATCTGCCATATAACTAAAGAGGGTGCAATGTGGGCTTACCTAAAGAGGGTGCACCCTAAAGTCATATAAGCCCACGTATGTAAACTATAAATAAATACATAATTGGAGGGCTTTCAAATCTGCCACCCCATCTAAAATTAAGCAGCTTGAAATAATCATAATAATAATAATAATAATAAAAGAGAATAAGAAAAGAATAATAGTATTTATACAGTTTACAACGTATGTACTTGAGGAATAATATGGATATAAAAGGTAGACAGTAGAGATGGAGAGGTACCTGCATTCGCCAAAGTAGGTCGCCACTGGGCTTGATCTGGTAGCGGTTCTTGTAGAAATTTTGACGAGCCTCTTCAATCTCAGCTCGTTCTTCTGGACTACCAGCCTCAGGGTCAAATTCCCATATCTGCCTTCCAACAAAGTTGTTTGTGCTGAAGATGTGAGGGTCATTGCCACCCTCGGCTATCTTGAACTTCCACATTTTCTTTTAACTTGAGTTTCTTTCAATCAAAATGCACTGCTATGATCAAGATTTGACGATGTTGATACCACTTCTCTCTTCTTTTCATTGTTGAAAATGCAACTACTGTATACTAGTACTGTCAAATCATATTTATGGCCATAACATCATAACCAACCTAATACAGTATTTCTATCAAATCAAAAAGCCATTTTGTCAAAAGGAAAATACTTAATTATTTATTTGTATATATACGACCAAGAATTTAACATCAAGTATATATCGTTAGTGGATTGTAATTTCCAAAAGAAATTTACCTTTTTAGTGTATATAAAACCAAGACCAAGAAATTTACTTTTTTTTTTTCTTTCTCAAAAAAAAAAAAAAAAAAAACCCAGACCAAGAATATATGAACAGTATTTAAATGGTTCATACATGGTTTTCTAAATAAAATAAAATGGTTCATAAACTCGGTAGAGAACTCTTTAATATCTCCAAGAACTCTGTTTAGCAAAAAAAATCTCCAAGTACTCTTTTCACCATAAACACAGGCGGTAGAATATGGAAGAGAGAGAGAGAGCAATGTGGGCTTACCTAAAGAGAGTGCATTTTCGGTAGAAGTTGCCGAGACCTTTATGAGATGTGACACACAAAACATGTGGTCTGTGTCAGGAACTTCCTATTCAGTAAAATTGACGAGGAAAGGTGTAAGGGTACGGTTGTTGTAGGGTGAGGATCTGATATAATTGATTCAGTGCATCCATTATATCAGATTCATTAAAACAGTGACGCGCGTTTAAAAATAGATATATATCATTATTTTAACGGGTTTAATGCCGACTTCACCCCTTGTTGTAAACTCGTGATCACCAGTGAAGCAATCTTGAACTACAACCTTTAGTGATAAAACTTTGTCATTACTCTTATGGGATTTGGCGGTGAGTAGTGGATAAAAAATAATAAGTATATATGAAAGTAACATGCAACAAGTCGCAATCCATCACATAAAATAGTTATAAAAAATAGTATGATAAAAATTGTGATCTTAAAATAACTCATCACCAGTAGGCCATTAGGTCAAAACCCCTCTTTATCTTGACTGTATATGGCTAATTAACCCACTGTGACTTATGATAAATCTCTATAACAAGTGGGTTGATACAAGTGATTTAAAATATATTAACTAAGCAATATTGAGAAATAGCACCTTCTTTCGTGTAAGCAAAAGGTGCCATTGACACGTTCCAACAAGATCAAGAATATATATTGCCTTGCTAAATAAAAAAAAAATTTATTCTTTTAATTTAGTTTCTACCAAAAAGAAAATAGAAATTTGTAATTTTAAATCAAAAAATAATTAAGTTGGATAATCAAAAAAATTAAGGTTGCTATACTTTCAAAGGGCCTACAATTCACAACAGTGTAATATTCTTTTTCTTGTTCTATTTTTTTTTTTTTTTCAATTGAAGAAGAAAACTTGGTAAATGATACAATAGCATGTCTTATCTGAAAATTCCTTAACTTTGTTTCAAATTTTTTATGTGCATTACTAGCATTACATCCAGTTGCGCATACGTTGGTTCACATGTTAACCACCCACCCACCCCCCCCCCCCCCCCCCCCACCCCCCCTTCAAAAAAAAAAAAAAAAAAAAAAAAAGAACTAAATTTGGACATAGATATGTGACTCATGTGGGATTGTGGGACTCTTGTGAGTGTCATGTAGATATAGTGGACTAAATAATGTAGAACGAGAAATCATTCTAGTTTAACAAATCCTTAACGAACCAAGGGAAAATAAAATAAAAAATCCGCCAAAGTTTTGAATACAGGACTAAGTAGGTATGTTGTCTCCTATATGGAGGTTATTAATCTAATCTTTTTAGAAATAGTTACAATGCTCAGTCTCAGTTTGACACTTCCGCAATTGGCATTTGTTACCAAGCTCAACTTTAAGGAATATATGAACTACAACCAGCCAAAAAATAGCATTTATAGATCCAGACTCTTTGTTACACTAATAATTGGGAAAAATTGGCATTTATCCTTAATTTAGAAAATATGAAGCAAAATGCATTTGTTTTAAAATTATTTAGTAAAATATCTCTATTTTTTAAATTCAGTTTTAACAAAATTGAGTTCTGTGTAAAACTCGATATCCTCAAAATTAAGTTATATATATATATATATATATATATTTTAAGTGGAACTCGACATTAGTAATGTCGAGTTTCATTTAGATTTTCAAAAAACTTGAAGTGACAAAATATACATAGAAGCCGACATTGCTAATGTCGAGTTTTATCAGTAACTCGATTTTGTTAAAATTACATTTCAAAAATAGGAGCATTTTCTTAAATAGTTTCAAAACAAAAATATTTTGCTGCATAGTTTATAAATTAGGGACAAATATTCATTTTCTCCCTAATAATTTTGTAGACACAAATCTCACCTACTATGTCACATGACTAAGGCATTGGGTGGTAGTGTGCGTTGGTTCCAACATCAAATTTCACTTCCTATGGTCTAGCCATTGATTAAAATTATTTAAAAATAAATAAATAAAGCAAAGAGAAAAACATCTATGCTGTTTCAATACAAGAATTTGAGTTGACAATTGCAATGAACAATGACAACTTTTTGACCAAATTATCTAAAAATATGTATAGATGAGAAAATGTGTGAAAATACGTGTAATATTATTTAAATATTAAAAACTGTTGTTTAAACAACGGTAACAAACGGCCCTAAAAGTCTAAAATCATACTATAACTCATAACTCAAAAATAGTGGGACCGATAACTCAAAGTCCGTTTGGGAGCAACATAACTCTGTTTCCATCACTCAATTCTCTGATTTTTGAGTTATGAGTTATGGAAACTAAAAACACATTTTGGCTGTTTTCAGTTTCCAAAACTCTGTTTTCAATGGCATTATTGTAAATAACATTACAACGGTTACTGTGCAGCTGCACTTGTTGACTTTTTGTTTTTGTTTTTTTTTTAAAAACCAATCCCAGCCACTTTTTTTTTTTAAACCAATCCTAGCCGCTAATGGAGCCGCACTTGTTGACTTTGGTTTTTTTTTTTTTTTTTTTGAAACAAAAAGTAAAGGCATAACTGAGTGATGAGTGAGTGAATAGTATGTTTGGATGGGTTTGGAGAAATTGAGATATTTTAAGTGATGAGTAATGAGTGATGAGTAATGAATAATGAGTGACAAAAATTGAGTGAGGAGTGATGAGTGATGAAGAAAAAAAAAACCAAACAGGCCCTTAATATTCTTAAAAAAAAAAAATAGCTATAATCTCTTGGCAATCTCTATTTTAAATGCTTTATAAATCACATAATTTAGTGTGCGTTTGGCATTGGCTTAAAAAGAAAACTTTTTTTTACTATTCAGCTTATTTTTACTACTATTCAACTTATTTTTACTACTATTCATAAGTTCTATTACACTTTTTGATACTATTCATTGATCTCACTCTATTATTTCAGATATTTTTTAACTTTATCTAAATTACTTTTAACAAGAAGTTTTCAATTTCAACTAAATAAGCTGTTTCTAAACATTCACTTAATATATGAATTATTTATCATTTGTCGTTTCTATTTTGTCAAGTTTATCAAGTCCAAAAATGATCCGAAATTGCTATTTTATTTCTTGCTCAAACTTTCTAGCTTTTAATAACAAAAAAAAGTTAACTTTTCGTCTCAGTCGTTCATATAGCACTTGATGTGGATCCACTCAAGTATTTACCATTTCTATACTCTTTCCATGTGATGACCTTCACTCGATCATGTGGCTCCACTGTTTGATGTAAATTACATATCAATCCTTTATCATTTAAATAAAAATAGCAAGCAATAATAATTGACAATTAGGCCTGTTCAGATTCCACCCGCAGCCGACAAAACTGGCCTGCACCGATCAGAACCGCACCCTTCAGAGCTCCACTGAAGGTGTATGGCACGGTGGTTGGAGGCGATTTCCAAGTACTGACAACAATCGGTGCGGTGAATGGTTGTGGATTTTGCATTCCGATGAGTAACCGAACCGACCGCCATATATATATATATATATATATGTATGTATGTATGGATAATATGTAACATATAAATACATGATTTATAATCAAGTTTCATTTTTAAGAAGTTTTTAGAAAAAGAAAGATAGTACCTGTGTTGCTGTGCAATGTCATTGAGAAGTGAGGCGTGATAACAGAGGGCCAGAGGTGTGAAATGTGAAGGAAGAAGAGGAGAATATAAGGTTAAGTTAAGTGAGTTATAAAACGACGTAGTTTCATTAAATTTTTTTTTTAATTTGATACAAAACGACATCGTTTTGGACATAGTATTAATTTTAATTTTAACTTCAAAACGACGTTGTTTCAGTTGGAGCCTAGGTTAAATTCTGAATTTTCTGGTTTGGATCAATTGATCCTCTTTCTGCCGTTTGCCTCTCCGCTCTCACTCTTTCTCTCTCTCTCCCTCACCGCCACTACCGTTTGCAATTCCTCGCCACCGCTGTTTGCAGTTCCCCGCCACTGTCGTCGACTGCAACTTGATTTTGTTGTTTTCCAAGTTTCCCTCTCTTCTCTCAACTCTCTATCATGGTTACTATGCTTTCTACAGGTACGTAGAGTTATATAATGCTTAAGATCTAGGCTATTTATCTAGTTGTCTTCTCCCTGCTATGGTTTCTAGAAAGATTGTAAATTTGTTTGAAAATTTTGTATGGGTATTAGAGAAATATTTTGAACACGTTTGTTTATTAATATTTGAGTTTTTTGAAATTTCTGTGTGGGTTGTTTGATGAATCTGATGTGATTTGTTTTTTTTTTTTTTTCTTTTGTTTTGCACCGAACTAACTGCACCACACCGCTATAGTGAACCGAACCTGGTGTGGACCGGTTACTACCATCCACATGTGAGGTGCAGTGAAGCATGAGGGGAAACCGCACCTTATAGGTGTGGTGCAAAAATTTCCCCCATAACCGGCCGCACCGCACCGTGTACAGGCCTATTGACAATGTTAAGGACAATCTATGGCAAGAAAAATAGACCACCATGTGAGCTGGTTCTATTATTGCTAGCAGGCCTTTATGAATGGCCTTTGTGGTGAAACCTATAACATTGGTCCAATTCAAGCACAGCGACCATGCTAGCATTTGATTTTTGTAGTGGTACATCAAAAGACAAATATATATGATCAGAAGGACCCTAGAAAATAACTAAATAATTTGCCACTGAGACACAAAATGATAAGATCCACAGGAAAAGCCTAAGCCAAGGCATTAATGTAGGCAGATGACTTCCAACTTCTTTGCAAAGTGTTGTAGTAGCAACATCACCATTAAGCCCAACATCTAAATGGGGAAAAAAAATTATAAATGGAGGGGTTGGTCGCCTGTAAACATTTTGAGCAATTGAACTACTTTCCCAAAATCGGTTAAGCACCATTCACCTATTAAGTCTTGGTCTCTTACCACTATCCGAGTCATGGATCATTGCCATTTCATTAGGCTTTTTCACTCCTATGACTTCCACCTTAAAATTTCTTTGACAATTCCATGTGTATAAAACAATTTCAACATCCTTTTATTGTGGATGATCTCAAACGATTAGAGGACTGCATGGTTTTTGCACAAGTATATGAGAAAATTTATGGAAGTTTTAATTTTTAAGACCACAAGAAATGGGTATATATAAAAGAACATGTTTAGCAAAAATTTAATAAACTAACTCTTCAATTTCAGAAATAACAAAAATTACTAATGCAAGAGTCCAAGAAGTTTGAAAAGGGAGAGGAACAATGATGTGGCAGTTGCTTAGTGTTAAGTACATTGTATGACATGTGTTTACTGTTTACATAATAATTAAATCACATTGAAATGATTGTATATAATCAAAAGTAAGTTATGTACAATGGTATATTGCACATGATATAGACACATTTTGTTTTTCTATTGTTGGTTATCGTTTTGAACTACAATCAAGTTTGTAATCAAATTCTGACTATAAGATATATTATAAAAAAAGACTTGATAATAGAGATTCACATAAAGATTTGACATCCAAACAAAGAGTTTGGGAATAAATAAAAACCTAACACTTACATAAAACACTATTAGTGTTATTTTATATTATATTTGTATCCCACTTTATATTTACAAAAAAACCCTAATACTTGAACAATTTTCCAATAATACAAATTCTTACATAGTATTATATTGCTAAAAAAATTAATCATTCTTTGGACCAAAAATTTGTCTTGTCACTGTAGGCCATATAGCAAATAAGATATTAATTCAATAAAAGTTATACATTGTTTTCCACTCAAAATTAAAACTCAGCCACACATACGTCAAGAAATTTAGAGACCAACTTCAACATCAAATAAAATAAATACTAGCGGAAAATTACAGAAAAGTAATCAAAAAGAAGTTACTTTGTAGAATTTGTCAATAGGTGTATATTAAATTGAGGGTATGTAACCTATAAATAAAAATATGCAGTAACAAATAAATAGAAAAATTGGAGGGCTTTCGAATCTTCCATCCCATCACAAATTAACCAAAAATAATTATAATAAAAGATAATGACAATAAAAGATCATGATAATAAAAGAGCGGAAGAAAAAAAAAAATAGTACTTATTGTGACTACTTGTGGAACTTACTCTTGAGCAATAAATAAATAAGACTATAAGACTAACTCTAGTACCATCTAAAAAGTACAACTTTTACCAATACTATCTTATGTGGTAGACTGTGACTGACTGCATGTCACTTTCACATAATCCTACCACTTTTTTTCTACTATTCACAATCTACTATATAAACAGTTATAGCAAGAGTTGTTATTTATTACGTAGTCTTAGAATTTTTGGAGGAATAATATGTTGGTATTAATAGGAAAGGTAGACTGTAGAGATTGAAAGGTACCTGCATTCGCCAAAGTAGGTCGCTAGCTACTGGGCTTGATCTGGTAGTGTTTCTTGTAGAAATTTTGATGAGCCTCTTCAACCTCAGCTGATCGTTCTTCTGGACTACCAGCCTCAGTGTCAGCTATCTTGAGCTGCCGCATTTTCTTTTAACTCTGAGTTTTTTTCAATCAAAGTGCACTGCTATGATCAAGATTTGATGATGTTGATACCACTTCTCTCTTCTCTTCACTGTTGAAAATGTAACTATTGTAGTTAGTAGTTCTAGTAATAAACCATATATATGGTCATAACCAACACCAAGCTTTAATATCAATAAGTTTTGTTAGTTGATGATAATTACCACTTTTTTTTTTTTTTTTTGGTGTATATATAACCAAAATCAAGAAGGGTTGGGCTTGTGTCCAATGTCTAGTGGCTAGTTTCACTGAACATGCTAAGATACGGACACGTGCCCAGTGAAACTGACCACTTGACACAAGCCTTTCCCAATCATGAATATGGTGATTTTATGAGAGAGAGAGAGAGAGAGAGAGAGAGAGAGAGAGAGAGAGAGAGAGAGAGAGAGAGAGAGAGAGAGAGAGAGAGAGAGAGAGAGAGAGAGCAACATGGGCTTACCTAGGAGAGTTTTAGGTTGGCCTTAACTTTTAGAGAGCACTTTTTTGGAAATTGGACCTTTGATCACGAGTTACAAGTAGGTTCAAACCCTTCTTTATATAGATAACTAAGAGAAGGCTAACTAACTCACTATGAATTTTGATTATCAAAAAAACTCACTATGATACAAGGGCGATGATACAAGTTAAAATATTAGCTTGGGAAATAGCAACCTTGATACATCTAACCGAAAGGTGGCATTGTCACCTTCCAACAAGATCAAGAATATTAGAACTTAATTCTCATTATAATATATTAAGTTTAAAACTTGTCATTGTAAACACAAATTTTAAAGTTTAGAAATCAAATAATTAAAAATGTTTCACAAATATAAATTTGTATTATGAATGAGTGAGTACAATTTTGTACTTATATTCTATTACAACGAAATAATCATTTTATTCGAATTTCTTGAAATATTCTGCGATTAGGGAATTATGTCAATACAGTCTTGATTCAAAAACACCAAATGTCCTCCACTTTGATAGGAAAGCATATTGAGATTGAAACGGAAATACAATGAATCTTTGGCTATGTACTTGATAGAAACTTTTTCTTCTTCGCATACTTTATATGATGTTCGAATGTTTGTAATAGTTTTTCCTTAATACATATAACAACGTTTAAAATTAAAATATTTCCAAAAAAAATATAAACGTTACATATGTGTTATCTTTTATGAACTTTTCATATGTAACAACTAAATTTAAGAATAGCAATACTTATTCTTCTATTACAACATTTTTTATTCTAAATAATAAAGATGATTATTCTTAACATAACCTCCGTATAGTTTTTCAAAAGTGCCTTTAGTCTTCCATATGAGAAGAAATACAATTTGTATCCTCACGCCTCCGATCCATTTGATGTAACAATTACTAAATAAAAAAAGTAGATACAATGGAGGCTTTTTCACTTCTTTTATTCTTCTGTTAAGCATGATCTACATCACATAAAAATATCCACCAAGTACGGAAGCATAGTGTTTCAATGAAAGAAAACACAACTTGAAGGAATAATTATTGATGCTATAGACACAATCTCCGATTTTCACATATTATTGACGTCATTTTAATATCTATCATCAATAGCTTGCCACCACAACATTTATGAAAAAAGTTGTGTCTGTAGACTTATTGATAACTATGAAACATTCTTTCGATCTACTGTTCCAACTATCATATCCTTCCTTAGAGTTGAGCTAGGTGATGAATAGCAATTGGGTAAGATTCAGATTGTGACTGAGCGTTGAATGCTTTTCCTGCAAAAATCAAATTCACCACCTCTGTAGGATGCAACATATCCCAAAACACAAACTGAGTACTGTTACTACATGGAGTGCTTAGAGGAATACATGTTACCATCCCCGTCTCTACTTCACAGCATGGCTCGTTTGCGAATGCAAGAACTGAAATTGACAACAAGATCACTAACACATTAACCTTTTCTTCTTAAAAGATATCTACAAGATTTCCTACCATAATGCAACTATTATCCTAAATATCTTGGCTTACCAAGTCAATGCACTTCTCAACACCCATTACAATCTGGAAAAAATATAGAATTCTTTATATGCTAGCAATGTTTTTTCCTGTCACATACATGATGCATGGTATATATTTGTGAGTTTTAATACAGATTTAATTAACAGAACTCACAATTATGTGAGAAGATAAAATCATACACTTTGAAACATTGAATAGTTACTCTTGCTATCATATCCAATTGGCCACCTTTCAAGATGATATTACTCTTACTATCCCACTTATTTATATGAAAAGAAAAAGAAAAAAAAATTGCAATTTATACCCCTATAATTTAAAAGAGTAACAAATTAAACCTGAATTTTAAAAGAATTACAAATTAAATTCTATAATTACAAAAGTAACAAATTAAATGTTGAAATTTCAAAATATAATATATTAAGTCCCTAGCTGATTTTAGACTCCAAAACACAATGTAGTTCCACTTAAATGGAGTAAGGTTTAATTTGTTACTTTTTAAAATAACCGCAGATTTTATTTATTAACTTTTTATATTATAGGATTTAATTTGTCCAGTTTCAAAACATCAGGATTAAATTTGTTACTTTTTAATTGTATAAAGTTTAATTTGTTACACCCCTTAAATTACATAATAAAATAAAATTTTTAATCTATATACCAGCGGATGAAGCATCTCCTGCAGCCAAACTGTAAGTGTTCACAACTTCACATAAATAAATGTTGCACCACTTAGACTGTTGTTGAGGTCATCAATGAGTGATTTAAGCATGTTGTTAAAGATTTGGACTGCATTGTTGATGATATCTACACACGATGAGCCATTTGTGCCATACCTAGCCATTTCAAATGGAGTACAGCCTAATTGACCCAACCCAAAAAGTGCTACCTTCCTTGCTCCAAGTCTGTACAAAGCCTGGCTTCAAGAAAGAGGCAAATTATATGAAACCCCAACAGTTTTTCACCATAAAAAAATATAGGCTAGAATCCTCGAAACCAAATGGTAATATATAGACATAACAATTTTCATAATCTTGTTCACAAATGTTGAGATGAAATATTGTGATTGATTCTAAAAAAAATGATATCAATGCATGTAAAAATGATATTATTCCAATCAATTTGTCACATCAACTGTTATGAAAAATACTAGTAACTCTTGAATAAAACTTATTTGTCCCAATTTCAGTATTCTGCTTTATACTCTAGTAACTACATTAGTTCATGTGTTTTTTTAAACTAATTAACTAACTAACTAACTATATATATAATATGTGATATGCTGCAATTAGTAAAGTGTAAAATCACTACTGTAAAAGCGGGATAAAAAATTTGTATTTGATAATATAAATTATACAAAATCAGTCAAGGAAAGCACCTAACCCTTAATTGTTGAGAATATTGATTAACAAGAACTGTAGCATATTGATCTGGGGTATAGAGGTGACTTGTTGGGTAAAACTGCGGCATGAAGTAGTTGTTAGTGTAATCATTGTTTCCCATTCCGACTGAGTATATGCACTTGCTTAGGTAATTCGCGGTTGCGTTATTGTCTCTGAATATAGCAGCAACGCGTGAGCCTGTAGTAAGGTGATTTCCTAACTGTACATCCATGCTAATCCGAGCACCCTGTCTGTGAGATATAACAAATGTATTATGGTACACAAAGCATTTTTTGTTTTTTTATTACATCCTCATCCTTTGTTTTCTTTAACGGTTGTCATTGTTGACATTAGGTCAGGAATAAAAATCATCTATCTCATGAGTGTTCCTCTCTATACTTTATCAATGATAGTATGCTATATGTTCTTTTTTTTCCCCTTACTAAAAAAGATAAAAACATGCAGTATACTGCAATTAGTAGAGTATAGAGTAGAACATTAAAGATATAATTGAAGGTATTTATTCCTTAGATTAGTATAGGACTCTACAAGCTGAATAAAATTAAGTACTAAGTAGTCATGCTTCCAAAAATTCCAACATATATAATATTCTAATTGTAAGGTTGAAATTTATTAACCATTTTGTTAGCTTTATTTCGTGCCAATTTTTTTGTATTTCAGCACTTAGAAACCTTGTATTTAGGTGAGAATCATGTAAGGGTAGTGTGTGAGAGAATGTGAAGAATTGCTCAAGATTGTGCAGTGAAGCAGGGACTTGCAAGTGGATCTCGTAGGTAGCTCGCGACTGGCAAGCCGCCAGAAGATGCACACGAGTGAAGCGCACGGAGAAGCTGAACCATCTGCTCGCTGTTGCACTACACTCCAGTCTGGCCATTTAGTTAGCTCGCGGCTTGAACTCGCGACTCAGTCAAGTCGCGAGGTCAAGTCGCCAGCCAGCTCTGTTTTGGAAAAACTGACTCTTCGCATTCCTTTCTCACTCTAGTATATATCCCTTATACCCACAAAATGTAGAGAGCTTCCAGAGAGAATTTTGAGAGAGAAACCTTAGAGAAAACAAGATTGACTCATCCAAAATCTTTATATTGACTCTTTAAATTCCTCTACTCTCATCCTCTCCATTGTTAGATCCTTGAGAGGTTCATTACCCAAAACCTTTTCTCACCTTATCCATATCTGTGAGAAGGTTATTTGGTGCTTTAAGAAGCAGTTAGGAAGGGACCAATTGATATTGGTTGATGCTATGGGCTATAGCAGAATCCGGGAAGCTAAAGAAGAAATAGGTTCGGCGTAACCTCATTAGAGTAGGAGCTTAGAGGGCTTAGGTACACTGGAGAGATTAGGCTTAGAGGGTCTATTGCTGTCCTTGTATCCCAACTACATTCTTTAGTGAATTATTGACCGCTTGGAGGGCAGCGGAGAGGTTTTACGCTGAGGGCTTCGGTTTCCTCTTCGATAACACATCGTTGTGTTGTCCTTGTGTTTGCATCTCTCTTTCCTTAATCTTTACCATTTAGTTTCTGCTGTGAATGTGATTTTATTTGGTTTAGATTATTTACCAATTATGTTTTAAGCTTATGTTCATTTTCCACACATAATTTGTTTGATATTAAGCTTGAATTGGTAATTTATAAACTAGGGGTCTAAACGTTCATAGTATTTTATACGCTATTTGAACTTTCACTAATTTATAAGATGATCATAGATATTCTCTCATTTATTAAATGATTAAATTTCAAGTTTTATTGTCTTAAAATTATGGACAAATATTTAGTATAAGGAATAAAGTAAAATAGAAAATATTGAGTTTATAGGTTAAAGACTGTACCCATTATAATTCTCTCTCTCTCTCTCTCTCTCTCTCTCTCTCTCTCTCTCTCTCTCTCTCTATATATATATATATATATAGAGAGAGAGAGAGAGAGAGAGAGAGAGAGAGAGAGAGAGAGAGAGTTAGAATTATAATGGGTACTATCTTTAACCTATAAACTCAATATATGAAGCAACTTTGAGAGGCAAGTGGGGTAGGTATGTTACCATTTGTTGTCCAGATTCACTGCGAATTCCAGCTGCAGCGGATGCATAATTACTCCTTTGAGTATGTCTTGGCCAGTTGTAGTTGCAAAGGAATGAAGGATGGAATATAATTTTCGAATCCAAGAAGTTCAGCTATAAGAAGAAAGGGCACATTTAATCAGCTGGCAATTTTGTGTAAGTAGTTCCTGCTTTTCAAAATAGATCACCATGTGGAGAAAGTATATGGTTTGGTGTTTCTTTACCAATACTAAGTCAGCATGTGGAGAATGTAGATCACCATGTGGAGAAAGTATACCCTGTTTCAGTATTACTAAGTCAGCATCTGGTTTGGTGTTTCTTTACTAATAAATGTTTGACACCTGTCCAACAAATCCAACTCAGTTTACTCCACCAACAAAAAATGAAAAGACAATCTTGCCCTTGAAATGTTTTCAAAGCCCGCCACTTCCAGACTCTCTCTCTCTCTCTCTCTCTCTCTCTCTCTCTCTCTCTTTCAAATCTAATTCCCAAAATCAGATGGATTACTCCTCAGTCCTCTCTCTCTCTCTCTCTCTCTCTCTCTCTCTCTCAAGCTCCCTTCCAACCACAACTGCCTCTTCCATTCCCCTCCCCCCACCTCCGCTGTGAGTTCTCACAGCCACTAACGAGCATCACCGATCCAATGAGATCGGCCTTTGTATCTTCTAAAAACTCTGAAAATCACCTCTACTCTTTTTTCTAGCGTCACCTTCAGTTTGGAGAACCTACACCACTTTCTCACTCTCCGATTCCGACACCCAGCAACGCAAATGGGTAATTTTTCCTTTCTATCTGTTTCTTTTCAATGCTTATTTCACATCTTCTTTTTCATTTTCTTCTTATTTCTTTGCAATTAATTACGAGTTTTTCACTTATCACAAAGATTTTAAAAAAAAAAAAATTAGAAAGGCAAAGGAACATTTGGGCGTGGAAAGGAGAAAGATAGGAAAACTAGAACTTGAAACATGTTGAATATGTGATAACCTGAACAAGATATTTATTTCTGATATATATCCCAGCTTTTGTGAAACAAAGAGCTGAAAAATACTCATCAGGGTATTGAAACTGATCTGTATCTCTTTGAATTTGGTATTGGTACAGGGACATGATGCTTCTGTTCTGTTGGGTTTGCTGAAGGAATTCATTCCAATAAATGGTCTCTTTCTAAGAGTCTGCTCTAAGGTATTTAATCTATCTCTTCCTTTGTCTTTTCTTAGCTTAAGTCTCTGGTTCTGTTATTATAAAATTTTGAGTTCTGTTTGTTCAAGTTGTTCATTCACAATATTCTATTTTTCATAATTAGGCTAGACTAGTAATGAATTTTTAAGAAAATGCTCTTGATTCAGCTGGTGACAATGATTAAAGTCAAAATCATGAGAATGTAATTTTGGGTGAATATTATGAAATTAAACTTGGAATGCAATTGAGTTCTGAAGAAAACCCTTGTGATCTAAAAGGTACAATAAATTAAAAGTTCTACCATTTGGACAATTTGAAAATAATCTTGGAGATGGCTTTTGGATTTTACATTTTCTTTTGTTTAATTTAACCTCACAAAGGACTTCTTTTGTTCAATATAGGCAAAATCATATTCAATTTTTTGATGGTAAAGGGAATGCTAGTTGTGGGGCCACTTGCTTCTTAGTACTAACAGTATATTTTCTTTGCTTGAAACCTTGATTTAGTCATGCTTTGGTCTATTTAATTTTCTTGATCATGAACTTATATACAATTTGATATATTAAGTCCTTTAGGAACAAAAGCAGCTCTAGTACATATTAATTTTCTTGATCATTTTTAGAATTTTCAAATCCTGGCCCTTAGTAATAATTATCTTGTTTGTGGTAGTTTGTGTTCTAGCTCTTTATTTTTGAATTTGATCTCTATAAAATTTGAATGTCATTGGTGCAAGAATGTGATGTTTTTGTTTTGTCGAGTTTGCCAAAGGAATTGATTCTATGAGATAGTGTCTTTCTAAGACCTTCCTCTAAGGTATAAGTGCTCAACAACAAAAAATTTCCAATCTTCTCTTTTTAGTGTTAGCTTGGTGTTATTATGAAATGATTATACCCAAAGAATGGGTATGAGATCTAGTTGAGTGTGCATGTGTTCATGGTTGGTTGAGTTATTATGGAAATGAGATCTAGTTGAGTGTGCATGTGTTCATGGTTGGTTGAGTTATTATGGAAATTAATTATGAGAAATGCTAACGAGTGCTCTTAGGGCATTGGTTAACAATTCATTTTAGCAAAGTTTTGACATCATTTTTATGAGAAATGAAAAAAGATGTCAAAATATTAATTGCTTTTTTTTTCTTTTCCTATAAAAACTTTCTTTAAATGAATTATTAACCAATGCCCTAAGGGTATTCGTTAGCATTTTTCAATTATAATATTTAAATTTCCAGTTGTTCATTTGCTAGGATCATTATGGAAAGCATGCTAGTACATATGTGCGGTTGAGATGATTGCTGAGATGAGTTGCTGCCTGCTGCTGAGTTTTGTCCTGTGAGCTTCTATGCTTGTGATGCTCGAGTTGATGTGCTGAGAAGCATTAGCTTATCTCTACCGTTACTTGAAAGTAATTGACTAAGTGGCTATTGTGTACTTGACTTTGTTAGGGTGATAGTCATTGTAATTGTAACAAGTTGCTATTATTGTATCAACTAGAATATTAGTTGTGTATTTTTATTGTTATTCAGAGCAAAATTTTTGCATATTCTCAATTGAATGTTATTTTAGTTGAATATAATTTAATGTATTTTGGTGTTACAGTGATGATTTGACCAAGCTTAAATGCTTTCTCAATTTGTTGATGTGCAATATTATGAGCTGGAAGTGGAGGCCTCATTCAAAATGGAGAGGGAGGCTGGGTTTGTGGTTATGCTAGGAAGATTGGCGTCCCAACGAGCTTTGCTGCAGAACTTTGGGGCCTTAGAGACGAAATTCTGCAATGTTTAAACCTCCACTTACCTGCAATTGAGATCAAAATTGACGCTAAATCTATAGTAGATCTGTTGAATACTCCCAAGACTGCTGAAAGTGTTGTTTCTACATTGGTGGATGACTGCAGGTACCTAATATCCCAGCTTCCGTGGGTTTGTGTTAAGCACTGTTTTAGAGAGGCCAATAGATGTGCAGATGTCTTGGCTAGGCTGGGTTCCAATCAAGCAAGTGATTTTCATGTTTTTAGAAGTCCGCCTGTGGACGTTATGAATTTTCTTAAGGCTGATGCCAATGGTCTATACTTAAACAGAATCTGTTCTGGGCCTATTTTGGCTGGTTAGTTTTCAATAATACATCCCCTTTTACCAAAAAAAAAAAAAAAAAGACATTGGAAAAAGGAAATGGAAGTTGTTGAGTTTGCTTTCTGCTAAGCATAATTGTCTAAGATTACTTGTTTCCAATAGATGATTTGGTCACTTGTTCAAGACCTTTTGTGATTGAGAAGTTAATGCTTGGACATTATGGATAAAGTGTTGGGAAAATACATGTTCGTATCACATATAAAACATATGCAGCAGAAAATTAACGAATCTACTTCATTCGCAATTGATAACATGCACTATGAAAGTTTCAGAATTTAAGAACAAGAAAGTGTACCTTGGTGCAGTGAAATTCAAAACCAAAAATCAGAAGTTGTTGGGAAGACTTTTAATCTTTACTTCAATTCCACTTAATGCCCAAGATGTGTGGTCTCTCAATCAATTTCCAAAGAGAGAATAAGAGAGCGTCCAATACTCACATACACTATTTCATGTTCTCAAGTGATCATAATGAAAACTACTTAGAAAACTTTCATCAAAAGAACCTTATAAATTCTGTATGTTTCTCTCCTTATATACAACTGATTATCTAATTGGACTAGCCTTTTGGGCCATTCCAATTGAGCTCTAGTGTGTAGCTTGGAATAGGACCAAAAGAGAACAAATAAGACTCTAGCTCCAATGGGTCTTGGGCTTTTCTGTCAACTCTTGACAAGTCCAAAGTTACCATTAATTATATTAAATATCACTATATGAATATAATTGCACTCTAGACCTTATTAATAAATTATATCCTAAGATTTTATTATACATGCAAGCCCTTCATTAAAATATTCGTAGTAATATAAAGTCATAAATATAAACTGTCACTTTGAAAATTACTACATCTTAATCCTTGAGTACCCGGTTTAATCCTTAATGTTATTCATCATATATTTGTGAAATCCAATTCTATAAATATATACTTTAGTAACTCCTTACTAAAGTGGTTGGGCCCAACTCTCTGAATAACCAAACTCATTAAACTTATCTTAAGAGAATATTTTATATCTTTGTTAAAAGATTATGAATTCCATCTTGAGGATATATGTTCCATCAACACTAAATGTGACTGCCCAACATACTGAGGTTTTGACCGTAACTTATAAATCTCACTCCTGATATATCAAAGCAACCTATATCTCATGATCAGGTCCATTATTCTCTCAGGATTTAGAGTTGATGTAAATAGAAGTCGTGAGATTTATTATTCATTTGACAGTCGTTAGGAGATTAATAAATCTCACAGCGGTCTAGTTCAATATGTCTTAACTCTTAAAACATATCAACATACCAACTAGAAATCTCCATTTCCATGATCAAGACAAATCATCTTAGTTGATATGTTATAGTCTTCGCAGATGAAACGCCCAATTTCATCACCGACTACGAATTACATTCTGAGTTTACAAAGAACTTGCAATTTATATCTTCTGTGACTTTTCACATAAATTGCATACTATGCATCTCATAGACTAAGATAATGTCTCATTAATTCATTTATAGATAGTCTCATATAATTAAATAATTTAATTATTTATGACATGCCAATAAATTGGATTTTAGGGCATAAATCCCAACATAAAGAACTGAAAGGTTTTAGAGAGTGAAAATGAGTGATTGTAATATTATTTTAGAGAAATCAAATAGTTTTTTTCTTAATTGTTGCTTCCTTTGCCGCAATGTACTTATTTGCCACAACTTTTTACTCTCAACTGTAAGCAACCAAATTTATGAAAAAGGCTTATATCGAAATGAACAATTTTAAATAAGTAATCAGTTTGTCCAAAAACGCTATCAATCATAATTCAAAAACTTAGTGGTAGGATCCTTTAGTTGATTTTAATTGGCCATCCATGAAAGCATGATTGGTTTCAATCATCTAATCAGCTTTAAAGCATTTGACCAAACCATATGCTAGAAAAATGTAATAGAACGAATGACTCTGCTAAAACAAAAGTGAAACGGAAAAGATTATTGTTTAACTAATTTAAGAAACAAATACAATCCATTCATCTCAAATACAATCCATTTTTCCCTTATTAAAAAAGATAAAAACACGTGGTATACTGCAATTGGTAGAGTATAGAGCAGAACATTAAATATGTAACTGAAGATATTTATTCGTTAGAATAGTATAGGACTCTACAAGCTGAATAAAATTAAGTAGTCATGCTTCCAAAAATTCCAACATATATAATATTCTAATTTATAAAATGATCAGAGATCAATAATTATCTCATCTATCAAATCAAGGTTCTCAGACCTGGACCGGACCGTACGGTCCGACCCGGTTAACCGTGAACCCTTCACCATTCCGGTTCTTTTACCTCTAAGAACCTCTCTACGTGAAAAATGCAGGAAACCGCTTGAACCGCGGTCAAACCGTACGGTTCTGAGAACCATGGCCGGTTTTAAAGGTTCGCCCGGTTCCATTTTTTTTACTATATTTGGCCGGAAAACAAATCTCAGTCCATAAAGATTCAAAGAATTTGAATATAAAAAATATTAAAACAAATTGCGAGAGAGAAAAAGAAAACAGAGAGCCAAGAAAACAGAGAGTGGGTCTTACGGCTTAGGCCAAGCTCTTTAAAAAAAAAAAAAAAAAACCACCTAACCCATCGCAGACGACGCAGCTCCTTCTTCTTCTTTGTTTCTTCACTGCTTCTTCTTTCGTTCTTCACGGTCTCCTGCCTTCAGTTTAAGTAGATGACTTCTTTCAATTTTATTATTGCTTTTTAGTTTGGTGAGCCTAGCACGTGTGACATGACAAAGCCTTGGAAATGACAAAAATAAGTTTGAAACTTTCTGACTCATTGGCCCTCCCCGAAGTGAATATTAATTTAATATATGATTTTTTTTAAATTTGGACGTTTTTGGTTTTTGCTTATTATTATTATTATTATTTTACTATTAAGTTGGATTTTGAAACATTAAAATAAAATTAGTGATATAATAATGCATTTAAAAAAGTATTTATTTAGATTATTTTAGTCAATTTTTTTATTTTTATTTATTTAATATTTATATATATTTAAAATAATTATTAAATTAATTATGACGTCATCACGGTTCGACCTCGGTTCAACCTCGGTTCGACCTCAAAAACCTTAAACCTCTTCTTTTTATGGTTCAATAAACGGTCCGGGTTTCAAAACCTTGTATCAAATGATTTAACCTCATGTTTTATTGTCTTAAAATTATGCACAAATTTTTTTTTTTTTTTGAGTTTATGGAATAAAGTAAAATAGTAAATATTGAGTTTATAGGTTAAAGATTGTATACACCCATTATAATTAAGAGATAGCTCTCTCTCTCTCTCTCTCTCTCTCTCTCTCTCTCTCTCTCTCTCTCTCTCTCTCTCTCTCTCCATATATATATATATATATAATTATATATATATATATATATATATATATATATATATATATATATATATATATATATATATAGAGGAAGTAACTTTGAGAGGCAAGTGGGGTAGGTATGTTACCATTTGTTGTCCAGATTCACTGCGAATTCCAACTACAGCGGATGCATAATTAACTCCTTTGAGTGTGTCTTGGCCACTTGCAGTTGCAAAGGACGGAATATAATTTTCAAATCCAAGAAGTTCAGCTATAAGAAATATTTAATCAGCTGGCAATTTTGTGTAAAGTAACTCCGGCTTTTTAGGCCTAAAAAATCGACCATGAAGCAGCAAGTTGAGTCAAACGGCTGGATTGATTTTCATGCGTTCATGCACACCCAAACTTCCTAATGGCTTGTTTGGAAGTTTAGAGAGGGAGGAGAGTAGAGGGGAGTAGAGGGAAGGAGAGTAGTGGGGAGGAGAATAAAGGAGAATGATTCCTCTCTACATTGTTTGGATGTTTTTAAAATTAGGGAGGGGGAAGGGGGTAATTAGCCCTTTAGAAAGGGTAATTTTGTTAATTTAGAAAGGGTAAATTAGGGAATTCATTTGGCCAATAACTTATCTATTCTACTCTCCCTCCAAATCTCTCCAATTTGGAGGAATTAAAAATGAGGGGTTAGAGGGAGTTGAAACCCCTCCAAACCCCTCCAAATCTCTCCTCCTCCTTCCTTAAAAAACTTCCAAACAAGGCAATTGAATTACTCTCCCTCCCTCTACTCTACTCCCCTTCCATTTTTTAACTCCCAAACATGCTATAAAACTCGTTGAAACTTTCTGTGTGTCTAAAAGTGGCAACGCTCCTCATCATATTTGAACAAATTATAGGATTCTTATAACAACATATAGATGTGGACTCCAGTAAACTTAATCGGGAAAAAGTTTATTATCAAAAAAAGATATTGATCAAATCTCGCCTATCTATATTAAATAATAATAATAATATCTGTAAGGACATAATTGAATACTAAGCCCACTGATTGCATGGACTTAGGCCCAAAAAACCCAAAACAATGAATTTGTAAAATGTGGATTGGAAAAACTAGGGTTCTAGTAAGCTAAACAATAATCAAGATAAATTCAAATGATAAGAAGACAAAGATAAACAAGTCTTAATTATAGAAAGCCGTCCTCGGCATAATCCGAGGAGGTTAGTTTATAGACAACTCTCCTGTATGATTACAACTTTATCTCTCAGATAATACAGTCCCTCTCCCTTAGTTTTCTTGATCCCCTATTCCCTTGCCCCCTTTCTCCTTTATGTTCTCCTTCTTTTTCTACCTCTCTCCTCCACGTGCCGGTCAAATGGGTCATCTTGATACTTGTCCCATCAGCCTCCTCATGAAACTCTAAAGTCACTATTCATACATGTTTTCTACATTAATGTGGCCAGAGAGTTAGCTGCTGGGCATTTAATGTGGTGGTAGCAGTGTTTTTTAAGATATTTTTTAGTTTCTACTTGTCCTGTGTGTTTACAATATGCACCTTCACTAGTAGTCTTCTGATATATCATCACAAATGACAAAAATGCACATCTAGACCCTTGTTTTGCTTAGCCGAGGACATCACCCTCTTCAGACTTCTCTCCTCAATATGCACAACTTGCCAATTACTTATGGAGCCTATAGCTTTACGTTTTCTTCATTATTGAATTATTTTCAGATAAATGTGCTTTCTCGAATAAGTCCATGGCCCAACATATGTATTTGGGCCTTCAGTCCCTACAATAACAATAACAACAACAGCATACACTTAAGAGTAGTAATAGGTTCATCATTAATTAGGGTAACAACAACATGATTTGTTATTAGTTATATATTATTTTTTATTCCATTCCAATTTTTGTATTTCTTAAAATACGAACTCTTTTCTCACGTAAGCATCATATTCATGTACTACATATGTCCGTTTTGTGTAGTGTTTACTAATTAACTCAAGAGTTAAAATCTCCTATTCACTTGTTAGAAAACTTTAAAGTTAGCTATCAAGTAATTAAAGAATAAAAGAATATAGCACTCAGAAATAATAAAATTAATCATTAAAGAAAGAGACCTATGATATCAGCCATGGTTCGGCCATTGCAAAACCTTCTTGTTGGTCCATAGGGAAAATCAATTCCATATGGTGAGAAATTAGCTTTAGCCCTTGTTGCAAGGCCATTATTGTTTCCATTATCAACTAGTGAGTCTCCAAAGATAAAGTAGCAAGGTACTTGCTGCTCTCCATGAACTGGAGATTGCACGTATGTTAACAAAAGAATACATGTCACATACCACATCTTAATCCCCCTTTCCATTGACAAAGAAAACTACAATGGAAAAGCAAATGAGATAGGGAAAGAGAAAGGTATGAGAAGATGAAGCAAGATAGGAGGAATGAACCAAAAGACTTTGTATTATGAATTGGAAGCCAAGGATGAATACGTACATAAGAGGAGGAAATAAAATAGGCCAATGAACAAGTTGGAATAATATATTAGAAGGAACGGTGATAGAATGACAAACGTATAATATATGTACATATAAATGTATGCATTTTTTGAAAAAAAAAATTGTTTGTATATTACATTCAAAACTCAAATTACGTTGAAAAATTGCATGTTTTCTATTTAGAAATATAACAAGAAAATACCAGCTGAGCAATACGGCTTTTAGTATTTTCCATATTATATGTGTACAACTAATATTATGAATTTAATAATATATAAGAAACAAAATATAGTATGCTTTTTTCTGTTAATTTGCTTGAGATTACTACTCAAACCTGATATTAACTTATTTAATTAATATCAGAAAATAGTTTTTATATAAAAAAAATTATAAAATTATACTAAGATGACATAAAGATAAAGCTCAATTGTAATTTGATTAAAGAAATGGTTTAAAAATATATAGTAATTCTTTTAGTTGTGCACTTTTATTTAAATCGATAATAAAACCCCTAATATTTCAATTTAAATTTCTATGATCAATTCCATTTTTCACTAAAAAATTTAATATATTTTTTCAAATCTTTGAATTTAAACATCTAAAACAATGATATATATATATATATATATATATATATATTTCATAGTACTAAAAAAATTATATCTCTTGTAAGGAATTAGTCCAAAGGGCTTAACGCGTAATAACACAAGAATTGTAACCTTTTGCTTTTCAGTTGAAACAGTGGATTGAGCAAGATCTCTTATAAATCTGTGCGCATGCTTTACCAATAAATTAGTAATGAGAATTGACTCATATATCCTCTTTAGAATTGAATGTAGGATGATAATGAGTTCAAAACCCAGAGCCGGTTGTGCATATAATCATTTAGTCTGTTGGCAACAACTGACTCAGTTATGGGCAAATGAGATCAAAGAGTAGAAGTTTGAGAATGATGCCAAAAGTGTGACATGATGTTGTGGTTGATGCATGAGAATGCATATGTCACCATGATGGAGGTGCAAATTAAAATACATGGTATTTGAAGAATTCAGTTACGATTTTATTGGTGGCCGTGGAATGCAGATCAAACTCGAAATCTTCTGTTCCATTTTTTGTATTCTGCTGTGTACTTTACCATTTACAATTTTTTAACCTGGACCTCAAATAGATTGACCTATGATCCAACTATTTCTTTTACAAGTTGAACTGACCCAACCCAACCCGTTTGACCCATGACATGACCCATTTTTTAAAAATGGTTTTTTTTAAAATAAATAACATTCATATTTTTTGTTAAGTGCCACAAGTTTGTCACACTTGTTTAGGTCATCCTATAAAATGATGTCACATTATTTTTATAATGCCATGTCATTTTTAATTATTTAAATTCTTTTAGGCTACAAAAATGATGCGGCATCATTTTATTAGACAAATTAAACAAATGTGGCAAACTTATGTAGTACTTAACGGATAATATGGACGAATAGGCTGTTGATGTAAACAGAATAAAATTTTATGAAATAAAATTCAAATTCTGAAATTTTAGGGTGTAAAATCTAAATATCTCCAAAATTTACAGGTGTAATTTGCATTTTAGCCTTAATGATATGAGAAGTGTTACGTCCACAATATTTTTCACAACATTTTCATAACAAATCATAGGTGGTTAGTTATTATTGGTTTAAATTTGAACCTAACACTAAGATTACTTTTTTGCCCCAACAATAACAACCAGTAACAACCTGCCACTTAGGATTTGTTGTGAAAATGTTGTGAAAAATGTTGTGGACATATCATTTCTCTAATGATATAATACCACAGTCATTATCCAATGCCAGCCTGGACACATATTTTTTATATATTTTTTTTCAAAAACAAATAACCGGAAAACTTAAAACCTAAAGTTATGCCGTTTAATTTCTTCAAAATTGGGCCTTCAATATTCTCAACCATGGGCATTTAAAATGAAACCTCTTCATTGCGTTACTACAAATATATATATATATATATATATATATATATTTATTATCAAACTAAATATTTTGTAAGTAACCCTAATTATATATTTTTACATGCATATCCTATTCTAAAAATTGGGTCTTCAATAGTTTTTTGTAGTGCTTCTAATTCTTTCTCCAAGAAAAATGCTATACCTTCTAACTTATTCAAAATAAGGATATATGTACACATCTAAGCATGTGTTTCTATAATGAAAAAATAAAAATAATATATGACAATGGTATTAAGCTTTAGTATTTTTTTTTGGGGGGGGGGGGGGGTTAATTCTCCGTTTGCTTTGAATGTATTAGTTTCTGTTTGGTTGATGAGAGGTTTTATATATCACAATGGTAGTTGTAGGGACACAATTTTGAGTTACCAGCCCAACGATGGATAGATTAGCCCAAAAGGGCCCCTAAGCAATGAATTTGTAGAGGGTAGGTTGAGAAGGACTGGACTAGGAATGATTCAGCTCTTCAAATGGTTGGGACTAGCTCCTCCACCATGATCAAATTCTGTTTTACACTTGCAATCTTATATTCGTTTTACGTCCGAGGCTCTCTCTATCTTTCGTTCTCTCTTTTTTCTTTTTACACCCCACTTTCCAAAAGATCTTTCTCTCTTCCTTTTTTCTCCCCTTTTATACTTCCTCCCCTCCTTTCTTAGCCATCCATGTGTGGATCGTTTCCTTCCTCTTTGGACACTTGTCACCCAGTTTTTTCCAGAAGTTGCTTCGTAGAAGCAACGGGACACTTTGCTACTGTTTAGATGTCCTCTCCACATAAATGCGGCCAGAAGATTAGCTGTGGGGCATTCAATGCGGGGTTGGCAGCCTTTCTCCTTGATATTTTGGGATATTTTCTGGATGTGTGGATCTACTACGTTCGACAAAGCCAATGGAGATTCCTGGGGCACTTTTCTGACCGGCCGGTTTTCAAGGTTTATCTATACCTCGACCGTCCGAGGTGTTAATGTTCTCGGACAGACGGTCGATCTCTCCCAAGTCTTGTTCAGATTCCCCTCCGCTTATCTCGGTCATTATAGATCAGACTAGGTAGTCCTCGGCTGGGCCATGGTCCTCGGCGTGCAATTTTGGTCCAACACACGGGCCTATGATTCTCGTTATTTGGGCTCCACACCCAGGTCCATCATCTCTGTCGATATTTTTGCCCCCACAATAGCCCCTCGAGATGCTTCTTTTTGGGCTCTCGGACAGAAAGGAGGATATCGATGCCTCGTTGCTCGTGTCTTCTACCTTCCGGACTGCTTTGGTTAGTAGAGATGCCCCTTTGACTTCTAAGGGCGCGTTTCTGACGGTGCAACGCTCGAGGCGCTCCTTCATTAAATATTTGCTGCGCCATGTTCCCCACGTTCAACGATGCGATACAAATTGGACGGCCTGGATTTCAACCAAGACATGGGCAGGATTTTTACCGCTTCAGATGGTCTTTTTGATATAAATATTCTTTCATTCGATCTCTTTTCCCTTTACTTTCGCATTTGCTTAACTCCAGAGCACATTCATTGAATCCTGTCAGCCGTTTCGTTACCCGTGTCACTCCTAAACACCAAAACCTGTCCGAGGAGATTTCCTTAGATTTCTGTAAGTCTTTACATCCTTATCCTTTCTCTTTTTATATTCTAGTATATATTTTCATCGGTTTTCCGTCCCCTTTTTCACCTCGTCTTCTTCTCCCCACCTTGAATATTCTGAGTTTGTTAATATTCTTCGGGGATGGGTAGATTTAAGGAGTTAGTAGATTCTGAAGAGGGGATTGCGAGGTTTAAGAACGATTATAAGATTCCTGCCGGAGTAGACATTAGGTATTGTGAGGAGGGCGATGGGCACACGCAGAGGCGAGAGGGGGAAGTTGTGATCCCTATGATCGCGTTCATAGAAGGAGGGATGAAGATCCCTATGGGTGAGGTTATGAGAAATTACCTTAGCGCTCATAGGTTGGCTCCCACCCAGTGTGCTCCTAACGTATTTAGAATTCTGGGTTGTGTAGATGCTTTAAACGAAAAGTTAGGTTTGGGGTTGACACATCACGATGTCAACTGGGTTTATAACCTCCACCATCTTAGGGGTCAGGGGTATTATTTAAAGTCGCGACACCCCGAGGTTAGGCTAATCCAATGTTTACCCGAATCCAACAAGGGCCTAAACAAGGATTTTCTGATTGTTTCGGGCGATTGGCATGACGGCTTGCATTGCCCGACTAGGGAGGGGGAACCAGGTGGAGTTTTAGTATAGGAAGTTTTGTTTTGATTATCTGTTTAGTAACATTCAGTTTGATTTTAACTCTCCCTCTTATTTTGCAGATAAGCACGCTGCTGTACCTCAGCTCGGACTAGTGAACCAGGAGAGTCTGGACAAAATTCTCAAGGCCGAGGTGTTTCAGCATTCAGACGGCCAACTCAGAGCAGCGCACATAATACTGGGCTACAAACCCATATCGTACAGTTTTCAAGCACCGAAGTGCGTGATACGAGCCAAAGATCCTCGCCTCCATAGGATCAGTGTAGCGGCGTCTGGATTCCTCCTTCCCGAGGGTGCTTCTATCCCAGCAGGCGAGCTACCTACGTTCCCAATACTTGACGGGGTGCCCATAACCGCTCCGTCTCGACCTCAAATCAAGGAGGAGGAAAAGGAAGAGGGTGAGAGGGAAAAAGTGTTGGTCGAGGTGTCAGATTCTGACGAACTCTTCGAGGTTTTCAACCAACCTTCGTCTCCAGAGATAACCATTTCCGAGGATATGGGAATTCAGAGGAAGCCCAGGTCGTCTTTACAAGAGCTGTTGGAATCTCAGCCCGGGAAAGAGGTTCCGAGCAAGTCAGCAGCAGCCAAACCTCCGGCTCCCCTTCCCGTCCCACCGCCTCGGGTTGATCCTCCCGAGCACAAACGAAAAAGGGAGGACAAGGGGAAGGAGGTCGTGGAAACGGGGAGACAGCAGCCTTCCCAAGAAGTTGACAATGCTAGAGGAGGGAAGCATCCCAAGCAACATCAAACGAGGCCGACCCAAGAGATGGAGAGGCGAGGTGACCGCAGACATGCAGCGCCGATCTGGGCCCCGTGTCTGGAGCTAGATGGGGCCCTTCTAACCGAGGAAGCCTCTATTCGGGACTCTCAGGATGGGAGGGCCGGATACGTGGCGGATGCGGTGGAGCAGTCCTTGCTCCTCCCCAAGGACATGGCCGACCTCAGAATGATGAGGCAGCATGAGGTGTTTGTAGGCCTCAAGAGGGACCTGGCGATGGTGGGTTATGCACTTTCTTGTACTTAATACATGTTTATCTATCTTTTTCATTCACTCAATTTATGGTGTTTTTGACTATCTATACTTGCACATGTTTATACAGGCGGTTCAAGCCACCTTCTGTGCAGAAGAAATGGTGAGGCTCGCTCATCGCCAGGCCAAAGAGGAGGAGGCGAGGAGAATCTCCGCGGTGGAGACTTTCCGGGTGGCCGAGAAGAGCCTCCAAGAATTGAGAGTCAAACTGGCCGAAGAGGAAAGAGGGAAGAGAAGTGCCATGGCCGCTCTGGACAATGCTTAGAGGCAGGCCGAGAGCCAGAGGGTACTTCTCCGAGGTGCCGAGGACCAGCTGGCCTCTTCCAAGCAACAAGTCATCGCACTCCAGAAGAAATTGGAAGAGGTCCAGAGGGCCAAGGAGCTGGCCGAAAAGACGAAGGATGAAATGATGAAGGCAAAGGAGGATGTTGAAAGAGAGAAAGATGAGGCCGAGCAGAGGGGATACGACATCGGCGTGGCTGAGACCGAGGATGCCTTTAGGGCGGAGGTCTCGGGGGTGTGTAGGAAGTACTGCTCCGAAGTATGGATCGAAGCCCTCAACCAAGCCGGGGTCGAGGCTTCATCCATGCTGAGGAAAGTAGAAAACGTCTACTATCCCCCAGCCATCCGAGTCGATTCCTCTGTTGGTCATCCCACAGGCCCTCCACCCGATGTGACCGAGCAGTCGGGGAATGGTTCAGATGCGGCTTCTTTCCCACTCTCCGCTCCCGAGACCCAAGTTAAGGAGGCTGAAGCGTGCAAGGAGGCTGCTCCTGATGCCACTCAACCACCTACTACCGTCGAGGAGCCCGCCGAAAAGAAAGAGGCACCCAGGATGGAGCTTGTGCTCGCCAGTCTCCCCATTCCTCCTCCGGGTGACCCTAAAGGGTCGGATCCGAGCATTCCCGCGGGTGCCACAGAGCAGACCAAGGCCCCCCCAGCCGGGAAGATAGTGTTGAAGAAAAAGTAGGCCCTTGCGGGATTTTTTTGATGTAGTGCTTCCTTTTAGTTTCTATTTCTCTTCTTTTTTATTGTACTTTCACTATCTTGTTTCCAGTTTACATTAATGAAAGGTGCAAGTAAATTTCCTGATTTCGTGGTGTTTCACAAATACAATGATGTATTTATTTAATGTGTTATCTATTATCATTGTTGTTTACTACTATCGTTGTTGATTAGATTTATTTTTGCCTTTACATACGGTTCTTCTAAAGAGTGACTAAAGATCATATGCTTCATCACGATAAGCCATTGATTCCATCAATTATGCGAGCAATGAGAATGGGGTGAGTTATGTCAACACGTATACAGGTATCCCAAGCGGTTCTTAGGAGTTCATGCTGGGACAGAAGATAGCTCTTTGTGCTGAGATAGCCACTTATGAGTGCTTAGGCATCTCGTGAGCGTGTCAGCCTAGAGCTTTGCCTTCACACTTGGTTCGAGTTAGCAACTTAGGAGCCGAGCAAAGGTTTAAAATTATTGTGTGCCCAGAAGGATTAAATGTTACACTAAAGAAAATTTCCCCCTTCTCCCTTTTTCCTTAATCAAGGGGGGGTGGATGATCCGAGAAATCGGGGGTAGCTCGGTTCTATTTAATGCTTAGAAAAGAAATGAATCGTATTAATTTTTCCAAGGCAGATGGTCCGAGGAGCCAGACATAGCTTGGATCAGTTTAATACTTAGGAAAAAAGGGATAATAGTATTAATTTCTTCAAGGCAGGTGATCCGAGGAACCAGGCATAGCTTGAATCAGTTTAATACTTAGAAAAGAAATGAATCGTATTAATTTTTCCAAGGCATATGGTCCGAGGAGCCAGACATAGCTTGGATCAGTTTAATACTTAGGAAAAAAGGGATAATAGTATTAATTTCTTCAAGGCAGGTGATCCGAGGAACCAGGCATAGCTTGAATCAGTTTAATACTTAGAAAAGAAATGAATCGTATTAATTTTTCCAAGGCATATGGTCCGAGGAGTCAGACATAGCTTGGATCAGTTTAATACTTAGGAAAAAAGGGATAATAGTATTAATTTCTTCAAGGCAGGTGATCCGAGGAACCAGGCATAGCTTGAATCAGTTTAATACTTAGAAAAGAAATGAATCGTATTAATTTTTCCAAGGCATATGGTCCGAGGAGTCAGACATAGCTTGGATCAGTTTAATACTTAAGAAAAAATGAATAACATCAATTTCTTCAAGGCAGGTGGTCCGAGGAACCAAGCATAGCTTGAATCAATTTAATACTTAGAATTAATGAATAACAGTATTAATTTCTTCAAGGCAGATGGTCCGAGGAACCAGGCATAGCTTGAATCAGTTTAATACTTAGAATTAATGAATAACAGTATTAATTTCTTCAAGGCAGATGGTCCGAGGAACCAAGCATAGCTTGAATCAGTTTAATACTTAGAATTAATGAATAACAGTATTAATTTCTTCAAGGCAGATGGTCCGAGGAACCAGGCATAGCTTGAATCAGTTTAATACTTAGAATTAATGAATAACAGTATTAATTTCTTCAAGGCAGATGGTCCGAGGAACCAGGCATAGCTTGAATCAGTTTAATACTTAGAATTAATGAATAACAGTATTAATTTCTTCAAGGCAGGTGGTCCGAGGAACCAGGCATAGCTTGAATCAGTTTAATACTTAGAATTAATGAATAACAGTATTAATTTCTTCAAGGCAGATGGTCCGAGGAACCAGGCATAGCTTGAATCAGTTTAATACTTAGAATTAATGAATAACAGTATTAATTTCTTCAAGACAGGTGGTCCGAGGAACCAGGCATAGCTTGAATCAGTTTAATACTTAGACACGTGATAAGCATAACCGAGAATCATACAAGATATAATTGAGTAAAAGATAAAGGGTACTTTTATTAATAGTAGTACCTTTTCAGGTTGTTTACATTCCAAGGATGCAACACTGTTCTGTTTTCTAAATCCTGCAGGTAGTACGCTCCTATCCCGGCTACGGATATGATTTGGTACGGCCCCTCCCAGTTTGGTCCCAGTTTTCCCCAAGAGGGGTTCTTTGTCGAGCCGACAACTTTCCTCAATACCAGATCCCCTGCCGCTAAAGGCCTTGACTTTACATTTGCATCGTATCCTCGCTTGAGCCTATGCTGGTAAGAGGCCAACTGGACCATGGCGCATTCTCTTCTCTCATCAATCAGGTCTAGATTTTTCTCAAGTAGATTATCGTTGCAATCCGGAGTGAAGGAGCTAGTCCATAGTGTAGGGAAGCCCGTCTCCAACGGAATAACTGCCTCGGCTCCATAAGTCAATGAAAAAGGGGTTTCGCCAGTAGACTTCCGAGGAGTGGTCCTGTAGGTCCACAGTACATGTGGCAATTCTTCGACCCATTTGGCCTTGGAGTCGTCCAGCCTCTTCTTTAGTCCATTTACAATAACTTTGTTCGTGGCCTCGGCTTGCCCATTCCCTTGAGGGTAGGCTGGGGTAGAGTAGCGATTCGTTATTCCTAGTTTGAAGCAGTATCTTTGGAAAGTTTTGCTGTCAAACTGAAGTCCGTTGTCGGAGACGAGTGTGTGCGGGACTCCGAACCGGGTGATGATATTCTTCCAAATGAACCTCTTCATGTCGGCATCTCGGATATTGGCCAATGGCTCTGCTTCGACCCATTTAGTAAAGTAATCTGTGCCGACAACTAGGTATTTTTTGTTCCCCGCTGCCCTGGGGAAAGGTCCAACAATATCCAAGCCCCATTGGGCAAAGGGCCACGGACTGGATAAGGGGTTAAGCTCTCCTCCCGGCTGATATATGCTCGGGGCGAACCTCTGGCATTGGTCGCACTTCCTCACATATTCCTGAGCTTCCCTATGCATGTTGGGCCACCAATACCCCTGCGTGAGGGCTCGATGAGATAGAGATCTATCCCCCGTGTGACTCCCACAGATTCCTTCATGAAGTTCCTCCAGGAGAACCTCAACGGCCTCGGGATGCATACACAATAAGTACGGCCCAGAGAAGGACCTTTTGTAGAGTTTCAGATCCTCGGACAGCCAGAACCGAGGTGCCTTTCTCCGTATTTTATCAGCTTCCAACTTCGTTTCAGGCAATAAGTCATCTTTGAGAAAATGCACAATGGGGTCCATCGAACTGGGAGTCGCTTCTGCCTGGTGAATAGTTGACACCACCTTCCCCAACTTACGGGGTTGTAAGAGATCCTCCACAAGAATCACCCTCGGCAAGTCTTGCGCCGAGGATGTTGCTAACGTCGCAAGGGAGTCGGCATGTGCGTTTCTGCTTCTGGGGATCTGCATCAAGTTGAAAGACTTGAAACCAGATTGTAAGTGTTTAACCTGGTTAAGGTATTCTTGCATTCTTGGGTCCCTGGCCTCTAGTTCCCCTCGGACTTGGCCTACCACCAATCTGGAGTCCGAGAATATGTTTACATCTTTTCCTCCCATTCGCTTGATCATGGCCATCCCGACTAACAGGGCCTCATACTTTGTCTCATTGTTCGTGGCAGAGAAACCAAGTCTTAACGACTTTTCGATCGTGATATTCTCGGGCGAGATTAGAACCAGCCCCACTCCGGATCCTTTATGATTCGATGCGCCATCAACATATAGCCTCCATGGTGACACCCGCTCTATGGAGGTCACTCCAACTGAATTTTCATCCATGCGATGTTTACTTTCATCATCTTCCAATGGGGTCTCGGCAAATTCAGCTAGAAGGTCGGCGATGACCTGGCCTTTCACGGAAGTGCGGGGCATGTACTTGATGTCATAGGCCCCCAGCTTAGTCCCCCACTTCGCAATTCTTCCTGTATAATCAGCGCTTCGAAGCAAGGCCTTGAGTGGCAATTGGGTCAAGACAACAACCGTATGCGCCTGAAAATAATGCGGCAATTTGCGTGTGGCATGCACCATGGCTAGGACGGCCTTCTCCAACGGCAAGTATCTGACCTCGGCCTCATGGAGAGACTTCCTAATATAGTACACGGGTCTCTGCACCCCATTGTCAACCCTTAGTAATACCAAGCTTACCGCATAAACGGTCACCGCGATGTAAGCAAATAAGACCTCATCCACGTCCGGTCTGGACATTATCGGTGGCCGAGACAGATAGTCTTTCAATTGTTGGAAGGCTAAAGCACATTCCTCAGTCCACTCAAAGTCCTTCCACTTATTCAACAGAAGATAAAAGGGTCTGCATCTGTCAGCGGACCGGGCTATAAAGCGATTGAGGGCAGCGATCATTCCGGTCAGTCTCTGCACCTCTTTGGGATTCCGAGGTGGTTGTAAGATATTAATGGCCTGGATCTGGTTTGGGTTCACCTCAATTCCACGGTGAGTGACCATGTAGCCTAGGAACTTCCCCGAGCCTACCCCGAAAGAACATTTAGAGGCGTTGAGCCGCAATTTATGTCCTCTCAGGATTTCAAAAATGCATTCAAGGTCGGCGATGTGGTCGGACTCTTGTCTGCTCTTGACTACCATATCATCGATGTAAATTTCGATATTTTTACCCAGCTGAAACTCGAACATTCTGGTCATCATCCTCTGATACGTGGACCCCGCATTTTTAAGTCCGAATGGCATCACTTTGTAATGATAGTTGCCAATCGGCGTGACAAAAGCTGTCTTCTCCTGGTCTTTCCCGGCTAGGGGTATCTGGTGGTATCCTTGGAAGGCATCCAAGAAACTCATCCGGGGATGCCCCACGATTGCGTCCACCAGTTGATCAATCCTAGGCATGGGGAAGGGATCCTTTGGGCAGGCTTTGTTCAGATCTGAATAATCCACGCAAACCCGCCATTTGCCATTCTTTTTCTTCACTACTACGGTGTTAGCTAACCAGTCGGGGTAGAACACTTCTTTGATAGCCCCAGCCTGTTTTAGCTTATCCACCTCCTCCCTAACAACATCAGAATGTTCCCTTGAGGATCGCTGAGGAGGTTGTTTTTTAGGAAGAGCAGACGGACTTACGTTCAGATGATGGCAGATGAAATTTGGATCCACTCCCGAGACCTCATAAGCATTCCAAGCAAATACATCGATATTGCGCCTTAGGAAATGCAATAGCTCCTCCCTATCTTGAATAGGCAGCTGGGCGCCGATTTAAAAAAATTTCTCCAAGTCCCCATCAATAAGAACTTTCACCAGATCCTCACACTTCGCCTCCTCGGCCCCTACGTCAGATATTGGGACCGTTGACTTTAATTGCTAGGGATCCTCGCTGGCCAGGTCCGAGGACCCTGATTCTGGTTGGTGCATAATGGCCGCTACCAGACACTGCCTGGCCACGGTCTGACTCCCGAGCAACTCCTCAACTTGGTCCCCAGATGGGTATTTGATTTTTAGGTGAAGGGTGGATGAAACTGCCCCGAGGGCGTGGAGCCAAGGTCGCGCCATGATAGCTGTATATGGTGAGAAGGCATCCACCACGATAAAGTCTACCTCCACCACCTCCGAGCCAGCCTGAACAGGCAATCTGATCTGTCCCCTCGGAACAACTACTCTCCCATCGAAACCGACCAAAGGTGAGTCATAGCTGGTCAGATCCTCATGCTTGAGATTGAGGCCCCTATACAGGTCTGGGTACATAATTTCAGCCCCACTGCCTTGATCTACCAGTACTCTTTTCACATCATAACCCCCTATCCTAAGAGTTATCACCAATGCATCATCGTGGGGCTGTATGGTCCCGGCCTTGTCCTCGTCCGAGAAGCTCAGCATGGGTTGGGGGTTCAATCTGGCCCTCTTTGGCTCCTGCCCAGGATCCCCAGGATACACTCCAGCCACCGTCATTATCCTGGAGGGGCACGACCCTGTCCTGCCAGGTGCGGCGAGGATGACATTGATTGTTTCTAAGGGAGGTTTGGAGGAATTATTACCTGGAACCCCTACGCCGGTCTGGCCTCCCTGTCCGTTAGGCTGAGATAGGAATTGTTTCAACCTGCCCTCTCGGATCAGTTGTTGCAAATGGCTCCATAGAGTCCTGCAGTCCTCGGTCGTATGCCCGGGCTCTCTATGATACTGACAATGCAGGCTCTGGTTACGTTTCGAGATGTCTCCGCTCATCTTGTTCGGCCATCTGAAGTATGGCTCGTTCTTAATCTTCTCCAAGATCTGGTGCACTGGTTCTCGAAACACAGTGTTAACTATTTGGGTGGCTCTAGACCCAGCTTTCCCTCCAAATTCTCGCCGAGGTCGGTTATTACCGTAACGATCCGACCTGAAATCCCTTCTCTCTTGAGGGATAACCTTACCCTTCCCTTTCTCCTGCAACTGATCTTCCTCGACCCTCTTATACTTGTCAATGCGATCCATGAGCTGGCGAACACTGACCACTGGCTTTCCTGTCAGGGACCTCCGTAAACCATGGTCGGCTGGCAGACCGACCTTAAAAGTTCTGACGGCCACATCATCGAAGTCACCCTCGATCTCGTTGAACATCTCCCAGTACCGATCCGAATACGTTCTCAGAGTTTCTCCTTCTCTCATGGATAAAGACAGCAAAGAATCCAGAGGTCGAGGAACCCTACTGTTCGTGATGAAGCGGGATCCAAAAGCTTGAGTGAGCTCTTGGAAAGAGTTGATGGAACCCGTTCTGAGGCCGTCAAACCATCTCATCGCCACAGGACCCAAACTGGACGGGAACACCTTGCACATTAAGGTCTCGTTATGAGAGTATACCGCCATCTTCTGATTAAAATAGCTAACATGCTCAACTGGATTGGTACGGCCGTTGTAGAGGGTGAATGTTGGTTGGGTGAACCGCTTAGGGAGTCGCCCTGCATCAACCCGGCGTGTGAAGGGTGATCTGGATATCCGATCGAGGGCCTTGCTCATGGCATCGTTTCCCAATCCCCTAGAAGACGCGTCTCCGCCCTTGCGTTCTCGGCGATTGTCCTCCTCGTAAGAGAAGGTCTCGCTCGGGGGCGTACGTGACCTGTGCCTGTAGTTGTCATCTCCCTCTCCATCGGAGGAAGGATCAGAACCTGAAGGGCTTCTCTTCCTTCGCTCCCGTCGCAACTTCCTCTTCAAATGATCAATCTCCTTCTGCATGGCTTTAGCACGGTTGTCCTGCGAGACATGGCTATCGCCCCTAGACTGACCCTCGCCAGCACAGGTGGTATGCACGCTTCCTTCCTGGCCTTCCTGGAAGTGCTCTTCCCTTTGAGATCCCAAAGATTCTTGATGGTGTGGACCTGAGCCAGCCATGTTAAAGAACCTAACTATTCTAGACAACTAGCCCTTCCCACAGACGGCGCCAATTGTAGGGACACAATTTTGAGTTACCAGCCCAACGATGGATAGATTAGCCCAAAAGGGCCCCTAAGCAATGAATTTGTAGAGGGTAGGTTGAAAAGGACTGGACTAGGAATGATTCAGCTCTTCAAATGGTTGGGACTAGCTCCTCCACCATGATCAAATTCTGTTTTACACTTGCAATCTTATATTCGTTTTACGTCCGAGGCTCTCTCTATCTTTCGTTCTCTCTTTTTTCTTTTTACACCCCACTTTCCAAAAGATCTTTCTCTCTTCCTTTTTTCTCCCCTTTTATACTTCCTCTCCTCCTTTCTTAGCCATCCACGTGTGGATCGTTTCCTTCCTCTTTGGACACTTGTCACCCAGTTTTTTCCAGAAGTTGCTTCGTAGAAGCAATGGGACACTTTGCTACTGTTCAGATGTCCTCTCCACATAAATGCGGCCAGAAGATTAGCTGTGGGGCATTCAATGCGGGGTTGGCAGCCTTTCTCCTTGATATTTTGGGATATTTTCTGGATGTGTGGATCTACTACGTTCGACAAAGCCAGTGGAGATTCCTGGGGCACTTTTCTGACCGGCCGGTTTTCAAGGTTTATCTATACCTCGACCATCCGAGGTGTTAATGTTCTCAGACAGACGGTCGATCTCTCCCAAGTCTTGTTCAGATTCCCCTCCGCTTATCTCAGTCATTATAGATCAGACTAGGTAGTCCTCGGCTGGGCCATGGTCCTCAGCGTGCAATTTTGGTCCAACACACAGGCCTATGATTCTCGTTATTTGGGCTCCACACCCAGGCCCATCATCTCTGTCGATATTTTTGCCCCCACAGTAGTAATCTTTAGTCTTCTTTATATATATATATATATATATATATATATATATATATATGTAAGGACACATATTAAGCGATTGGGCCTATTAACCAAATAGCCTGAGGCCCAAACTGTATGTAATATCCTAACAATGAATTTGTAAAGAGAGTGGGCTGAAGATCACTTGAGTAGACGCGTATGGGTTGAAAGCCCAAGCATGGTAATGACCAGATGTGTATTGATAAGATGATCGAGGGTTACAATATTCTCTTCGGCACTGTCCGAGGAGTGTATTCATATAAATATGGTTTGGGCTTTTCTCTTTCTTTCTCTCTCTATCTCTGTTGCCTTTTTCTTTCTCCTTTTCTCCCCTCTCCTCTTGTTCTTTCCTCTTCTATTTATATCTCCTCCCCCCATTACGTGGGCTTTTTTCTTGATCCTAAATCCCATCCGCCCCCCATCTTGAATCTTCATGGGGCAGCTGTAAAGGATGGAGGTTACTGTTCAGGAGTCTTTTCCCATTAATGCGGCCATGATGTTAGCTGCAGAGCCATAAATGCGGTGGCAGCAGCCTTTTTCTTAATATCTGATCTTTGCCACCTGTCCTTATGGTCAACACAAATCGGGGGATTCTTTGGGAGAGTTGAGACTGAGGTTGGTGCACTCTTCAAGGACAACCCTTTTATCATCCGAGGAGGTAGTATCCTCGGACCAGGCTCTCTTCCACTGGTCAAACTTCCTTCAGCATTGAATCAGGCTGGGCCAACTCTTCAAGATATGTTATTCTCGGACGCACAGGTCTCCTCGGACAGGCCCATGGCCCAGGATCTGATGTTAGGCCTTTTACCCATAGTTCTTAAACCCGGACCGGACCGGGCGGTCCGACCGGGAGAACCGGGAACCGGACACAATTCCGGTTTTTTAAGTCTCAAGAACCGGGCACTGATGGAAATTCCGTGAACCGCCCGAACCGGGGTTGGACCGCACGGTTCATGCAGAACCGGTGGCATGAACCGTGCGGTCCAACCCCGGTTCAAGCAAACCTATTAAACCTGAAAATTCTGAAAATGCTGTTGGAAGGGCTTGAACCCTGGCCGGTCAGGAATTTGACCAAAACTTAACCACTCAGCCAAGCTAGTAGCTGGTGCTCAATGATAACAAAAAAAATACTTGAAGTAAACTTAATGCAATTTTTTTTTTTTTTTTTTTATAAAAACAACTTAACACAATTCTATTCTACTTAATTAAATTATCCATCTCTTATAAGGAATATCAAAAAATTATAATTAAAATCCTTTAAAAATATTCAACTTTACTTCAAAAATTAATCATAAATTTTAATGTTTTCATGGTTATTATTTTATTTTATTAACTTTCTTATTTAATTATTAAATACATGCTTGAAAATCATTAAATTTCCCTCACATATATAGATATGTTAGTCAATTTTGCTAGTTTTATAAATTTAATATTTATATTTAGGCTTTAATTAATTATTAAATTAATTATGACATCATCACGGTTCGACCCCGGTTCGACCTCGGTTGAACCTCAAAAACCTTGAACCTCTCCCTTTTACGGTTCAATAAACGGTCCGGGTTTGAAAACCTTGCTTTTACCCCCACAATATATATTGGCAATTTTCCATTTGCTTTGAATGTATTAGTTTCTGTTTGGTTGATGAGAGATATGAATGAAAGAAAAGAAAATATTGAATCTTTTGCATTATATTCAATTATTATTAGGCTTGTTTGGATTTGCAAATGAATTTTTACAAAGTTTATAATGTAGTGAATCATTATACAATTTGACTTGATCTAAAATTTTTAGATTATTTTTAGAGAGATGCTACGTCCACAACATTTTTACAACATTTTCACAACAAATCACAGGTGGTTAGTTATTATTGGTTCAAATTTGAACTTAACACTAAGATTACTTTTTTGCCCTAACAATAACAACCAGTAACAACCTGCTACTTAGGATTTGTTGTAGAAATATTGTGAAAATGCTATGGACATATTATTTCTCTAATTTTTATGATCTAAATAATATGTTCTTTTGGTGTATTTATGTTATTAATTATACAAAAGCAATAACTTAATGAAAGCACAAAAGAAATGCCCCCTAGATTTATACGAAAAACATGTAACACATTTATTTAGATGACTAATCCATTATTTTTGTTTCCTCTAATTACCTATACCATACATAACTCATTAATTCAAACAATACTTCATTTATTTCGTAAAAATAGAAAGTTTATATTATTATTAATTCAAAGTCTATTACTTTGAATAAATTAGACTACATATGAAAAAATAAATTATAGTACACGTTTATATTAGATTTTGTATGATAATTAATTTTTTTATTAATATAAATTAATTTTTTTTTTTTTTATCCTGTGTTAATTTAGCCCCCCTACTTGGCCTGGCTCTGCCACTGCTTGCCCTCACATCCACCTGTTTAAATATTAAATTGGTTCTAAAAATAGGGTCACAATAGGGCCAACAACGTTAAATTACAAATTTCAAAACAGTCGTTTCTATCTTAACTCCCACTCAAAAAATATTCAAAATTTTAAATATCAAACTAACCTACAAGGAAATTCATTTGTTTCTCTCTTCTCTCAAGTCTCATCTCTACAGGAACTTCTACACATCAACTTCTAGAGCTTTTTCATCTTCAATCCCAAGTGGGTAATATTCTCTAAAATTATTCATTCATTTTTCCCAATTTTTTTTACACATCAGGTTGCATTGTGCATACTTTTTTTTTTAATTGAAAATCCATTTTGAAAATGAAATAGGATGCAAGAGCTCCATGCATGATTCAAGAAGAGAGTGACGTGGAATTTCAGGAAAAATGAAAAATGAAATTAGAAATTATTTTTATTGAATAGGTTGGACGAGCTACAAATTTAATTTATCTTTTTGTTTTATGATAGGCTTTTTTTGAATAATTTTTTCACTTCTTGTTGTTTAGTCTTGTCTTGTTTTTGTTTGTTATTATTTGAGCTAAAATTTTTTGTCATTATCTAAGTTAAAAAAAAAAAACAGGAATTAAGAATTATATTTGGAGGCATAATTAATTTTGAAGTAATGCTACATCCTCAACATTTTTACAATAAATCGTATGCAAAAAACTGTTATTGGTGGATAAAAAAAATAATATTAGTATTTGGCCAAAATTAAAATCAATAACAACTTACTACATTAGATTTGTTATAAAATTATTGTAAAAATGTTGTGAATGTAATAGCACTACTCTTATTTTTGTTGGACCCAATTTTTTGTGATTCTCAAGTCAGGGTGTTCAAAATTTTTATTAGGGTGATCGCAATTAGTTAGTTTAGTATATAATATTTTTTTGGCAAGTGTGTATATATATATATATATATATATATACAAGTCATGGCGGCCCAGTGACTTGCATGTAGAGCCACCAGTGGGTCAGATCCACTTATTCTTTAGGGAGAGAAAGTGAAGCTTTTGTACTGATATGACAAAGCCAAGTGAAGCTATGGTGCTGCCTTACCCAAACGATGGTTAAGGGGCTGTTTGATAGTGTATTTTGAACAACAATTTGTAGTGTTTAAACAATATTACATATTTTTTCACCCATATGTATTTTCAAAAAATACAAACAACGTTACTAGAAATCTGTATATATAATTCTACGTTTCTACAGATTTTTGGATAACCAATGTACATAAATTTAAATTTAAACAACGATAACATCAGCATATATATAAATCTCCGAGAGTTTTGCTTCAGTTTTCTCCATCTCATCTCTTTCATTTCAAAGTGATTGTGATCCCTTAGTCTTTGAATTAGTTTTGCTAACTTAACAATATCCCTTGTTGGCTACACCTAATCAATATCCTTAACAATTGTTGTGGGCTTGACATGAATTTGATTTTTAAAATACTTCTTTAAATTTTATTATTCTTTAATTTTCTAATTTTATGGTTTAGAAATGTTATTTTTGACATATGAATCTACAATTTCTGAACGTTTCACATTTTAAATATAGTCCTATTGTTTAGATAAATAATTGACCCTTGATCACTATATTTTTAACCACTCAAACCCTATGTTAATATTTTTAGTGTTAGTATTTTTGGTTAAAGAATAGTAGTCTTTTCGCAAGAGTGCTAGGCGTGCTCAGAGGCTCTTTTTTTTATTGTTTTAATTACTTTCCACTCATTTTAATTAAGGATTTATGCATTTTTTTAGTGATATTTATAAATTTTTCAATCATCAAAAAATCTAGAAGTGTGATGAGATGTACAAAAATAAAAATAAAAATTAATACACTCACAAACGCATAAATCTTATCACATTAAAATGTATAAATCTTACTGAAAAATGCATAAACCGAAAATAGCAAGGTCTTTGACCACACGTAATGTGAGTGAGAAGAGGCTTGTCCCCTGTAAATACATAAACTTATCACCTCATGACAATTTCCAATTTCCATTTATAGCCAAAGGTAGCTGTTATACCCTACAAATACCAACCACCATTGAAACCATTCTCTCACACTACTATTTCTAACCCAACCCAGCAGCACAGTTGTTACAAACTTACAATGAAAGCCCATAAGTACTGCTTTTACCTATACCTTCTTACCCTTCTCATCCTTCCAATTTACATAACAGCCATTAGAGGCAAACCTGGTGTTCGTGATAAGGGTGACTGGAAGCCGATAAAGAACATCAAAGACCCTTACGTGAAGGGGATGGCAGATTTCGCGCTGTTCGAGTTCAACAAGAGGTCAAATTTTAATTTGCTGTTCGAAGGAGTGTTGAGGGGCCAGACCCGAGACTCAAACGGGACCTATTACCGGCTTGTCGTGGCGGCTAAGAATGGTGCACACACCAGAAACTACCGAGCTGTTGTGTTTGAACAGCCTTGGGCAGATTTACGGAAACTTATCCACTTGACTTCATTTATCAAGCATTGACCTTAAATTAAAAAGGGTAGTTGTTCAGTGTTCGGTGTGACCAAACTTAATTCTTTTGGTTTGACTTGGAGAATCATTTAATTATACCTCGAAAAATAATAAAAGGATTTGGAGAACAAATATTATAAAGCCATGTATGTATTGTTATTTCTTACCTTTTCATATTGGTTTTTGTTTATTTCATTTTTGTTTTTGTCTTACTAATTTCAGAGGATATGATTTCAAATAAAATAAACGGAGGACTAAGGTTTTGTTATTGTAATTTTTTATGTATGGGGAATCAATTATTTACATTTTCTACGAGGATAAGAAAGGGGAAATTTAAAAAAAAAAATGAAAAACTTTTGAGTCTTCATGGAAAAATTGGGATTTTGTTCTCATATAGTAGATGAAGGTCTTAGAATATTTTTCAATCAAAAAAATAAAAGAAAATGGACTTGTGAAATTTTATATAAAGGCGGTAACCTTTCTTTTTCTTTTTCTTTTCTTTTCTTTTTTGTATTGATGTGCGTGATTAGATAAGGGCCTTCGCTGTACAGTTTTACACTCATCCAAATATAAAGAATTTACAGTGAAGGAAAATTATGACATAGGTACGACAAATTTTACTACAAGACCCTTGCAAATTGACGTGGCACTGCAAAATATCAGCTATTTTAAAGAAAAACCTACTGCTCATGTTTTAAGTTACAGATTTATTAAGATTTAAAATAATAATAATAATAATAATAATAACAGTCCATTAAAGCCGGACGGTCAAGTGTCCATCTCCTTAGTCCTTCCAGTTTTCGCCGCTGACATACCTTCAAGGTCTGCTTTTTAGTGACCACCCACTCAGGCAAGCTGGAATATCCATCTCCGGTGATAATTCAACAAAAAACTCCCCCAGATCTATATTTCTTTCTTTTTTATGTTTTTACGGTATTTTGAAGCACACAATTACAGATGCAAGATGGCAAACAGCTATGATATAGTATACGATAAGCATCAAACCCTTAAAATAATTTAATGTCCCATCCTGCATGCGAGAAGAAAAACAACTTACTAAGTCATCCACGCACCGAAAAGCAACTTCTGATGCATAAACTATGATAATAACCTTATACCTCATACTTTTTGAAATAAATAAATCCGACATTTCTAATTCCTTAAGATTTTGAAATGCTGGAAATTTATCATAATATACCTTTTGTAATTAACTTTAATGTGACGTTTGGTACGAGGTAATGTTTTAAGATTTCCAAGAATATTTAAAAATTATTATGTTTGGTTGCAAATTACGCCAAAAAATCAGATGTCAAGAAAATCTGGATTCCCCCTTTATACCCTTCTCAGTAAGAATGTGAATTACCCCATATCAAATGCCACATAAGTGCCTAATTAATTATGCTGCTTAGAGCCTTGTAACTCTGTGACATAGCTTACTCTCATTCACTATGAAAATCAAAGTTTGAATCCTACCTCTCTCGTTATTGCAACTATCGAAATATTAAAAAAACTATCTAATTACGTTGCATGAGGACCTAGTTTGTAATACGTTATCTGTATGTATAATTCTACTTTGAATTCAATCTATAGATTTTTGGATAACTAACGTAAATAAATTTTAATTTAAACAATGATGGCATCAACATATTATAAAGGCAAAATTATAATGTTAGTCCCTCAAGTTTACCATGTGTGTACAGTTAGTTCCTCTAATTTGAAACGAGCACAATTAGGTCCCTCAAGTTTCAAAAATGAGTTATATTAATTCTTTTACTAACTACTGTTAGTGGTATTACTTACGTGGTTAACGAAACAATGATTTGACATTTTTTTAATTAAAAAATTACAAAATAAATTTAGACATAAGAAACAATCTCCCCATCAAAAAAAAAAAAGTAATAAACAATTTGATTCACAACCCAGTATTTATTTGATTCACAACTCAGTACCAAACAAGAGAGTGAAGAAACCCAAGCTCTAGCCGCATCATTAAAAAAATTACAAATCTTTTAATTAAAACTTAAACCTACACATTCTGGCTTTCTATTAACATAGACGTAATGATTATTTTACAAAAGTTAGGCGATACATCTCCAGGCCAGATAGCAAACCAGTTACATTGTTCTATCAGTACCAACTAGGTACCAAAATACAAAATTGTGCTTTACACCAAACTCTAGAGCCTTCCGTCAATATATTGTTCTTTTAGATCCTGCAATGCTTGTCGAATTGAATCCTCATCTTGGCTGAGTACTTCAAACATATAAGCCGTTGAGCAACATGGTAGGCCATTTGGGTTGGATGATACTTTAGGTAGTTTACTTCCATCCTCTTCACCTCCTAGACATTGGAAATTTGTTTAAGATGTCAGATTACCGCAGTTCATGAAGAGAGGCCATTCCATATACATTAGCAAGAAAAAATCATTAAGGAAATGAAATCAAGTAAAAGGAAGACACAGACGCTACATGATTTGGATTTCAATAAACATTTTTATAAAAAAAAAAAAAAAAAAAAAAAAAAAAAAAAAAAAAAAAAAAAAACTAAACCAGTAAATATGTTTTAAAAGCCACAGGGGTGGGACACTCGCTGAAGGCGGAAGCCTCCCTAAATGTCAACCAATATTTTTCAAAACTCACATGAAAAATGTGAGCAACTTTGCAAGCAGTTTTTTTATTTTTTTTATTTATTTATTTTTTTAGTTTTAATTTTTAAATCTTTAACTTACTCATAAGGTTTAACAAGTAAGTTGACACCAACATAATACTAAGACCCAATTAGTACCAAACAATTTGTAATTTTTTTAATTAAAAAAATGCCACATCATTAAAAAAAATGTCAAATCATTGTTTTATTAGTCAAGTAAGTAACACCACTAAAGCAGTTAATAAAAAGACTAATACAACTCAATTTTAAAACTTAAGGAACCAATTGTGCTGGCTTTATACTTGAAGGACCAATTGTGCACACATGATAAACTTGAGGGACCAACATTATAGTTTTGCCTATTATAAATCTCTAGAGCTTTGTTTAAGTTTTCATCATCTCATCTCTTCCATTTCAAAGTGATTGTGATCCCTTAGTCAAATGTTGTGGGCTAAATTTTGATATTCTCTTTAACTTAAGAAACTAATTGTGCTTGTTTCAAACTTGAATGACCAATTGCGCACACATAGTGAACTTGAGGGACCAAAATTGTAGTTTCGCCTATTATAAATCTCCAGAGTTTTGTTTTAGTTTTCATCATCTCATCTCTTCCATTTCAAAGTGATTGTGATCCCTTAATAAAATGCTGTGGGCTAAATTTTGATAGTCTTCAATTTTCTATTTTTATGGTTTATAGTTGTTATTTTTACATATGATTCTAGAATTTTTGAACGTTTAACATTTTAAATATAATCCTTTAATTTTTTAACTGTTTAGTTAAACAATTGACACCTGAAAATTTTTTTTATCCACTCAAACACAATGTTAGTATTTTTAGTGTTATTATTTTTGGTTAAAGCATTAATGAATATAAAAATACTGGCCTCTTCGCAAGTACTTGCTTAAGGATTTTCTATTTTTTTTTTATTACTTTCCACTCTTTTTAATTTAGGGTTTATGCATTTTTGACTGAGATTTATTCATTTTTCAATCATCGAAAAACTTAGGAATCAGGGACGAACCCTGATCCAAGTTTTTTTTATTATTATTATATATATAATTTTTGTAGTTGTCTACTTCCAAAACTTTAAGTTGGAAATAAAGGAGAGATAATACGTAAATTTTCCTTGGATATTATACAATTTGATTTTACCAAAAAGAGGTGGCAAAGATGAGACATGGACCAAGTCACTATCTTGAGACCAATCGTGTCGTCTATGATATATCCGATGTAGTTAGACAAATAGTTTCTGCATGTTGTCATCAGGATAAAACGACCCAGCCACCTTTGCTGATTATCCTTGCAAACCTACACTGTTCATAGGATATAAGCTCTCTATAATACTTTCTTTTCCCAAAAACTTTTGTAAAAGATAAAATGTTTTTGTGAATAGTAAGAAGCAATAGATGGTAAGTGTTTAAGACAATTAAAAAAAATATTGAAAAGTTTATAGCTTTATAATTCAGAAATAAAAATATGTTTATCTGAAACTTTTATTTCTTTCCATATATATAGAGCCAGACATGTTGCTTGTCCTTAGCCAAAAAATAAAAACGTTTGCTATTTTTAAAACTTTAAATGGTCATAAAATTATTGAAATCAATATATATTATCAATAGCTTTCTATATATATATATATATATATAATATAATATAATATAATATAAACCCAATCAAATATTGTCCTCGCCAAAATCTCAATCTATACATTGGGAAAAGGTCATAATGCTATGAAATTAATGCCCCATAGAATACGTTGCTGAACATTATTACAATGTCTTTTTGAAAATTTCTGAATATATATTACAAAAAATTGCTAGTTGTTTTGACCACTTTCCATTAAACCAAATAGTAAATACTTGTATATATATGACAACTTAAAATAATTCAGCAATAGCTATACATTTAAGTGCTGAAAAATCTTTCATATATGACGTTATTATGTCATACTCAAATAAGAATGTTTGAATACAAAACGTTTAGAATGGAAAGCATATATTTGTAATAAAACCAAATAAACTGGCAATTATGATATTAACATCACATTAATGTTCAGAGAATTTCCTAATTAAAACCATTGACAAAAGCTATTCAAATTTTGAATTATATTTGAATTTCAAAATTTAGCAATTAACATAACTGACATTAAGGGATAATTGATTTCTTCAATTCACATAAATGAGTATTAGAATAAAAATAATATTTTTTATAAAAATATCCAACACTTTAAGCTCCCCTTCAACTAACAACTATCTAATTAAAAAACTTAACAAAAACAATAAAAACATTCATAATGGTGATTATATTTTAGCAAAAAAATCTATTTTTTCACCAAAAAATCAATTGTAGTGAGGTAGTAAAATAGATAAATTAGCTTTTTAAAATGCTAAAAGCTAAATTTTTTAGTACTACCGTTGTAAATGCTCTAATTTCAAGAAAAAAAAAAAAAACCAAGCCAATTTAGTTTTTTAAAAAAATATTTTTTTTCTCGTCTTTGTTGGTAGATGATTGCATCTTAATGTATTAATAAAAAATAACAATTTTGTATATTTATAATTTGTTAATACTATATGGATGTCTACTTAGAGTTTTTTGTTTCCTTATACTTTGGCTCCCTCTAACTTAAAATCCTATGTCTATTCTTGCAGGAATGTAAAAAAGAAAAGAAAAAAAAAATTAATGCTCCTACAAATGGATAAATCTCATCACACATTTAGGTTTTCAATGATTTAAAAATGAATAAAATATGTATAAACCCCAAATTAATTAGAGTTGAAAGTTGAAACAGATAGTACTAGATTACAAAAATAGAGAAGCCAGCACGCACAACGTGAGAGTGAGGAGGCTAGTCCTTATAAATACATAAACTTATCCCCTAATGAAAAAGTCTGATTTCCATTTATAGCAATAGGTAGCTGTTATCCCCTACAAATACCAACCACCATTGAAACCACTCTCTCACGCTCTTTCTAACCCAAACCAGCACAGCAGTTTACAAACTTACAATGAAGCCCCAGAAGTATTGCTTTTACCTTCTAACCCTTCTCATCCTTCCAATCTACGCAACAGCCAGAGGAGGCAAACATAGTGGTCTTGATGCAGATGACTGGCAGCCGATAACAAACATCAAAGACGAAAGCGTGCAGAAGATAGGACAGTTCGCGGTGTTCGAGTTCAACACGAGGTCAAATTCTAGTTTGCTGTTTGAGCGAGTGGTGAAGGGCGAGTCCAGATTCTCAGACGGGTTCTATTACCGGCTCTTCTTGGAAGCTAAGCATGGTGCAAAAACCAGAAACTACAAAGCTATTGTGTTGGACCAACCTTGGGCGTATGTAAGGAAACTTACCAACTTTAATGCAGTTTAATGCATTGACCTTAAACTAAAAAGAGTGGTTTTTTTTTTTTTTTTTTTTTTTTTTGAGAAAATAAAAAGGGTGGTTGTTGACTGTTCAAAATGTGACCAAACTTCTTTCGGTTTGATTTGGAGAACAATTAAGTTACCTCAAATTTAATAGAAGGATTTGGATAACAAATGTTATAAAGACTTGGAACTATTGTTATTTTTCTTACCTATTCATATTGGTTTTGCTTATTTCATTTTTGTTTTTGTTTTATTAATTTTTTTGTCAGTTAGGCCCCAGTGGGCCAGTTGTCACAAAATTAATCAACTTTTAATCAAATAAATAATTAATTAATTTTATGCTTGATTAAATTAATTAACATGTCAAAAATGCACAGATCTCATAGGAATGATGAGATCTGTGGTTTCACAATCTTTGGTTTCAGATATTTGGCTTCACAGTTAAAAAAAAAAGGGGGGGGGGGGGGGGGGAGGGGGGGAATATGACCTAAGAAAATTTGTGAAACAGCGGTTTCACAATAAAAAAAATTTGGAGATAATTTAACCTAAACAATCCTCAAGATAACTTATCCATTAATAGAATCTAATTTTGTACAATAGACTTAGTACTCAATTTATTGCCATCTCATGTAGTACTTATTAGTCGTGACTGCACATACTTCCCAATCTACAAATTGTTCTATTCTAGACTATTGCACACAAACTAGTCTATTTGTGACTTTGAGATCCTCTCTCAAATATTTTAATCAACAATTTTGGTTAATTGACTGCATACAAGCTCCCCGTTTGCGACTCCAAGAAATTTATTTGAAGGCTTAAACCAAATACCATTGTAGACTAGATTGCTCTATGGCTTTATACAAATCTGCACTATGGTAGTAACGACACTGCGTTGGTTTTTCTCTATATGCTTTTGAACTCTCATAAGTTGGAAAGATGGAGGCTAAGATCTACTTCGAATTTCTCCAGAATAGTGAGAATGAGAGTGTAGGAGGCAAAACTTTAAGCCAATCATAAAATGCCACATCAAAGTTTAGTGACAAAATTTAAATTAATTTGTCATTAAATTAACAAAATCAAATGATGACATGTGTCATCCAAATGGATATTACGTTGGCATATTAAAATTTGCCACGTGTCACTTGGCCTACAAAATAAAGATAAATTTCCTATTCAAAATTTATGGGTAACTATCTTTATTTAAATAAATAAATAAATAAAATAGAGATAAATTTTCTATTCAAAATTGATAGATAATTATCTTTATTAAAATAAATTAAATAGAGATAATTATTTATCTTTGTTGATTATTATCTTTATCAAAACATGATCTTTATCAAAATAGATAAATAGAGATAATTATCTCTAAAAAAGAATTTGGGCCAATCAAAAGCCAAGTACATATTTTCAAGCATATCAATTCAAAGGAGAGCTTATCCTCTGAAACCATTATAAATAGAGGACATCCCCTCTCATTTGAAGGAGGATTTTTCCAAGACTTCGAAACTCTGGAGAAATTCTGTCTCAAGAACATACGAAGAACATTCAAATAAGTTCTTTGAAGTTCTATTGGAATTAAGCTAAAAAAAGCCTCCATAAACTTCAACAAACCCAAATCTTTGAAGCTCAACAGATCAAGCCTCTAAAACCCCGAAGAACTTCAACCTAAAAGCCTTCACATTCAAAGACTTAAAGAACAATAAATCTCTAATAAGCTCAAAGCTAGAGATTTGTTGTGGAGACTGTTCGATCCATCTTCCAACCAAAGTCAAGAAAATTTCTTGTTTGAGTCAAGTTTAATGAAGATAGAATCAGAAGGTATTCTTGTGTAAAAGAATTGAAATAGAGATTGTACTCATTATTCATCAATACAAATTTATATTTGCAAACCATATTTCTTTTCATTTTTTTGATTTTCTACAATTGAGAAAAATTTTGTGTTTACAAAGAGAAACTTGGTTATATAAATTTTAGTAGCACAAACAGTGAACTTGAGTCTTTCTTGTGCTTAACTTGAGTCTTTCTTGACTTGAACTTGGATCTTTGTCTTAGACTATAAAATACATCTTTAATACACTCAAAACTCATCAAAAATACTATAAACGGATTTCATTTGATCACAGTTTGCTAACCTGAATATATGTATACAATGTCAATTGGCGGGGAGAGTATGATTACAAATAGAATAAAATGGAGGAAAATAATTTATGTGGTAACCCAATCTAATTAATCAAGAATCCATAACTGATTCCAAATATTTGGATTAAGGTTTTGTTGTTGTAATTTTTTGTGTAGGACAATCAAGTATTTACATTTGCTACAAGGATTTTTTTTTTTTTTTTAAAAGGACATTTTAAAAATATATATATATATATATATATATATATTTATTTTAAAATTTTTGAGACTTCATGGCAAAATTGGGATTTGGTCCCATATAGTAGATGAAGGTCTTAGAATATTTTTCAATCAAAAAAATAAAACGAAAATGGACAAGTGAAATTTAAGATAAAGGCAGCAACTTTTATAGTATTTATATGCGTGATTAGATAAAGGAGCTCGTATACAGTTTTACACTTATGCAAATATAGAGAATTTACAATGAAGGAAAATTATGACATAGGTACGGAAAATTTTACCACAAGACCATTACAAACTAATGTGGCACTGCAACATGTGAGCTATTTTAAAGAAAAACCTACGGCTCATATTTTAAGTTATGGATTTATTAAGTTACAGTGATAAGGTTCTTTTTTGGGTTTTATTTCATTTTTTTCATTTATCTCAATTTGAAGTTACACTTTTTCCCAGTAATATTACGTAAAAAAAAAAAAAAAAAAAAAAAAAGACTATTAGTGTTATGAGGTTAACTTAAAAAAATGACCAATAAACTTTACACAAATTCTCTCTCATCTTGCACTTCTTATGTGATAGGGTCTTAAGTCCTAAATAAATAAATAAATAATCAATAAAGATTTCTTGAATATTCCAATAGTAAAAAAAGGAAAAATTTTATACAAAGAAGAAGAAATTATAATAATATTCTATTAAATTAAACTCTACCGGAAAAATTCAATAACTTGCATTGTAACGTCAGCTGTATAAAAAAAGAAACACATATTTCTTTTAAGGTGGAATTCTAGTTCTCCCCATTATTTTCTCTGTTTGGGGAATAAAGAGTAGGAAGAATTGATCTTATACCCTGTTGTTGATAGTCAAGAATTTCCATGCCATCAAGGCCTGATTGTAGCATACATTTTTAAAAGAACCACGAAAAAAAAAATGCAGAGAATTAGATACCAAACATATCAAATTTTCTATGTATTAAAGAAAATAGCAAGTATTTACTGGGCCAAAATCAAAAGAGTGCATCATTCTTGAATAGTAAATTGATAAAAGCCCAAGTTAGACGTTTTTTGTAGGGTTAATTACCAAGTAAATTTTTCTTGAAAAAAATTTTGATAAAAGTTCAAGCTAGAATTTTGTACGATTACCAAGCAAATTTTTCCCCTCATTATTGTAACTATCCTTTACTAGAAAAATAAAAGTCTGAATCCTCCTCCCTCATTATTGTAACTATCGAATTGTTAAAAAGTGCCTACTTATGCTGCATGAGGACCTAGTTTGTAATTGACTTCAAGTCCCAACATAAGTGAAAGTATGAGAAAACCAAAAAGTAGGTATTGGTAACTTTATACACATATACAAAATGACATTACATGTAGCCATGTAGGTCATGGTCATCCTTTTTTTTTTAAATACAAGATAGAAATCGTACTCTAACTTAATCTAAGTGTATATGTATATGTGAAACTCCTTCATAGAGGAACTATTGTTATTTTTTACTCTCTTTTTTTTTCATATGGGTTTTGCTTATTTCATTTTGTTTTTGTTTTTGTTTTATTAATTTTTTTATGTCAATTGAGGAGGGTATGACTTCAAATAAAATAGAATAGAAAAAAAGAATTCATGTGATAACCCAATCTAATCAATTGAAACTCCATAGTTGATCCAAATTTTTGGACTAAAGCTTTGTTATTGTTATTGTAATTTTTTATGCATGGAGGATCATGTATTTACATTTGTATGTATATTTGAAAAGGGAAATTAATATATATATATATGTGTGTGTGTGTGTGTGTTTGTGTGTGTGTGTGTGTGTGTGTATTTAAAAATTACAGCTCATATTTTAATTATATGTCTAGATCCAAAATATTGTGAACATGAAAAATGCTATAGGTATGACAAATTTTCCTACAAAACCCTAGCTAACATACTGAAGTGGCACTGCAACATGTCAGCTATTTTAAAGAAAAATTTACTGCTCATATTTTAAGTTAATAATTTATTATTATTATTATTATTATTATTATTATTATTATTATTATTATTATTATTATTATTATTATTATTATTATTATAAACAATCCATTAAAGCTGGAAGGTCAAGTGTGTCCATCTCCTTCCAGTTTTCACCACCACATCCCTTCAAGGTCTGGTCTTGATCAGGGGGCCACCCACCCAGGCAAGCCGGAGTACTATGCTTCTCCGGATCCGGTGACAACTCAACCAAAAACTCCCTAGATCTTTTTTTTTTTCATATAAATATATATATATATATATATATATATATTTGAAGCATACAATTTCAAATGCAAGATGGTAAATAGCTATGTTATAGCATAAGATAAGCATCAAACCCTTAAAATAATTTATTGTTCATTTTTACATCCTGCAAGATGGAAAACAAGAACTTACTAAGTTATCCACCAAAAAGCAACATCTTATTAATAAATTATGAAGATAAACTTACTCCTCGTACTTGTTGAAATAAATAAATCCGACATTTCTAACTCCTTAATTAAGATTTTTAAAAGTTGGAAATTTATCATGATATACCTTTTTTTAATTCAAATGCTTTATTATATTGCCAAGAACATTGTAGCTTGGTGACATACTCTTCTTTATTAGAAAAATTGTAGTTTGAATCCTCGCTTCTTAGCTCATTGTTGTCACTATTAAACTATTAAAAAAAGCCTAATTATGCTGCATGAGGACCTAGTTTGTAATTGACTTCAAGCACCAACATAACTGAAGGAATGAGAAAACCTAAAGTAGGTTGGTAGCTTTATACATATATACATGGCCATCCTAATAAAAATAGAGGAATGAGGAAATCCAGAGAAAGGGGTAGATGGAATAGAAGACTGAAGAAATGCAAGAAAGCAATGCACTTGGGTAACCATTAATTAGTAACATTGTAGATATATTGAGTTTCCATTATATGACAGGAGAAATAAAAAGGGTGGGGGTGGGAATGGCTGAGTGAAACACACAAAAAAAAAAAAAAAAAAAAAAAAAAAAAAAAAAGAAGACAAATTCTTGAGTTTGAACTTTGAAGGGCACTTACTAAGCTGTTCTTGTACGTTCTTTAAATATTTGAGAGGCTTCTTAGGGGGCTTATGTAAGAAAACTATAATGTAGAACTTTCAAATCCATTGTCTCTGATGGATTGATTTATTAAGAAAATGGAGAGAATAAAGAAAAAAAAAAAAAAGGAAGAGAAATTAAGGTAGCGATTGTGTTTTCATTACAATTACATTGCCTAGTTGGTAAGCCAACACAATCTCATTAAGCAAAATTAACAATAACAATCCATTTAAATTTCAAAGCCTTACCAAACGCATCAATATATGTGTAGATGATGCAACCAAAACTCCGAGTGTTTCCAATAATGGCAAAATCAATACACACACTCATATATATATATATATATATATATATGAGAAATACTATATCCACAACATTTTTACAGCACATTTACAATATAACCTAGGTGGCAAGTTATTTCCTATTACTAATAGGCAAGAAAGTAATTTCAATAGTGATTCAAATTAAAAACCCGTAACAATCTATCACCTAAGATTTATTGTGAAAATATTGTGGATGTAGCATTTTTCATATATATGTGTGTGTCTGTGTGTGTTATGAAAATGTTGTGAATGTAGTATTTCTTATATATATATGTGTGTGTGTGTGTGTGTGTGTGTGTGTGTGTGTGTGTAGAAAATAGATATTTTTTAGACTTCAAAGCACGCTCACATGTTCCTAATGGCAAAATTAATTGCACATGCATTTTTAATAATGGTCCCTCAAGGTTATTACTAAAAGGGCAAGATTTAGGTATAGTACTTAGATGTTGTTCCTTAAGTTCCTCTCTTAAAATTCTGTCACGTGGATTTCTTGTCATGAGATGGAAGTGAATTTTTTAGTTAAATAGCCACATGACTGAATCTTAAGGAACAGTACCTAAGATACTGTACCTAAGTTTTGTCCTTACTAAAAACACGTAACACATTTACTTATATGATTATTGTATCATTTTTGTTTCCTTTAATTACTCTTATACCATTAATCGTATTAATTCAAAGTATATTTAATGCATTTCATAAAAATAAAAACAAAACTTTATATATTATTGATACACAGTGTTTTTGTCTCTAATTACTCTTATTCCATACTAAAATAAAATACTAAAAACACGTAACACATTTACTTATATGATTATTGTATCATTTTTGTTTCCTTTAATTACTCTTATACCATTAATCGTATTAATTCAAAGTATATTTAATGCATTTCATAAAAATAAAAACAAAACTTTATATATTATTGATACACAGTGTTTTTGCCTCTAATTACTCTTATTCCATACTAAAATAAAATAAATATGTAAGTAAATCTTTTTAATAAAAACTTTTTAAATTTTTAATTTAGAAAATTAGAGATATTAACAATATTTTTTTCTATATAAAAATAAATAAGATAAATGTAGATTTTATGATTTGGAGTTAAACTTTAAAATTCTTTAATTTTTATATGATCACCCTCAACAAAAGTTGTCTCCTGGATTCTCGTCTAACCACAACTTCTGTACCATGACTTGACTTGACAGACTATAAATTCTTCTGTTGTGGTAACTTCTCTTCCATAAAACAACGCATTTGCCATGTTGGTAATTGTCACAAACTCCAAGGCCAAAGGACTCTTCACCTCAAGACAATTTTGAATTTCCATTTATAGCCATAGGTAGCCGTTATATCCTCTATAAATAGTTAAATGCCAAAGCTTATCACCTCAAGAGTACAATTTCCGATTTCCATCTATAGCCCTTATCCCCTATAATAATTAAATACCAATTCACCACCAATGAAACCATTCTCTCACTAAACTTACAATGAAGTCCAAGAAATGCCTTTACCTTCTTACCCTTCTCATCCTTTCACTTTACGCAACAGCTATGGGAGGCAGACATGGTGTTCTTGATGATGAGGGAGGGTGGCAGCCGATAAAGAACATTACAGACCCTTACATCAAGGTGCTCGGAGAGGTCTCAGTGCAGTACTACAACAACTGGACATCATCTCATTTGTCGTTTGTGTAGAGAGGGAAAATTCCCGACCTATCACAAGCTGACACGTCATGCTATCAAGTCCACAAAATACAGTTAATTATAAAGCATCACGCATGGCAACTAGGTTTTGTTATCAATACTCAGAAACCAATAGAAATTTGCCAAGTGTTATTGAAGTCATTGAAGTAAACCAATCACACATCAGCACATGTAAGCGATGACACAAGCAGTCCAGCACGTGTAAGCGATGACACAAGCAGTCCAACACGTGTAAGCAATGACACAAGCAGACCAATCAGGCTGTGACATGTGTCACCAATCAGACTCTGCCACGTGTCGCTCACCTACCTCTAAACTCCTATAAATAGAAGCCTTCCTAAGGCATTAAGGAGGAGGAAGACATCTTAAGAGGAAGAGGAAGCCATTTAGAGCACAAGCAGCATCAAAGAAAATTCAGAAATATTGAAGCTCTGCTAGAATCAAGCCCTGAAGCCTCTAGGAACTTCAAGAGTTTCAAACTCAAATGCAAGGAACATTCAAAGCAGAATCATCCAAATCATATTCCTAGATCTTCAAATTCACTGGACTCAAGCTCAAAAGCCTCCAGAAACCTCAACAAACCATAAATCAACGAAGCTCTACGGATTCAAGCCTCTAAAGCACCGAAGAATTTCCACCATAAACCTTCGAAGACGAAGAACGCACCAAGAACACGAAGAACACACCAAGAACACGAAGAACACGAAGAACATGAAGAACAAAGGATTTATAACAAGCTCATAGCCAGAGATTCCTTGTAATTCTGTTTCAAAGGTTTTCGATCCATTCTTCAGCCAAATTGAAGTATATCCGGTGTTCGAATCAAAATCACATCACCACAAATCTTTCAAGGAGATCGAATCAGAGGATCACTCTTTTGTAATCACAGAGAATTGTACCACACATTCATCAATACAAATTCGCATTTGTGAAACTATTTTACTTGTTTGATTTATTTCGAACTAGAAATTTAGTCGTCTACATATTCTGGCACGCCCAGTGGGACATCTCTGCCTCTCATCTCTTTCTCTTTCAAAAGAAAAGAAATTCAATTTGCTACCAGCTTCAATGGCCTCTAGCAAGAATGTTCGAAAGTCAGTGGTTGATGCTTCCAGTGCCGACGATTATGTCGGCCCAATCACTCGCAGTCGATCCAAGGCACTTGACCGACACCAACCCCAAGCAACCAAAGAAAGCGAACCTCATACTATCATCTCTCTAGACTTTCTTGCAAATAGGGAAACTACCCCCAAGGATTCATTTGTCTTGGAAGATTTGGAGATTGATAATGAATCATCCACAACAAAGACCTTTTCTGTTGGCTCTTCACCTATAATGAGAATCTTAAGGAATGAAGTACCTTTGACTCATCCTGTTTCATCACTTTCTCCATCATATCTAGAGGTCATGCCAGTAATGATGACCAACACTTCTACTATGGAAGAAAAGATGGCTGAAATGGAACAAAGGGTCACCCTTCTCACAAAAGCACTTGAAGATAAGGATGTCCAAATTGCAACCCTGATGAACAAACTAAAGGTACAAGATTCTGGTGAATCAGATCTTAACCTTGAGCACCCACCTGGCTTTACCTCGAAAGGAGATAATGCTAGGGTAGATAAGGGAAAAGGAGGTGAAGGCACTTCACAACACGGACATTCCACCTCAATGGCCTCAATATCTGTCCAACAACTGCAGGATATGATAACAAACACCATTCGAGCACAATATGGAGGTTCTTCGACAAGTTCTCTCATATATTCGAAACCCTATACCAAGCGCATTGACAGTATGAGAATGCCGAATGGGTATCAACCCCCCAAGTTCTTGCAATTTGATGGCAAAGGAAACCCTAAGCAACATGTTGCTCACTTTGTCGAAACTTGTGAGAATGCAGGGACACAAGGAGGCCTCTTTGTAAAGCAGTTTGTTCGCTCGCTAAAAGGGAATGCCTTTGATTGGTATACAGACTTGGAACCTGAGTCAATCGATAGTTGGGAACAACTTGAAAGAGAGTTTCTCAACCGATTCTACAGCACACGTCGCACGGTAAGCATGATGGAGCTTACCAATACCAAGCAATGGAAAGATGAGCCTGTCGTTGATTACATCAATCGGTGGCGTTCTTTGAGTCTAGATTGCAAGGATAGACTTTCTGAAATATCTGCCGTAGAAATGTGCATCCAAGGCATGCATTGGGGACTTCTGTACATCCTTCAAGGGATAAAGCCCCGAACGTTTGAAGAATTAGCAACTCGTGCACATGACATGGAATTGAGTATCTCTAGCCATGGAAATACAAAGCCTCCCATACCTGAGGAAAGAAAAGAAAGACGGGAAATAAGGAAAATTGACAAGAATGCAAAAGGTAATATCAAAGACTCAATGAATATCAAATCAGCCCCAGTCAAAATTTCAACAAATATAAAAGCCAATGAGAAGAGGCCTGAGGAAGGCCAACAGCGCGAGGTGCGTCGCTCATCACTTAAGGAATGGGAACAAAATGTGTATCCTTTCCTAGATGCCGATATGCCCGAAATGCTAGAACAACTGCTCAAGTTGAAATTAATTGAATTGCCAGAATGCAAACGACCAGGGGAGATAGGAAAAATTGATGACCCGAACTATTGTAAGTATCATCGCATCATAAGCCATCCAATCCAAAAATGCTTTGTTCTTAAAGAGCTCATCATGAAGCTAGCCAAGGAAAGGAAAATCGACCTGGATTTTAATGATGTTGCTCAGTCAAACCTTGCTACATTTGCTTACGTGTTGCCTAGTTGCATGTCTCCAACTACTAAGCATGGTGCAAATGCCACGCTCATCCAGTTTGGCTCTCTAGAACCTGTTCAAGTTCAGCTCTCACAAAAAGCATCTGATTATAACTTAAATGAGGATATAGGGTCAACAGTGGATGAGGAAGAGGGCTGGACGGTGGTTACTCGCAGGAGATGGAAGAAGAAACGAGCATTCCCTCTTCATCTGATCACCCAAGAGTCCAGAAGAGCACAAAACCAGATTCAGCCTTGGTCAGGAAGAAGGAGTAATAAGAGGCAAAAGAGACCGGGAACAAAAATGTATGACGATTCGGCACAAACCCAAAAACCTCGAAAGCACATCACATTGGAAGAATTCTTCCCCAGAAAATTCTTTCAAAATGACTCAGCAGAGGCCGTTCACACGGTCTCTCGTCACGAAATTCATGACGAACAGGAGGATGTAGACCATGGTGGTCCAAATGAGGCTTCGTCATCTTTAAAGGAACTCCAATCTAAGGATAATGAAGTCGAATCCTCGCAATCCTCCACCTCATCGAAAGAGGTACTCACCCAAGCTCTTGAAAAGCCAGAGATGTACACCTCTTCTGCCAGTGCGCTTCAACAAGCACAGGGATGTTACGCATGCTCTCCGGACTTAACTTTCACTGATGAGGATCTGTTGTTAGGCTCTAAGCCCCACAATCGTCCACTTTATGTCTCCGGTTACGCTCGTGAACAAAAGATCGATCGTATCCTCATTGATGGAGGTTCAGCTGTTAATATCTTACCAAAAATGACAATGAGACGACTTGGTCTTACTATGGAGGAATTATCGCATAGTCGTTTGGTCATTCAAGGTTTTAACCAAGAAGGACAACGCGCAATCGGCATGATACACTTGGAATTAATCATTGGAGAATTGACAAGCAGCGTTTTGTTCCATGTCATTAATGCCAAGACAACCTACAACATGTTGTTAGGACGTCCATGGATCCATGGAAACGGAATAGTGCCATCAACTTTGCATCAATGTTTCAAGTTCTTTCAAAGAGGAATAAAAAAGGTCAATGCCGATTTGAAGCCCTTCGCTGAGGCTGAAGCTCACTTTGCCGATGCGAAATTTTATGTAGAAGATGACATTCTTAGTGAAGTCCTCCCGGTTGGGATTCCATCCATGGAAAGCAAGCAGGGTGAAAAGAAGCATGTTGAAGTCATCACTAGAAAGGATATTCCTTCCCCAAAGGAAGGTCCAAAATATGAGAATGATCATTCTAGTGAATCTACCAGTAATTCAGTAGGAGCAGAAATTTCAACTCCTTCCAATAACCCTCCATTCCTCCGTTATGTACCATTATCACGCCGCAAGAATGGACAATCACCATTCACGGAATGCCGTCAATCCACAGAAAACATGGGAAGGGCTCCTGCAAAGCTCACAATGGAGGATGTAGCTGTATTAAAAGAAAATCATGTCATGCCTTTAACTTCATCCACAAATCCTTTACCCTCAAAGCCACTAAATGGATTCGTGAGGTCTTCACAAAGTCTGACAGAGCATGGTATTCTACCAAATGAACGGACAAAAGAATGGTTCGATCCAAAGGCATATAGGTTGTTAGCCAGAGCAGGCTACGACTTCTCAAAACAAGGGGACCTAGGGAAACTGATTCCAGAAGTCACCGGAGAAGAAATGCATGGCCTTAGCAAAACACAAAGGAAAATGCGGCTTGAAGGGCATAGAATTCCTATCCCAAAGACCGGATTAGGTTATACTCCAGAACAACCAGCTCAAATATGGATCAAAAGAAGAAGCAATGCTTCAAGTTCCCAATACATAACAGTGGAGGTCGGCGAAGGTTCAAAACGAAGAGAAGATCATTCTTCATCGCGCGTCTCAGTATTCGATCGCATCGAGGCTTCATCATCACGAATCACAGTGTTCGATAGGTTAAGTACAACTTGCTTAACACAAAATCGAGACACTCTTGCTTGTAAATCAATCTTTGATCGATTGGGGGCAACAAGAAGGCCTGTTGATAGTCATCCTCAGAATTTAATAAACTCTGAGGTTCAAAAGGAGAAGAAATTACCTCATCCTGTTGAAAGCTTCACCACCTTCAGGTACTTCACTTAAAAAGTCAAATGTAAAAATTTGTTTTCGAAACTCATTCCCGCACCATACTCCGAAACTGTGTGCATGAACGAGTCTCGAAGGGGCATTTGTAGAGAGGGAAAATTCCCGACCTATCACAAGCTGACACGTCATGCTATCAAGTCCACAAAATACAGTTAATTATAAAGCATCACGCATGGCAACTAGGTTTTGTTATCAATACTCAGAAACCAATAGAAATTTGCCAAGTGTTATTGAAGTCATTGAAGTAAACCAATCACACATCAGCACATGTAAGCGATGACATAAGCAGTCCAGCACGTGTAAGCGATGACACAAGCAGTCCAACACGTGTAAGCAATGACACAAGCAGACCAATCAGGCTGTGACATGTGTCACCAATCAGACTCTGCCACGTGTCGCTCACCTACCTCTAAACTCCTATAAATAGAAGCCTTCCTAAGGCATTAAGGAGGAGGAAGACATCTTAAGAGGAAGAGGAAGCCATTTAGAGCACAAGCAGCATCAAAGAAGATTCAGAAATATTGAAGCTCTGCTAGAATCAAGCCCTGAAGCCTCTAGGAACTTCAAGAGTTTCAAACTCAAATGCAAGGAACATTCAAAGCAGAATCATCCAAATCATATTCCTAGATCTTCAAATTCACTGGACTCAAGCTCAAAAGCCTCCAGAAACCTCAACAAACCATAAATCAACGAAGCTCTACGGATTCAAGCCTCTAAAGCACCGAAGAACTTCCACCATAAACCTTCGAAGACGAAGAACGCACCAAGAACACGAAGAACACACCAAGAACACGAAGAACACGAAGAACATGAAGAACAAAGGATTTATAACAAGCTCATAGCCAGAGATTCCTTGTAATTCTGTTTCAAAGGTTTTCGATCCATTCTTCAGCCAAATTGAAGTATATCCGGTGTTCGAATCAAAATCACATCACCACAAATCTTTCAAGGAGATCGAATCAGAGGATCACTCTTTTGTAATCACAGAGAATTGTACCACACATTCATCAATACAAATTCGCATTTGTGAAACTATTTTACTTGTTTGATTTATTTCGAACTAGAAATTTAGTCGTCTACAGTTTGTAAAAGTGTTGAACGGCGACACCAGCGGCCATTACTATGACGATTTCTATTACCGGCTCTCCTTGGAGGCTAAGGACGATGGACTCACCAAAAAATACCAAGCAACTGTGTTGGAAAGGCGTTATGAGTATTATAGGAACCTTACCTCGTTTACTCCTTTATAGAGCATTGGCCTTAAATTGAAAAAGGGTGGTTACTTTTTAAGTGTTCAATGTGACCAAACTTCTTTTGGTTTGATTTGAAGAATAAATTACCTCAAAAAATAATAAATGAATTTGGAGAATAAATAGTTATAAAGACTCTAAAAAATATATATCATATCTTTTTTATATTTGTTTGCTTATTTCATTTTAATTTTTGTTATATTAATTTTATATGTCAATGGGGGAGGGTACGTATGACTTCAAATAAAATAGAATGTAAGAAAAAATATACATGTAATTAGCCCAGTCTAATCTATTGAGAATCCATGGTTGACCTCAAATTTCATGACTAAGGTTTTGTTGTTGTTATTGTTGTAACTTTTTATGTGTAAAGAACCAAGTATTTGCATTTGTTACAAGGATAAGGAAAGGGAAATTTTTTTTTAAACAATTTTTTTTTTTTTGTTGAAATTTTTTTGGATTTCATTGTTAAATTGGGATTTTGTTCCCATGTAGAAGATAATGGTCTTAGAATATTTTTTCAATTAATAAAAAATTAAAAAGCAAATGGACAAGTGAAATTTAAGATAAAGGCAGTAGTGCTACTTTTTAGTATTTATGTGTGCTTAGATAAAGGCTGGTAGTCCCCTATATGGTTTTACACTCATCCAAATATAGAGAATTTACAATGAAGCAACACTATGATATAGCAAAAGATAAGTATGTCCAACTCGCCCTAAGTCCATTGTACCATTCACCTTCACGTCGCCAGTCGTCAATTCTACTTTAGTATAATTTAAGTATATATGTATATAACGCTTCTTTTTGGAAAATTAAACCCCAACATTTGCCCTCTCATTCCACAAGAACTTGTACTATGGAGTGACTATCACGTCAAAGGTGCGTGGTGGTCTTCTTAGCTACTTCTTGTTTTGTCTGCCTTGAGTCCCATGTGAGATTAAACATTTTCACTAATTCCTTATGAGTAAAGCCTATGATAGGGTGGAATGGGATTATCTTTTACAATTGATGAGAAAGATGGGTTTTTGCCAAAAATGGATTCATCTTATATCTCAATGTATTAGTACTGTTTCCTATTCTGTTCTGGTTAATGGTGAACCCACAAAATCTTTTAAACCTACTAGGGGGATTAGACAAGGGGACCTTCTATCTCCTTATTTTTTCTCTTATGTTCTGAAGGTTTAACACAGCTCATCAACAAAGCTGTCCATGCTGGAAAGATTAGAGGTTACTCTCTTTGTCGTAATGGGCCTAAAATATCTCAATTATTTTTTGCAGACAACAGTTTGCTTTTTTGCAGAGCTCAGTTGGGAGATGTAAAAACCATCCAAGAGATCCTTGACAAGTATGAGAAAGCATCGGGGCAACAAATAAACAAGGAAAAGACCACCCTCTTCTTTAGTAAGTCTACATCCCTTGTGGAGAAAAATCAAATAAAAGCTCTGTTGGGGCTGCCTGAAATAAGAACCTATGAGAAGTACCTTGGGCTTCCGGCTATGGTTGGGAAAAATAAAAGAGAGAGTCTCAATTATATTAAGGAGAGAGTGTGGAAGAAATTACAAGGGTGGAAGGAAAAAATTTTATCTCAAGCAGGAAAGGAGGTCTTACTTAAAGCAGTGGTTCAGGCCATTCCCACCTTTGCGATGGCATGTTTCAAACTCCCTATTGGACTTTGTAAAGACATTGAGGCAATGATCCGAAAATTTTGGTGGGGACAAAGGGGGGATAGAAGGAAAATTCATTGGAACAGTTGGGACACACTTTGCCGACCAAAAAAGGAAGGTGGTATGGGTTTCAAAGACTTGTGTAAATTCAATGATGCTATGCTTGCAAAACAAGTATGGCGGCTAGTTCATAGCAAGGATTCACTGTTCTATAAGGTTTTTAAATCAAAATACTTTCCAAATTCCACTATTTTTGAAGCAAAGTCCACCAACGGGTCCTAGCATGGAAAACTATTTTAAAGGCTCGACGGGTGATTACTTTGGGAGCAAAATGGCGAGTGGGTGATGGGAGGTGCATTCGGATATTTGGTGATAATTGGATTCCGGGCGAAGGATCGGGGAAGGTGATTTCACCTAGAACCTCACTCGCAGCCAACGCGTTGGTTGCTGAATTGATAAACCCAGTCTCTGGTTAGTGGGACCCACAGCTCATTGACTCAAATTTCCTCCCTTTCGAAGCCTAAAGGATTAAAGCCATTCCTATTAGCTCTGTTGCTCCAGAAGACATCTTAATATGGCCAAAGAGTAGTGATGGAGAGTACTCTGTTAAAACGGGGTATAAAGTGCTGTGTGAAGAAAGCTTGGGAGACATGGCCTCGGCTTCAGGTACTAACAATGGGGAAAGTCTATGGTCAAGAATTTGGAAGTTGCAAGTACCGGAAAAAGTCAAGCACTTCATGTGGAGAACTTGTTCAGATTCACTCCCTACAAAGCAAAATCTATGGAGAAGAAAGATTATAGCTTGCCCAAATTGCAAAGCATGCAACTCTTACCCAGAAAATACCATACATGCTCTGTGGAGCTGTGAGGAAATCCAGGATGCATGGGAGCGTGACTTCAATTGGCTAGATAGAAGGAAAATCATAAGAGGAAGCTTCATGGATTTATGGGAGATGCTTGGTCAAAAACCTAACAGTAAGGAACTGTTCGCAATATCAGCTTGGCTCTTGTGGACTCGTCGAAACAAGACAAGACTGAAGCAACCCATAATACCGCTGCAGCAAGTCTCCTCAGAAGCTAAGCAGTATCTGTCCGAGTTTAAGAAGCATAACAGAATAACAAAGAAGCAGAAAAAGTCTCGGTCAGCGAAGTGGTCACCGCCAGAAACAAATTTTTTAAAAACAAACTTTGATGGAGCCTTCCTTGCAGATACTGGAGTGGCAGGTATTGGAGTGGTCATCAGAAATAATTTGGGTCAGGTAAAAGCTGCACTTTCTGAAAAAATACATGCCCCTGCATCGGTCACTGTGCTGGAAATGCTTGCTGCTAGGAGAGCAGCTGCCTTCACGAGGGAATTGGGGATAGAAAGCTGCATTTTGGAGGGAGACTCTCAGATAGTGATTAAAGCACTGCAAGACAAAGACAAGATGCACTCAGAGTTTGGTCATCTACTACAAGACACGCTGTCTCATTTAAATTCTTTTAAGAATTGGTCAGTCTCTCATATACTTAGGCAAGGCAATGCGGTAGCAGATGCTTTAGCTAGGAGAGCAAAATTTTCTTTGCCTGTTGCAATTTGGTTGGAGTCTGTTCCACCAGATTTATTCTCTTTTGTAGACGCTGATTTGCCCTCTTTCTAATAAAGTCTTCCTGATGGAATTTCTAAAAAAAAAAAAAAAAAAAAACTTCTACATCTTTACATTTATATTATTATATAAATTCATTTTAATTAGATATATTAAAATGCTCCAACATCAAATTATTCCATTTTTATTGACATTATATCAGAAAAAAATGTCAATGTACTGTTTTCTTTTTCTTTTTCTTTTTTTAAGAATAAATATGCAATTGTGATCCTTATTAAATTTGCAAATAAAAAAAAACCATAAATAAAAAAATAAATAAAATTTACATGGTACTCGACTTTCAAACGAGTACCGTGTTTTTTTTTTTTTTTACCAAAAAAAAAAAGTACTGCTGTTATTTTCTCTTCGATGTGAATGAGTGAGTTTATCTCCAAATTCTCCACCCACATCAATCCACATAGCCAAGCCTTGAGAATATTTTACTAAAACCATGTAATGCATTTATTTAGATGACTAATGCATCATTTTTTTTCTCTAATTACTCTTATAACTTAAATAGTCATTAATTCAAAGTGTACTCAATTCATTTAATAAAAACAGAAAAAAAATTATATATTATTAATGCACTTTATTTTTTCTCTAATTACTCTTATAACATAATAAGATATCCTAAAAATATACTCCTATAACTAAATTTCTTTAATAAAAAACTTCTTTATTTTTCTAATATTTCAATTTTTCATTATTATTTTTCCCTTTTTATAAGATATAATAAATGTTCATTTCATGGATAGGAATTAAACATAAAAATCCTTGAGTTTTTAGATGACGATCCCCAACACAAGTTGTCTTTAGATTTTTTTTTTTTTTTTTTTTTTTTTTTTTTTTTATGACCACAACTTTTGTGCCCGTAACTCTATCCTAGCAGATTAATTATGAGTTATTCTATAACAACAACCTTCCTTCCACGTAACAATGCATGTGCCATAATGGTACATTATAATGATCCCATCGTAATTTATTTAGATGACTAATACATCATTTTTGTTTTCTAATTACTCTTATACCATGCATAAATAGAAAATTTTATATATTATTAATACACCTTTTATCCTCTAATTACTCTTACACCAATAATAGCATATCCTAAAAATATATGTTAAATTTTTTTAATAAAAACCTTCTTTATTTTTCTAATATTTTAATTTTTCATTATTATTTTTCCCTTTTATAAGAAATAATAAATGCTGATTTCATGGTTAGGAATTAAACTTAAAAATATTTTAGTTTTTAAATGACCATCCCCAACACAAGTTGTCTTTAGGGTTTTTTTAATGATCACAACTTTTGTACCCACAACTCTTACCTAGCAGATTATGAGTTATTTTATAACCACAACTTTTCTTCCATGTTACAATCATGTGCCCTTTTGGTACTGTGCGTACCAAGAAGGAGATTGTTGGGCCTGACTCTCTCTTGTTTGGGCTCAATTTATTTGTGACGTGAGTTTTGTTTTTCCTACAACGGGGAGCTCAGTACATTGAGGCCCATTTTAGCCCACTTGCTTCCCGATCACTCTGTTCTCCTTTCATCCATTTCCCCTTTCTGTACCTCTTTTTTCTCTCTCCTCTCAACTCTCTTCTCTCCAACCCCCCTCTTCTTCACAGCTCTCTGTTATTTATAGCTTTCACTGGGTGGAGGAGTTATGATTATTCCTATCAATAGTAGAAGAGGGGGTCCAATGTTATCTTTGTTAAGTGGGAATTTGGTAGTTGAGCAGCAAAGTGGCTTGGGAACTTGTTCTTCGTGGCTGTGTTATGCACGGCAACGACTACTGGGCGTTTTGCCGACCAATCCGAACACCATACTTTGCTGTGATCAAACACTTAGGATAACATAAACTACTGCCATGGTCGGGTAACTTGCCGGCCAAGTGACAATGAAAGAATATTATGTGCAACGGAGCTTCCATCAGCAATACAAACCTGATTGGGAGCTCAATACTGCCCGGCCCGGCCCAGTTCATCAGGGAATGTTCGGGCCTCGTGTGCTGCGTTGTGATGAGTTATGCTCGGCCCTAATGAAGGCTTGGGCCAGGACCGTACATTAGCCCCCCCTTGATTAGCATCCGCTTGCCGGGGGCGAATCAAGGTGACCCGGGCGCTGCTTTTGCCGTTTAAGGTGAAAGAGTTTTTGATACTGAAAGGTTAGTAGGCAAAATTTTAATGCGCCCTGAAAAGGCGCGTCATTCCAGCCAGCTGCTCTACCCATCATTACTGCCTGACGGTTCGCGAACCGAGGCGCTACAATGTGAAAAGCTGTAATCGTTTCCCGCTCCTTCTCTCTTCATTAAATGATGCTCATCATTGCTTTCTTCACACCTATAAATATCCCATTCTAAGTCGTTCCAACACTTTCACTCCCCTCAATTCCTGAATTCCCTCTCTGCCGAGCATTCATCTGAGTGGTCATTTCCCAGCCCAGAACACCCCTTTCCTATAATCCCAAGTAAGTTCTCTGCCTCTCCTTTCTACTTTTATCTCTTCCTTTAGCTTCCATTTCTTAGTTTCCATACTTTTTAGAATGGGTTACGCTCATCTGTTGAACACCGAAGCATCTTTAGCCTCCTTTAGGCGGACATTCAACATCCCAGAGGATGTGAATGTTGCATACGGTCACGAGAGCGAAATCGCTCTACACAAAGGACCCAACGTTGCCTTTTTTCCTTTAATGGCCATTCTAGAGGGCGGGGTTAGGTTTCCCGTGAACCTCCTGTTACTTAGCACCCTTAGGTTTTACGGGCTGTCTCCCGAGCAACTTCCTCCCAACTTTTACCGGGTAGTTAGTTGCGTTGACCGATTGAATCAGATTTATGGTCTGCAATTGGATCATAATGACATAAATCACATGTATAGCTTGTGCGGAAGTAAAAGGACCAATTATTATTTGAAGGTCAGAGATATGAGGGTACGGCTGATCTCCTGCCTACCCGATTCCAATAAAAATTCTGCCGGGGAGTTTGTCCGGGTGAGCGGCAACTGGTTTGCCGATGATGCTCCCTGCCCCCTTTCTCGACGTGAAGTCGGTTCGTACCGCACATCAACCTCCCCCTAACTTCTCCCTTTATTATTATTGTTGCCCTCTTACCTTCTCCTTATTTTTCATCCTTGTCTCATTTGCAATGGGGTCTGATTTATTGTCTCCTTCTTTTACAGACGGAAGAGTGTTCACACCGGACATCAGATCAGTGCACGTGAGGGACCTCAATTTCGTGCTAAGGTCTGAGATTTTCGTACACACGGACGGGCAACTCCGGGCATCCCATCTAATTTTGGGCTGTATACCCGCCTACCGGACTTGGCAGCCGTTCTCTCAGGCTCTTTTGGTAGACAGTCCCTTGCTTTCTTATATTGACGTTCGGCACGCCCACTTCCTACCCCCCTCACTAACCGTAGGAGAGGCCCGAGATATCGGCCCACGCTACACAACAGCCGACGACCTCCCCCCCGTCCGAGACGAATCAGCAGAAAGAGTTTCTCGGTTACTAAGGGAACGAGCACACGTTCCAATCGAACAAGGCCACACTGAGTCCGGACTACCCCAAATCCACATTGCCGAAGGTATCCGAACCACTACCCCCACTGACGAGATGGTTACCAGAAGGACGCTGACCGTTGACCGTTTCCTGCCCGGCCCGAGGCAACAAGGCCAACCACAACAAACCCGGACCCGAGATCGTTCCCCTCCTCCACCTGCTAGACAAAAGAAGAAGCAACGTGTTGAGGATCCCCCTCTCGGGAGGCAAGGTGACGCCTCCTCCAAGACCCCTCCCCGCCCCTCAGGCGGGATTGTGATACGCGAGCCAGCCGGTGGCTCCCAACCGGCCACCCGGGGAGTTGCTGGGCGGGCCTCCTCCTCCAGGCCGGCGCCTGGCTGGCAACCGACCTTCTTGTTGGGGAACGAGCCCCTGCCGGCCACCGCAAGCCTACGGCTATGGGCACAAGGAGAGGGTGGCCGAGTAGCTCAAAGCTTAGCCAGTGGTCTGATGCTGCCCGCGGACGTCCAGTTTTTCCGGGACGGCACTGAGGAGTCCATAGCCAAGCGACTCCAATGGCACACCGTAGCGGTGAGTTTTATCGTCATGTCCTCTCTCAATTCAATTAGCATGTACTTACCTCTTTGTTTCCCTTTAAATTCACCGATACGGTGTCGCAGGCCGCGCAAATTACTCATATGCTCAGGGAGAGGATGAACGAGCTGGCTGAGGACGCCGAGCGGGAGAAGGCGCTCAGGGAAGTGGCTGCTGATACGGCACGGGAGAGGTCCACAGCTGCCGAGAACGCCGAGAGGAGGGCACAATCGGAGGAGAAGGCTAAGCAGCAGGCCGAGAGGAGGGTGTCCGAGCTGGAGGAGAGGTTAAATGAGTCAGAGCTGAAACTTGCACAAGCCGAGAGCCTGGCAATGGCGCGTGCTGACGAAGTGGCCGATCTTAAGGCGACCTTGGAGGCGTGTGAAGAAAAATGGTACAACGAGGGCTTCGCGGACGCTGAGAACTCCGTGGAGCCCGTCGTTTCACAGGCCAGGGCTCACGGCTTTCAGGAAGGTTGGCTGGCCGCCCTACGAGCAGCTGGTGTGCCCGGGGACTCTCTACTCTGGATCTCTGAAAACATTCCTCGACCTACTTCTCTCAATCCGGTCCAGAGCCAAGCAATTCCTGCCGATGAGGAGGACACCCCGAGCATGAGGGAGCTGGTCCGGGCAATTGATACTCATGTTGAAGACCTCGACTTAGAGGTATCCAACGCCCTCAATGCTCCTGGTGACGAAGAGTTTCAGCAACCCCCCACCGAGGAGAACCAAGGACGGGACATGACAGGCTCATCTCCACCCTCCCCGCTCAGCCCTGCGACTTAACGTACTTTATTTAACCTTTATTTACTTTATGTACCTAGGCACCGGGTTGTGGTGTCGGAACAATTTTTAAGCTCATCGTACAAGATTTTACTTTGTTTGCCTAGACGCCGGGTTGTGGCGTCCGTACAATATTTTACTTTTTGGTTTTATCTATACTTATTCCGGTCCGTTTTGTTATTAAAGTGCTTAATTTGATTGCTGCATGCTCGTACTCATTACATACTCCCAAACGCTCCGTTTTCAACTTGATTGTGCCGTGAAAACGGTTAGAATTTGTTCAACCACACCCTCGTGTGATGGTTTTGTCGTTGGATTTGATCATTTGGAGACAAGGATCAGTTCGGGGCGATCATTGCTCGGCAAATAGATTGTGCCAGGAATATTCTTCTGCATTTAGGAATTTCCCTTGCAGAATTCCACCTTTATAGTGACCATATCCGAGCCAGGGACAGGTTTTTGTCCGGTGAACGTGATCGAACCAGGGACAGGTTTTTGTCCTTAGAAACTTTTCGTTTAGGTTTCCACCTGTCCGGTGAAAGTGATCGAACCGGGGACAGGTTTCGGTCCTTAGAAATTTTTGCGTTTAGGTTTCCACCTGTCCGGTGAAAGTGATCGAACCGGGGACAGGTTTCTGTCCTTAGAAATTTTTCGTTTAGGTTTCCACCTGTCCGGTGAAAGTGATCGAACCGGGGACAGGTTTCGGTCCTTAGAAATTTTTGCGTTTAGGTTTCCACCTGTCCGGCGAACGTGATCGAACCGGGGACAGGTTTCTGTCCTTAGAAATTTTTCGTTTAGGTTTCCACCTGTCCGGTGAACATGATCTAGCCGGGGACAGGTTTCTGTCCTTAGAAATTTTTCGTTTAGGCTTCCACCTGTCCGGTGAATGTGATCGAACCGGGGACAGGTTTCTGTCCTTAGAAATTTTTGCGTTTAGGCTTCCACTTGTCCGGTGAACGTGATCGAACCGGGGACAGGTTTCTGTCCTTAGAAATTTTTCGTTTAGGTTTCCACCTGTCCGGTGAACGTGATCGAACCGGGGACTGGTTTCTGTCCTTATAGGAGGAGTTTACCGGTGGGCAAAACTGCGCCAACTACGCATCCCTGTGTCCACAATAAACAAAAACGAACTCAGGATAACAAAAGGATTCATAGTTTCTTTTAAAATTCCTCAACAATAGAATTTCTTCAGGTTATGAATGTTCCATGGCCGTGGAAGTGGTTTTTCGTCTAAGCTTTCCAAATAATAAGCCCCCTCCCCGGCTATCGCGGTCACCCTGTACGGTCCTTCCCAGGCGGCAGCCAGCTTCCCGGCGTTGGTATCACGCATGTTACCCACAGCTCGCCGCAGAACTAAGTCCCCTGCACCGAACTCTCTCGCCCTTATCTTTTGGTTGTAGCGGCGAGCCATCTTCTGCTGATACTCGGCGAGCTGTATTAGGGCGGTGTCTCTGAACTCTTCGAGCAGATCTAAACGCTGTGCCAGCATTTTCTCGTTCTGGCCGGTGTCAAAGCCCCTCACCCGCGCACTGCATAAATGCACCTCGGCTGGGATTACGGCTTCTGCCCCGTAGGCCATGGAAAAGGGGGTTTCCCCAGTAGACCTCCGGGGTGTCGTTCGGTATACCCACAAAACGCTAGGAAGCTCCTCCGCCCATCGTCCTTTTGCTCCGTCAAGTCTCTTCTTTAATCCGCTCATAATCGTCTTGTTAACGGCCTCGGCTTGACCGTTGCTCTGAGGGTAGGCCGGTGTCGAGTATCTGTTCTTGATGCCCAGGTTGTCGCAAAATTCGCGAAATGCCCGGCTATCGAACTGTAACCCATTGTCTGATATGAGACAGTACGGCACCCCGAACCTGGTCACTATGTTTTTCCACACGAACTTCTTGACGTCGGTGTCTCTAATGTTTGCTAATGCCTCAGCCTCAGTCCATTTGGTAAAATAATCCACAGCTACGAGGACGAACCTCCGGTTTCCCGTTGCCCGGGGAAATGGACCGATGATATCCAGCCCCCATTGGGCGAAAGGCCAGGGACTGCTGACAGGGTTGAGGGGTCCTGCCGGTTGATGGACCGAGGGGGCGTGCCTTTGGCATTTCTCACATTTCCGTACGTACTCGGCGGCATCTTTTTGCATTTGTGGCCACCAGAATCCTTGGGTGATTGCCCGGTGAGCCAACGAACGTCCTCCCACGTGACTGCCGCACACCCCATCATGTAACTCAGTCAATAGTTCGTGCACACGACTGGGGTGTAAGCACAACAGGTACGGTCCTCCATAGGATCTCCGGTACAATTCCCGATCCGGTGACAACCAATACCTGGCTGCTACACGACGAATTTTATCGGTTTCCTTGTCATTGCCCGGGGTCTGATTATCAGTCAGGAATTCAATGATAGGGTCCATCCAACAAGGTCCGGCACGGGTGATGCTTTCAATGCCTACTGCGGGGCCGGTAGCTTCCCTGACTCCTAGGATGCTGGGTTCCCGTACAAGTTCCACCTTGATCATCCGTGGCACATTCTCGGTTAGTGCCGAGGCCAGTGTGGCCAGTGAGTCTGCATGTCTGTTTTGTCCTCGGGGAACCTGGGCTATTTTTGCTGTCCGGAACTCTGCCATGACACTTCTTGCCAGCTGCAAATACCTTCTCATTCTGGAATCTTTGGCTTCAAAGCTGCCCTGCAGCTGGTTGACAACCAGCCGCGAATCCGAGTATACTTCGACGCTCTTTGCTCCTAACCTCGCCGCAATTCTCAGGCCGGCAAGCAGTGCTTCATATTCTGCTTCGTTATTGGAAGCTTTAAATCCGAGCTTGAAGGAATGTTCCAACCAAATCCCCTCTGGTGTGATCAAGACAATCCCGGCTCCGGCCCCTGTTGAGCTTGAGGCACCGTCCACATAGACCTTCCACGGTGGGCAGAGTACCTGGCAAACCACTCCTCCTCCATTCCTGGGAGAGAACTCGGCTACAAAGTCGGCCAACACCTGACCCTTAATCGAATTCCTCAGCCTGTATCTTATGTCGAAGGCACCAAGCCGGGTCCCCCATTTAGCTATCCGACCTGTGAAGTCTGATCTTCTCAATAAGGACTGCAAAGGGTACTCGGTTAACACATACACGGTATGGGCTTGGAAGTAGTGCGGCAACTTTCTTGTACCGTGCACTAGGGCCAACACCAGCTTCTCCAAGGGCAAATATCTGGTTTCCGCATCGACCAAGGTCTTGCTAATGTAATATACGGGTCGTTGTGTATCCCGGTTCGTTAAGAGTACGGCACTGGCCGCGTGCTCTGAAACCGAGAGGTACATATATAAGTCTTCTCCGGGCAATGGTGCGGTTAGTACGGGGGCCCGTGTCAGGTACATCTTCAAATCATGGAATGCTTCGTCGCACTTCTGGTCCCATTCAAACCCTCTCCATTTCTTCAGTAGTTGGTAAAAAGGGCAGCACCAGTCGGCAAACTTTGAGATGAACCGGTTAAGGGCGGCCAACATCCCGGTTAGAATCTGCACCTCCTTTGGGCTCCTCGGGGGCGTTAAATTCATCACAGCCCCGATCTGGTCGGGGTTGATCTCTATTCCCCGTGTATTGACCAGATATCCCAAAAATTTTCCTGCTCCCACTCCGAATACACATTTTTCAGCATTAAGGCGCAACCGATGTCTCCGAAGGATTTCAAACACCCCGAGGAGATCCTTACTGTGCCCGGATTCGCGTTTGCTTTTGACGACCATGTCATCTATGTATACTTCAACCGTGTGTCCTATCTTATCACGGAACATCCTCGTCATCATTCGCTGATAGGTAGCCCCGGCATTCTTTAGGCCGAACGGCATCACCGTGTAGTGATAGTTGGCCTCCGGCGAGATAAATGCCGTCTTCTCCTGATCTTCAGCTGCTAGGGCTATTTGGTGATAACCCTGGAATGCATCCAGGAAGCTCATCCTGGGGTGTCCGCATGTGGCGTCCACAAGTTGGTCGATCTTGGGCATTGGGAATGGATCTCTCGGGCATGCTCGGTTTAAATCCGTGAAATCTACACAAACCCTCCACTTACCGCTCTTCTTCTTCACTACCACCGTGTTCGCCAACCAGTCCGGGTAGAAGACCTCCTTTATTGCCCCCGCTTCCTTCAGTTTTTTTACTTCCACTTTTACTGCCTCGACGTGCTCCTTTGCCGATCTTCTCGGCCTTTGTCTTTTAGGGGTTATGGTCGGGTCGGTATTGAGACAATGAACGATGAAATCGGGGTCCACCCCGGGCACCTCGTACGGGCTCCAAGCGAATATATCAACATTCCGGACAAGAAGCAGTAACATATCCACCCTTTCCTCGTCCGTCAAGCTGGCCCCTATTTGGAAGTACCTGCACTCGTCTGGTAACAGTTTCACTCTGATCAGTTCCTCTGTGGGATTAGCCCCCGCTTTGCCCGAGGGCCGCAGTAATTGCTATGAAGGGGCCCCCTCAGGCTGACCCCCTTTTTCGGTGGTCTGACCCTCCCGGTTCACTGCTGCAATAAGGCACTGTCTGGCCTTTCGTTGGCTGCCCTTTACCACTGCGATGCCTTGTTCGGTCCGGAACTTGATTTTTACGTGAAGGGTGGACGGCACGGCCCCCATTGCATGGATCCATGGCCTCCCAAGAATTGTGGTGTAAGGGGAAAACGAAGCGACCACTATGAACGTCACTGTGACTTCCTTGCCTTCCAAAACCACGGGAAGGGAGATTTGCCCCTCTGGAACCACTACCTGGCCGTCAAAGCCGATCAGGGGCGTGTCGTACTTCGTGAGATCCTCGGCTTTCAGCCCGAGCCCCCTGTACAGGTCGGGATACATGACCTCGGCGCCGCTTCCTTGGTCCACTAACAACCTCTTCACCAAGAAGCCGCCTATCTGAGCCGTCACCACCAGTGCGTCGTCGTGTGGCTGGATCGTTCCCACGAGGTCCTCGTCGCCAAAGGCGATAATATCCCGGGCAATTTTCACCTTTTTTGCAGGTGATATTTCCCCCGCACATATGTCAGCCGGGGTCGTCGTCAAGACCTCTCTTCTGCCGATCCTCATGACGTCTCTTGGTGCAGCGTGAATTACCTCAATTACTCCAATGGGAGGCGGGCGGGGGTTCTTGCCCGGCTTTGCACCCAGTTCACCTTCATTGTTTGTCGTGTTGATTACGAACTCTTTCAAGTGCCCTGCCCTTAACAACTGCGCTAAGTGATCCTTTAACACCCGGCAATGCTCGGTGGTGTGTCCCTTATCCTTGTGGTATGTACAGTACAAATTTTGGTTTCTCCGGGATGGATCGCCCGCCATCTTATTTGGCCATCTGAAGTACGGCTCGTTTTTTATCCGGTCAACTATCCTGTGCACCGGCTCCTTGAACAGCACGTTTACTTCCTCATGCTGTAACCCTTGTTCTTGGACGGCTGGCCCCTTTCTGGGTTTCGGCTGAAATTCATACTGCCGAGGACGGGTTGTCAGCAGGGCTTTACCTTTATTTTGTATCCGGTCATCTTCTAGGCGTTTATACTCCTCTATGCGTCTCATTAGCTGCCTCATACCCTCTGGAGGTTTCCTAGTCAATGATTCTCGTAGCTCGGAGTCCTCGGGGAGCCCCATTCTAAAAGTACTTGCTGCTATCTTCTCGTTACCCCCCCCCCCCGATCTCGTTGTAGAGCTCCCAATAGCGGTTCGCGTAACTGCGTAGGGTCTCCCCAACCCTTATCTTTATGGATAGTAAGGCGTCCACGGGTTGCGGAACCCGGCTACAAGTTACAAACCGGGCACCGAACTCCTGAATTAGTTCCGCGAAGTTGCGAATAGAACCCTTTGGAAGCCCATTAAACCATCTCAACGCCGTAGAGCCGAGACTGGAGGGGAAGACTTTGCACATCAGCGCATCATCACGCTTGTGCAAGGACATCATGTGAATGTAATGGCTGACATGCTCCACCGGGTCCGTTTTTCCGTCATAAGAATTGAACGGTGGCCGATTGAATCTGTTCGGCATCGGGGCCTGTTCAATTTCCTCCGAGAACGGGGATCGGGCTGCTTTACGTAGCGCCCGGCTCATTGCGTCCATAGCTGCATTTCGCGGGCGTTGCTCCTCCGGGGAACCTGATCCACGGTCAGCATAATCGCGTGATCGGGAGCGGTCCCGACGTCCTAGCCTCTCCCGTGAACGTGGACGATCGCGCTGTCGGTGATGGATGGAATGCTCGGAATTGTCTCCCTGGCGGTTCCTTGCTCCTCTCTGTCTCCCGCCCTGCTGATCTAAATTCGCTCCCCGGCGTCTTTCCGCCTCCAGCTCCAGATCCCTTACCAGCCTGCGTAGCCTCTCTAGTTCTTCGTCTCTCGGATCGGGGCGTCTATTTTCTGTGGCGCCTGACACTGTTTGGTGAGTTCGGCGTGATCCCTCGCTCTGGCCGGAATGCTCTTCACCCTCTTCTCGGTGCCTGTCTTCGTGCCTTTTCTGCCTTCGCTCCCGCCAAGTGGACCCTTGCGAGGACCCTACCGAGCCGCTCTCGGCATGACTTCTCGAACGTCTCTCAGACATCAATCCTGGCGTGGACTGAGGCTGAGCTACCGCACAGTAGGAGGTTCCCACAGACGGCGCCAATTGTGCGTACCAAGAAGGAGATTGTTGGGCCTGACTCTCTCTTGTTTGGGCTCAATTTATTTATGACGTGGGTTTTGTTTTTCCTACAACGGGGAGCTCAGTACATTGAGGCCCATTTTAGCCCACTTGCTTCCCGATCACTCTGTTCTCCTTTCATCCATTTCCCCTTTCTGTACCTCTTTTTTCTCTCTCCTCTCAACTCTCTTCTCTCCAACCCCCCTCTTCTTCACAGCTCTCTGTTATTTATAGCTTTCACTGGGTGGAGGAGTTTTATTCCTATCAATAGTGGAAGAGGGGGTCCAATGTTATCTTTGTTAAGTGGGAATTTGGTAGTTGAGCAGCAAAGTGGCTTGGGAACTTGTTCTTCGTGGCTGTGTTATGCACGGCAACGACTACTGGGCGTTTTGCCGACCAATCCGAACACCATACTTTGCTGTGATCAAACACTTAGGATAACATAAACTACTGCCATGGTCGGGTAACTTGCCGGCCAAGTGACAATGAAAGAATATTATGTGCAACGGAGCTTCCATCAGCAATACAAACCTGATTGGGAGCTCAATACTGCCCGGCCCGGCCCAGTTCATCAGGGAATGTTCGGGCCTCGTGTGCTGCGTTGTGATGAGTTATGCTCGGCCCTAATGAAGGCTTGGGCCAGGACCGTACAGGTACATTTTAATGATCCCATCATAATTTCCACAAATTAAAGGGCAAAACCTATGACCTCATGAGAATTTGGAATTTCCATTTATAGTTGTTATCCCCTATAAATACCAACCACAATTGAAACCATTTTCTCACACTAAACTTACAATGAAGACCCAAAATTGCTTTTACCTTCTTACCCTTCTCTTCCTTTCACTTCACTGGAGGCAAACGTAGTGTTCTTGATGACAATAAGTGGCATCCAATAAAGAACATCAAAGATCAACCTTACATCAATGTGCTCGGAGAGTTCTCGGTGTATGAGTACAACAGGAGGTCAAGGTCTAATTTGCAGTACGTGAAAGTGGTGACACCCGATCGATCGGATAACGGAACATATTACCGACTCATCTTGGAGGCTAAGGATGGTGCAGCCACCGAATTATACCAAGCTATTTGGTTGGAAAGGCCTTGGGAGCTTCTTAGGAACCTTACTTCGTTTACTCCTATATCGAATAAACTTTAAATTAAAGAGTGTGGTTACTTGTTGAGTGTTCAATGTGACCAAACTTCTTCTGCTTTTGTGTGTGTGTGTGTGTGTGTGTGTGTGTGTGAGAAAGAATTTCTGCTTTGATTTGAAGAATAAATTACCTCAAAAATTAATAAAAGATTTTGGAGAAAAATGTTATAAAGAATTTGAACTATTATTTTGTCTTACTTTTTCATATTGGTTTTGCTTATTTCATTTTTATTTTTGTTTTATTAAACTTTTAGGTCAATCAGGGAGTGCATAACTTCAAATAGAATAGAATGGAATAAAATAATTCATGTGATGATCCAATCTAAGCTGTCAATGATCCATAGTCATACCCAAATTTTGATATTAAGGTTTTGTTGTTGTTGTTATTGTAATTTTTAATGTGTGTTGGATCAAGTATTTACATTTGCTATGAGGATAAGAAAAAGGAAATTAAAAATAAAATAAATTATTTGAAAAAATTTTAGACTTCATGGCGAAATTGGGATTTTGTTCCCATATAGTAGATAAAGGTCTTAGAATATCTGTCATTTAAAAAAAAATTAAAAGCAAATGGACAAGTGAATTTAAGATAAAGGCAGTAGTGTTATTTTTTTAGTGAATTTAAGCAAATGGACAAGTTATTTTTAGATAAAGGCTGGCAGTCCCCTGTACTGATTAATTTACACTCATCCAAATATAGAGAATTTTTACAAAGAAGGAAAACTTTGATACAGCAAAAGATAAGTACGTCCAGATCTAAATATTGGGAACATATCACAATGAAATTTCATTGTAAGGGTATTCTTTGTATTTGGGCCAGACCTAGGATTTCAAGCTAGGAGGACCGAAGTATAAGAAGAAGAAAAAAAAATCCAAATAAGTATCCATATAGCACTAACAATATATCAATCAAGATCAATACACAAAATCATTGTTTTTTAATACATTAAGATGCAATCATTTACCAACAAAGACAAAAAAAAAAAAAAATACAAGATAATATTGTTTCTTAAGAGCATCAACTGTTGCAAAAATAAATAAATAAATAAAAATAAAATTATTTTCACAAACCAAAACTTACTTTTGCTACTTTAATATAGCATTTGAAATATCTTGTACAGTAGTGTTTTTGATATTTAGTATTCTAAATACTAAATATTTACCATTTAGAACACCTAATGCTAGTACTCTAATATTAGGCTGGCTGAGATTTTTTTATTTTAAATTTTTGTTTTTGTTAAGTTTTTGAGTTGGGTAGTTGCTAGCTAGTTGGACTAGGCAAATTAAAAGAGAGAGTCTAAATTTTTTAAAGAGTGAGTCACAATTCTGAATATATATATATATATATATATATATATATATATATATATATATATATATAATCATAAAAAAAATTTTCTTTGGGCTAGGAGGCCCAATTTATTTTTTTCTTTGGGCCAGGGGGGCCCGCGCCCCCTTGTGAATCCGTCCCAGTGAGTTTGTATACTAATGCAAGGAGGGAAACAGCAATGACATAGCGAAAGATAAAAGTCAAACCCTTAAAAGAATTTAATGTCCCGTCCAGCAATAAGGAAGGCAGCAAATTTGTAAGAGAATGTTTAAATACTGTTTATTTATTAAAAATTAAAAATTTATTACTGAAATTACTGTAATAAAATATTATTTTAAAAATAAAATACTGTTTACATATTTTTGTGCTTTGGTTAGTCCATAAACAATGCTACAGGACCAACCAAAAAAAAAAAAGTAAACGCAGTACTAGGCAAACGCCCACTAAGTTATCCACCAAAAAGAAACATCTCATGCATAAAATATGAAGATAAACTTAAACCTTTTACTTTATGAAATAAATAAATCTAACATTTTTAGTTGTTTAAGATTTTGAAAAGCTGGTAATTTATCATTATATACCATTTGTAATTAACTACAAGTGCCAAATTATGCTATCAATAACTCTCTCTCTCTCCTTACTCAAAAAAAAAAATCTCTCTCATTTTTCTGAACCCCTTCTAATTGGGAGTTCCCCTCTTATATATAAGTGTAGATAATAGGTTGTAACAATGGGAATGAGATTAGGTGCTAGGTACTGTATTTGATGCAATTCACTCACTTTTTTTTTATTAATTTTTTATACTTTTTACCTTTTAACTTTAAATTTTTAATATTTTTTTTATAAGGTTAATATGTTTTATTTAACAGTTGAGATTGAAACTTTTATAATTTTAAATCTCAACTATAGCTTACAATCATATCATGTGCAACCTAGTTATTGCATTTAATATAACGATGAGGACTCTACTCTGTTATATGTCTCATTACCTTTTTCAGAATCATAATGAGGCCTTGAGTTTAGTCCATTATTAGGACTGGTCATTTCAACTATATATTACAATCACATCATGTGCAACTTAGGTATTGCATTTAATATAACGATGAGAACTCTACTCTGTTACATGTCTCATTACCTTTGTCAGAATCATAACGAGGCCTTGAGTCTAGTCCATTGTTAGGACTAGCCATTTCAACTATATATTACAATTATATCATGTGCAACTTAGGTATTGCATTTAATATAACAATGAAGACTCTACTTTATTACATGTCTCATTACATTTGACAAAATCATAATGAGGCCTTGAGTCTAGTCCATTGTTAGGACTGGTCATTTCAACTATAGATTACAATCACATCATGTGCAACCTAGGTATTGCATTTAATATAACGATGAAGACTCTACTCTGGTACATGTCTCGTTACCTTTGTCAAAATCATAATGAGGGCTTGAGTCAAGTCCATTGTTAGGACTGGTCATTTCGACAATCATTGGGTGGGCCACTACTGTCCCCCTCTAACGCCACAACTGTTGTTTCATTATTATTCCTTGTGATTTTCGCCTGTCTTGGGGAGCGTCCTCAGCTAGGATCACATCCCCAGGTATCGCAATTCATTGGTCAACCATTTTGGATGGACCTTCCTTGGCTATCTATTTTGGGCCGAACTCTTCTCGGCAAGTTCATGGACCCATGGGCTAGGTCTGATTGAGCTTCCTTTTTTCATTGGGCCGTGGGCCAATAGCCTAATTAATATATTATATATATATATAATATATATATATATATATATATATATGAGTGATCTCCATTTCTCACTCTGTATCTCATTAAAAGGTTGAGCTTCCCCTCTAAAAATGGAGGATTTTCTTTTTTCTTCTATCCCATAAGCTGTCAACAGGAGTTGTAACCTCCCAAATAGATCTACCCTTCAACAGATAGGCAGGGTGGAGCCACATGGCTTGTCTAAGCTCTTTTAGTCCAAAACAAAACTTCATACTTCATTCCCAACCTCTAGAAAGTTAGGACATTAATTTTTGTTTCTCCTCTAAAGCACTGCCAGCCCAGCCCAGCCCCAAATCTCAACTCAAACAAAATAAACTTACTTTTTCTTTTTCTTTTTCTTTTTTTCTTTTTTTTTTTTCTTTTTTCCTTCTTAAGCTGTGACACCACAGCCACCACTAACCCACTGACCAGCCTTCATCGTCTCAACCTTAAGCCCTCACCTCAAGTTATCTCATTCTCGCCTCAATTCTCTCTCTCTCTCTCTCTCTCTCTCTCTCTCTCTCTCTCTCTCTCTCTCTCTCTCTCTCTCTAAGAGTATCACTAGCAACCTCTTCAAATTTTCCTCTATTTGGAGAGTAAACAATTCATTTTACCTTTTACTTACTTACTTTTTCAAGTACACTTTTCAACAGACTCTCTATTTTTTTCTCCATCTCATTTAAATATTATTTCTTCATTAATTCTTTATTCTTTTTTTATCATCATTTATTCTTCCTATATTCATTCTCAACAATTATATTTTTCAATAAAAATGTTATATCTACAATATTTTTCGCAATACTTTCACAAGAATCACATTAAAATCTTATGTGGAAAGTTGTTACTAGTTTTAATTTGAACCCACCACTAAAATTATTTTTTTACTCACTAATATTAGGTAATAACAATCTATTACTTAAAATTTATTGTAAAAATATTGTGGTAGCATTTCTTAATTGTTATTTCTTATTTTATATATTATTTTTCCAAATTTAATTACATCCATACTTTTTTTTTTAACTCTTGGTTTTTTCTCCTCCACACCTTTCCCTTATCTCTATCTTCACTTTTCTTTTTTCCTTTTTATCTATAGCACTTCATCTGAATTCTATCCTCTTATCTTCACTTTTCTTTTTTCTTTTCTTCTGTCTAGAGCTCTATTTTCACTTTTCTTTTTTTCTTTTCTTCTCTAGCATTACGTCTACTCCAGAGCATTCAAGAAGCACCATTGCATGTCCTCCTTCCACCGAGGATCAAATGGGTCAGCTTTTCTCTTTTTTTTTTTTTTTTTTTTTTTTCTTTTTTTTATTAGTTTTAATATTATGATTTGAGTTTGTATTTTGATTGAGAGCTCCATCAATTTTGTGCTTCACCGTTGTTTTCTGATGAGAAGCAAAGAGAGTTTTTTCTAAAGAGAAGCAAGAGAGAGGGAGTGCAGAAGAAACATAAATGGAGGAAAGAGGAAAAAGTTTTTTTTAATTCAACCGGTATTATTTCAAGGGGAAATATTCTTTAGATATGCTACAGTGATTGCTATAGTGCTCTCCATGTCTGGAGAGCTACTGTAGCAAATCTAAAAAAAAAAAATTAGAGATAAAGAGGTTGTTGGGGGAGTTTTTTTGTGTGAACAGTGACTTTTTTGGAGAAAATTTGGAGATAGCGCGTTAGCTGGTGATGCTCTAAACTAAACTTAATACTGAATAGCTAAATAGGAATATCTATATGTGATATCCCTTTGCCAACAATGTATGCTTATTTGACTTTGTCTTTTTGCGTTTATTGTTATTGTATTTCTTTATACTTAACCCATTGATTCTGTTACTCAACCTTTTTTTTGTGCTGTTTGTCTCTTAAGTGGGGGCAGGTGGGGTTTTGTGCAGTTGGGTAGTAAAGAAAGTAAATTATAAAATAAATAAAAAAAATCTATTGAAGGCAATTGGGGTGAGTATTTTTTTTTTTTTTTCAGCCATTACGTTATGCAAGGTAGTGGGGTGTTGCTAATTTATTTGGTTTAGTTGTATGTTTATACTTTTTTTTAATATGTTTATTTAATTTTTTTTATCATAAAGGGTCATTATTTAATTAAAGGTGTATTTATAATTCATGCAAAAATGAATTTTATATGATAATTTATTATATCTTTGTCTCAAGTTAGTTTATGATTTTTTGAATGGATTTTTTTTTTTTTTTTGGATTTAAAAATAGGTGCCAAATAATGAACAAATGACAAGCCATTGATGCATTCTTTAAGAAAAAAAAATATTAGTCATTCAGAACTTAGGACACCTATTGAAACAAATATTGATACTTCAATGCATTAGCGTTCCTCCAAATGTTAAAGAATTCAATCTAAAAAAATAGATTGGGATCACGTGAACAAATATATAAATTTCCTATCAACAAAAAAGATGTAATCTGACATGCTTATCTCATTGTCAGTCCATATCAACGTAAAGATATAGAGTATCCATACAAAGAATCGGATGATTATGGCCACAATTTTCAAGCTTTGTGGTTTAAATTATATTCAAATTGGTTGGAATAATCACCTTCAAAGGATGCAATCTATTGTTTGAAGCATTCCAACATATAGATCGCTACTTCAAATTAGCCCCCCAAGTAATAATTCCTGGCTACGCCCCTGCAAATAGGCATCAAGACCTGCATAGAACCTAATGTTTCAAATGGACTCTATATGGACCACATAGTGGCAGCCATGTTCCACTTAACCAGATTAGTAGCCTCAATAGAATCTTTGTTACAAAACATACTTGAGACAGATTCACTTTGTTACAACTTCCCCTCTTTCTTGCTGTGTGAAACTTGTGAAAACCGGCATAATCAGTGCAAAAAGGTATGGGGGCAAATGATCCTTGCTGCAACCTCTTTTGCACTTCAAAATATTCAAATAAACCAGTTTTAATTTGAACAAATACTATTGTTAATAAATGAAGACTTCTTCTCAAAAAAAAAAAAAAAAATGGTGGCTTCTTGCAAGGTACAATGCTTGATTTTAGTTTATGTCATGTCTTGCTACTATTTCAAAAGCCAAATCGATTGGACCAACCAGTTTAACTGGTTCAAGGTTAACCTAATTCAATCAGTCAATCTAATCCGATTTTTAAAACCATGACTCTAATTTTTTTTTCCTCTTAATCTATTATGAAGTTTTATGATTCCTTAATTCCCATTGTTTTATTCTTAATTTAGTTAGTAAGAAAATCAAGAAATTTCCTCCCCTCTTAATTTTTATTTTCCATCATAAATATAAAACTTAGTTGATTGAATGAGCAGTTAATAAAGAATTAAAAGGACAAAATGAAATTGTAGGGCCATAGGCCCAAGTACGTATAGTGGGCCTTAGGTCTATCCGAGAAGGTCCAAATGTCCGAGGACGAATCAATAGCTTAGAAGAAGTAGATAGTAAGATTCACTACTGATTGTTGACTATGTAGAATAAGGAGGTAGTCCGAAGAGAAATAAATCCTCTGCTTAGTAATGCAAAAATCAAGATATACATTTTGTTATTTGATATGAGGTACTGAAAAGGTCTATTACTTAGGACATATCCTACCGACGTACAGGATGAATGAGAATGAGAGATTATCTAAAAGAAAAGTTGCTACCACCGTATTAAAGACTCAACAGCTAACCATCTGGCCGCATTAATAAAGAAACGATAGCTGAACAGTAACTTTCAGCCTTACAGCTATTATCTAAGGACTTCAGGAAGGTGTTGATGGAACAAGTATCAAGGCTAACCATTGAGCCTGCACATGGAAGAAAACAAGAGAAAAGAAGAAGAGAGTATAAAAGGAAGTGAAGGCAATGGGAAAAAGGGATCTAGAAATCAAGAAAGAAACACTGTAGTTATTAGAAAACCAAACTTATAATTAAGTGAAGAGCAATAGATAAGGATTGACTTCCTCGGACGTTTGGCGAGGACTATTATTTGAGGTTGGACTTGTTCATTTTATTTTTCTTACTATCTAAACCCATCCTATCTACTGTCCAAGTCACTTTCACCCAGTTTTCTCAGCCTACTCTCTACAAATTTATTGTTTTGGGCCCTTTGGGCTGGTTCATCCATCATTTGGGTCACGCTGCCAAATCTGTGTCCTTGTAGAAATAACTTTTTTTTAAATAAAATAATTAGAAAATTATTAAAATTGTTGTTCATTAACTTTCTAAAGCGTACAATATTTTAAGATATTTCTAAAGAAAACGTGGACAAATAAGATAGAAAGGAGTGCATAATAAAGATTTATTACATTAATTTTTACTTAAATTATTTAGGACATCACTTGGAAACACCTTTTTCCTAGTTATTTATCCTGTCCGATCTTTAAGACATTGTTCTTGGCTACATTGCCAAGTTTTAGGATAGTTAATTCAGTGATATTTGGAAAAGTTGCACCTGATTGAACCTCAAAATATAGGATATGTTGGCTCAACAAAAGTCATGATAATAGAAAGGCAAGTCCATAGGTAGCACTTTTACATCCAACTATATTTGGCCGAATTGCAAGTTGTAGGCGTACTCAAAAAATTGGGGCATCTTCTAGACAACCCTAATTAATCAAAATTTTACTCATGGAAAAACAAAACACATAATGATTAAATTCAATCCAATTGTTTCAAAACGAATCGAATAATATTTCAATTAAAACTCCATAATAGAATTACCCTAAAGAGTCTATCGCCAAACATACGGATGTCGTCATTTTGATCACATTGCGACTTCTTGAGTTCTAAAGATATTGAACAAGTTGGGACCTTCTATTACACGGGACAACTCTTTTTTGTACTATGTGAACGCCCTAGGTTGCATCCAATTATTATTGTTTTCATTTGCTTATCCCGCACATCATAAGAGAGAATTTAAATTTTATGAGTTCTAAAAAACATAGGTCTTAACCCCAAAGTGTTAGCTAATGAAAAGATAATTTGAATATAATCGTCACAAAAAAAAAAAAAAAAATACAAATAAGAGATAAACTTGAAAATGAGAATATTGAGAGAAGAGTAATAAAGTGATAGAGAGCCTGAAATGATAATAGAGAAGAATGTTTGTTCGTTTAGACCTCTTAAACAGATTGTTTAACCTAATTTATTAACCAAGTGATTACTTAGATTAATTTTTAGATATAGGTTAAGCACAAATATATCATATCATGCAAAGATACAAAAAAGTAAATAATACCACGATATGACGACTCAGAAAAACCAATGAAATTAACCGTTTCAAGGTAAAAACTTGAGAAGATTTGACCTAACTATTTTCAAGGTAAAACAAATTCATTATAAGAGAATTGAAGTTCTTACAATCAGATTTAACCCTATCTACTGCTTCCTCATGTAATGCATGGGATAGCAATTAATAGATTAATGCATTTATTTAGAAATTTTTTGAAATTTTTTTTGACTTCATGGCGAAATTAATTGGGATTTTGTTCCCATATAGTGGATAAAGGTCTTAGAATATCTGTCAATTAATTATTTTTTTTTTTTTTTTGAAAGGTGTCAATTAAAAAAAAAATTTAAAAGCAAATGGACAAGTGAAACTGTGAAATTCAAGATAAAGGCAGTAGTGTTATCCCCAGGTATCGCAATTCGTCGGTCAACTATCTCGGAGAAACCTTCCTTGGCTACCTATTTTGGGCCGAACTCTTCTCGGCAAATTCATGGTCTGATTGAGCTTCCTTTCTTCATTGGGCCTTGGGCCAAATGCCCAATATTGGGTGGACCATTTATTATCCCTCATTTAGTAGCCTCAATAGAACCTTTGTTACAAAACATACGTGAGACTGATTCACATTGTTACAGCTTCCCCTCTCTCTTGCTGTGTTTTAATTTGAACAAATACTATTGTTTAAGAATGGTGACTCCTCCTCAACAAAAAATAAATAAATAAATAAATAAATAAAATGGTGACTTCTTGCAAAGTTAAAGGCTTGATTTTAGTTCATGTCATGTCTTGCTACTATTTCAAAGTTCGAATCGATTGGATCAACTAGTTTAACTGGTTCAAGGTTCACCTAATTCAATCAGTAAATCTGATCCGATTTTCAAAACCATGACACTATTTTTTTTTTCTCTTAATCAATTATGTAATTTTATTGTTCCTTAATTCCCATTGTTTTATTCTTAATTTAGTTAGTAAGATAATCAAAAAATTTCCTCCCCGCTTAATTTTTATTTTCTATCATAAAATATAAAACTTAGTTTATTTGACAATGAAATATAATACTTAGTTGATTAAATGAGCAGTTATTTTTAAGTTGTCATGCCAACAATTTAACATGCTAGATTTTTATCAGAATAAAAGTAAGATAATTGTGAGTTTTTTGGTTTAAAAAAATAGAATGCATACTAGATTTGGGTGGCCCATTTTGTACATCAAATAAAAAGTTATATTTTTTCGAAATTATTATCTTTATTTTAAACTCAAAAAAATTAAAAGGGTATAAAATGCAGTAACTTTTTTTTAAAATAAAATAATTACAAAATTATTAAAACTGTTGTTCATTAACTTTCTAAAGCTTACAATATTTTAAGATATTTCAAAAGAAAGCGTGGACAAATAAGATAGAAAGGAGTGCATAATAAATGTTTATTACATTAATTTTTACTTAAATAATTACTATTTAAATTATTTATGACATCACTTGGAAACACTTTTTTCCTAGTTATTTATCCTGTCTGATCTTTAAGACATTGTTCTTGGCTACAATGACAAGTTTTAGGATAGTTAATTCAGGGATTGAGATTTGGTGCAATAGCTAGGGCTATTGCACCATGCAATAGGATATCAAGATAGCACGCAACCTTAACCTTAACCCTAAAACATAAACAGCCATAATGAATCGAAGCTAGGGGTGTTCGCGATGCAGTACAGTGCGGTTTTGAGCCCTTTTTAGCACCGTCCTTTGCGGTGCGGTTTAACTAAAATCATAACTGTACTGCACCTTGTTTTTGAGATCACATGTGCAGTGCGGTGCGGTGTGGTGCGGTTTAGAGTTTAGTCAAAACCATAACCGCACCGCACCTCATTTTTGTGGTCACATGTGCGATACTATGTATAAGATGCGGTTTGAAGTGGTTTCCTACTCAACCTAAAACTAATTTTTCCCTTTTTTTGGGCCAAGTTTTAAATTATTGAGCTAGTTTTTCTTTATTTTGAGTTGGCTTTTTCTAGTCAACACTTGCTAGGGTTATTAAACTTTTTTTTTTTTTGAAAACTAGGGTTATTAAACTATTAATAATATATTTAATATTAAAAATAAATTAATTAATTAATATATAGAGAGGATGCGGTACGATGCGGTTTATGCAGTTTTCTTATTAAAAAACCGCAAAACGCACTGCACCATGCGGTGTGGTGCGGTGCGGTGCACTATTACTTGCGGTGCAGTGCGATTATGCTATTTTGCGAGTGGTTTTGGTGTGGTTTTTGCGGTTTGTGTGGTTTATGCAGTTTGATGAACACCCTTAATCGAAGCATGCAAAAGCAAAAACTCAACCTAAAACGGTACCTAGATTCATATCATAATCATTAACAACAACATCATCATTAACACCATGGACACGTACGGTAGAACCAACCAAAGCTTTGGCACAGTGCTTCATAGCATAAACTAGAGAGTTAGATATCCAAAACCACTCCCTTCATTATAATCTATTTAGCTACTCTCCTCGATCTTTAGCCTCCAAAGCTTCCCCCCCAAGCACCATTCTGTACTTTCTAATTGTAGCCTCCATTAATTCAATTTTCCCACTTATCCTTTGTTTTGGCCCAATAGGCATTATTAATACAAGCAAACCAAAAGAAAGATTGGATAACACTTATCCAACCTGTCAGTTCGTTTAGACCCCTGTAAACTTAGATTGTTTAACCTAATTAATTAACCAAGTGAATACTTACGTTTATTATTCAGATCTAGGTTAAAACAATAATAATCATATTAAGTAAAGCAGCGGAAAAATAAATAACACAACGATATGATGACCCAGGAAAACCAAACCGGTAAAAAACCTGGGGAGGATTTAACCTAGCTATCCTCAAGGTAAAATAGCAAATCCACTAGAAAGAATTGAAATTTACACAATAGCGACTTAGACCACTAACATCCTGTTGCTACCCAAGTGTAGGAAACTTACTACCACGACCACGTGACAGCTCCGAGACCACGGACTCCTTCTTTCTTTAATCTTTGCAAAACACAAACACCCACGCTTGTGACTTTGAGATCCCACTCAAAGGTTTAGCAACACAAACTCTCCTGTTTGTGACTCCAAGACCACCCTTGAAGGTTTAGATCATCAGCTCCTTTGATGACTAGAGAAGGCAGCAACTTCAGCAATACCGGATCTTGAGATTCTTCAAGGAACAACACCGGTAGAAGTAATAAGAGAGGTTTTAGGAACAAAACCCTAAATACAAAAGAGACACACTCTTCTCTCTCTAAAAAGCCTTCGAAAAAACGTGCTTAGGGTTTCCTTTATATAGTGGGAGAAGTAGATCTGAAACTCTAATCCTTAATGGGCTAGAACTGCTGTTTGGGCCAACTTAAAATTCTGCAGATACGATTCTCGATCGATCGAGCCTATCTTTCGATCGATCGAACCAGGCAGATTCTGAAATCTTCTTTCTGCAGCTTACATGTTCTTGTGTGCTCACGATTTGCCAATTGTTCTAAACTTTTAGAACCTAACAATCTCCCCCTTTGGCAATTCGTGACAAAACTTTCATACAAAATGAAATGTTAAAATACAAGAACAACCCAATACAATAAAATGCCCAATTACATCACAAATCCCAATCTAAGACTCATAACCTAGAAGTTGCCAAGAAGAGGTAGAAGGTCTTGATCAGAATGCACCTGTCTTTCCTGAAACACTCAACAAACACATCACCGTATGTGTGGAAAGAAAGACATATAAACAAAATGAAGCACAATATAAAAACAAAAGTAAACTAACTCTCCCCCTAAGTTAGATACATCAAAAAGTTTTTATATTCTCCCCCTTTTAAAAACAATTTCATCTCCCCCTAAACAAGACAAACAGGCTTCCCAACATTTCATACATTTCATCTATTTCTCCCCCTTTTTGTCACGTATTGACAAAAAACAACTCAAACAAAGAGTAGAGTGACAGTAAACATGAGAGAAAAAAGAGAATCAAGAGAAAAAAAAAACAGATTAGCTCTATAGAAAAAAGAGATAACTCCCCCTATAAAGAGCAACAACTCCCCCTATAAACAACATAGGCAAAAAAACTTTTCTCCCCCTATAAAAATAGGAAAAACAAAACAAGTTTTGGGAAAAACAGTTTTGGGGAAAATTTAGGAGGTGGGGATAAATAAAAGCACACAAACCTAAAAAAAATTGAGGATACACATGAAGAAAAATATTCTCTCTTTCAATAAATGCAACTTGACACTATGTGACCCATAAACAGTTGCATGAGTAGAGAAAATATTTGCACATTGATTATCCATCATATCTCTTAAGAAAAATATTTTCTGCAATTCACACATAAAGAAAAATAGCATATACTAAATGAACAAAGGACTCAAAAATTAATCAATCAATTTTCAATTCAAGTTGAGTACCCAATTTAGCAAAGTGTATGCATGTTATGTGTGAAAACAATGAGAGATATGACTGCAAAACTGCAAGATGGATACAGAAAACAATGCAACTCATGTGAATCCTAAACATAAATGATGCAAGAAAAAAAAATTTGGTCAAAAACTCTAAAAACTAAAAATTTTTCAGTTTCGATCGATCGAGCATCGATCGAATACCAATCAAGTCAGACAAATTCAAACCAAAATTTTTATCGCAATTTCGATCGGTCGAGAAACAGCTTTGATCGATCGAAAATCTGGAAAACTTAAATTTTTGAAAAACAGAGCAATTTTATGCAGAAACTCCTCAAAGCATAGTATTTCATGAATGAAATACATGAGTATGAGACTAAAAGTTTTTCAAAAACACATGAATACAGCCCAGATCTTCCAAAATTAAGATTTTCAATCAATTTGTCCTTAAAACTCAAATTTTGCATCAAAATCAAAGAACATATAATCTTGGATGGCCACAATAAAATCACACACAATAACATGTACAAAGTTTAGCAAAGAGTAACTTGTGTAGTGTGTGCAACTAACAAAAGCTTGAGAGACATGTGAGGTGATATGTGAATAGTGAACAATCACAAAGTCTACAAAATTCATCACATAGAATTTGAAAGAGACTATCACCTAAAGAGTTACATCATATAACTCTCACATCTCCTAGAATAAAAGCTTGCAATCATGTAAGTTTCTTGATTTGCCTCATTATTCAATTTAATTGATTAGAAACTTAATAAAAGCCGGAATAATGTACACACCAATTTTATGAATTGTGAAATTATTATAGCCCAATAATGTACACACCAATTTTAATAGAGGCTACACCTTATGTTCTTTTCGTGCATGTGCTACACTTTCTCGAGCACAAAATCTTACGATATGCACTAAGGTGTTCATGATTGGCTAGTAAATAGTGGTGAGATGGTTATTTATGCCTTTCTCAATAAGTTCAAGTCCGACAATCAAAGGCATGAGACTTCAAGATCAAGACAAAGTGATCAAAAACTATAAACATCTTCCCACACAACATGCACTACAAAGCTCACACTAGTAACGTGCAATAAAGAAAGCTTATCCAAGCTAAACAAAGTACAAAAACATGTTATGTAAAGATAATATGGCCAACCTTAATTATAAATCCAAGATATATAATACAAAACACATAAAAAATCTTTTTGAAAAAAAATATTTTATGACTAAAACTAAAAGCACGCATTATGCTAAATGATAAAAAAAATGCAAATGCAATGCATGATAGTGCTTAACCAAGCTATAGAGGGTACACAAACAAGAAATATCAATTTCTTAATTAACCCATGAGTACATGTACAAATAGTACATACTCAAACAAAATCAAAAAATAGCTTAGGACTTATAGAACACATGCTATTCAAGTTTCTCCACAATGTCAAGCATGTTCTAAATCAAGAGAGATATCATAATTCATGTAATCCTCAAGAAAAAATAAAACAAGACAAAACAAATATTTTTGTCTTTTTGAAAATTTTCAATGTTTTTGGATTTTTTTTTTTTTTTATAAAAAACAACCTAAAAAAAAAAAAACAACCAAAAACAAAAACAAAACATGTCCACAAATAATTGAAAGAATTAAATCAGGGACAAGTCAACAACACTCACCTTAGAGATTCTTTTCTCACCCATATAGCACGAGTCTTCGGCTTTGTAGGTGAAAATCCATGTGAAGCAGAGTGTGTTTGAGGGATTACACCAATCTTCTGAGAAAGACTGAAATCCTGCAAATTCCTTTCACAAGCCAACAAGGTTAAATTTTTCAAAAGCATATGAAACAATTTATTTGGACTTATGGCAGGAGAAATATCATCATATATCCTAGATTGAAACACAGAATGCTTAAATTTCAATTTATGACAATTAGGACGAATGTGACCGGAAACACCACAAAAGTGACAAACAGGAACAAATTTAGGAACATCAGTATTCCTAACAGCAAATCTAGTCTCAGATTTTGGTTTTTGCCTCAACAAAGAACAATTTAGTCTAATATGACCAACAACACCACAAAGGTAACAAGTAAGCACAAAAACAGATTTCTTATGCTCACTAACAGTAGGTTTAGACTTAGGTTTAGAAACTTCAGCGTCTACATCAGAACTTTTACCTTTGAAAGGAGGGATATAAACTTTTTCAGCTTTAGGCTTAAGAGAAACAGAAACACTTCTGTTATCAGCAGCAAGCTTGGTACTAGTCAAATTTTCAATTTTAGCTTTAGATTCAACTAACTCTTATTCCAAGCTTTTCATCTTTTCATCTTGAGAGGAAATTTGATTTCTCAAAAATTCATTCTTTTTATTAGATTCATCTAATCTAACAATCAATTCCTCTTTTCCAAGATTAGCCAATTTTAACTCTTCCTTGAATTTCTTAGCAATTTTCAAAGACTTAGATAATTCTTTACGAAGAGTTTCAAAGGCATCAATAAAATCAACAGAAATAACAGTGTCCTTTTTATTCAAATCATCACAATCAAAAACAGTAAGACACTTAAAATTATCCATGATAACAGGGATCAAGGATCAACTCTTAGATCAAAGGATCTACAACAGAAGAGCAACCTGGCTCTGATACCACTTGTCAGTTCGTTTAGACCCCTGTAAACTTAGATTGTTTAACCTAATTAATTAACCAAGTGAATACTTAGGTTTATTATTCAGATCTAGGTTAAAACAATAATAATCATATTAAGTAAAGCAGCGGAAAAATAAATAACACAACGATATGATGACCCAGGAAAACCAAACCGGTAAAAAACCTGGGGAGGATTTAACCTAGCTATCCTCAAGGTAAAATAGCAAATCCACTAGAAAGAATTGAAGTTTACACAATAGCGACTTAGACCACTAACATCCTATTGCTACCCAAGTGTAGGAAACTAACTACCACGACCACGTGACAACTCCGAGACCACGGACTCCTTCTTTCTTTAATCTTTGCAAAACACAAACACCCACGCTTGTGACTTTGAGATCCCACTCAAAGGTTTAGCAACACAAATTCTCCTGTTTGTGACTCCAAGACCACCCTTGAAGGTTTAGATCATCAGCTCCTTTGATGACTAGAGAAGGCAGCAACTTCAGCAATACCGGATCTTGAGATTCTTCAAGGAACAACACCGGTAGAAGTAATAAGAAAGGTTTTAGGAACAAAACCCTAGATACAAAAGAGACACACTCTTCTCTCTCTAATAAGCCTTCGAAAAAACGTGCTTAGGGTTTCCTTTATATAGTGGGAGAAGTAGATCTGAAACCCTAATCCTTAATGGGCTAGAACTGCTGTTTGGGCCAACTTAAAATTCTGCAGATACGATTCTCGATCGATCGAGCCTGTCTTTCAATCGATCGAACCAGGTAGATTCTGAAATCTTCTTTCTGCAGCTTACATGTTCTTGTGTGCTCACAATTTGCCAATTGTTCTAAACTTTTAGAACCTAACACAACCCAAGAGTACCTATTTAATTAAAACGAAAAAGTCTACTACAATAAAAAAGTTGATAGAATATGATTGATGAAGAAAAAATAGTAGGCACATGTGATAGTTAACCACCTATAGTCTGCCATGCATGTCAAAGTTATGACAATAAATTTATGGAATAATTTGTAGTCCAAGAACTACTCTAAAACACTTGCCAAATCCAAAAAAAAAAAAAAAAAAAAACCGTCCAATCCAAATGTTGTGACATTTTGTTCAAAATAGTTAGGATTTTATTGTGTATCTATTACTAAAAGACATCTTACAATATAACTTCTAAAAAAATATACTACCGTTTATATTTTCACTTTTGTAAAGTTTTTTATCCTGAGGAAATAGTGAGAGAAGTTTCTGAAGTAAGATTTGGCTCTTTTGCAAGAAGAATTTAATCAAGAAACTAGTCGTTGGATTTATTAAAAGAAAAATTACCAAAGAAAGTTGAAGGGCCAAATTAGTCAAACTGTTGTCGTTCTCTCTTGATTTTATCTAGGAATCATACATGCATCATACCGATGTCGTATCGACAATTTCTTGTTATAATTTTTCAAAAATTGCTCAACTTACCATGTCATACCTGTATCTATACCCATACCGTGTCTATATTCATGCTTCCTATTTTATTTATTAATGAAATGTCTTTTTCATATTCTATTGGTTGATAAGACCTAATGTTGGCCTTCTTCAGGTATTATCCATGCAATTTAGAATTTTTAATGGTTTAGATTTAATCTTGGATATGGGCAAGAAAGGATGTTACGTTATGAGCACTTATAAGTACCTTTTACTCTGTATAGAAAGTTTAAAAAATTTGGAAGGTTTAGCATTCAACTTTCAACCACGGATGATATCTTCTTCTAAATGCGTTTCATATAATCTTCCTCTTCAATCAATTATTTCTTGAAAGGGGGAAAAAAAACCAAAGAAATGTTAATAACATTTATCTTTAACTAAATTTTTTTTTTTTTTGGAGAATGAATCTTTAACTAAATTGGCTAAGGGCTTCATATTCTTAATTAATTTGCATCTAATCTGGCATCACTAAATTGCATGGAATAATATCAATATAGTCACCAAGCTTATCAAGCTCTAGAGTCACGGTGGCTGGGCAGTGGGCACTCCTACAAGGGATGAATTTGCTGAATTAGTTAATTGTCACACCAAAACAAAAAAAAAAAAAAAAAAAAAAAAAAAAAGAATGTTGAATTATTTGGGCAAGCAATTGATTTTCATACATAGATGGCACCTTTAACTTTAAGCATTATTATCAACCTCAAGATCACTAACCCTTACTAAAAACCCACCACTCTTTTGGCCTTCTCTCTTATAAATTATATTCAATTTTCATTGTTATTTTTAGAATTAAAATAAAAAATGATTTGAATACAAAGTTGTTTTCATTCTCATAAAAAATTAATACAATGTCATTTTTTAATCTATTGCAACGAAAATTTCGAATTAATAGCTTACTGCAACGAAGTCACCATTGCAATAATTTGATATTAATTCTTTTAAAATCTATTGCAATGACAAACATGAAACTACAACGAATATATCGTTGCAATAACTTGGTATCAATTATTTCATAGTCTATTGCAATTACAAAATGAAGTAATTATCTATTACAACATCCTGTATCAACTATTGCCATGACCATAATGTTATTGCAACGGTTTTTTTTTTTTCATTGCAGTAAACATTTTTTCTTGTAGTGAACGCTTTAAGTTTTTAAATTTCAACAGTCTCACATTTTAGATTTTACCACAAAAAAAAAAAAAACCAGAAACAATGATCCGAAACAGTTCATATGCTGTTATCACTTATCAAAGCTAACAAATAGTCCAGTACGTAGGATTTCATGCTATCAGCCAATAGTTTTATTATTACTATGATAAAGTAGTTGACTGATATATTTTTAATCTCCAGATGTCTCACCATTCAGCATTCACCGATCAAAGACCTGGATTCTCTTCAATCTTTCTCAATCCATCTAACTTAGATGCTGAGTAATTCATACTAGACCTCTCATCCCCTCTTAGTCTTAAGCACATCGTTGCAATGTTCGCAAATTTCTTGAGCTGCTCCATGTTTCTCTCATCCGCTATACTGTTTTCAATATTTTCAAACAATTTATCCTTTTTCATTAAGTGAAGAAAATGCACTGCTAAACTTATTTGTTCTTTTGGTCTAGCAAATGAACGTGCCTTTTGTCCTGTTAGTAGCTCCAAAAGGACCACTCTAAAGCTATAGGCATTGCTTTTCTTCGTCAACTGATTTGTTCAAGGAAGTCAATACCGTACCGGAGGCTGTACCGGTTTGGCCACCGGTACGATATATTTTGGGTACCGGTCAATACCGGTGTACCATTTCGGGTTTACCGCTATTTTATATATTTAATATACACACACACACACACACACAAAATCTCTATTTACCGTAAAACATTACCTTCTGTTTACAATAAAACATTACTTCAATTATTCATTGCACACAAAGAAAAAAAAACAATATAAAAAACAAAAAACTTAATTGTTCATTACATACAAAGAAAACAAATAATACAAATAATTAAGTTAACACAAACTACATAAAATCATCTACTCCCATCCATCCAAAGGATCTACTTCAAGACCATAATATATATGAGTATTACCATCCTACTCTTAAAAAATTGCCACAATTACCAAAAAAAAAAAAAAAACAGCATTTTTTGTTCCGGTCCAGTACGGCCGGAATTTGCCGGTACGACCGGTATTTTTTCCGGTACGAAATAGGGGTGTACCTGTACCGATACACTGACCGGTACGGTATGATATGTACCGGCCCGTACGGTACGGTATCGACTCCCATCTTTGCGCATGTATTCAGGATCCAAATATCCAAAAGTTCCTTGTACTACAGTCTCTAATTGCTTTTGATTTCTTGAAATCAACCTTGATGTTCCAAAGTTACAGACTATTGCAGTAAAGTCATCATCAAGCAATATGTTTGTAGACTTGACATCCCTATGAATTATAGGTATAGAAGCTGCAGAGTGCAAATATGATAGTGCGTCTACTATTTCTATAGCTATTCTCAAACAAGTTTTCCATTATAATGATATGGTGGATGTGATGCCTTCACGATGTATGTGACTGAAGAGGGTACCATTAGGGACAAACTCATAGACTAGTAAAGGAACTGGTGTCTCTAAACAACAACCCAATAATTTGACGACATTTCTATGGTTGATTTGGGAGAGAACAACCACTTCATTAATAAATTGCTCTTGGTTTTCACCTACTGTTTTGGACTTCTTGATTGCAACAATCCTATTATTTGATAAAACTCCTTTATGAACTGTGCCATAACCTCCATGGCAAATGATCTTGCTCTCATGATAGTTGTTAGTGGCCTTCTCTAGTTCTTTAGCAGTGAAGATTTTGAATGCTCTACTAGATCGTTCTTCACTAAAGAGTTGTTGTTGCAAAACCAATCCTCCATTTTTTTCAAAACTATTTTTCTTTAAGCTTGACTAGCCTTCTTTTCTTGATTACAATATACATGAAATAGCAAACCACGACTATAGTAATTAAGCTCATTCCAGCACCTGCATATATATGAAATTAAAAAGTTAATCCACTATTCATTTTCTTGCTTCAAATTCTTCTGATGTAAGTTTCTTGGGAACGTTAAATATATTTCAATCTTAAAAATTTAAATTCTACAAGGATATATACTAATAGGTGCTAGTACGTTAAGGTGGGTTAGCATGGCCACGGGAAGAGGATTTGTTAGAGTTATAAAAATTTATATATTAATTATGAAATAAGTAATAATAAAACTGTCGGCTGATAGCATGAAATTCTATGTTTTTGACTATTTGTTAGCTTTGATAAGTGATAACAACATATGAACTGTTTCAGACCCTTGTTTTTGGGTTTTTTTTTTGGGTAAAATATAAAATGTGAGACTGTTGAAATTTGAAAACATAAAGTGTTCACTACAAGAAAAAATGTTTATTGCAATGAAAAAAACCGTTGCAACAACATTACTTCATTTTGTCATTGTAATAGACAATGAAATAATTGATACCAAGTTATTGCAACGATATATTCGTTGCAGTTTCATATTTGTCATTTTAATAGATTATAAAAGAACTAATATCAAACTATTGCAATGGTGATCACTTCGTTGCAATGAGCTATTAATTTGAGATTTTCGTTGCAATAGATTGCAAAAATAATTGGTATCAATTTATTGCAACAATTATTTTATTTTAATATATTGCAACAATTTTTCCTAATATATTAAAGCTTCTATTGCAATTTGAAATTATAAGTTATTGCAACTTATTATTGTTGATGCAATAATTTAATAAGTTACTATTACAACCGTTTGAAACTACTATATACATATTTTGTTGTATTAACATTTGATGTAATATACTTTTTTTTGATGTAGTGGTTGGTAGTGGTGGTTCCGATCTTTAAACCTTTTCACTGCTTGTCCACACTCCCCAGCCAGTTTCCATGAATTTCCTCAAAAAAAAAAAAAAAAAGAATTTCTGAAGTTACCATTGAATTCTATTAGAATTCACATGAGTGTAGGTGGGGTCTTTTTTGACTTTCGACCTATTCCATTTTCTTCTTTGGTTATGTGTGTGTGTGTGTGTGAATATATATATATATATATATATATATATATATATATTTTTTTTTTTTTTTTTTGAGAACCTTCTTTGGTTTTTTTTTTTTTTTTTTTTTGAGAGAAAGTTTCAACCTATGACGTCCGCTCCTGATGATAACTCTTTATCATCAAACCAAGACACCAATCAGTTTTTGATTATTTGATTAGATAATTTATTTATATATGGTGGACTGGGCCAATATATTAGGATATAAATAATGATGAATTGAGCCATTATATTGGGTCAAACACAAAGATATTGCCTTTAAACTAGTATGGAAAAAAAAGTAAAATAAAATGACATATATATATATATATATATATTAACGAGTTTAGGTGGTTTTACTATCTTGAAGCAACAATTAAAGCATTCTACAGCTATAAAATATGTTGGATCAAACACATTAAATGGGTTACCGAAACAGTTTTGGAAAACATTTGAAATACATAATGCAAAGTATTTTTGAAAATCTTCCCAAGTGTCAACCTTTGGATTTATAGTTTTTCAATTAAACAGTATGATTAAAGCAATGGGTTTAGTGGTGTGATTTTGTCATACGGTATGACTTCTCACAATTGAAATCTACATGTGTTAGAATCTTAGGGGAGTTTTTTTTTTTTTCTATGTGGCAAAACAACCTTAATTGCAGGAAAAAGCTTCCACTTTTATCTCTATTAGCCGATGTTCCCGTGCAATGCACGGGTACAACATAAATTTATTTTAAAATATTTTATAATAAATTATCGTTATGACCATGCATAATACTCAATATGTGATTTAATGCTTAAAGAATTAGTTTCAATTATATTACAAGTTATTAAAATAGAGTAAATATAATTTGTTAAGATTAATATACAAAAGAATATGAACCTAATAATCATATTAGAAAATTGTTAAGTTTACTAAAACTAAAATGGCACCTGTGAAAGATGCTTCTATAAAAAAAATATAAATATAAAAAGAAAGATACATGGCACAAATTTTGAGTTGCAACATAGGTTCCTACTTCATTGATTAATCCTATCAATGTTCTTATGCCTATCAAATATTGATAAGCATGTCGAAAAAAGTCATAGTTGATAGGACTTCAAAACTCTGAATCCCAATCATTATGTGGAGTTTACAAAAACCATAAGTGTCAATGTAACTTTGACAAAACACCAAAAAGAAAGCCATAGATAGGTAATTTAAGAATTTACTTTGATCAAAACTCTGTAAAAAAGAACTTATTAATAAGTATCATGTTTTATAAGTACATCAAGGGTGACATCCAAAACCCCCATATTTGCTTATTTTTAATATCCCCTAGGGGAAAAAAATCATTGAGGTTATAGCAAATTTTGAGAAAATCAGTAATTTTCAAAATAAATCATTCAATGCAACATGTATTAGAAGGGTAAATGAACCAAAGTGTTGACTGTAAATTAGTAATCATCCTCCTACCTATTTTTGCAATAAATTTATTAGAATTATTACATGCTTAGGGTGCAACATACAGATAAATCTAATGATTGGAAATTGATATCGACATAAAAACTTCTACAAATGTAATAGTGATCATAAGGATCCACACTGGAAGTGCATTTGCCCATAGAGGATAAAAGAAAAAAAATCAATGAAAAGGTAACAATAATAATATTTAAAAAAAATTAAAGAGTCAAAACAAATGAAATACAAAGTGGAAAACATAGAATCATATATCAAAACCACCATGGAGTATATGGGGCAATTGAAACTTTTCTTCTTTGGAAGCATTTTAGAGAGAGATAGTATGTGAGGGTATTGATCTTTTTTTTTCCCCCCTTAAACTAATCAAAGATAACTTGTATTAAATACTATTCATATTCATTACATCAATGTTTAGCCAATCAATAAGTAAGTCACACCAATAAATACGCATGCTAATTCGTCTCTCACCTAGAACTATTTTACCTTCCATGGTTTGAACAGATTCATTCTTAATATTGCTTCCTCCACCATAGCTCCCAACATGAACTATCTTCTTCCTCAAATCACAGCTTGTCAAAAAAACTTGCTAGATCTCCCTCTAAGATGATATCTCTTGCGCCTATTCCAATTGCAAAATTTATAGCCTAGCCAACTGCTGCTAGTTTTGTCTTTTCCAGATCCATAATTGCTCTCCCTTTGCAACTCAATGCAGCTATGAGCTACCAATTATCACCTCGTAAAAAAACTCCTACTCTAAATGTTCTTTGTTCTTTAAACATTGCTCCATCAAAGTTTATCTTGAGGGACATCTCTTGCAGCAAAACATATGGCCTCTTTGGCCATCACACCGGAAAATTTGTACTGTTATTTAAAAAGCCATTAATTTCTTTAATTGCACAACATCCACGCTATCACAAAAAGTTCCTTCACCACCTCTTCTTCCTTCCCTTCTAAAATTTTCTTGCAAGTTTAATGACAAAAAAGTTGATGAAGAGAATATATTGATTGGAAAAATATGTAGATAAAAAAAAATATCAAATCAGCCAATCCATTGTATTTGACCCTTGCAATTCTGCATTAATTTTGCATTGAATCTATCTTAAACATGTAAAGTGATAAAGGCATGCCAAAGATTTGAGTTGTTTGGCTAATTTAATGTGTAAAAATTCCTTTAACTAATTTGCCAAATCCCTTTTACCCATTTTGTCAAAAGACTTTGATATAAATTGAATTGAACCACCATAATCTTTGTTCCAACCAAAAAATAATTTTCAAGGAAATCAACCTTAAACAGTGTCACAAAATGGGAAGAGCACGGCTCATATAAAATATGAAATTCCACATACCACATCAAAAAGAAATTTTCAATTAACATATGGCATGCAACAATAAGTCAATAACATATAATCAAAATACCAAAAGAATGTATATAGAACACTGCAGATATTCAACTTATTTTGAATTATAAGATAAAATCAAAGCCACCAACTGTGCTCTACCACAATAACCATTATCAAGAAATATGCATTACTTTTTTGTTGAGCTTAGGTACATGGGCTTGAGACCCAAGTGGGGGCCTAAACCAATGGACTTGGCGAAGGTTCAGGATTTTTATTAATCTAAAAAAAAAAAAGAAAAACACACACACACACACACACACACACACACACACACACACACACACACACACACACACACACACACACACACACACAGAGGGAGAGAAGGGAATAAATAAAAATCAGATTTGGGAAGGAGAGAGATAGTAAGAAACGGAGTGGGAATGAGTCTGGGATGAGAAAAAAAAATGAATCAAAGGATTACAAATCACATGCCTAAAGAGAATTTCATTAAACATGTAACCTGCAACCATTTTTTCTTTTATGAAGTTGATCTTCCAAATGAAATATGCAAATAAAGGGATAAAAAAATTGCATAAATATAGTGACACATTCGAATTTGAAAGAAGAATCATTGACCTTCAATTTAAAGCAAGTCAGGCCTGGCCTTTGAAGATTGCTTCTTTTTTTATCTGTGATAGTCTCTTTTAGCCGTCAAGTTCTTGTTTTCTTTCTTCCTGAGTAGTGATTATCTGCCCTTGTTTTTGGTAGTCTCATTTGAGGGGGTTTAACTTTGATGAAGAGAAGAGGGTGCGAGAGAGAGAGAGAGAGAGAGAGAGAGAGAGAGGTAGTAATGGCAAAAAAAAATGGAACGTAAGAAGTAAGAACAACCATTTTATGAAGAATACCAAGAAGAAGGAGAAACTACAGTTTGATGCCATCAATTTTATACTAAAGTAGTCCAACCAAAGTAACAGTCATGTAACAATTCTGTAAGTGTCAAGCTTTATATTAAGAAAATAATATGAATAACAATTGTAAATTAGATAGGAATAACCACTCTAAATGATTACCTTAACAGAAATGATAGCATGACCAAGAAGTGGAAGCAGATTGGGATGACTGAATAGTGAGGAAACACGGATCTCCTCCCTCACCAACTCCAACTATTCAGTATTCTGCATCAAAACTTTTTTCATAGTGTAAGTGCCATCATCTGGACAATAAACCAAATTCAGAACAAAATCAAGATTTCATCCCCTTCCTCATCAACCAACTGGGAAAAAAAATAAAAATAATAAAAAAGAAACAAAAACAGATGAACATATGTATATATAGTTAAAGAATGGTGAGGGCCACCTAAGATTATTATTTATTAGTGCAACACCCTGTCATAGTTCATATATATATATATATATATATATAGGGCAAAACAATGATGCAGCAGTGCCTTATAAAATTCCCTTTTATGTATAATAATCATATTCTTTATAAATCTAAACTGTTCAAAAAATTTTATAAACATAAGGATGATCAATTTTTAAATTTTTCTTGAATCAACCAAGTTAAAGTAAAGTAATCCATTTCTTTATTTAGAATGAATAGTGTTGCATATATGAGCCAAACAGTAACTTTTAATTTCAAGTAAATATAGGGATTCAATGTGTGTATGATAGATGTAGATACCTACACACATACACACCCTAAGAGCATTCACATTAGTTGGTTGGATAATATCAAGTTATCATCAAAGAATAGCTGCCTGCTCAACCTACAAAATAAAATAAAAAATGATATAATGAATGCAATATGAGATTATTAAGCTCATAATCATTCAAACTTCAAGGCCTATAAAATTCAAAAAATATAATTACATACACAAATCATCAAATCCCATATGCAGATACAAGAAAAAAGTAAAGGAGAAGATAAAATAACAACAACAGCACCCCAGAAAATTAGAAAAAAAAAAAAGATTTCAAGGTTGCCATATAATGAACAAAGCAGTACTAACCATGGAACCATAACAGTAGCAACCAAGAAGACCAAAATCCAGAACAAAACTAAATCTAACACACATACCTAAACCTATACAAAAATCCATCAAAATGTCCAAAACCAAGTTGTATTTTAACCCAAATCTAAATAAAAAATAAAAAAAATAAAACCAAAAACCTTTCCTGGTGGAGGTTTCAATGATCTAATAGTGTGTTTGCCTATGGTTCTGGCTGTCTAAGGCTGGCGTTGGCATGAAAACTAACAGTTAAGGCAGCCCTTTTGCTTTATTTTACATCGATCTTAACGGTGTATTAAGATTCCCAAAACTAGTGTAGCCTTTCGCTTTTAAAATGTACATGCATATAATGAACAAAGCAAAGATATGTGGCAGAGAAAGAAAGCAATAGGAGAAGAATTTAAGAAACAGGGCAATTCACCTAATGTCCTAGATAATGTTTCCTAACAATCACCATAAGGAGTTGTTAAATGAAACTGGTGCAATCAATCATAGCAAATATAATTTGTACTAAGTTTCTCAACAATAAGTTAGGAATACAACTATATCTATAAAGCAGATACACTTGCTAATGCAACTTGGATAGAGTTAGGTCCAAAATCACCACTTCAAATAGTTTTCTTCTTCTCTAATTTATTTCTCTCTTTTCAATTTCAATTTCAAATGAAGGTACATTCTTAACAATACTCACAGTGGTTCAAGATTAATCTACATAGTTCCAATGGCTTTAAAAAAGGGACCATTCAGAAAAAAAAAACACAAAAACTTTAAAATTTAATATAAAACTTTTGTGTAGTTTTGATTGCTCAAAGGTTTGCGCTTTGAGTAACAAAGCAAATCTGCATTTTATGTGAACTCAAAATCAAAGCAACCCAAATATTCAAAATCAATTCTAAATACCCAAAACATTGAGCCAAGCCAAATACCCTAAAAACAAAACTTCTTCTAACCAAAATCCATTAATCAAAACCAAACCTTACCCAAAATACTAATCTAAATTATAATTAACCCCCAATTGATTCTCCAAATAAAAACCAAAAACCCTTAATTTTTTAGTTTGAAAAAGAACTTTACTGGTAGCAATTCTGGAAGTCTGATAGTGGGTGGAGGCTTACGGTGATGACAAAACTTGTGGCGGCGCCCCTCTCTCAATCCATGGCGCATTAACTTAACAATCTAATGATTATTCTTCCTCTTCTTCCAGAAAAATCTCCAATTGGTTGATCTCTCGCACTCTGTGTCTAACTGACTCTCTCTCTCTACCGTTCTTGGACTTTTGGCCTCTAAACCTTGATTATCCTAAGCCAATTACAAATACCCTAAAATTAAACCAAAATCAAACACAAAATTAATTGAATCCAAATACTCCCAAAAGTTTTTAGTATACTGAGAAACTAAATAGAATCAAAAAAATCAAATCAAAACCTAATGTAACCTAAATACCTAAATACAAATCAATCCAACCAAATTTCTCAAAGCTAATTCATATTTCATTCCCATATCTAAGAAAGAATTAAAAAAAAAAAACTTACCTAACATAACCTAAATACCTAAATACAAATCAATCCAACCAAATTTCTCAAAACTAATTCAAATTTCGTGCACCTTTAGGTTACCGGTGCCAGTTCTGGTAGCCTAAGTCCAGTGAGGGACGAACGGTGTTGAGAAAATGATGGTGATAGCCGGCCAGCCGTACGAACTCTGTCTCCTTCTCATCTCCGTATCGCAAGCCTTTTTTTTTTTCTCCTTCTCTGCTTCTTTCCCTGTTTCCTCGTCGCCTCTCTCTCTCTCTCTCTCTCTCTCTCTCTCTCTCTCTCTCTCTCTCTCTCTCTCTCTCTCTCTCTCTCTCATCGCCTCTCTATTTCTATTTCTATGTATCTTTAATTTTAACCGGTTATTTTTTTGTTATCTATAATGAGAAGTTTTTAAACAGTGCATAGATTGACAACCAACATAATTTATTGCTTTTTAACTTATACGTGGCAAATTTTAGGGGTCATTTTTCCTACATGGCAGTACCTCCTTAATTGCAGGAAAAAGCTATTGGATCGCAATTTTTTTTTTTTCTCCTTCCCATTCTCTGTATCGCAGTCTCGCTGGGTTTTTTTTTTTGGAGAAAGATATTGTTAAGCGAAGGCTGATAAGATGAGTTTGATAGGTTTTTTGTTCTCCTTCCCTTTCTCTATATCGTAGTATCACAATATCGGTAGGGTTTCTTTTTTTTCTAAAGAGAGAAAATGTTAAGCAGTCTGATGAAAAGAAATTGGTAGGTTTTTTTTAATTCCAATGTTTTTTTTTTAACTGAGTTTTTTTTTTTAACCGGTCATTTAATTTATATACTTTTTTTAATTGCAAGCGTGGCAAAGTTTTGGAAGCCAAACATTGTGACGTGCAGCTGTTTTACTTTAAAACTTTGCACGTGACAGCATTTAAAGGGGCCTTTTATCCTATTTGTCAACATCTCCTCAATTGTAGAAACCCACTTTCTCTCAGTTTCTGCTATTATATATAGTATATGATATGATATAGCATTTAACCTACGCAATGCGAGGGAAATTTTACGTATTAAAAGATAACAACTTAACATAACAATTCAATAAATACAATACATTAAAATTTGTCTAGTTGAAGTTGTACAGCCACTCATTTGTCCTACTTGGGGTATTGTTATCCATAAAATACATTCAAATTCTAGTAGTAGGATAATATAATTTAACTGAATGGAGAACATTCAATAGAGGTTTGTGCTATCTCTATATTTTTGATGGAGTATTCATTCTTTGTTTCTCTTGCAAAATGATCTTTTGTGTCCTGCAATGATTGCCTCTTTAATTAAATGGTGCCTCAAGAAATAATAAACATTGAATCAAATTCAAATTTAGATTGCATTCCTTGTACCATATTTTAACTTTGAAGCTATTTAGAAGAAACTCTTCTAATATTTTCCTTATCCAAATGACAACTTATTATATATAAATCAGATGTAGGCTGAACATTATAACCCATCGACGTTGTAAAGAGTTAAACAAATATTAAAAAGGCTCAAACATCATCATCCATCTTCTTTGTTGTGCTATTATTGTATTATCCATCTTTGTTTCTACTACTTGTGCTACTGTTGTATTATCCATCTTTGTTTCTATTATAACATGGTAAAGGACCAAAAGTAATTTTAACATTTGTTTTTTAATCAAAGAGTACATATTTGAAAATCCTCTTGTACTGTGTTTGTGCTTTTTTTTTTTTTAAACATCAGCGAATGAGATAGAGTTTCATTTTAAAATAAAAGTAACAAAGGAAAAATTAGGCTATTCTGACCTTTCAATTTAAATCAGTAGCTCTTCAGTCTTCTTGAATAGTGACCAATGGCCTTATAAGCCAGAGATGATAAATCCACAAAATTAGATGGGAAAATAGGATGTCATTGAAAATAAAATTATATATATATATATATGTATGTTTTAAAAAATCCAAAAATACGTGATAGACATTTTTAGGTTTTAGATCCCTGTAAATTAGATTGTTTAACCTAATTAATTAACTAAGTAAATACTTAGGTTTATTATTCAGATTTAGGTTAACCCAATAATATGATATCATGCAAAGCAGCAGAAAAGTAAATAACACAACGATATGATGACCCAAGAAAACCAAAGCGATAAAAAACCCTGAGGAGGATTTAACCTAACTATCCTCAAGGTAGAAAGCAAATCCACTATAGAGAATTGAAGTTTACAATTAGACTTAGACCGCTAACATCCTATTGCTACCACCAACTAACATCCTATTGCTACCACATGTAGAACTTACTGACACAACCATGTGCATGCTCCGAATCTACGGACTCCTTCTCTATTAGGCCTTTGCAACACAAACACCCACACTTGTGACTTTGAGACTCCACTCAAAGGTTTTGGATCTCCTTAGAGGTTGATCTTGTATGTAGCAACTTTTACAATACCGGATCTTGAGAGTCTTCAAGGAATAACATCGGTAGAAGACTTTAGAGAGCTTTTGGGTACAAAACCCTAGATCTACAAAAGATGCACACTCTTCTCTCTCTAAAAGCCCTTATAAAAACATGCTTAGGGTTTCCTTTATATACTAGTAGTGATTACTTGAAACCTAATATGTTTAAGTAGAGTTTAGGCTGAAATAGAATTCAAAAGATACGTGTTTCGATCGAACGAGCATGTCTTTCGATCGATCGAACCAGGCAGGTTCTGAATTCTTCTTTCTATAGCTTGTATATTCTTGAATCTTGACTTAAATCACCTTGAACATTGTCTAATAATACCTATAGACTTTAGGATCTATATCTAGACAAGTTTGTATTCACGATTTGCCAATTGTTCTAAACTTTTAGAACCTAACAATCTCCCCATTTGGCAATTTGTGACAAAACTTACATATAAAATGAAATACTCAAATACAAGAACAACCCAATACAATAAAATGCCCAATTCCATCACAAATCTCAATCTAAGACTCCTAGCCTAGAAGTTGCAAAAAGAGGTAGAAAGTCTTGATCAGAATGTACCTGTCTTAACTGAAAACACTCAAAAAGTAAACTATATGAATCACAATATATATATATATATATATATATATATACATATACATATTGTGATTGTGTGGAAAGAAAGACATATAAACAATATGAATCACAATATAAAAACAAAAGTAAACTAACTCTCCCACTAAGTTAAATACATTAAAAACTTTTATTGTCTCCCCCTTTCAAAAACAATTTGTTTAGTCCAAACATAACAAGGATTGAGACTCTATCTCTCTTACAAGTCCAACTTAAATTAAAACTCATCATTATCATCTAAATATATATATATATATATATATATGTATATATATATACATATATATATAACCGAACCTTCTGAAACTCTCACAATTTTCCACATCAGCACAATATTTAAATAAAATTATCATTTTATTTAAATAAAATTATTTTTGTTTAGTCCAAACTTAATAAGGAGTGAAACTCTATCTCTGTAACAAATCCAACTAAAACTGAAACTCATCATTATCATTTTTTTAAAATATTTAAATAAAATAATCATTTTATTTAAATAAAATTATTTTTATTTAGTCCAAACTTAAAGAAGTGAAACTCTATCTCTGTAACAAGTCCAACTAAAACTCAAACTCATCATTATCATTTTTTTTTAAAACAAAATTATTTTTATTTAATCCAAACTTAACAATGAGTGAATCTATCTCTCTAACATGGTCAAACTTTAACTAAAACTCAAATATTGATAATTTATCTCCAAATTTGCAAGGTTAATCATGAACACTATAAAAGTAAAGTAAACCCCAATATTTTTTTTTTTTTAAACTAAGTAGAGATATGAACTCTTCTTATGTTATTTTCTTCTCCTCTATTTTGTTAAAAAAATTATTTTTGGGTTTTTCATGTATTTTTTAAAAAGTAATTTTCATACATGAACCACCAAACTCTCTCTAGTAGTTTTTTACAAGATAAAAAAGCTTGCAATAATTGAAATTATTCTTTTGAATGTAACTCATCTTTTTCTTATATTTTATCTATTGTTTAGTCATATATATTTTGTTTTGTTTCAATAATTTTTAAGTAGTGAATCATCTGATTCTTTAATATATTTTGAACTTTCAAAAGTTTTAATATCTAAATTTTTGAATTATTTTTTTGTTGTATCGAAACTTTCTGACAAATTTTTTGTAAGCCATTGTAAGTTCAAGCAATGACTTCATCAAATTATAACACAAATTGAAGTCATACAAGAGTAAATCATGCAATGATGTAATTTCTTAAATTTTTTATAGAATTATTTTAATTTATCTCGCAAATAGGTAGGTTCTCATGCATAGCACAGATTAGCGACTAATTATTGTTATTATTAAAATAAAGGATAAATGTTGATTTAATGGTTAGGAATTAAACTTAAAAATCCTTTTAGCTTTTATACAACTCTAACCGGGCAAAATATGAGTTATTATTATCCTATAACCATTGCTTTTCTTCCTTCTACACAACAATGCACGTGCCATGATATATGTAGCCCTTGTCAAGTTACATCTAATGTAACTTGAACCCATGAACCCATCTCTTACAAATCTAGATATAAATCTATATATAATAATAATAGGTAAACCAGAGAGAAAATCCAATTAAATTTTCAATTGGAATTCAATTAGTGTTTAATTTTACGCCACGTGTCTCATCTAATCTACATTTTAGAATTTTGTGCCAAGTGAGTTAATTTAGGTAAAAATTGAATTTCAATTAGAGTTAAATTTTGCGCTACGTGTCTCATCTAATCTAAATTTTTAAATATTTGTGCCAAATTTGTTAATTTAATGTAGAAAACGAAGAGTCCAATATAATAAACCATAAAAAACATAATCATATATATAATATGTAATTGTGATTGTTTTTAAATATACCCGTGCATATGCACGGGGTTACACACTAGTTTAAATAATGGCCTTCTTTAGATAGTTACTATTATTAATTCAAACTTCAAAGTGTACACAATGCATTTCATAAATATTAAAAATTTTATATTATTAATGCTCTTTTTTTCCTTTAACTACTATTATACCATAATAACATATTCTAAAAAGAGAAATACTACGTCCACAACATTTTTCACAACATTTTCACAACAAATCCTAGTTGGCAAGTTGTTATTTGTTGTTACTAGTGGGTAAGAAAGTAATTTCAGTGTTAGATTTAAATTTAAAACCTGTAACAATCTGCCAACTAGGATTTGTTGTGAAAATGTTGTGAAAAATGTTGTGGATGTAGCAGTTCTCTTCTAAAAATATATAAGCCAATTTTTTTAATAAAACCTTCTTTATTTTTTTATTTTTCATTATTATTATTATTATTATTATTATTATTATTATAAAGGATAAATGTTGATTTCATGGTTAGGAATTAAACTCCTGTAGTTTTTATATGACCACCTCCAACACAAATTGTCTTCAGAGTTTTTCTACGAGTATAACTTTTGTGCCCACAACTCTTTCACGGCAAATTATCAGTTATTCTTATTTTATAACCACAACTTTTCTTCCACGTTGCAATATTACAGGTGCCATGACAATTTTGGATTTCCATTTATAGCCATAGGTAGCAGTTGTTATTCCCTATAAATACCAACCACCATTGAAACCATTCTCTCTCACTAGACTTACAATGAAGACCCAGAACTTACCTTCTCACCCTTCTCACCCTTTCACTTTACACAACAACCCTGGAAGGCAAACTTGGTGTTCTTGATGAGAGTGATTGGCAGCCGATAAAGAACATCAAAGACCATTTCATTCAGTCGATCGGAGCAATCTCAGTGTTTCAGTACGACAAGAGGTCAGGGTCACTGTTGAGGTTTGTGGAAGTGTTTAACGGCGATACCCGAGTCGATAACGAGACCTATTACCGGCTCGACTTGACAGCTGAGGACGGTGTAGTCACCAAAAAATACCAAGCAATTGTGTTGGATAGGGATTATTTCAACTTGATTTCGTTTACTCCTTTAGAGCATTAGTTAAAATTAAAAAGGGTGGTCACTTGTTAAGAGTTCAATGTGACCAAACTTCTTTTAGTATGATTTGAAGAATAATTACCTCAAATTTGGAGAATCAATGTTATAAAGATTTGGAACTATATATTGTTATTTCTAACTTTTTCAATAACTTTTTCATGTGATAGACACATGAACGAAAGAAGCAAAAAATTTCAATTGAAAAGACGGAGAAAGACGAGTCTTGCAATTGGCACACATGAGTATGACACATTGATAAAGATTGCTCAAGAACACACATTGATTGCTCAAGAACTAATAGTTGGCACTTGGCACACTCAAAACTGTCTTTCGTGTTGCTGAGGCGTCGACCATTTTTACTAACCCGGCCGCACTTTATGATATATCAATCACTAATGTTTGTTTACATTTTGAGCAAAAGAACAACAAAAAAAAATGTATTCTCCTTCTCTTTACATTTTCTCTCCTCTCCTCTCCTCCTTCCTTTATGTATTAGCTTATACCATACGCTTAGGGTGATACTTATAGCATTCACAATGAGGTTGCTAAAATGACTAAATAGTCATTTTCTTAGCAACCCAAATGTTGTCATTTTAACTCATTGCTATAATATTTTGCTAGAGATAGTAGCCAACTATAGCAAGCTGCTACAATTTTTTGATTAGTGTCTGTTTGGTAAAAATTATTTTTGAAGGTTCACTAGGTGTATAAAACATTAGTGAATGTTTAGACTCCCAATTTCAAAATTACCAACACAAGCTTATACTCAAATAATAAATGTGCGGAATGATAAGTATAAGCAATGCCCAAATAAACAAACTACTCTAAACTAAAATTAATCACAAGCAGCAATTAAAAGGCAAGAGTAAGGGTTAGAGAGATGCAAACACAAAGATAACACTGGCACATGTTATTAAGGAGGAAACCGAAGAACTTAGCAAAAAACCTCTCTGCCGCCCTCCAAGCGGTAAAATGTTCCACCAGAGAATAAAGTTAGGATACATGAATAGCAATAGACCCTCCAAGCCTAATCTACCCGATACACTTAAGCCCTCCAAGCTTCTTGCTCCAACAAGGTTAAGCCTAATCGTGTCTTCTCTAACTTTCCAAATCCCGCAATAAGCCCATTGTATCAACCAAATGAATTGGTCCTCTCTGAATTGCTTCCTAAGCACCAAATAACATTCTCACTGATATGGGTATGGTGAGATAAGGATTTGGCTAAAGGTTCTCTCAAGGGTATGTCAATGAAGAGGGTGAAAGTAGAGAAATCTGGAGAATCAAATATCCAAAATTGTGGATGAGTCAATCTTGTTTTTCTCTAGGGTTTATCTCTCAAAATCCTCTCTGGAAGCTCTCAACATTTCGTGGGTATAAGGATATTCATAGCAGGGTATGTAAGGAATGTGAAAAATCACTTTTCTGCAAAACAGGGGGTTCTGGCGACTCACTCGCGAATGGGACAAGTCACAAGTTTCAGTCGCAATATAACTGACTGGCCAAACTGTCCTTTTTTGTCCTGTAATGCTCCAGCTGTCGTGACCCTTCAGCTTTCTGCATGCTTCACACCAAGATTTTCAAACCCGGACCGTTCATTGAACCGTAAAAGGGAGAGGTTCAAGGTTTTTAAGGTCCGACCGAGGTCGAACCGGGGTTGAACCGTGATGACGTCATAATTAATTTAATAATTATTTAAATATAAATAAATATATTAAATTTGTAAATATTAGCAAAATTTACTAAAAATATCTTAAAAATTGAAACAAAATACATAAAATAGTACATTATAAGATTAATAAAAAATAGTACAACATAAATAAGCATAAAAAGAAATTTTTATAATAATCCTTTAAGAGAAATCATTTCAATTAACTAAAAATGACTTTTAAAATAAATTCATAAATTGCATAGGTATTATTCTTAAATCAAAAGTTAATTTAGTAATATTTAATATGTTGAGAAAGATGACATTGAAGTTTAGAAACTATAAATCATGTAAATTTAATAATATTGCATATTAGCTCCCAAGAAGAGCACTTGGTCTACTAGTCAAAGCTTCAGTCTTGTTTTTAAGGTATGAGAACTAAAGATCAAATCCTGACAGCAACATTTTCATTAATTTTTCCCTATTCCTTGACCGGTTGAACCGGTCTACGGTTCATCCGGTTTTTCCAGTTGAACCCCGGTTCATCCGGTTCACTAAAAAATCAGATATGCCCGGTTCTTCAGCTTAAAAAACCGAATTTGAGTCCGGTTCCCGATTTTCCCGGTCGGACCGCTCGGTCCAGTCCAGGTTTCAAAACAGTGCTTCACACATGTGGCATTTTGCCGAGTCATCAGTCGCGAGTCACTCGCAAGCTCCAGTTGTGAGAATGCTCTTGAACGCACGCGCACACACTTGAATTCTTCACACTCTCTCTCACACACAACCCTTACATGATTTTCACCTAAATATAGGGTATCCAATTGCTGAATTACAAGCAAATTTGGCACAGAATAAAACCAACACATGGTTGAATAAATTCAACCTTACAATTTTTGCCGACTTATTTTACTATTTAGCTTATTTAGCTACTATTCATGAGGCCCACTGCATTTTTTGATACTATTCATGGGTTCCACTATACAATTTCAGCTAACTTTTTCATTTATTTACAGTACTTTAAGTAAAAAGTTTTCAATTTATCATCTTTTCAATATCTTCTTTTCAAGTCCCCATGACCATGTGAGCACTACTCCATACTGAAGTTTTGCTCCAATTTTTCCCGTGCCCAAAACATTTAGATCATGAAAAATGGTGTGAATGGTGGCAAGTAATAACAAGCTAAAGAGGAGAGACAATAACTACAGAGAAGATAGACAGCGTTAAGGCATGGTGACAATGCAATGGATTTTTTATCTACAGTACTTTAAGTAAAAAGTTTTCACTTTATCATCTTTTCAAGTCCCCATGACCATGTGGGCGCCACTCCATATTGAAGTTTTGCTCCAATTTTTCCCGTGCCCACAACATTTAGATCATGAAAAATGGTGAGAATGGTAGCAAGGAATAACAAGCTAAAGAGAAGAGACAATAACTACAGAGAAGATAGACAGCGATAAGGCATGGTGACAATGCAATGGATTTTTTATAGGTTATTCTAGTCATTCTTCAATTGATTTGGAAACGCAGTTTCTATTTTACACTAGTGTTTTCTAAAAAGCTACTTCTTACTGCATTTTGGAATAGTGCTTTTTTGTCATTTTCAAAAACATGATTTTTAATATCATACACAACGGAATAGTAAATAAAACAAGATATGATGACCTAGGAAAACCAATGAAACAAACTAGTTTCACAGTAAAAAAACTGGGGAGAAACCTTCCTAAAAAGCAATTCTCTATAGTAAAGAGAAGTTTCAAATCTAGTACAAAACTTTTGTCCCTAGACTCTACAATCCTCGTAGATAAACTTACAGTAGAAACCTTCTACCGCTTCAGAACCTCTGAACTCTTCAATATATGAACGCCACCTTTTTGCACGGATTCCAGTACGTGACAAACCAATAATACACAGCTCCCAGTACGTGACTAACTCACCAACTTGAAGAAGATTGTTGGCTGCAAAGTTCTTCACTTCATCAACAATAAAGATTAAAAAGCACTTGATTACAAAACCCTAAGGCACAAAACCGTAGTAGCTTTTTACAGAGAAAATAAGGCACTCGGTCACCTTTTGCATGTGTTCTCCTTGTATTCTCATATGTGATAACCTTTAAAATAAGCCTTATATATGTCTAGAGTTGTAAAAAAAAAAAAAAAAACTCTACACAAATGTATAAGCATAGGCCGAAAATCAGATCTGGAAATTCTGATTTCGTGGATCTCGATAGATATTATATCTGTCGAGCAGCTGTCGAGACCTCGATAGATATATCTGTCGAACTATTTGTCGAGCTTTAATAAACAACACTTCTTCACTTGTTTCTTGGACAAATTTGCATGGCTTCAATACTAGACTTGAACTCTTGTTCCTTGAAGTACTAAACTCATCCTAGATCTATCCAATTACAAGTAGAGTTCGTTTTGTCAAAAGATTAGTCAATTTACATAATATATGTCTCTAACAATATCCACATATGCCCTAACAATTTTCTTCCAATAATGTGCGTTTTAGTTTAGAAAACATCGCGCCAAATGGAACATTATGCAATATGCTGCTATTAATGCAAAAAAAAAGTGATATTAGGCAAATTAGAATCAATAATAGCTTACCAATTAGGATTTGTTGTGAAATTATTGTGAGTATTACATTACTCTTATTTTTTTAACCCAAATTCTTGTGCTTCTCAAACTAAGGTGTTCAACATTTTTATAAGGTTGTAAAAATAGATTAGTTTAGTTTATAATTTAAATAATAATCAAAAAGTATATATCCCGTGACCACCTAACATTTGTGTGGAGCCACCCCGACTGTGATGTTTTGGACCTTTTTGATAACCTAGTATAGTACTAGTAGGTTCATTGGGTTGTGACTACCATACACAAAAGGGAAAAAAACAAAACAAAACCAAAAAAAAAAAGTAATGAAGGAGAATATTTTTTTGGTAGTTTTGATAGCATTAAAGAACAGAATAAACAAAAACGGAATTCAGATAACTACGCATCTAATAATACAGATCATAAAACAAAAGTAAACATAAGTCCATGTACGAACTGTCAAAATACATAATCTTCTAACCCAAAGCTGGACATATAAGCTTTAAGCATATTTGTTTGCTTCACGTAGTTGCTCATCTGGAAGAATCTAGCTAATGAGGGTAGGGAGGTAAACAAAGGAGAATTTCCCATTTGGATTTTATTAATGAGAAATGTTAACGAGTGCCCAAAGGGCACTTATTAATAATCTATTTTAGAAAAATTTTGATACTATTTTTATGAGAAATGAAAAAAATTGTCTAAATATTAATTATTTTTTTTCATTTTCTTTTAATGAATTATTTTCCTCAAACTTAGATTGCTCAAGAACTTACAATTGGCACTTGGCACACTCAACATTATCTTTCCTGTTGCTGAGGTCTCAGCCATTTTTACTAACCCGGCCCCACTCTATAAGATAGCAATCACTAATGTTTGTTTACATTTTGAGCTAAAAACCAACAAAAAAAAAAAATGTCTTCTCCTTCTCTTTACATTTTCTCTCCCACTTCGGTGTCCGTTAACCAAAATTTTTTTTACTTTTTTTGACAAAATTATTGTCCTTTTTTTTTGTAGTTTATGTCAATTTTTTAGTTTTGTAGGTCCTATTTGGTGTTTTTTTTAACTTTTTCTAAAAAAAAAAATTTGTCTTTTCTGCCCTTAACAAGCATCAAGCGATGCCTGTTAACATTCCCCTTTACTTTTGGGTTGTGTTATTGGGCACCGCAAGGTGCTCATTAACCACAATTTTTTTTACTTTTTCTGATAAAATTTGTCTTTTTGTTGTAGTTTATGTCATTTTTTCAGTTTTATTGTTACTATTTGATTTTTTTTTTTTTCGCTTTTTCTAACTATATCAAAAGAGTGAATGAGCTCGTCTACAGTATTTTTTGTGTAGTCAAGTTTTGTTTTCTTGTAAAGCCAAAGCTGTGTGTTTGAAGAGAACAACAATTCAGTCAAAATAAAAGATAAACTCAAAACACAACTCAGTGACTGATTTGTGTGTTTTCGTGACTCCTGTGTTTTCATATTTTAAGTAATGAGCAACTGCATCAATTCAATCAAATATTTTCATCTATTGTACACTAAAAACTTTCTCTTTCTATTTTACAAGACCACTTTTACAAAACACCAGCATCATATACACTCTACTTTATTTAAATAATATTTTATTATTATTATTATTTTATTAATGCCTATCTCTTTCATAAAAAGAATATTTTATTGATATGCACAGCTACAATGTGCATATTTGCATAGTTACTATATCAAATAGGTATATATGCACATTTTTACACCCAATAAGTAGTTTTTTAGAAAAATGGTGTAAATTTGAACCATTTTTGTATTATACACGTTTTTGGCTGGCTTGATGCGGTTGCTCTAAGATAAGTGGCATTTTGGTAATATAACATTATTAATGCGATCCACCTTAAAGACTTGTCCCGCTCAAATTGTCAGACCCAACCACCTTATTTTCTTATTTTCATCCTTTCCTTCTCTACGCCGCGTCCTATTTTTCTTTCTTTCTTCTTCAAGCTGATCACTTTCTCGGTCTACCTCCTATCTCAGCCTCTTGGTGAAAAATCTCTCCAAAACTGAAATCTTTTGGCTTCATTTTCTGGGTTTATTTTTATGAGATCAGAGCTTCATTTTTGGCTCTGACCACAGCTTCTTCTTCTTCTTTTTTTCTTTTTCTTCCGTGTAAAACCATTTTCTTTTTCTTGAATTTTTTTTTTATTCAGTCAGTCAAGTCTTAATGGCGTTAGTAGTATAGAGAGGGAAGAAATTATTGCAATCACAGTGAATTGAGTTTGGGTTTTATCTGCAGGTTGGGTTCGTGGCGGGTAGCCGGCCGCTCTCAATAATTCTCAATGTTTAGCAACTTCTCAATGTTTACCCCTTCATATAATTCTGTACTCTCAAAGAACTTCTCAATGTTTAGCAACTGCAGCTACTCAAACCAGTCAGGTTTTTATTCTTACTCCTTTGGAACTCATCCTTCAATTGTTTATTTATTTCTGAGCAAAATTACACTTTTCTTCTTACTCAAACATTTCATCTCCCATGCCTTGAAGAAATTACACAGCAATTGAGCAGCAACCAAAGACATGAAATTAAGTAAGAAGGGGAAAAAAAGAAAAGAAGAAGGCCACCTCATACACATATGAACAAATATATATATATATATATATATATATATACACCCGCATGAAGAAAGACACATCCTTAAATTTATTTCTTGTAGCATATACAAAGGATTAGCGTATTAAAAATTCTCCATATTCTTATTGATGTTGTTTGGTCCTGGGTTTTCTTGTCAACCTTGAGTTTACGGAAGTAGAGTGTCTCCTTGCTTCTCTTATACCTGTCTTCTAAATTCCTATAAAAGCTAATTTTAATGTGCTTACTAAATTCCAACAGTCTATTGTGATGGTCGACTTAAATTAATTATGGGTAACTTGTTGTTTCTTGTGGTGAGTATTTAGTTAATTTGAGAAACAGGGTAATTGGAGATGCTTCATGCGCATGCAAACTTTAGGGGACTGTTGAAGATTATCCACATTCTTTATATTGTTCATGGAGTTGTGGGAATGTGAGAACGTTCATATTTCGTGAAAAAAAAATCCTTCAGTTTCTTTGGAGTGACTTCATGGTTATTTGCTATGCAGGAACAATCTGCTTGTATCTGCAAATTTGACATTGTTTCTGTGCGTAATATCTACCTTCAGTTTGAAGAGGTTAGTTTCCCTGCCCTGTATGAAATATGATATCCAAAATCATTGAGCTGTATCAGCTGCAACTGTTCCCACATCCCTGCAATTTTGCTTGACTTTTTTGGAAGTATTGTCAACAGAACTTGATAGATTAATTGCGTCATATTCTATGCATTTTTCCTTTGGCCTAGTATCATCCTATTTGAGTTTTCAATTTGATTAATTTATTCATTTAGTATATGTAAATTCACCTAATTAGATATATGCAAATGAGGGGAGAAAATAGAATAATATTGAAAATTTGTCAGGGTGAATGAAAATAAGATAGAAAAAGAAAAAAAAAAAATGACTACTGGTTTTGTTCCATTCCTTCTCATTTCTGCAAATTTTAATCAATTTGTAGCTCCATCAAAGCTGGAAGTGATTCTCATCTCCGTCAGTCCTCTTCAGATTATCTTTTATTTCATTTAGAGCATCATTCATTTGAGCCAACACATCTGTAGGAATAAACATCATACAGGTAATCATTTTGCATGATAGATGAACTTGTCTATTTATGATCTAACTCCCAACAAAAAAGATCAAATTTTTGTTTCGAAGTTGCTGATAAGGAAAATTTGTTGTTTTTAGATCTGTAATACGATGTTGCTGTAGCCTTAAAATTAGCTAAACAAATGATCTGTCTTTGAGTTTGGATTGATTTGGATTGATTTGGAGACAGATCTTTTTTCTGCAAGCATTCTGATTGAATTCAGATGAAAACAAATTTATGCCTCTTGCCAGACTTACCCCCTCTTCATTTCCAGATCTCAGTATAGATTATAGGCTGGGAACAAAGTATTTGAGCTTCTTGTGTTTGCAATGGGCCAATATTAAATGTCTAGTTATTCAAGAAGATGGTGGAGATCTTAAGATCGCTCCAGCATCACCTAAGATTGACTAAAAGATAGTATCTATTTGTTTAGTATAGCAAGAAAAAGGCAGAACACTTATTTCTTTTGGTGAGTGCTTATTGTGATATTTTCGTATTTCTTTACTTGCTATGAGAAACTACATGAAGTATAATTTTTGAAAATTTAGCTAAATCCTGCTATTTGTTTTTGGTAGATAACTATTCAAAATATAGACGTCAGTGAAGAGCTGAAAGCTTTAATAGCTCCAGCAATACTGCCTCGATCATTTTTAAGCTACAGGTAACTTGACTACATAAGTAATTTCAGAATGCAATCCTTGATTGCCAACTTTGCATGCAACCTCATGCATCTAAATAGGTCCCATTCCTGTTAATAGTCACCATTTAAACAGCTTTGTTATCTGTGAACCTTGGCCAATAATAGGCTAGCATAATATTTTAACATTACTATTTACTTAGTGTGGTACATGTTATATCTTAGCCATGCTCTTGGCTTTAATCGATGACTCTGCAGATATTAGTCATTTTCTAAGCTTGTTTGCTACTGAGACAGCAGTTAGGTTGGGCACAAATCTTGCAGTATATCAGTGCTTTCAGAGCTCAGATCCTTGTAAGTAGAATTGTTTTTTTGAAAAAATTTGGGATTTGCTCTAGCGAGATTTTTTTCAATGGAATTTTTTCAGCAATTACACAATTACATAATTACAATCTTATTACAAATTACACAATTACAATCTTAATACAAATTACATTTTCAAGGATTTTGTTGCCAATAAAAACCCGAAGTTAATAGTAAGTAGTTGGTCTCTATATTGGTTACATCCTTTTATGGTTTCTTGGAAGAAAAATGCTACAATTACAACAGGACTCTTTTCGTAAATTGTCATACAGTCAGTGAGTTGTGAAAATGCGGGTCTACTGTAGAGAAGTTGTAGAAAAAATTGTGATCTCCTATTGTTCTACTAGGAAGTAACTTGTGGATACAACAAGACTTGCTTCATCGTTCCCCCTGCCTACAAAAGGTAGAGTGCAGGATTGCAAGGGAGTTCAAAACATTGAACACAAAAGAGGAAAAAAAATGAATATTTTGCTGATGAGAAACAAAGTTGCTGACATAGGCTTACCTAGGATGCTTGTTCAGTTTAGACATGTCCACAGGTTGGACTGGGTCAATTTTGGACCCAACCCGGATTTGACCCGTCAGCATCGGGTGGAGGGCGAAGGAACCCAAAACTGGTTGTCGAAATCAATCAGTGTCGGTTTCGAGTAAGGGTAAGGGTTGGTCGGTCGCCGGAATCTCAAAACGTCACAAAAAACTGTAAAGCTTCATCGGAAGCTGCATTTTTTCACCAAAATATGCATTTTTAACCTAAATTTCGCTAAAATTTGTTGGGATTTGGATGGATATTGATAAATCCCACCAGAGTTGGTCGAGATCTCACTGAATCTGGATTAATTTTTTCGGATTTCTTATATAGCTCCGGTCGGGTTCGTGTTGCTCGGGTTTTGGAAAAGAGAACTCACCACTCAACCCATCAGCATTGGTTCTTGGAATCGGATACGGCCGACTGGAACTTCAATTCAGCTATAATCGGGTCGATGTTAAGCGGGTTGGTCAGTTTTTTGGGCTCTGGTCGGGTTTGGACACCCCTAGTTCAAATTAACTTGTGGTTGTTGCACAAAAGCTAGTCACCTTAACCAGTCATACCCATTTATGGAGATTCAGGATTTGAAGTTAAATTGAAAACCACAAAACAAGTAGCTACTCCTACTACAATTAGGGCTTCCTTTAAGCCAGCTAACCAAATAGACATGGCAAAGCGGATCAGAATCTGTTGACTCAATCCAACTCAAAAAATATCTGACTCGAACTCGAGTTTTTTGACCCGAAACAAAAACAGGTTGACCCATGACCCTACTCGATTTTTTTGTGGGTCAACCCAACCCGACCCAGATAACTTGTGACCCAACCTGTTACCAAAAAAAAAAAATCACTTAAAAAAATATTTAGACTACATATTTAAAAAAACAAAACAAAACAAAAACAAAAACAAAAACAAAAACAATTCTGCCAATTCTCATTTGATTTGACTAGACACTTCACATTTCACACTAGTACATTAATACTACTAACATAGTAACACGTACACTACTTTATGAGTTTGAGTTATGACTTATAACTTAACAAAACTTAAGTTTATTTATTTTTTGAGAATTTAATAAAAATAAAAAAAATTGTGACCTTATCCAAAAAAAAAAAAAAGGCCAAAAGTCACAAAAGTCCAAACCGTGTGCTCGCAGCTCACTCACAATTCACAAAGCACCCTAACACTGTAACACATACACTAACACAGACTACACAGTGAGACGGTGACACACCCAAGACTCCAAGAGCTTTCATTCACACCGCCTCCACTGCGTGCTCCTCTCCGCCTCACTCTTTTCACTTTTTCTCTTCTCTTCTATCAGTCCTTCAATCTTCAGAGCAAGCTTCCTCTTTCTCGCCATATATGATCACGCCTCCACACTCCACTCCACTCCACTGCTCTTCTCTCTCACTTCACTTTTCTTTTTCTTTTTATTTTTATTTTTTATTTTGTCAGAATATATACTTTTTGGTGCTTCTTAAGATCTATCTCTTTTAAAGTTGTAAATTTGTAATGCATTTTGGCAGTGTGTTATTAACATTGAATACTTCACTATTTCCATCATAAATTTATGATTATAAAAAAATTTCAGTCTTGCTCAAAACTATCAAATTTGGAAGGATATTAACAAGTAGATTTTTTTTTTTTTTTTTTTTTTTTTGAGAAACAAACACACACGCGTGTAAGGGAGAGGAAAAGGGAATTTAACACAAAGGCACACTACAACTCCACTCAAAAGTCATGGTAACTTTTAAAGGAGAGTGGGGCAAGTTATACTACACACAACACACTCTCTTAAGCAATGTAGAACAATTACCCATTCTTTTTAAAAAAAAAAAAACAAACATACACACACAAGGGAGAGTGAGAGGGGTTCTAACATAAAGGCGCACTACAATTTCACTCAAAAGCCATGATAACTTTTAAGGGAGGGTGGGAAAGTGGAATAATGGCATTAAGTGCAATTCATTTTTTTAATTGATTTTATTCATTCTCTTTCAAAAGGTTGCCATTGATTTCTTTTTGTAATTAAAATATAAAAAAAAAAGTTTGGTCTAAAATACTGGTCAACGAGTCAACCCGATTAACCCACTTAAAAATTGACCCGTTTTAACCCGTGACCCAACTGACCCGCAAACCCGACTGACCCAACCAGAACCCGACCCGACCCGCTCGTTTTACCATGTCTACAACCAAAGAATTCTACCTCAATTCCCCTGAAATATTTTTGCCTTTCCCAAATGACAAGGAGAAAAAAAAAATTAGGACAAAAGAAATTGACATTTTGGAGGTTTATCATTATATCACTAACAATAAAGCTGATAACATCAGTACTAGTGGTGGCAGCAAAATCTCTAGCCAAGCCTGGCTATCCTAATAAGTGTGGCGATTTAGAAATTCCATATCCATTTGGCTTAAATGAAGGTTGTTCCCTGGATGAGACATTTCTCATCACTTGTAACAACAATAAAGAAATAAAATCAAATAAAGTTACTGATAAAAACATATCTATTAAGGATCATGAGATGCGTGTCTCGCAGCTTGTACCCCCAGGCTATTACGATCAGACTGGTAATTATGTAAAAAGCAACACAGCCAGCATGCTCCATGCAGCCATGTACATCATTTCCAACACCAAAAATAAGTTCACTGTTGTGGGCTTTGACACTTTGCAAGCCTTAATGGGTTCCAAAACGGAGAACGTGAGTCCTTCAGTGGGTGCGTGCCTATGTGTAGAAGCCTTAGCAATGTAGTCAATGGCTCATGCTCTAGAATTAGGTGTTGCGAGATGACGATTCCCAATGGATTAAAATATATGTGGGTGGAAGTATATGGCTTTCATAGTCACATTTGTTTGGGACTTCAATCCTTGTGGCTATGCTTTTGTTGTGGAACAAGGCCGGTTCAATTTCTCCTCTAATTATCTCAAGAACATTCCAAATGAAACTCTCCCAGTGGTCCTTGACTGGGCAATTAGAAATGAGAAATGTGGAAAAGTAGCTCAGAACAAAACAAAAATTGCATGTAAGGGGAAAAGTGAATGCTATGACCTTTATACCAAGTCAGGATACCAATGCATGTGCAAGCACGGTTACAGAGGAAACCAATTCCTCCATGATAGTTGCCAAGGTATTACTCCATACATTGTATGTATATGTTTTAATTTTGCTCATGACCATAGCAACTATAGGGTTCATAATTATATTCTCCACTTGATTCGCAGACATTGATGAGTGTGAGCTTTCGAGTCTCCATAATTGCACAAGTGCAAAAAACTGTGTCAACATAATAGGGTGTTCTACATGTCATTGTCCAAATGGGGAAAAAATAAAAAATGGTGAAGGTAGCGTTGCAGATACCTTACCATTATTTAAGATTGTCTTAGGTAAGTATATTTATGAAAATTTATTCCTAATCTGCGAATCAAGTGGAGAATATAATAATGAACCCCATAGTTACTATAGAAATAAATTTTCATAAGTATACTTACCTAAGACAATTTGAAATAACGGTAAGGTATCTGCAATGTCCCCATGGTACCACTTTGGACAATGACATGTATAACTCCTTCTATGTTGACAGTTTTTTGCACTTTTGCAATTATTGAAACTTGAAAGCTCGCACTCATTAATGTCTAAGAATCAAGTGGAGAATATATTTATGAACCTCATAGTTACTATAGCCATAACCAAAATTAAAACATATATATATATATATATATATATAATATATGGAGTAATACCTTGTTTAGCAAAAACAAAATATGGAGTAATACCTTGACAACTATCATGGAGGAATTGGTTTCCTTTTTAACCCTGCTTGCACTTGCATTAGTATCATAACTTGGTATAAAGGTCATAGCATTTACTTTTCCCCTTACATGCAATTTTTGTTTTGTTCTGAGCTTCTTCTCCACATTTCCCATTTCCAATTGCCCAGTCAAGCACTACTGGGAGAGTCTCGTTTGGAATGTTATTGAGATAATTAAAGGAGAAATTGAACTGGCCTTGTTCCACAACAAAAGCATAGCCGCAAGGATTGAAGTCCCAAACAAATGTGTGACTGTGAAAGCTATATATGCCCACCTTCATATATTTTAATCCATCGGTAATCATCATCTTGCAACACCCAATGCTAGAGCATGAGCCACTGACTTCATTGCTAAGGCTTCTACACATAGACACGCACCCACTAAAGGACTCAAGTTCTCAGTTTTGGAACCCATTAAGGCTTGCAAAAGTGTCACAACCCACAACAGTGAACTTATTTTTGGTGTTGAAAATGGTGTACATGGCTGCATGGAGTATGCTGGATGTGTTGCTTTTTACATAATTACCGGTCTAATCATAACAATATCGAGGTACAAGCTGATCCTTAATAGATATGTTTTTAATAGTATCTTTATTTGATTTTGCTACTTTGTTGTTGTTAACAAGTAATGAGAAATGTCTCATCTAGGGAATAGCCTTCATTTAAGCCAAATGGATATGGAATCTCTAAATCTCCACTTTTGTTAAGAGAGCCAAGCTTGGCTAGAGATTCTGCTGCCACCACTAGTACTGATGTTATCAACATTATCTACAGTGATATGATGATAAAACTCCAAAATGGCAATTTCTTTTAACCTAATTTTTTTTTCTCCCCATCATTTGGGAAAGGAAAAAATATTTCAAGGGAGACAACGTGAAATTCTTTGGTGGGCTGGCTTAAAAGAAGCCCCAATTACAGTAGGACTAGCTACTTATTTTGTGGCTTTCATTTTAACTTCAGATCCTGAATCTCCAAATGGGTATGACTGGTTAAGGTGACCAACTTTTGTGCAACAACCACAAGTTAATATAAACTAGGGGTGTCCAGACCCAGCTGGAGCCCCAAAAGCCGCCAACCCGCCTAACTTCGACCTGATTCTAGCCTAAACTGAAGCTTCAGTCGGCCAATGGCAGGTATTCGATTCCAAGAACTGAGGCCGATGGGTCGAATCGTGAGTTATCTTCTCCAAAACCCAAGCAACCTGAACCTAGCCAAAGCTATATAAGAAATCTGGCAAAATCAAACTGAATATAGCAAGATCTCGACCAACTTTGGTGGGATTTATTAATATCTGTGCAAATCCCAACAATTTTTAGCGAAATTTGTAGATTCTAGTGAAAAAAAATATGCAGATTCCAGCCAAAAAGTGTAGTTCCAACGAAGCTTTATAGTTTCTAGTGACATTTTACAGATTTCGACAACCAACCAACACATGTAGGTATGTTATATGTAAAGCCAAGTGGAGCAAGTCAGTTTGGGTCAATTATCCACCGTCAATAATAACTATTTCCAACATATATTGAACCTACTCCACAAAGCAAGTCTTAAATATTTTCTTAACCAAAAAAAAATTATTGGACCAAAAACAAAGAACTAGAAAAGAGTGTGTGATTTTTGGGTTTTATGTAAGTAATAAATATTTTGAAATTTTTCTAATAATTAGATAATTAGAGGAATGAAAATTTGAATCTTCAATATTTTCATTAATAATATCAATAAGTGCGGACTGAAACACTACAAGAAAAAAGCTCTATTACAACGAATTTTTTGTTGCAATAAACTCAATGTTGTTGCAATAAACACATATCGCAACAAAAAAAAATTTATAGCGCACTGTTGCAATAAAGTCAGCGGCAATGGGTTATCGCAAAAAAAAATTTCTTCGCAATAAATTTGTTGCAATAAATGATTTTTAATAATTTTAAAATTAGCATATTGCAACAAAACAATATGAGAAAAAATCACATTCAATTCGACTCTATCTAGAATAATTAGCTTTATGTTAAGTTTGCTAGGGGCATTTGAGCAAGTTTACAAAACTAAGTGCAAAGAAAGTATCAAAAGTGTAAAAAAGTTAAGTAGTCTACTGCCACACACTAAGCAGGTTAATGGCAGCACTTATTCTGTTGCCAAAAAAATGGTGAAAGAAGAAATAACTCGTTTTTCCTTTCATACATACATACATACATACATACATATATATACATATATACATATATATATATATTCTTGGTTAATGACTGTTCTTTGCGACTCGTCTTTCTCCATCTTTTCAATTGCAAATTTTTCTTCTTTCGTTCATGTGTCTATCACATCTCATTCATTGAATTTGTTTCCACTATCATAAATGGGAAATTCTCATTTGTTCATGTAGTGGATTATCTTGAAGAATCTAGCTAATGAGGGTAGGGAGGTAACAAAGGAGAAATTCTCATTTATGATAGTGGAAACAAATTCAATGAATGAGATATGATAGACACATGAACAAAAGAAGCAAAAACCCCCTAGCAAACTTAACATAAAGCTAATTATTTTAGATAGAGTCGAATTGAATGTGATTTTTTTCTCATATTGTTGGCTTTTTTTTTTTTTTTCAAACTTAGATTGCTCAAGAACACACATTGATTGCTCAAGAACTCACAGTGGCACACTCAACAATGTCTTTCGTGTTGCTGAGGTCTTAGTCATTTTTACTAACCCGGCCCCACTTTATAAGATAGTAATCACGAATGTCTGTTTACATTTTGAGCAAAAAACCAACAAAAAATGTCTTTTCCTTCTCTTGACATTTTCTCTCCTACTTCTATCTACTTCTACTTCTAGTAACAATATAAAAAGAGTGATTGAGTTAGTCTACAGTATTTTTTTGTTTAGTCAAGTTTTGTCTTCTTGAAGAGAACAACAATTCAATCAAAATAAAAGATTAACTCAAAACACAACTCAGTGACTCACCATTTATTGCCTTTTATCTTCTTCTTCTCTCTACACAAGATTTTTTTTCTTCTCTCTTTTCCTCCCAAACCATCGATCTATACTGTGATTTCAACTCCTTCGCAACCCAGCCTCAGCACTGATCTTTCTCTACTAATCTAGATCAACAAAAATTTGGAACTCAAGAACATTTTCGGCCGATCTACATGAGAGAAGAGCCAAAAAAAAAAAAAAGAGGATCTCTGTGGGTTGGTGGATGTGCGAGAGATAGACAGTTGCAGGTTTGAAACTCCGTGTTATTTACTTATTTTTCTGGTACTACAAAATCATGGTTGTTGGGAAAAATGTTGTATGTGTATTGTGTACAAATATTTTTCATTTGCCTTTTTTTTTTTTTTTTAATATGGGTGTCTTATATATCTATTTGTTTCAGATGAGTTGAGTTTTTTTTTTTTTTTTTGGGTGATGTGTTGGATTGAATAGTTTCTTAAAAATGAACTATTATGGCTATAGATTCTTCTGTGTGGTGGTGTGTGTGTAAAGTTGACATAATTTTGAATTTGCTATTTTTAATTGTAAAATTAAGGAATTGAGGTGCTTTCCTAGTACTGGAATTCATGTTTGTTGTACATATATGCTGATTGACGAAAACTTCCAATGTTAAATAGTTAATCTAAGTTAAAATCTCTGTTTCTTGTAAAAAAAATAAATAAATGAAAAATGAAAAACAAATAGCTACTCTAAGTTTGTGCATAGTCAAAATTCTTATATTACTGTCATTAGTAATTTAGTATTGTATGACATATTTGTATATGATTTAATACTTTTTCAAATGGAAGCTTTATTTTAATTTTCTCATCCAAGAGGCAGCATGTGCCTCGCATGTGCCATCCAAACCAGTTCAAATGAAAAGACGGAGAAAGATGAGTCTTATAGTTGGCACACATTGATGAAGATTGTTGAAGAACACACACTGATTGTACATGTAACATCTAGATGAGATAGAGTTTGCTTGACTGAACTTTGACTGCTCATAACTGTTTATAGCAGTACTGACCTGACTCCAATCTTTTCCACTAAAATCTTGTAAGGTTTGACACCCTTTTATTTGTTTGAGAGTTTCTACCAAGAATACATGTTATGCAAGTCCCATTGGACTAGTTAGTTTGAATGCTAAATTGGGTTTTGATCCTTTCACAGTGACTTAAAATTAAAATCATGAATATCAAACCAAGTCTAAACCAAAGACCACGATAAACACAATTATGCAAAAAAATTACTGCAGAAAATTGAAATACCAGGAAAACAATTTGCTTTGATTCTTAAACCCAATCCATGTTATACAATCATGATATTGAAGTAGACAGTGGAAGCAAACACCACAACACTATGCTAAGAAATCAGAGTCATACTAAGTAGTTGGAATTACATAGAATTATAACAAAATCTAATAAGGGAAACAGAAACCATAAAACAAAATAATGGGGCAAAAAAGAACTGAGATGTAGAGATACCTCAACCGAAGCAAGCAAGTTCTGTCAGTATTTATACATCGTGTAGAAAAAAAGACAGGAAGGAAGGAAATCAGATAGGCAGCCGTTACTGCAAAACAGTGGAGCAGGAAGGTGGGTAGCTTTCAAACTCTCTGTTTTCTCACGCAATACCTGAAGGCTTTAATGTTTTTTTTTCCCCCTTTAAGCTTCCCACCATGTTACAATCTTCAAACTCTCTGTCTCCTCACATTTCTATTTGGTCACGCAAAACCCTAAAGGCTTCAACGTTATTTTTTTTTTCTTTTTTTCTTTTTTTTTTTCCTTTAGGCTTAAAAAGACTCACACAAAACCCTGAAGGCTTCAACATTTTTTATTTATTTATTTTTCCTTTAAGCTGAACTGAAAAGGCCTTGGATTGGGCTTAATAGTGGAACTAAATAAATAAGAGACGGACTGGATTACTTATACAGACTTATTATAGGGTTATAGTGAAAGTAAATAAATAAGTAGTGGGCTGGATTTATTATAAAGTGATAGTAGAAGTAAATAAATAAGTAGTGGGCTGCATTTATAGGGCTGAAAATTGTAAAAATCATTTTAAAATTGTAAGACAAATCATATTTTAAAAAAAATGGCGTGGCAGTTGATGTAGCACAACATGAGAGCAGCAGTAGCATTAAACACTACACTTCAGCTTTTAGTAATATATAGATATAGATATAGATTCCCCTTTTCCAAATCAAAATTGGATTTACATTTCATTTTTTCTTGGCAAAACTCAAGGTTTTTTCTACCTTTTATTTCTTTTCCCATTTTTATTCTTTAAATAGTTCTATTGTCTACTTGAATATCAAACTAGTGTGTAACCTCGTGCATATGCACGGGTACATTTAAAATAATCACAATTACATATTATATATATGATTATCTGTATATATTAAGAGGATTCACAAAGTTAGTTATTGTTTTTTTTCCTGTCAAAAATACCCCTAAATTAATTAACTAATAACTTAAAAATGGGCTTAAAATAGTCAATTGGCATAAGAAAGTTAGTTATTGTTTTTTTTACTGTCAAAAATACCCCTACCTAAAACTTAAAAATGGGGTTAAAATAGTAAATTAACAAAAATAATAAATTTCTACTTCTACGTTGAAATGCTTTCATGCATCTAATAAACTCCTACTTTTACGTTGATTTAAATTTCTACTTCTACTCACTAACTCCCTACAAAATAGGATCACTCTTTTGTTAGTTTTAAAACTCCTCCAATCTACAAAACTCACTCACATATTCTTTTTTTTTTTTTTTTTGTAATTGAAAAAAATAAAAATCTCAAATTATAATAAATACAAATTATTAATTTTGACCTAAAAAATTAAAAAGCAACTGAGCACGTGCGTGAGCACGTGCTCAGAGGCTAGTATTTTTTATAGTTTATTATATTGGATTCCTTATTTTCTACATTAAATTAACTAATTTGACACAAAAATTTAAAAATTTAGATTAGATGGGACACGTGAAACAAAATTAAACTCTAATTGAAATTCAAATTTTACCTATATTAACTCACTTGGCACAAAATTCTAAAATTTAGATTAGATGAGACATGTGACGTAAAATTAGACACTAATTAAATTTCAATTGAAAATTTAATTGGATTTTCTCTCTACTTTACCTATTATCTATATATATATTAAAAACCGAAGCCTCTGAAGCTCCCACAATTTTCCACATCATCATTTTAATTTATAATTTTTTTTTAATTTTTAAAACTAAATAGTGAGAGAGTCCTAAGAGGAGTCTCTCTCCCTCTTTTTTCTCATCATTTTAATTTATAAAAAATTTTAATTTGTTAAACTAAATAGTGAGAGAGTCCTAATAGGAGTCTTTCTCTTTTTTCCTTAATCCTAATAGGAGTTTCTTTTTTTTTTTTCACGTGAGTCTTTTTTTTTTTTAACCAAAAGTGAGCCCTTAAAAAAAAAAAAAAAAACTAACGTGAGATCTAATTTAAAAAAAAAAATTATTATTTTTTAATCCGAATTCTAACGTAAGTCTTTCAAAAAGTTAATTTTTTCAGTTTTATATTATATATAGATATTATTATATATATATATATATATATAACCGAAACCTCTGAAACTCCCACGATTTTCCACATCATCATTTTAATTTATAATTTTTTTTAATTTTTAAAACTAAATAGTGAGAGAGTCCTAACAGGAGTCTCTCTTCCTCTTTTTTCCTCAGCATTTTAATTTATAAAAAATTTTAATTTGTTAAACTAAATAGTGAGAGAGTCCTAATATGAGTCTCTCTCTTTTTTCCTTAATTCTAATAGGAGTCTCTTTTTTTTTCTTCACGTGAGTCTTTTTTTTTTTAACCTAAAGTGAGCCCTTAAAAAAAAAAAAAAAACTAACGTGAGGTCTAATTTAAAAAAAAAAATTATTTTTTAATCCTAATTCTAATGTAAGTCTTTCAAAAAATTAAAATTTTTCAGTTTTATATTATATATAGATAATAACAATAATGTGGCAAGCTCTAAAAATACGAGAATGCAATTTGTAGATCTATTATCAAGATAACATAGATTAGATTGGTAGTGGATAGTAGATATAATTGCAGTTAAATATTATGTAAAGTTATCACCACAGAATAGCATACGACGAAATGTGTTATGTGAAACCAATGATATGGAAGAAAAAGAATTTTTCTAAATCATTATATTGAAGAAATTAGTTATTTTCATTCATTTTCAAATTATACATTTTTAAAATTTAAGTCATATACCTTTAAGTAAAATAAGTACTTTTATTTTTATTTAATTATCCCGTGCATCGCACGGGTTAGCGACTAGTTATATATATATATATATATATATATAAGTATTTAAGTATTTGCTACAACAAGTTGGAGCAAACTATTTGTGATGCCTTGGAAATTTAACTATAGTTTTATGCAAAACTTGAGACCAACATACTATTAGGCAAAAAATTTCCGTACGTCACACAGATTTTCAACTAGTTTAAGATAAAGGCAGTAGTGGTAGTCCCCTGTACAGTTTAATTCACGCTCATCCAAAAATAGAGGATATACAACAAAGGAAAACTATGATATAGCATAAAAGATTAGTATGGCCAGATCTATAATAATGTGAACATATCACAATGAAATTTCACTGTAATGGTATTCTTTGTATACAATTGCGAGAAGAGAAACGGCTATGATATAGCAAAAGATAAGTATCAAACCCTTAAAATAATTTAATGTCCCATCCTGCAAGAAGGAAAGCAGCAAATTACTTAGTTATCCACCGAAAAGCAACATCTCATGCATAAACCATGAAGATAAACTTACATTAAGATTTTAAAATTTTCGTAATTTATCATGGTATACTATTTGTAAATGACTTTAAGTGCCTAATTATGTTGCCAATATGACGTAGCCGGTCTCCTTTATTAACTTCTCCCTTTTTTTTAACTATCAAATTGTCAAAAAGTGCCTAATTATGCTGCAGGAGGACCAACATAACTGAAGGTATGAAACAACCTATACGTATGACAAGTAAGTTTGTAGCTTTACTCACACACACACATGGGAATCACATGGTGTGCATAGACATCGTATTATAATAGAGGAATGAGGAAATCCAGGAGAAAGGGGTAGACGAAATAGAAGACTGAAGAAGCGCAAGAAGAACAGTGCACTTTTTTAACCATTTGTGACAGAGTAAAACCCTATCAGCCAATAGTGAATAGTTCACTTCTAAGTCCAAAACCCTTATGGAATCAGGATGGAGCAAAGGGTACAATGAGAATGGGGGCCTTGTAAAGGAATTTTCAACTATCATTGACAATATTTAGTGGTGAACACGCATTATCAGCAAATAATAACATTGATGATCAGACATATAATTAAGCACCAAAATCAAGGTGGGTTTACTATAAAGAATCCTTCTTTTCAATTCATAGCTACAGCCTCAAGGTTTCACAACTCTGTAAGGCAAGGTTAGATTTAGAAGTAGCTGGGTGAAGATGTGGGTTCCAACCTACATGTTAAACTTATCAAGAAAAGTAACAGACATTCATGGCCAACAATAGTGGAGTGCAGTTGAGAGAGTAAGGCCTGATTCAAGAACATGAAACTGGCCTCATTAATTTCTAAGCAAAATGGAAATATTTCTAAGATAGAACACATCTGAACTTCTATTTTTATTTTAAAAGAACATAATATATGATTAGAAAAAATTGTAAACTTATACAGCTGATGGTGCATGTAGTGCTGTTTAGAAGTACTAAAAACGAATATAATTCAATACATGTTCATAAATTTGATGACTAAAATTCAGATAACAAACCTGCATCATAAATGCTCCCATTACTACTGTGATGAAGAGTACTGCAATCTCAAATAGTTCAAAATTCATGTCCATTGGTTTTCCCATAATCCAACCAACAAGTACGCACAAGGGAAGCTGCAATTGTTGAAATCAGAAAATTAACAGGACTGCTAATTTTAATGGATCATCATTAAAGAAAATCATTTGCTAAGTATATGTCATGGAAATGTTTTTTTTCCCCTAGCTCTAGTGTAAGACCAGACTAAAGGAAAATAAATGAAGGTAGCGATTGTAATTTCATTACATTTCTTGGTTGGTAAGTCAACACACTCTCAATAAGCAAAATTAACAATGACAATCCATTTAAATTTGAAAGCCTTACCACAAACATCAATATATGTGTAGATGATACAACAACAACTCCAAGTGTTTTGTCCTGCAAACAGATAAATCAACAGAATAAAAATTGAAAGGGAAAAAAAAATAAAGAAAATCGATCTTTTTAGACTTCAAAGCACTCACAAGCATGTTCCTAATGGCAAAATTAATTGCACAGACATTTTCAGCAAGGGAAGCAGGATGACAGTAATGAAAGCCTTTGAAACATTCATGGAGTTAGATGCTCCCTGAAAGTAGTCTATTCACAATCATCAACCGTTCACTCAAAAACATCTAATTGACTATAAAAAAAAATTCAACACAAAGAGGGTGTTAGATTATGAACATAAATGAGGAATGTTGAAACATATAATACTTGTAGTTAGAATTTTAGTGCCATGCATGTCCTAAATATCATTACAAAGAATTTTTCAACTGGATTGCCTGTTAACATTTTAACATTTCCTGAAAAGTGGTTGCACAACTTGTGTCTTCCTACTCCTAGACAGGCACTTTTTTCCATGCATTGCACTAGCATTGCCGAAATGGATTTCACAAGTGATCTAATGCGTGAAGCAATCACTAATTACCAAAGAAAAAAGGACAATGACCAAAAGAAAATCTTAATAATAATACATTCTCAGAGGGTAGAGCATTGTGATACCGTCATTTAACACACTCTAGCATAGCAAAAAAGTATGAATATTTGTTCTCTTCCATCATATATCAAGATGTAAATGGCATGTATGCAAAGCTCTAGAAGCATCTGATGTTTAAACTGTCTCCAATGGGAGGCAATGTTCACTAATACTATAATTTATACCAAAACTAGGGAATTCTCAGGAGAGGAACACATTGTAGCAGGAGTTTCCTAAATGCTTTTTTTTTTTTTTACGAAAGGAGTTTCTTAAATGCTTAGTCATATTAACATCTACCCTTTCCCAGTACCTTCCTAAGAGCCACTTTGCTGTAAACATAAGTTTTGTTATATCTAACATGTACTACTAACACATAGTCGAGCAATAAAACATAATATATATGGTACAAAATGTGTACAAGTTTCATTCAATTCAAGGATTTCAAAATGTAGTAAAAATTTAGAATAAAAAATAGAAACGCAAAAAACATATATAGAAACACAAGGAGACGCAAAGAAGCATGTCATATGAAGCATATGACAATCTGTAATCAAGGTTAGCAAGATGTGAAAACCATATTTGGTAATGTCGATCAATTTTCACCTCCTTCTGTAAGTTGCATTTTGTCCAACTAAATTCTTGAATACTAAGATCAACATTTGAAAAACTATCCAAAAGGCATACCAGTTGAAAAAGAAACTCATAAATAAAACAGAAGCATTACATAGCAGCCTTGCAGAAGTATTACCTCAATGGCGTTAACAAGGTATCTTGAAAGTATGGACACCCACACAGTCAAAATAAAAAGACAGCCAATAGCTTCCAAATGTGTCATCTGAGGAGTATTTTCTTCATGACTGACTCCCTGCAACAACTGTAAGCTTATGTTTTTTATCTGAGTTTCTAGACAAATTTTAACATGTTTGATATGCTGTTACAAACTAAATATATAGTTTTTGTATATTTTCATGTGTATTAATTAAGAATATAAACATTTAAAAATAAATATTTAGAGAACAAATAAACTCAACTTAACTCAACTCAACTATGCCTTATCCTGAATAAGGGGTTCATCACATGAATTCTTTTATGCCATTGAGCTGCCTTCTCTGTAAATGTATGGCCTATCAGATGCTTTATTAACACCTATAATGATGTTTCTTTTGGTCTTCCTCAAGTTTCTATACCAACTTTATTCATCAAAGAAAAAAGTTTCCATACCAACTTTTACTCAAATTAAGTCACCACCTATGGGTGAAAATATAACTACTCAGTTGTTTTGAAGTTCCAAATCATATGCCCGACAGCCTCATCACAAACACATCTATTTCATGTTCTATCTTTTGTACTATTCCCACACTCCCAGCATATATATGTTTCCTCAACACTCATGTTTTGAATTTGTCGTTTCTCAACAGGCCAACATTCAATTTCATAAATAATTGGTGAAGAAATTATTGTTTTAGAAAAGTTTCCATTCAACTTGGTACAACTAATCACATAGCAGTTATCTAGCAAGCTTACTCATGTGCATAATATCATTTTGAACATCCCCAGCAGCATGAATCATTTACTCGAGGTGGTGATAATGGTCACTCTTTGCCACCAATTTCGTATCATTCCTATTTCTAGTTCTGCTAAAATTGCATTCCATGTACTCATAATTGTACTTACATTAAAATCTGGTCCTAAAGAAATCGCTCTAGATTTCTTATCTAGTTTTCATCAATCAAAACTAGTACTGCAAATAACATACATCAAAGGTTCCTTTTAAACATACCTAGTAAGTTGGCCTATAACTGAAGCCAAATGATAAAGACAAAATATTGGCAATTTGTGGAAGTCTACTGTAAAAGAAAATTCAATTGTCTCTCCTTTTTTCTTTCTCACTAATGGATACTGAAAGCTCAAATAACTTAACAAATACATACACAGAAATTTTAATCAATCCATTACATGTGAAAAATAACCATAAGCATGCTTCTTATCATACCTTTAACAGAGAACTCAACTCATCAATAGGATTCTGCTTCTGCTGAAATTTTAGTTGGTAGAAAAGGTAACTCATGTAAGTCACTAGCATTATAAAGCTATTGAATCTTGAGAGTGACAACTCCGACTTCCCAAAATAAACTTCTGTGTTTGTGGAATGAAGAAGGGTAGGAAACATTATTGCCATAAAAGCCATCAACCACATTCCTGTATTCACCAAGATACTTTTCTGCCCCCACCAACACAACCCCCCCCCCCCCCCCCCCCCACACCACCACAAAAAAAAAAAAAAAAAAAAAAAAGGAACACAACCATCTATGATGTTAGTTCTACTGATTAAGAAATTCAAAAGTGAAAGCAAAAGATTTCAGAGTAACATATTTCATTAAGAAATTTGACACAACTAATAAGATCACTATAACAATCACCTACCTCAGTGAACACCTGAGCTCTCCTATTATGAAGAGTCCCTCTAGTGAAGAATGCACTTCCTGGCACTAACAGTAATTTTGATAGTATGGAGCCCAACAAGAAATGTTGAACAACTCTTACCATCCCATAATTCAACGCATAAATTGGAATGATCAGTTCTGTTATATTGCAGAACATGGCATCTAAAAGACCTCCAACTGCAGAAAGTGATAAATATCATAATGCACACGTTAGTCGAAAAATATGACCACATAAGTGGAAGTACAAAAATGCGACCTTTAGGTAGGGATGGTAATTTTAACCAATGATTAAGATGCTAACTACCGAAGAAAACTTATCCAATTGAAGCAGTTTATGAGTCATCTGCCTCTAAACCAGAACAGTTTGAATAGGTGCAGCATTGTTACAAATACGATACCATGTTAAGATAATAGACTTTTGTGTACAGCCCCATTAAACATTCCAGTTTAACTTGTCATTCAATGTCAAATGGGGTATTAGAATAAAGAAAAGTTACCCGAAGGTCCTGTGTAGTATGCAAGTTGCCTGAACCACAATGGCCAAAGGTGTTAATTTGAATACCAAAGGAAAGTTGGTAATATTAACAAGGATATAATACCAATATTTTTTTTAAGCTTTTCTAAGAAAATCAATGCTTACTCTACCCCAACACCCAGAAGCTCCGGTAAAGGTACTAGGCCCACTGAACTGAGGAAGTACACCCATCCCTGTAATACAAAAAATATGTAGTTACCAATGCATGAATCCAGGGGGGAAGATATGCATAAATGTCATCAATTTTGTCCCAAAAATTAAAGCAGTTAGGAAATGAACCAAATGGTGAAGTTAATCACTTAACCATTTTTCTAAATTTTAACCTGCTCCTAACCTATAGCTCCAAATTCCCCCTTAATAAGTAAGGACCCTATTAATAATTTATCGATATCCCAAAAGCATAAGCTGTTAGGAAATTTTGAATTTAATCATTTCAACCTATATTCTAACACCTATAATGAATTGAGTTACATAGTTCCACCCAGTTTTGAACTCACATTTTAAAAGTTCATGCGCATGCCATGCATGCATGCGTCATCACCTCACTGGTTAGAAGTCCAAGGGTCCATAGAAAAAGGGAAAAAAAAGTACAGAAACTATGTATTTTTAACTTTTTAAAATGAGATGTAGTGCAAACACAGCTCGAATTCAAGACCATCTTCTTTACTATCTTGATAATTACCTATTCTACAAATATTTCAACTATTAAAAAATAGTGAATTTGACTACTTAACCATCATTCTAACAAAATGTTTGGTGGGTGCACCATTTGGCATATGCAGCTTGTCAAACTGTAAAGGATCAAAAATTTTGATGAAAGTTGCACTTCTTACTTGCTTTTCAGAAAGATGATGCACCAGTATGGCAATAGGACCAAAAGGTAATAGCATGTTAACTCGTGACTTGAACAACACAATGTAAATATTTCTGGGAAGACTGATCCAAATCCGCTTGAAGATAGAAGAGTTGGCATTATTTTCATTAGGCCTAAGTTCAAATGTCTCAAACTCAAAAGCATGCAGTTCATCAGTTCGGTTGCGTTGTGACGCAGATTATCTCCACATGTTCAAGGTATATCCTCTCCTCCATGGATATCATCTGTGGAGACAGATTAGCTCAGTGATAAATTTCTGTGTTAAGCAATATAAAGAGAGAACTACGGGAAATTTTTTAACCTCATTGAAGGATTTTAACTTCTAATTTACAAATTTATAATAAAGCATATTGTTGAGAACTTAAAAAATAAATAAATAAATAAAAAGAAGAAGAAGAAGAATAAACCTCAAAAACCACTAGGCCTTGGATGAGTAAAAATCTCTAGACTCCTGATTTTACAGTAAATTCACTTTGGTGATAGTCTGCTGTGAGAGGTAACATTCTCTTTATATTTGTAGTAGTTTCTAGGACTCGGATTGTCAAATTTCATGACATTGTAAATGAATTGAGTCTGAGACTTTGTTAAAACGTTTAAGTTTAAAGACCAAGATATACACATCACAAAGATGGTGGTGATTGAGGAATTAGACCGCCCTTTGATAGGTACTTGATCAAACGAATTGGAGATTTCATTAGTCTTCCAATCATAACTCGATCGATTGAAAATGAATTTTCAACAAACCTTCGACTACGGCTCCAGTAGATCAGAAAAAAAAAAACTGATTTCTGACATTGTTGGGGGAAATAATATATTGGGTTGACTTTAATTCAGTAATTAATATTACATATATGAATATCTCTTACCTAAAAAACTTAAGACAATGAGTTTAGGTCCCACTATACTATATTAGTTATTCACTTTTATTCAATGTGAGATTTCATTTTTTTGTGTATACCCAACAACCTCTCCCTCACATGTGAGTTATTGTCTCTTTGTGGACTTAAGCTAAAATAAGGCAAGTTGCGTATGCATGCTTGGAGGATGCCTGAGCATGGTTCCACCACGCATTGCATGCCTCAGTCAAAAACCCTAAAAAAAGTATCACCCCCCAGATGTGTGAGGCACGATTTGGGCATCTTTTAGGGTATTTTGAGGATTCAATTTCAAACCCCATAACCCCCTATAAAAGGGGCTTGAGACTTTGAGACAAACATTTATGGAGAGAGAGTGAAGAGTTGAGTAGTACTTAGAATTCTAAAAGAGCTTATCAAACAAAAATCCCTTCTCAGGAGGGGGTTCTTAATTAGTTCGAAGTTTCTAACTCCTTTGTGCCTTAGTCGGCAGAAATTTTGCTTCAAGATTGAAAGGAGTGGTAAATTGATCCAGGGGATTCTTATATTGATGAAAGTCCTCCTTTTTTAGTTTCATCTTTTTGTTCTTTGCAATTTATTTCTTTTAAGATTTATCTTTAGTTACGTTTTTTGTTCTTGCTTTTCGATTTTAGATAGTAGTCTTGTTTATAATTCATAGAAATGTAGAATTAGAGTTTTGCGTCAAGGATGCATAGGCATAACCCATCCCCACGTTACCATCCTAAGATACTGTTTTTCTCTATTTGTTTTCCTTTTTGGCTTAAGACATCCACCCTTTAAATCATTAATTTTTAAGCTTGCCTTTTTGTACATGCTTTTTATTCCAAATCTCCATGCTTGTAAGGATCTAGCTTAAGCCTCATTAGAAAGTGGATATGAGGTATGAAGTGGAGCTTGATCAATTTGATATGTCAGACTTGGATGTCTAACACCTTCCCATGCTCATACCCTAACATCAAACCTATGGTCTAGTTTCAGTTAGATCTCTGGATAGGGTTCAAAATAATGATTCTTAGACCTAAACTAAGTGGCAATTCCCTTCTCTGTCCTAACACAGAGTTAGTGGAATATTCTAAAATTCAAGTGTAGGACGGATCCACACTAAGCAACCTCTAAAAGAACTATTTATTTGACAAACATGATGACATTCATGAGTCATGTCTTGGGGTGCTTACAAGTAGGTAGGTTTAGCCTACTAAATAATCACTCAAGATATATAACCATTCACCTCATTGCATAGTATGTGTTATATAATTTCCAAGCTTACATATAGCTTATGCCCAAACAATGAGTTCATAATGCTCTTATTGACATATGGTTGATCAAGGACTCACTGTCCCAAAATTGATACCTCAAGAATGGTCTCGATTTTATTCCTAAGATCATCTTTTGGACTCGATCTTGAGACCATATTTTGGTCTTGACATTAAGACCAATATAATATTATTTTTTGGTAGAAAGGAAAGTAAGAGTGAAACCTATATCATCATATATATGCTCACACTAACACACAACTAGTTGTATGAGGGCTTCGTTGGGTTGGAGTTTATTTTTCAAAACAAAACATAAAAGAACGCCAAATTCTAATCATGGACAGCTGAGAAACAAAAAGCATACATATACCAACAAAAAAAAAAACGACAATCAGTTCATAGACATTGGTATGGTATAAGAGAAGAAACAAGAATTAGTAAAGGTTGTATTTAGACATAAGAATTTAAAGTCAAAGGATTTAATGAATTAATACATACACATCATTGATTTCAGTTTTGAGGATTTGATTTTAACAAAAACACTTATCATGCGCCTAATCATTTGAAATTCATGTATCAATAAAACTTAAAATCTACCCATAAACTTCAGCAATTAATAGGGGAAAAAAAGGTTCCCTTCAAATAATTTAAACTCAAAAACTGAAATCTAATCCTTCTTTTCAAATTTTTCATACAAAGGAAAATTTAATCTGCAAGGGAAAATGGAGCAAACCTGGAAGCTTTTTGAAGGTGCAAGTGCTGCCTGGCTGAGAAATGAGCTTTCTAGTTGTTTTCTCACTGATGAGAATGCATAGAGAAGCACCACAGAGTGTGAACGGTCCAGCTAGACCCTCCAAGTTGTTTTCTATTTTAATGGTGTTCACACTAGGAATCTGAAAGTCTATGGACTTCAAATATTTTTGTATATCTTTTCTATTGTACCTTACGGAACAATATATATGTTATATACCTATTCACACCTTCCCTAGTCGAAACTTTAATACTTGGAAATGAGATTCCAGCCATGCATGCACGTTGGAGAATTACTGTAATTATTAGCCCGCAGTATCTATGTACTCAATTAGTTTTGAACCTCAATTATAACACTTCAGGGACTCATTAGTAAAGTTTAAATTTCTAGGAGAAGTGAATTTTGAGTTCTACCTGCATTTTTTTTAACATAAAATCGAGAGGATTTTACTATAAAATTTTGTACAAATTTACAAGGATACAATATTGGTATGAATAGAGAGTTAAAGTGATAATGATATTTTTTATGCTGCCCCATATATTTTTGCAATTAGAACATCACTTTTTCTTCTCCCACTCTATTTTGGTAAAAAAAATACTAATAAAATAAAGAAATAAATAAAATTTAAAGAAATAGTATGTATGAGATGAGATTAAATTAAAAGGTTAGAAACAAAAAAAAATCCTCAACATTTGTATAATATCTAAAACCTTAAGCATAGTATTTGATATTGTTATGTTCCTTTTGAACCACATCAGAAAAGCGATTTGGTCCATTTTGGTCTAGTTAGGTCAAAGTCACCCAGTTTTGTCCAATTTGGTCCACTTTGAGACTCTTTGACCCATTCGTCCAATTCAATCTTTTTTGGTCTATTTTGGTCCAGTTCGGCCCTCTTTGGTCCACTCAGTCCACTTTGGACTAATTGGACTTTAAATTGATTATTTTTATAGACTACTTTTTCAGTTTTGGACTCAAAAATTCTTTTTTTCCTTAATTTTTAGGTTGAAAAGTATGAAATTTTATTCTATTTAGGTCAAAATCTTTAATTTTGGGCTAAAATATACAAACAAAATAGGCATTAGAAATTAGAGATATGGATCTTAATAAAAGCAATAAATATAATAAATATTCAAAAGATTAACTTAAAATTCAAATTTTAATGATATAGGCATTATACTTATATGGCGAAAATTATATTTTCGTCTCTACATTTTCAGGCGATTCCTACTTTGGTCCTTAGATTTTATTTTTACCGCTTTTACTCCCTATCCTAAAAAACGCTTCTCGTTTTGATCTCTGCCATTACATCAGAGAAGAAAAATGCACACGTGCAAACGGCAAAATTAAAAAGTATTAAAATAATGTCCATGTGTCACTACAAGCTCCACGCAGCTTTCCCGCCCTTGGTAAGGATTTCAAAATTGCTTTTTGTTAAAGCTGCGTTTTCATTTGTGAAGGAAAAGCAGAAGTCCTGAAAGCAGCAAATAGCACTATTGCATAAAAGCACTGAAGCGCTTTTCAAGTTACCGCTGGAGGTTGCGCAAATTTCCCAAATTGCCCACTAGTTATTCTTAAAAACTCAATTTTCTCCCTGTGCTTATAACACAATTTTACACGATGAAAGTGAGCAACATAAATCAAAGATTGCAACAGCAACACCAGAGAACCAGAGCAGATAACAAATTCACAAACAAGCTTGATCAACGGGCAGCCCCAGGTTCCTCTCCTCTGTGAAAATTGATAAACTGAGGAGGTGAATGAAACAAACGATGAAGAAAATCTGAAGATGACAAGGGAGAAACAAGAACTTGAGAGCTCTAATAGCACGGCAAGGGAAAAGATTAAAAAAAAAATCATGTAGAACACCGATCTCCACTTCTCCGCCGGTGATCTATGTGTGTATGAGAGAGAATTTGTTTGTATGAGAGAGAGAAAGAAAGAGAGATCTTGAATGCCCTAGAGTAGACAAAGCGAAGAAAAGAAAAAAATCTCAAAGGAAAAGTGAAGAAAGCTCCAGTTCTCAGACGAAGTGACAGAGAACAAAAGAAAAAAGAAAAGTGAAGATAGAGATAAGGAAAGGTGTGGAGGAGAAAAAAAAAGGGGGGAAAAGAAAGAAAAGAAATGTGTGGATGAAAAAAAAAAGATAGGGAAAAATAAAATAAAGAATAAGAAATTAAAATTGAGAAATGTTATCATAATATTTTTATAATACTTTCACAATAAATCTTAAGTGGTAGGTTATTATTAACTAATATTGGTGAGAAAAAAATAATTTTAATAGTATGTTCAAATTAAAATTAGTATCAATTATCACAATATTTGCACAATACTTTAACAATAAATCTTAAGTGGTAGGTTATTATTAACTAATATTGGTGAGAAAAAAATAATTTTTTTAGAAAGAGAAAAAAATAATTGTAATAGTACGTTCAAATTAAAATCAGTATCAATTATCACAATATTTTCACAATACTTTCACAATAAATCTTAAGTGGTAGGTTATTATTAGCTAATATTGATGAGAAAAAAAATATTTTTTTTAGAAAGAGAAAATTTTATTTAAGTATTATGAAGTATGTGATTTAAGTATGAAATAAACTCCTTTATATATACATTCTCATTTTTGGTAATTTATCCTTTAAACTACCACTTTTATAAGTGCTAGCCAAACATTCAACTTTTTCAAAAAGCATTTTTTAACAGTTTTTACCAAATACTCAACTTTTTGAAAAAACGTTTTTTCATACTGCACTTTTTGAAAACTCCAGAGTTTCAAAAAGCTGAACCAAACTCACCCTAAATAAAATTAATTTTATTTAGTCCAAACTTAATAAGGAATGAAACTCTATCTCTGTAACAAGTCAAACTAAAAGTCAAACTCATTGTTATCATTTTTTTTAAAATATTTAAATAAAATTATTTTTGTTTAGTCCAAACTTAAAGAAGTGAAACTCTATCTCTGTAACAAGTCTAACTAAAACTAAAACTAAAACTCATCATTATCATTTTTTTTAAACAAAATTATTTTTAATTAATCCAAACTTAGCAAAGAGTGAAACTCTATCTCCCTAGCTAACATGGTCAAACTTTAACTCAAACTCAAATATTGATAATTTATCTCCAAATTTGCGAGGATAATCATGAACACTATAAAAGTAAAGCAAACCCCAATATTTTTTTAAAAGCCGAGTAGAGGTATGAGCTCTTCTTACATTATTTATTTCTCCTCTATTTTGTTTAAAAAAAAAAAAAAACTATCTTATGGTTTTTCATGTATTTTTTAAAGAGTAATTTTTGTACAAGAACCACCAAACTCTCTCTAGCAGTTTTTTACAAGATAAAAAAGTTTTGAGGGGTAAAATTCAGTTAACCTCAAACTTTAAGGGTGTACTTTGCAATTTAACCTAAATCTAATGGCAAAAAAAAAAAAGCATTAATTGCTAATTGCTTTACACCTCTTGGAACTTTGATGAGGTTATAAATAAATAATAAATATGGAGTGATGAGGTTTTAAATAAATAATAAAAAAGGAAAGAGAAATAAAAGTGTTATTAATACTTTGATGAGGTTTTAAATATATGATATATAAGGAGTGATAAGGTTTTAAATAAATAATAAATAAGGAGAGTGAAATAAAGATGTTATTAATTAGGTTAAAGAGGTGTAAAGCAATTAGCATTTAATGCTGTGTTTTTTAACCATAGATCTATTAGAAATCTATGGTCTAAAATATATGTAACTTTTGTCAAGTTATGCCTGGCGTAACTTAAACCTATCTCATATAAGTTTTTAGATGTGAATTTAAATAATGGCCCTCCCTAGACTTTTTTACTATTATTGATTCAAAGTGTGCTTAATGCATTTCATAAAAATAGAAAAGTTATATTATTAATGCAATTTTTTCCTTTAATTACTCTTATACCATTATAACATATCCTAAAGATAAATAAGTAGATTTTTTAGTAAAACCTTTTTCACTTTTTCAATTTTCATTATTATTATTATTATTATTATTATTATTATTATATAAAACGAAACTTCTGAAACTCTCACAATTTTCCACGTCAGCAGAAAATTTAAATAAAATTGTCATTTTATGTAAATAAAATTATTTTTATTTAGTCCAAACTTAATAAATAGTGAAACTCTATCTCTGTAACAAGTCCAACTAAAACTGAAACTCATCATTATCATTTTTTTTAAACCAAATTATTTTTATTTAATCCAAACTTAACAAGGAGTGAAACTCTATATCTATAACTTGGTCAAACTTTAACTCAAACTCAAATATTGATAATTTATCTCCAAATTTGCGAGGTTAATCATGAACACTATAAAAGTAAAGCAAATCCCAATATTTTTTTTAAAACCAAGTAGAGGTATGAGCTCTTCTTACGTTATTTTTTTCTCCTCTATTAAAAAAAAAAATTATGGTTTTTCATGTATTTTTTAAAGAGTAATTTTTGTACATGAACCACCAAACTCTTTCTTGCAGTTTTTTACAAGATAAAAAAAGCTTTAACGGTTAAAATACAATTAACCCCAAAACTTTAAGGGTGCACTTTACAATTTACCCTAAATCTAATGGCAAAAAAAAAAAAGCATTAACTGCTAATTTCCTTACACCTCTTAGAACTTTGATGAGGTTATAAATAAATAATAAATAAGGAGTGATGAGGTTTTAAATAAATAATAAAAAAGGAGAGAGAAATAAAAGTGTTATTAATACTTTGATGAGGTTTTAAATATATAATAAATAAGGAGTGATAAGGTTTTAAATAAAGAAAAAATAAGTAGAGGGAAATAAAGGTGTTATTAATTAGGTTAAAGAGCTATAAAGCAATTAGCATGTAATGCTGTGTTTTCTAACCATATAGATTTATTAGAAATCTATGGTTTACCACCGCACACTCTGGGTGCGATGGTCACTCCACAAGTATAAATACTTGTGGGGTGTGGGGGGTGAGGGCCAGAGTTTAAGTGTCTAGGAGGGAGCTTCACACACATATATACTTAAATTAAGCAAGAATAAAAATTCTATCTTGTATAAAAAAATAAATAAAAAAATCTATGGTCTAAAAAATGTGTAACTCTTGTCAAATTATACCTAGTGTTACTCGAACCCATCTCATATAAATTTTTAGATATGAATTTAAATAAAGGCCCTCCCTAGACTTTTTTACTATTATTAATTCAAAGTGTGCTTAATGCATTTCATAAAAATAGAAAAATTATATTATTAATGCAATTTTTTCCATTAACTACTCTTATACCATTATATATATATATATATATATATGATACTGAAACTTCTGAAACTCTCACAATTTTCCACGTCAGCACAATATTTAAATAAAATTATCAATTTATTTAAATAAAATTATTTTTGTTTAGTCCAAACTTAATAAGAAGTAAAACTCTATCTCTATAACAAGTTCAACTAAAAGTCAAACTCATTGTTATCATTTTTTTAAAATATTTAAATAAAATTATCATTTTATTTAAATAAAATTATTTTTGTTTATTCCAAACTTAAAGGAGTGAAACTCTATCTCTGTAACAAGTCCAACTAAAACTGAAAGTCATTATTATCATTTTTTAAACAAAATTATTTTTATTTAATCTGAACTTAACAAGGAGCGAAATTCTATCTCCCTAACATGGTCAAACTTTAACTCAAACTCAAATATTTATAATTTATCTCCAAATTTGTGAGGTTAATTTTGAACATTATAAAAGTAAAGCAAACCCAATATTTTTTTTAAAAGCCGAGTGGAGGTATGAGCTCTTCTTACGTTCTTTTTTTCTCCACTATTTTGTTAAAAAAAACTATTTTATAGTTTTTCATGTATTTTTTAAAGAGTAATTTTTGTACATGAACCACCAAACTCCCTCTAGCAGTTTTTTACAAGATAAAAAAGCTTTAAGGGGTAAAATCTAGTTAACCCCTAATTTTAAGAGTGTACTTTGCAATTTACTCTAAATTTAATGGCAAAAAAAAAAAGCATTAATGGCTAATTGCTTTACACCTCTTAGAACTTTGATGAGGTTATAAATAAATAATAAATAAGGAGGGATGAGGTTTTAAATAAATAATAAAAAAAGAGAGAGCAATAAAAGTGTTATTATTATTATTATAAAGGATAAATGTTGATTTCATGGTTAGGAATTAAACTTAAAAATCCTTTAGCTTTTATACAACTCTAACCTGGCAATATATGAGTTATTATTATCCTATAACCATTGCTTTTCTTCCTTCTAGGCAACAATGCATGCGCCATGATAATTTCAGATTTCCATTTAGCCGTTATCCCCTATAAATACCAACCACCATTGAAACCATTATCTCACGCTAGACTTACAATGAAGGTCCAGAATTGCTTTTACCTTCTCTCCCTTCTCACCCTTTCACTTTACGCAACAGCCATGGGAGGCACACGTGTTGTTCTTGATAAGGGTGGCTGGCAACCGATTAGGGATGTCAAAGACCCTTCCATTCAGTCACTCGGACGGATCTCGGTGACTCAGCACAAGAAGAGGACAGGGCTTCCGTTGTCATTCGTAGAAGTGTTTAAGGCTGACAGCCGAAAGGATAACGGGACCTATTACCGGCTCGACTTGACAGCAAAGGACGGTTTAGTCCCCAAAAAATACCAAGCAATTATACTGGAAACGGAGGACTTAGGTTTGGAGTTGCAGTCATTTACTCCTTTAGGGCGTTAGCCTTAAACTAAAGAGGGTGGTTACTTGTTGAGTGTTCAATGTGACCAAATTTCTTCTGCTTTGATTTCAAAGAATAAATTACCCCAAAATTTTTTTAAAAGGGTTTGGAGAATCAATGTTATAAAGAGTTGGAACTATATATTGTTATTTCTTACTTTTTCGTATTAGTTTTGATTATTTCAATTTTATTTTTGTTTTATTAATTTTTTATGTTAACTAGGGAGGGTATAATTTCAAATAGAATATAATGGAGGGAAAAAATTCATACAATGACCAATCTAATCTATCAATGATCCATAGTAGACCCCAAATTAATGTCATTTCATTCAGTTATTTTATTATGTATGTACTACTTTTTTTTTACTTTTAGTTCCTATTTTTTTTTTTATTATATTGTGGCTAATAATATGTGCTTATTTTACTTATTAAAGTAAATCTATGTTTATTTAGATGTTCATTTCTATGAATCCTCTTCCAGCTTTCCTCCTTACTCAATTCCTATTGATGTAAATAATGAAGATCAGAATCGTATAGAAATCAAGTTTATTGTTTTAGTTTGAGACTAACATAATTTAATTATACTTTTATGCAAAACTTGAGACCAATATACTTTAGGCAGAGTTTTTTCGTGTATCGCATGGGTTTCCGACTAGTTTAAGATAAAGGCAGTAGTGGCAATCCTCTATACAATTTAATTTACACCAATCCAAATATTAAGAATTTACAACAAAGGAAAACTATGATATAGCAAAAGATATGTCCCAATCTATAATATTGTGAACATATCAGAATGAAATTTCATTGTAAGGGTATTCTTTGTATACAATTGCAAGAAAGAAAATAACTATGATATAGTAAAAGATAAGTATCAAACCCTTAAAATAATTTAATGTCCCAATCGAAACATATCTTCTCCTTATATGTAGGAGCATAAAAATGGATCGAAGTGGATACAAATGAAACAAAGTGGACCAAATGGACAAAATAGAACCGAATGGGAACAAGGAGGACTGAGTAGGACTAAAGTGGATCAAATAAGAATGAATGCACAAATAAGAACCAAAGTTGACATATGTACCGAATAGGAACAAATAGGACCGAATTGGACTAAATTAGACCGAATAGGACCATCGTGGACCGAATAGGACCGATATCAATTGAATACGACCAAAGTAGACAAAATGGACCGAATAGGACTAATGTAGACCGAATAGAATCAAAGTGGACTGAATGGACTGAATATAACCAATGTGGACCGAAGAGGACTGAAGTTGATATAATAGGACCAATGTGCCAAAGTAGACCGAAAATGACAAAATGGATGGAATAGGACCAAAGTGGACTAAATAAAACTTTTGAATATTTATCATTTTTATTGCATTTTTAGGGCTCATATTTCTAATTTATAATTTCTATTTTGTTTGTATTTTTTTTTTAACTCAAAACTAAAGAGTTTAGCTCAAATATAATAAAATTTCATACTTATCAACCAAAAATTAAGGGGGGAAAAAAGAATTTTTGAGCTAAACTTGAAAGGGCAACCTACAAAAAGAATCAATATAAGGCTCAATTAGTACAGATTGGACCAAAGAGGACCAAAATTGACCGAGTGGACCAAATTAGACTGTATGGGACTAAAGTGGATTGTAGTAGACCTAATTGGACCAAATGGGACCGAAGTAGACCTAATTGAACCAAATAGCAATTGTTTAATTTTTAGGGTTATGTTCAAAAAAATTTAGATAACAAATTATACATTATATTACAATTACAAAAGAATTATTTATTTCCACGCATCATATGGGCTTGCGACTAGTTTTCCTTCAAGTTTTGCCCACTAAAAAAAATGAAGACCTTAAAAAGAATAACACAACTTAAGAGAATTTATTACACACTAACTAACCTTACAGCGGCACTAAGATAAAATGAGAACATGTAAGCAATAACTTATGTATTCACACTAAAGTTTTAATCCAGAAAAAAAATTATTAAAGCAAAAAGATCAGGTTTGTAACTGATATAGCCAGGGAAAAAGACAGTGTGAATAGAGTTATACTTTGCCTTCTTATAAAATTGTCTATATATATATATATATATATATATATGATCCTGAATTTTATAAGGATGAGTGTAAAATCCATATTTTACACCATCCAATAAGATATTGCCGCATCAGCATTTTAATTAAAATTCAATACATCCTACTACATCTAATAACATCTCAATGAACTTCCAATTTGGTTGGATTTTTATGAGTATTACAATTGATTGGCCGTAGTTGTGCTTATTCTTAAATATGTGATAAGACGATGTAACATATTGAAACAGGGCAGGTAAACATAGATTTTACACAACATCCATACAGAATTTTTAAGAAAAATAATTGCGGAGTGCTGTTTAACTTTAATGAGGCTTTAAATAAATAATAAATAAGGAAAGAGAAATAAAAGTGTTATTAATTAGGTGAAAGAGGTGTAAAGTAATTACCATTTAATGCTGTTTTTTTAACCATCAAATTGATTAGAAATCTATGGTCTAAAATATATGTAGCCCTTGTCAAGTTACATCTAATGTAACTTGAACCCATGAACCCATCTCTTATAAATCTAGATATAAATCTATATATAATAATAATAGGTAAAGTAAAGAGAAAATCCAATTAAATTTTCAATTGGAATACAATTAGTGTTTAATTTTACGCCACGTGTCTCATCTAATCTAAATTTTAGAATTTTGTGCCAAGTGAGTTAATTTAGGTAAAAATTGAATTTCAATTAGAGTTTAATTTTGCGCTATGTGTCTCATCTAATCTAAATTTTTAAATATTTGTGCCAAATTTGTTAATTTAATGTAGAAAACGAGAAGTCCAATATAATAAACCATAAAAAACATAATTATATATATAATATGTAATTGTGATTGTTTTTAAATATACTCATGCATATACACGGGGTTACACACTAGTTTAAATAATGACCATCTTTAGATTGTTACTGTTATTAATTCAAACTTCAAAGTGTACACAATGCATTTCATAAATATTGAAAATTTTATATTATTAATGCTCTTTTTTTCCTTTAACTACTATTATACCATAATAACATATTCTAAAAATATATAAGCCAATTTTTTTAATAAAACCTTCTTTATTTTTTTATTTTTTTATTTTTCATTATTATTATTATTATTATTATTATTATAATAAAGGATAAATGTTGATTTCACGGTTAGGAATTAAACTCCTGTAGTTTTTATATGACCACCTCCAACACAAATTGTCTTCAGAGTTTTTCTACGAGTATAACTTTTGTGCCCACAACTCTTTCACGGCAAATTATCAGTTATTCTTGTTTTATAACCACAACTTTTCTTCCACATTACAATATTGCATGTGCCATGACAATTTTGGATTTCCATTTATAGCCATAGGTAGCAGTTGTTATCCCCTATAAAGACCAACCACCATTGAAACCATTCTCTCTCACTAGACTTACAATGAAGACCCAGAATTTACCTTCTCACCCTTCTCACCCTTTCACTTTACACAACAACCCTGGAAGGCAAACTTGGTGTTCTTGATGAGAGTGATTGGCAGCCGATAAAGAACATCAAAGACCATTTCATTCAGTTGATCGGAGCAATCTCAGTGTTTCAGTACGACAAGAGGTCAGGGTCACTGTTGAGGTTTGTGGAAGTGTTTAACGGCGATACCCGAGTCGATAACGGGACCTATTACCGGCTCGACTTGACAGCTGAGGACGGTGTAGTCACCAAAAAATACCAAGCAATTGTGTTGGATAGGGATTATTTCAACTTGATTTCGTTTACTCCTTTAGAGCATTAGCCTAAAATTAAAAAGGGTGGTCACTTGTTAAGAGTTCAATGTGACCAAACTTCTTTTAGTATGATTTGAAGAATAATTACCTCAAATTTGGAGAATCAAGTTATAAAGATTTGGAACTATATATTGTTATTTCTAACTTTTTCAATAACTTTTTCATGTGATAGACACATGAACGAAAGAAGCAAAAAATTTCAATTGAAAAGACGGAGAAAGACGAGTCTTGCAATTGGCACACGAGTATGACACATTGATAAAGATTGCTCAAGAACACACATTGATTGCTCAAGAACTAATAGTTGGCACTTGGCACACTCAAAACTGTCTTTCGTGTTGCTGAGGCCTCGACCATTTTTACTAACCCGGCCCCACTTTATGAGATATCAATCACTAATGTTTGTTTACATTTTGAGCAAAAGAACAACAAAAAAAAATGTATTCTCCTTCTCTTTACATTTTCTCTCCTCTCCTCTCCTCTCCTCCTTCCTTTATATATTAGCTTATACCATACGCTTAGGGTGATACTTATAGCATTCACAATGAGGTTGGTAAAATGACTAAATAGTCATTTTCTTAGCAACCCAAATGTTGTCATTTTAACTCATTGCTATAATATTTTGCTAGAGATAGTACCCAATTATAGCAAGCTACTACAATTTTTTGATTAGTGTCTGTTTGGTAAAAATTATTTTTGAAAGTTCACTTGGTGTATAAAACATTAGTGAATGATTAGACCTCCAATTTCAAAATTACCAACACAAGCTTATACTCAAATAATAAATGTGCGGAATGATAAGTATAAGCAATGCCCAAAACACAAGCAGCAATTAAAAGGCAAGAGTAAGGGTTAGAGAGATGCAAACACAAAGATAACACTAGCACATGTTATTAAGGAGGAAACCGAAGAACTTAGCGAAAAACCTCTCTGCCGCCCTCCAAATGGTAAAATGTTCCACCAGAAAATAAAATTGGGATACATAAATAGCAATAAACCCTCCAAGCCTAATCTACCCGATGCACTTAAGCCCTCCAAGCTTCTTGCTCCAACAAGGTTAAGCCTAATCGTGTCTTCTCTAACTTTCTGAATCCCGCAATAAGCCCATTGTATCAACCAAATGAATTGGCCCTCTCTGAATTGCTTCCTAAGCACCAAATAACATTCTCACTAATATGGGTATGGTGAGATAAGGATTTGGCTAAAGGTTCTCTCAAGGGTATGTCAATGAAGAGGGTGAAAGTAGAGAAATCTGGAGAATCAAATGTTCAAATTGTGGATGAGTCAATCTTGTTTTTCTCTAGGGTTTATCTCTCAAAATCCTCTCTGGAAGCTCTCAACATTTCGTGGGTATAAGGGTATTCATAGTAGGGTATGTAAGGAATGTGAAAAGTCACTTTTCTGCAAAACAGGGGGTTCTGGCGACTCACTCGCGAATGGGACAAGTCACAAGTTTCAGTCGCGATATAACTGACTGGCCAAACTGTCCTTTTTTGTCCTGTAATGCTCCAGCTGTCGTGACCCTTCAGCTTTTTGCATGCTTCACACATGTGGCATTTTGCCGAGTCATCAGTCGCGAGTCACTCGCAAGCTCCAATTGTGAGAATGCTCTTGAACGCACGCGCACACACTTGAATTCTTCACACTCTCTCTCACACACATCCCTTACATGATTTTCACCTAAATATAGGGTATCCAATTGCTGAATTACAAGCAAATTTGGCACGGAATAAAACCAACACATGGTTGAATAAATTCAACCTTACAATTTTTGCCAACTTATTTTACTATTTAGCTTATTTTTGCTACTATTCATGAGGCCCACTGCATTTTTTGATACTATTCATGGGTCCTACTATACAATTTCAGCTAACTTTTACCTTTATTTACAGTACTTTAAGTAAAAAGTTTTCAATTTATCATCTTTTCAAAATCTTCTTTTCAAGTCCCCATGACCATGTGAGCACTACTCCATACTGAAGTTTTGCTCCAATTTTTCCCGTACCCAAAACATTTAGATCATGAAAAATGGTGTGAATGGTGGCAAGGAATAACAAAAGCTAAAGAGGAGAGACAATAACTACAGAGAAGATAGACAGCGTTAAGGCATGGTGACAATGCAATGGATTTTTTATCTACAGTACTTTAAGTAAAAAGTATTCAATTTATCATCTTTTCAAGTCCCCATGACCATGTGGGCGCTACTCCATATTGAAGTTTTGCTGCAATTTTTCCCGTGCCCATAACATTTAGATCATGAAAAATGGTGAGAATGGTAGCAAGGAATAACAAGCTAAAGAGAAGAGACAATAACTACAGAGAAGATAGACAGCGGTAAGGCATGGTGACAATGCAATGGATTTTTTATAGGTTATTCTAGTCATTCTTCAATTGATTTGGAAACATAGTTTCTATTTTACACTAGTGTTTTCTAAAAAGCTACTTCTTACTGCATTTTGGAATAGTGCTTTTTTGTCATTTTCAAAAACATGATTTTTAATAAAATGCAAAGCCAAACACATGACCTCAAGTGTTTTTGTTGGGAAAATTTAGACCCCGGTTGATAGAATTAACAAGTTTTAAATCCAAGTTGTTAATTATATTTATTATGAATAAATTTTGTTAAAACCAACAAACATCAATATCATGTCAAAATCATGCACAACGGAATAGTAAATAAAACAAGATATGATGACCCAAGAAAACCAATGAAACAAATTAGTTTCACAGTAAAAAAACTGGGGAGAAACCTTCCTAAAAAGCAATTCTCTATAGTAAAGAGAAGTTTCAGATCTAGTACAAAACCTTTGTCCCTAAACTCTACAATCCTCGAAGATGAACTTACAGCAGAAACCTTCTACCGCTTCAGAACCTCTGAACTCTTCAATATATGAACACCACATTTTTGCACGGATCCCAGTACGTGACTAACCAATAATACACAGCTCCCAGTACGTGACTAACTCACCAACTTGAAGAAGATTGTTGGCTGCAAAGTTCTTCACTTCATCAACAATGAAGATCAAAAAGCACTTGATTACAAAACCCTAAGGCACAAAAACGTAGTTGCTTTTTGCAGAGAAAATAAGGCACTCGGTCACCTTTTGCAAGTGTTCTCCTTGTATTCTCATATGTGATGACCTTTAAAATAAGCCTTATATATGTCTAGAACTGTAAGAAAAAAAACTCTACACAAATATATAAGCATAGGCCGAAAATCAGATCTGAAAATTCTGATTTCGTAGATCTCAATAGATATTATATCTGTCGAGCAGCTGTCGAGACCTCGATAGATATATCTGTCGAACTATCTGTCGAGTTTTAATAAACAACACTTCTTCACTTGTTTCTTGGACAGATTTGCATGGCTGCAATACTAGACTTGAACTCTTGTTCCTTGAAGTACTAAACTCATCCTAGATCTATCCAATTACAAGTAAAGTTCGTTTTGTCAAAAGATTAGTCAATTTACATAATATATGTCTCTAACAATATCCACATATGCCCTAATAATTTTCTTCCAATAATGTGTGTTTTAGTTTAGAAAACATCGCGCCAAATGGAACATTATGCAATATGCTGCTATTAATGCGAAAAAAGTGATATTAGGCAAATTAGAATCAATAATAGCTTACCAATTAGGATTTGTTGTGAAATTATTGTGAGTATTATATTACTCTTATTTTTTTAACCCAAATTCTTGTGCTTCTCAAACTAAGGTGTTCAACATTTTTATAAGGTTGTAAAAATAGATTAGTTTAGTTTATAATTTAAATAATAATCAAAAAGTATATATCCCGTGACCACCTAACATTTGTGTGGAGCCACCCCGATTGTGATGTTTTGGACCTTTTTGATAACCTAGTATAATACTAGTAGGTTCATTGGGTTGTGACTACCATACACAAAAGGGAAAAAAAACAAAACAAAACCAAAAAAAAATAATAATAATAATGAAGGAGAATATTTTTTTGGTAGTTCTGGTAGCATTAACGAACAGAATAAACAAAAACGGAATTCAGATAACTACGCATCTTATAATACAGATCATAAAACAAAAGTAAACATAAGTCCATGTACGAACTGTCAAAATACATAATCTTCTAACCCAAAGCTGGACGTATAAGCTTTAAGCATATTTGTTTGCTTCACGTAGTAGCTCATCTGGAAGAATCTAGCTAATGAGGGTAGGGAGGTAAACAAAGGAGAATTTCCCATTTGGTTTTTATTTATGAGAAATGTTAACGAGTGCCCAAAGGGCACTTATTAATAATCTATTTTAAAAAAATTTTGATACTATTTTTATGAGAACTGAAAAAAACTGTCTAAATATTAAATTTTTTTTTCATTTTCTTTAAATGAATTATTTTCCTCAAACTTAGATTGCTCAAGAACTTAGAATTGGCACTTGGCACACTCAACATTATCTTTCCTGTTGCTGAGGTCTCAACCATTTTACTAACCCGGCCCCACTTTATAAGATAGCAATCACTAATGTCTGTTTACATTTTGAGCTAAAAACCAACAAAAAAAAATGTCTTTTCCTTCTCTTTACATTTTCTCTCCTACTTCGGTGTCCGTTAACCACAATTTTTTTTTACTTTTTTTGACAAAATTATTGTCCTTTTTTTTGTAGTTTATGTCAATTTTTTAGTTTTGTAGATCCTATTTGGTGTTTTTTTTTAACTTTTTCTATAAAAAAAAAAATTTTGTCTTTCATTTTCTTTTTCTTGAATTTTTTTTTTATTCAGTCAGTCAAGTCTTAATGGCTTTAGTAGTATACAGAGGGAAGAAATTATTGCAATCACAGTGAATTGAGTTTGGGTTTTATCTGCAGGTTGGGTTCGTGGCGGGTAGCCGGCCGCTCTCAATAATTCTCAATGTTTAGCAACTTCTCAATGTTTACCCCTTCATATAATTCTGTACTCTCAAAGAACTTCTCAATGTTTAGCAACTGCAGCTACTCAAACCAGTCAGGTTTTTATTCTTACTCCTTTGGAACTCATCCTTCAATTGTTTATTTATTTCTGAGCAAAATTACACTTTTCTTCTTACTCAAACATTTCATCTCCCATGCCTTGAAGAAATTACACAGCAATTGAGCAGCAACCAAAGACATGAAATTAAGTAAGAAGGGGAAAAAAAGAAAAGAAGAAGGCCACCTCATACACATATGAACAAATATATATATATATATATATATATACACCCGCATGAAGAAAGACACATCCTTAAATTTATTTCTTGTAGCATATACAAAGGATTAGCGTATTAAAAATTCTCCATATTCTTATTGATGTTGTTTGGTCCTGGGTTTTCTTGTCAACCTTGAGTTTACGGAAGTAGAGTGTCTCCTTGCTTCTCTTATACCTGTCTTCTAAATTCCTATAAAAGCTAATTTTAATGTACTTACTAAATTCCAACAGTCTATTGTGATGGTCGACTTAAATTAATTATGGGTAACTTGTTGTTTCTTGTGGTGAGTATTTAGTTAATTTGAGAAACAGGGTAATTGGAGATGCTTCATGCGCATGCAAACTTTAGGGGACTGTTGAAGATTATCCACATTCTTTATATTGTTCATGGAGTTGTGGGAATGTGAGAACGTTCATATTTCGTGAAAAAAAAATCCTTCAGTTTCTTTGGAGTGACTTCATGGTTATTTGCTATGCAGGAACAATCTGCTTGTATCTGCAAATTTGACATTGTTTCTGTGCGTAATATCTACCTTCAGTTTGAAGAGGTTAGTTTCCCTGCCCTGTATGAAATATGATATCCAAAATCATTGAGCTGTATCAGCTGCAACTGTTCCCACATCCCTGCAATTTTGCTTTGACTGTTTTGGAAGTATTGTCAACAGAACTTGATAGATTAATTGCGTCATATTCTATGCATTTTTCCTTTGGCCTAGTATCATCCTATTTGAGTTTTCAATTTGATTAATTTATTCATTTAGTATATGTAAATTCACCTAATTAGATATATGCAAATGAGGGGAGAAAATAGAATAATATTGAAAATTTGTTAGGGTGAATGAAAATAAGATAGAAAAAGAAAAAAAAATGACTACTGGTTTTGTTCCATTCCTTCTCATTTCTGCAAATTTTAATCAATTTGTAGCTCCATCAAAGCTGGAAGTGATTCTCATCTCCGTCAGTCCTCTTCAGATTATCTTTTATTTCATTTAGAGCATCATTCATTTGAGCCAACACATCTGTAGGAATAAACATCATACAGGTAATCACTTTGCATGATAGATGAACTTGTCTATTTATGATCTAACTCCCAACAAAAAAGATCAAATTTTTGTTTCGAAGTTGCTGATAAGGAAAATTTGCTGTGTTTAGATCTGTAATACGATGTTGCTGTAGCCTTAAAATTAGCTAAACAAATGATCTGTCTTTGAGTTTGGATTGATTTGGAGACAGATCTGTTTTCTGCAAGCATTCTGATTGAATTCAGGTGAAAACAAATTTATGCCTCTTGCCAGACTTACCCCCTCTTCATTTTTTAGATCTCAGTATAGATTATAGGCTGGGAACAAAGTATTTGAGCTTCTTGTGTTTGCAATGGGCCAATATTAAATGTCTAGTTATTCAAGAAGATGGTGGAGATATCGCTCCAGCATCACCTAAGATTGACAAAAAGATGGTATCTATTTGTTTAGTATAGCAAGAAAAGGGCAAACACTTATTTCTTTTGGTGAGTGCTTATTGTGATATTTTGGTATTTCTTTACTTGCTATGAGAAACTACATGAAGTATAATTTTTGAAAATTTAGCTAAATCCTGCTATTTATTTTTGGTAGATAACTATTCAAAATATAGATGTCAGTGAAGAGCTGAAAGCTTTAATAGCTCCAGCAATACTGCCACGATCATTTTTAAGCCTACAGGTAACTTGACTACATAAGTAATTTCAGAATGCAATCCTTGATTGCCAACTTTGCTTGCAACCTCATGCATCTAAATAGGTCCCATTAATAGTCACCATTTAAACAGCTTTGTTATCTGTGAACCTTGGCCAATAATAGGCTAGCTTAATATTTTAACATTACTATTTACTTAGTGTGGTACATGTTATATCTTAGCCATGCTCTTGGCTTTAATCGATGACTCTGCAGATATTAGTCATTTCTAAGCTTGTTTGCTACTGAGACAGCAGTTAGGTTGTGTAAAAATCTTGCAGTATATCAGTGCTTTCAGAGCTCAGATCCTTGTAAGTAGAATTGTTTTTTTGAAAAATTTTGTGATTTGCTCTAGCGAGATTTTTTTCAATGGAAATTTTTCAGCAATTACACAATTACATAATTACAATCTTATTACCAATTACACAATTACAATCTTAATACAAATTACATTTTCAAGGATTTTGTTGCCAATAAAAAACCCGAAGTTAATAGTAAGTAGTTGGACTCTATGTTGGTTACATCCTTTTATGGTTTCTTGGAAGAAAAATGCTACAATTACAAGAGGACTCTTTTCGTAAATTGTCATACAGCCAGTGTGAGTTGTGAAAATGCGGGTCTACTTTAGAGAAGTTTTGGAAAAAATTGTGATCTCCTATTGTTCTACTTGGAAGTAACTTATGGATACGACAAGACTTGCTTCATCGTTCCCCCTGCCTACAAAAGGTAGAGTGCAGGATTGCAAGGGAGTTCAAAACATTGAACACAAAAGAGGAAAAAAAAAAGTATTTTTTGCTGATGAGAAACAAAGTTGCTGACATAGGCTTACCTAGGATGCTTGTTCAGTTTAGGCATGTCCACAGGTTGGACTGGGTCAATTTTGGACCCAACCCGGATTTGACCCATCAGCATCGGGTGGAGGGCAAAGGAACCCAAAACTAATTGTCGAAATCAATCAGTCAAGTTGGTTTCGAGTGAGGGTAAGGGTTGGTCAGTTGCCAGAATCTCAAAACGTCACCAAAAACTATCAAGCTTCACCGGAAACTGCATTTTTTCACCAAAATATGCATTTTTAACCTGAATTTCGCTAAAAATTGTTGGGATTTGGATGGAAATTGATAAATCCCACTAGAGCTAGTCGAGATCTCGCTAGATCTAGCTTGATTTTGTCGGATTTCTTATATAGCTCCAGTCGGGTTCGAGTTGCTCGGGTTTTGGAAAAGAGAACTCGCCACTCAACCCATCAGCATTGGTTCTTGGAATTGAATACGACCGACTGGAGCTTCAATTCGAGCTAGAATCGGGTCAATGTTAGGTGGGTTGGTCGGTTTTTCGAGCTCTGGTCGAGTCTGGACACCCCTAGTTCAGATTAACTTGTGGTTGCTGCACAAAAGCTGGTCACCTTAACCAGTTATACCCATTTATGGAGGAGATTCAGGATCTAAAGTTAAAATGAAAACCACAAAACAAGTAGCTACTCCTACTACAATTGGGCTTCTTTTAAGCCAGCTAACCAAATAGACATGGCAAAGCGGGTCAGAATCTGCTTACCCAACCCGACTCGAAAAATACTTGACCTAAACCTGAGTTTTCTAACCCGAAACAAAAACGGGTTGACCCATGACCCTACCCGATTTTTTTGCGGGTCAACCCGACCTGACCCGGATAACTTGTGACCCAACCTGTTACCAAAAAAAAATTCACTAAAAAAATATTTAGACTACATATTTAAAAAAAAACAAAACAAAACAAAAACAATTCTGCCAATTCTCATTTGATTTGACTAGACACTTCACATTTCACGCTAGTACATTAATACTATGTTACATAGTAACACGTACACTATTTTATGAGTTTGAGTTATGACTTATAACTTAACAAAACTCAAGTTTCTTTATTTTTTGAGAATTTAATAAAAATAAAAAAATTCGTGACCTTATTTTTTATAAAAAAAAAAAGACAAAAGACAAAAGTCACAAAAGTCCAAACCGTGTGCTCACAGCTCACTCACAATTCACAAAGCACCCTAAACACTGTAACACATACCCTAACACAGTGAGACGGTGACACACCCAAGACTCCAAGAGCTTTCATTCACACCGCCCCCACTGCGTGCTCCTCTCCGCCTCACTCTTTTCTCTTTTTCTCTTCTCTTCTATCAGTCCTTCAATCTTCAGAGCAAGCTTCCTCTTTCTCGCCATATATGATCCACACCTCCACACACCACTCCACTGCTCTTCTCTCTCACTTCACTTTTCTTTTTCTTTTTATTTTTATTTTTTATTTTGTCGGAATATATACTTTTTGGTGCTTCTTAAAATCTATCTCTTTTAAAGTTGTAAATTTGTAATGCATTTTGGCAGTGTGTTATTAACATTGAATACTTCACTTTTTCCATCATAAATTCATGACTATAAAAAAATTTCAGTCGTACTCAAAACTATCAGATTTGGAAAGATATTAACAAGTGAAATTTTTTTTTTTTTTTTTTTTGAGAAACAAACACACACACACACATGTAAGGGAGAGGAAAAGGGGTTCTAACACAAAGGCACATCACAACTCCACTCAAAAGCCATGGTAACTTTTAAGGAAGGGTGAGGCAAGTTATACTACATACAACACACTCTCTTAAACAATGTGGGACAATTACCCATTCTTTTTTTTTTAGAAACAAACACACACACACACACACACACACATAAGGGAGAGGGAAAGAAGTTCTAACACAAAGGCACACCGCAACTCCACTCAAAAGCCATGGTAACTTTTAAGGGAGGGTGGGGAAGTGGAATAATGGCATTAAGTGCTCATTTTCTTAATTGATTTTATTCATTCTCTTTCACAAGGTTGCCATTGATTTCTTTTTGTAATTAAAATTTAAAAAAAAAAAAAAAGTTTGGTCTAAAATACGGGTCAACCTAACCTGACCCGCAACCTGATTAACCCACTTAAAAATTGACCAGTTTTAACCCGTGACCCGACTAGCCCGCAGACCAGACCAGAACCCGACCCGACCCGACCCGCTTGTTTTGCCATGTCTACAACCAAAGAATTCCACCTCGATTCCCCTGAAATATTTTTGCCTTTCCCAAATGATAAGGAGAAAAACAAATTAGGTCAAAAGAAATTGCCATTTTGGAGTTTTATCATTATATCACTAACGATAAAGCTGATAACATCAGTACTAGTGGTGGCAGCAAAATCTCTAGCCAAGCCTGGCTATCCTAACAAGTGTGGCGATTTAGAAATTCCATATCCATTTGGCTTAAATGAAGGTTGTTCCCTGGATGAGAAATTTCTCATCACTTGTAACAACAATAAAGTAATAAAATCAAATAAAGTTACTGATAAAAACATATCTATTAAGGATCATGAGATGCGTGTCTGGCAGCTTGTACCCCAAGACTGTTACGATCAGACTGGTAATTATGTAAAAAGCAACACAGCCAGCATGCTCCATGCAGCCATGTACACCATTTCCAACACCAAAAATAAGTTCACTATTGTGGGCTTTGACACTTTGCAAGCCTTAATGGGTTCCAAAACGGAGAACGTGAGTCCTTCAATGGGTGCATGCCTATGTGTAGAAGCCTTAGCAATGTAGTCAATGGCTCATGCTCTAGAATTAGGCGTTGCGAGATGACGATTCCCAATGGATTAAAATATATGTGGGTGGAAGTATATGGCTTTCACAGTCACATTTGTTTGGGACTTCAATCCTTGTGGCTATGCTTTTGTTGTGGAACAAGGCCGGTTCAATTTCTCCTCTAATTTTCTCAAGAACATTCCAAATGAAACTCTCCCAGTGGTGCTTGACTGGGCAACTGGAAATGAGAAATGTGGAAAAGTAGCTCAGAACAAAATAAAAATTGCATGTAAGGGAAAAAGTAAATGCTATGACCTTTATACCAAGTCAGGATACCAATGCAAGTGCGAGCAGGCTTACGAAGGAAACCAATTCTTCCATGATAGTTGCCTAGGTATTACTCCATACATTGTATGTATATGTTTTAATTTTGCTTATGACCATAGCAACTATAGGATTCATAATTATATTCTCCACTTGATTGGCAGACATTAATGAGTGTAAGCTTTCAAGTCTCCATAATTGCACAAGTGCAAAAAACTGTGTCAACATAATAGGGTGTTCTACATGTCATTGTCCAAAGTGGTACCTTGGGGAAGGAAGAAAAGATGGTGAAGGTAGCGTTGCAGATACCTTACCATTATTTAAGATTGTCTTAGGTAAGTAAATTTATGAAAATTTATTCCTAATCTGCTAATCAAGTGGAGAATATAATTATGAACCCCATAATTACTATAGAAATAAATTTTCATAAATATACTTACCTAAGACAATTTGAAATAATGGTAAGGTATCTACAACGTCCCCATGGTACCACTTTGGACAATGACATGTATAACTCCTATGTTGACAATTTTTTGCACTTTTGCAATTATTGAAACTTGAAAGCTCGCACTCATTAATGTCTAAGAATCAAGTGGAGAATATAATTATGAACCCCATAGTTACTATAGTCATAACCAAAATTAAAACATATATATATATATATAATATATGGAGTAATACCTTGACAACTATCATGGAGGAATTGGTTTCCTTTTTAACCCTGCTTGCACTAGCATTAGTATCATGACTAGCTTGGTATAAAGGTCATAGCATTTACTTTTCCCCTTACATGCAATTTTTGTTTTGTTCTGAGCTTCTTCTCCACATTTCCCATTTCCAATTGCCCAGTCAAGCACTGCTGGGAGAGTCTCGTTTGGAATGTTATTGAGATAATTAAAGGAGAAACTGAACTGGCCTTGTTCCACAACAAAAGCATAGCCGCAAGGATTGAAGTCCCAAACAAATGTGTGACTGTGAAAGCTATATATGTCCACCTTCAAATATTTTAATCCATTGGGAATCGTCATCTTGCAACACCCAATGCTAGAGCATGAGCCATTGACTTCATTGCTAAGGCTTCTACACATAGACACACACCCACTAAAGGACTCAAGTTCTCTGTTTTGGAACCCATTAAGGCTTGCAAAAGTGTCACAACCCACAACAGTGAACTTATTTTTGGTGTTGAAAATGGTGTACATGGCTGCATGGAGTATGCTGGATGTGTTGCTTTTTACATAATTACCGGTCTAATCATAACAATCTCGAGGTACAAGTTGATCCTTAATAGATATGTTTTTAATAGTATCTTTATTTGATTTTGCTACTTTGTTGTTGTTAACAAGTAATGAGAAATGTCTCATCTAGGGAATAGCCTTCATTTAAGCCAAATGGATATGGAATCTCTAAATCTCCACTTTTGTTAGGAGAGCCAAGCTTGGCTAGAGATTCTGCTGCCACCACTAGTACTGATGTTATCAACTTTATCAACAGTGATATGATGATAAAACTCCAAAATGGCAATTTCTTTTAACCTAATTTTTTTTCTTCCCATCATTTGGGAAAGGCAAAAATAATTCAGGGGAGACAAGGTGGAATTCTTTGGTGGGCTGGCTTAAAAGAAGCCCCAATAAAAGTAGGACTAGCTACTTATTTTGTGGCTTTCATTTTAACTTCAGATCCTGAATCTCCAAATGGGTATGACTGGTTAAGGTGACCAACTTTTGTGCAACAACCACTAGTTAATATAAACTAGGGGTGTCCGGACCTAACTGGAGCCCCAAAAGCCGCCAACCCACCTAACTTCGACCTGATTCTAGCCTAAACTAAAGCTTCAGTCGGCCGGTGGTAGGTATTCGATTCCAAGAACTGACGCTGATGGGTTGAATGGTGAGTTCTCTTCTCCAAAACCCAAGCAACCTGAACTCGGCCAAGGCTATATAAGAAATCTGGCAAAATCAAACCGAATATAGCGAGATCTCGACCAGCTCTGGTGGGATTTATCAATATCTGTCCAAATCCCAACAATTTTTAGCGAATTTTGTAGATTCCAATGAAAAAAAATGTAGATTCCGGCAAAAAAGTGTAGTCCCAACGAAGCTTTATAGTTTCTAGTGACGTTTTGCAGATTTCAGCAACCAACCAACCCATGTAGGTATGTTATACGTAAAGCCAAGTGGAGCAAGTCAGTTTGGGTCAATTATCCACCGTCAATAATAACTATTTCTAACATATATTGAACCTACTCCACAAAGCAAGTCTTAAATATTTTCTTAACAAAAAAAAAATTATTGGACCAAAAACAAAGAACTAGAAAAGAGTGTGTGATTTTTGGGTTTTATGTAAGTAATAAATATTTTGAAATTTTTCTAATAATTAGATAATTAGAGGAATGAAAATTTGAATCTTCAATATTTTCATTAATAATATCAAGAAGTGCAGACTGAAACACTACAAGAAAAAAGCTCTATTGCAACGAATTTTTTGTTGCAATAAACTCAATGTTGTTGCAATAAACACATATCGCAACAAAAAAAATTTCATAGCACACTGTTGCAACAAAGTCAGCGGCAATGGGTTATCGCAGCAAAAATTTCTTCGCAATAAATTTGTTGCAATAAATGATTTTTAATAATTTTAAAATTAGCATATTGCAACAAAACAATATGAGAAAAAATCGCATTCAATTCGACTCTATCTAGAATAATTAGCTTTATGTTAAGTTTGCTAGGGGCATTTGAGCAAGTTTACAAAACTAAGTGCAAAGAAAGTATCAAAAGTGTAAAAAAGTTAAGTAGTCTACTGCCACACACTAAGCAGGTTAATGGCAGCACTTATTCTGTTGCCAAAAAAATGGTGAAAGAAGAAATAACTCATTTTTCCTTTTATACATACATACATACATACATATATATATATATATATATATATATATATATATTCTTGGTTAATGACTGTTCTTTGCAACTCGTCTTTGTCCATCTTTTCAATTGAAAATTTTTCTTCTTTCGTTCATGTGTCTATCACATCTCATTCACTGAATTTGTTTCCACCATCATAAATGGAAAATTCTCCTTTGTTCATGTAGTGGATTATCTTGAAGAATCTAGCTAATGAGGGTAGGGAGGTAACAAAGGAGAATTTCCCATCTATGATAGTGGAAACAAATTCAATGAATGAGATATGATAGACATAGGAACGAAAGAAGCAAAAATTTTCAATTGAAAAGACGAAGAAAGACAAGTCGCAGAGAACGGTCATTAACCATATATATATATATATATATATATGTATGTATGTATGTATGTATGTATGAAAGGAAAAACGAATTATTTCTTCTTTCATCATTTTTTTGGCAACAAAATGAGTGCTGCCATTAACCTCTTTAGTGTGTGGCAGTAGACTACTTAACTTTTTTACACTTTTGATACTTTCTTTGCACCTAGTTTTGTAAACTTGCTCAAAAGCCCCTAGCAAACTTAACATAAAGCTAATTATTTTAGATAGAGTCGAATTGAATGTGATTTTTTTCTCATATTGTTGGTTTTTTTTTTTTTTTCAAACTTAGATTGCTCAAGAACACACATTGATTGCTCAAGAACTTACAGCTGGCACATGGCACACTCAACACTGTCTTTCGTGTTGCTGAGGTCTCAGTCATTTTTACTAACCGGGCCCCACTTTATAAGATAGCAATCACTAATGTCTGTTTACATTTTGAGCAAAAAACCAACAAAAAATGTCTTTTCCTTCTCTTCACATTTTCTCTCCTACTTCTATCTACTTCTACTTCTAGTAACAATATAAAAAGAGTGATTGAGTTAGTCTACAGTGTTTTTGTTTAGTCAAGTTTTGTCTTCTTGAAGAGAACAACAATTCAGTCAAAATAAAAGATTAACTCAAAACACAACTCAGTGACTCACCATTTATTGCTTTTTATCTTCTTCTTCTCTCTGCACAAGATTTTTTTCTTCTCTCTTTTCCTCCCAAACCATCGATCTATACTGTGATTTCAACTCCTTCACAACCCAGCCTCAGCACTGATCTTTCTCTACTAATCTAGATCAACAAAAATTTGGAACTCAAGAACATTTGCAACCGATCTACATGAGAGAAGAGCCAAAAAAAAAAAAGAGGATCTCTGTGGGTCGGTGGATGTGCGAGAGATAGACAGTTGCAGGTTTGAAACTCCGTGTTATTTACTTATTTTTCTGGTACTACAAAATCATGGTTGTTGGGAAAAATGTTGTATGTGTATTGTGTACAAATATTTTTCATTTGCCTTTTTTTTTTTTTTTAATATGGATGTCTTATATATCTATTTGTTTTCAGATGAGTTGAGTTTTTTTTTTTTTTTTTTGGGTGATGTGTTGGATTGAATAGTTTCTTAAAAATGAACTATTATGGCTATAGATTCTTCTGTGTGGTGGTGTGTGTAAAGTTGAAATAATTTTGAATTTGCTATTTTTAATTGTAAAATTAAGGAATTGAGGTGCTTTCCTAGTACTGGAATTCGTGTTTGTTGTACATATATGCTGATTGATGAAAACTTCCAATGTTAAATAGCTAATCTAAGTTAAACTCTCTGTTTCTTATAAAAAAATAAATAAATAAAAAATTAAAAACAAATAGCTACTCTAAGTTTGTGCATAGTCAAAATTCTTATATTACTGTCATTAGTAATTTCGTATTGTATGACATATTTGTATATGATTTAATACTTTTTCAAATAGAAGCTTTATTTTAATTTTCTCATCCAAGAGGCAGCATGTGCCTCGCATGTGCCATCCAAACCAGTTCAAATGAAAAGACGGAGAAAGATGAGTCTTACAGTTGGCACACATTGATGAAGATTGTTGAAGAACACACACTGATTGTACATGTAACATCCAGATGAGATAGAGTTTGCTGAACTGAACTTTGACTGCTCATAACTGTTTATAGCAGTACTGACCTGACTCCAATCTTTTCCACTAAAATCTTGTAAGGTTTGACACCCTTTTATTTGTTTGAGAGTTTCTACCAAGAATACATGCTATGCGAGTCCCATTGGACTAGTTAGTTTGAATGCTAAACTGGGTTTTGATCCATTCACAGTGACTTAAAATTAAAATCATGAATATCAAACCAAGTCTAAACCAAAGACCACGATAAACACAATTATGCAAAAAAATTATTGCAGAAAATTGAAAAACCAGGAAAACAATTTGCTTTGATTCTTAAACCCAATCCATGTTATACAATCATGATATTGAAGTAGACAGTGAAAGCAAACACCACAACACTATGTTAAGAAATCAGAGCCATACTAAGTAGTTGGAATTACATAGAATTATAACAAAATCTAATAAGGGAAATAGAAACCATAAAGCAAAATAATGGGGCAAAAAAGAACTAAGATGTAGAGATACCTGAACCAAAGCAGGCAAGTTCTGTCAGTATTTATACATCGCGTAGAAAAAAAGACAGGAAGGAAGGAAATCAGATAGGCAGCCGTTACTGCGAAACAGTGGAGCAGGAAGGTGGGTAGCTTTCAAACTCTCTGTTTTCTCACAATACCTGAAGGCTTTAACTTCTTTCCCCCCACCCCCCCCCCCCCCCACCCTTTAAGCTTCCCACCACGTTACAATCTTCAAACTCTCTGTCTCCTCACATTTCTATTTGGTCACGCAAAACCCTAAAGGCTTCAACGTTATTTTTCTTTTTTTCTTTTTTTCTTTTTTTTTTTCCTTTAAGCTGAAAAGACTCACGCAAAACCCTGAAGGCGTCAACATTTTTTATTTATTTATTTTTCCTTTAAGCTGAATTGAAAAGGCCTTGGATTGGGCACGTTTACTATCCGTTTCCGGGGGTCTTCTTGCACAGTTGAAGCTCTCAGCCCGCTATTCCTGACTAAAGGAAGGAATAGAATAAGGGCTGCCCATATAAAACGTTTTCGCTTCGCATTTCTCGCTCATTTCTTGTTTGTTTAACTACTTCGAGTCCCCAAAACCTATAATCTATACCGTATGGAGCCATCGTCGCGTATAACAGCTGTAACTGCCACTTCAGCTTTGTAGAGGTCACCACTCCTCGTCTGAAGCTACAGCTACGCCCCATGTCAGCATTCGAAAACAGGAGAGATCAATAAATAAGAGATGAGCTGGATTACTTATACAGACTTATTATAGGGTTATAGTGAAAGTAAATAAATAAATAGTTGGCTGAATTTATTATAAAGTGATAGTAGAAGTAAATAAATAAGTAGTAGATTGTATTTATAGGGCTAAGATTTATAAGGCTGAAAATTGTAAAAACCATTTTAAAATTGTAAGACAAATCATATTTTTTTTTAAAATGGCGTGGCAGCTGATGTGGCACAACACGAGAGTAGTAGTAGCATTAAACACTACACTTCAGCTTTTAGTAATATATAAATATAGATATAGATATAGATTCCCCTTTTCCAAATCAAAATTGGATTTACATTTCATTTTTTCTTGGCAAAACTCAAGGTTTTTTCTACCTTTTATTTCTTTTCCCATTTTTATTCTTTAAATAGTTCTATTGTCTACTTGAATATCAAATTAGTGTGTAACCCCGTGCATATGCACGGATACATTTAAAAACAATCACATATTATATATATGATTATATTTTTTATGGTTTATTATATTGGACTCCTCGTTTTCTACATTAAATTAACTAATTTGACACAAAATTTTAAAAATTTAGATTAGATGGGACACGTGGAACAAAATTAAACTCTAATTGAAATTCAATTTTTACCTATATTAACTCACTTGGCACAAAATTCTAAAATTTAACTTAAATGAGACATATGGCGTAAAATTAGACACTAATTAAATTTCAATTGAAAATTTAATTGGATTTTCTCTTGCTTTACCTATTATTATATATATAGATAAGTATTTAAGTATTTGCTACAACAAGTTGGAGCAAACTATTTGTGATGCCTTCAAAATTTAACTATAGTTTTATGCAAAACTTGAGACCAACATACTATTAGGCAAAAATTTTCCGTACATCACACGGATTTTCAACTAGTTTAACATAAAGGCAGTAGTGGTAGTCCCCTGTACAGTTTAATTCACGCTCATCCAAATATAGAGGATATACAACAAAGGAAAACTATGATATAGCATAAAAGATAAGTATGTCCAGATCTATAATATTGTGAACATATCACAATGAAATTTCACTGTAATGGTATTCTTTGTATACAATTGCGAGAAGAGAAACGGCTATGATATAGCAAAAGATAAGTATCAAACCCTTAAAATAATTTAGTGTCCCATCCTGCAAGAAGGAAAGCAGCAAATTACTTAGTTATCCACCGAAAAGCAACATCTCATGCATAAACCATGAAGATAAACTTAAGTTAAGATTTTGAAATTTTGGTAATTTACCATGGTATACTATTTGTAAATGACTTTTAGTACCTAATTATGTTGCCAAGGACCTTATAGCTCGATGACATAGCCAGTCTCCTTTATTAACCTCTCCCTTTTTTTTTTTTTTTAAGTATCAAATTGTCAAAAAAGTGCCTAGTTATGCTGCAGGAGGACCAACATAACTGAAGGTATGAAACAACCTATACGACAAGTAAGTTTGTAGCATTACTCACACACACACATGGGAATCACATGGTGTGCATAGACATCGTATTATAATAGAGGAATGAGGAAATCCAGGAGAAAGGGGTAGACGAAATAGAAGACTGAAGAAGCGCAAGAAGAACAGTGCACTTTTTTAACCATTTGTGACAGAGTAAAACCCTATCAGCCAATAGTGAATACTTCACTTCTAAGTCCAAAACCCTTATGGAATCAGGATGGAGCAAAGGGTACAATGAGAATGGGGGCCTTGTAAAGGAATTTTCAACTATCATTAACAATATTTAGTGGTGAACACGCATTATCAGCAAATAATAACATTGATGATCAGACATAATTAAGCACCAAAATCAAGGTGGGTTTACTATAAAGAATCCTTTTTTTCAATTCATAGCTACAGCCTCAAGGTTTCACAACTCTGTAAGGCAAGGTTAGATTTAGAAGTAGCTGGGAGAAGATGTGGGTTCCAACCTAAATTTTAAACTTATCAAGAAAAGTAACAGACATTCATGGCCAATAATAGTGGAGTGGAGTTGAGAGAGTAAGGCCTGATTCAAGGACATGAAACTGGCCTCATTAATTTCTAAGCAAAATGGAATATTTCTAAGATAGAACACATCTGAACTTCTATTTTTATTTTAAAAGGACATCATATTTGATTAGAAAAAATTGTAAATTTATACAGCTGATGGTGCATATAGTGCAGTTTAGAAGTACTAAAAACGAATGTAATTCAATACATGTTCATAAATTTGATGACTAAAATTCAGATAACAAACCTGCATCATAAATGCTCCCATTACTACTGTGATGAAGAGTACTGCAATCTCAAATAGTTCAAAATTCATGTCCATTGGTTTTCCCATAATCCAACCAACAAGTACGCACAAGGGAAGCTGCAATTGTTGAAATCAGAAAATTAACAGGACTGCTAATTTTAATGGATTATCATTAAAGAAAATCATTTGCTAAGTATATGTCATGGAAATGTTTTTTTTCCCCTAGCTCTAGTGTAAGACCAGACTAAAGGAAAATAAATGAAGGTAGTGATTGTAATTTCATTACATTTCTTGGTTGGTAAGTCAACACACTCTCAATAAGCAAAATTAACAACGACAATCCATTTAAATTTGAAAGCCTTACCACAAACATCAATATATGTGTAGATGATACAACAACAACTCCAAGTGTTTTGTCCTGCAAACAGATAAATCAACAGAATAAAAATTGAAAGAGAAAAATAAATAAAGAAAATCGATCTTTTTAGACTTCAAAGCACTCACAAGCATGTTCCTAATGGCAAAATTAATTGCACAGACATTTTCAGCAAGGGGAAGCAGGATGACAGGAATGAAAGCCTTTGAAACATTCATGGAGTTAGATGCTCCCTGAAAGTAGTCTATTCACAATCATCAACTGTTCACTCAAAAACATCTAATTGACTGTAAAAAAAAAATTCAACACAAAGAGGGTGTTAGATTATGAACATAAATGAGGAATGTTGAAACATATAATACTTGTAGTTAGAATTTTAGTGCAATGTCCTAAATATCATTACAAAGAATTTTTCAACTGGATTGCCTGTTAACATTTTAACATTTCCTGAAAAGTGGTTGCACAACTTGCGTCTTCCTACTCCTAGACAGGCACTTTTTTCCATGCATTGCACTAGCATTGCCGAAATGGATTTCACAAGTGATCTAATGCATGAAGCAATCACTAATCACCAAAGAAAAAAGGACAATGACCAAAAGAAAATCTTAATAATAATACATTCTCAGAGGGTAGAGCATTGTGATACCGTCATTCAACACACTCTAGCATAGCAAAAAAGTATGAATATTTGTTCTCTTCCATCATGTATCAAGATGTAAATGGCCTGTATGCAAAGCTCTAGAAGTATCTGATGTTTAATCTGTCTCCAATGGGAGGCAATGTTCACTAATACTATAATTTATACCAAAACTAGGGAATTCTCAGGAGAGGAACACATTGTAGCAGGAGTTTCCTAAATGCTTTTTTTTTTTTTTTCATGAAAGGAGTTTCTTAAATGCTTAGTCATATTAACATCTACCCTTTCCCAGTACCTTCCTAAGAGCCACTTTGCTGTAAACATAAGTTTTGTTATATCTAACATGTACTACTAACACATAGTCGAATAATAAAACATAATATATATGGTACAAAATGTGTACAAGTTTCATTCAATTCAAGGATTTCAAAATGTAGTAAAAATTTAGAATAAAAAACAGAAACGCAAAAAACATATATAGAAACACAAGAAGATGCAACGAAGCATGTCATATGAAGCATATGACAATCTGTAATCAAGGTTAGCAAGATGTGCTGTAAGTTGCATTTTGTCCAACTAAATTCTTGAATACTAAGATCAATATTTGAAAAACTATCCAAAAGGCGTACCAGTTGAAAAAGAAACTCATAAATAAAACAGAAGCATTACATAGCAGCATTGCGGAAGTATTACCTCAATGGCGTTAACAAGGTATCTTGAAAGTATGGACACCCACACAGTCAAAATAAAAAGACAGCCAATAGCTTCCAAATGTGTCATCTGAGGAGTATTTTCTTCATGACTGACTCCCTGCAACAACTGTGAGGCTTATGTTTTTTATCTGAGTTTCTAGACAAATTTTAACATGTTTGATATGCTATTACAAACTAAATATATAGTTTTTGTATATTTTCATGTGTATTAATTAAGAATATATACATTTAAAAATAAATATTTAGAGAACAAATAAACTCAACTTAACTCAACTCAACTTAACTATGCCTTATCCTGAATAAGGGGTTCATCACATGAATTCTTTTATGCCATTGAGCTGCCTTCTCTGTAAATGTATGGCCTATCAGATGCTTTATTAACACCTATAATGATGTTTCTTTTGGTCTTCCTCAAGTTTCTATACCAACTTTATTCATCGAAGAAAAAAGTTTCCATACCAACTTTTACTCAAATTAAGTCACCACCTATGGGTGCTAATATAACTACTCAGTTGTTTTGAAGTTCCAAATCATATGCCCAACAGCCTCATCACAAACACATCTATTTCATTTTCTATCATTTGTACTATTCCCACACAACCTCCCAGCATGGCAGCATATATATGTTTCCTCAACACTCATGTTTTGAATTTGTCGTTTCTCAACAGGCCAACATTCAATTTCATAAATAATTGGTGAAGTAATTATTTTTTTAGAAAAGTTTCCATTCAACTTGGTACAACTAATCACATAGCAATTATCTAGCAAGCTTACTCATGTGCATAATATCATTTTGAACATCCCTAGCAGCATGAATCATTTACTCGAGGTGGTGTTAATGGTCACTCTTTGCCCTCAATTTCGTATCATTCCTATTTCTAGTTCTGCTAAAATTGCATTCCTTGTACTCATAATTGTACTTACATTAAAATCTGGTCCTAAAGAAATCGCTCTAGATTTCTTATCTAGTTTTCATCAATCAAAACTAGTACTGCAAATAACATACATCAAAGGTTCCTTTTAAACATACCTAGTAAGTTGGCCTATAACTGAAGCCAATGATAAAGACAAAATATTGGCAATTTGTGGAAGTCTACCGTAAAAGAAAATTCAATTGTCTCTCCTTTTTTCTTTCTCACTAATGGATACTGAAAGCTCAAATAACTTAACAAATACATACACAGAAATTTTAATCAATCCATTACATGTGAAAAATAACCATAAGCATGCTTCTTATCATACCTTTAACAGAGAACTCACCTCATCAATAGGATTCTGCTTCTGCTGAAATTTTAGTTGGTAGAAAAGATAACTCATGTAAGTCACTAGCATTATAAAGCTATTGAATCTTGAGAGTGACAACTCCGACTTCCCAAAATAAACTTCTGTGTTTGTGGAATGAAGAAGGGTAGGAAACATTATTGCCATAAAAGCCATCAACCACATTCCTGTATTCACCAAGATAGTTTTCTGCCCCCACCAACACACCACCCCCCCCCCCCCCCCCAACACCACCACAAAAAAAAAAAAAAAAAAAAAAAAAAAAGGAACACAACCGTCTATGATGTGAGTTCTACTGATTAAGAAATTGAAAGCAAAAGATTTCAGAGTAACATATTTCATTAAGAAATGTGACACAACTAATAAGATCACTATAACAATCACCTACCTCAGTGAACACCTGAGCTCTCCTATTGTGAAGAGTCCCTCTGGTGAAGAATGCACTTCCTAGCACTAACAGTAATTTTGATAGTATGGAGCCCAACAAGAAATGTTGAACAACTCTTACCATCCCATAATTCAACGCATAAATTGGAATGATCAGTTCTGTTATATTGCAGAACATGGCATCTAAAAGACCTCCAACTGCAGAAAGTGATAAATATCATAATGCACACGTTGGTCAAAAAATATGACCACATAAGTAGAAGTACAAAAATGTGACCTTTAGGTAGGGATGGTAATTTTAACCAATGATTAAGATGCTAACTACCGAAGAAAACTTATCCAATTGAAGCAGTTTATGAGTCATCTGCCTCTAAACCAGAACAGTTTGAATAGGTGCAGCATTGTTACATATACGACACCATGTTAAGATAATAGACTTTTGTGTATAGCCCCATTAAACATTCCAGTTTAACTTGTCATTCAATGTCAAATGGGGTATTAGAATAAAGAAAAGTTACCTGAAGGTCCTGTGTAGTATGCAAGTTGCCTGAACCACAATGGCCAAAGGTGTTAATTTGAATACCAAGGGAAAGTTGGTAATATTAACAAGGATATAATACCAATATTTTTATTAAGCTTTTCTAAGAAAATCAATGCTTACTCTACCCCAACACCCAGAAGCTCCGGTAAAGGTACTAGGCCCACTGAACTGAGGAAGTACACCCATCCCTGTAATACAAAAAATATGTAGTTACCAATGAATGAATCCAGGGGGGAAGATATGCATAAATGTCATCAATTTTGTCCCAAAAATTAAAGCAGTTTGGAAATGAACCAAATGGTGAAGTTAATCACTTAACCATTTTTCTAAATTTTAACCTCCTCCTAACCTATAGGTCCAAATTCCCCCTTAATAAGTAAGGACCCTATTGATAATTTATCAATTATCCCAAAAGTATAAGCTGTTAAGAAATTTTGAATTTAATCATTTCAACCTATATTCTAACACCTATAATGAATTGAGTTACATAGTTCCACCCAGTTTTGAACTCACATTTTAAAAGTTCATGTGCATGCCATGCATGCATGCGTCATCACCTCATTGGTTAGAAGTCCAAGGGTCCATAGAAAAAGGGAAAAAAAAGTACAGAAACTATGTATTTTTAACTTTTTAAAATGAGATGTAGTGCAAACACAGCTCGAATTCAAGACCATCTTCTTTACTCTCTTGATAATTACCTATTCTACAAATATTTAAACTATTAACAAATAGTGAATTTGACTACCTAACCATCATTCTAACAAATTGTTTGGTGGGTGCACCATTTGGCATATGCAGCTTGTCAAACTGTAAAGGATCAAAAATTATGATGAAAGTTGCACTTCTTACTTGCTTTTCAGAAAGATGATGCACCAGTATGGCAATAGGACCAAAAGGTAATAGCATGTTAACTCGTGACTTGAACAACACAATGTAAATATTTCTGGGAAGACTGATCCAAATCCGCTTGAAGATAGAAGAGTTGGCATTATTTTCATTAGGCCTAAGATCAAATGTCTCAAACTCAAAAGCATGCACTTCATCAGTTCGGTTGCGTTGTGACGCAGATATCTCCACATGTTCAAGGTATATCCTCTCCTCCATGGATATCATCTGTGGAGAAAGATTAGCTCAGTGATAAATTTCTGTGTTAAGCAATATAAAGAGAGAACTACGGGAAATTATTTAACCTCATTGAAGGATTTTAACTTCTAATTTACAAATTTATAATAAAGCATATTGTTGAGAACTTTAAAAAAAAAAAATTAAAAGAAGAAGAAGAAGAAGAAGAATAAACCTCAAAAACCACTAGGCCTTGGATGAGTAAAAATCTCTAGACTCCTGATTTTACAGTAAATTCACTTTGGTGATAGTCTGCTGTGAGAGGTAACATTCTCTTTATATTTGCAGTAGTTTCTAGGACTCGGATTGTCAAGTTTCATGACATTGTAAATGAATTGAGTCTGAGACTTTGTTAAAAAGTTTAAGTTTAAAGACCAAGATATATACATCACAAAGATGGTAGTGATTGAGGAATTAGACTGCCCTTTGATAGGTACTTGATCAAACGAATTGGAGATTTCATTATTCTTCCAATCATAACTCGAACGATTGAAAATGAATTTTCAACAAACCTTCAACTACGGCTCCGGTAGATCAAAAAAAAAAAAAACTGATTTCCGACATTGTTGGGGGAAATAATATATTGGGTCGACTTTAATTCAGTAATTAATATTACATATATGAATATCTCTTACCTCAAAAACTTAAGACAATGAGTTTAGGTCCCACTATACTATATTAGTCATTCACTTTTATTCAATGTGAGACTTCATTTTCTTGTGTATACCCAACAACCTCTACCTCACATGTGAGTTATTGTCTCTTTGTGGGCTTAAGCTGAAATAAGGCAAGTTGCGTATGCATGCTTGGAGGATGCGTGAGCATGGTTCCACCACGCATTGCATGCCTCAGTAAAACACCCTAAAAAAAGTATCACCCCCCAGATGTGTGAGGCACGATTTGGGCTTGTTTTAGGGTATTTTGAGGATTCAATTTCAAACCCCATAACCCCCTATAAAAGGGGCTTGAGACTTTGAGACAAACATTTATGGAGAGAGAGTGAAGAGTTGAGTAGTACTTAGAATTCTAAAAGAGCTTATCAAACAAAAATCCCTTCTCAGGAGGGGGTTCTTAATTAGTCCAAAGGTTCTAACTCCTTTGTGCCTTAGTCGGCAGAAATTTTGCTTCAAGATTGAAAGGAGTGGTAAATTAATCCAAGGGATTCTTAGATTGATGAAAGTCCTTTTTTAGCTTCAGCTTTTTGTTCTTTGCAATTTATTTCTTTTAAGATTTATCTTTAGTTACTTTTTTGTTCTTGCTTTTCGATTTTAGATAGTAGTCCTGTTTGTAATTCATAGAAACGTAGAATTAGAGTTTTGCGTCAAGGATGCATACGCATAACCCATCCCCATGTTAACATCCTAAGATACTGTTTTTCTCTCTTTGTTTTCCTTTTTGGCTCAAGACATCCACCCTTTAAATCATTAATTTTTAAGCTTGCTTTTTTTGTACATGCTTTTTATTCCAAATCTCCATGCTTGTAAGGATCTAGCTTAAGCCTCATTAGAAAGTGGATATGAGGTATGAAGTGGAGCTTGATCCATTTGATTTGTCAGACTTGGATGTCTAACACCTTCCCATGCTCATACCCTAACATCAAACCTATGGTCTAGCTTCAGTTAGATCTCTGGATAGGGTTCAAAAGAGTGATTCTTAGACCTCAACTATGTGGCAATTCCCTTCTCTGTCCTAACACAGAGTTAGTGGCATATTCTAAAATTCAAATGTAGGACGGATCCACACTGAGCAACCTCTAAAAGAACTATTTAGTTGACAAACATGATGACATTCATGCGTCATGTCTTGGGGTGCTTACAAGTCAGTAGGTTTAGCCTACTAAATAACCACTCAAGATATATAACCATTCACCACATTGCATAGTATGTGTTATATAATTTCCAAGATTACATATAGCTTATGCCAATTACAATGAGTTCATAATGCTCTTATTGACATATGGTTGATCAAGGACTCACTGTCCCAATATTGATACCTCAAGAATGGTCTCGATTTTATTCCTAAGATCACCTTTTGGACTCGATCTTGAGACCATATTTTGGTCTTGACATTAAGACCAATATAATATTATTTTTTGGTAGAAAGGAAAGTAAGAGTGAAACCTATATCGTCATATATATGCTCACACTAACATACAACTAGTTGTATGAGGGCTTCGTTGGGTTGGAGTTTATTTTTCAAAACAAAACGTAAAAGACTGTCAAATTCTAATCATGGACAGCTGAGAAACAAAAAGTATACATACACCAACAAAAAAAAAAACGACAATCAGTTCATAGACCTTGGTATGTATAAGAGAAGAAACAAGAATTAGTAAAGGTTGTATTTAGACATAAGAATTTAAAGTCAAAAGGATTTAATGAATTAATACATACACATCATGGATTTCAGTTTTGAGGATTTGATTTTTACAAAAACACTTATCATGCACCTAATCATTTGAAATTCATGTATCAATAAAACTTAAAATCTACCCATAATCTTCAGCAATTAATAGGGAAAAAAAAAAGGTTTCTTTCAAATAATTTAAACTCAAAAACTGAAATCTAATCCTTCTTTTCAAATTTTCCATACAAAGGAAAATATAATCTGCAAGGGAAAATGGAGCAAACCTGGAAGCGTTTTGAAGGTGCAAGTGCTGCCTGGCTGAGAAATGAGCTTTCTAGTTGTTTTCTCATTGATGAGAATGCATAGAGAAACACCACATAGTGTGAACGGTCCAGCTAAAACCTCCAAGTTTTCTTCTATTTTAATGGTGTTCACACTAGGAATCTGAAAGTCTATGGACTTCTAATATTTTTGTATATCTTTTCTATTGTACCTTACGGAACAATATATATTTTATATACCTATTCACACCTTCCCTAGTCGAAACTTTAATACTTGGAAATGAGATTCCAGCCATGCATGCACGTTGGAGAATAACTGTAATTATTAGCCCACAGTATCTATGTACTCAATTAGTTTTGAACCTCAACTATAACACTGCAGGGTATGTACTCAATTAGTTTTGAACGTCAATTATAACACTGCAGGGACTCATTAGTAAAGTTTAAATTTGTAGGAGAAGTGAATTTGAGTTCTACCTGCATTTTTTTTAACATAAAATCGAGAGGATTTTACTATAAAAGTTTGTACAAATTTACAAAGATACAATATTGGTATGAATAGAGAGTTAAAGTGATAATGATATTTTTTATGCTGCCCCATATATGTTTGCAATTAGAACATCACTTTTTCTTCTCCCACTCTATTTTGGTAAAAAAAAATACTAATAAAATAAAGAAATAGTATGTATGAGATTAAATTAAAAGGTTAGAAACAAAAATAATCCTCAACATTTGTATAATATCTAAAACCTTAAGCGTAGTATTTGATATTATTATGTTCCTTTTGAACCACATCAGAAAAGCGTTTTGGTCCATTTTGGTCTAGTTAGGTCAAAGTACCCAGTTTTGTCGAATTTGGTCCACTTTGAGACTCTTTGACCCATTCGTCCAACTTAGTCTTTTTTGGTCTATTTCGGTCCAGTTCGGCCCTCTTTGGTCCACTCAGTCCACTTTGGACTAATTGGACTTTAAATTGATTATTTTTATAGATTGCTTTTTTAGTTTTGGACTCAAAAATTCTTTTTTTCCTTAATTTTTAGGTTGAAAGTATGAAATTTTATTCTATTTGGGTCAAAATCTTTAATTTTGGGCTAAAATATACAAACAAAATAGGCATTAGAAATTAGAGATATGGATCTTAAAAAAGCAATAAATATAATAAATATTCAAAAGATTAACTTAAAATTCAAATTTTAATGATATAGGCATTATACTTATATGGCGGAAATCATATTTTCGTCTCTACATTTTCAGGCGATTCCTACTTTGGTCCTTAGATTTTATTTTTACCGCTTTTAATCCCTATCCTAAAAAACACTTCTCGTTTTGGTCTCTGCCATTTCATCAAAGATAGAAAATGCACACGTAGCAAACGGCAAAATTAAAAAGTATTAAAACAATGTCCATGTGCCACTACAAGCTCCACGCGGCTTTCCCGCCCTTAGTTAGTCACGTGGCCCTCACGTGACATTCTTTCTAAACCAAAAAACCCCAAATCAACAAGTAAAATCCCTAACCTCTCACCTGTCGCTCATCACATGACCATAGACTTGCACAAAAAAACCTCAATTCAGCAAGCACAATCCCTAGCCTCTTACCCAGATAGGTTCAAAGTGATTGTAGCTTCGGTTCCCATCTCAAAGCAACTCTATGTTTGTGAAAGGCAGATTGTGAAGGTTCTATCTCTCTCTCTCTCTCTCTCTCTCTCTCTCTCTCTCTCTCTCTCTCTCTCTCTCTCACGTTATGTCTCACTCTCTCTCTCTCTTATGAATGCTATTTTTAAGTGTTGGGTAATCGGTCTGGGTCTCAACCTCGGCTTTTGGGTTTTGAGAACTTGGGAATTTTGAGATGTTGTGTTTTGTTTTTGCTCTAGAATTTCAATCTAAGGCACTGGGTTCTATCTCTCTCTCTCTCTCTCTCTCTCTCTCTCTCTCTCTCTCTCGTTGTGTCTCACACACACACACACACACTCTCTCTCCCCCCCCCCCCCTTTTATAGCTTTTGTAGTGGACATAATATTGACTATGATAGTGGAATGTTTTTGGGATTTGCATTGTTTGGCTGTTGTGTGTTACTTTTGTTTATAGCTTTTGGTATTTGCAGCTCTGTTTGTTTTACTTTTGTTTATCAAGGAACACAATTTTGACTATGATAAACAATGGAATATTTTTGTTGGTATTTGCATTGTTTGTCTGTATTGTGTGTCACTATTGTTTATTAGGGGCCACTATATCGACTTTGATAAACCATGAAATCTTTGTGTTGGTATCCTCATTGATTGTCTGTATTATGTTTTACTATTGTTTATCAAGGGCCACAATATTGAATGTGATAAACTATGGAATATGTTTGTTGGGATTGGTTGTGTTTGTCTGTATTGTGTCTTGCTTTTCAAGAAGTGGTTGGGTCCATATGTTCCCTTTGTCTGTATTGTATATTTTTTTTTTATTTGTTTATTAGTTTATTAGCCTAACAAAGTATTATTAATTTTAAAAAGTGGATATTTGTTTTCATTATGTTTTCTTTCCGTGACTTGCATGCAAGATGGATGAGCGTTTTACTCTGCATGTCCACCAAGGTGGGCATTTCACGTGGGACCCTCAAGTGTATATGGGAGGGATAGTTAATATAGTGGATAATTATGACCTAGATAAGTGGTCAAAAGTAGAGATTGAGAGTATATGTAGGGAGTTTGGGTATACTGTAGTGGATAAGCTATGGTTTAAAATGCCTAGTGTGAACCCAGAGTAGGCAAATTTCTATCAGGTGGTTGATGATGATGATGTTGATGTGTTCATGACTAACTTGGTGAAGGGATATGGGGAGATTCATGTCTTTGTGGAGCATCTAGTGCATGAGCCACTTGAGTTACCACTGGAGGATTTTGAGCCCTTAGCTGCTAGACAACTTGGTAGTGAACCAGAAGGTGTAGATGCTAAGGCCTTAGAGGTTTTTGTTGGTGATCAACAAAATGAAGATTTGGTTTATTATGTTAGCAGTGACAATGAGCTTTAGAGTGATCACTATTATGAGTATGCTGAGTATGAAAATGATAATGTTGATGAAGAGTACAGTGATTTTTCACAATTTGAAGGCCATGATAATGCTAAAATTACTAATGTTGACCATGGTGAGTCACATAAGGTAGATGCTGAGTAGGTTTGTGCTAGGAGGGCTGGCAAAGCACTAGTTGTTGATGACCAAGTTAAGGAGAGTGGTAAGGTTGAAGGGAGTGACTTAAAAGAAGAGTAAAAAATGCAACCAATGAACATTGGTGAAGATAGTGCTGATAGTTGGGACAATCAAGCTGAAGATGATGAGGTTAAACCAGGACAAATGGGTGGTGGTGTCATGAATTCTAACTATGAGAGTGAGGAGCTGCTTAGCCTTAACGAATCATCATCAAGCAGTGAGCATGGTGATGATTCAAGTGATGATGACATCCCTATTGTTGAGGTTAACAATCCCATTAGGAAGAGCAGATACCCAATCTTTAAGCCAGTATCCAAAGCTGAGCACTTTAGGTTTAAGAAAGATATGTTGTTCATCTCACCTAAACAATTTAAAGATGCTATAACTGATTATACAATCCATGATGGGTAGGGTATAAAATTTGTGAAAAATGACTTGGTGAGAGTGAGAGCCTGATGTCAGCCAGGGTGCAAGTTTGTTGCCTACCTTGCAAAGGTGCCAAGTAGGGCTGTCCACGGGTCGGTCCGGGTCGGGTTTGTGCCCAACCCGGAACCGACCCGACGGAATCAGGTTTTGGAAAAGCTCACCCGCCGCCGACCGCCGGAGTAAAACGGGTCGGGCGGATCAAACTTCCACGGGTGGCGGACGGGTCAGTCGGCTTCAAAGAGGAGAGAAAACGGCAAGAAAATGGCGAGAAAACTACAAGAAAATGTGAGAAAAACCCAAATCAGGCGAAATCTCATCGGATCTATGAGATTTCGCTAGATCCGGCGGTAATCTCACCAGATTTGATGAGATTTTGCCAGATTTGGTCAAAATCTCGTTGGATCTACGTGAAATAGCGTCAGAATCCAAGTTTTTTCTCCGAGATCTGAGTTTTTCTATCGCCGGAATCTGGAATTTTCTTGCCGGAATCTGGGTTTTTCGCCGGAATCTGGGTTTTTCGCCGGATTATAGGTTTTTGGCCGGTCAGTTCGGTTTTTCGGGTTTTTGAGGGAGAGAAACCGAAACCGACCCGCCGGAGTTGGTTTCTGGTGGAGAAAATCCGCCGCCGACCGCCGGAGTAGGTCGGGTCGGCCGGTTTCGGATCTGTTCCGGTCGGGTCTCCGGGTGGGTCGGGTCACCGGATATGTTTGGACAGCCCTAGTGCCAAGGGAGAAGAATTTTAGATTGAAAACACTGAACATAGAACACACATGCAGCAGAAGTTATAGAAATCCAAGGTGCACAACATCATACATTGGGAAGAAGTTAGTGAAGAGGGTTAGGAGACAGCCTGACATAAAGCTCAAAGACATTCAGGATGCTGTGCTTGAGAAGTATGTGGTTGACATAAGTGCAGGCAAGGCAAGTAGGGCTAGAGAGAAAGCTCAAGATGCTGTTGATAGGGCCCACACTACATAGTTCAACCAGCTGTGGGAGTATTATAATGAGTTAAGAATCTGTTGTCCTGGGAGCACAGTATTGATGAAGGTGCATACTTATAATGATGGTGATTTGACAGCAGAGCATGCCTTAGCAACTGGGCTGCCATATTTTGAAAGAATCTACATCTACTTGGATGGTTGCAAGAAGGGCTTCTTGGCAGGGTGCAGGCCAATCATTGGTCGTAATGTATGCCATCTGAAGACCAAGACAGGTGGTCAACTGATGTATGCTGTTGGCAGAGATCCCAATGATGAATATTTCCCCTTCGCATATGCAGTAGTTGAGGCTAAAACCAAGAACTCCTGGACCTAGTTTCTTAATTTATTGCTTGCTGACATAGGAGATGGCACCAGATGGGTGTTCATATCTGATCAGAAAGAGGTCTGATGGTAGCTTTATTGCTTGCTGAATTAATTGTAGTTGATGGTAGCTTAATTGCTTGCTAAATTAAATGATTGTGCTTTGCAGGGGTTAGTGAACACCTTTGTTGACAATTGGCCACAGTACAAGCACAGGATTTGCTGCAGACATTTATACAATAACTAGAGGAAGAATCATCTTGGTGTCCTTATTAGAGACTTTTTTTTGGAAAGCACAAGGATACCAATCAGCAAGCACATGAGAGGGCAATGAATGAGCTAAAAGAGGTGGATAAAGATGCATTCAAATGGCTACAATCTCACTCGACAACTATTTGAGCTAGGCACATGTTCAAAAGTGATTGCCAGAGTAACATAGTCCTGAACAACATGTGTGAAAGCTTCAATAGCAGGATAGTTAAGTTTAGGAGCAAACCTATAATCACCATGGTAGGCAATCTACTTAAGGTAGTCATCACTTAGTATGCATAAATGTGCATTATGATCAGTAGACCTGTGTGATTTATGAATAATTAATTCTCCCTTTCTCTTTATGTGCTTGCAGCTTGAGTGTATTCGGCTATATTTGATGACTAGATTTCAAGCAAACAGGCAAATGATTATGAATATGGAATCTGAGTTGTGTCCTAAGATAAGGAAGAGACTGTACAAGGAGAAGTTGGCATGCAGCAAGTGGCTAGCATGTTGGGCTAGTCGTACCAAGTATGAAGTAAAGAATGGGCTGGAGAGTTTCACTGTGGACTTGGAAGGAAAGAAGTGCAGCTGTAGGAAGTGAGACATAACTGGCATACCATTTTGCCATGCCATTTCCTGTATCTTTTTCAACAAGGAAGATGCTGAAAAGTATGTTAATGCTTGCTACAAAAGGACTACCTACATTGATTGCTATGACCCTATTATAGATCCCATCAATGGCCTAAAATATGTGGAGACCTAGTGGACTGCCACCTGTGCAGCCCCCTATCAATATGAGACCTCCTAGCAGGCCTAAGTAGAAGAGGGCACTAGAGCCTAATGAACCTAGAAGTCACACACACACACACACAAACAAAAAAAGGTCTAGGCAAACAATGCAAGTCATGTGGGAAATTAGGACACAACAGGAAGAGCTACAAGGGAGAAGTAAGAGGGAACTCCTCCCTTCCTAGGAATGCATCCCAAGTCAGCAGGACCACTAGGAGGGTAAATATACTACTTTGACTTAGATATCTGTGTTGTTTTGTTTTTCAGTTGACAGATCATTAATTGTTATTGTGCTTGTGCTTGTAGGCAGCCAAAGATGGTCATGCAAACAACCCAGCTGTAAGTAGTGCACAACCAAGCTCCAATGCTCAACTAACGGTACATAGGGCACAACCAAGCTCTAATGATGATGTGACCACAAGTGCACCTCCACCCGCCATTGATAACCAGTCCAATCCAAGACCAAAAAGACAAAGGAAGAGAAGTGCAGTCACCACTGAGACCTTGAATGCAACTGGGAATGCAGCAAGGTATATGGCAGCAATGAGATCTGCTGGAAGATAGCAAGCTGAAGCAGGACCAGGACCTTTTTTTTTTGGTGTGCTATATGTTGAAAGCACTCTTCATATGTTTATGTAACTGCCAGGACAACTGGCATTTTGGTATACTTATATAATGGCTGACCAAGTCCTTTTTTTGTATGAATGTGCTGGGTAGACTTTGTTCCATATTTTGTAATTATTGTGGTACACCATAAACTGTCATTGGCGTTAATTAGTGATTATTAGTATTTACAGGTGATGCTGTGTTTCTGTGTTCATTAGTATTTACCTTTTCTCCCATTGTTGTGATGATTCTGTTTCTATTACTCAGATTTGCTGGTTTTTAGCTTTGGGTTGAGAACAGGTTTGGTTTTTAAAAGGCTTAAACTCATGTCTCTGTTAGGCTGACATGAAGCCAGATTTGTTGTGTTGAATACTTAATTACTGCACAGTTAAAGACAGATTTGTTTGACTGGCATTAGGGGGCTATTATGCAGGTACCCTTATATGGTTCAGATATGCAAGTCTGTGATTATACAAGTAATATTCAACTTGAGTTTATTATGCAGAACTTCTCTTTATGGAATGATAATTGGTATCATCCTGATGTGAGATAGTGAATTGTTGAAATTCCAAAGTTGCTAAAATGCTATCCGCTCAGGAATCCAATGCTAGTATGGGATGAGATAGTGAATTGGGGGATTAAAAACTGTTGAGGCAGAAGCTTTAGTATTGTTTTGCTTAGGCTTGTTTTATGGGCTGCTATTTACCATGTTTGGTTATATTATAATTGGGGTCTTATATTATAATTGGGGTAGTCCTATATGTCAACAGTAGGAACTGAGATGCTGTTTTGCTTTGGTCTATCAGCTGTGGGCTCTGCAATCCAATTGGTTGTGTTGTTAATAAAATTTCTCTTATTCATAAAATAGAAAAAGGGTAATCAGTGGACACATATACTATGTAAGCTTGCAGGTTTAGATATGGCTCTGTTTATTTGGTTTTCAGCTTGATATTCAAAGTAATATTGAGTGCACACAAGGCACAAACACTTCACAACAATGCAATAAATTGGTATATAAGTCATAGATTAATTAAAAAGTAATGTTCCATTGCTAAAGTCTCGGATTACAGAGAGAATTACACCAAAATTCAGGCATTTTCCCACTAATACATACCAACAAAAATTCAGGCCAACACATACCAACACAAAAATTTTGCCAAAACCTACCAACATACACCAAAATTATGGCCTTTTTCCACTAATACCTACCCACCTAATGACCCATTTTCCCCCTACCTATTTAGCCAACCAAAAGAAGCATCAAGCAAAGTAGCATCCCACTTATCACAAGAGACAGCCCCAGGCAGATGAGCAGCCTCTTTCTCTCTTCCTGTAGCTTGTAATGTCAGATTCAAGGGGTTAAAATTTGTTGCCTCTGCTCTGGAATCAGCACCTTGCCACGCTCGCAGATTTCATCATCACGCTACTGAAAAAATTTACACTTACGTCTGGCCTAACACCCAAGAGCCAAATAAATCACATTATATCTTCAACCAAAATCATGAAAAACAACAACAAATAGTATTAGCAAAATCTGGTCACTACCAATCCAACACTTGTATTAGCAAAATACTAAAATCCTTAAAACTAAAAAAGACCCACTAAAGAAAATAGCTATAAAATAAAAACTCAATAACAAAATCCTATAAATGTTCCATAAAAACAACATCTTTACAGTCAAAGAAGCCCAAAGACCTTTCTCTCTCTCTTCACTGTAGGTTGACTCCATTCTCTCCCCACAAAAAGCCCCTCTTTCTCACTCTTTTTTTTTTTCTCGCCTAAACTTCACTCCCACCCAGAAACTCAATAGAAATTTAAAAACTTTACTAAGAGAAATCATGTATGATTGGAAAAAAGATGTGCAACAAGAATAGTCCTGATATGAAAACCAGGTCTATGACCAAGAAAGAGAAAGCCAGATGCAGAGTTAGAGTTAGAGAGATAGATACTAACTTACCCAGAAATTTGGACACCCGTAGAACCTTCTTCCAGGGTTCTCAGTTGTCCACAAAACAACCAAAACGGAATTCTTAGAGCAAAAGCATTGGACTGGGCCCTCAAGCTCCCACTCAATGACATCGAGCTTGATTCCATGAGAGCAGTTGAGTTGAAGATGTTTTTAGGCTGTGTTGTGAGCAAGGAGCTAAGTTCGTGGTGAGGAGCTAAGTTTGTGGCGAGGAGCTTAATTTGGGGGTTAAGGATTTCTGAATTTGGCGAGAAGCTGATCTAGGTATTTCAATGGGCAAGTGATTATGAAGTCACGTGAGGGCCACGTGGGAATCACCTGAAAATGTAGAGACAAAAATGTGATTTCCGCCTACTTATATTTGAAAAAAGTGCTACAATTATAAACTTACATAATAATTTAAACTTAATGTAACATGTTACATGTGTTCCATGGAATGAAAGTGTACATTTTTTTTATAAATATTCTTGGATATGTTCAAATTAGTCAACAAATTATAGTATTTTTTTTTTATAAATAAAAAAATCATTTTAATAACATCTTCTCCATTTATATAAAACAATATAAATATTTTCATTAAATTACTTTTTTCATATATATCACTATTGATTGTTGTTAAATACAAAATACCATTACATAAAACTCATAAAAAAAAATAATATAACACTTGCACTATTTAATTTACAAATTTTACTATTATATTACATTTTTCAGGGGAACTAGTGTTAATAGTTAACTAATTTTGAGATAGATGTTTGGGCAGGGCCACTTGTCAATTGCTAGAGGGAGGTCTTTGCTGGGCCTGTAAGTGTTTCACAGAAATCAACACCAGCCCAACAATGGACTAGCAACTACTAGTCAACTTTGAGGCCTAAAAAAAATAAACCAACCCAAAGCCCAAAAGAACAATAAAGGGACCCTAATTTAATTTAACAATGGAGTAATAAAGAAGACTTGACAAACTTATATAACTGCGAGTGAATCTAATGTGTTAATATAATGTGAAAACTGTGATTTAAAAAGTGTTGTGAAAACATGTGTTTATAGTATTCATAAAGTAAAAAATGTGTTTGGTACCATATTTTAAATAACATGTTTCAGTATGTGAAAAAATATAATTGTGTGTTTAGCATGTGTATATGTTTTTTTTTTAAAGCTGACAAGTGAGCCCCTAGTTAGAATTAAAGAATGAAGTTTTATGTGTTATCTAATCAAGTAGGCCCCATATTTTTCAAAATATTTACAAAAGTGTCATTGACCAAGTTGTTTGAAATCTAAAAACTAATAATAGGACTTTTCCAAATTCAGTGATTAAACACCCTAAAATAAACAATAAAACTCAAACACTCCTATAAAAACACCCTTACCAAACACATTTGTTTTTTTAAACCACCGTTTTCGATGTTTAAATTGTTGTTTGGAATCACATACCAAATAGGCCCTTTTAGAGATATTTTCAAGTTTCAACCTATAGTGTTCATCACAGACAATCGCAACTACAACTTTACAATTGAGAATGACCATCGTACCCTTATAATAAAATAATATTAAAAAAATCTCAACCCGCTACATTAGCACTATATATAAAGTATAAACAAGGATACGCTCATCCTAAACTAAACTATAATAAAAGTCTAAAATCCAATAGAACACTACCACTTCGTAATCAATGTACTCGGAGAAAATTGGCATATAACACCAATTTTCAAATATATTTGTTAGTTAGCATGTTTCCAAACTTATTAGCAAACTAACATCTCGAGTTTCTTAAACTCAAGTTCACTGTAGCAACTCGAGTCTTAAAAACTCAATTTCCATGTGTTGGCAAGCGAAACTTGAGTATTAAAAAATCGAGTTCCTCAAAACTAAAAGAACAAAATTCACGAACAACTTTAGCTCCTCACACATGAGTTTTAGGTCTCACTCTCACCTTCAATTTCTCATAGGACTGTATAGCATCCTTCTAGGTCTCACCTTCAAATCCTTCACAGGTCTTCACCAGCAAGACCAAACCCAAACACAACAAATGCACCGATCGGAACCTACAAAACCAAACCCAACAAACACGTCGATCGGAACCTGGAAAACCAAACCCAACAAATGCACCACCACCTCATCCCGATCCCAATTGCCACCTGGGTTCACTACCTGGGTTCAGTCTAAGCCACCGCCTAGAGCCTAGGTTTGTTGCTTCGTGTTACTATTTTGATCTCATTGGATTTGTTGCTTCATGATTCTGCTTTTGATCCCACTGGGTGTTGTGGTTTCTGTTTTAATCTTCGTGTTTTTGTTTTTGTTTTAGGGAAATCGAGTGTTAAAGAGTCAAGTTCACATAAAACTCAAGTTTGTGAGACTCGAGTTACATAGTGAAATTGAGTCTAAAAAACTCGAGATGTTAGTTGTTTGAAAACAATGCTAACTAACCAATATGTTTGAAAATGGTTGTTATATGCCAATTTTCTCCCAGAGTGTCAATGAGTTCCACATCAAACTTTGATTATTCTAACCATTTCACACACTCAAAATTTCTCCTATTAAATCCACGTATTTTCTTCTTCTTCTCATAGTTGAAGTGCTTGGTTTTGGGCATTAAATTTTTTTCAAGTATTGTCTAATCTAATCGTCTTATTACTGTTGATTCAGATGACTTCGACTTCGACTTCGACGATGCTCTCTCTAGCTTCGGCCTCTCCAACTGCCTCACTTTCAGTTCATGAAAACCTAAAGGTAATCCTAACTTTCCATTTCTCTTTTCTTTTTTTCTTTTTTTCCCACTTAATTTTCTGGAAAATTCCCAAAATTTATTATAAATTATATTAAAATTTTAAAGGACCAAAATATTTTTATCAAATGCAATATCATGTTGTGGATTTGAGCAGGGAAGATTGAAGCTTGGAGGTGGTAGCTTAAGCTTCAACATGGAGAATTATTTACACAAAGGTATATCAATATCAATATTCTGGTGGATGGGGTCCGTAGCCCATGGGCCCATATGATTTCCTTGCCAATTTGGGTCCACCTTTGTGGCTGCCCCCCTCGTCCATTAACCTTAAGTTATTGGGTCTCTGCATTCAGCTACCTTGGTAGTTCTATCTTCTTGGGCTTTTTTTATCATATGAAACAAAACTTTGGACCTTGAACAATGTTGCGCAAAAGACCAAGTACTTTTGTTGTCTGGCCCACCCAGAAATACATTCATCTTATATAGGGTTTCACTTTCATCATCTTGTTCTAAATTCAGGGTTTCCTTCATCTCATTTCCAGCGCCGACCTCCAACAGCAAAAATGGTACTCTCTCTCTCTCTCTCTCTCTCTCTCTCTCTCTCTCTCTCACCATTTTTGAAAACTGAGTAACTTTTATGATATGGGTCTGAATGAATAATTATTATTATTGTGTGCTTAGCCGTCCCACAAGACCTTCATGATTAAGAAGAAGCTAGCGAAGAAGATGAGGCAGAATAGGCCTATCCCTCACTGGATCCGCATGAGGACTGACAACACCATCAGGTTCTTTCTATTTCCCACTTCTTTGTTTTTCTTTTTTTTTTCTAAGTTTTTGTCTCTGATTCTCTGTTTAAACTGTTTCTATTGGTTTCCTTTGTTTTGTTTCAGGTACAATGCAAAACGCAGGCACTGGCGCCGTACCAAGCTTGGATTCTGAGGTGTTTTTGTTGTTTTATTGTCATTGCTTCTTTAGCATAGTATTTGCGAAGATGATGATGTTATAGGGCTTTTCATGTTTTCCATTTCCTTAAGAATCCAATTTGTATGGAATTCATAAGAGTCCCTTTCCCAGATTTTTATTTACTGTTTTTGACTAGTATTTTCTTGGATTGGATTGATAGTTGTGGTTGATGAAGAGAGCTTGATTATGTATGCCTGTGAGTTTCTGATTCCAAGCTACTTATAAGGCCTGTTGTTTATGAGGTTTTGCTTTGTCTACGTATACTATGTGATTTCAGACTAGAGTGTGGTTCCTTTTTATTCAGGGTGTGCCTGTCTTCATTGCTTGCTAATTCATAGCAGGGTGCGGTAGTTCTTAGCTTTTTGTTTAGGTATTGTTAGTCATTATGTTGTGAGATCATTTTGTTAGGCTGTTCTAGACAAACTTTTTTGGTATCAGTAGTTGTTCCTCTTGTTCTATGACTGGCAAAAAATTAATTTTGGCTTTGCCCATATGCCTAGTTACAGTTAAAATTGTATGTAGTGGAAAATAATTGTTGCCACTTTTGAGGGTTGAATCTTTGTCACCTCAAATCCATATTGGGTTGGGGTTGAGATACCAACTGCATGTAGGTCTAGATTGCAATCGGTTTGATGATTGAATGTCATAGGTTTTTGTTCCATTTGTTTTGGCTTGCACCATTTCATTTTACTGTTTCTATATGTTTAAATTTGATGGTAGAATGGGCCACGAGCCTTGTCGTTTAGTAGCATTGCGTAGTTATTGTATTGAGGAGAAGCTGGGTTTGAATCCCCCTTCTGAGTTATTGTCCACCAAAAAAAGATGTCAGAACAAAAGATATGCAATGTCTTCCATTTTCTTGGCTGGTTTTTGTATGCTTGTAAACCGATTGACTTTGTATGGTTATTTAAGTCATAGAATGTTTGCTTTTTTATCATACATTAGTATGAAGATTGGTGGTTATTAATTATGTTAAATGTATTGATAATCAAATCTAAATTTGTTGTTAGTCCTCAGCGGCACCGCCTCTGAATTTGGATCTTTTTTATAAAACAAAAAAAAAAAAATTTAATAGCTGTAATGTCCATTTTTGAAAGTTTTCCGGATTTGTTGCTCATATCTGATTCCCAATGCTGCTAGTATATTTTGTGTTCCTATTTTTGTCACCTTATTTGTTCCATGCAATTCAGTATGGAACTTTCTTACTAGAAACAAGTTTTCTTTCGTTCACTCTATCTGTGAATTTATGACAATACCAACTGGAAGCATCATATTCATGCATTTGTTTATTGCCATTTATGATTGCAGTGTGTAGACCATTGGTGGTTTTAGATAAGAAATGGTTGTAATTTATCATTTTTCCCCGGAATTAAAACTCATAGGTGTGTTATATGCATCAACTATAAACTGAATTAGCTCACCCCAGTACGGATGCACATACCTCCATAAGCTAACCAAGCCGCATGATATGCTAACTAGTCAACATGCACCTTTTGTAATCATAATTGATTGTTATCAAGAAAGAGTTGTAGAAGTTTTCACTTCTTTATATCGTGCACCAGACGACATCCTCCTCCTGCAATTAATGTTCTTATAATCATACATGTCAAAACAATAATTGCATGCTGGATTGAGTTTGCATGATGTTTTGTTACTTTCAATTAACAAAGCTCATTAATGTTTTGTCCAAAGAAAACAGAATCTCTTCTAGCTTAAGGTCGGTTGGCTTATTTTGTGAGCCTAGTTCTATTGGGTAGTTCTAAGTCCATTTTTAGGTTAGCTCAGGTGGTAGAACGTTTGGTCACGAAAGAAATCAATATGGATTGAGGAGCTAGGCCATCTGATCAGAAGCAACTGAGCAATCAAAGGCCACAGCCTAGTTTTCGATTTTTCCAACTAAGTTTCATTCTGCCAAGGAGTGTGAGTCTTGAAGGAAGGCGATTATTGAGTTTGACTCCCTTATTGTCTTCCTTCCATATGTCTTCCTTTTCAAATGTGCTAGTAACCTAAGAGGCGAATAAGTAGATTGTACTCTTTTTTGGGGCTAAAAGATAAGATTTATGCATTCCATCAAAACTTAGCATTGGGAAGCAAAGCGAGAGTTGTAACAAAAGGAGAGACTCCTTTATTATTTATGAGTGTGGTGATCAATAGGCTAAAATGTATTGGAGCAAACATGTGTGAAGGGGGAAGGTGAAGGAAGAGGTGTCATTTTCCTCAATTTCAATTACAGTTTTACCATTAATCAACACAAAAACAACACAATTTTGAGAATAAAAATATTGATTTTAGGTGGGTTAATGATAAAAACGTGATGTTATAGATTACAGGTTTGGAAAATCGAAAAGCTGATTTATAATGGTGTTGCTAATCTTGATGTGTGTAAAGCGCATTCAACATTTTCTTTCCTCTATCAGGTAAACAAAGTGATGCTTATCTAGATATCACAATCGGTTGGTGTGAAAAAGGATGCAAAACACTGAATTCACCTAGAACCCAAAAGTATTTGAATTTGAAGCAATAATTGCACCGTGTAATTACTCTGTTGGTGTAACGTTTAAAAACTAGAAAGGAAAAAAATTTTAAATATAAAAAAGTGAAAGGTTATTTTGACCCAAAATGTTAAGACTAAAACTTTATATTAGATTTTCAATGTTAGCTATTAATTCACGTATGTGCTTATAAACTTACTCATTTTATAACCCATTAGGCATCTTTCTCTTCAATTTAGGGAACTCCTGGAGTTCACTCTTGATGATTGTTTTTTATCATTAAATCAAGACAATAAATTAAGTTTTAATGTAGACAAGGATCAAACTTTAAATTTCTTATTCGACTATAAGAAACTTAAAGTAACGTGAATCTAGCGCTAGATCAAAGCAAAATAATACACATCTAGTGATTATTCAACAAGTTAAACATCTAGTGTTAAAAAAATGTAATAAGGTGGAATGGCTCTTCTAGTCAATATATATAATTCTTGTTCCAACAAGAAAATATCAACAAGTGACACAATAAACTCGATGGAAACAAAAATATTGTATCCAACCATAGCAGAAAGAAAAAAATAAGATGAGGTCTTTCATAGTAATTATAAGTTAAAATGAAAAACTTTTTAGTATTTTTCAAGTGAAAGACGGTTCCCAGCAGTGTATAAAGAGGACTTGGTCAAATTATTTGCTAAGCATTATATTGGATGGACATGAGTTTCCCATGAGGAAATTACTTTTTCTTGCTTGGAGGAAATTACTTGTTGCCCAATTGGTACCCGGTTCATCCAATAACCGTTAGTGCGTGAGTTCTAACCCCTGCAATAAACAATTACCCAGCAAAAAATAAATAAATAAATAAATAATTGGAGTTCTTACTTTTGAAAAGAAGATTTCTAATTTTTTTTTTTTTTTTATAGCTCGGTTTTCTTTGTTGTCTTTCTTGCTTGGCCAAGCTAGAAAGAATATGTCATATAAAAATCATATCAAATGGAATCGTACTTTCTCTTATACATTAATTCTAACAAAAGCTTCCACGCTAGTGTGCAGACAGTGCAGTTGTGTACACAGTTAGACATACCTGAATTTTGGATCCATCTGGGTCTACCTTCTAGAATGACTACAACACTGTTCACCAATATATAAAACAACACTTACCCCATCTCTTTGCCATAGACCCATAGCCATTATAAAAATAACAAACAAATAAATACATAAAACTTGTAGTAATGTGGTACCAGGATTTTATTTTCAATCATATTTTCATAGGCAAAAGAACATTTTTAATATATATATATATATATATATATAAATAAATAAATGTTTTACAGAATTTTATTCAAAAACAGTAAGTACTTAACCTTTTTAAATCTCGATACACAAATTTTTTTCGTACTATTTTTCACTTGAGATGAAAGTTGTGAATGGTATTACAATAAGATAATTTATGACGAGCTAATATGGAAATCAACAACTTGACACAGATCTCAGATCTCAGTAGGATGTAAAAATTATTGTGTCTCGACATTAAAAACTCTATAACTCTAATGTGACAAGTTGTGAATGTTGAAGAAAAAGCATTGAAAAATGGTGTAGAACTAGAATTAAGAAAAGAAAGACAGAAAAAAGAAATGGTATACTGCTTGGTCAAATCATAAAAAGAAGACCCTAATAGCAATTTGACAAGCTTGGAAGATGGGCATGTGTTTCCCCAATCAAAGAATGAGAAACAGCTGACGGGTTGGCACATGACCGTTAGGTTTATACCTAAGATTCAAACAAACAAAAAAAAACTCCCGGGAAAGTACTTTTGCAAAAGACTATGTCCTAAAACACACATAGCTACCATATCTTCAAAGAGAAATTGGTGTGCATATGTTTCTATTTTTATTTGTCAAGTTCCAATGGAGGAAATCAAGGATGGTTATCCTTCTCCAACATCATCACCTCCAACACCTCCCTCACCTCTTCCCGTTAGTGTAGGACCAGGCAACCAAAAATACAACTTTTCTCTATCACCATCTCCTTCGCCACCATTCTCGCCACCGCATTCAAGCCACACATCAGCTGAGAATCTCCCTCTTCTGCATGAAAAATTGCTTAGTCCTACAGTGCCATTGGCATTCTCATTGGATCGTCAACGACAGCCGGAGGATTTGGATTCTAAGAGCTCTTGCCTTAAAGACTTGTAAGCCCTTCTTCACTCATCAATGTTTCAAATTGCATTTTATGTTTGTGATGAAACAATTATTTGTAGAAATGTGATTGAATCCTTTGTGTTTTTGCATAACATTTCAATGTCATCTTTAATTTCAACTTAAGACCCCCTTATCCCCATTAAAATTTCTAGTCACTGTCCACTATTTCATTAGGAATTAGATGACCAAGTATCTCCTTCATTTCCATGGCCATAAATCTATTTGCCCTGTCTTCCACAAAACAAAGGTTGCCCATTGACTTTGAGGGAAGCTTTTGACTGGTAGGTCTTTCAGTTTCTTTCACTTTAAAATTGAGGTTCAGTTTGAACATCCAAAGCATTTACCAAACAGTCAATGACCACCAGACCCAACAGAAAAGGAAACCTTCCCCTATACACAGGCCGATATGAGTAATCCCAAAGTACAGTTGAGGTGATAACCCAACACCGATAAAAACAAAACAAAAAAGAAAGTGTCCATTTTAATATGATTGGATGTGAGTAGGGAAGAAAAAAAAAATCATGTAAAAGTTATTATTTTCCACTTATAATAGACTACATCAACCGTGTAAAAATTATTATTTACCACTTATTATCGATTGCTTCAACAAGTTGTGTCAAAAACTAAAAGGCTTTTAAAAATAAACCACCTAGTATGAAAATAAAACAAGCTTAGAAAGTAAAGTGAAAAAGTTAATTTTATATTGGGTAGCTTGTTTTTAGAGTAGCTAATAATTTTCCTCATATAAGGTACTAAATCTTAATATTTATTAACAAAATATTTGAATTTTTCATTTGAAAACAGACTAGAATGGTTTATACAGAAGTGCTGCACTTGCTGTGCCAGAATTCTCTGAATTTTACAAATGCAACATAATTTTGCTGAAAATCTGGAAGCAGTCAACAATGTCGAGCTCCTCCCTAAGATTATAGAGCAGTGACTTCACCTCATTGCTAACATATCTTCTAACCCATTACAAGTCATGTATTGTTTCTTTTTCTTTTTCTTTTTCTTTTTTTCGTTCTGTTTTTGTCTTTGGACAGACCTCAAATGATTCTATCACAATTTTTGGGGATCTCTGCCACCTGAACTATAGCTAGCACAAGTCAATGGGTGAAGAAATTCTTGAAACATCCCAGTTTAAACATTATATCAAAGTATCAAACTTTCTCATAACAAAAAGGAAACCTTAACAATACATGTTTTCGTTTCTTTTGGTTCTCAAGCTATTCACAGATGTAACTGTCTGTATAAAAACACCTTATAATGTGGAACTCAATGATTATACCGATTTCTTTGCAAGCATAGCTTTCTCTCTCGAAACCATTCTTCAATTTTCTAAAAAATATTTGCAATAAATATCCATATTCAAGATTACCTTTTTCACTGAACATTACACATTCCCAAATTTCTTATCCTTATATGAAGACGTAAGCAATCATATGAGTTTCAAAGTTAAAACAACCCTTATGCATTTCCAACTCTCTGGTAAACTGTCAGTGAGATTTGGTTAAGTTTAAACGTCAGAATGTCGGTTTTCCTACTGGGAAAAAATCCAAGCATAAATCTCAAACTAGCATTTTTTCTTTATGAAATACAAGAAAAAAAATATTGAAAACGATATAGAGAACCATTCTTTAGATCAACTTGATATAAGCAAGAATTTGAATAGAAAAAGGCAGGCAAATAAAGTAGGGAAATTTTTGAATTTTGGCACGGATAGAGACATGGAGAGATGCATAATCTAATAGTGGAGTTCAGTAAAATCTTGGTCTCACAAGGAGTTAATGTGGCAAATCCTACAGCCAGTGATATTTTATCTTTGATTACTTTTATGCATGCAAATGTGTTTCTTAATATGATTTGAAATAAAAATCCCTCTTGGTTCACTGCACTCTAAAGCAGCGATAGAACCTCGAACTTTAGTAGTAAGTTCCAGGTAACAGCTAGTACGAACAAGAGCATTAACAGCGAAAAATAAATAAAGTTGAAAATTGTTACAATATCCAGTATCTGGTGCACACATTAATAACCCTAACCTGCTTTCAACTGAAGATTCTGATGTAGTAAACGAAACAGAACTTTAAGGTTTATATTCTGATGCACAAATAAACATAGCCTTCTCAATTCAATAAAACATACGCAATATAAGACTGACTTTGATGTGTTGCAAGAAAATTAAGGACTACAAATAATCAAGCAAACAATCAGCAAACACTGGACTTTGGACAAGAAAGGCATAGTTTTTTGCCACAAAGACCAACCATGAAGTGGAATAACATGAAAGATCTAGAGTGAGATAGCTCAAAAGTAAATGGAAACTATGTCCAATGCCATTGAAAAGAATATTTTTAAAGTAAAAACTAGACAATATGTACAAGTTTTCACGCAAAAAGATGAAAATTACAACCCACTCTGTACCTACACCAAAGTCCAACCAAAACAGTTGAGATATTACCCAACATATTCAATTTCAAGAACAAACAGCATTGTTATCTACAAAAAATGGTTTGGAAATAAATTCGTAAACAATAATATATTAGAATCAGGTGAGTTTTAGGTAATTTAGAATTAGATGGCATTATTGTATCACTGTGGATTTTGCTGTCTCTGTTGCGCATAATTGGGAAGATTCTGTGACGTGTTCTGAAGTCCTACCATACCAGGTTGTAGATTCTGAGCATTTGTTGGCATGTTTCCGAATGCACTTTGTGAACCATGTTGCTGTTGTTGCTGCTGTTGCTGTATAGGTATCATGCCACTGGGATTTGCTGCTCCCATATTAAACACTGCAAGAAAAAGTCCGAGATGCAGTTTAGCATATTGAGTCCATATCCAAATACACACCATATTTCACATAGAAACAAGAGGACAGAATTCTTACTCTGATCACCCAAAATTTGTGAAGCATGACTTCGTTGGGGGTTGCTACCAGATAATCCAAACTGAGAAGTAATCTAAACAGAAGAAGTAATCACAATACCACCAAATGGTAATATAAAACAATATAATGCAAAAACACACATAAATTAAGAACAACTATCATGAACAATTATACAGCAAGCAGATAATCCAAACTGAGAAGTAATTTAAACAGAAAAGGTAATCACAATACCATCAAATTGTAATATAACAATACAATGCAAAAACAAACATAAATTAAGGACAACTATCATGAACAATTATACAGCAAGCATCGTAAAAGAAAGCAGCTCAGTCTCGTTACACTTGAAATTACTTTTTAAAAAAATTGAGCTGCATGCAAGCATCAAGGAAGAAAAGAAGATTGAATGTATACTTATACATGAAATCAAATTTGCCATACCAATCTCTAATTACATAAAATGAAGTAATTCTTTTCTGGATTAGCAAGAATGCATAAGCTTATTATATATTAAGTAAAACTATATAATATTTCTGCTTGCAAATCAGGATGACAACTAACATTTGCAACATCATTAGTTCCTTGAGAGACTGTTAGTGGTAACCTAATGACCTTGAACTGTTAAAATTACATTCTTCTATCAGCACATTGAGTTAACAACTTAACATCAATCCTGTCCAATCCAATTTTAGATCAAGCAGCTTTGGCCCAAAATTTAGCTCTGTTTAAATTTATGGAGTTTGGAGTGTAAAAATTTGCCAAACCCAGTGAGTCAAATGGAATTCAATAAACGTTCAATTTGATGAAGACATGCTTATCAATCCAATATTGGCAAATTAATAAAATAAAGGGAAATAACATTGGCAAAGAACATTGACAGCAGACCTGCATTCGTGGTAGAAGTGATTGTGATGGCATCGTGGCTGACATGTTTGGAATCTGAAACAAGACAAACAAAATGACCAAGTATCAAATATAATGTCACAAAGGATACAAGAAACTAACTTCAACGAAAGGGAACAAACAAGTATAACTAGGAAGCAGCAAGAAATACAAATGCACATTATAAATTATGAACAAGAGCTGAAAATATGAGTGATGTACAAAACATGCTTCACCAACTCAAAATAAAGAACAAAAAACCCAAAAGGAAAAACCACTAATCAACATACTAGAGATCAAATGTCAATATATTACTTCTCAGGAGAGAGTGGGGGCAATATGCCAAGTACAACAGGTAGAATACAAGTGAGATCACCCCAAAAATAGAAAAATAGAGAGAAAGTACAGCAAACAAAATTGGGAATATCTAAAAAGTCTGAGAAAGATATCACACCCATCTGAACGAAACTTTAAGAAAATTCAACTTGATTTCATTTGTCCTATGGACTTCTCTAAACCTTCAAACCCCCCTTGTTTCTCTCCAACCAAATGCACCACATGAGACATTAAAAGGAGGCTCTCCATGCCAGCCCATCACCAAATGCATAGTGCTGCTTGCATGTAAACTATTTTGTTCCGAAGTTATGATAGGGTATTACTTTATCCTCTCCCTGAAGTAAGGTATGTATCAGCTCCCAGTTTTTGTGGAGAAGAAGATTTAGACCCAAATTATAAACACTAAATACCCCCAACAACCCGCCCCCAACAAATAGTATTCTCATGAACTCAACATTTCAAGGAGATTAACTTCACATTCAAATAGCAATCACTTTCCCAAACCTAACCCCAAAAATTTAAAGGATACATCATTAAATAAGGGTAATTTAGGAAAATCACATAGTACATCCCAAAAAAGAAAGGACAACATGGGATGGAGTACAAAAAGTCTGCAAAGATTATCTAAAGATTCTAAGATAATCTCTTTAATAAGAAATAGCCCTCTTGCAGAATATAGCAGGATCCATAGGAATGTAGGTGCACCATATTGACCCAAGCATAAATAGAGCAGGATAAACATTTATACTTCACATTTAAAGAATATCAACCTACAGTCCTCTGGATCTGAATTGGGCATTTGTACTATAAAGCTGACCGAATGAAACACAGTCAAATCTGATAAAAGTTCTGCTAAACCAGAAACATCACTTTAAAGTCAAATATAAACTCAATGAACTCCTGAATGTGTCAAAGAATCTGAAAAGCAAAATACAGTTAGAGCTTTACGCTATCTAGTAACAGAACAACCAACACAAGATTTATTAATACAGATGCAACCATCATGAAAGAAACACACAGTTCACAAAATGTTCTTTGTCTGTACAGAAGCTGAATATAGTTAAAGCAGAAAATAAAAAATGCAAGCAACTTAAGATTAATCAACAGCAGGAGGGGGCTTTGTTGGGGGGGGTGTTGTGAAACAGCCTCAGGCCCTCAGCTAGTTATATTAATCCAAAGAATCGCTATGCTGCCTACTGGAGTTCCTGATTATTGCAATTAACTAATATTAAAGAGCATGAAAAGGAAAAAAAAAAAGAAAGTGAATCAATGGACTTGTATATCTAACCATTTGGGCATTCGATGTTGCCTGAGCTGCATTAAATAATGCACTATTAGCAGTACTAGAAAACTGGCTTAAGTGGCGATTCATCTGATTTCCCTGGTTGAGTTGACTTTGACCAATGCCATGCTGAACATGTCCTGAGGGCAACTGTCGACCCTGAAATTGCTGGTGCCCCATCGACTGAGAAAATTGCATCTGATGTTGACCATGTAACTGGGGAGAAAACTGGCTTAAATGGTGACCACGTAAATTGACAATACAGAGAAATATGTAATATAGGTTTGCCAAGTCTTTTTTTTTTTTTTTGATAAGTTGTTTTGCCAAGTCATTGTTGAAACTTTAATAAACAGTTTTAAGTATATAAAGATAACTATAGAAAACTTACTTATCAAAAATTTTAAAACGAACTATAGAAAACTCATTAAACCTGGTATCCTCTCCCTTTTAATTTAAACTCCCCCAATTTGAGGAATTTGTAAACATAAGCTTGAAGGGGACAGTACTCATTCAAATCTTACTCAAATTCACTTGTTTACACTAACACTATGTTTGGTTGCACCTAGGCAAAGCAAAGAGAAAAGAAAATACCAAGGGAAGGGAAAGTGAAAGGACAGGAAAAAAAGCAAAAATCTCTCTGTGAGTTTGGATGTAGGAAGGAAAATAAAGGAAACAAATTATTTCCCTTGTTTAAATTTCAAAGTAAACAGAAAGGAAAATAAATGTTTTTACTTTTAAAACTTTAAATATATGACTTGTAAGAAGAATATATGCACACATTGGTAATTTTAAAATAAAAAAGTTAAAAATCACCTCAAACTCTCTCCCTTCCCCTCTCTTTCAGTCCAAATTGGGAAGACTGCAAAAGTGTGGGCCCCATCATCCTAATTTCCTTTCTCTCATGTCAACCAAATCATGGAAATGCAATCCTTTCTCTCTTCATCTTTCCTTTTCCTCTTTTTTCTTTCCATCCAAACAATGTGTAAGTGAGTACATCCAAACAAGGAAAAGAGGAACTCCTCACCACTTATCCTCTCCTTTCCTCCATCCAAATGGACCCCAAATTTCTTGGAAGAGTTTGGTAACAAAGACACCATTAATAATGACAAGCTTAGATATACGAAGGCATACATGTTTTAAATGTCAATGTATGTGGGGGTGTATGCACGTGCATGTGTGTGCATGTATCTATAAGTTTTCACATAACCAAGGAAAAATGCAGCTTGTTGAAAATTTACCGACTGAAACTTCTGCTGAGGCTGGCCCTGCAAATCATGCAGCTGAGGCAGCTGGTTCTGCATAAGAAATATGACAGTCAAATGGTTAGAAACGAAAATCATCCAGCAGCAAACATTATCAATTTCAACACAAACTTATATAAGTCCTACTCAAATGCTAGAGCAGAACTTCCTAAGAAGGAAAGCATTCAGAGAGATTAACATAAGACAAAATTCAAGGCTCTGGAACAGATTGTGTGATACAAGACAGAGGCAGATACCAAGGGAGAAGATTTTTCCTTTTTGTTCTCAAAATAGTTTACATCATTTGTTTCACCCATTTTCAATACAAGGATTTTCTTACCTCCACTAAGTCCCAAAAACCCATCAGATCTCCAAAATTTAAATTTTATCTTAAATAGAACCAAAGTTGGTGTGAAAGTTCATTTACAAACGTACATATAATTAAGCATGTTCTAATGCAAGAAATTATATGTCCAAACTTCCATAAACAGTCTCAAACTTGGATGGAACACTGGAAGCGTAAACATAACTAGCAATTCAGTATTATTTATTGAATCAACTAAGAGATGAAACCACTTCAAATTCATATATTGTAGAATTATTCCTCACCTGTCCCAGTCCTTGCATCGCAGATTGCCTGAACTGTTGCTGTGCAAGGAGTTGCTGCTGTTGCTGAGGTAGTTGCATCAGTTTCTGCCTTGGCTGCTGCTGCTGCTGCTGCTGCTGTTGTTGTTGCTGCTGCTGCAGCTGCTGAGGGGTATGTTGCTGAGGAGATGGTGTGTTCATCATGTTTGTACCTGACCTAGGAGAATTGGCATATTGTAGTGGAGGTGTTGTTGTGTTATCAAAGGAAGTAGCAGTTGTGGCACTAGGAGATGCAGCTGATCTTCCAATAAGTTGTGGTGCAGAAGCCTGCTTAAAAGTTTTTGGTAATTGGACAAAACACACACCTTCAGAAAACAAGACCCTAATTCTCATCCTACAGATGCAGAATATCAAGCCACAACAGGCTAACACAAACCCCAAACCTTTATCTACAACTTGTTAACACAAACATAGCAAGATAAGGATAAAAGAATAGCATGCCCCACTTATGCGCACTAGTGTGTGTAGGATATCAGTAATCATACTAAAATAATCAACAATAATAATCAAAATTAGAGGACAACCACATGAATGATGTTTAGGCTTTAACATAAGTAGGCCAGCCTCTTTAATTCACAATTTGAGGAAAAAATTAATGAATCATGTAAAACTTCACAATGTGAAGCTTAAAAATAAAGTCAAGGATCGTACCTGCAACAAAGTGCCCTGTCCACTGATGTTATTTGATGACAGAGGGGTATTCTTTGAATACATTCCTAGAACAAATTTTTGCAGAAGCCACCAAAATAGAATTGATATTCAATCCAATATATATATTCCAAAAATAAAAAGATCATGCTTCAACAAGTGACTGATTATTACCAGATGCATCAGCAAAACTTTGCACTCCATCACCTACAGTGATCACATCCACCAAATGCAATGGAAGTGCAGGTGTGATCTGCCTCTGGTCTCCTGGTATTCGTAATCCTACATGCATAAACCAGTCATTTCTAAATGTAAACTTACAAGTATGCCTAGACCAAATACATTTTTCTGGCACAAAAACTTGAAGCTTTTATTAGAGGTTATATTATTTTCAAGATATACTCTACATTGCTATTAGTCAAAACCTCTGAAAATATGCTTTGGCCCACCGTCCTTAATATGCAACTGATCTTGCACCTCAATGTCCATTTTGACAAGCAGCCACACTCACCAAAACATTATTACTAAATTATGTACTAGCTCTAAATTTTAAGCAGACCAAGGAACCCTTAATTATATGCAAATGTAAAGATTATCTTAGAAAGTAAAACCCATATTTAATGTGATGAAAGAATAATTTGCAACTTGGACTCTAGATCAACAAACCATTTCAAGTGGGTCTAGACCAACCAATCCTCAAAATGAGGACACAATTCTTTGACAGGGGATGGAATTGATCCATCAACCAACTTGTGTCTGGACAATTTGGAGAAACAGGAACCTAAGCAATCAATTCTATATGGCACTTTAATGTGTCTCCCATTAATCATCAATCAGATGACTAAGCCAAAGGGCTGGTGCCAGAAAAGAATGTGCTTAATTAAGAACACAAAATGAGGCCCTTAAAATTCTCAATCCTTTTGTCATTGCTTCAATAGCATACATCACAAAAGTAGCTTATATCTGGGGGGAGGTGAGGGGTTAAGGAAATTAAACTTATTTATATATGCACTGGAAGCAGCAATCTGTTTCAATGTTTAAGAATGTTACAACTGCTAACAATAATAAGAGAAGAATTCAGAAAAAACACAATAAGAGAAAATCCATCTGCAGCTACTCTAATATGCACAAAGCATCTGTGAAAGCCGTCCTTAGTGACAAGCAACGTACAGTAAAGCATTTCTGTTGAACTTTTTCTTTGTCATAGAGGTGGTACTATTTGACGACAAATTGCTGAAACAAAGTTACAAGACTAGACTGCATGAGAAGGCCTTTCATCTCAAGATACAAGGAAGCAATTAACCAATATAAATTTAGAGCTAGATGAAAAGCAGATAATCTAAAAGGCATTGAATGTAAAGACACAGTTGAGAGTAATGCCTTCGCCATAGTTTACAGCAGCTCGAAGTAAATTCTCTTGTTCTTGAATTTTTGCAGCCTGACCCTTATCCAAAGTTGGGGCAATTGTCAGCCCCTGACGGGTTCCAAACAAATAGGCTTTACGCATGTCAGCTAACATTTTTTCTGCACTTTCACAAGCTGCTCCAATCATATCAATTCTAGCCTGTAAAATGGAGATTTCTAAATGCATGGAATTCATGAAAATAAATAAATACTGAAATTTGGATGCTCAATGAACTTTGAAAAACCTTTAACTTCTCAATTTGTGAGGATAATGGCAAGTTTTGCATCCCAAGAAGCAACTGCTCCCTCTTGGAGTTGTCCTCCACTTCCATCTCAGGCAACAGTTTTGAAGACAGCATAACTGGTAGTACTGTAATCACAGAATCCCACAAATTGATTAAAAACTTTGATACCTATATTATGTGTTTCATTGGAAAATATTCACAAAATGTGTTCAAAGACCTAATTAGACCAAAAGTGACCAGGGTAATTGTGGGTCCTTCCAGAGCTTAATTTTGACTCTTATACAGAACAAGATTATATATAATTGCTAAGATTTAAAGTTCGAAGACTTAAAGTTACATTAGCATCACAAAAGCAAGTACATCTCATAATACAGCACAATAATCCCCCCCCCCCCCTCCCCTTCTGGTTATACAGGTAAGGTGTATTTGAGTTAACAAGAGGTAGATAATTCAACAACAACAACAAAAAAAAAGGTCAATATAACAATCAATTAAATAATCTACAAAACCTTGATGATATGCAGTTTGAAGGCTCAGAGAGTGCAATTGTGTAGGGTTCTTACTTATTGAAATGATATGAGTAAATAGTAACATTTTTTTCACCATAGTTGAAACAAAGGAAAGTGCATTCAATGCAAGCTACCACATCAAACGTTAACCCTTTTTTCCCAATTTGGATGAGTAATCAATAATTTAATTAGATAAGAGGAGGCTCACATAATGGAGCCTCTACATTTATTACTGTAGCTATGTGTCAAATTCTCTCAGTTAATACCTGATTGTAGTACCATTAACAAGGGGTACCATGGACCATTAATCCAATCATTGATATCAGTAATACAACCCATTTGTTGAACGTCATGAGTAAAGTCTGGAGCTCAAATTAATCCCAGCTGGGGGAGGCCAGCTGGAGATGTTGATAAATCAGACATAATGTACAACTTTGGTACTTAACTTTAGATATACAGATGGAGAAAACTTCAGTACTTATCTTAGATATACAGAAGGAGAAAATTGGTGATGATGGTGCATCAAAGGAAATCTTTATAAGAGATTTCGCTGTTATGAGAACATTAAGCAAAGAGGATTCATAGACACATGAAATAAGTTAAAAGTCCTGATTATAGGAATAGTGATTCTGAAATTGTCTAGAATGGGATACAAGACAACAAAAATATAATATATACATGTCTATGTTGGTGTAATAACAAAGTTAGACACATTGACATAAGTGCTTGGCCCATGGAATTAATCCCAGCCAGATACATGTGCACAGTTGCGTCTTCAGTCATTGCATTTCACCAGATAAATATATTAATTATAAGTAAGGTGTATTTTCTTACAACGATTTAGTGTGGCTATCAATGCATGCACCTAAGTCTTTCTACATATGCCTTACTCGTGTTAAGAAGACAAGTGCATACTTGTAGAATTCTCTGCATTTACATTCTTTGGATGTACTACAAAAGCCTTTGAAACCTTCTTAATGTCATCAACAATGTTGAAAAGCTCAAGATTCACCATAGAATATTGCCCTAAAATATCTTGCCTGATACACAACACAAATATGTTAACACAATTACAATCGCCAATAAAAAGGGGTATGTTGGCAAAATTAAATCTAAAAAATAACCAGCAATAAACCATCATTATGTCAATAGATACGCAATATTGCAATATATGCCTCTCTCTTTTGCTTTCTAAGGTTTCTACATACACAAACCTACTACTCAAATATTAACCCATCAGATCGTTTTTTTTTTTTTTTTTTTTTTGATAAGTAACCCATCAAATCGTAATATCCTATTTAAATCTCAAAATCAACTGCATTGAGGATTGACATTTAAGATATTCATATCCATTCCCTTAACAATTCAAGCAAATGTTGGTACTTCAAGTATATTTGCTCCTGCATGAGTATTTTCAGTTTTCTAGAAATTGCTAGTATAACTGAGAAACTAGAGCGGCTCAATTTCTATTAAACTAGCTTCAAATTTTCCTATTTTTCTAAATTTCCTTCTATTAATATTGAAATAGAAGAACAAAACCCTAGGAAATCTTTACAATGCAGAAAAATCAACAATATGAATGGTGAAGAAATTATTGAATCCTCAGCTTTCTCAGTAACGGAACAAATGACGAAGATTAAGAATTTGAACTGTCGAAGAGAAAGCTAGAGAGTGATGATTTCTCAGCCACACTAACAATTGTTCTTCAATTATAAATCCTCAAATCCAAATGTAACCTAAAGCAACTCAAATTCTACAAATCTAAGCTTCAAAATTTATTATTTTTTAAAAACAGAAAAACAAAAGCCTAGAAAACTACAATGCAGAACAAAATTAACAATCTGAATCGCAAAATTATTGAAGCTCAATTTTCTAGAAATTGAATTGCTTTAGTTTCTCAGTTACACTAGCAATTGTTCTTCTTCGAATACCTCAATTTTTAAACCCTCAAATTTAAATTTTAAACCCTCAAATTCAAATTTTATAATTTAAAAAAAAAAAAATTCTTCTATTTCTCTTTAAACAGGAAAAAAAAAAAACAAAAAACAGAAAACAGAAAACAAGATCAAAACCCTATAAATCTACAATGCAGAACAAAATTAAACCTGAATCGCAAATTCTCAGTAATGAAACAAATACGAAGAACATAAATTTGAAGCTCAGTTTTCTAGAAATTTAATAGCTTTAGTTTCTCAGTTATACTAGCAATTGTTCTTAAAATCCAAATGCAAACTAAACTAAAGCCACGCCCGTTTGGTAGCAATATTTAAGTTTAGTTGTTCAATTTTCAGTCGTGGAAATGCATGTTTGAATGTTATAAAAATACGTGTTAAAAGTATCATTGTTACTTAAAAGCAAGTACCAAACAGCCCTAACTTTCTCGAAAACTGAGCTTCAAAATTTTACAATTTTTTCTAAATTTCTTCTATTTCTCTTTAATCCAAAAACAAACAAAAAAACGAAACCCTAGGAAAAATCTATAATGCAGAACAAAATAAATAACATGAATGGTGAAATCATTGAAACCTTAGCTTTCTCAGTAACCAAACAAATAACGAAGAATAAGAATTCGAAGCTCAATTTTTCTAGAAATTGAATCGCTTTTAGTTTCTCAGTTACACTAGCAAATTGTTGTTCTTCAAATACCTCAATTTGTAAACCCTCAAATCCAGAATGCAAACTCAAAATCCACTCAATTTCTAGAAAATCGAGCTTCGAATTGAAACAAAACCCTAGGAAATCTTTACGATGCCGAAAAGTGAACAATTTGAAAGGCGAAACAAAGAAGGAAGCGAGCGAGAGAGCGAGAGATAGAGAGAGAGAGAGGGACCATTTGGGAGTGGTGTTGGTGCGAGCGTAGGCGTCGAAGTCATCGAGGATGCGAGAGATGGCTTTGTAGAGACTGACGGCTCGAGTCTTCACCGCGTCCAGGTTCAGTTGCTGCTGCACCGCTTGGTTCAGCCTCTCCACTTGTTGTTGCTGTTGCTGTTGGTTTTGGTTTTGGTTTTGGTTTTGGTTTTGTTGTTGACCTTGTTGTTGTTGTTGTTGTTGTTGTGGTGGTTGAATTTGGTTTTGTACTACTACTCCCTCCATGGCTGAACACAACAACAACACAGAGAGAGAGAGAGAGAGTAATGAAGTGTTTGAGAGTGGAACTGATAAACAAAGGTTCTCTCTGTTTTGTTTTTGTTTTTGGGTACTTTGGAATGGAAGAACTCGGATGTACGTGTTTGGTACACAACTTCTCAGTTTTTAAATATTATTACATGTATTTCTGCCCCTGTTTTTTCGCTCAATGTATTTTTAAAAAATACAAACAACGTTATTAAAATAGCGTTACCAAACGGCCAAGTTTCTATGCTTATGACACGTCACCTTGTGAACCGTCATCTTTCGGATTGATTACTTAGTGTGCATTTGGTATGATAAAATTTGCCAACTTATTTTACTATTTAATATATTGTCGCTATTATTCATAAGTCCTATTGTACTTTTTGGTATTATTTATGGGTTACATTGTACTATTTTAACTAACTTCCACTTTTATCTACAGTACTTTCAGCAAAAAGTTTTCAATTTCTGCAAAATAAGCAGATCCTAAACAGACCCTTGTCCGTTTGGCATAATTAATTTTGCCAACTTATTTCACTATTCAATATGTGTTTGGGTTCCGCATTTTCTGCGGAACCCACGTCACGTTTTCTACTCTTTTTTTAACAGCTCACAAAGGTTGACTTTTCGACTGTGAACAGTACATCCGTGCACTGTTCACGGACCCATAAATATCACTTTTTAACAACTTATTCATTAAAAATGGGTCTCACGATACTATTCACACATTTAAAAATTATTTTGATATAGTGTTTTCAGCTGTATCCAAATAGACCCTTAGCTTATTTTTGCTACTATTCAGGGGTTCTACTGCACTTTTTGGTACTATTTATGGCCCTACTATACTATTTCAATTAAGGTTTCGTTTAGTTTGCGCGTCCACGTCTCACGTTAGCGTCTGCTTTCCTGTTTTTTTTTTCCTTTTACATTGTTCATGGGACATGAACAGTGCAAATAGGCCAATAAACAGTACTAAATAGTAGTGAACAGTAATGAACAGTAACTGAAAATTATTTTTTTATTGTTTTCAGTTTTCAGCAAAATAAACGGTATCCAAATGCACACTAACTTTTACATTTATCTACAGTACTTTCAGCAAAAAGTTTTCTGTTTCAGCAAAACAAGCGGATTCCAAACAAACCCTTACTAAAAAAGTCTTGTGCTTTATTATGATTAGAGCACTAACATCGGGGATATAAGGGCATTCACACTAGGGATTGCAAATGCCAAATATAAGGAAAATTTGGCATTTCAACTCCAAAAGAGCTCAGCATCCGGTCTTCTAAACAGGAGGAATTGTAAAAAAATTTAGAATTATGCTACAGTGCAATTCTACATGTGGAATTGCACTGTAGCTCAATTCTAAAAACAAAAATATTATTTTATTCGGTTCACTGTTTATCAATTCCTCTCTCTCACCGATCACACTCTTATCTCCTCTCTAACTTTTCTTTTTCTTTTTCTTCTTTTTCAGTTCACTCATTCAATCCCTCCCCCTCTCTCGTCCCTCTCTTCCATTTCATTTTTTTTTCCTCTCTATTTTTCCTTGAATCAAGGGTTTGATGTGGGCATGGATGGTGTTGTTGTGGATCGGTGTTGTGGTTGTTGATGGGTTGATGGGTTTGTTGGGTTGATGGGTTTGGATCAGTGATGGGTTTGATCGGTGCCAGGGTTGTTGATGGGTTGATGGGTTTGTTGGGTTGATGGTTTGGATCAATGATGGGTTTGATCAATGTTGGGGTTGTTGATGGGTTGATGGGTTTGGATCAGTGATAGGTTTGATCGGTGATGGGGTTGTTGATGGGTTGATGGGTTTGGATTGGTGATGGGTTTGATCGGTGCTGTGGTTGTTGATGGATTGTTTCTTGTGGTTGTTGTTGGTGGTGAGTTTAATTGTGGTGGTGGTTGCTGGCCGGTGACGTGGTGGTGGCAAGGTGGCCATTTTCATGTGGTTGTTCTTGCTATGGTTGGGGTTTGGGTTTGTTCACGATGGAGAAGAGAGAGAGACGGGGGAGGAAGGAAGAAAGAGAAAATTAGAGAGAGGAGATTTTTTTTTCTTATATATTTTAGTGAATAATATATATTATTTTAATGAGTAGAATAAGAAAATAAAAATTCGGATGCTAAATGTATTGTAAAATGGTATTGTGTAATTGATAAAATAGCTTTTTGGGATAATAAAATAGGATGGAATAGAATTCCCGGATGTGAATGCTCTAAACACCCCCAGATGCTATTTTACAACTTAAGCCACCCAAAGCCCACTCCATCCAAGTTTATAAATTTAAAAAAATTTGCAACCTATAAATAGTAAGGTTGCATATGCAACCTTACTGTTTATAGGTTGTAAACTATATATATTATTTTAATATGTGGTTGTGTGTGAAGAGAAAAAGTGAATGGAAGAAAAGAGAGAGACTAATACTTTTTATTATTTTATTAGATAGTTTATATTATTTTATTGCTTGTATGTAAAAATAAAAACTGGGATGTATGGTGAGTTGTAAAATGGGTTGGTAAAATAAATAAAGTAGTGTTTAAAGATGAAAATTTTGTTTTTTTTTTTTTTTTTTTGCATCCCAAAATGCTAATGCTCAGTAACTGGTTTTGCCGCAATAATACAGGCTGATTGATCACAATTGATATGACAAAATGGAAAATAAAAATAGAAAAAATAAAAGTTTACCATAATATTGTGGTTTGATTGATAGTTTCCTAATTAATTGCAAGTCAATCCCCTAATGTATTAGAAAATCATCAGGGTTAACTTTTTTTTTATTAGAAATACTCTCATTTTATTAAGCTTCGAAATAGTACATAGCATCTTGCAAAACCAAAGATGCAAGGAAAGGTGGACACTCTTCCATCCAAGTTACAAAAGAGTCAATATTCATTGCAAAAATAGCTAAAGTATGAGCTGGTCTATATCCCTGTTGCCTCACGTGGAATGATTGGAAAGTACGGAATGCATGAAGTCTAGAGCAAAAACCTGAGACCACGGTAGAGATAGAAACTGGGGTGTCTGTGGGGTTCTCCATAGCATGTCAAACCAGCATGGAATCTGACTCGAAAATGACATCTCTGACTCCTATGTCCCATGCAAAAACAGTGGCTTCATCCATTGCCTTTGCTTCTGCCTCCAAAGGATCCAACGAGAGAGGGAGGCGTTTGCTTAAGGCTGCAACAATAGATCCGAGGTGGTCTCTAATAATCACATCAACGCCGATCATGCCAAGCTGGGAAAAGATTGCAGCGTCTAAGTTAACCTTGTACCAGGGAAACACAAGTGGGACCCAACGGCCATCCATGGCTTCTTTGAGCTAGGTGGACTGTAGGTGTGCAAGCTGGAAGTCATGTAATACGGAGCAAGCTCGTCTCAAAATTTCTTGCGGAGTTTGTCTTGCTTCCCTTAGGCGGGTTTTGTTTCAATTGAACCATGCACTCCATGCTATTGTGACTACCAGTTAGATAAGTGCGGTGTCCATATGCTGTTTGAAGAGTAGATACCAGATGAGATCCATGAAAGACCTATGAATGATCCCAGTTCTCTCTAGTGGTATGTCCGAGAGGGTCCAAAGTTCCTTAGCAACATTGCACTCCCAAAATAAATGTCCAAAATCTCAAATCAAAATCTTGCAGTTGATACGACCCTTCTTGTTAATCACTCTTGCGTAAAGAAAGTTTTATTTTCTCCTTCAATTAATAATAAACCTTTGTGTTTTCATATCAAATAGCAAGTGCAAGGCATATATATATATATATATATATATATATATTTTTTTTTTTTTTTTGTGGTCTCAACAATAGATTTGATTCAATGGAGCCTTCTTCATACATGGTACCCTACGATACTCATTTTCATGGTTTTAGTTTTATGTCTTTTGTTTTGTCTTTTGGTTAGGTAACTCTTTTTTTTTTTTCCTTCTGTGTTTTTATTTTATTTTTTTTTTTATTATTTTTTTTTTTGACATACTTGTGATTTGAGGGTGGATGCCCAAACTCGTGGATGGCACAAGTGAATCATCAAAGTTTTAGGTAGCATCCAAGGTATTTTATCCTTCACCATTTTCTTTATCCATGTTTTGCCATTAATATGACTTCACTTGATGAGAAAATACAATAACAACAATTAAGTCTTAGTCCCAAAACTGTAGGGTCAATAATGGATCTTTAACTAACAAACTAATCAGGATTGGTCATATATATTTTTTCATCATTATACAGTTTGAGGCCTAAGGCAAAAACATTATTCTTATTTAATTATTTTTTTATTTAAAATCTATTATTCTTTAATTATTTTTTTATTTAAAATCTATTATTCTTATTTATTTTAATATTAGGACAAAGGGGAGAAGTGGCAGAGTTTTCCATAGCGTGGCGCAACCCTTGTTTCTACCCAATCACTAATAGTTTATCTAGATGGAGGGGGAGTAGAGTAAAAGGAGGAAGAGTGTTGAGGACAAATTTTTTCACGCCACATGGCTTAATTTCATTGGCGACCTGCACCACGTCAACACTATCATGAATTTTGGAAAAATCTCTTTTAAAGCCCTAAAAGCCCATATTTACACAAAAAAGGCGTCAAAGCCCATAGTTCGAGCTCGTGGCACAACATCTCATTTTTGGCTCATGATCCAAGCTCATGAGTCTCATCGGGGGAATTTTGGGAGTCGTGGTTTGGAGGGCCAAGAAGTATGTTCAGTAAAGCTCCAGCGGTTCAAAGTTGATAAAGGAAAGCATGTTGCTTGGCATGTCTTCCCCAATTCCCTGAACTCTGACGGGTCAGTGTGCAACAGGTAACATTGGGTAAGCCTCTCATATCACATAACACTTAAAATGATAAAACTCCTCATGCTCTTTACATAAAAATTAATGTCCATCATATGATATAAGTTTTAAAATATAATTATATCACATTATTATTTTTCATACAAATCAATTCCAAGCACATGGCTAAATAAATATATATATATATATATATATATATTAGCATCTCATATCTAGCATTAAATGCTCTATTTACTCTCCAAGATTTTATTAAAATACAAAAAGATAATAGTTACATCTCTAAAATTTCATCAAATATCAACCAACAAGTTTACTTACCAAAATTATATATGGATTAAACATATAATTTTTTCCAAGAGAGGAAACTTAACTGAAAATAAAAAAAAATAAAAAAAAAAACAGCTCCAGCGGAAGCTGCAACAGCTTTAGCAGCTCCAGCGGAAGCTGCAACAGCTTCTGCAGCTCCAGCGGAAGCTGCAAGCAGCTTCTGCAGAAGTTGTAACAGCTCCAGCTAAGTTGCAAAAGCTCCAGCAGATTGACACATGTCCTAAAATGATGTCATTTGCCCATTAATACCCAAAGAAACAAGAGGATTCCATAAAGATTACCTTACCATTTTTAGTTTAACCATGAGTTTAATGCCAAGTATTCTCCTCCAAGCAAATGATGTCATTTAAATGACATCATCTAGTTGTGTCATCAACAATGATGTCCTAAAATTTCTTCTTTTAGTTGAAAAATAAAAGACCACTTACCTTGTTAAAGATTTTCCTCTATTTGCTAATTTTCCCTTCAACTAAGTTTTGATCTAGTTACACACTTGGCTCTATATAAAGAGGACCAAGCTACACACTAGAGCATTCCATTCCTCTCCCACTCTATGGTTTTGAAGCTCCACTCATTTTGCTACCACATACATATTTTCCTACTTCCCCATCTCCCTTACCAAATTCCTCTTCATAAATAACAACACAATACACATATTACAATACACCATTATCCATTACTCATCTTTCCCACACTCCATGATTCTAAAACTTCATCATTTTTGTTGTCCAAAAACACATCTCCATCTCATTCTTTATTTTCCTTACAAAAATCTTTATTCTTAGAAAGCAACATAACTCATGACATAACATAAAAAACCACTCCAGCGGTAGCCCTAATCTCATGTATTTACCACATTTAACCTTCATATCATCTATTTCACACTTCCATATATTCCACAAACACATTCCTCGCAAAATACTCATACATACCTTTCATACATCTTTAAATTCCATATCCAACAAAGTATCTACATATAATTCTCATATATAATACAAACATCATATCTCACAACATATATATATATATATATGTATGTATTTCTTACCATCTCCACACATCTTAAAACATACCAAACACTTTTCCAAGAACTCATTACTAAAAGCCCTTTCTTATAAAAAGCAAAAACTTATAAGATCAAAAGCCCTTCTTATAGAAGGCAACATCACTCAAACTTGACAAAAAGCTAAAAGAGCATTACATGGAGAAAATCATTTAAGTGCATGATTAAGGGGGACAAACTTAACCAACCGATGCACACGGCTGGACATGCTCTCTCTCCCTCCAGTTGCACCCATTTTTCCCTTTCAAATATAAAGGTTGCTAAAATGTTAAGTCCACTGATGCTACGGCTGGAGCTGCAGAGCATGAAGGTTGCTGAAATGTTAAGTCCACTGATGCTACGGCTGGAGCTGCAAAATATGAAGATAAGTCATTACATTTTATCCTCAAATTTATATTATTAAATATATTTTATTCATTATTATTTTACCGCTGGATGCAAGCCATCTAACATCATCTCACCATTTAATAAATATGGTCTCACTAATACTTTATTAATAAGCATATGTACTAATAAATTGAATCCATATCACCATTGGACACATATTATTTGGACATGAACCACCATTGGACACATATTATTTGGACATGAACCATCATTGGACATATTATTTGGACATGAACCACCATTGGACATATATTATTTGGACATAGACCATTGATGGACATACATTACTTGGACATGGACCATTATCGGACATACCTTATTATATCGAACATGAACCATGAACAGCAACTTGACATGGACTATTAGACTCATCCTATTGTTGGACATTTGACACCTAATTAATTATTTTCTAACATTGGACATCACTTAACATACATGATAATAACATACCAACTCACCATTTAATCAAAGCTATCATGCTTAGCATATTATTTATTTATTTATTTATTTATTCAACCATTATCATGATTCTAAGACTTTGGGCTTTATTTATTTTGTAGGCTTAAAAATACACCGGAAGCCATTGGACTATGCGGCCCAACGTCGAGTTCCGGGTTGGACTCCCCAAAATAAATTCGGGCTTAGCAAAGTCACGTGAAAGACACGTGGCTACGCGCAAAAACGCCCCCGACATTCTGGCGACTCCACTGGGGAGTCATAAAGTATAGCCTTATTATGCCTCCAAAAGTCTAGAATCACATATCATGAAGGAGATCTCATCTCCGACATATCACACCCTCAATATCTCTTGATCCAGCAGCTCGCAGAACAATATCACATCACACATGATATTGGCTTTATCAGTATAGCGGAACCATTTAAGGGACCTCCAGCAGTACCTAGCGTACCTTCTCCATCTTGAATAGTACATTGACATCTTTGCTTAGGGGTACAACATGATGCTCAATTCAGATCCTAACTTGGTGATACATGCTCTCAATGTCAAACCATGGAGAGACTTATCGTGGCATATGGACTCTCCACTGCTGTACTCATGTCATCATGCTGCTAGACTGCCATTAGTTCACTGATATACGGCTAGAGCCATGAACTTTTAAAGATAAGTCATCACATCACTATCTTTCAATTTGTATTAAATATATGTTACTCTATTATCGTTATATCACTCAATACAACTTACTTTAATATTATATCACATTCATCATTTAATTAAAGCTATCACGTTAAATATATATTACTTGATCTTTACCATTATTGCAACCATTGATCAAATTTATTATGTGAAACATATTGTTTGTTTCAACCATCGTTATGCTTCTTATAATTCGAAATTTGCCCATTTTGTAGGCATAAAACCCATAAGAATTTTCATCCCAATATATATGCCCGAATCATTTAAGAAACTCAATAACTCCTTGCCACTGGAATCTCCAATCTTATTCCAATCAATAAAAGAAAGTTTTTCTGCATCATCCACTAAACCAAGCAGATTGGAGGTCATCAAAGAAGCTTTATTAACACCATCAAGGCCGTAGTAACCCCATGCCCCCTAAAGCCATGGCAGCACTATGCATAATCAAGACCATGGTGACTCCATCATGTTGCTAGAATCATTACATTTGCATCATTGGAACCCTTGGAATCTCAAGCATCATCAAGGGTATCAACCACCTCACGCCAGGGGGCTTTGATCTAAAAGGCCCAATCAATCTGACATCCCTACATCCAGGGACATTTGTCTTGAAAAAAAAAAAAAAAAAAAAGAAGAAAAAAAAAAAAGTCTATAACAACAGCTATTATTGTCTAGCCATGGCGGAAGGTGAAAATCTCATGGAACTTATCAATGGCAAACGGTTGGAGCTATGTCATACATAACTCAATCATCATATTTCCAATAAACTACCTTGAAAATAACGAGTAAGCATTATCTTTTGCCTTAAACCAACTATGAATATTTCAAGATATTTTTTCTTACGTTGATATTTATATCTTACTCACAATGATGATCTTTTACAACTTGATATCTCCAAAATAAACTATCATGATTCCAACAAGCTATTTTTTACAAAATAAAATTACCATAGTTTTGGTTTAAGTGCATCATTTTTTTTTTTTTATGATCAAAACATATTTCAAACTTATAAACATTCAAATTTGATAACAGCCTCTATGGCTGGACCTTTTCAAAATAAAATGGTCATGTGATTTCAAAAGTAGATATTGCCTCCATGGCCATACTTTGATATTCTTGACAACATCAAAGCCCATTACTAAATGGCAATATCAAGCCCAATTTTCATTGGCAATATCAAAAGCCCAATTCTCGCTGGCAATATTAAAAGCCTAATTCTCATTGGCAACATCAAAAGCCCAGTTATCACTGGCAATATCAAAAGCCCAATTTTCATTGGCAACATCAAAAACCCAGTTCTCACTGGCAATATCAAAAACCCAATTCTTATTGGCAACATCAAAGCCCATTACTAAATGGCACTATCAAAGCCCATTACTAAATGGCAACATCAAGCCCAATTTTTATTGGCAACATCAAAAGCCCAAGCTAATTACTTGGCGCTATTTATTTAAAAACCGAAGCTAACTACTTAGCACTACTTTATCAAAAGCTCAAGTTAACTACTTGGCATTATTTTGTCAGAAGCCTAAGCCAACTACTCGGCACTATTTCATCAAAAGTCTAAGCTAGCTACTTAGCTCTATTTTGTCATAAGCCCAAGGTTATTAATACTTGGCAAAAAATCATATTATAAATATTTTACTAAGAGCCCAAGTACTATTTTTGGCAAACCATCATTTCAAAAAAAAAAAAAAAAAAAAAATCCAAAATCACTTTACAAAAATATTATATCTTGCCCAAAGTTAATAACCTTTGGCAAAACAGATTTTTTTTACAAACGCATTATACTTGAAACCCAAAGCTAATAGCCTTTGACAAATTAATTTTCCTAAACAAGTATATAAGCTAATAAATCATGGCAAATATTTATACCATATTATCTATCTTATGAAATAACACCATTCATTTTTCCAAAACCCATGGCAAACATATATCAAGCCCATGGAAAAATGTGAGTGTGTGTCATTAATAATTAAGCCCACAAAAATTATATTCAAGACCTATGGCAATTTTATTTATCTTGCAAACCCATGGAAAATATTCATAAAAATCCATGGAAAATTATGTTATCAAAGTTATTACTTATTCGATGATTATAAAGCCCATGGTAATTATCTTAAACCCCATGGCAATTATTATTTACGTTGCTATTTCACAAAAACACATAAAAGATTCAAATAAAATTATATTATGATAATTACTTATCTTACTAACATTTAAAGCCCAAGGCTAATAATACTTGGCAATATCTTAAGCCCAAGGTTAATAATACTTGGCAAATACTATATTACAAATATTTGAAACCCAATAATGAACATTTTTTTTTAGCTCTTAAGCACATAGTTATAATTTATGCCATATTATAAACCCATTGAATCTATTTTGTAAAACCCATGGTAACTATTTATGTTACGTAACACTATTCATTTTTCAAAAACCCATGGCAAACATACATCAAGCCCATGGAGAATTATGAATTTGTGTTACTAATATTTAAGCCCATGGAAATTATATTTAAAACCTATGGCGATTAATTTTAACTATTTATCTTATGTAACACTATTCATTTTTCCAAAACCCATGGCAAACATACATCAAGCCCATGGAGAATTATGAATTTGTGTTACTAATATTTAAGCCCATAGAAATTATGTTTAAAACCTATGGCGATTAATTTTAACTATTTATCTTACAAAAACCCATGGCCAACATACATCAAGCTCATGGAGAAATATGAACTTGTGTTACTAATATTTAAAACTAATAAAAGTCATATTTAAAACCTACAACAATTACATTTATTTTACAAACCCATGGCACACATTTGTCAAAAGCCCATGAAAAACTATATTACTAGATAATTATTTATTCTATAATTACACTAAATAATAAAAGCCCATGATTCAAGTCCATGGCAAAACTTTTTTATCAATGGAATTCAATCTCCTAATCAAAGCCCATGGTTCAAGCCCATGGCAAATTATTCATCAAAACCCAAGCCCAATAATGCTTGGTAATATCTTATCAAAAGCCCAATATAACTTGGCAATATTTTAAGCCCATGATTTAAGTCCATAGCAAAGTTATTTTATCAATGGAATTCAATTCCATAATCAAAGCCCATGGTTCAAGCCCATGGCGAATTATTTAACAAAGCTCATGCAGTTAAGAAGAAATAGCTGGCAATTCAGTAGTGATACATGCAGCAAATCTAGCTCATACTATTCTACCGCTGGAACTCATATCAACCATACCTTCCTAAGAGCTTCCAACAAAAAGATGGAGATCCAATGCTCTCAATTATTATCATCTACTCAATAACCATCAAAACATTCAGCAAGTCACAAAGCCGCCAAGGAACGAGGAACCATTTATTCAAAACAAGAAAAGATTACTTCAGCGGTAACTAAACACATATCCAGCAGCCTACCTGGACAAACAAAACAAGCTCCTTATGGCTGGAAGATCTCAACTATCTCTTTGCTACAAAAAAAAAATTGATCATCTCAACTACTGGATATGCCATGTTCTATTTTACAAAGGAATCTAGTGGTCACATCCAAATCAGAATTCTAACTGCTCATGTTTTGAATAACAGTGGTATTGCAACCTATACAAACACCTCCAGCAGTCAGAATTTGATTAATCAAGCATATTCAAGCAAATGACCATTATACAAGATCATTATACAAGATCCTTACTACAAGTGCATGCACTATTTCAAACATCAAAGTGCCAAGATTACACCATTGAACTTGTCACAGTGCTTCCTACCTTCTAAATCTATGCTCATCCTCTCTCTACACTCGGGGGCTTGATTCACTAATCCAAAGGATTTCATTTCTAAGGGCTACAATTGGGTGTTGATAAAAAAAAAAAGTATCAAATATGTCAATAGAGGCACTTCCACTACATAACTCTAATGATCCAACAATGGCCAATCCCTTTCAAGAAACATCTTCACTCGTGCATGCCCTTGCAAAATAAGCCCTTGTGTGACAAGACCTTGAAAAGCAAGCCCATGCACTCGGGGGGCTGAATGTTGAGGACAAATTTTTTCACGCCACATGGCTTAATTTCATTGGCGACCTGCACCACGTCAACACTATCATGAATTTTGGAAAAATCTCTTTTAAAGCCCTAAAAGCCCATATTTACACAAAAAAGGCGTCAAAGCCCATAGTTCGAGCTCGTGGCACAACATCTCATTTTTGGCTCATGATCCAAGCTCATGAGTCTCATCGGGGGAATTTTGGGAGTCGTGGTTTGGAGGGCCAAGAAGTATGTTCAGTAAAGCTCCAGCGGTTCAAAGTTGATAAAGGAAAGCATGTTGCTTGGCATGTCTTCCCCAATTCCCTGAACTCTGACGGGTCAGTGTGCAACAGGTAACATTGGGTAAGCCTCTCATATCACATAACACTTAAAATGATAAAACTCCTCATGCTCTTTACATAAAAATTAATGTCCATCATATGATATAAGTTTTAAAATATAATTATATCACATTATTATTTTTCATACAAATCAATTCCAAGCACATGGCTAAATAAATATATATATATATATATATATATATATTAGCATCTCATATCTAGCATTAAATGCTCTATTTACTCTCCAAGATTTTATTAAAATACAAAAAGATAATAGTTACATCTCTAAAATTTCATCAAATATCAACCAACAAGTTTACTTACCAAAATTATATATGGATTAAACATATAATTTTTTCCAAGAGAGGAAACTTAACTGAAAATAAAAAAAAATAAAAAAAAAAACAGCTCCAGCGGAAGCTGCAACAGCTTTAGCAGCTCCAGCGGAAGCTGCAACAGCTTCTGCAGCTCCAGCGGAAGCTGCAAGCAGCTTCTGCAGAAGTTGTAACAGCTCCAGCTAAGTTGCAAAAGCTCCAGCAGATTGACACATGTCCTAAAATGATGTCATTTGCCCATTAATACCCAAAGAAACAAGAGGATTCCATAAAGATTACCTTACCATTTTTAGTTTAACCATGAGTTTAATGCCAAGTATTCTCCTCCAAGCAAATGATGTCATTTAAATGACATCATCTAGTTGTGTCATCAACAATGATGTCCTAAAATTTCTTCTTTTAGTTGAAAAATAAAAGACCACTTACCTTGTTAAAGATTTTCCTCTATTTGCTAATTTTCCCTTCAACTAAGTTTTGATCTAGTTACACACTTGGCTCTATATAAAGAGGACCAAGCTACACACTAGAGCATTCCATTCCTCTCCCACTCTATGGTTTTGAAGCTCCACTCATTTTGCTACCACATACATATTTTCCTACTTCCCCATCTCCCTTACCAAATTCCTCTTCATAAATAACAACACAATACACATATTACAATACACCATTATCCATTACTCATCTTTCCCACACTCCATGATTCTAAAACTTCATCATTTTTGTTGTCCAAAAACACATCTCCATCTCATTCTTTATTTTCCTTACAAAAATCTTTATTCTTAGAAAGCAACATAACTCATGACATAACATAAAAAACCACTCCAGCGGTAGCCCTAATCTCATGTATTTACCACATTTAACCTTCATATCATCTATTTCACACTTCCATATATTCCACAAACACATTCCTCGCAAAATACTCATACATACCTTTCATACATCTTTAAATTCCATATCCAACAAAGTATCTACATATAATTCTCATATATAATACAAACATCATATCTCACAACATATATATATATATATGTATGTATTTCTTACCATCTCCACACATCTTAAAACATACCAAACACTTTTCCAAGAACTCATTACTAAAAGCCCTTTCTTATAAAAAGCAAAAACTTATAAGATCAAAAGCCCTTCTTATAGAAGGCAACATCACTCAAACTTGACAAAAAGCTAAAAGAGCATTACATGGGGAAAATCATTTAAGTGCATGATTAAGGGGGACAAACTTAACCAACCGATGCACACGGCTGGACATGCTCTCTCTCCCTCCAGTTGCACCCATTTTTCCCTTTCAAATATAAAGGTTGCTAAAATGTTAAGTCCACTGATGCTACGGCTGGAGCTGCAGAGCATGAAGGTTGCTGAAATGTTAAGTCCACTGATGCTACGGCTGGAGCTGCAGAACATGAAAGTTGCTGAAATGCTAAGTCCACTGATGCTACGGCTGGAGCTGCAAAATATGAAGATAAGTCATTACATTTTATCCTCAAATTTATATTATTAAATATATTTTATTCATTATTATTTTACCGCTGGATGCAAGCCATCTAACATCATCTCACCATTTAATAAATATGGTCTCACTAATACTTTATTAATAAGCATATGTACTAATAAATTGAATCCATATCACCATTAGACACATATTATTTGGACATGAACCACCATTGGACACATATTATTTGGACATGAACCATCATTGGACATATTATTTGGACATGAACCACCATTGGACATATATTATTTGGACATAGACCATTGATGGACATACATTACTTGGACATGGACCATTATCGGACATACCTTATTATATCGAACATGAACCATGAACAGCAACTTGACATGGACTATTAGACTCATCCCATTGTTGGACATTTGACACCTAATTAATTATTTTCTAACATTGGACATCACTTAACATACATGATAATAACATACCAACTCACCATTTAATCAAAGCTATCATGCTTAGCATATTATTTATTTATTTATTTATTTATTCAACCATTATCATGATTCTAAGACTTTGGGCTTTATTTATTTTGTAGGCTTAAAAATACACCGGAAGCCATTGGACTATGCGGCCCAACGTCGAGTTCCGGGTTGGACTCCCCAAAATAAATTCGGGCTTAGCAAAGTCACGTGAAAGACACGTGGCTACGCGCAAAAACGCCCCCGACAAAGAGTAAGTTAAATTACCTTATTTGGATGTTTTTTAAGAATGGAGGGGGAAGGATTTGGAAGGATCTTAACTACTTCTAACCCCTTATTTTTAATTTCCCCAAATTGGAAAGATTTGAAGAGAGAGTAGAACATAGAAATGCTTAACCAAATAAATTACTAAATTTAGCCTTACCATATTAACAAAATTACAAACTATGAAAATGTTAATTATTCATCTCCCCCTTACTTAATTTTAAAAACATCCAAACAAAGTAAAAGATAACCATTCTTCTCTACTCTCCTTCCCGCTATTCTCCTTCCCTCTACTCTCCTCTACTCTTCTCTCCCTCCAAACTTTCAAACATAGCATAAGATGGATAAGAGGGGATGGGAAGACCAGAGGTTACGTTGCTTGATGAACCAGAGGAGATCCTTATCACATTGGGACTAATTCATTAGTGATTGGGTTGGTTTTTCATTAATTCATAATTTTTTGAGAAAATGCTAAAACTCCTACAAATTTTTCTATAAAATCTTACAAACTAATGTAATAATGAATACGATTGTTAGCATTTCAACAAGATGATAAATTATTATTTGAATTACTTTATGCTAAGGGCTAACATCAATTTGTAAGACCTATGTAACACAATTTGTAGTGTCTCTAGCATTATTTAATTTTTTGGTACTTCTTAAGAATTAAGGAGAAAATGTACAACTCAATTTCATTTATTTAAGAAAATCACTTATTGCTCCTTCTATTTGGGGGAAAATTATTAGGTACTGTTAAATAACTTTTTTTTTTATAAGTAAAAGTCCTTTAGTCTACCATGAACCTAATTGGTGGGACTCATCATTAATGTGAGAGGAATGAGCACTACGTTATTGTATTGTGAATATACGTATCTAAATTAAATTACTCATATTTGTGGACCTTTCTCTAATACGGGTCCTAGACCATGGCCTAAACCTAGGACTGGCCATGAAAACTAGGTCAAATGGGAAAGTCTGGAGTGGAGCTACAACATTTGTATAAAAAACATGGGCTATTCCTGTTTTAAGACACCGGTATAGCTCGATTTTTTTGTCATTAACGGAACCAAATTTACTTTGTGCTAGAGTCTACAAAGCCAAATGCTTCCCAAAATGCTTGATTTTGGAGGCCAAAGAAGGATACAATTCCTCGTATGCATGGAAAGACATCTAGATCATGAACACTGGGTTGGAACGAGTCACTTATAAACGACCTTATTCTGAGCCACAAAGCTAATGTAATTAATCGAGATGACTCCCCCAAATAGATTCTTATGCATAGAAAACAGCATTGGTATTTTCACAATCAAAAGTGCATACATTATAGAGTGGTAGTAATTAAGTACAATGAAAAGGCAAGAAGGAGAGAGGAAATCTCAAATACATAGGAAGGAAGTTGAACAATTTTGGAAACTGGCTATGGAACTCTATTTTTAGATTGTGTTCTATTTCCTGGTTTCAGATTCAAAAAATGATCACCGCGCACCTTTGGTGCGGTGGTCACTCCACAAGTATAAATACTTGTGGGATGTAGAGGGCAAGGGTTGGGGTTCAAGTCTCCAGAAGGGAGTTTCACACACATATACACTTAGATTAGACTAGAATAGAAATTCTATCTTATATAAAAAAAAATTCAGAAAAATTGATATACTAGTATTAAGCTAGTATTCATGGGGCTTAGCCGCTTAGGCCTTTTATATGTGTGTGTGTGTATAAAATATGGAAAATCAACTTAGTACTAAAAGGTGTTGGCAAACTTAGGGTATGTTTGGTAACTGTTTTTTTTTTTTCCTTATTTTCTATTTCCAAAAACAATTTTCTATTTTTGAAACTAAAAAACTTGTTTAGCAACTCAAAATAGACAAAAAAAAAAAAATTGTTTTCAAAACTGAATTTGTGAAGGAAACTGAAAACATGTAAAAGACTGTTTTCAGTTTCTACGGCGAGAACGGCAGCGAGATTGGCTGCGAGGCGAGCTCGGCAAGAGAGAAAAGAACGAACTCAGATTCAGAGAAAAGAACAAACTCAGATTCAGAGAGAAAAGAACGAAGATGTGAGAGAGAGAGAGAGAGAGAGAGAGTCTGGGGGAATAAACAAATAATAAAAAAATTTGGCATTGATGTCCGCACCATCTCATATTTGAGACAGTACTGTAGCATGTCTCAAAATTTTGAGAAATTTAACACACCTTATGATGCTCTGTTTTTAGTGTTTGGTGTGCCAAATGCCAAATATCTGGCATTTGGCACACCTGATGGTAGTGCTCTTAGTATTAAAAGGTGTTGGCAAACTTAGAGCACTCACAGCAGTGGTGCTAAATAGCTATATTGCTAAAAATATAGCTATTTAGCACCACTCTTCATAAAAATGAAGCTGCAGCAGTGGAGCTATATTTAAAAAATATAGCTCCACAGCTACAGTGCACATCTAAAAATAGATTTGCACTATAGCTCACATCTAAAAAAAAATACTATTTTATTTCGTTTCACGCCTACCAAATTTTTTTTTTCTTTTTCTTTCTCCTTCTCTCTCATTGCTACCCGTTGCTCCTCTCTCTCTTCTTCTCGTTGCACCTCTCTCCCTCAGTCGTTCTTCATTTCTTCCCCCGCCGACCCAAGTTCCTGCCCAGCGCTAATCCAAGCCGCTGCTGGGTTCGTGGTTGGGTTCAATGCCGAAACGGTTTGTGGGTGGTCCAGTGTCGAAACGATTCGTGGTTGGTTCCTGGGTTTTTTTTTTTTTTTTTTCAATTGGTTGCTTTTTGGTTGAGCTTGAGGCTACTGTGATGGTGGTTGTGGTTTGGTTGTGCCGCAATGGTGAAGATGGATTTTGTTGTGATTTGGTGATTTTGTTTGGTTTGGGTTGAGGAAAAAGATTGGGGATTTGGGTTGATGGTTTTTTTTTTTTCCCCTTTTGTGGACTAGAGGTGGTGGTGGTGGTGGTGGTGGTTGTGAGTGTGATTGGGGCTGATGGTGGAGGTGGTTGTGATGGGGGCTGAGTGGCTGACGGTGGAGGATGTTGTGATTGTTGTTGAAGTTTTTATTATTATTCTAATAAGTTTTTTTTATTATTTTAATCAAATAGCTAAAATTATAGATCCATTGCTGTGGAGTGTAAAGAGCTAATAGCTAAAATTATAGATAAAGTGACTTTTAGATGTAGCAAATAGCTAAAATTTTACATCCACTGCTGTGGATGCTCTTAGAAGTAAATGTTAAAAGGTGTTGGCAAAAAAAAAAAAAAAAAAGTAACTGACACTATTTGGTATTTTTGAGGACCGCATCTAAGTTCAAATCCTCCTCCTATTTAAAAATAAATAAATATATATATATATATATATTTTTTTTTTTTTTTGGAGGAAACACAAGTTATCAAAATTGATTCAGCATAAGACAGCACTAAGGAGAGAAGAAAACAAAGTAAATTCTAGATCTTACTTGCAGTAATTGCAAGTGGCGTTTTTTGATTGGACTAACCGGTTATATTGCAGTAATTATAGGTTGATTGAGGGTAATTCTAGCGTACCCCCCCCCCTTTTTTTTTGGGGTATGGTACTCATTAGTAGGCAACCTGCTATACCAGGTTACCAAAATATCACATTTAATGGTACCATCCTCACATTGTGTAGTACTAACATCATATGTAACTGTGCTTTTGTCACATTCGGTAGTTCCTTTATTTTTTCTCACATTTGATGATACCATCCTCATATTGTGCAGTACCAATATCACATTTGACTATACTTTTGTCACTTTCGGTGGTTCTCTTTTTTTTTTTTTTTTTTTTTTCTCACATTTGATGGTACAATCCTTACATTGTGCAGTACCAACATCACATGTGACTGTACTTTTGTCACATTCAATGGTTCCTTTATTTTTTCTCACATTTGATGGTACTTTCTTTTATTTTTTTCTCACATTTGATGGTACTTTCCTCACATTATACAGTACCAACATCAGATGTGATTGTATTTTTGTCACATTTGGTGGTTTTTTTTGTTTTTTTCTCACATTTGATGATACTATCCTCACATTGCGCAGTACCAACATCACATGTGACTGTACTTTTGTCACATTCGATGGTTCTCTAATTCTTTTTTCTCACATTTGATGGTACCATCCTCACATTGCGTAGTACCAACATCACACGTGACTGTACTTTTGTTACATTCGGTGGTTCTTTTATTTTTCTCACATTTGATGGTCCATCCTCACATTGTGGAGTACCAACATCACATGTGATTGTATTTTTGTCACATTTGGTGATTCATTTATTTTTTTTTTCTCACATTTGATGATACCATCCTCACATTGCGCAGTACCAACATCATATGTGATTGTACTTTTGTTACATTTGGTGGTTCCTTTATTTTTTCTCATATTTAATGGTACCATCCTCACATTGTACAATACCAACATCACATGTGACTGTATTTTTGTCACATTTGGTAGTTCCTTTATTTTTTTCTCACATTTGATGACACTATCTTCACATTGCGCAGTACCAACATCACATGTGACTGTACTTTTGTCACATTCGATGGTTCCTTTATTTTTTCTCACATTTGATGGTACCTTCTTCACGTTATACAGTACCAACATCACATGTGATTATATTTTTGTCACATTTGGTGGTTTTTTTTATTTTTTTTCTCACATTTGATGGTATTATCCTCATATTGCGCGGTACTAACATCACATGTAACTGTACTTTTGTCACATTCATTCGATGGTTCCCTAATTCTTTTTTCTCACATTTGATGGTATCATCCTCACATTGCGTAGTATCAACATCACATGTGACTGTACTTTTGTTACATTCGGTGATTCTTTTATTTTTTTCTCACATTTGATGGTACCATTCTCATATTGTGCAGTACCAACATCACATGTGACTATATTTTTGTCACATTTGGTGGTTCATTCATTTTTTTTCTCACATTTGATGGTAATATCCTCACATTGCGTAGTACCAACATCATGTGTAACTGTACTTTTGTTACATTCGGTGGTTTCTTTATTTTTACTCATATTTAATGGTACCATCCTCACATTGTGCAGTACTAACATCACATGTGACTGTATTTTTGTCATATTTGGTGGTTCCTTTATTTTTTTCTCACATTTGATGGCACTATCTTCACATTGCGCAGTACCAACATCACATGTGACTGTACTTTTGTCACATTCGGTGGTTCCTTTATTTTTTCTCACATTTGATGGTACCTTCCTCATATTATACACTACCAACATTGTATGTGATTGTATTTTTGTCACATTTGGTGGTTTTTTTTTTGTTTTTTTTCTCACATTTGATGATACTATCCTCACATTGCACAGTACCAACATCACATGTGACTGTACTTTTGTCACATTCAATGGTTCCCTAATTCTTTTTTCTCACATTTGATGGTACCATCCTCACATTGCGTAGTACCAACATCACATGTGACTGTACTTTTGTTACATTCGGTGGTTCTTTTTCTGACATGTGTTTGTGATTGTGAGAATTCAGGTCCTGCCTGTAATATTACATCCTTGTAATATTACCTTCGTTTTACATCCCTGTACTTCGTAATATTGCATGAAGAGTGGGGTTTTTTTTTTTTTTAATGGTGGTGTTAATTACTCTAGTGCTTCCTTTTATTTCCTCTATATTTTGAATTAGATACCTTTTGTTTCAATCATGTTTCTTGTAGAGTTTCATTATTAAGCCGAGTTTCATTATTAGGGTGGGTTTATGTACATTTGCTGCTTTTTGTTTTCTGATGTGGGTGTTTTATTTGTTTTACATTGCCTAATATGTGGCCAAGGAAGTGACTTTTGATATTGAATTATGTTGGCTTTGTGAATTTTTGTTTTGCTATTCTTGTGTGTAGTGTGATTCTTAGCATGCGTATGAAGTTTTTTTATTAAAATATTTAACAGGACAGAAAATTGTATATTCTGATTTTTAGGAGTATCGATTCGATATTTTTGATTTAATTTTGGTGTTGTGATTTCTTGCCATTTATTTGCTGGATTTAATTAGTTGGCCTTAATATCTTTGAATTTTACATGCATAGGCCAAGTCAGCTTATGGATTTGAGATTGTTCAAATGGTTAATGTGGACACTGAAATCTAAAAGATGATAAATTATCTAGAAAAAACTATCTAGTGTACACACACACACACACACACACACACACACACACACACACACACACACACACACACACACACACACACACACACACACACACACACACGTCTAAAAGGACAAACTAGCACTTGAAAATATAACTAATAGGGACTAACATGACTAACAATATGTTAAAAAAAATTATTAATGAGCAGCTTAAGATGCTGCGTGACCTCTCCAAGTAATTCTTTGGAATAGGGGGTTCAAATTGTTGTTGTTCTTCAATTTTAGTAAAACTCATGACAGTGATCTCCTATGAGTTTCAAAATATCAAGAATGACTAAAATAACCTCATTAACATATAAAAATGACTAAAATTCCCCACAAAAATTTGAAAAGTACCTAAATATCCATGAAACCTCAAAATAACTGCAATATCTATAAAACATTAAAATTTGAAAATGACTAAAATAGATTTTTAAACTTCCAAAATTAAATTAAAGAAGCACTTTAAAATGAACAAAATAGCACTAAAACACCACAAATGACTTATACATCCTTGACACCTTCAAAATGATTAAAACACTTACAAACTTTGAAAATCACCATAATGCATCAAAATCACTAAATTTGGTTATGTTAGACTGATGTTTTGTTTGTTTGTTTTTTTAAATGACTGCAAGGATAGCATCATATTTTTCAATAAAACAAATTGTTCCTTAGTCACGTTGGTATCATGAAGACGTCATGTTGGATGATAGCAATGTTCCAAATAAAAATACCAATGTCCATATGTAAGCAAGAGTGTCTATAATTTGATAGACTTAAACAAAATTTCCCCTATTCTTACCTTTTTATTATTATTATTATTATTATTATTATTATTATTATTATTGTTATTATTATTATTATTGCATCACTTGTTGCTTTCCATGATCATGTATTCCCATGCTATAGAATTTATCATCCTAACTTCCTAAGGATAGTAAATCCCATGATTTAAATGTCATTTATGCATCATTTTTTAGATGTGTAAACTAATATATATATATATATATATATAGGTCAATTACATAATTTAGATACATCATATAGCTAAGATTGCATACATCATACGTCTATTTTGTTTTCCATAGTTTCTGGTAGCTTATTTTGTGTGTGTGTGTGTGTATATATATATACTTTCTTTTTCTTTTTTTCTTTTTTTCTTTTTTTATATCAAAAGACATAGTTTTAATAGCTTATATTAAATATGTGACAAAAGTTAAAAGCTAGTTTATTTTTAAAAAAAAATCTAAAAGTTAGCTTATTTGTAAAAATGTTGACCCAAAAATTTAAAAGTATTTTAACTTTTTGCCAAATAAATATGATCTGGCAACCATGTTTATGCATCAATAGAATAAATTTCAGCAGTTAATTTTGGTTTTGCATCTCATATAATTCATAAAAGATTAAATTAGTCTTATTCCCCACATGTCATGCTACATGACTATAAAAGAATAAGACTATATGATCAAATTAGTCTTTTCAAAGGACTAATATGGACATATACGATATACTACAACAAAGTTGGTTTTTTTCAAGGGTCAAAAACCTTTGAAAAAAAGTATAAAAATCTCTCAAAAAATATTAGTTTGAGGGTCTAGGTGACCCTTGATGAACTTTGAAACAAATGCCCTCAAAACAAAAATTTGGCCGGCCTATAGGACCCTTGAAATAGAAATTTTGACAGCCTACATAACCCTTGAGACAAATGCTTTATTTTTTGAGGTCCTAACCCCTCAAAATAAGGTTTTTCTCTCCAAAAAAAAAAAAAAAAAATCATGTACATAAACTTTAAAGAACCACATATTACAAAATCTATATTACACCAAAATACAAATATCAAAAAAAATTTCAATTACCTTTCCAAATCATTAAATCCTTCATTCTTAAAGGAACTTAGTATTTTAACTAGAATTCTCTATGATAAACAATAAAAGTTGATATCTAGGATAGTTGCTAATGAAGAATATCTCATCCGATTGCCTGAACTTCCTTAAATCATCTCCCTTTTCATTGATTTCAAAGGAATATTGTTGCCAGTAAGGTTTAAAGAAAAACAAACTAATTAAAACAGAAAAAAGTTGGCATTTGATAGCAAAACCTAAAAGATAATACATTGTGACAAATCAGAACTAGGAAAAGATAAACGCGTATAGATCTCATAGCTAGGAACAAATCTAAGGACAAGATCTTTCACTAGAAAACAGGGAGTATTAATAGTTAAAGCAGTGAGGTATCAAAAACTAAACTGTTACTCCAGTTTTCAGATGCAAATGTTATATCATGATTGAAAGTAGACAGATATTTTTAAACGTCTAAAATGTTAAACATCATAAAGGGAATTTGATTTCTAATCTAAACCACCATAAATTTTAATTGTATCTTCATTATAGCTTCCTAAAAAATGGGCAGAAAAATAAAATCAGGATCAGCATATTGGCGACCATCTGTATGGGCCAAAAACTCTCTTATCAAAATATAGAACTATAAATCAGGTTCTTCATAATTACCTAAGAGAAACAAAGGATGACACCCATAAATAATAAGGAAATGAACATGTAATGGAATCTAAGCTCTTTCTCCAAGCTTAACTTGTGCCAAATTGCTTACAATTCGACAATTTCATGCACACTGCTCTTTTTACTAGTAATAAAATGACAAAAAAAAAATGTTGAAATGGAAGCATAAACCTGAAATCAATGGAATACTAAAAAAGCTTCCCTTTGGTAGAGAACATAATCAAACAAACCTTGATTACGAAGGAACTGTATCGCATAAGTCGCATTTGCCACGTTTTACTTGAAAGCAAATACGAAAAACTGGAAAATACTGTAAAATACTGTAAAATACAAAAAACTATCTTTACACAAAGTTTTCCATCGAAACAAATAGTGTAAAGACTAAAGAATGAAATGTTGCTACATATGGCTTGAGAAGATACATAGCAAAGACATGAAGTAACGAATATTTCAGTTTGATGGCTATAACTATGGTTACCTCTCTGCTATGAGCAAAAAGCTTTTAACTTACAGCTGAGACCTATTGATTTCTATGCAAGTATTCTTCATGCATAATCATCAATTGTTCTGCCACCTGCTTAATTATTGAGAATTCAATAGCATATATGGACAACAAGTTCAAGCCAAAAAAACCTATTTGTATCAAATAAGATCCAAAAGATTAAACTAGGTTCTTTATTGCCCAAATTCAAGTTGTTAATAAACAATCATTATCCAATGAAATTCATTTCATTGACCAACATAAAAGCAAGTCGCACCAAATATAGCCTGAAGCATAATTTCACATTGAAGCATGACTTCTCCAACTGAACTATATATATTCCCTTGAAGGGAACAACCCTGGCCTTGCATATAAATAAATATATATATATATATATATATATTCCCATTAAGAAGTCAAACCCAATTTAAGTTGAAATTTACTCTTCTAAAAAAGTAAGGACTAAAATTATAGTTGTACTTAGAAAAAACAAAATGAGGCTCTAACATACTGTACCCGGCCAAATTAGCTACAAAAATGGTGACTAGATTTAAGGCGATGTGAAGAGAGGGGGGGAGAAGCATTATACTGAAAAGATAACAATACTAACAAATATGTACTCCTAATAGACCATTAGAAAACCACCCTATTGGCCATAATTATATTTCCTTTGTAATGGAGAGGTAATTAATGTTATTGCCAAGCACAAAATTGAGCTTGCAAAGTTTAATTGCTACAACATATTTGACTCCAGTCCTAAAAAATCCAAATATAATAAACATGACTAGCCATTTGAAAAAACAAACAAGAAGAGAGCAAATCGGTTCAAACTTATAAAGTGTATATAATACACGAACTCTCAATGTCTACCATCTTCGATTTCTATGTTGCTTCCAAAAAAACAACCAAAGAATTTGGGGAAACAAAACAAACATGGCAAATTAAAAGATTTTCATATTGCATGGAATTAGGGTTTTGATCCAAACCTTCCAGTTCCACTATATCAAAATGATTTTGATCTTTTTGAGAAACCTTCACCGGTGAGTCCACGAGAAGGAGATGGAAATCACCCAAGTGAGAAGAGGAGCGATTTGAGAGAGGAGAACTCGAGAGAGTCGAGAGCTCCAGATGAAAAAGTATGTGACTTTGTTTTTTTTTTGTTTTGCTTTTATACAAAACCCGCTTGAACGGTAGCAGGTTTTTCATTAAAAATAAAATAACGGTTAGGATTAGAGTAACTAAAATCTACGGTTCTGATTTTAGCAGGTACCGTACCCACCAAAAAAATACACGGGTACCGTAGAATGACCCGTTGATTGATAGCAGGTTTTTTTTTTTTTTTTCCCCAAAACCGAAAATAAAAATAGAAACATATAAACGTTTACCATAATATTGTGATATGATTGATAGTTTCCTTAGTAGAAAGTCATTCCCATATATATATATATATATATATATATATATTGGAAAAGAGGGTTTAGCTAATCCTTAATTACGTGCCAAAATCTTCCTTGAAACCAATTCAAGACCCTTCTTATTAATCATTTTTTTGCGTACAGAATTTTTTTTTTCTCCTTCAATTGACAAGAAACCTTTGTGGTTTCATATCAAAGAGCAAGACACACATATTTTTATTTTTGTGGTCTCAGCAATAGTTTTGATTCAATGGAGCCTTCTTCAAATATGGTACCCCACTATACTCATTTTTATGGTTTTAGTTTTTTGCCTCTTGTTTTTGTCTTCTAGTTACTCTTTTTTACTTATATTATTCTGTATTTATTTTTTAATTGTGGTTTTGTTTTGATAGACTTGTGCTTTGAGGGTGGATACCCAAACTCCTGGATGGCACAAGTCAATGATCAAAGTGTTGGGTAGCATCCAAGGTATTATATCCTCCTCCATTTTCACTATCCATGTTTTGTCATTAATAGAACTTCGTTTTGATGAGAAAGTACAATAACAACAACTAAGTTTTAGTCCCAAAATTTTGCGGTCGACAATGAATCTTTAACATACCAATTGGGGTTGGCCAAATGTGTTGTGGAGAAAGTATACAGTAATTTACTTTGTATTAAAAATTTTGTTTGATTTATGTACCTTTTTCTTTCATTAGGAGTATCCTATACCTTTGATGTCCAACAAGGGTTGGCATATGTATCAGGCAATGTAGACCCAGGCATGCTTCTGACTATGCTAGCAAAAGCAGGGAAACATACAGAACTATGTTGGGTGGACTCTAGATATCAAAGGAAAAAACCATTTGTGCAAGGAGATGGTTACCATGATGACCATGGAACTACTCAATATGCAACACTAGGCTATGACTATGGAAATACTCAATATGCAGCACTAGGCTATGACCATGAAACTACTCAATATGCAACACTAGGCTATGACTATGGAAATAATCAACCTGCAAGACTGGGGTATTATGAGGATGATCCTTATAAATCATATCCATATGAACACAATCCACACTCTAAGATGATGGCTCTTCCCTCTCCTCATGCAACACCACGACCACGACCACAACCACAACCACAATCACAACCACAACCACAACCATCTGCACCAGTGGTCCTCAGACATCGTGAAGAAAAGCCGATTAATTGTTGTATGATGTGAGCTATTAGGGTATGCATTACTTGACTTTGGTTTGGTTTTTCTTTTTGAGTCAATTAAGAATCTTCATGTTATGACTTCATTTGGATTGGAAGTTGGGGTTTAAGGATGGTTTATATGTTTATAGACAGTTTGTCTTTTGTCTGTCTTCTTTTCCTGAATTTTGATGCTCTGATGACAGATTTTTGTGACACAATAAGTGCGTTTGCAAATTCAATAGAAATAGTTGAATATCTCCCCTGCTTGTGTTTGTATCACTATGTGGTGTACTAGTTGAATAATCTCTGTTAATGCTATCAGTTAAGGAGAAAATATACCAATTGTAGGATACATTTTAGGAGCTGTAAACACCTTTTAAATTTCCCTTTGAAGTCTTGAATGCCACATTCTTTTTGCCACATTCTGATTTTATCCTAAACCATATTGTTTCCAAAGCACCTGCAAAACATAACCAAATAAAAAGCATCATATGGTACAAAGAATGAATACCCATCAGCAATTAAAACTTAGAAAACCAACAAAGGCAATTTCTGTCTACTCATTATTTAAAGCAAGCTATAGGTGAGACTAATTTTTTACTAAATCATAATATATTAACTGTAAACTACAATTCAAAAAAAAAATTATCTGTAATCAGATTCAGTCAACTTATGCCAAACTGAATTATGACAAAGTAGAATTTATGAAATTGCTACATGTTGCTGCAGTTACAATTTCAATAACTAAGTTGCTACAAAATTATGATAAGGAAACATCCCTCTGATGAAATCCAAAAGTACTTCATCAACAAAGATGCTTCATGTTTATGGTTTCTACTTTAAACTGTACCCCACAAGATCCAATTCTGCTTCAAATTATTGTCACCAGGCATAGGCATGCCCTTCCCTTCAGTGAGCAAGTGCTAATTCTGCTTCAAATTGTTTGTTCTCTTCTTGGCAGCTCCAAGTTCTAAGGGGGTCAATAAGAAGATGAATCTTGAGTAGGAGATTAATTTTGTGGTCCATATGGTTTTATTACAAATTTGTCTATAGTACTAAAAAGATAATAAAAGATAAACTATAAGTTAATTTGGTATATTGTTTCTTCATATAATGAACATACTAATTATGATTGCTAAGATTAAATCATGGAAATAATCTATTGCTTCTAAATACAATACCATTGCGCACCCTTAGCATGATAGTCACTTCATAAGTACAAGTTCTTGTAGGGTAGGGGGACAAGGGTTGAAGTTCAAGTTTCTAGGAAGAAATTTCACACATATATACACTTAGTTTAGGATAGAGTATGATTTTTATCTCATATTAAAAAAAAATAAAAATACAATAAACATTTTTTTTTGGATAGATAATAGATATTTTCATTAAAAATACAATAAACATATTAATTATTGTTGTTAAGTGAACTTTAATTATTATTTTTTATAATATTTTTATCAATTAGTTTATGTTTTTACTTTGTACAATTATTTTATTTAACAATTCAACTCAACTTTAACAACTATTAGTTATTGATGTTTTTGTCTTCACTCAGTGATTCCCTTGTCCCACCCTCTTATCTAATTATTTATTTATTTAGAACCACACCCTAGGCCTTATTTAATTGTTTAATTGTCTTTTAGCGTTAACATTTACTAATTACTGATTAACTGACTTGCCCATGCCTCAATCCCAGCTTAACAAATAACAAATTAAAAACACATCCAAATTCAGCCACTCCACTCGCATATTTAATCAAAAGTTTTAATTAATTGTAACTTCATTGGCAAGAATACATTGTTAAAAAGATCATATTCAAGTTTATTTCAGATGGACTTGGGCTTAAAAAAGATTTAGAGTTAGAAACTCAAAATGTTCAAAATTTTATTTTAGGGGGTCAAAACAAAAAAAGAAATTATAAAATTTTCTAACCCCGCCCCAATCTTGTTACCAAAAAAAAAATTGTTCATAGTGCACGAAGGATTGAACATGGTTCTCCAGATTCAGTGACACTAGTGTACAATATCAATGTCCTCTGTTTCTTTCTTTTGTTTTGTTCTTTTCATTTTCTTTTATAATTTTTTTTTTTTTTTTTTTACTTCTAGCTTGACTACTATAATAATCTTGTAATAACCCAAGGCAAACAATCAAATTCCACCTCACTGATTTGGTTTTGCATCCATGTGTAAAAATATCATGACAACAGCGTGATGGTAACATGTTCATATCAGTTGCGGAGCCAGAATTCTACTTGAGAGAAGCAAAATAAAAAAATAAAAAGATTGAGCAAAATTAATTCTATAAAAATATTCAATATAATAAACAACTTAATAAAAATGTAATTGTTCTATATGAGATAAAAAATAGAAGAAGATAATAATACAAGCAATATGTAACATCTTTTATAATACTATTCCAGCAAGATCGTACGTTTTTTGAGCTATATGTCGGTTTTGATTGATTCCATATTTTGTCAACTTGTTTGTGGAAAATTATGAATGACAGGTTGACAATGACATTCTCCCTTTTATATATAAACTACGGTAGTTTCGTGGATATGTACTGATACAATTAAAAATAATTATAATTATACATTTTTTTTAAAGGAAATTCAATTATATATAGTATTAGCTTACACTTTTTTAAATCATATTTTTATAAAATATATAATGGTTTCTTATTATATATATTTTAGAATTTAATTAGATTTAGACTCTTTGATTTTTTCACCCAATAATTTTCTTGCTATAAAAATAAAAAAATAAATACAAATGTGGTGGAAAATTAGACTTTAATTGAATTTAATTTTGAATCCAATTGGATTTGAACTCTTTGATTTTTACACTCAATAATTCACTTGGCATAAAATTAAAAATTAAATGGAATACGTAGCGCAAAATTAAGAATCCAATTAAAATCTATTTGGATTTTCTTTAAACTTTGGCTATATATATTCTTAGAATTTTGTCTCCTTTTTATATATAAACTAGCATGTAATCCATGCAAACGCATGAATGCATTTAAAATTAAATACAATTTTTATTATAAAAATATAAATTATTAGTGAAATTATTAAAAAAAAAATAGCATGTAACATATGCATATGTATAAATACATTTAAAATTAAACACAATTTTTACTATCAAAATAAAATAATTAGTCAAATTAATTTTTTTTAAGTGAACATAATTAATCACATACTAAAATTCTTATCTAAATTTAATACTACTTATGGTCATTTTTTTTCTAATTTTCAATAAAATAGAACATGTAGTGATTTTTGTTGTGTGGTGATTTTTATTGAGTATATATGATTTATTTATTTAATTTTATATTTCATTAATATTAGATTCTTAGTATTTTGCACTTATTAACTCACTTGGCACAAAGATTTAAAAGCTTAAGTGAACACATGGCACAAACTTAAATAGATAATAATGATGTGATCCTCACATAAATTTAGACACATGACGCAAAATTAAATTCTAATTTCAAATTTTAATTGAACTTTCTCTAAATTTTATCTATTAATATATAATATACTAGTGTGTAACCACGTGCATATGCACGGGTATAATTAAAAATGATTATAATTATACAATTCAAATTATACATTTTTTTAAGAAAATGTTCAAATTATACATGATATTAGCTTACTTTTTTTTAAACCATACATTTCTAAAATATGTAATGGTTTCTCATTATATATATTTTAAAATTTAATTGGTTTTAGACTTTTTGGTTTTTGCACCTAATAATTCACTTACCACAAAAATAAAAAACTTAAATGGACACATGACAGAAAATTAGACTTTAATTAAAATTCAATTTAGAATCTAATTGGATTTGGACTCTTCGAATTTTTCACTCAATAATTCACTTGACATGAAATCTATATATAAAATAATAGGTGAATCAGAGAGAAACTCAAATAGAATTCCAAATTAGAGTTTCAATTTTGTACCATGTGTCTAGATTTGGATTCTCAATTTTGCGCAACTTGTTCTAACCAAAACTAAAAAAAAAAAAAAAAAAAATCTAATTAGATTATAAATTGGACTCCAATTTTGTGTCATGTACCTTATCTAAATTTTCTAATTTTTGTGCCCAAATAAATGATGCATTAACATTTAACACAGAAGCCAAGAAAACCATAATGATAATGCTCATTGGCCTAGGCAAGAACATCTCACTTGCACACTTTTATGGGTGAGCATCTCACCTGCCCACTACCAGAATCAAGGAGTCTAACAAGAAAGACTATAAAAGTAAAATATCATCTCCTCCTAATGTCATATCATCATCCCATGTCTCCTCCTTCTCTCTCAACCTCTATCAACTAGATCTACACACTACTCTCTTCTCCTCCTTTCGGATTTCTAAGAGCAAAGTCGGGTTCAAACATAATGTTCAATCCTACTTTTCTTGCTTCACACTCTCATACATTACCGCTTCATTAGCGCCTCCAAAAAGATTCCAAGCTCAATGTGGAAAATGAATTTACTAAGATGAACATCCTATCATCACAATTGTTAATATTTTCGTGCGTAAGCACGGACTACATGCTAGTTAAAAATTAATTATGACACGTGGTGCAAAATTGAGAATCTAATTAAAATCTAATTGGATTTTTTCTAGGATTTGGCTATTAATATACACACACAAACATATATATATATATATATATATATATAGATTCTTAGAATTTGGTCTCTGTCATAGAGATAGTAACTAGAAAATTATCTTAAACAATCAAGAGATGTTAAAAAAAAAAAAATCGAGAGATGATTCGCAAAATCTACATGGATGAATTAATTTAGAATTCGAGTGCAAATTATTTTGTGATCTACTTTATTTATAGTTATAAATTTATATAATTAAAAGTTATTAAAAACAAAATATATTTAACAAAAAATTAACATTAGAAATCAATTTAAATATAAGAAATCTAAACATAAAATTTGATTGTTTAAAAGTAAGCTTATAAAATACATTTAGAGAAATAAGGAATCTTAGAAGTATTAAAAGTATGACAATATACTTTGCCTCGCATAATCTATCTCATCTCAAACAATGCATCCGTTTTCTTTTTCCTCATTGTGCCCACCAGAAATTACCAATCATGGAGTTTAAATTATTGCATCAAGATGCTAGCAATTGAGAGAGAGAGAGAGAGAGAGAGAGAGAGAGAGAGAGAGAGAGTTTACATGAATAGCACCACTTAAAGTGTACATTGTAGGTAAAATGATTGTTCACTATCTCCTAAAGTGGCAAATACTAGCCACATTTTTTCCTACAATGTAGATTTTACATGGTATTCTTCATGTGAACTAATCAATGTCTATATATATTCTCGATAGGTAGTTATAATGGAGATAAGAAATTTGAACATGAAATGTCTAATTTGGAAATATAAGGAAGTGTCAACCAGTTGAGTTACAAAGTTCTTAGTTATACCCAATCTTTTATGTGGGTAAAAGCTTGCTTCTTAGACCTTCATTCCAATGCCCCACATACAGACATACATACGTGTGTGTGTGTGTGTACATACATACATATATATATATATATATATATATTCATTCGATAATTACAATAGAGGTGATATATTCGATCTTTTATGTTTGTAAAAGCTTGCTTCTTACACCTTTCTACCAATGCAGAAACCCAAATAATTGTCATGCTGCCTAGTAGCTTGGAAAACATGGTACTTTTTGTCTACGTTTAATTTTCGTCCTGAGGCATATTCACATTGTTGCAGAATTTCTTGAATGCACATTCATTTCTGCAAAGTAGCTCAACAAAAATGGTACTATGAGAGCCTATGTCCAAAGACAGGGTCATGTATCATTTCTGTTTTCCAATAATTACAAAGTCGCAAAGAGAAAGACTTGTCCGGTTGTCCCCCACAAAAAAAGGAAAAGAAGTAGACAAAGCCGAAGTCGTGCATTACATGACAAGGTTGACCCAATTTTCATGAGAGCCCATTATTTTCATGATTTTCTATAGATAAATCCTAGCCACTTTTATCACATGACTTGTTCATATCTAATTTGAGTGCCGTATGACATGTCTGATGTCTTGGCCCATATGTTTTTTTTTTGGTTGGTGGAATTGATGGTTTTAAAAGCCATCATTATTATTATTATTATAATATTAACAATGATCAACCTCTTTTGTAGAGAAGTCAATAGTACTGGTTTTTCATTTATTTCAATGAAAAAGTTTATTATTGGTAAATAAAAAAATTGAAGTTTAATCTCTTGCTTATGCTAAAACTTAATTAATATTTTCACTTAGTGATAAAGAATAATTATTAAAGAGACGCTATAAGTTTAAAATACTATCATATATATTGACATTAGGTTTATTATAATTTTTTTTTTGGAAATAATAAGTTTATAAATTACATTGCATAAATTGATAAGATGGTAGTCTTCCTCATATTTATTTATTTATGAAAGCAAGAATATTATCTTTATATAAATTTCATATCATTAAGGATGACAAAATACTTCCAATTAGGACCTCTCGTACTTTTACCTTACTTCTATCTCAAAGAAGGAATTGATCGGGAACAAGACATCCCTAATCTGATATCGGCCACCCTGTTCAATTTATTTTAGTTTATTTTATTTATTTAAAGTTAAGAGGGATGATTCAAGCTTCTCAGTTCTCATACCAATATTTTTTTCATAAACAAATTGCCAAAAAAAGAGAGAGAAAATAACTTAATGCCAAAAAAAAAAAAAAAAAAACTAAAAATGAGAATAACTTCACTATAGCATTACTCTGTAATATAATAATAAGAAAATTAAATTTCACCCACATTTTCCTTTCTCTTTCAAAAGCTGAAAACAAAAAAAGTTCATAGTCTCTCTCTCTCTCTCTCTTTCTCATTCATTCACCATTCTCTCTCACGCAACCCTGTATTTTATTACTGTTTTAAAAAAAAATGCCTATATTCTTTGAAACCCACGAAGTTCTTCCTAGATTTCTTAGCATCAGGCAAGCTTCTGATTGTTTTCTCAGTTTTCTTATTGATTTTTTGAATTAGATTTGTCTCTGATGCTGAAATCTTAAGGGGTCATTTAAATTTTGAATCTTTCTTTGTTTTTGTTGTTGCTGATAATGTAAAGGTTTGATTTATGTGCTGTTTTTGTTAGTATTTGCTTACATGCTGTACTTAGTATTTATAAATTGTCTTCTGTTTGCTTGATGAATAAATTTCGTATTTTGTGCATAATTGAGCATCTGGGTATTCTTGGATTTGTGTAATTTGTTCAAAAATGTATTTTTGGAGAGTGAAATGGAGCACCCTTTGGCCTGCTTTTGCTTTTGAAGCCACACCATAAGGGATATATATATTTTTTTGTGGCCAAAATACTCTGTTGGTCCTAAATTTTAGCCCCAAACGTTAAAAGTGATTACTTTTAGTCTCTAACAAACTTAAAGTGATTGCTTTTAGCCTCTAATGTGTCGAGTGGAATGATGACTTGTCCAGTTTTTTGGTTGTGTTTATGTGAAGAATGTGTGTGTGTGTGTGTGTGTGTGTGTGTGTGTGAAGAATGTGTTACATCGATTTAGAGTAGTGTGCTATTTTGAAAATTGGATGCAAGAGTTTAGGTGAAGTCATAATACACGTCCTAGTACTGGATTGGTAACTGTAAGGGATTTGGCAATGTTGGTCTTTTAATAGGAGATGTGCAGCTATATATTGCGATGAAGCTCATTGTGTTGTATTTTGTTCCATTTTATGTTAATGCTAATTTAGGGATAGCTTATGGAGCTCATAACCAAGGAGCTCTTCATTTATAGATTTTGCCAGCTTGATTGTTCCAAAAAACCAGTTCTTGGAAACGTAGATTGTAATTCTTTTTGTGATTTCCTTTCACTTTTACATTTTAGATTGTAACATTTTGGAGAAGTCTGTTAATACCCTCCATTTATTTGTCTTGTTTACAATTGTGAGGGGACGTTTCAGCTAAACTCATTGGCTGTGGTTGATCCTTTACATTTTTGTATGTGGCCTGTCTTACTGGCAGTTTGTCTATCACATCTTGATGTTTAATGCAGGCCCTCTTTCCTAATTAATGCAGCTTTTCCTTTACTTTTGTAGGTTCCTTAATTTTTATTGAAATGGTCACTAGTAACTGTTGCTCTGGCAATGCCTGTCATAGTGTTGTGTTGATTTCACATTCTTCGCCATGCAATTAGTCTCAAATGATGGTCATAGGGAAGGTATTTTAGAAAGCAAACCAATCCTACGTCAAGCAGGCTCTGTAGAATCTTCATCTTCATGTGAGATAACAGCTATTGGAGGGGATTGTGCTGTTGTTAATGATGATTTACAAGATCTTCAACTTGATGAAGATTGTCCTCTAGTGAATTCAGACCAACACCAATGCCGTATATGCCTTGATATTGGAGGTCTTTACTAACTATCATTCTTGTTGTCTTTTTTGTTTTTTGAGTATTAATTTCATCATTTGAGATGGTTTGAGGTAAAAAAAAAAAAAAAAAAATTTTTGTGGGTGCACATATAACGTGTGGGTGACACATGACATCTCAACTTAAATTACTACTCGATCTTGTGTGCTAAGAAATGTACTTATCTTGGGTAAATTTTTATACATTTTCAGGTGAAGACTTAATTGCACCATGCCATTGCAAAGGCACCCAGAAGTATGTCCATAGATCTTGTCTTGATAATTGGAGGTCAACTAAGGTGATTTTTCTCGATATTTTAGAATGCTGCTTCTAGAATCATGAGATTGCAGATAATTTATTCGATCTTTCTAATGCTGTTTATCTAACTTGTATTTTGTGATAATATTGAATTGATATGATGTTTCTGGTATTGAGGCACACAAACTGATTATTCATTCCCTTCATTGTCTTAGGAGGGTTTTGCTTTTGCTCACTGTACAGAATGTAGGGCCGTGTTCATATTACGTGCGAATGTCCCACCTGATCGCTGGTGGTTGAGATTGAAATTTCAGTTTCTTGTTGCTAGGGACCATGCGTTCATTTTTATAATCATTCAGCTGGTATGATAATTTACTATTTTACATAATTTTGTTTATGTACTTTTTGCATATATGTTGATTGACCTTTGTTGGTTTAGCATACAGTTCACAAGTAGGATTTGGTGTATCTCCATAATGAAGTTATTAGACGGTATTACAATTGGAAATTTGCCTATATGAATCTGTTATTCCTCTAATCAGTACTTACGAACTCTGATAATAAATCTAGGCGACTCCATTTGTTTATGGGAGTTGGATGTCCGCAGCAGTTGCTGTGGAAATATACAAATGTTTGTTCTGATATGAAGTTAAGCAGATCTTGGAAGAAAACACAACTGATAAAGTTTTCTTTTTCTTTTTGTTTTTCTGGCAGAAAAGAGTCTTTTTCGTAAACTCAGATGGATTAGCTTTAGATTGTACAAATAGCCGGAAAGTAAAGCAGACCAGCTAATAGAGCTTTGATCTTATTTTTATTTTGACAAGCAAAAGTTCTACCAGAAACCTAAACTTGGGAATTAGATCCAAGGCTTCTCTTAATAAGATATTCAAACTCAAAATTGCTTCAAATGTATTTTTCCCACAGTGCTAATGTTTTTTTGACTGTGCTGTCAAATGTCGACTGTGACTTGTTTTAGTTATTTCGTACATCAAGTACTAATGGCATTGGATATCTAAATTAATCAAGACCATGCAGTCAATCACGTATGATTTATTGGGGAGGCAATTGATATAAGTCTCTTGATGTAAGAATATTAACTGCAGCCTGGAGCTAGAGACACATTTTGCCCATTTGATATGGGCCAATTCGGAGACTGAATATTTGTGAAAATGTTTATTTCCGTAATATGATTTCATTTGGGCTGAGCTTCTAAAAAAGATTAAGGTCAGGTTGATTGCTTGAGAAAACTGGATGACAATCAGATAGTCCATTAATTGAATGGTTTTAATCTGGAGGTTGCGGATTTATGCTCAAACTTCTTTTGTTGTTTTTGTACATTTCAACTTCCTTGAATGTCCAAAACGCAGTGTTTATATTATTCCATGTTTCATGCATACTACTGAATCACTTGTTATTTTGTTCTTGAAGTTCCATGGCTACTGTTGAGTGTTGACATATAACATCCAGTTGCTTTCATTATCATTTACTTAGAATATATATATATATATATATATTTTTAATTAGATATTGTGGTAGGTTTTTTATGTATATGTGAATATAGGTTAAAATCTTGTTAGAACAAATGTTTGATAATTTCTTTTGATCATATGCTTATAACAGATTGTGGCGTTCTTGGGGGTACTAGTATACAAATTTTATGGAGATGAACTAAGGGAAATGTTTGGATATGAAGAACACCCCTATGGGTTTTACATAATGGCTGGTATGCTTACTCTCCAAATGACCTCTCTCTGCCTCTCTCTTGCATAAATATGCGTGTGCACACACACACACATTATGTGATAAACAGACACAAAAATTTATAAACAAAATATATACTTATTTGTGTGATGTCATGCCATGGCTGGTATAATCCCTCCAGCTGGTGCATTATTCTTGAATACCTTAATTTATAATTCTTTTTAAGTATGTTTGATACAAAAGTCAATAATTCGCACAGTATATATGGCATTCTCTGTTTCTGGGGTTGTCTCCAAACATTTCCATTATTGTTAGTGAATTATTCAATTCAATCCAATCCAATGAAGATGGTCCTGCTTTGCCTTATCTGCTGCCTTATAAATTTGTCCATTACAAAATAAAGAAACTTAAGTGTATTTTCTGCAGTATCATTTCTCACCACATTAACTCCGCCTGTGTTAGTATTTACTGCCTTAATTTTTTACACAGCCGGTCCCAAGCCCGGATAAAGGAGGAGGGTATGCATTAGGTTGACGGCAAGTGTCACTTGAAATGAATGTATCCTTTAAAGAATTGAAAAGAATTCATGGAGCTATCTTTAGTTTAGTTGGGATTAAGATTAGTTGAGTCGAGTACCCCTTTTTTTTTTTGGGGGGGTGGGGGGGGGGGGAGAGAACATAAATTTAAGGTAAGGGCAGCAGTTGAAGATCAACTATAATAAATTGATGGGAAATAATTTAATCTTAAATCTTTGGATTTTTTTTAAGTGGAAGTATTTTAGTGATTGAGGAGTTATAGGCACTTTTTTTTCTTGTGTTTGGGGAAGCTCAGGTTAGGTTGGAGATCCTCACAAGATCAACCATGGGGATGTAGACTTAAGAAATTTTATAATATGGCAAGCTCAACTAGGATTGGGTCAACGAAAGTCTAGTGGCAAGTCAAATTGAGTAGAGTATGGGTTGAAGATTTCATTCCAGGCTCAACCAGAGGATGAGAAAGTGTAAACCAACTTTTCTCAATATCTAGGTTTGTCTCAAATTACGTCATTCAACTGAATCAACCCACCTTAGTTTTAGCGGGGAACCATTGCTTTGGATGTTATGTCATTTGGAAATTATATGCAATTAAGTCACTGGTGCCTTCAGGTTTCATCATGTATAAATTTCTTTTGCATTAAAAATATCAATTCTCCCAAATTTTGCTGCTTGTGCTTCTCTTGTCATGGCCATTGTTTAAATCGAGCCTAAATAATGTGGGCACAGTGAAAGATTGCTGTATTTTTGATATGTTGATTGCCAATTTGGGTCCAATTTAGAGTCTATTTGATAATTTCCATACACACACATCGGGATGGGTTCAAGTAACACTTGTAATTCTTTGCAATGTTTTACCACTTGATAAATTTTCACTATATGAGTATTTTGACAAATTGACTATTGGATTATTTTATCTCTTATACTCTTTATACTTGCAAAATATCAAGATAGTTTGGGGTTAATAACTATTTGATCTATAAAATGTACAAATTTCAGGTTTTTTGTGTTGCAAGATTATACTAAAAGCATAAGGTTATGGATTAGATAGTAAATGACATTTGACTGATATAAAACTTTATTTGTGTGTTAAGTATGAAGAGAACAAGTAACATAAATGTGGGATTGTCAAAACAATAATTCAATTGATGGTGTTTTTTTTTTTTTTTTGATACATAAAAAAAACTTTATTAAAAAAAGAAGAGAAGCATACAAATTGTTCCTATGGTACTGGATGTGTACTAAAGGAAGCAAAACATTAAGCAAAAGAACACAAATCTAAAAATTCCCAAAAAGAGGGGATAAAAATTTTAGTTATTGAGTGGTATAATATTAACGAGTTACGTCAAGTGTATATGAACCATACCCATATACGTGTATAATACATTTATATTTTGGTGGTTTTCACATTTTTAATGAGGTAATTCTAGTTCAATTTGTAACTATGTTGGAGAAGAAGGGCTTGAAGGTGCCTAGTTGTTTTGAAAATTTTATGCAGGCTCTCAAAAGCATTTTTAATGTAAAATGAGATTAGATCTGATGCTGGAGCTATCTTATACTAAATAAAAGAAAAAGAAAAAGAAAAAAAGAGAACAAGCCTTAGAGTACAGCAGTATCCTAGCAGGACTTCAAACCCTAGATCTTCTTTCTCTTTCTTGTTGGCATTGCTTATCTCTTCTGCCTGCTCCCTCTTTACTTCTCGTTATATTTATATCTATATTTCTATTTTATGTAGACATGCATTGATACATGATGGTTCAAGGTTTTGTTTGCTTTCCTTGCTCTGAAGACCTTAGTGCTAGTTACATCAATATTAGATCAGAGCTTAAGCTTTTGTGCCTGTTAAATGGCCTGTGCTGGATTGCTAATGCATTTGCTTATTCGCCTGATTAAGGAATACCTGAACGTTTTGAGGTTTGAGAAACAACAATTTTAAAGTCATAGAGAGAGAGCTTCTTTGTTCCTAGTAGTTATTGTAGCTTTAGTATACACATTGATCTTATGTTTGGTAGGAAGAGTCTTATTGGGTGTCTCTTGTTGTTTTAGGGCTAAAATGCGCTTTACTCCCTTTAACTTTGTGCTTGCTTCTAGATCGTTCTCTCAATCATTAAAGATTTGCAATCGACACCCACAACTATTACCACAATGTCAATATGCCACTTCTTTCATGCTCCGTTGCATTTGCCCCTGTTAATCAATCCCAAAACGATGCCATTTTGACATGGCAACATATGAAGTACCTCTTTGGATTAGACAATTTTTATTCTAAAATGGGGGATACTCTTGGGAATTTGCTGATATTTGACCTTAGATTGATGCTTATGTGCTATTGTGTCACACCACCTCTAAGGCTCTAACTCTTCATCATTCCCATTCTAATTCCCCTGACCAATGTTCTATATAACTTAATGTATCATCTTTTTATTTTATTTTTAAAATACTATTTTAGCTTATTTATGATCCATTTTGTTGATTTAATTAGAAGATTATAAGAACATTTATGGTTGGCATGCTTTAACAGATTATGGTTTAGTTTACCAACTTGATATTGTGCAGTTTTAGCTATCGTTTTGGTGGGTTTGCTCTACGGTTTCTTTATAGCGATAATATGCGGACAGAGGATCAATGAACGCCATTACCATGTTCTTGCCAAACAAGAACTAACAAAAGTATGGTACCTCTTTCTTAGAACATACAATTGTTTTTCAAATCATCATACTGAAATTGACTAGTCATAATTTATTTTGAAATTTCTGGTTGAATAATGTTTGGTAAAATGCATGCAAATTAGATGAACTCCATAAAAAGATAGTGAACTAAATTGGAGATGCATTAACTTAATGGTGCTATAGACAGCTGGAGTTAGCTGTGGATTTTTTCATGACTTTTCAACTATATTTAAGATTTTTTTTCCCGATCCATGACTACAATATTCTATGATATGTCTGAAATCTGTTTTTCTTTGATTTCTTGTGGACAATTACTTTACTTTTACTTAATCATATTTATTTATGTTGTATACATCAATCTGATAAAATGATGTCAGAATGACTTGCTATGATAGATCAACTCATTGGGCCCTTCAAGCAAAATCCTTGTTCCACCACTTATATATAGTTTTCCGTGGACATCAAACTAAAAAAAAAAAAAAGAGTGCTATGGTTTGTGGGAAGAGAAGAGTCATAAAAGTTTGGCCAATGTAAAGCATATTGTATAAGGTTCAAATTTTTTTTTTTTAAAAAGCATATTGTATAAGGTTCAATATGACTATGTTGACTGCAAAGTAAAGCGGAGGATTTATAGGCTGTGTTTTCTGTAGTTATTTGCGCTGCTAAATCATTTTAAATGGCTCTCATACTAATTTGTAAGAATTCATCTTTCTAAGATGTTTTCTGCAACTTCCTTTGAATAGTTTCTTGGGTATGATTATGATATTCGCCATGTTGGATTGCTTACATTTGATATTTACTTTTGGGCTTGAATAAACCAGAGGTCCAAGATCGATTAAGCTGTTGACAGATCCTCCAATTTTTTATAGCGAGTTTGATCTCTTCCCTCCCCTGTCCACCGTCATACCAACCCCCCCCCCCCCCCCCCCCCCCTCTTTTTTTTTTTAATTTACATATTTAGTTGTTGGGTGGCAAGGAGAGAATAATATTTGGGTGTAACATGTTAGGGTCTCTCAGTTAAATGTTCTTTTGTGGTGTTGACTTGGATGGACAGTGGACTACTAACTTTCCCATTTAAATTAGAATACAGTCCTGAAGAACAATAATTTATACTATTTTTGTTTGGTTGGTTATACTAGGTCTCCTAGTTTATGCATGACAATGTTTGCTCCAAATGGTTAAATGATTTCATAACAGCTAAGGTTTGAGATTGGTGTTGTATGTGTAAACGGAAGATTTTGATTTTGGATTGGTGTTGTACGTGTAAAAGAAATGGGGAATCAGTAGACCACCTCCTTATCCATTGCCCTCTTGCTTTTGATTTGTGGTCTATGGTGTTTACTTTGTTTGGCATTCACTGGATTATGCTGAAAATAGTGGTTGAGCTGTTGGCTTGCTGGCAAGGAAAGTTTGGGAGGCATCGGAATGCTGCTATTTGGATGGCTGCGCCCCATTGTTTGATGTGGTGCATTTGGCTGGAGAGGAATAACCGGCATTTGAGAATTTAGAAAGATCAGTTTTAGATTTTAAACTCTTCTTCCTTAAGACTCTTCTAGATTGGGTTGCAGTGTTAGGCTTTTGTTCTTTTTCTTCAATCCATGGTTTCATGGACTTTTGTACTTTATGCACTTGATTTGTTTTTGTCCCTGATGTATACTTCTTGTATACTTAGGTGACACCCTTCTTTTTAATATATTTTTATTACTTATCAAAAAAAAAAAAAAAGGTTTGAGATACTACCGTGGGATGTGATGGCTGAATGTTTTAATTTACTAACTTAAGTTTAGTGCTGAGTAGGCCCATATTCTTTAATAATGATAATAATCTAGCAAATTAGACTAAATGTTTTTGAAGCAATTTGGGAACAAGGCGTTTGAAATATGCTTGCAGTCAAGGCATTTGCTTGGCTTCCATAGTGAGGTTAGCTGACTTTCTGATTTTACAGTTTAGCAGCATTGGAATAACTTGTGGAAGTCTCATGAATCTATAAAACATGCATACCCTTTGATCTTCAAAAACTGTGATTTTAAGATGTAGATCTTATTCATATTAATTTTGCAAATGAGCGATACTCCTTTACAAAGTTTAACTGAAAACTTCATCTTAAAGCATTCAACCATTAATATGTCATTTCTACTGATGGTTTTTGATAATTTCTTAATATAAGGAGTACGTGGTTGAAGACCGAGAAGATAATAAGAATGTCCCGGAACTTGACCCCAGTCATGTTACAGAGCTCAAGATGTTGGGCCTTTATTAATTTGGAAGTCTACATGTCCCACTTATTTTCTGGTAAGCAACTTTATCTTCAGTATACCTCATATTAATCTCTCTCGCTAACCGTTACTTTCTCCTCCTCCTCAAAGATTTGCTTCCCCCCACTCCCCTCCCCCCCACACCCCCCATTTTCAAGTTGCATTTGCCATTTCATTTTTCAAGCTGTTGTGAGTTTGATTTTGCATGTATATTCTGATCATGTCTCTATAGTTGACTCTACTTTCTCAGAGCGGGGAACAAAATGTAAAACAAAGAACTCTGCTTTTGTGAGTTTCTTGAGGTTTGTCTGAGTGATTAAGAATTCAGAAGATATGACAGTACATTAAATTTTCTTTTCACATTATGCTTTGATTTACTGAAAGCCTCCATTTCAATCCCATGAAGAAGAAAAGGAAATAAAATGAAAAATGCTTCAAATTAGAAAATCTGAATATTTTAAGCAGTTTCTTTTTTAAATGACGTGCAAATGAACACGTACACACACATGCATTGATGCACATATGTTTGCATAACCTTCCATTGTAAATTTGTTTCTGTATACAAGGGCTTACTATGTTAGCTGCTCTTGTTGCCCAATGTTTCTAGACTTTTAGATGCCTTTCCTGCATTTATGTCCCAACAAATTGTGTTATTGGGAAATCTGAAGTTCAAGAATTATTTTTATTTTCAGGGTTTGTTGTGCTGTGGCTGGTGATGCTTTAGAGTGAAGTGTACATTTTCTTGTTGTATTAAACCAATATCACTCTGTGGACTGTTTTGTAACTTTTGGATGCACTCTATGAGCACGCGCTCCATGAATTGAAGTTTCATTGGAGTCAATCTCTAATCTCTACAATCCTGTCTTTCTTTTCAGGATTTGGGTTCCCTGCTGCTGGTATCATTTCAGATGCGGCATGTGAATATTGAAGTGGCCAATTGGTTTTTTCTCTTTGCCAAGTATTTGATATGTTGTCAGCATTGTCCTTCATGTCAGGCTCCATATACATAAGGAGTGCGTGGTTTGTGATACACAACAAGAATTTCTATACCTGCAAGTGCACTCCCCAGTGCTATCTTGGGCCTCAATTCCACAGTGATAGATATTTACTATTAATATGTACCGATTCAACAAAGAACAACTAGTGTATACCTTTTTGTGACTGATGTTACACTTCTTTCTTTGTGTAGAGAATAAGAATACAGTTGAAATGGGTTAGAGTTCATTTTTCTTGGTGAATTGTCCTGATGAATTTCAGTTTACAGTTTAATGTTTTCTTTTTTCCTGCCAGTAGAAAATGTTACCAAGTTATCAATTGTTTTATTTACAAATCTGTTCTCTAGAAAATTATTGGTTTCTTTCCATGCTTGTCAAAACATCCACATAAAATTAGTAAAACAAATTTGCTCAACATTGTGCTCTTTTAAGATATAAGAATAGTGCATCTTTTCCTAACATTGTTTTACCTGTAATGTGCCTCACCTGAACCAGAGAAGATTAGCGGTTGAAGCCTCTTGCTGACTCACTCAACTCCATTGGCATCCTACGATTCTACCGAATCCCTTTTTTAACTTATCTAATTTTTGTATTTCCGAATTTGCTGATTTTATTCTTGTACCTATCTGATATGGTTGTGGACTTTGGCTATGGTATCCAAAAAATAAGAATATTTGTAAACATCACCAAAGACTGCATATGGGAATTGCCAAGTTCTCTGCAACCATCTGTTCTTAGCATCTTTCTGTTCTCTGTTAAGATTGCTCTATCTGATCCACACACAAGATATAACTCATGTAGCATAGCATATCTGGTTTCTGTTCGGTACTAAAAGTGCTCGAGTTCCTTCCATTTCTCAAAAAAAAAAAAGGTCGACAACACAAGAAAGCATATGATATCTTTGCATATAATAGAAGGCAAGTATTTATGACCAAAAACCACCTGCAATACCATAGCTGCACAGCAGCTGCGAGTCATTTGAGAAGTATTTGGCATACTAAAATCAATCATTGTTACAACACCATCGTGACATACAATCCACCATTTCTTTTTTCTTTCTTTTTTGTTATAGTTTAGAAAATGTTTATGATGTTGTATTTATTTATTTTTATGTCGACTATTATTATTATAATCACCTAGTATATACAATTAACGAGAATGATACATGTATATGATTTATAAGATAATTATTATACAACAGAATTTTTTATACATTTACACAACAACCTTATAAAATCCAATATATTTTTATTCTTCTATTCTCCCTCGTTCCCATCAAACCCTCAAATCTCCCATTTCACACTTAATTAAAAAAAAAAAAAATCCCTTTTCTCACCACCTTTGATCTACTTTGGTCCAAGTCGTGTAGATGTGTTTAATAATATTTCATTACATATTGAAGACATCAAACATGATCCAAACTTTGCATCACCAAAGTAATAGATATATCTATGATTATAAGCATTCCCTATTTTGAACAAAGTCACGAGTCAATTATTTACCACTAAAAATCCTCCCATAGATCTAATCCATCCATTGACAAAAACTCACACCCCATCATCCCCCATTCCCCCATAAAAAGTTATCACACACAACACAACTCTTCACCTATCCACAATTCCAAATCCAATCCACGTTCTCTCCCTCTCTCTAAAATCAAGCAAAGCCAAAAAAACAAATAAGAACACTCCACACTTTTCCAATTCCCCCATTTACCATCTCTTGTTAATTAGAGAGGAGAGAGTTCTAGAGAGAGAAAAAAACAGAGAGATAGAGAGAGAGAGAGAGAGAGAGAGAGAGAGTGAACATGGCAAGATCATTCTCTTCCATAACTCAACACCACCACCAACTCCAACTCCCTCGTCTCTCCACAAGCTCTCGCCTCCTCACTCTCCGAACCCAATCCTCCAAACCCCTCACACCTCCCAACCCCACCGCCGCCGACTCTCCATCATCATCATCTTCCTCCTCAGATCCTCTGCTTCGCAAGCTCGAGGACGCAATCCACCGCATAATCGTGCGCCGCTCCGCACCCGATTGGCTCCCTTTCCTCCCGGGCTCCTCCTACTGGGTCCCACCTCCTCCGCACGGTCTCAACCACTTGGTCCACCACTTCGCTAAGCAACACGACGTGTCGTTTGCCTCTTCCTCTTCCTCCTCTGTCGTCGGTGGCCCCACCTCTCCCACCGCCATTTCCACCGCCGCTTCCCAACGTGGCTGGCCGTCTTCCTCTTACTTCATCAATGGTTTGTTTGCTCTTTTTTCTCATCTGGGTGCCTTTCAGGGTTTCCCTTGTTTTTAAGAGATATTCTCTGTATATTTGATACTTTTCTCATCTGGGTGCCTTCTTTTTTTGCTGGGTTTTCCTTGTTTTCAGCGAAATTAGCCATTTTTATGAGATGTTTGTTCTTTTTTCTCATCTGGGTGACTTTTATTTTTGTTGGGTTTTCATTGTTTTTAGTTAAATTAGCAATTTTTATGAGATATCCTCTGTATATTTGATACTTGATATGAGAGTCTGATTAAGAGAGCGGTTGTTTTCATTGTTGCTTTGCTCTTTTTTCTCATCTGGGTGCCTTTTATTTTTGTTGGGTTCTCATTCTTTATGTCTGCATTTGTATGTTTTTAGTTAAATTAGCCATCTTTAATGAGAAATCCTCTGTATATAGCAAATATGAGGGTCTTTCTGGGTTGGTTTGCTTTTACTTAATCTTTGTTGGGTTCTGATTGTTTAGACAAATATTTATCTGCAGCTAATTTGTATTGTATGTGAAATTCTCATTGTATCATTTCCAAGCAATTTCACCTATAAAAAATTGTGATAATGCTTATCTGGGTGCCTTTATTGTTATTGGGTTATCATGGTTTATCTTTGTATTTGTGTGTTTTTAGTGAATTTAACCATTTTTATCATGAATCTTCTGTATATTTGATACTTATAAACTTGAGTCTTAATTAAGAAAGCGGTTATGGATTTTAGTTTTTCTTTTGTTTGGCTTTCTGGGTTGGTTTGCTTTTTATTAATCTTTGTTGGGTTCTGATTTTTAGATAGATACGTATTATCTGCAGCTAGAGAAATTGGCTATTTGTATGTGAGATTCTGTCAATATGTCATACTTATGTAGTGACTATGGTGTGAATCTTAAATGACAAAGCTGGTATTTTTTTAGATTTTATTTTGTTTCGATTTCTGGTTTTGTTTTCTTTTATTTTGATCTTTGTTGGTTCCTGATTGTTTAGATAGGTATTTGTCTGCTGTTAGTGGAATTAGCTTTTTGTGTGTGAAATACTCTTTATAAATTAAGAAAATGGTTACTTTTTTCTTTTTTGTGGTCTTGTCTTATCCATAAAGTGATTATGAGGAACTGATCGAACTGGAAAAAAAAGAGTAAACATTTTGCTTGTTTTTGTTGTGTAGGAAGTGATAACGGTTAAAATTTTAACATTTGATGAGTGTCTGTTAAAATCTGTGCCAATTTTTCCTAGTGATGCATGATTTATAGGACAATAAAAAAGTGTTATATATTTTTTCTGATAAGCAGTCAATTTCATTAATAGATGCAGAAGGGGTGCAACCTAAATACATGGGAAGTGTTACACCTACAAATGTCATTTAAAATTACAAAGATCTATGAGCTCGAGTAAGTTAGTGAAAGAAAGCTTTATGTTGGCAGACTTTCACTCAGATAATGATTGTAGAAACAATATCTTCAACTCCAAAAAGTGATCTCTCACACTTTTTGAAGATTCTGGAATTTATTCCTCCAAATACACCACACAAGGCAAAGAGGAATTGCATTCCATATCTCCATGTGCTGATGCCAACCTAGCCTCCCTTTCCAACAAGCCATTAAATCAACCACACTTTTAGGAACATCTCACTGGATCCCAAATAGGAAAAATGCAATAGCGTAAGGCTCTAAGATTTTGTAGCAATATCACAACAAAGAAGCAAATGGTCTGTAGCTTTATAGTTATTCTCATGTACATACAGCACCAATCAACAACAACAATATTGCTCTTACTCATATTCTCCATTGTTAAGATTTTCCCTAATGCCGCTGTCCATACAAAGAATGATACTCAAGCTAGAACTTTGGGCTTCTAAATGCTCCTCCGTTGGAAAAAGGAATTTTAAGATCATTTTTGAGTCAAAATTGATATAATTATGACTTTTAAAGATTATTTTTGATTTGAGATAAATATCCTACTCTAACCTAATCTAAGTGTTTATATGTGTGAAGTTCTCTCCTGGAGACTTGAACCTTGGCCCTTGCTCTCCCACCCCTATTGATGAAAAGATGAGGGAGAGTCAAAATGATTTGGTCATGTGTAGATGAGAGCAACTAATGCACCAATAAGAAAGAGTGAGTTTATCCAAGTTGAGGGAAAGAAAAAAGGTAGAGGAAGACCAAAAATCACTTTAGTAGAAGTAATAAAAAATGACATGTTAATTAAGGGAGTAATAGAGAATATGACTTTAGATAGAGTAGAATGGAGGCAAATAAAACATTTGACCAACCCCTAACTAATATGTTGAGGATCTAGTTAAGGATCCATAGTTGGCCCCAAAATTATTTGTTTTTGGTTGTTGTATGTAAAAAGGATATCCATTGACGGATCATTTCGTTTTTTGGTATTTTTGACAGGAAATTAGAAAAAAATTGAATTGTTCTGACTTCTTAAGTCTGGTAGAAGCATTCTCATGCAACCCAATTCAACCAAAAGACCTATCTGCTTATGACCGGGGGTTTTTATGCTTGAATTTTCCTACAAAGTATGAAGTGTTCTTCACATAAGCTCTCTCTCTCTCTCTGATAAATATTCTTTCTCCATTGGACACTTGACAGTCAACACGTGTATAATTCCTTCAAATTTCTGAAAGTTGAATGGTATGGTTCATGAAATTTTTTGATGTTGAATTTTGTGTCTGGAAAGTTCTGTCCCATGTACTAGGAGTGCCAAAACCTCTTGATAATAGAAGCTATAGAAGTGATAGACACATTTAGCGTTGAACAATTTCTAACCTATTTTATATTTTCTTTTATAAGTCTCCAGGTATTTTCAATCTGTGTATTGACAAGTATTTCTTTTTGGGTAGGGGCTTGTATTGACATTTACTTCATTTTGGGTTGGGGCGTGGGTTTCACATATCTTAAACATCATTCTACGCCATTAGTTGGTGTTGGTTTCACATGGCTGTTTAATGTTGTTGAGAATATTCATATTTTTAAGGTATTTAATTGGTGCTCGGTATAAATCACGGTGATGTTAGTACTTGTCTAGATTTTCTTCAGCATTTGAAGATATCTAACCTGCATTTGATATAATCACAGTGATTTTCATACTAGTCTAGAAAATTCTGAGGGTTGAAAGTTTCATTGCAACTTCAATCTACAAAAATCAAATCTTAGCATGATCAAGCTGTAGATATAATGTTCTAATCTTTTATCCCAAAAAAAAGCTGTGGCTATATTATATAATGTTGCTTACACTGCTTTTTCTTCTTTGGTTCTAGGCGCATCACCACATCCGGTGGAAGGAGAGTCAATATTTATTAATGGATCTCAAGTTGAGGATGAGGATTGATGTAACAGTTTTTTCTACTGGCATCTAGGGTGAGTTTTCGTTTTTAAGTTAGTATTTATTTCTATAGAACATAAATTTGTTAAAGTGGTACAAATTATGGTAATCATAAAAAATATTTTTAAAGAAAAAATTGATTTCCAATACAGAGAGAAATAGAAATTCTGGTTCATTTGTCTTTGGCCTGTGACTAGGAAAACTAATTTAACTGAGAGATAGAGAGAGAAGCCTCCAAACAACTATCTTAAATGTTTAGGCTTTTCTCAGGAGTAAAATACACAAATTGGAGATATTGTCCACATTGTAGGTATCACAATTTTCTTGGGCCTATTGTTATAATATATAGATTATATATCATGTTGTGCAAGACTGCAAGAGCACTGAATCAGCATGACCAGCTATAAAAAAAAAAGTACTGTTATTAAGTGTTTTGTTTGTTTAAATTCTGGAATTAGACTGTCAGTAACCTCTGCACTGAATTTCAAATACAGTATTTTATTTTTCATTTTTCATTATGAAGTTGTTCCAAAAATGGATGTTTAGGATAGAGTTATTCAAGGGTCTTTGTCATCTTAACTGACTGATTATTAAGAAAAAGTCATATTCATCATCTAAGTGGCAGCAGCTTTTGGCTTCTTTCAGTGGCTCTTTGTTTGACTGGTCTAGGGCTAGGGCTAGGGCTAGGGCTTGGAGACTCACCTCTAGTGATTCTCTCCCTATGTTCCTTAGCTCTCTCCTGTATTTTTAGTATCTTTTCTTTTCTTTTTTCTTTCCTCTCTTTCTTTTCCCTTTGTATTTTTCTCTCTGTCTTATGTTTTTCTACTTAAGGTAGTGTTCTTCAATATATATTTTTATCACTTATCAAAATGGCAGCAGCTTTTTAATGGAAAAAGTCACTTTTATCTTGAAGGCCTGATTGGATACCGCTTATTGCTGAAAACCCAAAACACTGTAAAAAAATAACCTTTAAATATGTGAATAGTGTTGTGGGACCTAAACTTATATTGAAATCTGTGTTTGGATTACTTTTGTGGGTTCGTGAACAGTCCCGTGGGACCCATATCTTTTTAGAAAAATGCACAAACGCAAACGTGCTCTCTGTTTCAGGGCAATCCAAACACTCACTTAATAGGAAATAGTAGATAAATGACTTTGGCCCAGACCCTCTGTTTTCTTAAAAGCAAGCAAAACTTTATTAGAAACATAACTTTGGCTCAGACCTGTGTGATGATGAAGAAACCTACTTGTAATGCAAGAACTAAGAAGCCTGCTGCATTAGTCTGATCACTTTTAGTGGGGTGGAACTGGTTTGTTGGAAGCTTCTTTTTGAGTCTCACATGAGAACTTAAAAAAAAGGCATCTAATAAAAATTTTCTTGATATGACATTACTTGCTTTTAATTTAGAAGGGATAAAAAAAGTAAAAATTTTTATTGAAGATTGTTTGTATACTTCCGATAGCTTGCTTTGTGGATGTGCAGGCTCATCCAGACATGTATATTGTATGTAGAAAGAAGGATAAAAGAACCTTTTAATCAATGGGGAGGAGCTGTACAGATGCAACCAGTTAAGTAAGGAGCAAATCATTCCATTCCAAATTTTCTGTAGCTCAAGTTTCTGATTGTATAACTTGTGTGTTATAAAGTCAATAAATTGTCTAGGAAAAAAAATCGAATAAATTGAGTGCCCTTATATGTTATGTGCATCCATTCTACTATGTTAGTTATCTTTCTCTCATACTTTTTTCCCCTGCTTTTCTTTGGGTGTACATGTATATATGACAGTTAACACATTGACAATTATTTTTTTTTTTTTAAATTTAAAGTTGGATTTGGATTTTCATGGATTTTTATTACATTCAAATCAATCATCTTTTCCCCTTTCTCATATCTATTTTCACTGCAAAAAGTGGAGAATGGCCATAAGAATGTGATACATCTTATTAAGGACTCATTTGACTACAAAAGGAGCCTGCCATTAATTATTAAATCAAGTTAATTACAGTGGTTCATAAGCAATGTTAGCCATTTCAAACAACCACTTCTACGTCTATACTTTTTTATGTGGATAAGGTGCAATGATTGCGGCCATTTATAATTTGATGTGAAAGAACAAGAGGTCAAAGTTAGATGTGCAAATTGAACAAAACCTGCCTTTTGAATACAAGAATGGATTTGGAGAATTGTTGCTGATACAGAAGTCATGTATGATGTATGATTTAATTAAAAATTATATGTAAATAAATTAAAAATATAAAAATAATCAGAGCCATATTTAAAAAAAAAAAAAAATTACGATGCATAATATATGTACATGTATTAAATCACTTTTCAACAAAAAAATTAGTACTTTGAAATTTTTGTTTAATAGAATTTGAGTTGAAATAGAATTTTAAATCTAATGGGATTTCGCAATAGAGTTTTAACTTTAATGTAATCTATTGGTAATAGAAGAGCTTGTTTCCCAATAGAGTTTTAACTTTAAGTCTTTAATGTAATCTATTAAAAATATACAACTTAACGTTACCTTACCTCAATTGAATTCATTCTCTTTAGCCATTATTATCCTACTATAAATACTACTCTCAACCCCAACTCTAAACCCCATCAAAACCTGAATTCCCTATGCAAAAACATGAAGTCCAAGTTGACTCTCAAAGATTTTGAGGGTCTCAGAGATTACGAGAATTTGAAATATGCTGCTTCTAATTGGGTTTCATCTAAAAGACTGCTTGTGCTTTCAAGTGTTGCTGCTGAGAGATATGAAGAAGAAAAGCTTAAACAAGGTCTTTCTTCTAACATCATTGAGGGTTGTGCTTCACAGCCTAAACAAGAGAAAGAAAAGGCTTTGAGGAAACCCATAGTTGAAATAGGAAAAATGTTTGGTTCTGCTACTCAAGTTCATAAGATCAATACTAGACAAGACTATGATCATGTGACTACAACAGAACAAGAAAAGCTCACTCTAATGGGTTCTTCATTCAAGAGTATCACTAAGAGCTGTGAAACAATTGTGTTGTCTAAACAAGAAAGTTTGTTGAGAGATAAGGCTTTGAAAAAACCCATGACTGACTCGTTGTTATGCAAAGAGAAGGGTTTTGAGAGAGAAAAATTAATGGGTTCTACCATAGAAGCCATAAGAAAGATGGATGAAATAAAAAGGCATCGACCTATGACTAAATTTGATGGGGGATTTCATGCAATGAAAGAGGAAAAACCCATGAGTCCTTACTTCTTGTTATGTCAAAGAGAAAAGGGTTTTGAGGGAGAAAAAATAATGGGTGCTGCCATAAAAGCCCAAAGAGAGATGATCAATGCAAAGAGAAGTAAATTTGATGGGGAATATTGTCCCTCAAAGATTGAGGAAAAACCCAATAATAGAAAGAACAAGAGGTCAAAGTTAGGTGTGCCAATTGAACTAAACCTGCCTTTTGAATACAAGAATTTTATCAAGGCAGTGAATGGATTTGAAGAGTTGTTGCTGATACAAAAGGCACTATACCCAACTGACATAGCAAAAATGGAGAACCGTTTATCAATGCCTCTAGGCCAAATTAGAGCAAAATTTTTGAGAGAGGAAGAGAAACAAGATCTTGATCAACACCAAATGGAATTAGAAGTTCCATTCATCGAGCCATCGGGTACATTCAACAAGGCATTTTTAAGGCAATGGGACATGAAAAAGGCTTCAGGTAGTAAAAGTTCAATGTATGTGTTGAAGAAAAATTGGAATGATATTGTCATGGCTAATAAGCTTAAGGAAGACGATGTGGTACAAGTTTGGTCATTCCGGCTTGAGAAAGATGATCAACTTTGTCTGGCTCTCGTTGTTAGGAGTGCAGAGGTTAATTAATAATAGTGATGACAAGCAAAGCACATAGCAGCAGCTTCTCAAAGTATTAGGCAAGCCTAATAAGTTTAATTTAGTGTCTCAAATTCTTGTTTTTCTTTTTAGGTACTGTAGTTTCTATGATCTATGGAAAGTGAGATCTTGCAAAGTTTTTATTTTTTTATTTTTTAAGATACATAAATTTTGTGGAGGCTTTTTCATGAATAATATTTATCAATGTTTAGAACTTTAGACGTAGATTTCGTTTGTTCAATCTTATTTTTCTTTTACCTTTGAACTAGTATTATGAGTGTACGATGTATAGTTTAATTAAAAATTATATCTAAATAAATTAGAACCATATAAGTAATTAGTGAACCACATTAAAAAAAAAATTAAATTCTTGAAATTTTGTTAATAGAATTTTTGTTGAAATAGAGTTTTAAATCTATTGAAATTTTGTAATAGAGTTTTATGTAGACTAAACTATTAATAATATAATTTAATTTAGATTAAAATATCTTAACAATCAATGAGTTTGAAACTTTTGGTAATAGAGTTTTAGTTGATATAAAAATTAAATTTTTTTTTGAATTTAGGTAATAGAGTTTTATGTAGAGTAAAAAGTAGTTTCTCAAAAAAAGAGTTTTATTTAGAGTAAATTAATAGTAATAGAGTTTAATCTACTATAAATTATTTTAATAATTAAAGGGATTATTTTTTTGATAAGTATAATTAAAGGGATTATATACTCGCAACTTTTATTAAATAATACTATACGATATGAACAAATTAGTGTAACCAATAGTTAGCCGAAAATTGATTTGTAGAACAAAAAACAAATATATCTTGGTAACATAACAAACCAGGATATATCACTATTGACCTACGAGGTGTATATTATCATATATATCAAGAATAACAGTTAACACTGGATGTATTGATTGTTACATGACCGGGATTTAAAAGGAAAATTTTTGTGGTAACACTAATTCTATTAATACTAATTTATTTTAGATTAAACTCTATTAATAATAGTTAGTTTTAAGTAAAACTCTATTGCCTAAATTTTAAGAAATTTAAAGTTCTACTTTAATTAAAATTCTATTACCAAAAGTTCAAGTAATTTTTTAAATATTTATTTTATTTAATTAATTACATATTATAGTTTATGTTTTAATATCATAAAATTTATTCACTATGTACACCATATGCTTGGGCAAAGTTGTTATATATAAAATAAAACAATATATATCACCCGATATTTTTTTATACTTCTATCAATATTTATTTTTTATTTTTACCTTCCCATATCTCGATTTAGTCAATTTTTCAACCGAAAACCATTGGTGAGATCTTGTCTAGATCGCGTTTAGCATATATTTAGATCAATAATCTTACCATACAACCATCAAATAATCACAAAAGGAGAATAACAATAGACAATCTCATGCACACCACATACTAAAGGAATGAATAAAGACAATAAAGAATCATAAAGAAAATGTTATATTAAAACATGAAATCATGAACAAACCCAAGTTTAGACCAAGAAAAAAAATTCAAGCAAAAGCTTTAGAAATTCTTTGACTCACCATCTTGCTATTAAACCCTAATTCCTACATGCTATATCATTGTCTTCATCATTTCTTAGAATTAATAATATCATGTAAAATCTACTAAATGGTGCATTAGCAAAGATCAAATAATGCATGATCATATCAATGAACAATGAACACATACACTAATTAACAATGAAATTCTAATTCACATATAGGATTATTTCCTAAGGATCATTAGAAGCAGAAAAACCTTAATGCCAAATTATTAATTACTCCATTCGATTAATTAAATCCCATGAAATTAAAAAAAGGAAACACGCTTTTTTACTGATTTTTTTTTAAATAATTATAATATATTGTTAAACTTACCGGTTGAACTCTTCTCCTTCTAGAACCATAAACATTTTATACATACTTTTTTACTAACTAGTCCATAATAAAATAGGTCTGACTTAAACTCAAAACCCAACAAGGCTAGGTCATTGTCTTTATTTTGGATTTCCAAAATTGGTAGGGTGGGTTTTGATCTCCCATATTTGTTATGTCCAAATATATGGGTGATCACTTCATTCAATTCAAGTCCACGACATTAAAATTGCAAACGTGCTCTTCTACTTACCAAATCCATGATGAAATAGGCTTGGGCTTAAACTCAAAACCAGACAAGGCTAAATCATTGCCATTATATTGGACATCCAAAATTGGTAGGGTGGATTTTGATCACCCATATTTGTTACCATTTTCTTTGCAAGTATTTAACAAGTTAATAATTATTTAGGAACTTTGGATACAAGTAGCTAGAATTCTTTGTATTTATTTTTTAGGAAGAATAGGCCCCACAATTTTTTTCTCCTTTTCTCTCTTCCACCATCCAACCATTAAATAAAGATATTATGAATCTTACTATAAGGGATATTACAAATATCTTTAATCAACGACCCTTCAAATGACTGATGTGATCTAATTATATTTCTACAACTCAATGGGACAGTTTTACTTGCTGAAAATTTGGACCACTTCTTTATCTATAGTTGTGGATAGAAATATAACCCTACAAATTTTTTTTTTTTTTGAGAAATATAACCCTACAAGTAAACATTTATTTTTTCAGCAATCACAAAATAAACACATGACAGGTCTTGTAAAAACTCATCACCTCAGCCAATAGATAATAATGTGATTGAAATAATCAAAAAGTCTCTTAAAAGTCACCACCTAATGAGTACTAGTAAACAGTAAACACCATTTTAAACTACCCCTTGTTTAAATCAAAAGCTGGTGTCAAAGACGCAAAGGAAAACCTCCTTATGAGAATAAATAAATAAATAATTATATATGTAAAATTATCTAGCTAGCTAATTTTGTTTGAAGAAAAATTTAGATTCTATAAATTGTAGCTTTGCATTGCATTCAATTTCTAATCAATAAAACAAAAAGCTCAAAACTTTGTAGATGAACTGACACTTCTTAGTGTTTTTAATGAAAACATGTTTAAATCTCTTTCCTTTATTGTAACTATTGAATTATTAAAAAAAAAAAACTAACAGAATAGATGAGTCGTTGCTTAACTATATATGAATGTAAACAACATTGGGATACTTAAGAAGATGATGATAGTAGTAATAATACAATCAATAATGTTAGCCGTACGTAATGCTAGCTGATGAGCCTTCTCGTTTCCTCTATCACTCCTTTTCGCCGACGTCCCTCCCTAGCTGCCTTCTCCGCTTTTCCGTTGCCTTTCCTATTTCTATCCACCTGATGGTGTGGTTTGGCATTGCCAATGGAGGAAACATACTCTTGATGATTACATGATGTGGGTTGCTAGAATTATGAATCTATGCTTTTACGGATACAGACATGGCCTTCGAATGTAGTCTTATTTGTTTATTTGTTCAACGTTCACCAAACTTGTTCTTATATATTTGTAGTAGAAGAATTAATAATTGTTAGTTCACATATGTACCTTATTTTACATTACACGTTGTATACACAATTTGTTTTTTGAATTGAAATAGTGACTTGAAGTCACGATTTTAATATATTGTGTGTAATAAACAGTAAACACTGCTCAATAATATATATAAAATGCCCTATTTATGTTTATTTGGTATATAATGTGAACATTGATTATACGCAGAATAAGAATCAGCATTGTTGAAAAAGAAAAAATTGTCGAAATGGAATATAAAACAATTCCAATTCATGTTTGCTTGCTTGTAACATTTGAATATAACACTAAAAATTCATTCTATGGATTTAATTGGATCGAGTTAGAGTTTTCAAGCAGACTTGAAACCTAAATCCATCTGATCAAACGCTTTTTGAAATTAAAACACCAAATCCGTGCTATTAGGGTTACAAATTTACAATGAATTGAAAACCTGCCAAACTTGCCTTATATAGCATACTTGAAGGTTAAAGTACAATTAATTTTGTACCACGTATATAGTCTCATTTTGTAAGTCTCTTTAACGTTAGTATGGCATTTAGACAATTTTTGAAAAGACAGGGTTTAATTGAAAATTTTTAAAATCTTGAAAACTGGGGTAAACTTTAGCACTAAAATAGAGTTTAAACTTCAAAACCTGCTTTTTATCACGTGAATTATTCATGTAATATTACACTATATAATACATGCCCTATATTGTTTTCTTGAGAGTACTTCTTGATATATACCTTGCTGCAAATTGTATTATCTTATATGTTATGTAGTGTATTATGTCTAGACAATTGACGTGGCTATTAAATTATGTTGCAATTACACTTCTGTATTAAAATATACAGCGCTTTGTATTTTATTTTTGAGAAAAAAAAAAAACACAGCTTTATCCCAAAGACATAAACAACAGTCCTAATCATTTAAAGTCCTCGCGTTGTTCATTACAACAATACATCATTCGAATGATAGTCCTTTGTGTAAGCCTAACTATAATTTACTTTATATTCTGTTAAATACAGTGCGTGTGTGTATATATATATATGATTTTTAAACACCAGAATATGACGAGTTTTTTTTAGTGTCTATAGAGGAGGAAAAAAGGAAAAAAAAGAAAAAAAAAGAAGGAAATGTGACAAATTGTAATAAATGTAGTATAAAGTAGAGCATTCAGAATGGAACAGAAAATTATTCATATATACATATATATATATATATATATATATCCATCACCATCAACAAATTCACTACAAGAAATAGAATAGTCTCAGGTGGATTATAAGAAATAGAATACTCTCTCGTGCATTCAAGTAGCATGTGCAATTGATAAAAATTTTTGTTGTTAAATAAGTAACTTGAAATTGAATCATGCATACATCAAAACGAACCAGGAACCTCGATATGTTGTCATGTTTAGAATCCTAAGATAAAATACCATAATTATATAGCAAACTCCATAACTTCAATTCCTAAGATATTATTATGAACAAAACCAATAATATCTACTAAAAAATAAAACAGAAAAACAACTTGCCTTTACAATATTTAGAAGACCTAAAGATTGTAACTTACTAGAGCTCAGATTGAGATTCTTCCTCTCTCTCGAGCAAGCTGTTCTTCACCTTCTCCTTTGTGTTCTTCACCGTTTCACCCACTATTTTTGCGGCAATTTTAGCTGAATCCTCCACAGTTGCTTTGCTCTTACCCAAACTTTGGGTAACAGCCTCTTTCACTTTCACTCCAGCGCCACCTGCAGCTCCATTGGCTTCAGTTTCGTCTCCACCCCTAAAACTAAATCCCACCACAACTTTCAACTTTGGAAACACACACACACACACAGTTGTGTGGGTGCTGAGAAATGAACATTGAATAAAACTAAAACATGAAGAAAAACAAATGAAAAATAAAATAGCCCCATGTAAATATGTTCTTTTTGCAATCTCTTTATCAAGCCAAGAGGTATCTCATGAGTTGGTCTCATAAGACCACGTACCCTCTCCCAAAATGTAAGACGCACAAGATATCTCAAAAAACTGTCTCATAAAATTTTTATTGTTTATTTTTAATTATTAGTCCACTAGTGGTTGTGTTAGATAAAGCTCAAATTTTAAATTCAAAATTGGGCTTAATTTATTTTTCTGAACTGCTTAAAACCAAAAGGATTATTGTAAATTCTAGAGAAAGAAGTTCTCTTAATGAGTAAATTATTCATTCAGTAATTTGGGAGTAATATTAACACTTCCCACATATATAATATTGAGTTTTATTAATTCATTATAACACTATTATCCATGTTACTCTTAAGGATATTGAATAATTTTTTTTCCTTTTTATTTTTGTTGTGTTGGCACAGATTAATGATTTGACACTGATTTTGGGTTTCTTTTCTCTTCCCTCTTTCACACAAACCAACCCTGATAGTATAAAGTATTGATGAAAGAAGATAGTTTTACAATAAAATTAAAAAAAAAAAAAAACTATTCTTTTGGTAGGTAAGTATAAGTTATACACACTCATGTTAGAAAAAAAAAATTTTTTTGAGACTCTGTTTATAAAATTAAAAAAAAAAAAAAAAAACTATTCTTTTGGTAGGTAAGTATAAGTTATACACACTCATGTTAGAATTTTTTTTTTTTTTTTTGAGACTCTGTTTACGTGTTTTTGTTTAAAAAATTAGGAGGACTAACCAATACAGCCAAGTAGATATGTTAGTCTTTATTGAATATATATAGTTTTCTTTTTATTATTTTTTTCCTCTCAAAATTGTTTTTTGAAATGTTTTTGACAAGATAGAAAAGAAGATTTGAATTATTAGAGACATCCAACCATTGTAATTTTCCTCTTTATGTTAGATAGGGCTATTTCTAGTTCTTTATCATTTTGCACATATCAAACAGATCACTCATAATTTTGGGTAATGAATACAAAATGGTGATTTTGGGAAACTTATTCTATATTTGGAGGAAAGAAGTAGGCATGTGATTGATTTATGAGCGTTTTAACCTTCTCCCAATAGCTTGTACTTAAAGTTTTAGGAAAAGAAAACATACTTCTTAGCCTCTCAGGAAAAGATAGTATTCTTTTATGGCCCTCCAAGTTCTGCTGATCTCCATCTCCGACTGTAAAGAAAAAGGTGGTGAAAATGCAGAAAATGAGAATGGAAGAACATCCAAGTTTATCCATTATTATTGGGAGCATTAGATTTAGATAAATGACAAAGAGCATTATTATAACTAGCCTCATCACATGCGCTTTGCGCGTGCGATGAGTTTTTTTTTTTTTTTTTGGTTAGTGGTCCTATTTTGTAGGAAAAAATTGTGTTTTTTTATTTTATTTTGAAAATATAATTTATAAGTGAATAAATTAATTTGAAAATTAATAAAAAAGATGTCCTATTTTTCAGGTAGTGTTTTAGTGGGAGTTATTAGTTAGAGTTGCATTTTTATCGGATTATCTTTTAGTTTTGTCTCTACTTAAACATAGGAGTGTATGGATATTTTTAAACTAAAAAATGAGGAATCCAAATAGGGGAAGCCCCTTAAATAATAGTATAGAAGAAGAGGAGGCTTTTGTAAAGGTCATGGTTTGTGGACACGTTTGTGATGTGCACCAAAGAACAAGGGACTGTTGTCGAAAACGTGGCCTCCGCATGGTTTTTGTTGATGTACACGTTAGCAAAGATTATTATAGCACGATTTTTTTTTTAAATAATCATTTTTGGGCTATAATTACAGTGCAGTAAATGAGAGAAAACTGAATAATTATTCACATGCTAAAAAGTGAAAACTACTATACATCACTGTCAGTTCGTTTAGACCCCTTAAACCCAACAGATTAACCTAGAGAATTAGCCAAGTTATTAACTTAGGTAATTTAATTAATACTAGGTTAACACAATTAAGCAAAAATAACAAAGCAGCGGAAAAATAAACAACACAAAGATCTGATGACCCAGGAAACCACACCGGTAAAAACCTGGGGAGGATTTGACCTAGCTATCCTCAAGGTAAACTGAATCCACTATGAAAGAATCGAAGTTTACACAATAGACTTAGACCACTAACGTCATATTGCTACCCGAGTGTAGGAAACTTACTACCATGACCCCATGATAGCTCCGAGATCCACGGACTCCTTCTTTCCGGAATTCTTCAGCAAATCCACAAGCGCACCTGCTTGTATATCTTTGTGCTCTTTGATTCTGCAACTGTAATGATCTACACAACTCTTGACATAAATCTCAAGTTTGTAAACCCTAAGTGTATGTGAAGGTAAACACCTCTAGATCTCACAATGAGATTCACAAACACAGCAAAACAGAACTCTACAGAACTCTAAAAACGTGGCTAGGGTTTTCCCTTTTATACTTAGGGCAAACATAAAACCCTATACATTAAAACGGGCTTGGGCTGAGTTGGAAAATTCTGCAGAAAAACGTTCTGTGCGATTTTCGATCGATCGAGTCTAATTTTCGATCGATCGAGTCTCACAGAAAGTTACAAGTAATTCTGCATAAAAACTCGATTCCAACTTTACAATAAACCCCATACTTTGAGCAAGTCTAACACACGACTCAACATTGTTTTGATCATGGTTTGCCAACATACAAAATGAAGTTCTAAATACATTAGATCCTAGTCTTTAGAACCTAACAATCACAAAATAAAAAAGCCTATATGAACTCTATTCTAGTTAGGTTATATGTTGGGAAAAATTGGCATTTGCCCCTAATTATAAAATTATGCAGTAAATTACATCTGTTTTGAAATGCTGATGTTTTTGAAACTTAGTTTTAACAAAATTGAGTCAGTGTAAAATTTAATATTTTCAAAATTGAGTTGTGTGTATATTTTTTTAAGTGTAACTCAACATTTACAATGTTGAGTTCTACTAAAATTTTCAAAAAAATTTAAATGATTGAACTTAGCATTTGTAGCAGTGGAGCTAAATAGCTATATTGCTATTTTAGCTCCACTGATATAACAAAAATGACCCACAGCAGTAGAGTCATTCCTTATATTTTTAACTAAAGTGCTACAGTGCACATCTAAAAATAGATATGCACTGTAGCACACATCTAAAAAAAAATTATTTTTTTATTATGTTCTCTCTCTTCCCTAATTAAAAAAATCACATATTCTCACACACACACACACACACACTCTCTCTCTCTCTCTCTCTCTCTCTCTCTCCAGCTTCTCCTCTTTCTTCTTTCTTCCTCATTTTTTTTTCTCTCTAGCTCTCCGGCCGGCTAGCTCCCTCGTCTCACCCCAAGCCCATTGCCGATCTCCCTAGGCCGGCCTCTCTGTTCCGCTTTTCTTTCTTCTTTCTTCCTCATTTTTTTTTCTCTCTAGCTCACCGGCCGGCCAGCTCGTCTCACCCCAAGCCCGTCGTCGATCTGTTCTTTTTTTTTTTTTTCTCTGCTGTGGACCACCGGTGGTGGTGGTGGTGGTGGTTGTGGGCGTGGCTGTGGCTGTGGACCACTTCGTCGGTCTATTCTTTTTTCTTTTTCTTTTTTTTTTTAGCTATGGACCATTGGTGGTGGTGGTGGTGGTGGCGGTGTTGGTTGTGGGCGTGGCTGTGGACCACGTCGCTGATCTGTTCTTTTTTTTTTTTTTTTTTTTTTTTTTTTTTTTTTTTCTGCTGTGGACCACCACTGGTGGTGGTGGTGGTGGCTGGTGGTTGAGGTGGTTGTAGTATATATTTTTTAGTAGTGAAATATATTATTTTATTGTAGGGATGTATTATTTTGTTGTTATATTTATATTATTTTATTATGTTGAAAGTTAAAATAGATCCACTGCTGCAGTACGTGTGTAGCTAAAATAACTTTTGATAAAGTTAAATTGCTAAAAATTTAACTCCACTGCTGTAAATGCTCTTAAAACTCAATTTTATAAAGGAGTCATGTAAGCGGGTGCTACACAGCACCCGTTAACGTGGTATAAAATGATGATAAAATACTCATGTTTTATGGGTAATAGGAAAAAGCTGACTGCCTGTGTCAGCTTTGTTAGTAAAGTCAAATTTATTTGTAATGAGACCAAAGTACCCTTTAATTTTTTCCAGTACCTTCGTCTAAAACCGATTAGCTTTATGTCTTTATCTTTAGTCACTAACTTTTATTCTTTTGTCCTTCTAGAGGAGTAGATGTTCCCGTTTCTTTTTTCTTTTTTTTTTAAGAGGGTAATACTAGGCTCCCATTATTTTTAAAACAAAAATATAATGAAAACAGTTTTTTCATAACGAATTTTATAATATATTTAAAGTGGTTAATTAGATATTCTAAATTCAATTATTCATGAAATTGAAAAGAAAAAAAAGGAATATATATAAAAATTATACTATATAATAAAAGTTAGGCTTACAAATTGTAGTTGTATCAAGTGACTTCACTAAATTGCAGAAATTTTGTTAATTTTTTTTAAAAAATAAATAATTTTTTTTGTCCTTATCTTCTTCTTCTATAATTTTTAAGTTGATAAAATTTTAATTTGATTACAATTCAAATTCTTTATCTAATCCTTTTATTATTAATTTATCTATAATTTCTAAGTTACTAAAAATATTTATATTACAATCCAAATTCTTTACTATTTATTTTTACTTAAATTATATTACTACACAAGTATAGAGTTCATGAGAAAAAAAAAAAAAAAAAAAAAAAAAAGCAACTGCCCAAGTTCATCCATTCATACTGATTTACCAAACTATTTTTTGGATAAAGTTGATAAAAAAAAATTGTAACCAAACTATTTTTTGGATAAAGTAAAAAAAAAAATTGTAAATAATTGACGTACATCTACGTTCTATTCGTTTGAACTTCTTTTATTCCACTTTTTTTTGGGATAGCAACAAAACACATTGAGTAGAAATATTAATTCTAATAAGATTTAAATTCTATATCAAGTAGAACTCTACCTATATATATCTGGAGTGAAGTTTACTCTCATATGTGAACTCTAATACGCTGGTAAGAATTCTTTCTTCATTATTATTTTTTTTCATTTTGTTTAAGCTTTTTTTTTTTACTTCTAAAAAATTAATAAAAACTTCTCTCACACATACTTAAATTCATGAATTCAGCTCATTTGTTCTCTTCTACAATAATTGGTTTTAGATTTTGTAAAATACTCACACTTTCATCTCTCAAAGTGATAGATGAAACAAATAAGTACATTCTTTGTTCTTTTTCTACATTTATATCTTAATTTATAATTAATTCTCTTCTACAATTTATGACTTATGTTAGGTAAGGGTATAAAAAAAAACTTTTTATTTAATAAAAAAATATAATTGAATATAATGATTGATAGGACTATGACAGATATATTTTTCATGGTGTTAAAGCATTAGAGGAGCTAAATAGCTATATTAGTGACATGCCATTCTTTCGGAAAAATAGTGACATGCCATTCTTTCGGAAAAATGTCTATTGAATTTCGCAATACAATAGTTAGACAAGCTTTGCTTCCACATTTTAAAGACATTCTATTTCGTTGCTCTTTAGATGGATCCACCATTTTTAGTGGTTGCCTACCTTCCCGATGACAAAAGAAATTACGTCTTCCTATTTCTCCATTTTTTTTCTCCGAACGACCTTTTCGAATTGTAAAACCATTTCAATTTGCATAATTTTTATAGAAAATGAAAGCTTCTTCTTCACTAAGAAAACATTGACCAACAAAAGGCTCAAATTCATTTTCTATTGAATTTATATCCTCATATTCTTCAATAACCCCCCTCTCATCTATTGGACATTCATTCCAATCAACCATTTCCCCTCCACATGTGTTATTATTTTCTCCATCATTCAGAAACTCATTTAACTCAACACAATTCCTTGAAACACTTCCATGAATCTCACTTGCAATTAAATCATCATCAATTTGTGCTATATTAAAACAAGAATTAAAAAAAAATCAATATCATATTATACGTTAAATGAAATATGGATTACAAATATAAAAAAAACAATAGTACCTTCTTGAGGTAGTTCATTTAAGTCAAAGTAATTCAATGGAACAAGTTGATGAGTCTCACTTGCAACTAAATTTTCAACCATTTGTGCTACATTAAAACAAAATTAAAACAATCAATATTCAATATCATATATTAGGATAAATTAAAAAATGATACAAATAAAATAAAATTATAGTTCATTCTTGAAGTAATTCATTTAAGTTAAAACAATTCCTTTTAATTACAACTTGATGAGTCTCACTTATAACTAAATCTCATTCATTTGTGATATATTAAAACAAGATTAAAACAATCCACATCATATTTTAGGATAAATGAAAAAAAAAATATGATACAAAATTACAAATAGAGTTGCACTCAATTAAAGCATTATTAGATAAGTCAATGGGAGCAACTTTAACAGAAATTCATAAATGGTTTTGAATGACTCTATGAAATTAGCTTATCAGGCTTTGGTTCCCAACAAAAATAAAAAATATTGACCACCATATATTTTACCTGCTGTCTTTGTTTGCTGAATTTTTTTTTGCTGAACTATTTTACCTGCCGTGTATCTACAAAAACATCATATTTTTTTTGTGTCTCTAAAATTGTCGTCCATTATTGTTACATTAAAACAAGATTAAAACAATCAATATTCAATATCATATTTTAGGATAAATGAAAAAAATGATATAAAAAAAATAAAATAATAGTTCATTCTTGAAGTAATTCATTTAAGTTAAAACAATTCCTTTTAACAACTTGATGAGTCTCACTTATAACTAAATTCTCATTCAATGATGCTATATTAAAACAAGATTAAAACAAACCACATCATATTTTAGGATAAATGAAAAAAAAAACATGATACAAATAAAAAAAGATTAACCTCATATTCAAATATATTTTTTTTAAAATATGAGTTTAATAAAATAAAATTATTGTACCTTGCAAAATAATTGTTTAATCCTTCATTGAACATTTGAACTTTTCTTCATCTTTTTTTTTTTTTTGGTTGAAGTGGGTTTGATAATGGTAAAGTGAATGAAAGTGAGTTTGATATTGGTAAAGTGAAAAGAGATGAAGAGTAAGATATTGATAAAGTAAAATTGAGTGGAAAATAAAAAGTGAAATGGAGGGAAATGTGTTAAAGGTATGTTAAAGGGGCATTTTTGTCTTATAATTGCTGAAGAAACCAAGATACACGTACTACACAAACTAAAGCTGAAAAGTTATTTTTTGCTCCTTTCCTATGTAGTGGGACCTGGGGCTGGTTTCATTAATAGGTGCCTGCTGGCACCTGTTAACAAAACCGTTTATAAAAATCGAGTTTCATTGAAACTCAATTTTAAAAATTGAGTTTCAAAATAGGGACACGGTATTTAATAGGTTCAAAACAGGAATCTTGTGCTAAATATTTTAGAAAATCGAGTTTCATTGAAACTCAATTTTTAGAAAATTGAATTTTAAAACAAGGACATGGTATTTAATAAGTTCAAAACAGGAACTTTGTACTAAATATTTTAAAAAATAAGGACAAAAACCCATTTTTCCCGTTATATGTCATGTAAGTATGTATAGAAGACATCATTATGTATAGAAGATATCATTAGGAGTAACCTGGATGAAACTCTTATTAGCACAATATATTGAACTGGTAGCAGAAATAAGGACACCCGTATCCTTGAGAAGAAAGTGTAATTAAACGAGATAGTCCACAAGAATACAATATTCCAGTCTCAGTACTGGATTGAGCAACAACAAATTGCTTCTTATCGTATCAAGAAACCATCACTTAGCAAGAAGTAATAGGTAGTGGTAGAATGATAATAAGTGGGATCATATGCAGGCCTAGTTAATATTAGAATAGACACTTGGGGTGCGTTTGTTTCACATGAAAACCAATTCCGGAAAGCATTTTACACCATTGTGTGTGTTTGGCACCAACTGAAAATATGGTCAAACTGAAAATGTTTTACACTTTGACCGTAAAATACCCCTTCACATTCGTAAAACCATTTCCATAGTTTTTTTACCTTTCAAACAACATTTTACAAACTGAAAAAGTGGAGAGAGAGAGAGAGAGAGAGATGAGTGTGACACCAGAGAGAGAGAGATCGGAGTCACCGTTGGAAGCTCATTAGCACCACCATCCGGATCGTCACCACCCAAGATCGAAGTCGCCATCATCACCACTGGAAGCTCATTGGTGCCGCCATCCAGATCGTCACCACCCAAGACCGATCTACCGAAAACCGATCTCGTTCTCGACCCAAAGCTCATTGGCGCCGCCGTTCTCGTTCTTGTTCTAGCCATCGTTCTCGTTCTCGACTGCCATCTAGATCCACCCAAAGCTCATCGGTGCTGCCTTTCTTGTTCTCGTTCTCGCCATCGTTCTCGTTCTCGACTGCCATCTAGATCCAGCCAAAGCTCATCGGTGCCGCCGTCCTCCATCCACTCTGATCTCTCTCTTTCCCTCAATTTGTCACGCTTTCTCCCTCTGATCTCACTCTTTCTTCCTCTTGCTCAATGTTTTTATTTTGATTTTTAGTTGGGTTAAGTGTATATATTGAAATTTTTTGTAATAAAATTTGTTTGGATACTGAGAAAATGTGAAAATTTTGTAGAAAAATAGCATTTTTAGAATGTTACCAAACGCCGAAAATCGTTTTTCGGATTATTTTCCATTGCACAACCAAACACCCGAATTTCATTTTCTTTACGGGAATTTACTTTCCCCTGCATTCATTTTACACTCGGAATTTGATTTACATCGAACCAAATGCACCCTTAATAATAAATCATATATTGGTAGAAGGGGAAGAAAAGCCTATATGAAGGAGTGTGCCCTTGAGATAGCATAAGGTTAGGCATGTCCAACCAAACCAAAGACCCGACCCACCCGGCCAAACCGACCACACCCGAACTGTCCGCTGTCTGACACGACTACTTGGTGGTCGGCGGCGGATTCCTGCCATCCCAAACCAATTCGACCGTGATATATAACCATCTTTAGTGCTTAGTAAGTTCTCAATTCTCTCATAGTCTCATTCTTTCTCAGTCTTAAGGCTCTCTCTCACTCTCTCAATCTCTCAACATCTCCGACATGTGCCGATCTACACTGATATCTCAACATTGCTGAGATTTCAACCTCTATCATTGCCGATCTGCGCCGAGCTCTTAACCTCCATCATCGCCGATCTGCGCCAAGATCTCAACCTCCATTGCCGATCTACGCTGATCTCTCAACCTCCACCATCACCGATCTACGATTCTCTTCCATTCAGCATCGTCGATCTGCAATCTCTGCGATTCACCATCTCCGATCTGCTAGTCAAGGTTGTAGTTTTCAGTAATTTTCTCTTTATTTCTTTGATTCAGTCTTAAGTTCAGTTTCTATTTGTGTTCTTTGGATTTGTAGGTTACTGGTGTTTGTGGATTTGTGGGTTAGTTTAGATTTGTTCTTCAGTGTAGATTTGTTCCTCGGAGATGGGTCCTTGTATTGGGTTTGTAGATCTGTTCTTCAGTGTAGATTTTTTTTTTCTTTTCAGATTTGTGAAATTTGTGGTCTTTGATCTATCTTCGGCCGAAATCGGATCCGACCGCTATGCAACCGAGCCTGATCTGACTCGATCCGTGATTTTTCATGGTCGGCAGTGGGTCCACCATCCTGCCACCCGACCAGATCGGGTCGATTCCGAGTTGAGCACAAACCTGACCTGGACCGACCCGTGGATAAGCCTGTATAAGATGCGAAGAACAAGGACAAAGTGGACTAAGCATGGAATAGATATAAAATAGTTTATGAATTATGAGGACCACCATATGAAAAATATTGGGTTAGGTAATAGTTAAGCATACAAGTTAAGTTTTTTTTTTTTTTTTTTTTTTTTTTTTTTTTTTTTTTTGAGGTGGAGTTAAGCATACAAGATGAAGTCTTATTTTCCAAGTAATATAAAAGCGATAATAATCTATGGATTGTTATTGCATACTCTAGGAGTATACTCCCCCCCTCTTACAAAGGGGTGAGTCTGATGATGGGTGAAATCCACCTCTCTATGGGTGGGAAGAAGTATACTTCCGGAGTATATAATAATTTTTCATAATCTATAGTATATATGCCACACGGAATACTATATATCATGTAGAAAGATGTTAGTCTTTTAGTTAACCTTTTATATATATATATATATATATATATATATATATATTTATATATAAGGTTTTAGGACCTCACTGTTTTACACTTCATTATTCTTAGAACTAATATATAATACTTCTTAATGGATTTTAAATTCTATTCCATATTTAACCCTCCATTAAAATATTGTCACATCATAATTTCTTTAAACAAAACAATAAATAATTTCATATGCTAACATAATAATTATCATAATTATAAAATTTCATATTTAGATAAATATAAAAGATACAAAAATTATATTTTGTTATTAAATATTTTTAGTGCATTACACAAAATAACAAATTACTAATTAATATATGGCACAATGGTTGCATTTTATAAGTTGCGATTATGTAAAGCCCATTTTTTATTTTATTTACGAGAGAAGTTAACGGATGCACTTAGCATATTTGTTAATGCACCATTTTAAGAATTTTTTATGGAAAATAAAAAAATTAATTGAATTTTTTTACAACTTTTTTTATTTCCCATAAAAGTCGAATTAAAACTTTTCTGAAATAGTCAATTAACAGATATCCTAAAAGCACCCGTTAACTAAACATTTTTATCTATTACTAAAACTAGTTTTATAACCTATGCATATGCACAAATACAATTAAAAATAATCACAGTTAACACCCCCCTCCACACACACACACACACACACACACACACACATTTCTACCTAGTTAGTAATGGATTGCATGTCAATAGTCATAGTATTACATAAATGACTCATAAATATGAATTATTTTTAGTTACACGAAAAAAATGGCTCATAAAAGTAAAATCATTCAAACTTTCTCTTCTTCTAATTTTATATATAAAGTTAGATATACAACTAGGTTTTTTTTTTAGTTTATTTCTATTGAAATTCAAGTTTTCTAAACTAAATTAACTTACTTGACACACAAATTAAAAAAATTAGATTAGATGAGACACGTGGCGTAAAACTAAATTATAATTGAGATCCAATTTGAGATTTAGTTAGATTTTCTCTTAGTTTTGACTTTAAATATATATACATAAGTACTTGTAACCATTCATTTCATAGGCTACAAAGGTTGACATGGTCTAATAGGCCTGTCCACGGTTTGGGTCGGACTGGGTTTGTGCCTAACTCGCATTCGACCCAACCTGATTAGTGAACGAAATTTCAACCTGTTGCCAATAGAGTGGATGATCGGATCGGGCTGGTCGGATATTAAACAGGCTATGGGTGGGTCAGTAGGGGTCGAAATCTGGAAAACGGCGAGATCTGACATGAAAATGGTGAGAATTTGACATGAAAACTGTGAAAATACAATCAAAATCTTTAAGTTCTTGCTAGATCTGGCCTAATCTAGGCCATTTTTGACAAGATCTCGGCTAGATTCAGCGAAATCTCGCCAAGATCTTGACGAAAAAGGCCTAGATCTCGCCAGATCTTCCAAATTTTGCCAAAAATTTTTGTGGGTCGGATGGATCGGGTTGATTAGATTTTGGAAAAGAAAAACTGAAATCCGACTCGATAAACTCGAGTTTTGGGGGAAGGTACCCGTTGTCGACTACCGGAGAAGTCAGTTTAGTTGGTGGCGGGTTTGGTTCGATTAGCGATGGTGGGTGAGTCAGGTGCACTAGGTCTTTGGACAGCCCTATGGTCTAGATGGAGCTATGAAAACGTACTTTAAAAAAAGAAAAACCGCACTTGATTCAAGTCATTATTATACGTCAAATGCATGGAAGTAAACCTAAGTCCTAACCACTCCAATTAATGTAAGATTTTGATATATAGATTATGAGTAAGACTTAGGTACAGTACTTAGGTGCTGTTCTTTAGGTTCATCTCTTAAGATTTTGCAATGTGGCTTTTTTCTTATTAATGGAAGTATATTTTTTAAGTTAAGTAGCCACATGGCAGAATCTTAAAAAGGGAATCTAAGAAACAGCACCTATGGTATTGTACATAAGTTTTGTCCGTAGATTATTATCTTGAAACTGATAGCTCCATTAAATATAAGTCTCCCCACTTACAGACACAATGAGGCTGATGATTACAATGTAATGTGTTTAGATTCAACGTTTTCGAAATATTCACATGTTTAAGCCAATATGATTTCAACACCATACATCACTTGTCATTAAAGAAGTTCTAATCAGAAGCACAACTGTGACAGAGTCATGGCAAGGCTAATTTCCCACATAGATTACTTCATCATCTGTGTAACTCTAGCTTTGTCAATTGCTTGCAGGGTATGTACTACTATTCCTTTCTTCATATTTGAAGACTCCACTGTGGATCCTGGAAACAATAATTACATCAACACCATTCCTGGAAACCAAGCAAATTACAAGCCTTATGGACATAATGGCTTCTTTGAAGAACCCCATAGGACGCTTCTCTGATGGCCTTGTAATTGTAGATTTCATAGGTATTCATATATATTTCTCTTTTTACAATCTAAATAGCAGAAATGGTTACTGCACTATGTTGCAGTGCAACTATAGAATTGGTTATATATCTAATGACTTTCATTCTTCCTTTTTAATAAATTTTCTAGTGTGCTTTATGCAAAATTTTATAAATTGATGCGTCAACAATTAAACATGCTAGGAATATTACTATACAAGACTTATAAACTGAGTCATCAATTATAGAAAAATTATTCCTATATTTATTTATTGGGTTATGTTAATGGGCACAGTAAAGTGTTTCTTAATAATCTGTTTTAAGAAAGTTTTGATATCATTTTTATAGAAAACTGAAAAAATTGTCAAAATATTAATTGTTTATTTTTCTTTTCCGTAAAAACTTTTTTTAAATAGTTGTGTTAACAAGCACCTAGGGGTGTTCACCAAACCGCATAAACCACACAAACCGCAAAAATTGCACCAAAATCACCTGCAAAATGGCATAACCGCACCGCACCGCACCATACCGCATGGTGCAGTGCGGTTTGCGGTTTTATAATAAGAAAACCACATAAACCGCACCGCACCGCACCCTCTTTATATATTTATTTATTTATTTATTTATTCTTAATATTAAATATATTATTAATAGTTTAATAACCCTAATTTTCAAAAAAAAAAAAGTTTAATAACTGTAGCAAGTGTTGACTAGAAAAGCCAATCCAAAATAAAAAAAATTAGCTCAATAATTTAAAACTTGGCCCAAAAAAAGGAAAAAATTATTTTTAGGTTGAGTAGAAAACCGACTTTAAACCGCATTTTATACATAGTATCGCACATGTGACCACAAAAATGAGGTGCGGTGCAGTTATGATTTTGACTAAACTCTGAACCGCACCACACCGCACATGTGACCGCAAAAACAAGGTGCGGTGCAATTATGGTTTTAGCTAAACCGCACCGCAAAATGCGGTGCTAAAAATGGCCTAAAATCGCACCGCACTGCACCACGAACACTCCTACAAGCACCTATACAGTGCTTGCTAACATTTGCCTTATTTATTTGTTGTTGAAGTGACATCAATTACATTTATTACAAGGTCAGTTTGTAAATCTTTTACAGTAAAATTTATAGTAACCTTAGTAATTTCCTTTTTAAATTATCCACAAAAGATAGTTTAGAAAGTTATTTATTATATTGTTAATGTGATATCAATCATATTTATTGTCACGTTTGTCTATAAGTTTAGCAAAATTTGTAGCAATTTCAACATTTTCCTTTTTAAATTTTTGATTGTGTGTTATTAAATTTGCTCTTGTCTTCTTCTCTTTTTTGGATTTTGCTTTAATTATTTCAAAAAAAAAAAACTAAATTTGAGCAAGAATGTCATATTTCAATTAATTTTTTCTCTTCTATCTTTTAATAAATTAAAAAAATTAATTTTTTCTTATATAAATCTTAAAAAATAATATTAAAATTTTATTTTATATAAATAATTAATGCACAACCTATAAATAATTAATACATGAAAATGAATTCATTTATCCAATTAATACTGTTTTTATTACATATCACACAAAATATACCATAGAACACATGCGCACGTGCGTACACACATTATTTTGATGAGTCGAAATGTTTTTTTTTTAAATAAATTGAGGAAGGGAAAAAATACATGCTAATGTGGAGACTATGAAGCCACTAAAGATTTTACAAAATACAGGATGCAAGAATGTGTAAAATGTAAAGGGTGTTCCGTGTATATTTAAAGAATTTGGCCTCCACCATTTTTAATAGAACAATAATCAACCCTTGTTAAGAGAGAAAAGAGAATGAAAAGTTGACCTTTTAGAGAGAAAAAGTGGAGGGATCAATATAAATTATCATTGATTCCACTACAAGAGAATTAGATTATGGCTACCATATTTCTTATATTGGAGAACAAAAACAACAACTTAAAACAGCACAGTATGAAGTTAATTTGATTGTTTTTCATCCTCACAAAACATTATAAACATTCATTAAATAAAAGTTAGCTAAAAGTAAACCAGTCGCATTCAAACAAGTGAAATTTAAATTCTTCAATTTTACCCCATATAAAAAAATCAATATATATATATATATATATATATATAAAGCAGAAACTTCATGTTAAAGAATATAAGGTTGTGCCATGTGGCACATTCCTTGAAGTTTTCTTTATTTAGTTTTCAACTTCAACAAAGTTTGCACTTATATTAAAGTATAAGTTAATTGAATTAGCCAATAGAGTAAATGTATATATTAATTATCTATTGTTGTGCGTTAATTATTTATATTAAATAAATTTATAAGATAATTTTATAAACTCTATATAGAAAATAATTTTTAGTTGGAATAATAATAATGAATTTAGAATATTACATTCTTACTCATGTTTAGTTGCTTTGACAACAATTGTCATAAAAGCTATAAAAAAAATTAAACATATGTGAATTCACTAAAATTAATCTTAATTCTTTCAATTTCCTAACTCCTTGTGTGTGTGTGTGTGTGTGTGTGTGTGTGTGGAACTAATACTGTAATATGTATTCTACGCAATTAGAAAGATTATTAATATAATAAATGTTTATTTTGTTATATTAATTTTTTTAAGCATAATGAAATTTTAATATCATTTTTCTAAAATTTATATGAGAAACAATTGGTTTTTTTATGTGAAAAACAATGGATTTGAAATATGGAATTTTTACTCAAATTTAGAAGTTTTTGCAACAATTGAAATTATGTCCAACAATAAGGGGAAATAGTTTTTAGTGACAAACCATCAATTATGTAAAAAAAAAAAAATTGAAGGATATATGCATTTTTTAGTAGGCATGAAACATGCCTATCTATATTAGCTACTATATCATGCAATTTTCAATTTGTAAATACATATATATAATATGATCAAATCAATATACTACTCTTAGTGTATTTCTATTTTGTCTATTTATAAAATAACTAAAGATTACAATTTTTTACAAATTTATTGAATAATGAATGTTTCCATTGGAAATTGAGGTGCCAATCAGTTAAGTTACAAGATTTTTGGTAAAAACATATCAAAATATTGGAGAAAACTAATAGCAACCTTTTGTTTAAGAGCTTATGATTAGAAACAGAACTTCAATTTACATGCATTGTGAAACAAACCATGGCTATTATTAGGAAAATAAATTTGCTAATGTTGTTTAATTCCAAGAACATCTTCAAAGATGTTCTTGCGAATCGTAGAAAAAAATCTTGTAAACTTTCATTTTGTCTACTTGAGCAAATGCCTTCTTGAAGCTGATGAAGGATATACTGTGGAGAGCCAAAATGAGGTTAATTGTCACCTCATTTTTTGCAATGTGATGATGGCTTCATGCAGCAAGGTTGATAGCACTTCTGTTTTACATCTAGTGAAAATGTGTTCCAAATAAAAGATTGCTAAGGATAGGCCATACAAGCCAAAAGTCTAGTGGAGTTTTTAGGACTTTTAGTGGCGTTTCACAAATGCCATTGTAGACCCTCTGCCTTTGACTTGTGCAGTGTTGATGAAAGAATGACTACAAACATTAGGTTCTTTAAAATCTAGTGTTCTTCCTGGAATAGTATTGATTTATTCCAAATTCAATTGCTAACTTCTCACTGTGAACTGTAAAAAATACATTAGAGAAAATTAGATTTTGACCTATCTATATTTAACATCACATCCTTGTTCAAGAGTCAAAGTAGGAAAATTATCCAAAATCCTGTATAAATTCGTTTGCAAATGAGAAGTGTCTCCAGCTCCAAATCTGTACTCTCTTATCAAGTTCAGCTGCTTACATGCATTGCAAAACTCACCAAGGCTGTTAGAAGGAAGATGAATCCGCTAATGTTCTTCAACTCTAAGAACATCTTCAAACAATTTCTTGTGAATTGTAGAAAAAAAGATCTTGTACACTTTTAGTTTGTCCTCCTGAGAAAATGCCTTCTTGAAGGTGATGAAGGACAAACTGTGGAATGCCAAAACGAGGTGAATTATGACCGCATCTTTTGTAATTTGAAGAATCACTTCATGCAGCAAGGCTGAGATTAATTCTGATAACATTTCTGCTATCTATCCATTGAAAATATTCTCCAAATAAAAGATGGCTATGTATAGTTCATACAGGCCAAAAGAAGAAACCTCAGCTACTGCAATGAAAGCTCTACCGCATACACTACCCCCAATGATAGGAGCAACATGGTAAATCTAGAGGGCTAAAAAAAGAATGTGTAGAACGAACGATACATAGTGTCAATGGTTTAAAATGTGGCTTCTTATACGGATAGAATTGTCCTGTCAAACAAAAGTATTCTATATAAGTAAATATCAAATCAAAAAATATATTGTTATTGTATATAAGTATATAGCACAGTACCGAAAAAAATACACAGAAACAGAGCAAAAGCTAAAAAACAGCTCACAGTATACTATATTGCTATAAAAAAAAAAGTTATATAGCACTATACAAAAGAAAATACACAGAAATAGAGCACAAGCTAAAAAACAAAGCACAATATACTATATTGTTAAAACAACTAACTTGAGTCTAATCATTTATACACTTCCAGACATGTTGTATTCAATGAACACAAGTTTCCATTCAGTACCTTTTCTTCAAAATCTTCTTCCATATCCAAGTCCTCCTCTCCTAACTTAGATTCTTCGTGGTTGTCTCATCTACTATTTCTTCACTCTTCAAACCAATCATCTATTCTAGGTTCTTTTCCTTCTTCTTCTTCTTCAAGTCAGCCTGTCATGTCTTGCACAGTTCTCACTTCTTCTTTTCCCACTGCACCTGATCAACCTACTTTAGTTCCTTCTCCCATTCCTGCCTCACCTCTTCCCAATTCTGCAGATACCATTACTGATTCTACAGATATCACTGCTATCTCTACTCCTACCAATTCTACAAATATCATTGCTGCTCCTATTCCTCCCAATTCTGCAGGTATCATTCCACACCCCACTTCTGTTATTGTCTCTAATCATCAATGTGAGGTCATTTAATAAACGACTATTAATAATTATTATAATTACAAAAAATTTCATAATTTAAAAAAAAATAAAATAGAGAAATTATATTTTGTTATTAAATATTTTTAGTGCATTACACAGAATAACGAATTACTAATTAATATATGGTACAATGGTTGCATTTTATAAGTTGTGATTATGTGAAGCCAACTCTTTTATTTTATTTATGAGAAAATTTATGGGATGCACTTAGGATATTTGTTAATGGACCATTTTAAGAAACTTTTATAGGAAAATAATAAAGTAACTGATTTTTTTTTTTTTTACAACTTTTTATATTTCTCATGAAAGTGGTATCAAAATTTTTCTGAAATAGTTAATTAACAAATACCCTAAAAGCACTCGTTAACTAGACTCATGATTTATTATTAAATGACCTCAAATTGACAATTAGAACATGATTCGGATTTTAGATACAAATCTTAAGAGGGACAATGGAAGATAATACAACATTTCATTTAAAAGCCTACTTTGTAATGATTAGAAGTAGAACTTCAGCTTGCATGTAGGGGTGGAAAAATTTGACACGACCCACAACCTCGACATGACTAACCCGTTTATAAACAGGTCATGGGTTGAGGCTAAACGGGTTCGGGTCATATTCGGTTGACATAGTTAACCTGTTTAATAAACGGGTCGAGTTCGTGTTCAGCATGCTAACCCGTCTGACTTGTTTGACCTGTTTAGCTTATAAAGTTATTAGTTATTTTGATATTATTACTTAATTTATAGTTATTTTTATATGTTTGTTACTATATTTATAGTTGTAATTGTATTTTAATTTTATATACATGGGAATTGATAAAGATTATATTGGTTAAGTATGACCTATTAATTAAATAGATTATAAAACGGGTCAATTAGATTGACTTTTACATAGCTTGTTAATTAAACGAGTTAAGTGTGTCAGGTTGGGTTGACCTGTTTAATAAATAGGTCGTGTTCGAGTTGAAAATTCCTAACACGTTTAGTAAACATGTCGAGTTTGGGTCAACGCATATAGCCGAATACTCATGACTCTACTCGACTCGAACCCGACCCGCGAACACAAATTGCCACCCCTACTTACATGCACTACGAAACAAATCAAGGCTATTATTAGGAAAATTAATCCGCTAATGTTTTTCAATTCTTTGAACATCTTCAAAGATGTTCTTGCGAATTGTAGAAAAAATCTTGTAGACTTTCATTTTGTCTACCTGAGCAAATGCCTTCTTGAAGCTGATGAAAGATATACTGTGGAGAGCCAAAATAAGTTGAATTGTCACCTCATTTTCTACAATGTGAAGAATGGCTTCATGCAGCGAGGTTGATAGCACTTCTGTTTTCTATCTAGTGAAAATTTGCTCCAAATAAAAAATTGCTAAGTATAGGCCATTCAATCCAAAAGAAGACAATGCAATTACTGCAATGAAAGCCCTGGCTTGTACACTACCCCCAAAGGGAGGAGCACAGTGGTAGATCCAAAATGCTACAAATAAAATATGTAGCACCAATGATAAGCCATGCCAACGGGTTAAAATAAGGTTTGTCTTATTGCAGTTCAATGTAAATTTGGTAGAAATATCTTGTCAAACACAAGTTTTCTATATAAATACATATCAAATCAAAATCCACTTAAAGCAGCAGAGTTTGTGGTGTGTTTTTGTTGTTCCTAATAAAGTTAACAAAGATAGTAATGCGTGCTCAAATTTTTGTTGAACTCAATAAGCTTATGTTCCTAATAGCAGTTCTATGGATATGCACAAAATTCCTAGATTTGGTAAATCAGTTTATGCTTCTTCTAACTAGATGAATTCTAATAAATTTATGTAGAGATTGATTTGTGGAATCAAGGCTATGCATAATCAGCCAAAACACCCTTACTGACTTAAGCCATGCATTTTTATGTTGATGTTTGCCTTCATTGATGCTTAAAACATTAAACAAACTTCCCTATTGAATTGCTAACCCTCTTTCTTATTGGATTCTAGATACAATCCTTAGAAGGCTTTAAATAGACAACAAGACTACTAAGACAAATCACTAACTCCTACAAACTTACAAGTTAAAAATGTAGAAAAACTTGGTAAAATAAAGGTCAACAAAGGCTGTCAATCCTAATAAAACATGGGTGCGCTGTTTTGGTCGGTGCACCCACGTCGGACTCTGAGGGACATGTTTTGCGGCCTAGACACAACTACATGCGCGTCCCTTGATGATTTTTTTTTTTTTTTTTTGACACGATCCAATTCAGTCCAAAATAAGACCCGATATGGGTCCGATTCGGTCTAAAATGGTCTAAAATAAGACCCGATATGGGTCGAAATACTTATTAAAAAAAAGTTAATTTCAAACTTATCTTTTATTTAGTTTTAGTTTCAAACTATTGATATATGTTTACCATTATATGAAAAAAAAATGCTTAGCAATATATAGAAAATATAAATAAAAATATATTTAATATTAATTAAAAAATGTATCTTGTCACACCTGTGTCCTACTATTTCAAAAATTGTCATGTTACCGCGTCGCACCAGAACCCGAATTCCCACACATGCTTCCTAGGTCAGCCCCATTGAAGACAAATTATTATTCATAAAGAATAGACATGTTTCAGGTTGAAACTCGGCACATAGGAACCCCATAACCTCCTTCCCCCAAGACCATATCGCCTAATTTCTCAGGTGTAACCTTAACTACATTACCATTACCTCCCACTTGGATTTGATATTTAAAAGAAATTTCATGTTAATTCTTAATTTATAACCTCACATTCTATTTATGAGATGGTAATTCTTAATTTATTTATTATATATTTTTTGCTAGGATTAATACCATGAATGGGAGATACTTACAGAATCAGCAACGTGAATGATGTGATCATCCTCTGAAAAGTATGTTGTTTTTGCATTGAGGAGTTGTTGAAAGCGTTAGCTCCAAAGAACAATTAGATCTTGGTGTGCTTCCTCCACTGCTAATAGTACAGTATTGAGACATAGTGTTGAGTGACATTTCTTTATCAAAATCAAATGCACTCATTGGGTTAGTTGTATAAAGGGGCGGATCTGTTCTTGGTGACTCCCCTCCTCCATTACTAATGGTACAGTATTGAGACACATTGTCTTCAATTTTGAGTGACATTTTTTTATCAGATTCTTATGCACTCATTAAGCTTATTGGGGGCAGTTGTAGAAAGGGATAATTCTGTTCTTGGTCACTCTCCTTCTCCATGGCTGATGAGACATATATAGACACAGCGTATACATCCGTGAGTAACATTTCTTCAAAATATTTGTATTCATTCATTAGGCTTAATAGAGTAGAAAGGGGTGGCCCTGTTCTTGGTGACTGTCCTCTTCCATGGTTGATGGGACAGTAGGGAGCCATAGCATCTTCAATCTTGGGTGAATTGTTGTTGTAAGCTTTATCTAAACCTTTTGTACTTGGAGAAAGGTTTGGTGTGGAATCTTTCTTGGGATTCATGTCTGGCTCTTCTTTCTTGGGTTTCATTGAGGGAAGATGTTGATAACGATGAGTTTTTGCAAGGATTTGGTTCTTGATTACGAGTGATTTCAGAGCGAGTTTTATCTTGCCTTTTTTTTTTTTTTTCTTCAGATGGGGTTGGTGTCTCTGTGAATTGTGATTTTTAAAATTAGGTTTGATTTAGATAGGGGTTGGGCCGGGTTGGGTTCTGGTGGGTCGAAAAAATAGACAGACATTATTTTTCTAACTATTTCTTCTTGTTTTAATTCTATTTTATTTTAGAACTAATAGCAGGATAATTATTTTGTATTGTAATATCTATACTATTAATAACATGATTTCTTGTTTGGGTTTCAACTTTTTATGTACTAAAATATTCTCACACAAATTCTTAAACTCTTTAAAATACATTTATGTTTTAGTTAAATTATTTTAAATTAAAAAACAAAAACGGTTAAAAAAGTAATTTACTGTTCCTAAGTTTTAGGTTTTTCTCTTTATCTTCTCTATTTGGCCTAAAACTTAGGACACAATCTCTATCTCATTTTAAAACATTACTCCACCTTACCTTACCTCTTTCTTTTTCTTTTCCTTTTTTTAAATACGCATGGTTATTTATATATCGCTTTTAAACATTAAAACACTAAACCAAAAAAATAAATAAATAAAGAGCATTATTGCACTCGCAAAACGCATGTGATGAGTCTAGTAATGTATAATCTTTTCTCTAAAATTTGTTGAAGATAATTTGTTCTTCCTAAAAATTAAACTGCTTTTTCTATTTGGTTCAATTGAGTCTACTTTGGTCCCATTTGGTTCAATTAGGTCTACTTCAGTCCACTTGGACAATTTGGTCCCCTTAAATCCATTTTAGACAATTTTGCTATAAATTGATTCTTATTCAAAAGTCTGATTCAGTCCACATTGGTTCTATGGGTTCTAAAAATGCAATAAAAAAAATGATCCAAAAAAGGTTTATTCTAACCGGTAACGTTGAATTTCAAATTTTTTAATTTAAAGGATCGAAATTTTTTCTAAATTTGTTTTAAGGGTAATTTTGGAAAGACAAGACATCAAATGTATTCCCTTAAAAATGTAAGTTTGATTCAAGGCATTATAATAGTCAAATGCATGGAAGTAAACCTAAGTCCTAACCACTCCAATTAATTAATGTAAGAATGTGGAATATACATTATTATCTTAAAGCTGATAGGTCCTTTAAATATAAGTTTCCCCACTAATAGACACAATGAGGCTGATGATTACAATGTAATGTGTTTAGATTCAATGTTTTCGAAGAATTCAAATGTTTAAGCCAAGAAGATTTCAACACCATACATCACTTCTCATTGAAATAATCGCTGGCCAAAACCAAATATTAAGTTATTTAAGAAGTTCTTCTAATCAGAAGCACAACTGTGACAGAGTCATGGCAAGGCTAATTTCCCACATGGATTACTTCATCATCTGTGTAACTCTAGCTTTGTCAATTGCTTGCAGGGTATGTGGTACTGCTACTCCCTTCTTCATATTTGGAGACTCCACTGTGGATCCTGGAAACAATAATTACATCAACACAATTCCTGCATACCAAGCAAATTACAAGCCTTATGGACAAAATGGCTTCTTTGAAGAACCCACAGGACGCTTCTCTGATGGCCGTGTGATTGTAGATTTCATAGGTAATCATATATATTTCTCTTTTCACATTCAAAATAGCAGAAATGATTACTGCTCCATGTTGCAGTGCAACTATAACAATATTGGTAAAATATCTAATGACTTTCATTCTTTCTTTTTTATAAATTTTCTAGTGTGCTTTATTTTATTTTATTTTTTGAGGGTGTAGTGTGCTTTATTGCTACAACAAATTTTGCTATGCAAATTTTATAAATTGATATGTCAACTATTAAATATGCTAGAAATATTATTACTATACAAGACTTATAAATTTACATGTTATTAATTACAGAAAAATAATTCATATATTTATTTATTTGCTGTTAAAGTGGTATCAATTACATTCATTACAAGATCAGCTTGTAAATCTTTTGTAGTAATATTTTGTAAATCTTTTGTAGTAAAATTTATAATAACCTTAGTAAATCGACCACAAAAGGTAATTAAGAAAGTTAAATATTATGTTGTTGACGTGACGCCAATTATATTCTTTGTCACGTCCATTTATAAGTTTAATTAAATTAGTAGTATCTTTATCATTGAGTCCGAATTCGATAAGAATGGAGTATAAAACTCATGTTTTACACCATCTAATAATAAAAGATTGATACATCAGTTTTTTATTTAAAATTTAATAGATCCTACTACACATAATAATATCTTAATAAGTTCATAGTTAATTAAGTTGGATTTTCAAATGTGTATTATAATTGATTAAGTGTGGTTGTGCTTAGTCTTTAATATGTAATATGATAATATGCCAAATTAAGTTTGGATGGGTAAAACTTAGATTTTATATCACATCCTTATAGAATTTAATCTCTTATCATTTTTCAATTTTCCAATAAAATATTTATCATTTTCTAATATTAGATTCCAACCATGTTAACATTTATTAAAGAGTGATGCATGCAAAAGATACTATAAATTTTACTATATAAGCTTTATTGTAACAATAAAATAACTAAACATTTTTTTTATTATGTTGTTGAGGTGACACTAATTATATTCATTCACATTAGTTTGTAAGTTTTTTGTAGTAAAATTTGTAATAATTTTAGCATTTTCCTTTATAAAATTTACCAAGCTTATCCCATTGATATGCAGCTGAACATGCTGAGTTGCCAGTTATTCCTCCATTTTTACAACCTTCAGCTGAATTCATCAATGGTGTTAACTTTGCCTCTGGTGGGTCTGGCATTCTTCCAGAAACCAATCAAGGACAAGTACGAAATTTATTCAATGCCATTTTTACTTTGATTTTTTATTTGAAAAAATCTGGATTAAACTAGTTGCATTGATTAAAATTGTTATTCAGGTAATTGATCTTCAGACACAGATAAAACATTTCGAAGAGGTTCAAAAATCGTTAACAAAAGAGTTAGGAGAAGCAAGAGCAAATGAGCTATTCTCAGAAGCTGTTTACTTCATTAGTATTGGAAGCAATGATTATATGGGTGGTTATCTAGGTAATCCAAAAATGAAGGAATATTATGGCCCAGAAGAATATGTTGGCCTAGTAATTGGGAACTTGACCCAGGCAATCCAAGTAAGCCTTTACCATTATTAATAAGCTAAAGCAGCATTAGTTGTATATGTCAATTTTGATGTTTATTCTTGTATGTTATTTTTTATATATTCAGGTGTTGTATGAGAAAGGAGGTAGAAAATTTGGCTTTCTGAGCTTGTCTCCACTAGGTTGCTTACCAGCCCTGAGAGCTCTAAGCCCCAAGGCCAATGAGGGTGTTTGTTTTAAAGAAGCATGTGCCCTTGCACAAGCACATAATTCTGCTTTAAAGGTTGTCCTAACAAGCCTTGAATATATATTGAGAGGATTCAAGTACTGCAACTCCAACTTCTATGATTGGCTCCAGGACAGAATAAATAACCCCTCTATGTATGGTATGTGTGCTGCAAATTTCCTACTTTAGCAGTGATTCATTGATAAAAATGATATTAAAGGTATAATATAAAAGACTAATTTTTATAGATATAATAGCACTGGACTAACCCTGATTACATATAGTAAAGTTCGAATCTCTGGCTAGTACAATAACGAACATTAGGATTAGGATTTAGGATGACATTATACAATAGGTTTTGGGACTTGGACATATATCTAGGCTTTAAATGAACCAAATTGTTCATAAATAGCTTAAGTGTCATTTATTTAACAAATGAATCAAACTCAAGTCCAAATTTAAGTTTGACTATTGAACGAGCCAAATTCAAACACAATAATGTGTCCATGAATATGCTCATAAACATGGGTTCAATTTTAGCATTATGTATTTGTAAGGACACAGTTTTGGATGATTAGGCCCACAAGTGAGATGGACTCAGGCCTAAGATAAAAACAAAATCCTTGCAATGAATTGGCCAGATAATCTGGGCTTAGTATGAGATTAACTGTGGTCAGGATATGGTTAGGATCGAATTAACAGAATTAGAATGTTGATGTTGTATAAAATTGTTCTCAGCTTTATTCGAAGAGGGGTGTATTACAGTTGTTCTGAATATCTATGACTCTGTCTCTCTCTCTCTCTCTCTCTCTCTCTCTCTCTCTCTCTCTCTCTCTCTCTCTCTCTCTCTCTCTCTCTCTCTCTCTCTCTCTCAATTGCCTATCTTCTTTTTCTCCAAATTGTTCAATGCCTTCTTTCCTTGCCTCTAGCTCTATTTATAAGCCAGTTTCTCTCAAGTGCCAGTTAGGTGATTTTTCCTTGATACTTGTCCCATCAACCTTCCCTTATAGTCTTTACACGGCAGCTATAAAGGTTGAGAGTCACTGTTCAGACATTCTTTCCCAATTAATACGGCCAGAGGGTTAGTTGCAAGGTCATTAATGCAGTGGTAACAGCTTTCTATATAAAATCTTATAGCTTCCACCTGTCCTGTGTGTTTGCTGGACGTTCATGTACCAGAAGGATCCTGAAAAATATCGTATTAAGTGCCAGAGTGTACATTTTAGCTTTCTCTTTGATTGCCCAAGGAGGTAGTCCTCCTCGAACAACTCTTTTTTGTTCACATGCTGGCCAAATCCTAGCGAGAATTGTGGTCATGTAGCTTTTTCGTAGTTTACCGTCCTCGGATAGATGTGACTCTTTGGACAGGCCCGCGGCCCAACATCTAAAATTGGGCCTTTGACCCCTACAGTAATATTATATGTTTATATTTATACATGCATAAATTATATTTATATAATATTATATGTTTATATAGACTTGATAGTGGTTTATGTAAGTTTGAAGATAAATAAGTTCATAAGATATTAAATTATTATATTTAATTTATTAATCATATAAATAGTCAATTTCGTAGTGAGAATTATAGATAAGTCGTAACAATACATTATTGGTAAATCTAATTTTATAAGTTCATACAAAAAAATAATTCCACCTAATTAAGATAAATAATATAGTTTTAACTATAATTTCATTATTAATTATTAGCATATATTTGTGAATGGGTAAAAAATGTTAATTTAGATATTTATTATCTATAGGAAAATATATAACAAGTTAATTGTTTAAGAAGAAAATGAACAAATTTAGAACACGTAGTTTGTTGATTAGCTCGAGCTCACTTTCGTTCAAAATAAATAAAAGAAAATCTTGAACTTTTGGTGATCAGTCCAGTTTGTTAATAGCCCAACTATGAATTGGATCAAGAACACCAAGCACTACAAAAATCAGGATTTATTTTTGTCCTCACATGATCCTAAATATATTGCCATGCCTCTGATCTCTGCAAATAGCAATGTAAACAAAACAGGCATCTAATTATAAGTCACAACTTTACCTTGTGAAGGTTTTAAGGATGGAGTGAATGCTTGTTGTGGAACCGGACCATATGGGGGCATCTTCACCTGTGGAGGCACAAAAAAGGTCACAGATTACCAATTATGTGACAATGCTGATGACTTTGTATGGTGGGATTCTTTCCATCCTACGGAGAAAATTCATGAGCAATTTGGGCAGACTCTTTGGAATGGACCCCCTTCATCTGTAGGGCCATACACCCTACAACACCTCTTCCTTAGCAAAGAGGAGCTGACCATTGCTGATGAAGTTGATGGCCCAGATAGACAGAACTTTCACTACTAAAGTTAGACAGAGCTTGGTGTTCCTTTTTTTTTTTTTTTTTTCATAATCAATATGCTATAGAAATAGACACCCTTTTTTAATACTCTCTTTTGAGAGTTGGTTTGTAGTTTTAATCTCAATTAATAAAATATCTTGTCGTGAGCTTAGTTTTGCTTATACTTGTTTCACACATATGGGAAGAATTGTTTGTTTGTTTGTTTTTTTTTTTTTTTTTTTGGGTGTAAGTAAAGTAAGAATTGTTGTAGTACTTAAAATAATCAGCAGTTCAGCACATTAATCAGCCCACTCAACTACCTCATCATTGATAGTAACCACCGTTAACCACTCTATAGCCAATTGGTTCAACCATCCTTATAATTTGGTAGTAACCCAGTGCATTTCAATTCAATGATAAACTTGGCACATGTTAAACAACCTTAAAAAATTTAGATGTACACTTATTATAAAACTATCAACCATGGAGTCCCTAATAAGAAGTCCTAACATTATATATTTGTCTCCAAATGTGTCCTGTTTCGATGACAAAAAGTGCTACAGTATTACGGGTTGGACTCGAAACTTGAAAGGCAAAGAGCACTTAAATAAGCAATCTGTTGAAAGATAAAGGTAGTGGTTGAAGAGCTACTGATCGATCAAAAAGTGTCATTGTCAGCCCAATACTGCTTCATCCTGTGTGTGCGCGCCTCCAGAATTATCTCTAAACGGTCCTGGTGCAAAATAATTTCACATGCAATGATCAAGGCCTGACTTTGCGTAAGGACCGGTTTTCATCCATTTATTGACATATAAAGGGTAGAAACTCTCTTTTTTCTTTGAATATAATTTAAGGATAGGAACTTATTACCAATAAGAAGTATGAATGAGACAAATAGTTGTACAAGGCTGGGTCTGCGTTTGGGCGTTAGGCGTTTAAACGGTAGGTCTCGTGCACTATATACGGGACCTACAAACTATTCTTTAAAAAAAACAATTTTAAAACTGGGTCCTACGGCACTATTTACACATTTAAAAATTATTTTGTTACAGTATTTTTAGTTTTCAGCGATAAACAGTATGTTTGAGAGAATTGAATTGATTGAAAGGGTTTTAATTAGGCCGACTACTTAATTGCCAAGGCTTCGTGGGAAACAGATCTTAGACATAGGTGTTTTTAGGACACAGCCAAAAAACATTATTCCATATCTCTGATGTGTTGCGCTTTCCTATCATATTGTTACCAATAAAAAGTGTGAACCAAAGACAAATAGTTGTGCGATAAGTTTATGAGAATTGATTGATTGAAAGGGTTTTATGAGATAACTTAATTGCCAAGGCTTTGTGGGAAATGGAACTTAGAGAAAGGCTTTTTTAAGACACGATTAGAAGGCACAAATTATTCCATACATCTGATGTATTGCGCTTCTCCATCACATTATTACCAAATAAGATGTAAGAACAAGGCAAGTTTAAGAGAATGAATTGATTGAAAGGTTTTAGAAGACCACTTATAATTGCCAAGGCTTCTTGGGAAATAGAGCTTTGAAAAAAATCTTTTTAGGAACTGGTCAACAAGTAGATATTATTTCATATATTTGATGTATTGCGTTTTTCTCTCACATAAAAGTTGGTCCTTATAAACGACTTATAATAGAGACATTCTTAAGTGAGAGGATGTCCTATTACACATGGTAAACTAAATAATTTTACATGCTTTTTTTGACAGTAGAATTATTTTATATGCTAGAAGCAATTAATAATGAAAATAGGTACATTTTTATTGCTATGATAAAAACAAGCTACCTTCAATGCATAATTATTGGGTTCTCTTTTCACCCTTTTTTATAGCTAAAATTTTAAAACTTATGTAATGAAATTCACAAAAATCTTGATTGGATATGGATAATACCTTAAGACTTAAGTGGAGTCTGCGTAGAAGATTTACCTTCCTTTGCATAATTAACATGGCCAATGTTGCGGCTTAAGCAATCAGTTTATATGAGATTTTATAGGTGCTTTTGTATGCAGCACATAAAGATTTTCATCAAATATTCGTCCTAATTAGATAAGTTTCACATCCTCCATCTCTAAATATTAATAAAGTAACAAAAAAAGAAGCCTCTACCCTTGCTAAATTGTTAAAACAAATTAAAATTCGCACTTTAACATAGTCATCTTGTATACTACAGGGGGAAAATAGATGTACTATATTCTATAAATAAATGGCTCATTTTAGATTTATGTTGCGAAATAACTTAATTACAGAAAATAGACTTCCATCTTAGGATGATATACAAAAAAATTTAAAAATTAAACCTGAAAAATTAGTATAAATAGGCAAGTAATTAACATGTTACATTTCAAGATGACTTAGATCAAAGTCGTGTTCTAAGAGTTAGTATACCATACATCTAATACATGTAATTATCCTCTCACATGCAAATGGGTTCACTTAAACTCATAAGTTGAGCTGGCATACTTTAAAAAAAGAAAAAAAAATCATTTATTGTATGGTTTAGAATAGAATTTTCCAAATCAAACATTTTGTTAAGAACATGTTCGACACAATTAATCTTTCCCTAGCTTCCTCACTAGTTTTCTATTTGATGATCTCAATATATCATGAAAAATGCATGTATCATTCAGATCTCGCTTGGGAGTTCAAAAGAATAGGCATAAACCACATCAGAGAATGATAAATGTTGGTTCTACTTGATGCAAGGGCAGTGCCACCTTAAGGCTAGTGTGGTCCCAGGCATGGGAGTCGATACTGTACTGTACCGTACCGGCCAGTGCACCGATACAGGTACACCCCTATTTCGTATAGGAAAAAATACCGGCTGTACCGGCTTCGTACCGATGAATTCTGGCCTTACCGGACCGGAACACAAAATGCTGAGTTTTTTTTTTTTTTTTTGGTAATTGTGGCAATTTTTTAAGGGCAAGATAGTAATACTCATGTATATTATGGTCCTGAAGTAAATCCTTTTGATGGATGGGAGTAGACGATCCTATGTAGTTTGTGTTAACTTAATTATTTGTATTATTTGTTTTCTTTGTATGCAATTAATAATTAAGTTTTTTGTTTTTAATATTGTGTTTTTTTTTCTTTGTATGCAATGAACAATTGAAGTAATGTTTTATTGTAAACATGAGGTAATGTTTTATGGTAAATAGAGATTTTGTGTGTGTGTGTATATTAAATACATAAAATAGCAGTAATCCCGAAACAGTACACCGGTATTGACCGGTACTCGAAATATATCGTAGCGATGGCCAAATTGGTACAGCCTCCAGTACGATATTGACTTCCTTGGTCCCAGGACCACCCTGACCTAAATTTTTTTTATATAATAATTTAAAATTTTTTATTTGTCTACCCTTCAAAAAAATTTTGGGAACACCTTCAGTTTTTTTTATGCCAATAAAATTAGAGATGTAGCTTGTAACATTGATAATGAGACCATTATGCACGGATTTCAAATTATGAAAACTCATAGAAGGTAATTGTAAACTTTATATATTTGCGTGTTTTTTTATTATTATTGTTGTCAATATATAAATTTCTCTTTTTATTAAATTGTATAATTTATACTTTTTCAGAAACCTTGGAAAAAAATTATTAGAGGCGTAAAAAATTATTTCTACACATATCCGAGAACACAGGTAAATGTAACAAAAAAAAAAAAACAGTTGTGTGCGTCAGTATGAGAGAGAGAGAGAGAGAGAGAGAGAGCAAAAGGATCATCCAGTGCATGAGCAATATGAAAACCAAAGTTGTATGGAAGTTCGGGGCAAGTCCTTTAAAGATGGTACTCATTTGATTTTATTGGTTACAGCCAAAACGCGTAGGGAAAAGCCTGTCCATATACAAGTTGGCGAAATGTCATTGAGCTTTCACTTCAAAGTAAGCATGAGTATATCCAATCTGCTTCCACGTGAAGAATATATCAAAAGAAACATGAGTATATAACCTAGCCATGTCGTAAGTCGTTTGTTTTTTTAGGAAAAATATATGTTTTTAGGAAAACTGTTTGGTGGAGAATATTTTCAGGAAATATTACTTTTTTATTTTATTTTATTTTAGTGTGACATTGATAACATTTTTTTTGGGTGGATGGTTTTGTTTAAGAAATATGGTTTTGGGTTTTTGGCACTAAATGCATACTCATTCACTAACCATGCATACACATATAGCATCTTTTAGAACCATTATCCTTGAGTTCCTTTGAACTATTGTTGCTTTGGTTTGAAAAAGAGTGGATCGTCACCTCAAATAAAGTATTATTTCATCACGGAGCTCAGAGACCTTTGTCATGACCCAATCCATATGATACAAATTTAGGTATATGAATAACTTATTGGTCTTAGAAACATCAATTAAAGTTACTAAATCTCAAAATTAATTCCAAATAAATAAACTGTTAAATAAATGTCTTACAAACAATAGCATCAATCACTGAAAAAAAAACTTATAAAAAAAAAAAACTTAAAATGTCATGTAATTTCAAATAAATCAAAAATAACTAAAGTAATATAAATAATGTCAATCACAATCAAAGTTATTTTAGGTTCTTTAAAGCTCTACCTTCATGCTATACTAGCTCTCAATTTAAACTTAATTTTAGAAAGTTATTAATGACGGGTGAGTTACACGACCCAATAAGCAGTTATACACAACATATGACATAATAAAATATTGATACCGTAGTTTGGCCCTTTACCCAAAAAATCCAAAAGACTGAAACCCAAAACCCGAAACCCAAAACACCAAACATATGACTAAATAAAGTATTGATATCGTAGTTTGGCCCCTTACCCAAAAAATCCAAAAGACTGAAACCCAAAACCCAAAACACCAAACATGGACCTTGACAATTGCATATACAATATTGTATGCACAACAACAAAGGCCTAACTCAACCAAGCATTGTCCAAGAATCAAAACAAAGATGCCTAAAACAAAACTAGTCTTGCATACAATGAATTAGCCCTAAGCTTGTCTATTGCCCAAGTTCAATCCCCTAACAGAGGCGTAATAGCAATTAAAAAAGGCATGTGTCAAAGGTGGGAATTGTCATGCATACATTTTACATGTGACTGGTGACACAATCATTACTCCCAATCACCTACATTTAATGCACTGTTAAATCCAGTGCTCTAACGGCTTCTCGCGCATACAATGTCTTCGTCGTAACTAGAATTGAGACCAAAACATAAATTTCCAAAGAATTAGGAACGGTGACAATTCTGCACCTGCTCGACCTGCCTTGCCTTGCATAAGTTTTCCAACCCTGAAGAGGTAATGATGGGGTAGGTATGGTTTTTCCCACCCCCTTCTCAATTATGTATATATGTTTTTGTGGAGGAACGAATCTCTCCCTTAAAAGGTATTGTCAGCTTTAGGAATGGACCGAGGAGGCCGATGTCACCCGCACGGATTTACTCAATCCTATATCGGGGAGAGACGCCTCCCACCCATGCCTTATAAGCTTTTGGCCTAAGGATGAGTGTACCACTACTACACATGTGTAGTGGTGGTAAGTTTGAAAAACTGCTGCGCATGTGCCTGTGGTAGTGCACTCAGGTGGCATCGGCCTCAACGGTCCAGTCCCGGGGAAGATGGGGGTTTCCCTTTAAACCCCAAAAGGCGCCTTTTAATGTGGAGGAACGAATCTCTCCCTTAGAAGGTATTGTCCGCTTTGGGAAGGAGTCGAGGAGGCCGATGCCACCCGCACGGATTTGCTCAATCCCACATCGAGAAGAGAAGCCTCCTACCCAAGGTGTATGGTCTGAGGAACCAGGTACGACTAAGGTTCCGTTTAATATTCAAATAAATAATAAGAAATACAACAAATAATGTAGTAAGCGAGAACATGACAAAGAACACTTTCATTAATAATAATACCTCCTCAGGTTGTTTACATTCCAAAGGCGTGGTACACCATTTCCATCCAAATCTTCAAGATAATATGCACCTATTCCAGCCACCAAGGTGATGCGATATGGCCCTTCCCAGTTAGGCCCTAATTTCCCCTACACCAAGTTCTTTGCAGTAACCACAACCTTTCTCAATGCCAAGTCCCTAGGCGCTAATGGCCTCAGTTTCACATTAGCATCATATCCTTACTTGAGCTTGTGTTGATAATAAGCCAATTGGACCATAACATTCTCTCTTCGCTCTTCGACTAAGTTCAAACTTTCCCTTAACAGCCCATCATTGCTGCCCGGGGTAAAAGAACTTGTTCTCAGCGTTGGGAACCCCGTTTCCAAAAGGATGACAGCCTCAGCCCCATAAGTCATTGAAAAGGGTGTCTCCTCAGTGGACCTGCGAGGTGTAGTTCGGTATGTCCAAAAAGGACATGTGGCAACTCTTCCACCCATTTTCCCTTCGCGTCATCTAGCCTCTTCTTGAGCCCATTCACTATGACCTTATTAACAACCTCGGCCTGTCCATTCCCTTGTGGGTATGCCGAGGTGGAATTTCTATTTGTTATGCCTAGATCACAGCAATACCTCCTAAAGGCCTTGCTATCAAATTGAAGACCACTGTTCGAGATGAGTGTACGAGGTATTCCAAACAGAGTGACAATATTCTTTTAAAAAAATCTTTTGGCATCTACATCCTTGATATTCGCCAATAGTTCAGCTTCAGTCCACTTGGTGAAGTAGTCCGTACCAACTAGCAAATATTTTTTACTCCTAGCTGCCTTGGGGAAAGGATCTACGATGTCTAAGCCCCATTGAGCAAATGACCAAGGGCTGGATAGAGGATTAAGAACTCCCCCCGGTTGGTGAATATTTGGTGCAAATCTCTAGCATTGATCATACTTCTTCACATACTCCTGTGCTTCCTTTTGCATGTTTGGCCACTAGTACCCCTAGGTGAGGGCTCTGTGGGACAGAAATCTACCTCTTGTGTGGCTTCCACAAATCCTTTCATGCAACTCTTCAAGGAGCAATTCCGATGCTTCAGGTTGTATGTATAGTAGGTATGGCCCAGAAAAAGAGCGTTTGTACAATTTTTGGTCCTTAGACAGCCAAAATTGAGGAGCCTTTCTTCGCACCTTGTCAGCTTCCGATTTATCCTCAGGTAAGATATCTTCTTTAAGGAACAATACAATAGAGTTCATCCAGCTAGGACCCATCCTAATTTAATGAATATGGGCCACGTTTCTCCCTATCCCAGTAGGTTTACTTAAGTCTTCTACAAGGATCACCTGTGGTAAATTTTGTGCCAAGGAAGTCGCGAGTGTAGCAAGAGAATCAGCATGTGTATTTCTACTTCTCGGGATTTACGACAAATTAAAGATTTAAATCCAGATTGTATATGTCTAATCTGGTTCAAATATTCTTGCATTCTAAGGTCCCGGGGTTCCAATTCTCCTCCCACCTGGCCTACAACTAGTCTCGAATCTGAAACATCTCTACTGCTTTTCCTCCCAATGTTTGGACCATAGTCATGCCCACCAACAGAACTTCATACTCAGCTTCATTGTTTGTGGCCAAAAGCCCAATCTCAAGGATTTCTCAATTGTGATCCTCTTGGGAGATATGAGAACTAGCCCCACTCTAGATCCTCTGTGATTCACTACACCATCAACGTGTACTTCCCAAGGTAAAGGTTCTTGCAGCGAGACCATGCCAACTGATTTTCCATCCATGTCCTGCTTCTTAACTTTTTCTTCAAATGGGGTTTCAGCAAACTCAGCCACCAAATCGGCGAGGACTTGACCCCTTTACAGAGGTGCGAGGCATGTACTTAATATCAAAATCCCCTAGAATCATGCCCTACTTAGCTATCCTCCCCGTGTAATCAGCACTCTGTAGTAGAGATCTAAGCGGAAGTTGGGTTAGAACAACAATGGTATGTGATTGGAAATAGTGGGGGAACTTACGTGTAGCATGCACTACTGCCAAAATGGCTTTCTCTAGTGGAAGGTAACAGACCTCGGCCTCTTGTAACGTCTTGCTTACATAATAAACTGGCTTTTATACATCACTATTAACCCACACCTGCACCAAGCTCATCGCGTGGGAGGCCATTGTAATGTAAGCAAACAAAACCTCATCCACCTCGGGTTTTGACATAATAGGTGGCCGAGAAAGATATTATTTCAACTGTTGGAAAACCAAGACACATTCCTTGGTCCATTCAAATCCCTTCCAATTATTTAACAACTGAAAGAAGGGCCTACATATGTCTACTGACCGAGAGATGAATCGATTTAGAGAAGCGGTCATCCTTGTGAGTTTTTGGACCTCTTTGGGATTTCGATGTGACTGTGAATTGTTGATTGCCTTAATCTGGTCAGGGTTGACTTCAATTTCGCGGTGTGTAACCATGTACCTTAAGAACTTCCCTGATCCGACACCAAAAGAACACTTAGAAGCGTTAAGTCGCAACTTGTGTCTCCTCAAGATCCATAAGATATTCTCGAGGTCGTTAATGTGCTCAGATTCCAACTTGCTTTTGACCACCATGTCATCTATATAAATCTCAATGCTTCTCCTTAGCGGCTCAAACATCCTGGTCATCATCTCCTGATAGGTGGACCCCGTATTCTTCAGACCAAAGGGCATCACCTTGTAGTGGTAGTTCCTAGTGGGAGTGACAAAAGCTATTTTCTCCTGATCATCCAAGGCTAAAGGTATCTGATGATACACCTGAAAGGCATCCAAAAAGCTCATTCGATAATGGCCTACAGTTAGGGATGGCAATTTTTGCCCGATCCGCGGGTACTCGGCCTGGCTCGACCCTAATTAGTCAAATTTTACCCTTCCCAATAAAGAATAGGGTCGAGTTTGGGTTTAAAAAAAAAAAAAAAAACTCGAAGCGGGTCCGAGTTTTGGTAAAAACCTGGCCTGAACCCGGACTCGACCCGACCCAGTTAGATAAATGTAAAATTACAAAAAAAACCTACCTACCTATATATATATATATATATATATATATCACAACTCTAACCCTAAAACTCATTTCTCTCATTTCTCTTTCAACTCAGTCGCCTCTCTTACCTCACCCTCACTAAGTCAGACTCTCACTCTCACTCTCATGCTCACTCACATCTCATCCTCCCCTTACTGTCATTAACTCTCACTCTTACTCACATCTCATCCTCACCCTTACTCTCATTCACTCACTGTCATCGACCCACCTTCACCCTCATGGAGGAGCGGGGATCTCGTGGTGGTCGTTGTTTGTCATGGAGAAGCACGAAATCCATAGATCGGAGCATGGGTTGTTAGATCAGAGCACGAGTTGTTTGATTAGAGCACCGCCAATGGAGCTTTAGTGGTTTGAGTTCTTTAAATTTTTTTTTTTTTTGTTCATTTTTTTTTTTAGGTTTATTTCCTCATAGTTTTTGTTTTTGGGTATTTGTTTAAGGATTCAATCTGTATAGAATGTAATGCGTCAAAGTTGATGTCTGTGAATCGGAGATAATTTCAAAGAATGTGATTCGGAGTTGATGTTTGTGTTAATGCAAAAATCGGTCCACAAATGAAGTTTTATTTCTTCTATTTTTTGTGTTTATTTATTATTTATTTTCTGTCTAAGAATCTCATTTCAGCAAGACTGATAACAATGTTGATTGATGTGTTGCTGTTTGTGTTTGTGTTTGCATTTGGGTTTTATATATATATATATATATATATAAGATTGGGTTAGATTGGGCCACGAATTAGGCCCAGAAGTGGCTAGACAAGGCCCGCGGAGACCTGACAGGCCGAGTTTAGGGCTAAAAAAAAGACCTGTTTAATAAACGAGTTAGGTCTGGATAACAGGGGAGGACTCGCGGGTAGGGTTCGGGTATCAAAAAACCCGGCCCGAACCCGACCCGTTGCCATTCCTACCTACAGTTGCGTCCACTAGCTGATCAATCCAAGGCATGGGGAAGGGGTCCTTTAGACAGGCTTTGTTCAAGTTTGTGAAGTCTACACATACCTGCCACTTCCCATTCTTCTTCTTCTTTACTACCACTGTATTAGCCAACCATTTAGGGTAGAACACTTTTTTAATAGCCCCAGCCTGCTTAAGCTTGTTCACCTCTTCCTTGACAGCATCAGAATGCTCCTTAGATGAGCGTTGAGGTGATTGCTTTCCAAGGAGGACAACTAGATTGACATTCAAATAATGACAGATGAAGCTCGGATCTACCCCAGGAGCTTCGTAAGCATTCCATGTGAATACCTCAACATTCCTCCTGAGAAACTCTATCAACTCTTCCTTCTCATGAGGAAGCAACTGAGCTTCGACCTGGAAAAACTTCTCTGGATTGTCACCTATAACCACTTTCTCTAAATCCTCACACTTCATCTCTTTGGCTATCCTATCCAAGGGTAGAATTGGAGTCCTTGATTGCTATAAACCCCTATCAGTAGAGGCCGAGGAGCCGGTCTTAGGCTAATGCATAATTGCAGCTACTAAGCATTGTCTAGCTACAAACTGGCTCCCAACTAGCTCCTCAATCCAATCCCCGGATGGATACTTCACCTTCAAATGAAGGGTGGAAGAAATAACCCCCAGAGTATGGAGCTAAGGCCATGCCACAATGGTCGTCTACGGAATAAAAGCATTGATCATAATAAAATCCACTTCCACCACTTTTGAGCTCGGCTTGCACTGGTAGTCTGATTTGACCCCTTGGAACAACGACCTTCCTATCAAAGCCCACCAGAGGTGAATCATAACTCGTCAAATCTTCTGGATTCAAATTTAGCCCTTTGTAAAGATCTGGATACATAATCTCAGCCTCACTACCTTGTTCTACTAGCACTCTCTTCACATTATACCCCCCAATCCTGAGGGTGATCACCAGGGCGTCATCATGTGGTTGTATAGTCCTGGCCTTATTATTGTCTGAAAAGCTTAACGCTAGTCGAAACCCTACTCTAACCCTCTTTGGCTTGTGTTCAGAATCCTCGGTGGATGGTCAAGCCACAGATATCACTTTGGACGGATGAGAACCTGTTCTCCCCAGAGCAGCAAGGATGACGTGGATTGAGCCCAAAGGGGGTCTTGAAGAAACATTTCCCTGAACCCCTGACCCTGCTTGGTTTCCTTGCTCGTTGGGCTGGTATAAAAAATGCTTTAACCTGCTATTAAGGGTGTCCATGCAAACCGAAGAGCCGCTGAAACCGACCAACCCGACTGGAACCGACCCATCACGACCAGGCTGACACCTCTGAAGAGTCAGTGACGGGTCTCAAACCGTCAGAACTCGACTCCGGCGGGTCGAGTGGCGGGTTTCGTCCTCAAAAACCCGAGCCACCCGACCCGCCCGACAAAACTTAGAGAATAATGAAAATCACTTAGATCCGGCGACGATCTAGCGCTTCTCATCTCCGATCCGGTCACGCTTAGGCTTCCTTCACTCAGGTCAGCTTAAATCCGGCCAAGATCTAGTCTCTTCCTTACTCAGATATACTAAATTCTGGCAAATCCAATCCAGATCTACTCAAACTCGGCCAAAAATCCGATAAGCCCGACTCTAACTCAGCCAAATCTTGCCCAAATTTTCATAGATCCAAACGAATCTCACCCAACCCTTATTAGATCCGGCAAGATCTGACAAGATCTAGTCAGATTTTGGCCAAAAATTGGCAAATCGAAAAACCTGAAACCGACCAATTCACACTCGAAAACCGATACAACCTGACCCGGTTGATCTGAAACTTTTGGCGGGTCGATTGCAGGTCAAAATCTTCCCCACCCGATAATGTTGGGTCGAGTCCGGGTTGGGCACAAACCCGACCCAGCCCAACCTGTGGACACCCCTACCTGCTATCTCGGACTAGGTGCTTTAGATGATTCCACAAAGTTCTGCAGTCCTCAGTGGTATGTCCTCGTTCCCGATGGTATTGGAAATGAAGGCTCTGATTACACCTCATGTGATCTTCTCCCATCTTGTTTGGCCATTTGAAGTATGGTTCATTCTTGATCTTTTCCAAAACCTGATGTACCGGCTCCCAAAACATCATGTTAACCACCTGAGGAGAAAAAGACCCAGATTGCCCTGAAAAATCCTTTTGGGGTCTGTTATTGTTGTAATGGTCTGACCTAAAATCCGTTTTCTCCTGAGGGATAGCCTTAGCTTTTCCTTTCCTTTGTTGCTGAACTTCCTCCACCCATTTGTATTCATCGATATTATCCATAAGCCGACGCACACTCCTTACCGATTTTTTGGTCAAAGACTTTCTCAAGTCGTGCTCAGCAGGCAGGCTGACCTTGAAAGTCCTGATGGCCACGTCGTCAAAATCTCTATCGATTTCATTAAACATCTCCTAGTATCTGTCCGAGTACGTTTTCAGGGTCACTTCTTCTCGCATGGACATAGACAACAGGGAAGCCAAGGGCCGCTACTGCATGTAATGAAACATGATCCAAACACTTGGGTGAGTTCTTTAAAGGAATTGATAGAACCTGCCCCCAGGCCATCAAACCACCTTATCGCCACAGGCTCCAAGTTGGATGGGAATACCTTACATATCAGGATCTCGTTTTTGGAGTGCATTGCCATCCTCTAGTTGAAATGGCTTATATGCTCCACAGGGTCTATACAACCATTGTATATGGTGAACGTTAGCTGAGTGAAACGCCGAGGAAGTCTTCCTCCCTCAATCCTACGCGTGAAAGGTGACCTAGAAATTTGGTTGAGCGTTCTCATCGCATCATTTCCCAAGCCTTTGGAGGATGAGCTCTTGTCCCTGCATTCATGGTGGTAGTCTTTGTCGTATGAAAAAGACTCACTGGGGGAGTCCTTGACCTGGGCCTATAGCTATCATCACTACTAAAGGGAGATTCTGAGCTTAAAGGAGTTTTCCTTCTCTGCTTACTACACAACTCTCTACGTAAATGATTTATTTCCTGTTGCATGTTCCTAGCATTTTCTTAATGAGAGGCATGGCCCCCATTTCGAGATTGGCTCTTGCTAGTATGAGTGGTGTGCATACTTCCCTCGCGATCCCTTTCTCATTCAAGATGGAGAAAGTGATCGTGACGTTGGGAACCCCTAAACTTCGCCTGGTTTGGACCTGAATCTACCATAGTTGAACGTTAAACTCACTATAACACCATAATTTCCCACAGACGGCGCCAATTGTAAGGACTTGATTTGAGTCCTACGCCCAAAGGATGAATGGACTTAGGTCCAAAAATATCAATACAATAAATTTGTAGAAGGTGAGTTGTAAAACTGGGCTTTAGTGAATCAAAAATAATCAAAGTGTGTCCAGATGACAAGAAGATGAAGATAAACTAGTTTAATCTAAAGAAAGTCGTCTTCGGAGCAATCTGAGGAGATCAGTTTTTATATATGTTTCTCAAGTATGATTACAAGTTCAACTATTGATTGCTATAGGGTTTTTCTCTTCATTTCTGGATCCCTTTTTCTCATTGCCCCCTTCTCCTTTTATACCTTTTTCCCTTTTTATCTCTACCCTCCACGTGCAGGCTAGATAGTTGGTGTTGATACTTATCCCATCAACACCTTCTTGAAGTTTTTGTGTTTTAGTTGTAAGGCTAGAAACTGCTGTTCAGATATCACCTCCACATTAATGCGGCTAGAGGGTTAGCTGCAGAGCATTCAATGCGGTGGTAGCAGCTTTATCTTCAGATCTTTTAAAACTCCTCCCTATCCTATGTTTCTGTAATGCTTATCCGTACTAACAGAATTCCCTAAAACACTCCTCTGGACGGCAAATCACCTCTTCGGACCTCAGCTTTGGTTGGCCGAGGAGGCATTCATTCTTGGCCCACCTTCTTGGGCCCTAATGACTGCAACTACGTTCTTCATTTACTAACACGGACTCTCCTGACAACATTTACTTGTCCTTAGATGGGTCACAGGCCCTATATATATATATATATACATACATACTGAGCTCCTAAGTCCAACACCCCTATAACATCCTTTTTTCTAAATCTTTTACTTAACATCAAGAAAAATATATTACATCAAGAGAGAAACATTAGGGTTCAGCTATTTGTTATACTACTTTTAATTTTTATTATTATTTAAGATATAATAATGAGCATTTTCCTGTTCATTTTGATATAATAGTTACCCCAAGTGGTTGAGACGAGACATATACAGAAAAGGCAAAAACGGAAAGAAAAATCTTGTGTTTCTCATAAAGTTCTTAAATTTAACTCGGTTTAATGGCAAAATGGGATGTCTGTACTATCAATTATTGTTCCTTGAACCTAGAAAAGTTATAAAAAAAAAGAAAAAGAAAAAAAGGTTGTAATTGTTGTTTAGTATTCAAAATCTTCATCATCTCTTAATAAAATTAAAATTAAATTACACCTTTTGTTTCTTTAAATTTGGGATAATTCTGTTTTAATCCTTTATATTTAAAATTTGCATTTTCATCTCTCCAATTTAATTCTTTTTCTAATAGCATCCTTTCGTCCAAGTCTGTTACTTAAAATTTCATTAAATACCGCCTACATTATTAGCATTATTTTAAAAATAGAACATAAGTAAAAATTATTGAAATAAAATTCTCTCTCTCTCTCTCTCTCTCTCTCTCTCTCTCTCTTCCTATTCTTTTCTCCTTTGTGATCCTTTTAGTTCCATTTCATTTTATTTTTTAGTCTTTTAATTTTAGTTTGGAATATAGTTTGAGAGAGAGAGATTGAGAAATGTTTTGATGAAAATCAAACCCATATATTTCACCCCTTTCATATGAACACATCACCTTTTCCGGAAGACCTCATTCAAACAAGATCACAAACACCTTAATAGTACAACCCAAACCCATCATTGCATTGAGATTATCTTTAATAAACATCAACAACATTGCAAATCTTACAATAAATATCAAACCCAACTCAAAAAAAAAAAAAAAGCCTATTTTTCCCCTCAAGACCTTTGAGTCTTTGTGGGTAGTATAAAATCGCTTGGAGAAAGCAAAGCTAGAGACATTTGAGCATCGCATCGTGATGCTCTCTAAAACAAAATGAACTCCATTGCCACCGCCACCACCTCCTCCACCTCAATCACATTATCATCCCAAAAATAGGGCTACTTTGTCATTGTTCATCACAGTGGCTTACTACATTGTCTCATTGAATAAAAATGGTAATATTCAATGACAGACACAGAGAGCTGCAGAAATGTGAAGGATAATTGAAGTGAAGAAAGAAAAAAAGGGGGGAAATTCAGATAAAAAGGCAAAGGTTTATTCATTAATTTTGATCATATAATAATAATAATAATAATAATAATAATAATAATAATAATAACAACATTATTCAAAATGACATAGTTTCAAATAGAAAAATTATGCCATTTTGAGCTTATTTGGAATGTAGTAATTTGCAAATCACTAACTAAGATGGACGTAAGGACTATTTTGATAATGGAATACAACTTGAGAAATGAAAATGAAAAATTTTAAGTTTAAGGGACCAAAATATAAACAATCCCCTCAAAGGATAAAAGTATAATAATATCTAAATTTAACAATATTATTGTGTTGCAACATAATAAGATTGTGTTTCTCATAGATATACTTTAACTTTTTTTTTTAATACTAAATATTTAAACACACACATACGAAGAGAGGGGAGAAAATCTTAAAGAAACTAAATGTGGTATATATCTAAAATTGTTTAACTCTTAAATATTCAGCACAGACTTTAAACCTTTTTATATAAACAATCTCACCAAAAGTATTTTTTAGCAACACTAGAGTATTGCCAACACACCAAATTGCTACAATTTATGTAATTCTTTTTAGAAATTTTTTTTTATATATTTGATTTACTATAATTATATCAAATTGTTTATGGTATATATATATATATATATATAATTTCTTTTAAGCATAATTTTTTTCACTTAGTGGTTCACTCACATCTCACAACTCACAACTGGCCAAGTCTCTAAGAAGCTGTAATGTAATAGTTATTCTTATGGTTTAGTTATTCTTTAGTTTGGTTATGTTTTTATTACAAGGAATAGTTATTCCTTATGAATAGATATTCTTCAAAATGAGGAATAACTATTCCTCTTTAAAAGGTTGTATTAGCTATTCCTTAGTCAGTATAATAAATTCAAAACTTAATATGTTTCCAAATAAATAAACTTCCCATATACATCTAACAATTATAAAAATAAAAAATCATAAAAAATAACACATATCTCTCTTAAATTTAAAAATAACAATTTTTAAGGAGATATAATTGTATGAGTAAGATATTTCCTAAAATAAATATTAAGTTTCATTCTAATGTTATAACTCACAACCAAACTAATGAATAGGTTTAGTTATTACATTACAACACATTTTATTACTAGTAATAAAGATTACAATTCATGTTGTAATCTCCATGCAGTGTACCGAACGTACCCTAAATAAGAATATAATTTTTATCATTTATTTTTTTGGTACCAACACTAAATTATTTTCTTGATTGGCTATGTACCAAAACTGTTTCCATAATAAGCATGATATATATGATCGTTTGGATTTATTAAAAACTCTCTCACCGGCCCTTGGTGCCATCATTTAACCATTTCCTTAGGAAAAAGAAAAGGAGGTGCGGTGAGAAGATCTCATCTGACCAAAAACCCACAAACAAAAAACAGGCAGACAAAAGAGAGAGGGAGAGTGAGGAAGGTTGTGTCTGAAGCTAATAGGAGTATTTTACTTATTGTTTGGTGGGTTTTTGCGGGACTTAGACAACCCACCAGTTGTTGCGGCTCTTTGAAGAGAGAGAAAGAGAGAAAAGAAAAAGACTTTAGAGAGTGGGAGAGAGAGAGAGAGAGAGAAAGAAAGAGAGAGAGAAATATTAGAGAGAGTGAGATGGTGACTAATATGGAGATGGGATCTCAAACACACCAGCAAAATCACAACTTCCACCACTACTACTAACTTCAACCATTTCCCCATTCTTTTTATTTTCAGGTACACCCATCTCTTTCTTTTTCATTAGCCCCTCCTTAGATTGAATTCTGAGCAAACCCCATTTGAATTTTTCTGCTTATCTGTGTAGATCTTCCACATTTCCTTCATTTTTGGTCAAAATGGTGATCTGGGTATGCCTTGTTTCTTTGATTTGGGCTGTAAAAATCTTTTCTTTTCTTAATTACAATGTGGATTATGTACATGGTTTTTTTTTTTCTTTCCCTTTTTATTTTATGTTTTGGTTGCTGAGGAAAATGTAAGTTTTGGTTTTTGGGCAATGTTCAATTCTCATTGTTTCTCTCTCTCTCAGATCCAAAAGAAGTTGTAGTCCATAATCTCTCTCTCTACTTTCAGATCTTCTTCACTATCCAGAGTTTTTGTCAGAATGATATTTCGGGAATGCTTTGTTTATTTATTGTTTGTTTGGTAGATTGAGGTCGGAAGATGTTTTGTTTAGACATTTCTAAATGTAGAAGATATTTTATATTTTATATCTTTTTTGAAGTGTGAGTAATTTTCTTTCTAATAGTGTCCTTGGTTGGTCAGAAAATTTAGGAAAGGATGTAAAATGTAAATTTCTAAATTTGTCATGTTCTTATTTGGGAATCAATGAAATCTAATCCTTCATTTAAGTGTGTACTTTCAGATCTTTGATTTCCTGCTTATTGCACTAGTCCTTCAAAGCCCTTAGTTTGTAGAAAATGGCGTTTTCTGTCTGATTTGAGCTATAAACTTTTTGTTTTGTGGATGATGGATGTCTGAAAACTCTCGCTCATTTGGATCTCTCTAAAAATTTGGGTAGGATTCTTCTAGAAATGGTATAGGAAAAGTTGATAAATTAAAGTTTTGAATTTTAGTTCTGTCTTACACTGAGGTCTTTAGTTCCAAAATCTTGTTTAGATCCTATGTATTGGGATGCATTTTATTTGGATTTGGCGTATTAGTTCTGATCTACTGGGCTTTGGATTTATATTTTCTTGAATTGTGTTTGAAATCACTTATCAAAAAAAAAAAAAAAAATGTGTTTGAAATGGCTCAGTGGTTGTCCCACTTAGGCTTGGGTCAATTTTTAAGGGATAGTTCTTAGGTTCAGAAAAACATCAATAAAAAAAAAATGTAAATTAATAAATAAAAAACCACATAGGTGTTTTCAGTAATCTATGTTTTTTTAATATATTCTTTAAAAATGGTGCTTTGGGTGGTTGGTCTCTCAAAAGACAACTGTTTTTAGCTTGGTTGCAATAAGGAGACTGCTTGATTTTGTTCAGTGATTTAGCGTGTCTAAGTTATGAGCCTTCTGGTTTAGTTGACTTAGTTCTATATTATAATTTTCCCCAGGAAAATTTGGATTTTGGAGTAAAAATCATCTTTTTGAAGTTTCAACTGTTTTAATGTAAAGAATGGATGGGAAAAGAATTGAAAATCACATTTTAATTATTTAGGTCCTGAGAAAGCAAGGAACCTCAATCCTTATACAATTACTTAGCTTGGATAAGGTGAGTTCCCATTTTTATGCCAAAAGAAAATGTAGAACGTTAGATTTGATATATTAATTTCTATTCTTTTCCTACGTATACTCACTAACTAGAACTTACCATGGTTAATACTAAGATGATTGGATTGTGTTATAGACTTTACTATGGTTAATGCTAACATGATTGGATTGTATTATAGACTTTTTTACTATAGTATTAGGGGTTCTTTTTGTGGATCTCATTGAGAGAAAACATTTATTTTTTATTTAATTATTGAGAGAAACTTAGTAATAGTATCAGTAGTTCTTTTGATTTTATTGTTAATTCTCTAAAAATGAAACCTATTCCAAACATTATTTATTGTGTCAATCTGTTATTTGTATGTTATAACTTTATAAAGTTGCTGTACCTGAAAATGTATCTCATTCGCAAGTTGTTTCCACTTTGCTTTATCCATAAACATAATTCTTCATGATAGTGGTTTTGATAGTTTGTTTTAACTATGATACCATTGTGTCACGATTAACTGGCCTGTCATACATGGCATCAGATTTTTGAGTTATGAATATTAATTGTTTCTCATTCAGCATCTCTTGTAGTAGTAAGATATTTGTGATGTGTTGGACCACTTATGTTCTAGCTTGATTGGAAGATTCTGATAGATTCAAGAATAGTATACTTTGGTCTGTTTCTCCTTATTTCTAATTTAGGGTTTTACTTCTGATGCTTGGTTATTATTAACAATTTGAAATATTTCCTGCTAAAATTTCTCTTATTCTTTATTTTTCTCATTTTTGCAGTAGGACTTCAAATATTGTTTCAGCATACTGGTAGTCGTGTTTGTTGCAGGACTTCTTTTTGGTTCTTTTAAAACAGCTTGATGGGTTCCAGATTCCCATCTCATCAACTCAGCAATGGCCTCTATGTCTCAGGCCGGCCTGAGCAGCCAAAAGAAAGGACTCCAACAATGAGTTCAACTGCCATGCCCTATACTGGTGGTGATATCAAGAAGTCAGGAGAACTAGGGAAAATGTTTGATATCCCAATGGATGGCTCTAAATCTAGGAAGTCTGGGCAGTTAACTAGTGCTCCTTCAAGGACTGGATCTTTTGGAGGTGCTGCGACGCATTCAGGACCCATCACGGCAAATTCAGCAGCTCGGGCTGGGTATACAACATCAGGTCCTGCATCTTCAGGCATGGTTGGTTCAGCTTCAATGAAGAAATCAAATTCTGGGCCACTGAATAAGCATGGTGAACCTATGAAGAAGTCATCTGGTCCCCAATCTGGTGGAGTGACACGCCAAAACTCTGGCCCTATCCCAGTTCTTCCTACAACAGGTCTTATTACTTCTGGGCCTATTTCTTCTGGCCCACTAAATTCATCCGGGGCCCCAAGAAAGGTCTCTGGTCCTTTAGATTCCATGGGATCAATCAAAACACACAGCTCCTCTGTTGCTCACAACCCAGCTGTGACTACTCTTACCCAAGATGATGAATATTCCTTCAGAAGGAACTTCCCAAAGCCAATATTTTGGTCTGTGATTCTGATATTTGTGATGGGATTTATTGCTGGGGGTTTTATTCTTGGAGCGGTCCACAATCCCATTCTGCTCATTGTTGTGATAATTCTTTTCGGTTCAGTGGCTGGATTATTCATTTGGAACTCATGTTGGGGGAGAAGAGCTATCACAGGTTTCATTTCTCGTTATCCTGATGCTGAACTGAGAACTGCAAAAAATGGGCAATATGTGAAGGTTTCTGGGGTATGTAGCTTAAGAAGTGCTGATATAATTCTTATCTATCTGCTGTGGTTGCAGTTTCTACTGGTTAAGATCTATGCTTATGTGAATTGAATTTTTTTTCTTCTTTTTCTGGAAAGGTTTTGGTTTTGGTTTTGTTTTGTTTTGTGTTTTGTGTGTGTGTGTGTGTGTTTTTCCTGACAGAATTCTTACAAGAATCTTCGAAAGTTCATGTTAATAGAAATTTTATGAAAAAGATTTCTTATGAATAGCATCAGTTGTCAAATTATGTTAATTTTTTTAATGTATTTATGGAGATCTACAAAACAATATTTACTTTTACAAGATTTCTTTTGGAAATCAATGTTTTATACTTCAGTATTTTGTGTGTTTGTCTTTGTGTCAGTGTGTGGAGAGAGAGAGAGAGAGAGAGAGATAAAGAGAGTATCTTGAACACAAGTTATAAATAGGCATTAATTGGCTGCAGAAAATTGATTTCTGTGCAATGGATAAAGGCTTGGTAGGTTTTCTTGTATGAAAGTTCTTCATCTGCTTAATGTTACTTTTTTGCGTACGCTTTAAGTGACATCTATATGAAAATCTGATGAGTTTTTTTGTTATAATTCTTGAAGGTTGTTACCTGTGGTAATGTACCACTTGAGTCAACCTTCCGGAGAGTTCCTAGATGCGTCTATACATCGACCAGTTTATATGAGTATCGAGGATGGGATTCTAAGCCGGCCAATTCTACACACCGTCGTTTTACATGGGGACTTAGATCATCTGAGGTGAGTAATTGAAATATTACTTCTCAGTTGCCATTGGTGGTTCATAATGAGTTGGATTTTATACCACCCATGAGATTTCTATGGAAATTTTATATTTTTGTTTTAGGTGTATGCTATATTTTAGCGTGTTTTTTACCTATCTAGGAAAACAATGAATTTATATTTGAATCTAGCGAAACTATTGATCACCCTTGAAGGTTCCTGGCCTTACTAGTTGGATACCATTTGCATATCTTGGCATTTTTTCACCTTTTTCTAGCTATAAATCTATTTTCTGCTAACCAGGATGTCCATGTTTTGATTCCAACCTAGTCCTAAAGGCTATTTAGAAAAGACACTTTGGGCATGTCTCCACCACTGGGTGTTATAGAATTGTGCCAATAATAGAATTTTTTGACATTTTTCCAGAAAGGCACGCATCTTTCCCCGGTTTGCGTAAGTGGAGCAGAAAAGCAAATATAATGCTAACATTACATCAGGGAGAGTATTTCTATTCATTAACCTCATGTCAATCGCAATCAAATTTTAGGGGTTCAAGTGATAGTCCAGTGCTAATGGCATCCTTTGTGGTGTCCGATGTTTGTGGTTCAAACCCTATCTGTCCCACCCCCACCATCTACTTATCAAAGAAAATTGCAGTCAAATTTAAAATTATTGTTCTTCAAACACGATAGGCCTCTCTTGAGAGCCAAACAAAAGCTCTCCTATATCAATGAGCTCTAGCTCAATTGACACCTCTCTCCTTATAAGTTCTAGGGGGAGGGTGAGGTCATATTTCAAGACTCATTGGGTGCATCTGTAACTTACCAAAAAAAATGAAGAAGCAAAAGCTCTCTCCCATGAGCTTTGTGAGTGAAAGGAAGCGCCCTGGGTTTCTTTTCTTGGCTTATAGCTTCAATCTTCTGGGGATCTCCAGCCATTTACCCTCAGTGGCTTCTACAAAGAAAGAATTTAGATTAGTTAATTCTCAGCCCTTGCTTTCTATTGGGCAATGTCTGAGGGGTTTTGTTTTTTTTAAAAGGGGAAAAAAAAAAGTTTATGCAGCATACAGCAGCTTAGAGGAGGGGTGTTGGTGTGTTTGTAAAATGTCTTGCCTTTTGGGCTTAAGCCAAGTTTCCATCTCATTACAATTCTGTTGATTGATGCATGCAGGCCAGAGACATGCCACTATCAACAGAAACCTTTTGTTCATCGGGAATTTGCAGAGGCATTCCCAACTCATTTCAATTGTTTATCTTGAATCTTCTGTTTATGTTGTTTAACAGAGGCATGTGGTCGACTTCTACATCTCTGATTTCCAGTCTGGGTTAAGAGCATTGGTTAAGACAGGCTATGGTGCAAGGGTGACTCCTTATGTTGATGACTCCGTTCTTATTGATGTTAACCCAGAAAACAAAGACATGTCTCCTGAGTTTCTCCGATGGTTGGCAGAGAGGAACCTTTCAAGTGATGATCGTGTAATGCAATTAAAAGAAGGGTAAGAAACTGTTTTATTCTTTAGAGTTTTGTTCACCTTAGTTCGTTTGTCTGATGAAAAATGTTAAGCAAAGATTCACATTTTCTTTTCCTTGTCCTTGGGTGGGAGGGAGCCCCCAGTTTAGCATTATTGAGTAAAAGTTACTTCATGATTGCATTAAGGAACAACCAAATGCCTTGTTTGTTAATAATGAAGATTAGGAGAAGTCTTAAACAGTACCAATGACCTTTAGGTCAAATGCCATTTCTTGGTGTTTTCCAACAAAGATATCTAGGGTTCAAATTCTCCATCCCCACTTGCAATGTATCAAAAAATAAAAAAAGAAATCTTCAACAGTAGAACATTGTGATAAAATCTTGAAACTGTTGATGATGTTTTGTAGGTACATCAAAGAAGGTAGCACGGTTAGCGTGATGGGTGTTGTTCAGAGAAATGACAATGTGCTTATGATTGTCCCTCCACCTGAACCACTAACAACTGGATGTCAATGGGCACAATGTATCTTTCCAGCTAGCCTTGAGGGTATTGTTTTGAGATGTGAAGATACATCAAAAATTGATGTCATACCTGTTTAGGGTATCACTCATTCAGTCATTTGTGAAATATCTTGTTCGTAATATCAGAAATTGGTGATGGTGGTGGTGTTTGTAGTAAAAAAGTGGTGGTAAGTATGTTGATTAAGATGATGTGATTTTTATCTTTTTCTTTTTTGTTTCCTTTATTTTTTCCCCACCTTTAGCTTGGTGTATAGTTTTAAGGAGTTTTCATTCCGTTATTTTTCCTAGGGTTTGGAAGCTTTTGTAATGGGCGTGTTGATGTAATGAGAAAATTTACAGGTTTGAGCAGACTGCAGTTATGTTGAAAAGGAAAGAAAATGTTTGATTCATGAGTTGATTTTTCATATTGGAATTGTACTTAATGAGGTTATTTGTATTCCATATTTGAAGGGGAGAGAGGGGTGGGGAGGTGGGGGTGGAACCAATCTTTCTCTTCTATGACTTGCCTTTTATAAATTGCTTTCTAAAGTATATACTTATACTTTTCTAATGATTGACATAAGTTATACCAAATTAATGTCAAAACCACCTTATGGAGAATGGCAAAATACCTTCGACAGGACAGGGATGGGATAGGGCAACCTTGATTCAACTTCGTCCTGCCTTTTTGTCATCACTAATTATTTATATCAAGGATGGGATAGGGCAACCTTGATTCAACTTCATCCCGCCCTTTTGTCATCCCTAATTATTTATATCGTAGACTAAGAATGGAAGTTGTATTTGCCTATTCTAATCGATACACAATCACTGTTTGGGTTTTTATCATCTATAAATGTCAAATATGAAGAGAATGTCCTGTATGAGGCATTGTATAAGAACAGATTCGTGAATCACAATTTTCCTTTCATAAATATTTGTACAAATCATGTATGCAGACTTTCTAATTGTTATTGGTTTTGTTCCTGAAGTTTCAAATTCTACAATTTACCCCTTAAGACTTCTGAACTACTGTTATTTTGGTACTTCAAATTTAATTTTTTTTTTTCCCAAAGTTCTAAAACAAAATGACTTCATTTATGGGTGGTTAATGAAAGTTAGGAAGAAGATCAAATTCGCAGTAATCTGAAAGTTCAAAGATTCCCAAAAGCCTCACTCTTTGGTTTTAAAAATACTTATTTTAAGGATGAGTTAGTACTACCCAACCTTAGAATAGATTAATATAAAAAAAAAAATGAAAGTGTTTAAAACTAGATGAAATAAAATATGTTTTAGTCAATTATGATAAAAACAAGTTTTAGTCAAAAAAGAGGAATATATATAGATTCCAAAAGCCTCACTCTTTGGTCTTAAAAATACTTATTTTAAGGATGAGTTAGTACTACCCAACCTTAGAATAGATTAATATAAAAAAAAAAAAAATTGAAAGCGTGTAAAACTAGATGAAATAAAATATGTTTTAGTCAATTATGATAAAAACAAGTCTTAGTAAAAAAAGAGAATATAAATATATATATATATATATATATATATATATATAAAAAAGAAGAAGAAGAAGAAAATACAGCCAAAAAAACAAAAAAATCTTATACTCCTACCCCTACGGCAAGAAATGTTAGAAACGGGGAAGTCAGAGGTAGACTCACCATTTGTAAGCAAAATATGAGGGAACATGATAATGTCAATTTATGCGAGCAATAGTGACATTAAGAGGGTGACCTTTTATTATTCTAAACAATATTTATATTAATCTAAACAAAACAGGGAACCCTACAAGTCAATTTCATAGGACATGGCATCCCTGTAATGATCAAGACCTTCACATTATATTGTTTATCATAACATGTGACAGGAAGAGGGAACCAATATTGATTTTCGTAAGTGAACCTTTTTTGGATGTGAAACTTTACAAACCTAACACTATTAAAAGTTGACTACAACGTGTCAAAATATGCATGTCTAAGTGCAGGGGGGCAAAAACAAAGCAAGAATATAATTTTATTTATTTATAATTCAATAATTACAATAATGAGAAGGGAAATTCAATAATTATATTACACATTATACAGAGTGAATTATTAGTAAAAAAAAAAAAGTTAAAAAACTTTTCAATTTCCATGATATCTTTTTTTTTTGGGTAAAATTTCCATGATATCTCTAATTGATCAAATTATAAACTTCAATATTTTTTTTTTATATAAAATGCTTTCTTGTACCTTTCATGCCTTATTAAGCCCCTTTTAAGAAAGAATGACCATTTTAATTTTTACTTAAAGTAATTAGGGTAATTTGGCAATCAAAGTTGATAATTTTGTGATGACATCCACTATTTATGTGAGAGGGTGAAATCTAGAAGTACTTAATAATTTTTCTATTTGAAGAGGTTTAAATATCACTTTTAAAAGGAGTAGTTTAAATTTGTGATGAAGTTATGAGTGTATAGAGTTCTTAGACGTCAAATAACAATTTATTGTTAAATCAATGATCTAGAGTTTGCTATGATATCATTATCTAAACAAATATTGATTAGTTTTAATATAATATATTATTGATAAAATGATAATGTGGCGGGTCGAAAAAGAAAAGAAGGAATCTATGTTACCCACACAATAAATTTTTCGAGATGGGTTGCAAGGTCAACATTAAATACCCCTTTTTGTAACAAAATATGACAATCTTGGAGCTTGACAATTAACTAAATAAATTCAGAATTGACTAAGCATTTGTCCTCGGGTTTTATCCGAGGAAGAAGGTACAATGGCTGGTTCCGTTCTCTCTCCTTTTTTTTTTCTACTAAAATCTCCCTTTTTTTTATGATCCAGATGCTTCTTGGCTTTACATAACTCAACAAGAACACATCTGGATCTTACATTTGGAGGGCTATGATTAAACTATCCTAACAATTGTCTTATCAAGGCCTTACTAGAAGGTTTTTACATCAGAACATGAGTTGTGTGGGACACTGTTCAAGGTCATTTTCCCGTTAACGCGGCCAGCTAAGTAGTTGTGGTGCATTTATTGTGGAGGAGATGGCTTTGTCCTTCCTTTTTCTTCTCTTCCTTGTTTTATATCAAGTTACCTTTGTCTCCCTTGGGATTGCACCATGCTCCCAGCATGCTTGATTCTCGACCTTTTGAGGTTAATATGGAGTCCTCGGTTCTCAGTATTTTTCTCAACGTCAATATCCCGAACTCCTTTATTAGAAAAATAGTTCTCCTCCAAAGACTCCTCATGAAATTCCCCTCCTCGGAAACAATCTTGCCCACTTTAATGCTTTGGATCCTCGTACCCCCACAGATAAAATCTATATTATTGATTTAACACAAATTTTTAGGATTTTAAAAACTCTACAATGGAATTAATCTCATCTGGCCCATACATTTTGCATATCATATATTGCTTCTACCCATATGAAGATTTAAAATAATTTTATAATTTGATAGATACAATGGGAGATGAGGAATTTGAGCCTTAGACGATTTCATTGAAAATACCATAAGATGTCAATTGAGCTACAAAACTCTTGATTATCCAAATCTTAAAATTCTTACAAATCAAACAAACATGCTTCTCTCTCTTCTTCCTTTAAAAAAATATATATATTTTCCTTTTTGAATCATCAATTTTGTTTTGAATACTGAACCATCAAATTTGGTATTACACTTGTTAAGTAAAAATTGTATTAATAGATTATGATAGAATTAAACCATAAGAAAACAATTCCCTTCTTAGAAATTCGAGAAACAAATTTGTTCCCAAAATATAAAATCATTAAAGTGAATGGACCTCTAAATCCAAATCCAATACGAGGATAGACAAAACAATGGAAAATATATAAATTAGAAACTTTATATTATAATTAAGAGTCTTGTAATTCAACTGGTTAACACCTTTGGTATTTTCAAATTTTTATTTATTTATAGATAGGTTAGAAACTCAATCTATGACATCCACTCTATAATGATCACTCTTATCATTAATATATCAATTGTTTTTTTTTTTTTTTTGTTTTTTTTTTTTTTTTATGTAGGCATGATTCATATCCAAGTTTCTTATTCAACAAAAAAAAAAAAAAAAAATTACTAATTTAAGCTAAGCCCAATTTTGTTTCCAACCTAACCAGATGGGATTCAAATTTTTCTCTCCAAACTATCGAATTAAAAAAAAAAAAAAAACTGTAAATTATATATATATATATATATATATTTTTTTTTTTTTCTAGAAGGTCATGCCCCCTTTGCCTTTAGTCATTAGTCAGGGGTAGACTTAGCATTTTGATGGAAGTATCATGAACAAAAATGTCAATTCAAGAGTGACTATGACTATTATATTAGTCTCTTCTCCAAAAAACAATTACTATATTATAGTATTATTATATAATCTCTCTATATATATTATAATAAAAACATTTCAACTACTTCCTTAATCATGCTTTTCACTCAGCTTGGAGTGATTTGCCGGACGAGACAGCCCACCAATTGTTGCGGTTCTCTCTAGTCTCTACTCACACAAAAAGCCATACACACTCTTTGAAACACACACACACACACACACACACACACACACACTTTCACAGAGATAGAGAGAGAGAGATTATGGGATATATTTAGTTTGGTCCCTAGTGAAGCTGAGTAGTGACTTTGATCAAATACATGATGATGTCTCCAAATCTCCTGATTTCAACTCATACTGCTTCTGCTTCTGCTTCTGCTTCTGTTTCTGTTTCTCCTTCTCCTTCAGGTTTGTGACTTTTTCTTATGCTGTGTTGCCACTAAAGTTTCCACTTTTCCCCATTTTACCCCTGCTCCTTACTCTGCTCTCTCTCTCTCTCTCTCTCAGTTGCTTCACTTTTTTTGTTTGTGAGTGCCTCATTTCTTTTCTCAGATCTTCTCCATTGTGTTGGTTTTTGAACTGAATGCTGACCTGGGTATGTCTTATTTTCTTCATTTTTTGTTTTGTTTTGCTAAATGGGTGTGTCTTATTCCATTGATTTAAGCTTTGGAGAATTGGGTTATTTTTGTTCTGTTTTTTTAATGTGGTTTTGGGTTCCTATTAACTATACCATTTTGTGTGAAATCCTTCTAAATGTGGAAGATTCTGGGGCTTCCATTTGTTTTGGAATCTGGGTTTTGTTTGGTTGAGAAAATGTAGGAAAAGAAAAAGGAATGACAGTTTTAAAAGGTTTGGATTTTTTTTTTTATTGTCTGTTTTATATTTTTGCTTACATCATATGGGACTCCACTCGACAAAAACCTTCACTTTACTGAACTCTTAAGCATTGTAATCTGTACTTGTTTCTACAGATCTTTTTCTTCTATGGTTTGTTTCATTGGCTTTGGGCTATAAAATCTGGTAATTGGGGTGGTTGGAGAATGAAGAGGGTGCCATTTGTCTGTAATCTTTCCAAATATGGAATATTCTAATTTTTCCTTCTTTTTTTTTGGCTTGTGATGGGTAATTTCTGCCTTTGTGGTTTGTTTAGTTGAGAATATGTAGGGAAATAAACTGATAAACTAAGAATTATTAATATTAGAATTTGGATTTGACTTCCAAGGAGTAAAATTTTGGTCTTTGGTAAGTCTTGTATTTGTTAGTGTTTTTGGTTCAAAGTTGTGATTTTTGGTTGTGTTGTTTCTTTGAATTGGGGTGGATTCTGGTTCTTTGAATCTCATATGCCAGCAATGCTGTGGTTGACTTCTTTGTAAATGTAATGATCCTCATTTTTCTAGTTGCTGATATGACAGATTGGATGTAAATCCTATACTATGAATTTTGTTAATCATATGACTATTGCTCCAGACTTTTTTTTTAAACAATTATTACTAATTATTTTCTAATTCTTTTAAGTATCAAATGGTGCTCCTTTTATGCTCTGTTCATTTCATTTGGTCCATGAAAATGGTTCTTCATATGGATTTGTTTCTTGATTTGCAATATTTTGTCAAAACTTTCTATGAATGAAAAATTTTGATGTTTTTTCCCCCCTATTTAAAAGTGTAAATTCTCTTTTGTAGTTCCCAAATTTAGTGAGATTTCTGGGGGACTGAAAAGCTTGTATTTGAAATTTGAGAATGTAGATTCGCATTGGGTCCAGAGCTCAATGTATAATAAAATCTCTGCTCCACCTCTTAGTCCATGCAATATTTTTTTCTGCCTTTTCTCTTCGTCGTTTCTTGATCTGTGTTGTAAATGTTGGTAGGGTTATGCTTTGTTCTCTTTACTTGAATGATGGAAAAGTTTCTTTGTATCGTCGGTGTTTGACTAAGTAGCATAGAAATTTAATACTTTGGGAACCATCTCTCTGTCAAAACCTTATCAGGTAACCATATTTTTTGGGTGCTCCTGGATGCTATCGAATTCATAACTAAAAATTTAAGAAATATTTTTAAATTTTCCTAAAGCATCTTATACCTCTTGGATACTCCTTGACACATATTGGACACACTCTTGACTTTGAAATACTAATATTTGTTGGTTGTAGAATAGGAGAGACATAAGGAATATAAGAAGGAATTATGAGATGGCTTTTACGCCAAATGATGCCTTTTTCTTGACGTATTAATTAGGGGTGATGCACATTGATTTGCTTTAGGTTACAATACAAGTATAGAATTTAAGTTGTGACTGTAGTTCAAATGGTGCCTCCTCTCATATGAATGGATTGGAGGGTGTGGTTGTGGGTTCATTACCCACATGGTGTGTGCATAACTTACCAATCCCAAAAAGAAAAGGTAATTATAACATCATATCAAAAAAATAGCCTAACTGTGTATCTACATTTATACATACTGATTCACACACGTAGATGAGCCCAATCTTCTTGCAGTTGTGCAAATTACTTCAATCAGTGCTGAGCAACAAGAAATCAGACTATTAGTTTTATGCTTTAGCTTGATGTCAGCTCTCACCTTCAATTTCAGTTTATTTATATTCAATCTTCTTCTTTTTTCCTTCTAAGCCACTTCTGTAATGCTATCTTCTTCCTGGCCTTGCTGCTATATGAGTCATGATAAAATAATACTGATGTAGAACTTAATTACTTATTTAATAGTTTGTATTCTTTCCAATATACCATCGACATATTCTGTCTACATAGCCATCATGTAGAACTCTTAATAAATTTTTGCTTCCTTTTTAGATTTTAGCTTCTACCTTTGACCAGTACCAACCTGAGGTGAATGGGTTCTTTGATTAATTATTGGATGTAGATTCTTAAAACTTTTCTTGATCAATTATGAGAACATGCTATGCAGCTTCTTTTGATAAAACTTTCTTGGTGTTTGTGATATTTTCATTTTTATTTTGTATAATATATCTTTTAGTTTACCAATGGGAATTTTTTCTGAGTTTTTAATTGTTCACTTTCATTCTAGTAGTATGTCTATGTCATCAAGAATGCTTTTATGTTTATATAGAGATGCATTTTGTTTTATCATAATCAATTCTGCCGTTCAAATTGAGGGTTTTGAATCTTTTGATCTGCTCATATTTTATTTAAACCCTCAAACTGGTTCTATGTTTATTTATTTATTTTAATTTAGCTTTGGCCTCTTATCCATCTCCCCCCATCCAAGAGAGTATGTGTCTGTTATTATTTGTTAGTGTAAACAATGATTATGATTGCTTTAATGTTTTTGTTCTCAGGAGGGCTCTGAGCATCACGTCATCATACTGCCATTAGTGTTCGCATAATTTCTTCGGGGGTTTCTTAAAGAAGCTTGATGGGTTCCAGAATCCCATCTCATCAGCTCAGCAATGGCCTTTATGTATCAGGGAGGCCAGAGCAGCCCAAGGAAAGGGCTCCAACTATGAGCTCTGTGGCTGTGCCCTATACTGGAGGAGATATCAAGAAATCAGGAGAACTGGGGAAAATGTTTGATATTCCTGTGGATGGCTCTAAATCTAGGAAATCTGGACCTATAACTGGTGCTCCGTCAAGGACTGGATCTTTTGGAGGTGCTGGTACACATTCAGGACCAGTAATGCCTAATGCTGCAGCACGGGCTGTCTATACCACTTCAGGTCCTGTATCTTCTGGAGGCATGTCTGGTTCAGCTTCGTTAAAGAAATCAAATTCTGGACCACTAAATAAGCATGGTGAGCCCTTGAAGAAATCATCTGGTCCTCAATCTGGTGGAGCAACACCAACAGGCCGCCAAAACTCTGGGCCTCTTCCCCCTAATCTCCCAACAACAGGTCTCATTACATCTGGGCCCATTTCTTCAGGCCCTTTAAATTCTTCTGGGGCCCCTCGGAAGGTATCTGGTCCTCTGGATTCTATGGGACCAATGAAATTACAAGGTTCCACTGTTGTTCACAATCAGGCTGTGACTATTCTTACTCAAGATGATGAATTTTCCTTTAAGAGGAACATTCCAAAGTCAGTGTTATGGTTGCTAATTCTACTATTTGTGATGGGGTTCATTGCTGGAGGATTTATTCTTGGAGCAGTCCACAATGCCATTCTCCTCATTGTGGTTGTGGCTCTTTTTGCTTTAGTTGCTGGATTATTCATTTGGAACAATTTTTGGGGTAGAAGAGCTATCATTGGTTACATTTCTCATTATCCTGATTCAGAGCTTAGAACTGCGAAGAATGGGCAATATGTGAAGGTCTCTGGGGTATGTAGTTTTCTTGATGATTTCTTTACTTTATGTTTTTACTTCTAGTGATGCAAAGGCAACTTATATTTATAATTTTTTAAATTCTAATTTTGTCTTGTATCTTCTTTTTCTCCAATTCTAACCCCCCCCCCCCCCCCCCCCCTTTCTTCTTCTTCTTCTTCCCCTTTTCTAAATATAGCACATGCACAATTGAATTCTGCAATTAGTAGGCTATAATTGTGGATTCAAGATATAATAAATGTGGAGTAAGATATGAGAATTGAATTGCAGAAATGAGAAATAAGAGAGTAAAAGGGGATTTTTCCCTAATAGAGGGAAAGAATAAGAGACAGAAGACAGAAAGTATTAGTGGTGAGAGTATGATATTATAACTATCTAGCCTCCCTTGGCCTCTCTCTCTCTCTCTCTTAAATGTCTGTTTAATCTTATTTGTTGTATATAAATGGTCCCACTCCAAGATTTTGTTAGGCAGAGCAGGGATTGTGTATTGGCGTTGTGCTACCATCAGTGCACTTTGTTTCCGAAAGAGTTCCCTGCAAGATCAATCTGGGGGAGGTGGGCAGTTGTGTTTCATCTTAACCATTGATATCATCAACAATCATCTTCCCCACATCACAATTATTCTCTCTATTTTACTTCTCCCACCCCCCCTACCCCACCCCCCCCCAAAAAAAAAAAAAAAAATCAATCCTCCTGTGGTCAATATTTATTTGAGAGTAAATATTTTTAAAAATATAAAACCTAAGTTACCGATGTATATTGTTGACAGAAATTTCTTAGTGATGTGGCATTAATATTTCATTTGTGTAGAGACAGAGAGGGATCGTGTTTCAAGGATTTTGCTTTTGGCTTTTTCTGTTCCTTGTCAAAAATAGAAAAAAAAAGAAGAGGAGTGGAAGGCTTGTTGGTTTTCTGTGTTCATCCCCATCCCCCCTTTCTATCTCCCCATATGCTTAAATGACAATGATCACATGTTTGGTTTTCTTTTTGAAGGTGGTCACCTGTGGTAATGTGCCTCTTGAGTCATCTTTCCAAAAGATTCCTAGATGTGTATATACATCAACAAGTTTATATGAGTATCGAGGATGGGATTCAAAAGCTGCCAACCCTTCACATCGTCATTTTACTTGGGGGCTCAGATCGTTAGAAGTGAGTAACTGAAATATTGGCTTGATAGTTTTGTGTATAGTATTATCATCTTTAAAGTTTATCACCTGTTACTTCCTGAGTTTGCTATAAATCTTTCACCCTCTTTGGGGTGTTGGGCAAAAAGAGGGCTAGCACACCCCATTGGGGTGGGGGGTGGGGTCAAGAGGTGTGGGATTGGGTTATTTAAATAATGGAAACACTTTGTCTCTCTTTTTAAATTTTCAAAGGATCAGAGACTATTGCGAACAAAATCATACCTCATGCATGTAGGTAAGGTATGAACAGATGTCCCTGGCCTACTTTTTACTAGGTAGATGCGCTGGACTCTTATGTTCTTGTAGAACCTCTACCATACCAGATGTATCCTAGATATCAATCCACTCTTTGCTGCTATCCAAAATTTGTAACTCTAATATTCTTGGTCTAATTGCTTGCTTGTTTTAAAGATTGAGTTGTTATTAGGGCCCTCAAATGGTGATGCCAAAAGATTTACTATGCCCACTGGGGTGAAATATTCTTGGGATTTTGCAATTTTTGACTGGTATCTTGATCTGACAGAGGCGTGTGGTTGATTTCTACATCTCCGATTTCCAATCTGGGTTGAGAGCCTTGGTAAAGACTGGCTGTGGAGCAAAGGTGACTCCTTATGTTGATGACTCAATTGTCATTGATGTTAATCCACAAACTGAAGAATTGTCCCCCGAGTTTATCAGGTGGTTGGGAGAGAGGAACCTCTCCAGTGATGAACGCATAATGCGGTTGAAAGAAGGGTATAAGCTCTCTCTTATTGGAAGATTTCAGTTCACCGTTTCTTTTTATTTGTTCAAATGACTAATCCTAATGTGTTGTTTTTTGCATGGAGGAGTTGTTAAGTAAATATCCCCTTTTATAATTTTATTTTCTGTTTTTTTATGAGTCATTTCTTATTGATTTATTATTATTATTATCTTTTTAAATAAGTCATCAATATCTTACATGAGTGAGGATCAGAGGCTACGGTGGTCTTATGGTCCTTATGGGTGGATTTCCTTATAGTTTGGTCTACATTGGGTCTAAAAGTGCCTCAGCTGGTGTAGAATTGGTCTATTAATTTCAGCCTAAGCCTGATGTGTTTATCTTGGAGTCAATGCATGGTCCTTTCTTTTTTATAAGTAAATATGTATTGACAGGATTGAAATATGTAGCTGATAAATATCATTAAGCATAATATATTTATGTGATGCTTACATGAGCAATGAGTTCAAATGCAATGTTTGTGCATTTTTCTGTGTAAAAATAAAATTTTATATAGTAGTTGCCAATGAGCCTATACATCTAAACTGTATTCTTGTGAATGTAGGTATATCAAAGAGGGAAGCACAGTTAGTGTAATGGGAGTTGTTCAGAGAAATGAAAATGTGCTTATGATTGTCCCTCCAACAGAGCCAATAACAACAGGATGCCAATGGACCAAATGCATTTTGTCTGCTAGCCTTGACGGTATTGTTTTAAGGTGTGAAGACGCATCAAAGAATGATGTCATACCAGTTTAGCAGTGTGTGAGCTGTAAACTTCTTCAGCTATTAATTTTCTTAGGAAGTTCTCTCTCTCTCTCTCTCTCTCTCTATTAATATCAGTGGTGCTGGTGGTGGGAGTAACAAGTGATGGAGATTGTAATAGTTTAAGTTGGGGTTGTGGTGATTTATTCCTTTAACATGGTGTATAGTTTTCCAGGCTTTCATTCTATTTTATTTTTCTTCTAGGGTTAGAAGCTTTTTCTTTTTATTTTTATTTTTATTGGGGGTGGCTTGATGCAATGGGAATTTTACTTGTTTTGAGCAGATTGGGTTTATGTTAAATAGAAGGAAAATGTTGTGAGCATATTGTCTCTATGCAGAAAATTGTATCAATCTGTCTTATTGATGTATTATTTTTATCCCACTAATGACCAGTCATAATTTGACTGTCTTATTATATATATGGCATCATTTGGTTTTAACTTTTAACCCATTTGCATACGGATGTATTGAAGGCAAGGCTGTAAGGTGGTTGAGTTTATTAAAAAATTGAGGATGCAATAATAAAACCAGATGTGAAGCAGGGATTCTCTGTCCGTGCTGAATGCAATGATTGTTGAGAGATTCAATGCTTTTATTTGAACAATGATTTTGTCGTAGGTTATATGCATCCTCCCTATCATCGTGGACCCACGGCCGTGAGGGATCCACACATTATGATTTATGAGGAGGATGCGTACATTCAAGACATGAGATACCTTCTCTTATTTCAGATGGTATGGATTGAAGAATTGTTCCTAGACGATTAGTCAAGAAACTATATCTTGATCAATTGGGAAGCTTTATGGATCAAAACAAAGACGCTAAAAGTACAACCATTAATCAGAAGACTTTACATAGATCTGCAGAAAATGCCTTTAGACAGGATAAGAAATTACATACAGTGACAATGGAATGCTCACTGCTAGACAGGCAAACGACATGGCTATGAAGAACCTGTGGTTCGGTCTAGTTGCAATATCTGATTCTTCTATGGAGATTTTAGGTTTAAATAATAATAATAATAATAAAAGAAAAAAAAAAAAAACCTCATTTGTGAGTTCTTTCGTCAACTATAGCAGTATTTATACTGCAGATTGAGTTTATATTCTCTGTATAAAAAATCTCTTACTTTCTAGATATATTATTTCAATCTTTCAGAGCTTAGCCTTCGGTAAGAGCAAAATGAATTTACGCATTGTTTCTAGTACTCCAAATTATTTCACAACTTATTGCCACAATTATGATGTGACAGATCGTGAATGGTGGAAAAAAAATTATAGATGAATGTGCAAGGGATAAGTAACCACTTATTAGTTTGTGGTCCTAGAACTGTCTGAATTCTTCAATTTGAGCAAAAGGAATTTAGGTCAAATGATGATACTACTACTATAAAGAAGGAAAAATGTTTTCTAGGACTGTAGTGAAAAAGGGCAACCCATTAATAAATATTGGTCCCTTTCTAGATGTGCAGTCCCTACTGTCCAGTCCAAATATCCTAGCGACATCTCATACCATGCTACCCATACAGATAAATGTTGGTTGATTACAAATTTATTTTGATCAGCCTTTTAGGATAGGTGAGTGACATTCATTGAATTTAATATAAGACAATTATTTGATTCTCATATATATATATATATATATATATATATATATATTTATATTTATAATCAATTATACATTTATGGAGCAGGAATAGAACAGATGAAGACCCATCAAAGGATGACAAGGTGACAACTGGTTGGTTAGAATTTATTGCGCAATATCTGTGGATCCATCCTATGAAAGATGTTGCGGCAACGCAAATGATCCGGTGAAATAGTACGAGACTATGTATTTGTGGGAATTCATACAGTTGGGGTTAAGAATTTAGACTTTAAACGACTCCGTTGAAAACACAAGAAAATTTGTTAGTTGAGCCAACTTTTTTTGATTCTCACATTCATTTATAATTTTGTATTCGTATCATAAACTATATAATCAAATTATCTCCTATGTGTTACACCAAATGGCTTAACATGTGTTATGTATTACTGTACAATGTCTTTCTCAAAAAAAAAAAAAAATTGTACAACGTATTTTTCTATATGATTAATTAATTAAAAAGATAATTTTCATTATTAAGTGGCTTAGACATATAGCTTTCCAAATTGTTGCAGCAACAGCCCCCAAACAAACCTAAAAAATGTCATTAAAAACATTCAGAAGAAATTTCAGACTCTGAATTTCATTTTTCAAAGACAATTCCAAATGCAATTTTTTATTATTGAATACATCTATTGCATCACCATAAAAGATGCAAGTGGAAACAAAACTGAAAATAAAATATCAGATATGATTGAACATGAAAATAAAGCCCATTCTACCATTCTCAAGCCTAGTAAATTCCAGTACACAGCTCACATTGATATAACACTGACTTGGTGAATTCTATACAAATTATTGGAGCTTTGGCAGTGATGTAGTAACCAGCTCTATCTCCAGTCCACTGAGTGTCATATAAGAATCCCCTTTTTGAACAGAATGATCTTCATTAATTCCATTTGGTTTCTGGTGGACTCTGAGAAAACGAACACATTCCTTGGCAACACGCCAACACAATCTTCCAACGGATTTTCTGAAATAAAGATGGTATTCAACCAAAAGCATTTGGGTTGCGTAGGCCTCAACAATGTTTAAATTCATCAACTTTACACAAAATATGTTTAAATTCAGATCAGTAACTCGTAAAATATATATCATTCAGACAGCAACCCGGATATATCTTTTTATAAGAAAAGGAATATATATATATATATATATATCTTTCTTACAGTTCATGAGCATTCCTTTTATAAAAAAAAAAGGAATACATGTATCTTTCTTACAGTTCATGACTGTTATTACAACATTGAGCATAAGAACTACAGGATAAACTGCAATACAGCGTTCATGAGCATGCCTTCTGGAGACTGCCATATTGAAAATTGAGATCTGACATTTTTCCCAAGGGAATATTAAAAGCTCTTTTTTTTTTTTGGTTACTTAGTCCAACTAGGTATCTTAAAACTGTTTGCACATTGATCCTCTCTCATTTGCTTAATATTTTTGTGTACAGGCAATTTATTTGAGGACTCTCACATAAACAACATTATTTATTACTGAAAATGCATAAACTTTAAACTGAAGTTATAAAAGTCTTTGATATAAATAAAAATTCCATGCCTCACATGGGTTACAAGCTAGTATCATTCAAAGGCTGTTATGAAGATCCTACCAGCATCAAGAAAAAAGGGGGGGGAGGTAGCATGCCAAAAGGTGGACATCAAAGCTTAAAAGAATCAATTCTAATAATGCATTCTTGAATCAAATTTCATTAAAAACAGATTTTTTTTTTTTTGCATGCAATCCTTTGTTTCTACATACAAATACAACTCGATACTGACCAGAAACCTCATGGCACAAAAGGTAACAAATTACCATTCTCATGCACCAGAGTGGATATATCCTTCAATTGAGAAGCTTTCTTTGCACCGGCTCACATACACCAATGCTCTTGGACGAATGACCAGTGCTCTCAGTGTTTCCTTGGGAATGAAAAGAGCATCTGCATTTCGTGTGTTGGGTGTTTCTTCATTGTTGCTAGAATTGAACCTGCATATAATAAGAAGCTATTAAATAGCGAACTGCATAGCCAAGTAAAAAATCATTCAAACCAAAATAAGTTTTAACTGAAACATTCTCCCCTTCATACCATCATTTTTAGTATGATGTTGCCTGCATTACCGTCATTCTTAGTTTGATATTTCCTTGCAGGTAACCGAATCTGACTGGTGTCAAGAGTCATAAGGATGCCTAGCATAGTCTATAAACCTTAATCAAGGTCTACGAAGACAATTCTACCTGCTTAAGTTGGGGAAACGTATAAAATTACAAAAAGCAGAGAGGGATAGGAAAAAAAAATTGCGAATGACATAAGAAAAGAAAATACTTCAAACATTATGGAGACAACAAGGATCTGTTTAACAGTATACAAAAGAATCCTTACATACTCAACATACACACCAACTTCTATTGATATGCTTTTGGTACATATCCAACCTCCTTAAGGTCCCGAACCAATCTGTCAATCATCTGATATATTTTATCCGATCTAGGGTGTGATTTATCTAATACCGTAAATTCATGCACATCTTTGACCTCTATAGATCTAGCCCCTGATGGTTTTTGGATTCCTGTTCTCCTCATTTGCAGCCTTAATTTGGAAACGCTGTCCCAATCTCCAGCTGCTGCATAAATATTTGACAACAAAGAAAAATTCCCAGGATCCGATGGTTCTAATTTGGCCAGGTGATCCACAACCTCCCCAGCAAGATCCACGGCATTATGCATTTGGCATGCGCCCAAAAGGGTTCCCCATATAATGGCATTTGGTTCCATTGGCATGCTACGCACAAGCCTAAAAGCTTCCTTAAGACACCCTCCACGACCTAATAAGTCAATCATGCAACCATAATGCTCAACTTCAGGAACAATCCTGTAGTCTCTCTCCATTGCGTAGAAGTATTGACGGCCCTCCTCAACAAAGCCCGCGTGCGTACAAGCACATAACACACCAATGAAGGTAACTTTATCAGGCACAAACCCATCTTGTTTCATTCTAGAGAAAAGCCGAAGTGCTTCCTCGCCATGACCATGCATGCCTAACCCTTGGAGCATTGCATTCCAAGATACCACATCTCTCCTTGCCATCCCATTAAAGACACTATATGCCTTGTCTAAGCTACCGCACTTTGCATACATATCAACCAATGCATTTGAAACTAGAGTACTACACTTAAATTTAGTCCTATTAATAGAAGCATGAACTTTCTCACCCAATCCAAGCAAACCAGACTCCGCACAAGCAGCCAAAATACTAATAACAGCCCCATCATCAGACTTCAACCCAGCCTCCTCCATTCTATCATACAAGCCAATCGCCTCCTTGGTAAGCCCCTTTTTGGCATACCCGGATATAATTATAGTCCAAGTAACCAAATTCTTAACAGGCATCTTATCAAACAACATTCTTGCCATATCCATATCACCAACTTTGCAATAACCTAAAACCATGGTTGACCAAGACACAACATTCCTCTCAGGCATCTTCTCAAACAATTCAAACGCCATTTTCATTTCTTCGGCCTTCGCATACCCATCCAATATTGTATTCCAACTAACTGCGTCCCTATCAGGCATTTCATCAAACAACTGACGTGCCTCTCCAACCTCGCCCGCTTTCACCAGACCACCAATCATAGAATTCCAAGACACAATATCTTTCTCCCCCATCACCATAAACAACTTCCTCGCCGCATTAACGCCAACAAATCCACACTTTGAATAACTATCAATAAGCGAATTGGGCACAAAAATATCTGAAAAAAATCCAAACTTTTCAACATGGGCATGAACCATTTGCACCACAGGAAACCAAGATTCACCAGAACAAGCTTTAACAAGAAAAGGGTATGTGAAATTATCAGGAGAAACCCCATCACTCAACATTTGAAAGAAAGTTGCAAAAGCCTGTGAAGGCTGAGAGTTATGAACATGGGCTCTAATCAAAGTATTGTACAAATGCACATTGGGCTCTTGGATTTGATTGAAAACATTGACCGCTAACACCATCTGGTGGCACAATGAGAAGGCAGATATAAGCTTGGGTGCTACATAGAGGTCTTGGAAGAGATTGGCTTTGTAAATTTGGGCATGGACTTGCTTTACCTGCTTGAGATTGGTCCATTTGTGAAGGTCCGACAGTTTCTCTTCCAAAAGTCTTCGTCTTGAAACCCATGTTGGGGTTCTGATTGGCGCGGAAATTAACATTGTGGGATTTGAATTTAGGACACACAAATACAATACAATAAACAAACAACAGGGTAGTCTCTAATAAGTTTGCATCATCACATCAAGGTTTGCCTTTTGCCAAGCATAAAAGTAAGCCTATCGCATCCGACACAAATTGTCAAATTCAACAAAATCTTAGGAATTTTTTTTGAAAATAACTTTAAAACTCAAACTATTTTATTAGTTAAGTAAGGTTTGAAATTATTTATGTATCTAACAAATCAAGTCTGTTAGACTCGATTTTACTCTTTGAAATTGCATTTGGAAATCGAGTGTGAGACACTCGAGTGTGAAACACTCGATTTCCACGTGCAATTTTAAAAAGCAAAATCGAGTCTAACAGACTTGATCTGTTAGATATCCAAATAGTTTCAAACCTTGTCTAACTAATAAAATAGTTGGAGGGATGTGATTATTTTTTTTTTTTTAAAATCCAAATCTTTGCCATGTATAGCGGCGAGACACACTTGTGTTGTGTGTGACAACTTTTGCCACCCTTTGAGGTTGTCTTTTGTGATTGGTATGTAAAAATAATGGATAAGATACTATTTTATGTTTTTGTTCGTAAACTTCATCAAAAGTTTGGTTTTCAACTTTAAATCTCAAAGATTTCATTTTTCTTTTTAGGGCAAATTACAAATTATACCTTTAGGGTTTGGAGATGATTAAATTCTACTCCCTAAAGTTTTAGAATTTGAATTTTACCCATTGAATTTTGGATGTTTGGATTTCACACTCTAACATTTCAGAATTTGGATTTTATCCCCTAAAATTTGTGAGTGTCTGGATTTTACATCCTAAACTTATGCAACTTTAGAGTGTAAAATCCAAACACTTCTAAATTTTAAAGGATAAAATCTAAACACCCTTTAAAATAAGAACTAAAATTCAAATTCTGAAATGTCAAGATGTAAATTCCAAACACTCCCAAACATTAGGTGGTAAAATCTAAATTTTGAAATTTTAAGGTGTAAAATTCAATCACTCCCAAACTTTAGGGTATAATTTGCAATTTACCCTTATTTCTAAATTATTAAAAATATTTTACTTTTTGTCCTTAAATTAAAAAAAAAAAATTTTTCATTCCTAAATTATTGAAAATTTTCATTTTTCATCTCTATTTTCACCTCTACACTACCAAAAAAAAAAAAAAAAAAAACCCTTTATAAAAAAAATAGAAAAAAAAATATAACTTTTTAGAGTTTGGAGACAAAAAAAAGAAAAAAACTTTTGATAAAATTTAAGAACCATAATAGTATTTTATCCAAAAATAATTGTCCAAACACTCATAGTGGACATGTCATAATGTAATAAGTTGTGACAGAGGGGGTAGTTTTAGAAAAAATAATTTATTTTACATATTCCAATAAACTTGTGCTTGTTCAATAAATATACCAAACTTAAAGTTTTGCTAAAAAAACATATAATTTAGTTTGCTAATAAGCTCACTCACATTTGAAATAAAATTAAATAATGAAAATTTCTTACTTAATATTATTTGTGGGGGATTTTCCCGGCACACCAAGGAAGTTTATCCGCTTTGGGGAGCCAGGCCCTCATGGTTTATCCCTCTAGCCACGAGTGTAGGAAGTGGCAAGCGTTGCACTTAGACCAGCAGTCACTTAGACCAGCAGTCCCACATCGGGTAGAGGACGCTTCCACACATGCTTCATAAGCCTCTGGAGCTCACATGTGTGTACGTTTACCCTCGTATGCGATCGCATACGGGAGTAAACGTACACACATGTGAGCTCCAGAGGCTTATGAAGCATGTGTGGGAGCGCCCTTTACCCGATGTGGGACTGTTGGTCCAAGTGCAACGCTTGCCACTTCCTACACTCGTGGCTAGAGGGATAAACCGTGAGGGCCTGGCTCCCCAAAGCGGATAAACTTCCTTGGTGTGCCGGGAAAATCCCCCACATTATTAATAAGAATTTTACATGGTACACTATACAAATGTATGTTGTACACAAAATTTTTTTTTTTGGTCTACAAGGTAAATCTTACATTGCTAGTAAAATGTAAACCTATAATTTCTTTTACATAAATTATTCTTAAAATTAGGGTATGTTTGGTAACTATTTTTTCTCCATATTTTCTGTTTTCAAAAATAATTTTCTATTTTTGAGACTAAAAAACTTGTTTAGTAACCCAAAATGGACATAAAACAAAAATTGTTCTCAAAACTCAATTTGTGAAGGAAACTGAAAACATGTAAAAGGCTGTTTGCAATTTTTAACTTTCAAAAGTTAATGAAAACATGCATTTAATTTAATGAATCTGTCTCATTTAATGAGTTAGCAATTAGAGTTTAAATCCTAAGAACAATATATTTTAGTATTTTCTATTTTTTTTTTCAAAAACCTATCTTTTTAATTTCAACTAACCAAACATGTTTTTTTATTTAAAAAATACAAGAAAATTGTTTTTTCTTTTTATTCCCAAAAATGAGTTTTGAAAATAGAAAACAAAAACTGTTATCACACATAACCTTAATATATGATTCAGGACAACTCTTTTAATCACTCTTATTATTTAGAAAAAAAAAAAAAGGTTATGGAAAAAGTTTGGTTCTATATTGGCTAGGAGCTCTCTTGCTCTATAACCCATGATATATAGATTAAATTATTTATGTGTAGCTTTCTTAGTAAATCATGTAACTTGTTAAAATAATATACATAAATAGTTTCATAGATTATCATAAAATGTGTTGGAAAATTTGATCCAAAACTAGTGTGAAGTTAAAACTTTATCTTAAATCTACCGTCTTTAAAAAAAAAAAAAAAGAAAATAAAATAAAATCCCTATTTTTGTAACGAATTATTTATAATAAAAAAAAGAGAGTAAAATATCGTTAACATTTTTAATATATAGGCTAATGCTAATTACATTTAAGACTTTTCAAAACTGATCAATTTGGTTCCTAAACCCAACTTGAACAATTGAACCCAAAACTGTTAACCCTTTTCTCATATCTTTCACGGTGATTAGGAACCAAGCTAAATCAATTTTGAAAATTCTAGACTTAGTTCGCATTAACTCAAACCTTAACAAATAAAAAAAAAAAAAAAACAAAAAACTTCATTTTATGGGGAAAATAAAATTGGGAATTTAAGTTTTAACCCCCCAAAAAAATTGATAATTGTGAAGCCGCCAAAAATCCCACAACCCCAATCATGTCGGTGGCTGTCTGTACTGCACCTTCTTTCTCATAGAATGAGATCTCTCTCATACATGCACACACACAAAACAAGTACACTGTGTCTTTGTTCTCTGTAGAGAGAGAAACAAAAACTGAGAGAGAGAGAGAGAGAGTGAGAGAGAGAGAGAGCAAAGAATTATGAGAAAATGGTAAGGCCCTCAGGGAAACATGGATCAGCGAGGCTTGTAGTGATATGTGTAAGTCTATTAGGGTTAGCTCTTATTGCTGATTTCCTCTGGGCTTCTTCTTCTTCTTCTTCTTCTTCCAGTTCGGCTTTTTCTTCATATCATGACCTAATTTTGCCCAGTAACGATAAACCGAAGCAACCACCACCCAAAAAGGTCAGCTTTCTCTTAATCACATTCATGTTTTTGTGCATTTTGTAAATTTCTTTGGTGGGTTTGTTTGGTTTCTGAGAAAGAACGGAATTTCAACTTGTGGGTTTGCTTTGTTTAACCAGAATGATTGTAAATTTGAGGTTTTTTTTTTTTTTAGGTGGATTTGTTTGGTTGCTGATAAAATGTGTGAAATGAAGCAATTTAAAATTTGGGTATAAAAAATGATTACATATAAAGAATTAAGAAAATAAGAACTTTGGACTTTTTGTTGATTACCTATTGGCTTAGTTAATCAAATTGGTGAATTTTTGGAGACTAGAGCATTGTTGGTTTTTTCTTTTTCTGTTGTAGTATTGATTTTGATTTATTTTATGAATGGGAAAATATGCTTATTAAGTAGTGGAAGAAGAAAGATCTAAATGCTGCACTGTTTTGTTGTGTTTTTTAATCTGAAAAATTGATGGCCAATTTGGGTTTATTTGATAGAAGGAAGATGCATCTGGGAGAGTCTTATCGGCAACTTTTGCTGATTTACCTGGCCCGGAATTAAAATGGGAAAAGATGGCAGCTTCACCCGTGCCTCGTCTAGATGGGGCTGCCATACAAATAAAGAATCTTCTGTATGTTTTTGCTGGATACGGAACTATTGACTACGTAAGTTCTCTGTGCTTTTTTTAAAGGCTTATTGTAAAATCAGAGGCTAGCCATTTATTTTTTATGCTTTAGCCTTCGTTTTTGTCTTGGTAATCTGAATGGCCTGCTATTTTGTTGAAATTTTAATACTGAAGAAGTTAGCCGGTTGTTTTTGATGTAGTCAACTTTGTTGCACTGAACATTTTTTTGGACTTCTACTCCAATTTGTTTTAATCCTTGTCTAGCTAATGCCATTTGAGATTTTGTTTTGCCTTTATTTTCACGGGTCTTCACACATGTATATAACCCATGTACTAGGATTGCGCCTCATTTTTGTGCTATGTGAATTTAATTCATATTTACATATTAAAAAAATGTTAAAATTTTGTAACATTGTTATGTTAGCATTATTTGTAAAGTACATTGTTGTAGTCTATAAGTGTTATTACTGATTTTTTTAGCATTAGAATGCTAAGATTGAATTTATTGATGAGTTCTATATCAGATGGAACTTAATTCTCCTATAATAATGAGGTGAAGGGTTAGGTCCTGGTTTCAAGCTCTGTTGTGTTTTTGATTAACTTACAAATCATAATAATACTAAGATTGAATCAAAGTTACAAAAGAATACACTAAAACTGAAGGCAGCTACTGCATGTTATATGTTATTTTTGGCTATATGAAAGTTTATACTGAAAGCAGATTCTCTCCTAGATGAAACCATATGTCACTGATTCAGGGTATTTTTTAACAAAAGAAAATTTGTTTGTCAAACAAATTCTCTTTCCCCATTTGATATGTTCACAAGCTTTTGTGGGTCTAGAACCTACAATTAAGCTCTCCACCCCATTCTTCTAGTGAGGTGCTGTTTGAGCTAGATCTCATTGGAAGAAACTGATTTCTTTTCAACATGTATTGTGCCATATTATTGAGCTAACAGAACCAAGGGCCTTATAATTCTGTTTACTTATAATGTTGATTTTCTATAGGTACATTCACATGTTGATATATACAATTTTACGGATAATACATGGGGAGGAAGATTTGATATGCCAAAAGAAATGGCACACTCACATTTAGGAATGGTAACAGATGGGAGATACATTTATGTAGTCACAGGACAATATGGTCCACAGTGCAGAGGGCCTACTGCTCATACATTTGTGCTTGATACTGAGACAAAACAATGGAGGGACATGCCGCCTTTACCAGTCCCTAGGTATGTGCCTTTATGAAAGCTTGATCAAAAGAGTTAACACTATTGTTGAAAAATAATCATTGGCATTGTGCGAGTGACTTGTTCTCTCTCTTTCTCTCTCTCTCGTGAGAATTAGACATCTTTGTGCTAATCTTTATGTCTTTTTACTTATTTCCTGTATTTGTGTGTTATGTTAAATTTAAAATACTTTGTTGTTCGTGCCTTTTCAATCCCAAAAAAAAAAAAAAAAATTGTTTAAAAGCATTAATTAAGTTAATTAAGCTTCATTTGGAATTTGTAGCTAATTGAGTTCTGTATTTTCCATTTATGGATTAGAATTCTAATTCCTGAGTACCTACCTGAAGGCCACTAGTGACTTCCACTGCTATGAAGTGAGATATCATGATTCAAGGGGTTGAATCTTTTCTTGTGTTGCTTGCAAGTTCATGACATTGTTTAGCAAATGAAAAGACAAAGAAGATATTAAATTCTGAATTCTCCTGTATTCATAGTTCAAGTACTAGAAAACATGTCACATCTAGCATTATACCCATTATTAGATATGTTTTTTTTTGGCTGGCGTTCATATGTCTTTCATCAGATGAATAGCTCAGTATTGGCTGATTTGCTTTGTACACAATAGTGTCCATACACTATCCTATAAAATTATCAATTATAGAAAGTTCTTAACAAGTTTATATCTCCTATAATACCAAATTTAGAAAGATCATTCAAATAATTGCACTGTCTATGATTTAAAATTTCTTAAACTATTTATGTTGAATAATTCTATGTGTGTGGCATATCCTTCTGCTTAATTTGATATGTCAAGATGACAGAGAATTGGTAGTCAATCAATCCTCTTGATGAATTTATCATAATTTCTACTTAAAAAAAAGAAGAAAGAATTCATCACAATTTCTAATGCACTTTTATGATAAGAAAATGAGAGAATCTGACTTTTGCTGTATGTAAACCATAATGATATTGTTGTGTTTCTTCCATGGGATTTGAGGGTTTATTTCCCCCTAATGTATAAAAAATAAGTCATGGAATGTAATGTTATGTTTTAGCTTTAGCCGATAATAATTTATATATATCAAGGTTTTGGTCAAAGTTTATGGACAGCTTGTTATATTTCCTTTTTTATGTGATTTGTATCTCTATAAATCTATATTGACACTACCAATTCCAAGATATAATGTCTAATGCACCTTCAGTAGCGATTACTACATCAATTATAAGTTTCTTTTTTGATACTCCAATTGTTACTTTTTACCTCTTAAATGATTGCCCCACTAGAAGATGCACAAGTTCTAAGGAAAGTAACTAAAAAAGGTTGTACATAATAATTATCAGGTATGCACCAGCAACTCAACTCTGGAGAGGTAGACTACATGTGATGGGTGGCAGCAAGGAGAACCGATACGATCCTGCATTAGAGCATTGGAGTCTGGCTGTAAAAGATGGCAAAGAATTAGAAAAAGAGTGGAGGACTGAAATACCCATTCCCCGTGGAGGACCTCATAGGTCTGTGGGCTGTCTTATGTTATGAACAAATTATGATAATTTCTTTCTTCTGCATTTAGGTTTTTAAGGATTTAATACTTCTGTTTGATTTAGAAATTTATATTTTTAAGCTCACAAGATTTTCAACTTCTTGTAACAATAGTTACCGTTGTAAAAAGAAGAAAAATTTGAGGCAATGAGTTTGTAAAAATAATTCCTGATAGTGTATTCTAGTGATTATGATGATGATAGACATCAATGTCATCACTGATACATTTTCTTGTGAAATAAGTTGTTAAAGTGACTAATTCATCGCTTGAAAATTTTTGAACAAACATAGTTATACCACATAATTTTCAATATAATGCACAGTCTTTTGTTAATGATACTAAAACTGGACAGAGTTTCTTAAGCAATAAAATGAACATATTCCATGGGGAGTATATAACTTCAGAAAATACCAAAACAGAAAAAAAAGCAGAAAAAAAAAAACAGCATCTTTAAACAAGTAAGTTATAGGAAATAGATGTTCTCTAGTATGTGTAGTGCATGTCAAATTAATGTGAATTTCCTGTTGGGATAACTAAAATAAGCATTTTGAAGTTTCAACTTAAAGCCCATTGCACAAATCTCACATGCGTTACTATTCTTTAATTGGCCCTTTCATGTAGGGCTTGTATTGTGGCTGATGATCGGCTTTATGTTATTGGTGGTCAAGAAGGTGATTTTATGGCAAAACCTGGATCACCAATTTTCAAGTGCTCTCGTAGGAATGAGGTAAGCTAATTATTATATTTTTAGTTTAGACTTGATTGGTTTGGCTTTTTGTAAGATGTACCAGCACGTATAAAAGAGGGTATTTATCATTATAAAGAGAGGTCTCATTACCTTCTTTTGGTTTTTGGTAAGAAGCTTTCAACTAGAATGGCTGTTTGCAAGTTAATTTTCTAGAAAATTTCCCCAATGATGGCTGGAATGAAATGTGTTCATGGTCAAGCTCAGTTTTGAATATATGTATATGGGCTAAACAGTTCCCAGGCATGAAAAAAAGGGGATGAAACAGTTTCTTCTCTGATTAACATATGCATATGTAAATCTCAATTGCTTCCCCCCCTCTTTAAAATTCATGCACTCTCTCTCTCTCTCTCTCTCATTTTATCCTTGCTCATGTCTTTTTATATGTAAACAATTTTTTTATTTTATTTTTTGTGATACAACACCTTAAGAACAATGTTTTTCTTCTTCTTCTTCCTTTTTTTTTTCTTGATAATTCGATAGTTAGAGAAGGGGGGATTTGAACTTTGAACATTTCTATTGGAAACACTGGATGCTTGTCATTATAAATCAATGTCCATGTCATATCCTTTAAGATCAAGGAGTTAATTTTAATAATTTGCATATTTTTTTGGTAAAAAAAATAAAAAAGCACACCTAATGCCTTTTGCTTCTTTGAAAAGTGCCAAAAAGTGTGCCTTTCGCATGCTTCATTAAATGAGCTTCACTTTGGCCAAGCAAAGCTTTCAGACCATGGAGCTTCGAGCATCGAGCATTAAGCATGCCTAAGTGCACTTTTAACAACACTTGTGTCCGCTACTATCCATGTATCTCAGTGTTGGAATTATACCTTCCCCAACTTTAAGTTGTAAGGACATGTTATTTTCCCCCCCTTTATGCCTTAAAGGCAAAGTGGATGCTAAATATTATTTTTAATATGAATGTGAGCTCCTTTTGAATTATCTATGTCATGATTTGATTAAATAGTTACAAGCCTCTGATGAATTAAGTCTGTGTTTACAAATATTTTTATCAGTGAACCTTCTATGATGTAGCATATGAGGAGCTATGATTAATACTTTCTTAATATTAAGAGAGGGCCTTTGGTCTCCAAAAAAAAAAAAAAAAAAAAAAAAGCTTTGTTGATCCATGCAATGCCTGCTGCATTAGATGCAGTGTGGATTTATTTCGGATCACAATATTATGTAGTTGTGTATGATCTGGGTCTCCATATATGCGGTTGAACAAAATAGGCTTAAATATACCTTTTGACCCCAAATTTTAGACCAAAATGAAACTAACCCCAAAAGTTGTGGCCCAAAAGCATGTTTAAACCAACAAAATATAGAATAATTCAATTTTTGAAGTTGTTTTTCTATCTTTGTCTCCTAATGATCTCTTTTGACTTTTAACTGGGTTATAATAATCTTTGGAAGTTCTTGAATTAGCCGTTAGAAATATTATTATTGATGATGATGTATATCACATTACTTCTATGTTTATAATACCTGTCACCTTCCCCACCCTTTCACTACCTTTATCCTTTGCATTCCACTTTTTCATGTCTTCATATTCTTGATTGTTTCAGGTGGTATTTGGAAATGTTTACATGCTAGATGATGAGATGAAATGGAAAGAGTTACCTCCCATGCCGAAGCCAGATTCTCATATTGAATTTGCTTGGGTTTTTGTTAACAATTCTTTTGTTATTGTTGGAGGCACAACAGATAAGCACCCTGTAACCAAGAAAATGGTTCTAAACGGAGAAGTATTCCAGTTTAACTTGGGTACACTGGTATTGACTTTTGGTCCCTTAAAGACTTAAATACCACAAAAATTTTCTTTATGCTTTTGTTTGATTTATATGTATATGTGCGTGTACACATTCAAAAACACAAGTCAGTTGCCGCAGTTAAAGAAGTTGACACAGCTTCATTGCTTGAATTAATATCCTTTCTATTTATGGTTCCTATGTGCATTCTTTGGAGTGGAATAATCATATTGTTAATCATTAGGCCTTCACCATCAAAGTCCCATGTATGGTGAAAATTATTACTTATGTTACCTTCTATATGAAAAATTTTGAGTATATCAAGTGTTATTGGCTGTTAGTTCACATATTATCTGCTGATGTCTGTCTAAGACCTTTTGTTTAAATTTGCCAAATTTGATGCTAATACCCGTCAAAATCAAACACCTGTACTCATATCAATTCAGCTCCTGCAAAGCCATGACCTTTTATATTATTGCAAATTATTCATCTGTACTGGAAATGTTCACACTTATCTAATAACTACGCAATGTAGTTTACTCCGTTGTGATTGTTTCTGATTGTACTAATACACTTTGGATTTGTTAATGATTACAGAAGTGGTCAGTGATTGGAAAACTTCCTTTCCGTGTGAAAACCACGCTAGTTGGATATTGGAATGGATGGTTGTACTTCACATCTGGACAGAAAGACAAAGGACCAAATGATCCAGCACCAAAGAAGGTTATTGGAGACATGTATAGAACCAAATTGAAATTGAGCTTGTGACAAAATTTTCCATTTTATTCTTTGCTGGGGTATAATCTGCCACACCAATCTTTTGCCATCTTGTAAACCTAATCAAATGGGTTTCTGTATTTATTTTTAATGCAATTTTTTTTATTGGCTTAGAAAAATTCTTCTCCCCGAGTTTAGCCGAAGGACACAGGAATTGTCCACTCTTTTGTATCTTTTTTATTTTTTAAAATCAAGTTATTAAGGGAGTGGATGATTATAGTGTTCAGTGCAGCTATTCATTAGAAACTTGGTCATTTGTAATTTTCATTCTAAACAATGGAGTCAAGCTCCCTTTAGCCCTCACCGTCAAAACTATCATCATATATGTCCCAAATTGACACTCATTTCTTGTATTTTTGATTGAATTGAAGCTTGAGCTATCCCCCCAAGGGTTGGACAAGATCTTTAGTATTTTATGTTCCAATTTTCCCTAAATGAACTATCCCCACTCAATTTTAGGTTCATGTGGTTTTATATGATCAGGAAATTGAATGTGTTATTATGGAATTGAATAAAGGTTTAAAGTTTCCATTGGATTAAATTTCAACTGGACAAAGATTCATTAAAGTGGCAAAATTAGGGTTGCGTTGCACTAAGCTTCGGGGGGTTGTTTCTCCCTAAATTGTTCATGAAATTAAGACCCAAAAGAAAGATTTATAACTTCATTTCAATTGGGAACTTTGGTGTTTGATTTTAATTTTTTTTTTTGATAGGGATTTGGAATTAATTTAGGTTTAGTCTAAATAGGAGAGGGAATTTGCAGGCTAGCATAGTGAGGGGAAAGAAAATAATAAGTTAACATGCGTTTGAAAGAATTTTGAAAACTAACATCTCGAGTTTTTCAAACTTGAGATCAATGACAAAATTGAGGTTTTCAAACTCAAGTTCTACTGCTGGCGTGGAGCAATTTAGCCACATGGAACTCGAGTTCCATAGAAGGAGATTTGAAGATGGAGAAGGAGAAAAGGAGAAGAAGAGAAGGAAAAGAAGACCCGGATCAAAAGAAGAAGAAGAAGACGACCTGAAGAAAACTGGATCTAGAGATGGAGAACGCAAATGATGTAGAATGCCAAAGAAGAAGATTAAAATTGGATCTGAGGAAGAAGATTTGGATCTAGAGAACGCAGATGATGTAGAATGTCGAAGAAGAAGGAAAAAGAGGATGGTGGTGAATTGTGCAAGAACTCAAGTCTTTAAGACTCGAGTTCCAGGTGGATATTCTGTCCAGGTAAGCACACCATCCCTTAAATCTAGAGTGTTAGATACTCGAGTTCTACATCAAACTCAAGTTTTAGAGTTTTGAGATGTTAGTTTGTTATATAGTTTTGCAACTTGATAACTAATGAAAATGTTTAAAAAATAATGTTAAATGCAAAAAAAATTCCTAAATAGGATCTATTACACACAACGTGATTGTCAATAAAGTTGTCTACACAAATATGAGACTGCCCATACACAATTGAAGGTTTAAATTTGTCATTTGGATAAAATTATTGTTACTTAGAGTTTGGGACCTTGGGTTTATATTTATAGGGGATTTGCCAAAAGTTGGTGTATTATTTCTTTTGTATTAATGCACAAATTGATTAAAATTCAAATATAAAGAAAAGAAAATATTTCACACATCATGAGAACAATAAAATAATTTCTGAAAATAAAAGACAAAATTTGATTAAAATTCAAATATAAAGAAAAGAAACTATTTCACACATCATGAGAACAATAAAATAATTTCTGAAAATAAAAGACAAAATTACTTACCTTAAGTTTTTATATGAAGCACCCTCAAAAAAATAAAAAAAAAAGGTTTTTTTATGAAGGAAAAACTATTGTGTAATTTTTTTTGTCAAAATTAGAAATTGTGATAGATCATTAAAATGAATAAAGAAATTTCTTTTGACATTTTCAAAATTTCAATCGAAATAATTTAAACTTTATCCAAATTTATAATACAATTATACCAAGAGTAGACTTAGTTTGATAATTTAATGTACAGTGAAGTGAGAATAATTCGTTAGTTGGGACAAATCATAAGTCTTAGAGTACGTGGAATAAAAGAGTAAAAAGTAATATGTAAAGCAAATAAATTATTTCACAAATATCATTGAAATTGAATCATAGATGAAAATAAAAGAAATGAATTTAAGGGAAGTTTATGTAAATTAATAAACAAAATTTCTTGGCTTTCAGTTTGAACTGGTTGCCAGGCTATAGCCAGGAATCTTAGCAAGTTTTCTCCCCTTCATGACCTCTCTTACCCTCTCAGCCTCTTTCCACAAACCTCTGCTGGAATAAATGTTTGATAAAACCACATAAACCCCATCATTCCAAGGTTCCAATTCTTGTAAATGCTTGGCAGCCCACTCCCCCATCTTCACATTCCCATACTTCTCACAAGCACCCATTAAAGACCCCCATACTACTGAATTGGCCTTCATTGGCATCTCCTCTATAATTTCTCTGGCCTCCTTGAACAATCCGGCTCGACCAAGCAAATCCACCATGCATCCATAATGTTGCAACTGGGGCATTATCCCATATGCATTCTTCATCATGTGGAAGTAATATCTTCCCCCTTGTACAGTCCCACCATGCACACATGCGCTCAAAACCCCTACAAAAGTCACATGGTTCGGCCTCACGCCTGCGTCTCTCATGCACTGAAAGAATTCTAGTGCTTCATTCACATGTCCATGCATCGCATACCCCACAATCATGGATGTCCATGATGACACATTTCTTTGATCCATTCTCGAAAACACATTATAAGCTAAGTCCATCTTCCCACATTTTCCATACATGTCTATAAGCGAATTCAATGTCAAAACATCAGATTTCTCAAAGGTTTTAACTTGGAAAACAAGTTTGTGCAATTGAAGAGCCAAGTTCAAGTCCCCAAGACTTCCACAAGCTGATGTAACGCTAACCATAGTCACATCATCCGGCAAAAACCCAGATGTCCTTAGCTCCAAAAACATGTTTATCGCTTCCTTTGCACGCCCACCTTGTGAAAGACCTGCTATAATTGCATTCCAAGAACCCAACTTTCTATCAGGATTTTTATCAAACAATTCATGTGCATTCCTAAACTCCCCCGCTTTACAGTACAGGCTAATGAACCCACTCTCACAGTACTCATTGTACTCCAACCCGACCCTTATGGCTACCGAATGAAGCTGGCGACCAAACCCAGTTGCAAAAGTTTGAGACACAGCTTTTAAGATAATGGGAAGTGTATAACAATCAGGTAAGACCCCAGCTTTTGACATGGAAATGTAAACACATAGTGCTCTGTTAGGTGCCTCTAGTCTAGTGTACGATCTAATAATATTGTTCCAATGAAAGGGTGCAGGGTACAATTGTAGAAAATGGGTTCGGATTATGTGTGCAAAAATTTGATTCAGTTCCAATAAGTTAGCACAATTTGACAATTGGGTTGGCATGGCTTTTGCTGGAGATTCTGGGTGTTCATGGTTTGTTGGAGATTGAGCATTGAGATGAGTGTCAAAAGTTGTGGTGGTATTAGTTGTTGTTGTTGTTGATACATGGGAAAAAATGGTGAGGTATTTGGGTGCTTGAGATATGGAAAGCCTGAGCAGGTAGGGGTGAACAGAGTTCATACGTTGGAGTTACGAGGAGGGTGGGTGTGTCACCAATATGTCAATCCCAATACGCAAGTCTTGAAACTACAACGCCAAGACCCATGTTGCAATAGTGGTTGGCACGTACTGATTTTTTTTAAAATGATGTCGGTGGTTTAAATTCCTTTTTTCCGTTTTCTATTATAACTATCGAAATTATTTAATTTTTTTTTAAATAATCTACCAATAATTGTGTGTTGATTTTTTTCTACAAGATAAAAATTTTACTATAGTTTAATTTAAGTGTATATGTATGTGAGAGACTTGAATTGTAACCCTTGCCCCTCTCACACCCTACAAGTAGTTATACTTGTGGAATGACCATCATTTTAAGGGTGTGTGGTGGTATTATATATGTGTGTGTGTGAGATAATTACATTCCCCTCTCTTAAGGTTTGAGGGAATAACACTCCACCCCAAACTTGAAGGAAAAAAACACTCTTCTCCTTTGAAGTTTGAAGAAATTAACACTTTCCTCTCTTTTTGTTTATATTAATAATGAAATATTATAAATTTTTATAAGAATTTGTTAAAAAAAAATTTAATCATGGTTAGTAAAACAATAACCGATAAATTTAGAATAAAATGAAAAATTTATTAAGTAAAAAAACACTCGCAATGGAAAAATTCATCAAAACCCGTTGAAAAAAGAAGAAAAAAAGATAAAAAGCAAAATTCACACTTACTATTTTAAATTACACTTTAATTAAAATTTAAAAGAATGAATTTTAATTATGAAATAGGATAATCTTAGACATGTGCCTTTGGGCAAAGCATAGGTTAGTACAAAACATTTTAAATATTAATTTAACAAAGTTTAGTCATTCAAATGTTGAGGGGGAAAAGTGTTTTTTTTTTTTTTTCCTTCAAGTTTGGGGTGGAGTGTCATTTCTTTAAACTTCAAGGAAGAGGAGTATAATTACCCATATATATATATGATGCACAACCCTTCGATGCTTAAGTTAGTTCTCTCTAAAACTCAAGAATTCCAATTTTAGGAGTAATGAAAACTTACCTTCATTTGTTATGGATGAGTTCTTTTATAGTAAGCTTTGGAACGGTTACTTGTTTAATAACTTCCTCAACGTGGATGGAAGTTAGAAGGTTTAGACTTGACTTCCACAACTGTTATGGAGGTTAGAAGGTTTAGACTTAACTTCTGCAACTACTATTAGAAGTTTAGAACTTAGCGGGAAGTTAGTGCGATGAATAAGGATTTTGCTTATACTTCAAAATAGTAGAATGTGGTCCGAATTATAAGCTTTTGAACATAAATTTACCTTGAGAATTTCTAAGTGTTGGGAGGTTGTCCAAGTGCTTCCATGCTGGACAACCTTTGTACACTTGGACGATCTTCTCGTATTGGGACAACTTTTCTAGACTTGGACGACCTTATGGACAAACTGGAGATAGTTCAATTTTTGGTTCACCATCAGTTGCCCCCTTTATCCAAGGGTCGTGCTGGACACTGTAGCAGAACTTTGATTTATTGTTTACTTTTGACATGTGTTGATACTTCAATGATCAGTAGATGTGCCACGTGTCGTCATTGCCTTGGCTAAATTTTTTCATTTCAGATTATGCCACGTGTCACAATCTTATTGATTGACTCGTCGCGTTGATTTACTTTTCGAGGCATATCCCACGTGTCAAATTTTGGTTGGTCCGCGTCGCTTCATTGACCCACCCTTAGGTCCTATGAATATGTACATTCTCTCTCTTATCCTTTCACTTTTTTGATATTTTCTTTTCTGCAATCTCGTCCAAGAGTTTCGTCTAGTCATCCTTGTCCCTAGTCTCGTCAGGTACTTCCTTCTCTTCATTCTTAGGTTTCCATCTTTAGGAAATTCTGTATATTTTTATAAATATGTCTGTGTCTAGTGGTAGCATTGAGAGATAGATGAGTATCAGGACTAGTCCCCTGGTAGTAGTGGTAGCTATGAGAGCAGTAATGAAAGTAGTGATAGTAGTTCCCAAGACGAGTATTATTCGTCTCGGGTCCCTGGATTTCCTTTAAAGGAATTCCGGGAGGAGATGCAACGTAGGAAGACTTGTCTAGCTTGTCTAGAAGGAGTAAGTCACCTAGTCCTCCTTAAGACAAGAAGGAAGATGAAAATGTTATCTATAGCTGTGCCCCAGAGGTTGCGTCCATCCTAGATGCGAATAAGTTAACTACCCTTGTAAGTAGATACCAAATTCCCTTGGAGTTTAGACCTCGTCTACCTGAGAGTGGAGAGTGGTGTTGTTCTCCTCTCTCTGGCTTTGGTGTATATGCTTCTTACTTCTTAGTGGGTCTTAGATTTCCTCTTAATTCTTTCTATAGAAGCCTCTTTCATAGGTTGGGTATTGGACAAAACCGGCTAAACCCAAATGGATGGAGGACGATAGTGGCAATGCAAGTGCTATAGCGTGAGGTGTTTGAGGGGAATCTTCTAATTACAGTGGATGAGTTCCACTATTGCTATAAACCCTCAGAAATTAAAAAATCTACTGGTTTTTACCAGTTCTCGTCCAGGGGCCCCCAATTTAGTTTGATTAGGGGTCTTAGTTCTTCTGATAGGGCATGGAAGAAAGATTTTTTCTTTATTTTTGGAAATTGGGCTAGGGACCCAAGTGATGTAAGTAGTGCCCCATTTCCTCCTTTTACCAGTGCCCTAGGTCGTCTTCATCCTGAGGGTATGTCTTACATCCTTTACCTCATCTATTTTATTTACTTCTTTCCTTGTCTAACCATCTTTTTTATTTGTGCAGCCATTACTCGTCCACTCTTGGACAAGTTTTACTTGGAGCGTATTGATAGAGCTCGTGCTCATCCAGAGAGGTCCTTCCATAGCCTGTTGACCTTTCGTCATCTTGTTGTCTAGGGGCTTGGTCTTGAGCCCACTGAGGAGAATCTTGTACACGAGGAGACTACTTGTCAAAGTAAATGTCGTCCATCATATTTATTCATTCATCATTTCATTTTTTTTAACCCTATATCTTCTTCATTACAGGGTTTGCTACTATGAAAGAGAATAAAGGGAAGAATGTGGCCAGTTGCGCTGAAGAAGAGGAAGACGTCCAAGTTCAGGACAACCCAACCCCATTGGCCATCCAGAAGTTTGTCGTCCAGTTTGCTGCTGAAAGAGGAAAAGCATTTCAAGTATCATTGACCTTGGTGATCTTCCAAGATGTCGAGGTCTCAAGAAACAAAATTTTGGTAAGATGACTCCTTCCAAGGTTCCTAAGCCTCAAAACGTGATGGTAGACCTGGACGACTCGGTAGTGAACCTGGTGCTCGTTCAAGCTTCACCTTTAAATGTCCAGCCTAAAAACCCTACTCCCCTTGCGGCCAAGACTCCTTATAGAGTTCATCCTTCAGTTCCAGCCAAACATCCTCCCAACTTGGTGCTAGATGAGGATTATGCCTGGAAGACATCGGTCCTCTTGGTCTCAAGTTTGCATCTAAGTAATTTGTTGTCTCACTTGACAAATTCTAAGAGGAATTTCCCACTTATCTATTAATTTTTTATGCTTAGCGTAGCTTTAAAAAATGTTTGTTTTAATTATATGTTCACTAGGATTTAAGCATGCTTTTGTTTGAATATTTTTATGATAGGCCAAAAATGTATTGATTTCTTTGGTAAATTAATCAATTAATTAGCCAAGTGAAATTAATTAGATTCAATTTCATGCAATAAGCATGGTAGCACAAAAAAATCACCAACTAAGTTAAATGCAGCGGAAAATAAATTTGACATAGGTGATTTGTTTACGAATGGGAAAAATCACCAAGGCAAAACCCCACCGGGTGAATTTAAGGTCACCACTCTCGAGAATCCACTATTATCAAAACAAGCAGTTATAAGTAAAAGGAATCCCAATATCTAATACCAATCTACAATTAAACCCTTACCCCAATACCCAATTGGACTTGTGATGTAGCAGCAATCTTTCCGTTCAATGCACGATCCTAGTATATGACTAACCAATGATGCACGGATCCCGGTATGTGACTAACACACCAACTTGAGGAAGATGTAGGCTGCAAAGTTCTTTAGTTCATCAAACAATGAAGATTAGGAAGCTCCTTGGTCACAAAACCCTTGGCGCAAAGACGCAGTAGCTTCTAGAGATAATATGATGAATTAGTGCAAATTGTCTCCAATCACAATATGCATGTAACAACAAGTGCAACAACCTTTGCATCATTTTGCATCAAGTGTCACGGCCCTTAAAATAATCTTTATATATATGTCTAGGATTGTGAGAAAAGAAACCCTACACAAATACACATGGATATGCGTGAAATTAGATCTAGAAATTCTAATTTCGTAATTCTTGACAAATACAGCTTCTGTCGAGCTACTATCGAGCTACATCATTAAACCTCGATAGATATGATTTTGTCGAGCTTTAATGAACAACACTTTTTCACTTGTTTCTTGGACAGATTTGCATGGTTTCAATACTAAACTTGAACTCTTGTTCCTTGAAGTACTAAACTCATCCTAGATCTACCCAATTACAAGTAAAGTGCGTTTTGTCAAATGATTAGCCAATTTACATAACATATGTCTCTAACAATCTCACATATGTCCTAACATTTTCTAACATGCTTTGAATGTTTATGATATGTTCTTCACATGTTTATATCCTAAGGTTCTATTAAAAATAATGTTGAACATTTTTTTAGCTTTATCACATGGCACACAAACCATACTTTAATTTTCAATTCATCCAAAATAATTATATGCTAGAATTAAAGTTTTCCATTATGCACACACAAGCACTTATTTCAACCTTGAATAGCATGCTCTTGGATGTTTATATCAGGTTGATTACTTGGATGATATGATATGGCCATTGGCCTACATAGTCTAGAAAACCAATTTCATCGGGCAAGGTGGGTGCTTAATTTCTTCTCACCTTGTAACTTAGACTCCAAACTTAATTTATTTTGTGCAATTTCATCTTGAGATTGGTTTATATGAATGTTTCCTTTAATGTGATAATAAAAAAATTCTATCAGATTATGTAATCAACACCAAAGCCTTACACCTCACATGATCAAATCAAATGCACATTTTCTTCAAGAGTTATAGCTTATTTTGCAAGATTTGCACACTTGATCTTTGTTTTCTATCTTTTACTAAAAATAGATGTAATAATAAATTAAGCATTTATGTTTATCTAAAAAATTGATGAACCAGGAGAAATATAATTAGAATAAATAAATGAAGAATACTTCAGTACTAATAAGTATAAGATAATGAAAATTTTATGTTCAATTAACTTATTGTCAAACAAAGAAGAAGAAGTTGATATAAACAAAACATAGGTTGCATGTTTTAGTAAATCACTTCTTGTTACTTTATTAAAAAAAATTGATAAAAACAAATAAACTATGGTTTTTATCTAAAAAATTGCTACAATTTGCTTTTATTTAAAATGCTTATTGTGACTTTATCTAGCCTGTGTTGCAATTTGGTGTAATACGTTACTTGGCGCAACCATGGCTTTTAAATCCAACTTTTATTTTATAATATATGATTTGTGTATATGTTAATGGTAATGGTAATGTTAATGTTTATGTTTGGGTGTATATATGCATGTGGCTTCTATCTTTGGCATTGACCTTTCTTTTAATTGGAGGCAGAAAGATCACCTATATAGCTAGCACTTTGAGAATGTTGGACAACATAAGTATGTTCAAGATGCATTCAAGAGAGGCATATTCGATATATTGTTCTCAAAGATTTCTATTCATTATTCAAGCAACGATCCCAAGAATCATCTCAACAACAAATTTCATTGATCTTGTTACACAAATAAATAAATGAAGTTATTTCATCTATGTCTAAAACCTTTATAGTCAAACTTTCATCCATTTAGCTTTTAAATTATTTTGGAATTTATTTTTCAGTGGTTTGCATTCTAATAATTTAGTACATCGTAATATCATTCATACTATTTTTTTGCGTATTCTTCTTTTGAATTTATTTTGAAAAAGCTACACTTGCTTGTTGATTCAGTGATGCCACTATAATATTCTTTCTTTTGATATTTCGCTAGAGAAAGTTTTCTCCTTTCATTCGTCATTTATTAATTGCTTTTCCAATTAATTTAGGATTTTATATATTTATTTTCCTTTTGAAAATAAAGGTTTTTGTTAGATTTTTTTTTTGAGAATCAGGTTTTTGTTACTAACCTTTCACACCAATATATTAATAATATTTTTACTTATTAGTTAGAGGGAAAAAAAAAAGAGTAAATGAAAAGTAATATTTTTAAATCAAAGGTAAAAATTACAAAATGAAATAACATTTTAATTACGTTTCAAAATCATTAACTTTTTTCTTCTTAATGATTTTTTGTATATAAAAATTTAATTAAAGTTATTAACATATATATATATTTATTCATTTATTTGTTTTTTTTTTCTATAATTTTAATTCTTGAATATGGTGTGTTGGATGCACATGTTTATGTTTAGTGTGTTTATGTGTATGTTTACGTTTAATGTTGGCAGTAGAAGAACTTTAAAGATGAGTTCAAGATTGTTAGGTTCTAAAAGCTTAGAACAATTGGCAAATCGTGAGCATACAAGAACATGTAAGCTGCAAAAAGAAGAATTTAGAATTTGCCTGGTTCGATCGATCGAAAAACAAGCTTGACCGATTGAGAATCGTATCTGCAGAATTTTAAGTTGGCCCAAACAGCAGTTCTAGCCCATTAAGGATTAGGGTTTCAGATCTACTTCTCCCACTATATAAAGGAAACCCTATGCACGTTTTTACAAGGCTTTTTAGAGAGAAAAGAGTGTGCCTCTTTTGTATTTAGGGTTTTGTTCCTAAAACCTCTCTTATTACTTCTACCGGTGTTGTTTCTTGAAGAATCTCAAGATTTGGTATTGCTGAAGTTGCTGTCTTCTCTAGTCATCAAAGGTGCTGATGATTTAAACCTTCAAGGGTGGTCTTGGAGTCACAAACAGGAGAGTTTGTGTTGCTAAACCTTTGAGTGGAGTCTCAAAGTCACAAACGGTGGTGTTTGTGTTTTGCAAAGATTAAAGAAAGAAGGAGTCCGTGGATCTCGGAGCTATCATGGGGTCGTGGTAGTAAGTTTCCTACACTTGGGTAGCAATAGGATGTTAGTGGTCTAAGTCGCTATTGTGTAAACTTCAATTCTTTCTAGTGGATTTGCTATTTTACCTTGAGGATAGCTAGGTTAAATCCTGCCCAGGTTTTTTACCGGTTTGGTTTTCCTGGGTCATCATATCTTTGTGTTCTTTATATTTCCGCTGCTTTACTTGATATGATTGTTATTGTTTTAACCTAGATCTGAATAATAAACCTAAGTATTCACTTGGTTAATTAATTAGGTTAAATAATCTAGTTTACAGGGGTCTAAACGAACTTACAAAGATTTATATTCAATACACTCTTCTCAAAGGATTTCCTAGTAATCTCCTAGTAACAGTCCTAATTAACTAGAATTCGAGCAGCAGGTGATCGCCAAGTCACAATCTCACGCCATGTTCCAAAGCAAAGATAGGTTGCATGTTTTAGTAAATCACTTATTGTTACTTTATTAAAAAAAGTTGATAAAAACAAATAAACTATGGTTTTTTTTAAAAAAGTTTCTACAATTTACTTTTATTTAAAATGCTTATTGTGACTTTATGTAGCATTTGTTGCAATTTTGTGTAATTAGTTAATTGGCACAACCATAGTTTCTATGTTCAACTTTTATTATATACTAGCCGCGAACTCGCGCGTTGCGCGTAATAATTATTTTTATGGTGATTTTATTAATTTTTTTTTTACAATTTAAACTAATTTAATAATGTGTAATGTATTTCATAATTATATTTTTATTTATTATAGGAACAATCCAAAACACTGTAGTACTGAAGAAGAAGAAGTGAGATTATTATAAGAGAGATCGAGGACATCAAGAGAAGTAGAAGAATTGACAAGGGGAACAGAGAAAACATTAGGAAGATTACAAGAGTTTAAGAACAAGGATGTCAAGTACGGCAGTTTATTCACAACATGGAGCCAATTATTGACTTTGCTTAGGTTAACATTACTCATGCGAAGGTATTCTAAAGAAGAAAGTTGAGGGAGCCACTCTATGTTTTCAGGTTTATTAAAATTATTCCCACTAAGTTCAAGCCACTGCAAGTTGGAAAGATTCCCAAGCTGAAAAGGTATATTTCTTTCGAAATTAGCATTAGAAAGGTCAAGGTATCTTAAGTTGGAGAGAGCCAATAAATTCTGGGATTTGGCTGTAATTAAAATCATTGTAGCTCACGTCCAAATAAGTCAAATATTTCAACTCAATCAAGGAAGGATTAAGTTTACCTCGCAAGGGCCTTGGGGGAAAGAACGAGACATTGAGATTGAGCATGATGACATGGCCTGTTTGGTTGTTACACCTGGCCCCGCTCCACGTGCAACAATCTTGATCGGAGCTCCAAGAAGAAAGATGGCCATAGTTATCAATAAGGTCTTCCTTAATCTTGAGAAGAGCTTGTCTCTCATGCGCTTTGCAGCTAAGGTGAGTATCTGCTAACACTACAACAAAAAATGTCAATTACATCAAGTGTTAATACAACAAAATATGTATATAGTAGTTTTAGACAAAATATCGCATCTACAAGTTAGAATGGTTGCAATAGTAACTTAAAAGTGTTAAATTATTGCATCAACAATAATAAGTTGCAATAACTTATAATTTTCAGCTGCAATAGAAGCTTAATAGATTAATAAAATTGTTGCAATAACTTAAAATGAAAGAATCATTGCAATAAATTGATACCAATTGTTTTTACAATCTTTTGCAACGAAAATTTCAAATTAATAGCTTATTGCATCGAAGTTACCATTGCAATAATTTGATATTAATTCTTTTACAATCTATTGCAATAACAAACACATGACTGCAATGAATATATCGTTGCAATAACTTGGTATCAATTATTTTATAGTCAATCACATTAACAAAATAAATTAATTATTTATTACAATGAAGATATCATTGCAGTAATTTAATCCGATTTATTTTGTTCAATTATTTACAATCTATTACAACAAGTTTCGTGAAGTAATAGCCTATACTTATAAGATATTGGAAATAGTAAAATCATACTTACAAGATATAAAGAAAGGGTTCCGAGCAAAATTATACTTAACTACAAGAAAAAATGTTTATTACAACGAAAAAAAACATTGCAATAACATTAGAGTCATTGCATTAGTTGACACAAGATGTTGAAATAAAATTTGAGGTAATAGGTTTATGCAACAAAAATTTTTGTTGCAATAAACTCCAAATAGTTTAATAATAATTTTGATGCAATGATATATATATATATATATATATATATAAACATAAACTTAAAAAAATTAATAAAACTTAACAATGATTAATTGAACCAATATTAGGATAAAATTTTGTTTTTGAAAATCTTTAAGGTTATTTTTTTTCTAGAAATTATAATTTCGGCCACCCAAAACATATTATCAAATAAAAAATTATTATCGAAAACTAAGAATTAAATTTCTATACATGCATTGTTATAAAATAATAAAAATAAAAATAAAATTGCAAAAGTTAAAATTTGTCACCTATCTGATTATTTTCATTTGGCTAACCTTTACTTTTCTTTAAATGAATGGCATTATAGAGTATTTCTAATACAACTATTAAGAGTACTTTGTCTACCACAAAGGATTAGAAAATAAACAAAAATTAGTAAAGTCTCATAGTTTAATATCTAAATTGAACACTATAAAAAATCATGATATGTAACAGAATAAATACTAAATTATCCAAATCATGCTATGTAATAGAATAATATTATATTTTTATATTCTATATTTAATTCTTTAGAACGCAATAGGATAACATTTAACAATCAAAGAGAATAAAAAAAAAAAAAACAACAACAACAATTTAAAAAACAAAACTAAATCGCATTAACCCAAAATAGAGTTTTAAAGAATATAAAAAATTATCAACCTAAAATAGAGATACAAGAAAAATAAAAAAAATCCACCAATATATATATATAGAGAGAGAGAGAGAGAGAGAGAGAGAGAGAGAGAATCATTTTTTTTTTGTGAGGGAAAATTATGCATAGAATAGAAGAGATAGTGACAAATTTATAGTAAGAGGGTGTGAATAAGAAGAGACAGAAATAAAGAAAGATGAAAGAAAAGAGGAAGAATGATATTAATGTAGAGGGTAGTGGGGAGATGAAAAGGTAAAGGAGGGAGAAAGATTGAAGAAATAGTGGAGAGATGAAATGGAAAGGGGAGAGAAAAGTTGGAGAAGTGCAAATATTAAAAAAAAATAAATGTTAAAAACAATTATAGGAAAATTGGAAAGAAAAAAAAAAAAAAAACCATAAAGCTTGAAAGGCTTCAACATTTTTATTTTTTTTCCTTCCTTTACGCTGAAAAGACACACACAAAACCTTAAAGCTGAATTGAAAAGGTTTTGGGTTGGGCTTGATAGTGGAACTAAATAAATAAGAGGTGGGTTGGAATAATTGTACAGATTTATTATAAGGTGATAGTGGAAGTAAATAAATAAGTAGTGGGCTGGATTTATTATAGGATGATAGTGGAAGTAAATAAATAAGTAGTGGGCTGTATTTATAGGGCTGAAAATTGTAAAAACCATTTAAAAATTGTAGGACAAATTATAGTTTTTTTAAAATGACGTGGTAACTGATGTGACACAACGTGAGAGCAGCAACATTAAACGCTACGCTTCAGCTTTTAGTAATACTAGAGTGGAATGAAGCAACCTTGTACCCAGAAACCAATGATGTGAGAACATAACTCATGATGATCCAAGTATACAGACTCTCATGATTGCAGGTATATAGGCTATACAGCCAAAACGAAGAGGACACAAATTCTGCAAATTAAATTCTTAAGTGACATGTGACAGCATTTTTCAGAATAAATTCGGACCAAAAAACCCAAAATTGCTATAGACTTTCAACCAAAGAAGCTAGAATTCAAAATTGGAGGGGAAAAATTGAATTAACAAACATATGGCTTACATAATGAATAGTTGAGTTACAACACCCAGAATGGCCCCAATTAGGGATGAGTACCAAGGACACTTGCACCTATAACCATGAATACGAAAAGAGTTCCTGCAGTAGAATTTGATTTGATCATCGTTAGGTGAATACAATGGCCTGCTTGAATGGAACTACACCAACATAAAAGAATGGAGTGAGTACCGAGTAAGATAATCTCTAAGGTATGTCACAATCACAATACAAAGCAACCCAATCCAGATGAAAATGATGATATTTGTCGCATAAGAAGACAGAACATGTGTTTCGTCCAAAAGCTTTTCATTGGGATCAAAATCATCCCAGTAGACAGAATACGTGAACTTGACATTGACTTCAGTGTCCTCAGACACATCCGCTACAGTCTCGTCGTAATTCATAACATATATAGCTGTCACTTTGTTTCCCAAGTAAAGGATATGAAAGTCCAGGTGATTGAAAATATAAATCCTTTGACCTATTACATTTGGGTCCTGGAAATTGCCGTACTCATCTACGGACCTGTTATCTCCAACTCTCGCTTTCAATTCAATGTTGTCATAGTACAACTCGTACATGGTTTCATTTAAAACTGCATCTCTAAATTTCGCAACTTCGTCTCTTGTCAGAGTTTTCTCACAAAGAAGTTTCTCCACTGTTTTCGTCTTGAATCACAATACATACCTAGTGTTGACATAGCAATCCCCTGCTGTAACTTCTTAAAACGATTTCTTTCTGTTGAGCATTGGATCTATATATGGAGAAGTCGGTTAGAAAATGCATAGGAATGGGAAATCATAAATTTTATACTAACTAGTCGCTAACCCGTGCGATGCACGAGAAAATTACTGAAAATGAAATCTAATGAATGCAAAGCAGTTATGCAAAATACCATTTAAATTAAAAGACAAATATTAGTAAATGTCGTTATCCTTAACTATATGTGTTGTATCTAGAGTTTCATATCTAAGTTACTACAATACTACTTGTAGCAACTAAAACTCACAATATAAGTATATTATATGAGGCCAAAACTTATGTTATCTTCAAGCTAGCTCCCCTTAGCCTTACAGAGTCCCTAACAAAATTTATTTTGTATTGAATTTGATTTCAAAGGACTTATCAAAATTATTTGAATTAAACCTCACAAATTAGAAGAAAAAAAAAATTAAATAGCATTACAACATTGTAGTTGATTAATATACAAATAAACTACCAATTTAACATGACAAATTACTATTAGTAATTTAGAAAGCAAAAATTAACAAAATTAAAGTTGTTACCCACTTAACCTAAAACTTTTCATATTCTAAAATTGTCAAACACCTATTAACAAATAACTATTGATATAAAATATTATGTAATTACTTCAATACCGCAAGTTGTTCTTGCTGTAAAAAGTTTGAAAGAATAACACAGCAAGCATCTTAAACTCTTTCTTGCTTGGATCCTACAAAACTATAAATATATATATAGCGATGGAGACAGAACATGCCATTAAAGAGACAACCAATTACAATAGTGTTGGAGGCAAAGTAAAAGATTAAAAAAAAAAAAAAAAAAACTGAAAAAGCAAGTGCTTTGGCTATAGCATACCAGCTAGTTAATTTATATCAAAAGACATAAAAATCTTACAATCAAATAGAATCCATAGGTAAATAAATACATGTGGTACAATCAGATAAATAAAAGGTTTATCAAGATGATCAAGTTTGGCAATGAAGAAGACGCAACAACTATTGATGAGGGTAATCTCTATCTTAACTTGTGATAATGATGAAGATGCAACAACTACTAATTATGCAGATCTAGTATAATCTTATTTTGATTCAACTATAACAAAAATGACGATAATTACCATAAAAAGATTATATATATATATATATATATAAACAGTCTTTTATGATATAGCCAAGAGTACAATCAAAGCTAATAGAAGGAATTTTAAATTGATTTCAATGATGAAGGAGGGATTCACTTAAATGAGGAGACCAAGAAAAAAAAGGAGAAGTATCATGTTCTGTGTATAGTATTGAATTTTAAACTCTATAATTCAATTTGCTAAGGTATTTTAGTAGTTAGCAAATTGAATTTCTACAGGCACGATACTACTAAAACTCTATCAATCAATTTTCTAACTACTAAAATTCTATCACACGGATACTACAAAAACTTTATCACACGGATTACACAATATAAACCAATAATGTTACCGTCTCAAACATTAAAAAAAAAAAAAACTAATTTTAAACGTAGAAACAAACAATCATCTATCAATACAAATACCCAACCTAAATACATATAAACTCAAATATGACCCACAACACAAAAGAGGTAGTAACAAAATTAAAAAAAGAAAAAAATCAATAAAAAAAGAACAATGCTATTAATCTAATCCTTACATTGAACTATTATGCAGGCAGCTACAAGAATAGAGGTCAAGACCAACTGAGATTTAGAAATACCTAAACTAAATCATCCAACTTTTCAGTATTAATATAGTGTGAGGAGAGGAAGAGATGAAGGAGTTAGAAAGCCAAAGTCTAGCATTAGAAAGTTAAAGGGTTGCTATTTGAGATTGTAACCGTGGAACGCAAAGGGTTACTATTTAAAATTGTAACCGTGGAGCACAAAGGGTTGTCATCTAAAATTGTAACCGTGGAAGACAAAGGGTTGCCATCTAAAATTGTAACCGTGGAAGACAAAGGGTTGGGAATTATTTTCTTTTTATTAGTATTTTTAAATTTAAAAAAACATATTTTAAATTGTAGGACAAATTCAGGAAAAAGAATGGTAATGACATGGCAGCTGATGTGGCTCAACCTGAGTGTAGCAATATTAAATGCTACACTTCAGCTTTTAGTAATATATAGATATAGACTAGTCGCTAACCTGTGTGATGCACATGATAGTTAAATAAATAATGAAGTACCAATAATTGTTTCTAAATTCATTTTAGGGATAATTACAGTAAACCCACTTGTGGTATGACCCGTTTTCACTTTGCCTACCTGTATTTCAATCATTTACACTTTGCCCACTTGAACTTCAATCCGTTATCTATTCGTTACCCACCTTACCATCAGACGTTAGAAAAACACATTTTTATTCAAAATCAGAACATAACACAGATCAAAAACACAAACCCACTCTTCTTTTCCTCACGAGCCCTAGAAACACGAAAATCCCCATAGACACCACATTCTGCATCTGATATTGTAATAGTGCTGCAAGTGTGAACCTAGACGAGCAACGGGTTGTTTGAGGGACTAAAATCCTGGTAAGAAATCAGTCACTGTTTGGGTTTTTACTTTGGGCTAGTGGTTGTTTTTTTTTTTTTTTTTGGAGTAATTAGTCAATGGTCAATGTTACATGTAATGGAATGAGAATATTGGTTGTGTTTGTTGATGTTTATGAAAAATGTGACCACTTGTTCTTTGGATTTGTGTTTGTTTATGGGCATTTTGTCTGTCGTAGTCATTGTGTCTCACAGTGGACCTAAGTTTCTATTGGGTTTAAATTTTAGTGTTTGCATATGCTATTTAGTAAAACAGAATCAAAAGCAAAGCAGAAAATGTGGTTCCTCTGTGTGTGTTGCATCCTAAAAGCAAAACAGAAACATGCAAGTGGTTAATCTTTTGTTGTTTACAATTCTTTAATTGTTAATTGTATACGTCTCAAATGGTAATTTGTTATTGCAGATGGATGATGAGGAAGTGAAATTGGAGGTACATTATGGGGGTGCTTTTTTGTGGATTCCTAGTTTAGAATACTTTAGTGGGAAAGTTGAAATAATGTATAGGGATCCTGATAGGCTTAGTTATTTTGAAATACAAGGTATATGTGAGGAATTGGGGATTGATGAATCGTGTAGGGTTCATTATTTAGGTCCTAGGGGCAACTTGGAGCAAGACTTGAGGCTCATACAAGATGATCAAGATGTGGTGCCCATGTGCAAGCCTAATGAGGGAGGGCCAAGAGACACCATCATATTGTATGTGGAGAGTGGTAATGCTCCACTTGCAAGTGTGGATGGTTCTGATGATGAGCAGAGGCCTGGCAATTTGGAGTTCAACGAGAGGACTGATATGGCAAATGTTAGGTTGGTAAAAGGGATGAAGTTCCCTAACTCCAAGGTGTTTAGGAAGGCTTTGAGGGAAAATGAGGATCCAGAACCCCCAAGTTTAAAAGGATTTACATTAGGTACAATGCTTAGAAGGTTGGCTTTCTAGGTGGTTGTAGACCCTTTGTTGCGTTGGATGGATGCTACTTGAAGGTTAGGAGTGGTGGGAAATTATTGTTTGCCATTGCCAAGGATGGAAATGATAATATATTCCCAGTGGCAATGGCTGTGGTTGAGCAAGAGAACAAAGACAGCTGAATCTGGTTCTTCGAGCACTTTGCAGATAACATTGGCAGACCAGAGGAGCTCAACCTGGTATTCATCAGTGACAGGCAGAAGGTATTATCATGCTTGTTTGCTTACCTTACTTGAATGCTTACATGCTTACCTTTTTATATGCTTGTTTGCTGACATTGAATGCTTGCTTACTTGATTGCAAGGCCTTCTACCTGCAATAGAGACTTTATTCCCAACTGTGGAGCACAGGTATTGTGTGAAGCACATATACAACAACTCTTAGGTTAACCACAGGGGCATGGAGTTGAAGAGTGTACTGTGGATGTGTGCTGGCACAACATCAGCCAGGGAATTTGAGAGGGGGATGGACCATCTTAAGAGTTTGGATGAAGAAGCTTGGAAGTACCTAGCTGATATAGAGCCTGCACAGTGGACCAGATCCCACTTCTCTCTATGAGCTTTAACAGATTGTCTGGTAAACAATCTGAGTGAGAGTTTTAACTCTATGATTGTGAAGGCTAAAGACAAGCCCATCTTATCAATGCTGGAGTGGATCAGAGTTAGGCTTATGACCAGGCTGTATACAAAGAATATTGACATAGAAAAGTATTGTGGCAAGTTGTGTCCAAGCATATAGGACAAGTTGGGGAAGTTAAAATTAGAGTCTAAGAGCTTCTGTGCAATGCTATTTGGGAGGTTTGTGTATGAGGTTGACAATGAGAGGGAAAGACATGTGGTGGACTTGGTAGGGAGGACATGCAGTTGTAGAGCATGGGACTTGACAGGAATCCCCTGCAAGCATGGAGTTGCAGCCATTTTTGTGAATCGTGAGAAACCAGAAGACTACACTCATCCATGCTATTACAAGGATGCTTATATGGAGACATACAAGACACCCATACCTCCCATGCCTGGCCAGTCTAAGTGGATGTCAAATGGCCAACCTAAGCCTCTTGCACCTATTAATTAAAGCCACCAGGCAGGCCACCCATGAAGAGGAAGAGAGATGCTGATGAGCTAAGGAACCCTTATAAGGTGTTTAGAGAAAACAAGCCAGTGAGGTGCGGAAGGTGTCAAAAGGAAGGGAACAATGTGAGGGGATGCAAGGCCAATGTCACTGGTGAAACACCATGGGAGAGGAGATAGAGACTGCAAAAAGGAAAATCTATAAGTTTTTACAAATTTTTTTTATTCAAAAGCAAAATGTCAATAACTGACATTGTAAAAACATGCTCATATATGGTTGCAGGGAAGTGGAAGGCCTTCTGCACGCAGACAAGGATCCTAGGCCCCAGCATCATCTCAGCCCCCACCAACACATCAGCCCTACACTATGGCCTTATCCTCATTCAGCCAGGTAGTAGGGTCACAGCCACCAGCTCCATGGTCACAGAACCTAAGTCAGTGGTATTCTTCAGACTTCAAGTACACAGTTAGAGAAGCTCCTTGGTTCTCTTTAAGCCAGCCAGCACCACGCACCTTCGCAGAAACATGGGCCAGTAGAGCACCATTATCATAGGTACTGCCGTGTTAGGTTTGATGTTTTATTCATAAAACTGTGATACTGGTAGCTAACATGTGAATTCTTGTACTTTATAGCCTACAAGACCACCTGCTACCAGAGGAGCTTCTTTGAGAGGATGGGGTGATGTAGCTAGGACTCAGAAATGTAGAACAAGAGGTAGAAAGGTCAGCTGTGGTGGGAGAGGCAGGGGTAGGGGCAGGGGCAGTAAATGAAGTCTAATTCAAGACACTTTTGTTGGTATGTATTAAGGTTATGTAGTGTTAGGGTTATATATTATTTGTAGACAGTGGCATGGCAGACAATGGCAAGACACTTTTTTGAATAGCTATTCAAACACTTTTTGTATTTTTGTAAGTTTTGTAAACAATGGGCATGTGCAATTGTTTTGGTTGTTGTTGTACCGAATGCCTTATATTTACTGGTGGTTGATGAAAGACTATTCAATGCCACCTTACATATGTATACAATTTCCCAACTTAATGACAAAGTGTTCAGAATTATTATTATGATTATTGCAGTTGCCTATATATGAGTTTGTTTATGTGTGTAGGTGTATGTGTTGAATAGTAGGTTTGTGCGTGCATTTTTTGTCTTTTCTTGCAAGTTGACAGATAGTGGTCATGCACTTTAAACTTTAATCAATTCACTTTCAACACATTTATCTTCACACAATGCACTTTATGCACAACCCAACACAGTTCAAAACATCCAACAAAACACCAACACCAACAGCTCACAGCTTACAAGTAGCCAATTCACTTTAAACAAAACAAAAATACCAACAGCATCTAACATAAATAACACTTTCTCTTAAAAAGGCTTATATTATTAAGTGGCTTCAAGCCAACAGCATCTACCATCTTACATAGTTCTCATTCTCAAAAAAACCTCACATAGTTCTATTATAATACAATTGAGGACCAACTTATATTACAACCCACCAGGTAGACTCAATCTCATCATTCCAACATTCTTACTTGAGCCAAAACATGAAAACAACATAACCAAAAAAAAAACCATGACAGAATTAGTGCAATTCTGCACTTTCTCTCTTGCTCTAAAACTCTCCTGCTATCTCCTTGTCTTGAACAGAGGAAGCTCGAAACTTTCTCTCCCTCTCAGTGGCTTTTGCTGCCCTGTCTTGAGCAATTTCTGCCATTTGGGTAGCTTTTGCTGCTGTTTGTGTAGCTGCTCTTTCCCTTTCATGTGCAAGTTGCAGCTCACTCCGCAGTAAATCCAGCTTTTGTTGCACCAAATGGGTAGCTTCATTCCCATGCATTCAAGTGGGATTATCAATCCATTTAAAGAAAGGGCACTTGGGACCAACCTGTTCATAAATTGAATTGAACACATCACATTTCAATCTCATGTGAATCAACTAGATTAAGTAAAAAGTATACTTACCTTTTATCGGCTACAACCCAGAAACCTTCTCCCAAAATTATCCACTGTCAGACTTGTTCTCAGTACACAAGTCTCATATATACATATATGCCCACTTGAACCCGAGTAATTTCCACTTAAAGAAGACATCGATTATCAACTTCCTGTGAATCAAAGCTACCATCAAAACTTTAAACCCCAAAACCCACATAAAGTAGAAATGTCGTACCTGGTGATGATCTATCTTCGAATATTCAATGCCTCAAGACAACCCAAAGTTAGAACCTCACCCTCACATGAAAGCACAATTAGAAAAATCAAAACCTCAGCTCAATACAAGAGATTTTTGTGTTTCTAGGGCTCGTGAGGAAAAGAAGAGTGGGTTCGTGTTTTTGATCCGTGTTATGTTCTGATTTTGAATAATAAGGCGTTTTTCTAACGTCTGATGGTGAGATGGGTAACGGATAGGTAACAGATTGAAGTTCAGGTGGGCAAAGTGTAAATGATTGAAACACAGGTAGACAAAGTGAAAATGGGCCATACCACAGGTGGGTTTATTGTAATTATCCCTTCATAAAAAAGAAAATTAAACTAAAATGCACTACCATTAATTGTTTTTAGTAAATATTACAAAAAGAAGTTAAGATATATACTACCCCATATATATTTAACTATTGATAAGACCACACATTACATATGCAAACTTATCATGATTAGCAATCATGCTGCAAAGATAGCATGCAAGATAGGAATAACAATTAGATCAATATAGATTCAAAATGTGAAGATGCACCAACAGGGGGTGGTTGGATGAAAATTTTGAAAAATGTCTCTCTTCACTTGAGACAATCATAATCCTAATGCATTTTTAATTCAAGCAAGTAGTTAACATTGACCAAAATAATAACTGGTGAAAAAAAAATCAGATCAATGCAAACTTATTACAGTTATACAGTGGCATTCCTTGTAAAATTAAATTTATCATGATTACCTATGCTGGGTAACTTTGAAATAAATAAAAAAAAACCCCATAATCTACCTTTAAAGTGGTCTTATTAGATATTATATAGCAACAAACATACATAGAAAGATTAATTGCTTTGGTACTATTAGAAAATAACCTTTATATAACACACAAACAAGGAAAAAAAACAGTAAACATAGAATAACAATATTCATAGTAAGTAACAATTCTCTTAAAAAAAAGAATCCATATAATAAAACATAAAAAAAAGAAAAAAATTGTAGCAAACCTAACAAAGTTACAGATGAATAGGCCATCATCCTTTTTTCTTTTCTTTCTTAATAAGAATAATATCAACACAAATTAAGTGAATGATTGATCCGTGAGTCTACTTGCCTAGCATATTCGAATAAGATTTATCATCTACATATTTGCTCCATCTTTATCAATTATGGATAAAAGCTATTTGATTTATTTTTGACACCTTGCTTTCTTCTTTGAAGACATAAGAGATGTGCTTCATTTGCCATATACAATATCCAACAATTAGTGTTTCAACCCAATAACCAAAATAGTTTGAAAAAATTGCTCCAAAGTGCAAGATGAAGACTATGATATTATGAAATTACTCATTATGATATTATGATATTAATCTCAAAATGAAGTACTTCACATTGAACATAAGTTAGGCTTCAAAAAATCCATCTCAATGAAAAGAAAAAGGAGAAAATAAATCTGAATTTCATAAGAACTCTAAAACAATTATGGATTGTAGGAAATCATATTTGTTGGAGAATTTAATAAATGGTATGGATTTAGAATGTCCATCTACAAATTCATTGGGTGAAAAAAATATCCATTTTACAAAAATCTAATCATGGGAAAGTGGCTAATTTGTGGCAACTATGAGGTTGGAGCCTTTAGGGATGATGGCAACCTGGAAAGCATTGCAAGGCATTCAACTTATTATTTTCATGGGAGAGGGAAGACCCGCCCAGAAAGAATTAACAGCATCAAATTTTCTCTGGCTTTTACAACCTGATTCCTACATCCTGATTTGAAGCATAATAATAATAGCAAATTACGTAAATCTTTTTTTGATGCCTCCAAACAACCCATGTTTGGGGGCCTTGAAGTAGGTGGTCAAATTAATTAGAAACTCATAATCAAATTTCCCCCACAATTACCCTAAATGAACCAATCAAGGTAGAATCAAAATAACTGCATCTCTAACAAAACAAAAGCAATCCTGGTAAAATGAATTAGATGAAGACAAAGTGGTCAAATAAGAACACACGCATAGGTTTTGAAGGTGCCGAAAGCTTCTACCAATGGATGTAATCCACAAATCCATTGAAGAACCTATAAATTCTTATTCCAAAAACAAAAATAGATTTTTAAATAAGCAAGAGAGCAAAGTCCAAATTTCGTCTTCATCAATTGGGATCATGACTCCATGACATCAATAACATCAACATATGGATCAAGCTCAAGCAATAAATCGAAGCTCACGGCCCATATTACCTCTCTCATGCTCATGAAAAGCAGCTTCTCCAACAAAAGCCCATAATTACACAAAATGACAACAAAACCCAAGGTATGTCATCTCATTTTCGGCTTATGATCCAAGCTCATGAGTCTCGTTGGGGAAACTTTGGGAGTCGTGGTTTGGAGGGCCAATAGGTATGCTCAATAAAGCTCCAACGGTTTAAAGTTGATAAAAGAAACATGTTGCTTGGCATGTCTTCTCCAACTCCCTGAACTCTGACGAGTCCGTTTGTAGCAGGTAACATATGGTAAGCATCTCTTATCACATAACACTTAAGATGATAAAACTCCCCATTGCTCTTTTCCTAAAACTTAATATTCATCATATGACAAATACTCAATATCTCCAAACATCTAAATGCTGAGAAAATAACTATTCATTCAACCTCCAATTGTTCCTATACAAATTTAGAAACTTCATTATATTATTCTACATGAATCTTATTACTACTTTTAGCTAAAATCCAACTCAAACACATGGCCTAATCTGATTAGTTATCTTTAACCTCCAAATATATAAAATATTCATGATATCTCCAATACCTACCTGAGGTCTGCTACAATTAGACCAAATATTTTTCTGCCAACTGCTAGAGCAGAGCAGTAAATGCTCTTCTTGCTCACCAAGACTAAGTCACAACACAATGAAACCTTAACTAAATCTCTAAAACTTCATTAACTATCAACCAATTATTCTATTACTTACTAAAAATGTGTTGTAATCAAATCTTAGACCAAAAATACAAACACCCAAAAAAAGGAAACATTTCCAACAGAACACTAGCAGTATGTTCAACACTTGACACGTGGCTAGAAGTGACATCATCAGCCATTTAATGCTGAAATCCCAGCAGCCTAACATCTGACCTCATCTACTTCTGCCCCAAGCAACAGCTGTCTTATGACAGTTGTGATAGCTTTTCTTGGTAGCTGGGACAACTTTTTTAGAAAAGTTGTAACAATTGACCCAACAGCCTTAACATTATAATTTTTTTCTTATTTTGGCTAAAAACCAAAACCAACTAAAGTAACTATCTTTTTCTTGCTAAAATACTTTCCTTTTCTGCTACTCTTTCCCCAGCACCTATTACCCAAAATAGCAAGAACACCTTAAATCTAAACATATCATTTTTGGCCAAATCTTAAGATGGATTTTCTGAAGATTCATTGTTGATTGGGACAGATTTTGGCTGAGATTATTTGCTAAAACCCCCCCTTAAACTCAACTATAAATAGAACCCCTCATCAACACACCAAGAGAGACCAAGATGGAGAAGAACAACTCTCTCATAAATTTCTCTATTTTCTCCCCCTCTAATTATCTTCTTGGGCTACAAATGAAGTTTTGAGCTTCTGAGTTTTTAGTTCCCAAATTAGGAACTAAACTCTTCACCCCTTAGCTCATAAATACCCTTCATAAGCCGTCATACAACCTCCAGCAAAAAATCCCAGTAGCTTTGCTAAACACACTACAACACCATTACTATCTTATACTCATTCTCTCACTCTCCGTATTTAGAACATATATCTATCTTACTACTCCTATCTCCAAATACCTAAACACATCTCCATACTCATCTCTTACAAAATCTTTCCTCTTGGAAAGCAATCTCTACAACTTCTCCAGTAGTTATAATCTCATATTTTTACTATCTTTAACCTTCATATCTCTAAACATCTCTTTCTCCATTTCTCTTACACAATCCCATACACACTTACTACACCATTACATATAACACACCACAACTCTTCTAAGCTCCACTCTCATACTTTCTCACTCTGAAATTCTACTATTTTACTGCCCATAAACACGTCTCAATACTCTTTTCTACCTCTCTTATAAAAGCCCTTCTCATGGAAGGCTTAAACTTCTAATACTAAAGCCCTTCTCCTAAAAGGCACCGAGATCTCATATCAAAACCCTTCTCATGGAAGGCACAAATCTATCTTACATAAAGCCCTTATCTTAGAAGGCACAAATATTTCATACAAAAGCCCTTCTGATGGAAGCCAACACTATTCATAACTTCACAACAACTAAAAGAGCATTGTTAAGGGGAAACTCATTTAAGTGCGTGATAAAAGGAACAACCTCAACTAGCCTTTATACACAGTTAGACATACTCTCTCCCCCTCTAGTTGCACCCATTTTTCCCCTTCAATCTTGAATTTATCAGGGCAAATTGCCTCTCTACTGCTAGAGTCATTCTGCTAGAATGCTATCAACTCACTGATGCTGTACAATTGGAGCTACAAACCATACAAAGATAAGTAACTTTGCTTCAATATTTCTAAATTTACATCATTGAGCACATGATTACTTCAGCTTTAAATACATATTACTTCATTTCAACTACGATTATAACTATTAATCAAAGCTATTATGTCAAACACATATTACATTTGGCTTTAATGGTTTTGTAGGCTTAAAAGTATGCTGGTAGCCATTGGATCACGTGGCCTAATGTTCAGTTCCAAATACAACTCTCCAAACACAACCCAGGCCTAACAAGGTCACCCCTCTAGCGGACAACACGTAGCCGAGCACCAAAAAAAAGACCCCCGAACAATAGTCACAGAAATTTTCATCATATAACTATATCAATACAATTGGTTTACATATAATACATGACAAACAAATATCTAAATTTAATTGCAAGATTTAGAACAGTAAGACCCATCATTGAAGGTTGAAAATTTGGCAATCATTAAAGCATGTCCAACCAAATTCAATTTCCAATCTAACATTATTCAACACTTGCACCACTTATAAATGTGTATTGACAGTTGTTCAAAATAATTCTTTCCAAACAGTTCTTTTATACAGATACGTTCTATGCCTTTTACACCAATAACAGTAACAACAAAGACTCAATATCCCTTTTACATTATCACAAAATAAATTATATCTGTAATATATCAACAGGGTTGCATTCAGGGTTTGTGGAGTAATATTTTATGGAGCTAAAAGCCAAATTCAATAACATACCTTTCTTAAGAAGAAGCTTCTCAAATAGACTATGAATAAAGAAACAAAAAACCCTTATTTTGATCGCAGCCTTAGTCCTCAAATTTCCTTTGCATTGTTTGTGAAATAAAAGTAGCAACTCCACTCAATCAAAATGTATTTGGATCTATCAGAGAGAGTATGAATTGCTGAAACTATCGCTGGAGAAGGGGAAGCCTGGCTATTATGTAAGTTGAGTCATATTTTATGGAAGTGGAGTATTAAACAATGTAAGGTTTTCTGCGTTGGATTAGTAGTAAGGTTTTGTTTCTGTTTTTTTTTTTTTTTTTTTTTTTTTTTTTTTTTTTTGAGGAAATAGTGTGTTATGTAGTTAAAAAAAAATTAAAAACTTTTGTTTTTTTTTAAAATGAGTTGGAAAATTGTAAGGCCTCCAAAGTTGATGCGGCAAGATTTAAAGAGGTAAGATGTGGGAGAAGAAAAGTCAAAATATAAAAAATAGGACATGATGAGGGAAGTTATAAGGTAAAGTAAATAGTAGTATGGATCTAAAAAGGCAAAGACAGAGGGAAAAATTGGAGGAAGAGAATAAGAGTTCTTTTTTTAACAATTAATTGAAATTAGAAAGAAGAAAACGAAAATTTGAAATAAATTTGGATAGTTGAATGTAGCCAAACATTTGCATCTAATGAATAGTAACGTTTGTAATAAATAGTCAAACATTTGCATATATCTACTAAATAGATAATGAATTTTTCAATTTTATCAATTCTTGAAATTAGAAAGAAGAAAATGAAAATTTAAAATTAATTTGGGTAGCTGAATAATCAAACATTTGCATTTAAAAAATATGAATAGTAACATGTTAAATACTAATGGAGTGCATGAACAGGTTTGTCCATGAACTATATTTAATTATTTTATATAAAAATATAAAAATCATAAAGGAAAAAAAATATATTTTTAAAGAGTATGACGTGGCTGATGAGGTGGCTCAACAGGAGTATAGCAGTATTAAATTCTACGTCTCAGCTTTTAGATATATATATAGATATAGATTATATGATTTGTGTATATGTTCATGGTAATGTTAGTGTTTATGTTTGGGTGTATGTGTGCATGTGGCTTCTATCTTTGGCATTGACCGTTCTTTTAAATTGGAGGCCGAAAGATCACCTATATCACCATTACTTTGAAAATTTTGGACAACATAAGTACTTTAAAGATGCATTCAAGAGAGGCATATTCGATATATTGTTCTCAAAGAATTCTATTCATTATTCCAACAACGATCCCAAGAATCATCTCAATAACAAATTTCATTGATCTTGTTACACAAATAAATAAATGAAGTTATTTCATCTATGTCTAAAACCTTTATAATCATACTTTCATTCATTTAGCTTTTAAATTATTTTGGATTTTTCTTTTCAATGGTTTGATTCTAATAATTCAATATATCGTAATGTCATTCAGACTTTTTTATTAAACATGTACTCTTTTTTAAAATTTATTTTGAAGAAGCTCCTTGCTTGTCTGCTGACTTCAACTGCAGTTAAAGAAAGTACTGATATTCCGCTAGATGATGCTTTCTCCTTTCATTAGACACTTATTAATTGCTTTCCCAATTTACTTAAGATTTTATATATTTATTTTCCTTAAAAAAAAGGTTTTGTTAGTTTTTTTTTTTTTTTTTTTTTTTGAGAATTAGGTTTTTGTTGGCTAAAATACTAACCTCTTTCACCAATATATTAATAATATTTTTACTTATAACTTAGAGGAAAAAAAAGAGTAAATGAAAAGTAATATTTTCAAATCAAGAATGAAAATCACAAAATGCAATAACTTTTTAATTACATTTCAAAATCGTTAAATTTTTTCTTAATGATTTTTTGTATATAAAAATTTAATTTGAGTTATTAACATATATATATATATATGTATATATTCATTTAGTTTTTTTCTATAATTATAATTCTTGAATATAGTGTGTTCGTTGCATATATTTATATTTATGTTTACGTTTAATGTTGGCAGTAGTGGAACTTCAAAGATGTGTTCAAGATTTATATTTGATGCTCTCTTCTCAAAGGATTTCCTAGTAATCTCCTAGTAATGGTACTAATTAACTAGGATTCAACTTAACAACTACTTTCATTTACCATTGACAAAGTAGGATAGTAAATGACCAAATATGACTTGTAAGGAGTTCAAACAAAGTGGGTTCCCCCCAATATCCAATCAAAACGTCAGAAATGTAGATTTGGAATATTAATGTCATCAACCTCACTCCTGTGAGAATTTGTGGCCTTTCATCCAATTTGTATTAAGGTCTTTAAATAATACAAATTTTATTTTATGAGAGTTATATAACGTTGGGCATTATGAATCTATTTATGCACAATCTATAACAAGAATTTTTTGTGATTTAGGTATGAGAATGAGATATTAATAAGAAAGATCTAAATCACAGTTCCTTGTAAGTATACAAACCTTAATTTGTAGTTGATGATGAAATTGAGCAATTTATCAGATAAGATTATAACAAATCAATTACGATGATTTTTTGATTGTGTGTTGATTTTTTTTTTTACAAGATAAAATTTTTACTCTAGCCTAATCTAAGTGTATATGTGTGTGAAACTCTCTCTTGGAGACTTGAACTGCAGCTTTTGTCCCTTTCACACCTCACAAGCAGTTATACTTGTGGAGTGACTATCACACCAAAGGTGCACGGTGGTGTTGTGTTTGTGTGTGTGTGGGGGGGGGGGGGGTAATTACATTCCCCTCTCTTAAAGTTTGGGGGAATGACACTCCACCCCAAATTTGAAGGGAAAAAAACACTCTCCTCCCTTGAAATTTGAAGAAATTAACACTTTCCTCCCTTTTTGTTAATATTAATAATGAAATATTCAAAAATTTTGTAAGAATCTCATTAAAAAAATTTAATCATGGTTCGTAAAAAACTAACTGATAAATTTAGAATAAAATGCAAAATTTATCAAGCACCAAAAAACACTTGCATTGAAAAATTTCATCATAACCCGTTGAAAAATGAAGAAAAACAAGAAAGAAAGCAGAATTCACACTTACTATTTTAAATTACACTTTACTTAAAATTTAAAATAATGAAGTTTAATTATGAAATAAGATAATTTTAGACATGTGCCTTTAGGCAAATGGCAGGTTAGTACAAAACATTTTAGATGTTAATTTAACAAAGTTTGGTCATTCGAATGTTAAGGATGCGAAAGTGTTTTTTTTTTTTTCATTTAAATTCGAGGTGGAGTGTCATTTCTCTAAACCTCTAGAGAGAGGAGTGTAATTCTCTCTCTCTCTCTCTCTCTCTCTCTCTCTCTCTCTCTCTCTCTCTCTATATATATATATATATATTATGTCACGTGTGTGCTAATACTTATTTTGTGTTTTAATATTTGGGAAATAATTAAGGTTCAAGTAAGAGTCTAATATATCATTTTTCAACTTCTGTGACGTGGTACACTACATCATTGATGTAGAAGCTATGGCAGCTATTAAAGCACTTTTTTTTGCTTGTGAACTCAGTCTCTCCTCGATTATCCTTAAGGGAGATTCTGAAATGATAATCAAAACTTTTAAAAGTGAAGAGGAGTCATTTGCCTCTTTTGGTCACCTGTATGCTTCTATCAAATCTATTATAAATGCCTTCAACAATATTTCTTTTTCTCACACACATAGATTAGGCAATTTGGTAGCTCACAACCAAATTAAATATGCAATACATTTTAGAGGTTTATCAGTGTGGATGGAGGATATTTCTCCACACCTTAATGACGTTCTTGTTGATCATGACTAAGTTTATAATGAAAGTACAAGGTTTTCTTCTAAAAAAAAAAGTAGGATTCTAATAAATGATAAAAAGAAAAGAAAAGTAAGTGTCTGAAAGTAGTGACATTATTTGTGGTGTATGATATTTGTGCTTTGAATCTCATCCCTTTCCTTTCTCCACTATCTATCTATCAAAAAAAGAAAAAAGAAAAAGAAAAAGAAAGGAGAATAATTAATTTGAATAAATGGATTGAGTAAATTGATAAATATTTAATTATTTTCACTAATTTAAGTTTACAATTATCTTTTAATATTTTTTTTTTTGAGAATGATCTTTTAATATTGTTGATTTTGTGCAATATATCTACTTTTATTTTTGGTGATTTTGTTTCAATTATTGCCAAAGCAACTTTTTTTTTTGAGAGAGATTGCCAAAGCAACCTGATTTGAATAACAATGTCATATCCCAAATTTAATGTTTCCTATACAAATCTTTAAAAATTCATTATGAAAAATTCATTATTCATAAATAATGAGTGCAATACCAATAAATAATTAATAAAAATAAATTCACACACACAATAAATGACACATCACGATCCTATTGGTTCAAGGCTAACACTAATGGTAAGCATGTACACACATAATTAATTATTATTACTGAACAAACCCTTAATTTTTGTCAAAATTAATTCTTAATTTGAATTAAATTAAAACTAATTAAGGCTCCATAACGTTTGACTATGATTAATTAGGCAGAAAATTGAAAAAAAATTCAGAATTAATTGCAATTCAAAACTTAAGGAAGTTGATAGGTTGTCACAGGGTAGTCTAGAAGATCACTTTCACCAATGCTTAGAGATAGCTGACCAAAACCTTCCACTTCCGGTGGTGCTTGCTCACCACTCCTACTAACTCCAAATTCAATGCATCTACCCCTCCAGAACCTTCCCCCTCCACTAAAAATAAAGGAGAAATCCTCATTCCAAAGCACCCCACTCCCCTAAGACTCTAGAGGAAGAAAGAAAGAAAGGCGCCTATGGTGGTTCAATCCACCTGGCCTTAAATCACTAGAAAGGAATACATCAATCCTTCTAGTCTCAGGTTTGTAGCCCGGTAATTGTTTCTTCACTTCTCAAAGGTTCTAAAAGAGACCCTATAATTCTCTCTTAGGGTTTTAGAAGAAGTAATAAACAAAGGCACTATGTGGTTCATCTTCTTGGTTGGATCATGCTGGGGCAAACATCGTTCCTCTTGGTCTCAAGTTTGCATCTTAGTCTCAGGTTTATATGAACGTTTTTTTTTTTAATGTGATAATAGAAAATTCTATCAGATTATGTAATCAACACCAACGCCTTACGTCTCACATGATCATATCAAATGCACATTTGCTTCAAGAGTTATAGCTTATTTTGCAAGATTTGCACACTTGATCTTTGTTTTCTATCTTTTACTAAAAATAGAAATAATAATAAATTAAGAATTTATGTTTATCTAAAAAATTGATAAACCAGGAGAAATATAATTAGAATAAATAAATGATGAATAATATATTACTAATAAGTATATGATAATGAAAATTTTATGTACAATTATTGTAAAACAAAGAAGAAGAAATTGATATAAACAAAACATAGGGCATGTTTTAGTAAATTAATCACTTATTGTTCCTTCCTTTCTATTCTCTTATCCTTATTTTGAGTTGAAGCAAGAACTCCACAAGGAAAAGCTTCCCATCAAATCTCAACCTAGGTAATTCAGCAGGTTGAAGCAAACCATCTACCATTCCACCAAAAACATACAAGTAACGCTCGGAATGATCTGCACAGGCTTGATGAAATTACTGACAATTAGGTTTATAACCACTTGCCTTCAACCTTTTCCAAATTTTTACCAATATTTCCTTGGAGTTCTGTGTGGTTGGCCGCACGCTAATGGAAGGGATTGCACGAATATCTAACACACAGAAGTCTTTCTTGTGTCTATATGAATCTTCCCCACCATATATAAGCAACCGGCCTCGTAAAATCAGTGTAACTGAGTGACCGACTCCTGGAAGGGAAACTCCTCCGGGTATATTTGGTAATTCATATAGTATTTGCACCCATTTTAGAATACCCTCATAGACATATCCATGAGCCAAACTGTTAGGTTCTAAAGACTAGGATCTAATGTATTCAGAACTTCATTTTGTATGTTGGCAAACCATGATCAAAACAATGTTGAGTCGTGTGTTAGACTTGCTCAAAGTATGGGGTTTATTGTAAAGTTGGAATCGAGTTTTTATGCAGAATTACTTGTAACTTTCTGTGAGACTCGATCGATCGAAAATTAGACTCGATCGATCGAAAATCGCACAGAACGTTTTTCTGCAGAATTTTCCAACTCAGCCCAAGCCCGTTTTAATGTATAGGGTTTTATGTTTGTCCTAAGTATAAAAGGGAAAACCCTAGCCACGTTTTCAGTGTTCTGTAGAGTTCTGTTTTGCTGTGTTTTGTGAATCTCTCTGTGAGATCTAGAGGTGTTTACCTTCACATACACTTAGGGTTTACAAACTTGAGATTTATGTCAAGAGTTGTGTAGATCGTTACAGTTGCAGAATCAAAGAGCACAAAGATATACAAGCAGGTGCGCTTGTGGATTTGCTAAAGAATTCCGGAAAGAAGGAGTCCGTGGATCTCGGAGCTATCATGGGGTCATGGTAGTAAGTTTCCTACAGGCAGGTAGCAATATGACGTTAGTGGTCTAAGTCTATTGTGTAAACTTCAATTCTTTCATAGTGGATTCAGTTTACCTTGAGGATAGCTAGGTCAAATCCTCCCCAGGTTTTTACCGGTGTGGTTTCCTGGGTCATCATATCTTTGTGTTGATTATTTTCCGCTGCTTTATTGTTTTTATATTTATTTGTGTTAACCTAGTTTAATTAAATTACCTAAGTTAATCACTTGGCTAATTCACTAGGTTAATCTGTTGGGTTTAAGGGGTCTAAACGAACTTACAAGTGGTATCAGAGCGGGTAGCTTTTGTGTTTGATCTTTTGATCTTTGAGCTGATCCTTGACCCCTGTTGTCATGGAACACGGACACTCTCTAGTTGTTCCTCCTCATTTTGATGGAAACAACTATGCCTATTGGAAAGTAAGGATGAAAGCATTCCTAAAATCCATTGATGAGAGGGTGTGGAATTCCGTTGAATACGGATGGGAGAAGCCCACTACTCCTGTGAGTGAGTGGCAAACTTCTCAGAAGGAGGCAGCCGCTTTTAATAGCAAAGCAATGAATGCTATTTTTAATGCTGTTTCCATGGAGGAATTTAAGAGAATCTCTAATGTTGAGGTTGCTCATACTGCTTGGAATATCCTCCAGACTGTGCATGAAGGCACAAAGGCAGTTAAGATAAATAAGTTGCAGCAATTAACTTCTAGATTTGAAAGCATAAGAATGAATGATGATGAATCTTTTGATGAGTTCTATGCTAAGTTGAATGATATTGTTAATTCTGCATATAATTTGGGTGAAATCTATGATCAACCTAAAATTGTTAGGAAGATTCTTAGATCTTTGACTGAAGATTTTAGACCCAAAGTGACTGCCATTACTGAGAGTAAGGATGTGGACTCCATCCCTGTTGATGAACTTGTAGGATCTCTTCAGTCCTATGAGTTAGACCTCCCTAAAACTAACAAATCCAAATCAATGGCTGTTAAGTCTGTTGATGATGTTGAGGATGGTGGATTTGATGATGATCTCTCTGCTACAGAGATTGCCTATCTTGCCAAGAACTTTAGAAACTTTCTGAGAAATAGTAATAGAAGGGCAAGAGGCAAGAACACTGTTGAACCTAGAAATTTTAGGAAGAATGAACCCACTAAGGTTAATAACTTTGAAAAACCTAAGGAAAAAGTAGGTCAATCTTCTAATAATTCTTTGGGACAACAATGTTATGGTTGTCAAGGGTATGGTCATTTAAAGTCTGAATGTCCTACTTATTTGAGGTCTAAGGGTAAAGCTATGGCTGTAACTCTTAGTGATGACGAAGTTTCCGACAATGAATCCGCAAGTGATGAGGATGGAAACTTTATTGCTTTCACTGCTACCACGGTAGTCAATGAAAGCTTGTCTGTTGAAGAGAACCCTTCTGATGGGGAACTCTCTGAGGATGCAGATCTTCAGGAAGCCTACAATAAACTTTGCAAAGTTGCTGCAAAGGATGCTATGAATGTTGAGTTAGGCTTGAAGAAAATCGCATCTCTTGATCTTGAAAAGAAAAATTTACTTGTTAAATTATTTGATGCAAATGAGCTTTTGAATAATGTGAAAACTGAGAACATGCTCTTGCTTGAGAAAGTTAAATGTTTGGAACATGATTTGTCTGTTGCTAGAGAACAAACTAATAGGTCTGCAAGCTCCAAACTTGATCACATGCTGAGTATTCAAAAGTCTCCTTCTGATAAATCTGGTTTAGGTTATGAGGAAAGTATTTCTGTACTTGAACCTTCTTCCACTAAATTTGTTCCTTCTTCTGAACCTCCTAAGAGTGAGATTGTCAAACCCGTGGTGAGTGAACCTGTCAAGCCTTTGAATGTTACTCCACCTAGAAAAATTAGGGTTGATCTTCATGCTTCTCATTCTAGAGCTTCTACTTTGACTAAGGGCAAATTGCATGATAAGCCTGCATGGGTTTGTCATTTTTGTGGAAAACCTGGACACATACGTCCAAATTGTTTTAAGTTGCAAGCTGCGAAGCGAGCAAATAAAACTACAGTACCTGTGCCTCAAGCACGTGATCCTATGGTACTGATTGGTGAATTGGTAAAGGCGTTAAATCTTTTTTCCAATCCTGGAGTTGCTCAGAATTCGAATATGAATCATAACTCCAATGTAAGAGTTGCATCTAAGAAGTCTTGGATGCAAAAAGGCTCAACCTAAATGAGTCTGTCTGACATGGTCCTTGTGCTTTATTGCTATATCTTTTGTGACCTCTGTTTCTAGGATTTGCATTGCATTGCATTCATGCATTTCATTCTAGGTTGTTTTTTTTGTTATATAAAAAAAAAAAAAAAAAAAAAATTTTTTTTTGCAAATTGTGTTTTGCTATTTTTCCTTGAATTTGAAGACAAGGTTGGTCTATCAATTATTGCTTAACATGTTTATGTACCTTGTTTAGCTTTGATGCACTTATTTATTGCACTTTACTAGCTAAAGTCTTGTTGTGCATGTTGTGTGGGAAGATGCTATATTTGTTGATCACATGATCTTGACTAGTCGAGATTTTGGCTATTTCTGGTGAAATCTCAAAAGATTTTGGCCGATTTTCATGGTTTTTTCACCGGTTTTTCTCTATTTTCTAGATCTTGACTCCAACCGAACTCGACTGCCGCTCGCTGATGTTCCAGCCCGTCTGAACCGATCATCCTCTCAGTCGGCGACGGGTTGAAAGTTTGTCCATCCGATCTGGTCAAGTCGGTTCTGGGTTAGGCACAAACCCGACCCGGACCGACCCGTGGACAGGCCTACCCATGTTGCTAATGTGGTTGGCATGTACTGATTTAATTTTTTTTAATGATATTTATGGTTGATTTTCACATTTTCTATTATAACTATTGAATTATTAAAAATAATTTAAAAACTAATCTTGCAATAATTGTGTTGATTTTTTTTTTTATAAAATAAAAATTCTCTCTTAAAGACTTGAACTGCAGCCCTTGTCCCTTCCACACCCCAGAAGTAGTTATATTTGTGGAATGACCTTTGCGCCAAGGGTGCACGGTGGTTTTGTGTGTGTGTGAGGGGGGGGGGGGGTAATTTCATTCCCCTCTCTTAAGGTTTGAGAGAATGACACTCCACCCCAAATCTGAAGGGAAAAAACACTCTCCTCCCTTGAAGTTTGAAGAAATTAACACTCTCCTCCCTTTATGTTTATATTAATAAGGAAATATTCTAAATTTTTATAAGAATCTCTTTAAAAAAATTAATCATAGTTAGTATAAAATAATCGTTAAATTTAGAATAAAATGAAAAATTTATAAAGTAAAAAAACACTTGCAATGGAAAATTTCATCAAAACCTGTTGAGAAAAGAAGAAAAAAAAAAAAAGAAAGAAAGAAAGAAAGCAAAATTCACACTTACTATTTTAAATTACACTTTAATTAGAATTTAAAGGAATGATTTTTAATTATGAAATAAGATAATCTAAGACATGTGCCTTTGGGCAAAGCGTAGGTTAGTACAAAATTATTTAAATATTAATTTAACAAAGTTAGTCATTCGAATGTTAAGGGGGAAAAGTATGTTTTTTTTTCCCCCTTTAAGTTTGGGTTGGAGTGTCATTTCTATAAACCTCAAAGAGGAGTATATAATTACCCATATATATATATATAATATATAAAAAATGATTCCTCTCTTTCAACTGGACTTTTATGTAATACAAAAATATCCTCATTAATGAGGGGTAACTTCATTTAGAAAATGGGGTCATAAATGTCGAATAACAAAATTCATTTTGAATTCAATAAGAGAACTCGTAAAATTTAGAATTTTTTCTCTTCATGTTCAAAAAAGAAATTATAGTTATTGTTTATTTCTAAATAAAAAAATATATTTCTAAATTATAATAGATGTAAATTAATAACCTTTACTAAAAAAAAAAAAAAAAAATAGAAAAGCCTCTCATGCGCATGCTCAGTGACTAGTGTATGTATATAAATATATATTATGTCACGTGTGTGCTAATACTTATTTTGTGTTTTAATATTTGGGAAATAATTAAGGTACAAGTAAGAGTCTAATATATCATTTTTCAACTTCTGTGAATGGTACACTACATCATTGAAGAAGGAAAATATTTGGAAATTTTTGCTATGTTGGTGTGGACTATTTGGTATTGAGAAAACTAGATCAAAACTAGCAACAAGGATTACCCCATCTCGCAGGTTATCCCCTTATTCTAACTAAGTCCTAGTTGATTTCCATTGAGAACTTCTTGTATCCATGGCCAAGGCCTCTACACAACATTCCTCTTGGGTTTAGTGGTATTCTCCTTCAATTTCTTCTCTCAAGGTCAATTTTGATGGAGTGGTTTTAAGAGATTCAGGTGAGGTAGGTCTGGGGTGGTTGTTCGCAACCATCGGGGGTTGGTTATAGCATCTTAATCATAAAAAGTCACTCTTCTTCCCTCAACAGATGATGTAGAAGCTATGGCAGCTATTAAAGTACTCTTTTTTGCTCGTGAACTTAGTTTCTCATCAATTATCCTTAAGGGAGATTCTGAATGGTTATCAAAACTTTTAAAAGTGAAGAAGAGTCATTTGCCTCCTTTGATCACTGGTATGCTTTTATCAAATCCACTATAAATGTCTTTAACTCTATTTCTTTCTCTCACACATGTAGATTAGGCAATTTGGTAGCTCACAACCTAACTAAATATACAAAACATTTTCGAAGTTTATTAGTGTGGATGAAAGATGTTCCTCCACACCTTCATGTTGTACTTCTTGTCGATCGTGACTAAGTTTTTAATGAAAGTACGAGGTTTTCTTCTAAAAAAAAAGTAGGAGTCTAACAATGATAAAAAGAAAAGAGAAGAAAAGAAAAGTAAGTGTCTAAAAGTAGTGAAATTATTTGTGGTGTTTGATATTTGTGCTTTGAATCTCATCCCTTCCCTTTCTCCACTATCTATCTATCAAAAAAAAAAAAAAAAAAAGAATGAAAGAAAGAAAGGCGAATAATTAATTCGAATAAATGGCTTGAGTAAATTGATAAATATTTAATTATTTTCACTAATTTAAGTTTACAGTTATCTTTTAATATTGATTTTTTTTTGAGAATGATCTTTTAATATTGTTGATTTTGTGCAATTAAATCTACTTTTTTTTTGGGTGATTTTGTTTCATTTGTTGCCAAAGCAACTTGATTTGAATAACAATGTCATATTCCAAATGAAATGTTTCCTATACAAATCTTTAAAAATTCATTATGAAAAATTCATTATTTATAAATAAAGAGCGCATTGCCTATAAATAATTAATACAAATAAATTCACACACACACACGCGCGCGCGCGCGCACACACACACACACACACACACACACACACATAATAAATGACATGTCACGATCCTATTGGTTCAAGGCTAACACTAATGGTAAGCACGTACACACATAAATAATTATATTATTATTGAACAAACCCTTAATTTTTGTCGAAATTAATTCTTAAATTGAATTAAATTAAAACTAATTGAGGCTCCATAATGTTTGATTATGATCAATTAGTTAGAAAATTGAAAAAAATTCAGAGTGTTTATGATATGTTCTTCACATGTTTATATCCTATGGTTCTATTAAAAATAATGTGGAACATTTTTTTAGCTTTATCACATGGCACACAAACCATACTTTAATTTTCAATTCATCCAAAATGATTATATGCTACTTTACTATGCACACACAAACACTTATTTCAACCTTGAATAGCATGCTCCTGAATGTTTATATTAGGTTGATTACTTGGATGAAATGATATGGCCATTGCCCTACATAGTCTAGAAAACCAATTTCATTAGGCAAGGTGGGTGCTTAATTCCTTCTCACGTTGTTACTTAGACTCCAAACTTAATTTATTTTGTGCAACTTCATCTTGAGATTGGTTTATATGAATGTTTCTTTTGATGTGATAATAAAAAATTCTATCGGATTATGTAATCAACACCAAAGCCTTACATCTCACATGATCATATCAAATGCACATTTGCTTCAAGAGTTATAGCTTATTTTGCTAGATTTGCACAATTGACCTTTGTTTTCTATCTTTCACTAAAAATAGAAATAATAAAAAATTAAGCATGTATGTTTATCTAAAAAATTGATAAACCAGGAGAAATATAATTAGAAAAAATAAATGATGAATACTTTAGTATTAATAAGTATAAGATAATGAAAATTTTTATCTACAATTAACTTATTGTAAAACAAAGAAGAAGAAGTTGATATAAACAAAACATAGATTGCATGTTTTAGTAAATCACTTATTGTTACTTTATTAAAAAAAAAAGTTGATAAAAACAAATAAACTGTGGTTTTTATTTAAAAAATTGCTACAATTTGCTTTTATTTAAAATGCCTATTGTGACTTTATCTAGCCTGTGTTGCAATTTGGTGTAATACGTTACCTGGCACAACCATGACTTTTAAGTCTAACTTTTATTATATAATATATGATTTGTGTATATGTTCATGGTAATCTTAATGTTTATGTTTGGGTTTATGTATGCATGTGGCTTCTATCTTTGGCATTGACCTTTCTTTTAATTGGAGGCAAAAAGATCACCTATATAACCATCACTTTGAGAATGTTGGGCAACATAAGTACTTTCAAGAAGCATTCAAGAGAGGCATATTCGATATATTGTTCTCAAAGATTTCTATTCATTATTCAAGCGACGATCCCAAGAATCATCTCAACAACAAATTTCATTGATCTTGTTACACAAATAAATAAATGAAGTCTTTTCATCTATGTCTAAAACCTTTATAATCATACTTTCATCCATTTAGCTTTTAAATTATTTCGGAATTCTTTTTTCAATGGTTTGCATTCTAATAATTTAGTATATTGTAATGTCATTTAGACTATTTTATTAATTGCGTATTCATCTTTTGAATTTATTTTGGAAAAGCTACTTGCTTTTGGTGTCTCGCTAAAGTAAGTTTTCTCCTTTCATTCGTCACCTATTAACTGCTTTTCCAATTTATTTAGGACTTTATATATTCATTTTCCCTTTTAAAAAAAGGTTTTTGTTAGCTTTTTTTTTTTTTTTTGAGAATCAGGTTTTTGTTACTAACCTTTCAAACCAATATATTAATAATATTTTTACTTATAATTTAGAGGAAAAAAAAAGAGTAAATAAGAAGTAATATTTTTAAATCAAAGATAAAAATTACAAAATGAAATAACTTTTTAATTACATTTCAAAATCATTAACTTTTTTCTTCTTAAAGATTTTTTGTATATAAAAATTTAATTAATATTATTAACATATATATATATATATATTCATTTAGTTGTATTTTTTTTTCTATATAATTATAATTCTTGAATGTAGTGTGTTGGATGCATATATTTATGTTTAGTGTGTTTTTGTGATTGTTTACGTTTAATGTTGGCAGTGGAAGAACTTCAAAGATGTGTTCAAGATTTATATTCGATGCACTCTTCTCAAAGGATTTCCTACAAATCTCCTAGTAACAGTCCTAATTAACCAGGATTCGACTTAACAACTATTTTCATTTACCATTGACAAAGTAGGTTAGTAAATGATCAAACATGACTTGTAAATAGTTCAAAACAAAGTGGGTTCCCCCCAATTTCCAATCAAAACATTGGAAATGTAGATTTGGAATATTATTGTCATCAACCTCACTCTAGTGAGAATTTGTGGCCTTTAATCCAATTTGTATTAAAATTTTTAAATAATACAAATTTTATTTTATGAGAATTATATAAACATTGGACATTATGAAACTATTTTATGCACAATCTATAAGAGGAATTGTTTGTGATTTAGGTATGAGAATGAGATCTTAATAAGAAATATCCAAATAACAGTTCCTTGTAAGCTCAAAAACCTTAATTTGTAGCTGGTGATGAAATTAAGCATTTTATTGGATAAGATTATAACATATCAATTATGATGATTTTTCTTGATCACTGAAGTGTCCTAAAATCCAATTTACATTACAGGCTCTTATTAGTAAATACTGTATAAATTCATCCATTAGAATAATAAGGTAAAAGAGGTCAAACTTGATGTAGCTTGAAGGGAGAGAGAGAATGTGCCTAGTCTTATGCAGCAGGGCTTTAACAAGGCTTCTTGATCAAAGCATGAATGCGTGATTAGGTAATGATCCTCATAATAAAGTAGTATTGAAATGGTGAAAAGGGTTTAGTGAGGCTCTATGGTTTCAATTTGAGGTGAAAAGACAGAAGAAAATACTAGTTTCATGGACTTTCAACTAGTGTTTTGATATCTTGATTTTGTTGTTTTATGTTTTATTTGATAGAAATGTTGCTAAGAATACACCAAAAGGACTTGCAACCAAGCACCAAGAAATTGGGTGTGGTTAGGTTGATAACAGTTCCAAGAACCCCAACCCAACCTGATCAGGTCACATGATCAATTAAGTTATGGGTTGATCTCAAATCCAGACCTTAATTTTGAATAGAGCACTAAAGGTTCTTTCTTATATATGTATGAGTTCATAAGATAAAAAAGTTGGATGTTCTTCATACACTGAATTTTTCTAAAGTACTTTTTTTTGAACCATACACCTGTAAGGTCTTCATCTACACCTCTCTTTCTCTATAATTACTTGGGAAAAAAAAAAAGTTGACATACTCCCTTAATAACTTGCCACAAAAGATCTGAGAAGGTTCCAAACCTAAGTTATTTAAGCCACTTAAGAGGATTTAAAATCACACATTTTCAAAATAAAGTTTTTAAAACCTCACTTTTCTTAAGTGCTATTTTTTCAAGTAGGTTATTTTAAGAAAATTGAAAAATAATCTATGCCAATCAAACACTCAAAAAGCTTGAATGAAGTAAATAGGACAGTTGAATTTACATTCTCTTATTGATATTGCATGACTTCTATTTGTACATTCTTTTGATTACTTTTGTTGTGTTTCCCAGTCCTTTTTTTGCCCTTCCTTTATTTGCAGATAATGAATAGAAAAGTTTATGATTAAGTCATATCCAAGATTTTCTTTAGGAGAACATTAGCCAAAGGCAACAAGGTGTTGCATCAGTTCAAATACATGGTTGGTTCTTTAATATCTCATAGCTTACTCTCGAAAACATTGCTGCAACACAGGCCCATTTATTCTGATAATGTCAATTCACAAAAGATAATAGGAATTTGCAAAGTACTCCATCTCATCTCCTTTCTTGCTATTCTCCTATATTTATTTAGAGCTGAAGCGCAAGCTCCACAAGGAAAAGCAAACGTATATGCTAAGGATTATCAAACTAAACCTTAGAAATCAAACAATGGCAAATAGAAAAATCCTGATCTTGATTTGATTGCCTAATTGTGGCAATCGGAGAAAGAGTGCTAAAGAAAGAGAGAGAGAGTATAAATTGTTGAAACTGTCACTAGAGTAGGAGAAGCTTGGCTATTATGTACATTGAGTCATATTTTTTGGAGGTGGAGAATTAAACAATGTATGGTTTTTTGCGTTCGATTAGTAGTAAGGTTTTGTTTCTGTTTTTCAAAGGTGGTGGTGGAGCATTGCATTGAATTAATAGCGTGTTATGTAGGTTTTTTTTTTTTTTTTTTTTTTTTTTTTTTTTTTTTGAGGAAATAGTGTGTTATGTAGTTAAAAAAAAAATAATTTAAAACTTACGTTTTTTTTAAAATGAGTTGGAAAATTGTAAGGCCTCCAAAGTTGATGCGGCATGATTTAAAGAGGTAAGACGTGGGAGAAGAAAAGTCAAAATATAAAAAAATAGGACATTATGAGGGAAGTTTAATGGTAAAGTAAATAGTAGTATGGATCCAAAAAGGCAAAGACATAGGGAAAAAATTAGAGGAAGAGAAGAAGAGCTTTTTCTTTAATAATTACTTGAAATTAGAAAGAAGAAAACGAAAATTTGAAATCAATTCGGGTAGTTGAATATAGCCAAACATTTGTATCTAATAAATAGTAACGTTTATAATGAATAGTCAAGCAATTTGCTTTTCTAAAATAAATTCGAAAGAAGAATACTAGTTAATAAAATAGTCTGAATATGAATAGTCAAGTAATTTGCTTTTCTAAAATAAATTCGAAAGAAGAATACTCAGTTAATAAAATAGTCTGAATTCAGACTATTTTATTAACTGAGTATTCTTCTTTCGAATTTATTTTAGAAAAGCAAATTGCTTGCTTGCTGACTTCAACGGCAATAGTAACCATATTATAAATATTTCATTAAAGGATGTTTTCCCCTTTCATTCGACAATTATTAATTGGTTTTTCAATTTACTTAGGATTTTATATATTTATTTTCCTTTTAAAAACAAGGTTTTGTTAGCTTTTTTTTTTTTTTTTTGAGGATCAGGTTTTTGTTAGCTAAAATATTAACATTTTACGCAAATATATTAAGAATATTTTACATATAAGTTAGAGGGAAAAAAGAGAGTAAATGAGAAGAAATATTTTTAAATCAAAAATAAAAATTACAAAATGAAATAACTTTTTAATTACATTTCAAGATCGATAAATTTTTTCTTCTTAATGATTTTTTTGTATATAAAAAATTAATTGGAGTTATTAACACACACACACACACACACACACACACACACACACATATATATATATATATATTCATTTAGTTTTTTTTCTATAATTATAAATCTTTAATATAATGTGTTGGATGCATATGTTAATGTTTATGTTTACGTCTAATGTTGGCAGTAGAAGAACTTCAAAGATGTGTTCAAGATTTATATTGGTTTAACTCTTCTCAATGGATTTCCTTGTAATCTCTTAGTTATGGTCCTAATTAACTAGGATTCAACTTAACTACTTTCATTTACCATTGACAAAGCAGGATAGTAAATGACCAAATATGACTTTTAAAGAGTTCAAAACAAAGTGGGTTCCCCCCAATTTCCAATCAAAACATCAGATATGTAGATTTGGAATATTAATGTCATCAACCTCACTCCTGTGAGAATTTGTAGCCTTTAATCCAATTTGTATTAAGATCTTTAAATAATACAAATTTTTTTTTATGAGAATTATATAACATTGGGCATAATGAATCTATTTATGCACAATCTACAAGAGAAATTGTTTGTGATTTAGGTATGAGAATGAGATATTAACAAGGAAGATCTAAATCACAGTTCCTTGTAAGCTCACAAACCTTAATTTGTAATTAGTGATGAAATTGAGCATTTTATCGGATAAGATTATAACATATCAATTATGATGATCTGTCTTGATCACCGAAGTGCCCTAAAATCCAACTTGCATTACAAACTTTAATTAGTAAATACCGTATAAATTATTCTATTAGAATAATAAGGTAAAAGAGGGAAAACTTGATGTAGGTTGAAGGGAGAGAGAGAATGTGCCTAGGCATATGCAATAGGGCTTTAACAAAGCTTCTTGATCAAAGCATGAAATGCATGATTAGGTAATGAACCTCATAATAAAGTAATATTGAAATGGTGAAGATAGTTTAGTGAAGCTCAATGGTTTCTGTTTGAAGTGAAAAGACAGAAGAAAATATAGTTTCATGGACTTTCAATTAGTGTTAGGATATCTTGATTTTGTTGTTTTACACTAAATTTTTCAAAAGTTGACATACTGAAAGTACTTTTCTTTGAACCATACACCTATAAGGTCTTCATCTACACCTCTCTTTCTTTGTAATTACTTGGGAAAAAAAAAGTTGACATACTCCCTTAATAACTGTCCACAAACGACCTGAGAAGGTTCCAAACCTAAGTTATTTAAAGCAATTTAAGAGGATTTAAAATCACACATTTTCAAAATATAGTTTTTAAAACCTCACTTTTCTTTAAGTACTATTTTTTCAAGCAGCTTATTTTAAGAAAATTGAAAAATAATCTATACCAAACAAACACTCAAAAAGCTAAAAAGAAGTAAACTAGACAATTGAATTTACATTCTCTTATTGATATTGCATGACTTCTATTTGTACATTCTTTTGATTACTTCTTTTGTGTTTTCCAGTCCTTTTTTTTTCCCCTTCCTTTATTTGCAGATAATGAATTGAAAAGTTTATGATTAAGTCATATCCAAGATTTTGTTTAGAAGAACATTAACTAAAGGCAAAAAGGTGTTGCATCAGTTCAAATACATGGTTGGTTCTTTAATATCTCATAGCTTACTCTCAAAAACATTGCTGCAACACAAGTCCATTTATTCTGATAATGTCAATTCACAAAAGATATAAGTACCAGCTTCTACTATATAAAAAATGCAACATAATAGGAATTTGCAAAGTAGTCCGTCTCATCTCCTTTCTTTCTATTCTCTTGTCCTTATTTAGAGCTGAAGCACAAGCTCCACAAGGAAAACCCCCCCATCAAATCTCAACCCAAATGATTTAGCAGGTTGAAGCAAACCATCTACCATTCCACCAAAAACATACAAGTAACGCCCGGAATGATCTACACAGGCTCAATGAAATGACCGACAATTAGGTTTATAACCACTTGCCTTCAACCTTTTCCACGTATTTACCAATATTTCCTTGGAGTTCTGTGTGGTTGGCTGCATGCTAATGGAAGGGATTGCACGAATATCTGACACCCAGAAGTCATCTTTCCTCTGTCTATATGAATCTTCCCCACCATATATAAGCAACCAGCCTTGTAAAATCAGTGTAACTGAGTGATCGACTCATGGAAGGGAAACTCTTCCGGGTATATTTGGTAATTCATATAGTATTTGTACCCATTTCAGAATACCTTTATAGACAAATCCTTGAGCCTTAAGCTTCTTTGAAAGTTAGGGAGTTAGTTAGCCAGTCCAACTAACTCTTGGCATCCCTGAACAAGTTTCTTGACTCTTCAAGATTCCTATCATCAGTGGGATCATTCCAATTGGTTTTTGAGTGTACATAATTAGAAGGTTACAGTGTTCTGTTATGGCTAAGTGAGGTCGTGGTCGAGGTGAAGGTGGAGGTGGAGGTCGTTCAAAAGCCTCTCATTCCTTGGTGGAGAACTGTGGAAACTTAGTAGGATTCTCTTCTTCTATACTTGGTGAGGAAGATGATTTTGTTGCTATAAATCATCAAGAGGAAGATGGAGTTGTTGCCATGATTGACGCTGAAGCGTCACTGGTTATTTCAGGAATTATGGCATCTCCGTCGGCTATTGTTTTGGGCCAAGATCAAATTGATGGGTCTCCCCCACAAATTGGGCATGTGCTTACTAGTGGGCTTCATTCTCCTTTTAACTTTTAGTCCAGCCCTAAGGCCAATAACGACTGGAGGTCTCTATTTTAGAATGAATCTAATAGCTCTTCTCAATTGCAATTTTTTGAGCCAAAAAGAATTGATGGGAAAGTTGTTGTTCAACCACCTAGGGAGGCGGGTATTGTTAGGGATGGCCATACCCATTAGGTAATGGATATCTAACCCTACCTGATCCAAATGTTCTGGGTAATACCCGATTCTTCATGGGTAGAGCTTAATCGGGTAGGGTATGGATATTACCCGAATTGTTTAGGTAGGGTATGGATATTATCCAAACCCGACCTGTATTTAAAAAAAAAAAAAAAAAACTAAACCTCTCTCACAGTCACTACACTCTCTTTGGCATTAAGATTAGAAGGGTTGCAATGGACAGTCTCAGTGGCGAGATGAGAGAGGCCATCACCTTGAGCATTTCCCATCAAATCCTCGAGCAATTTGAGCTTCTAGGCAACCCCGGGCATGTCTGAAGCTTGAACTTGGTAACCCAACACAGCTAAGAGCTCGCCCATGCCACCATCTTGTTGTACTTCCTGTTAAGTTCTAAGAGCTTAGAAAAATTGGCAAATCGTGAGCACACAAGAAAATACAAGCTGCAGAAAGAAGATTTTAGAATTTGCCTGGTTCGATCGATCGAAAGATAGGCTCGACCGATCGAAAGTCGTATTTGCAGAATTTTAAGTTGGCCCAAACAGCAGTTCTAGTCCATTAAGGATTAGGGTTTCAAATCTACTTCTCCCACTATATAAAGGAAACCCGAAGCAAGTTTTTTAGAGGGCTTTTTAGAGAGAAAAGAGTGTGCCTCTTTTGTATTTAGGGTTTTGTTCCTAAAATCTCTCTTATTACTTCTACCAGTGTTGTTCCTTGAAGAATCTCAAGATCCAGTATTGCTGAAGTTGCTGCCTTCTCTAGTCATCAAAGGTGCTGATGATCTAAACCTTCAAGGGTGGTCTTGGAGTCACAAACAGGAAATTTTGTGTTGCTAAACCTTTAAGTGGGATCTCAAAGTCACAAACGGTGGTGTTTGTGTTTTGCAAAGGTCAAGGAAAGAAGGAGTCCGTGGATCTCGGAGCTGTCACGTGGTCGTGGTAGTAAGTTTCCTACATGAGGTAGCAATAGGATGTTAGTGGTCTAAGTCGCTATTGTGTAAACTTCAATTCTTTCTAGTGGATTTGCTATTTTACCTTGAGGATAGGTAGGTTAAATCCTCCCTAAGTTTTTTACCGGTTTGGTTTTCCTGGGTCATCATATCTTTGTGTTCTTTATTTTTCCCCTGCTTTACTTGATATGATTGTTTTGTTTTAACCTAGATCCGAATAATAAACCTAAGTATTCACTTGGTTAATTAATTAGGTTAAACAATCTAAGTTTACAGTGGTCTAAACGAACTAACACTTCCTCTTCCTAACACATCTTGGCTTTTCCAGTACTTGAGTTGCCAATCACGGATGAGTCAGGCAAGGGTTGGAGACCTTGCCAATCAAAACCCTCGTCGATCTCGCTGACCTCGAAATCCGTTGACATCGCTCCATTCTCGTCGACCTCGAAATCATGGAAAATATGAGATAAGGGTTGTAGGAGAGAGAGAGAGAGAAAGAGAGAGAAGGGCAATCACTGTAATTTTGATGAGAGCCGGGGTTTTAACCACATCGTTAAGCCTTATCGTCATCATCATGACTTAGCTTTTCTCTATCACTCTGTTTGTTTCTTGAGAAACTGTGGAAAAAAAAAAAAAAAAACAAATATGAACAAAAACGGTGCGGTAGTGAAGAGAGAGAAAGTGAGAATTTAAGGATAAAAAGACAAAAATGGGATTAACGAAGAAGTTTCTGTATTTGGATTTATTTAAAAAAAATAATAAATGGGTTTCGGGTTTCAGGTAGGGTATGGATATCCATGGATAATATATTCGGATAAGATTCGGGTATGGATAGTAATGGATATTAATATTCGGGTATTCATGGGCAAACTTTTCAGGTAGGGTATGAGTATTCCCAATCCATACCCTACCTGTGGCCATCCCTAGGTATTGCTAAGTGGGAATCAAGCTTAATTGGGCAATTTCTTAACAAGGCTCCTTCATTCTTGCTGGTGAAACGTTTTGTGGAGGCTCTATGGGGTCAATATGGCCTTGTGGAGGTATTTGCTTTGGATAATGGCATGTTCTTATTTCGTTTCCTGGATACTCGAAGTAGAGACTCTATTCTTGAAGCTCGACTTTGGCATATTGCAAACAAACCCATCTTCTTGCGTAAGTGGCAGCCAAGAATGCAATTTCTTGATCTTTCTTTAAGGAAAATTCCTATTTGGATAAAAATTCTCCATCTTCCTGTGGAATACTGGAATCACATTTGTTTAGGGCATGTGGCCAGTGGAGTTGGAAGGCCTTTGTATGTAGATACTGTAACTGAAGCGAATCAAAGGCTTGGTTTTGCTCGGGTTTTTGTGGAGGTTGATTTGGAGGCTGAGTTTCCTAGGGAGATTGAAGTTGATATCGGAGATGGTAATTCTTTTCTTGTTGGGATTGAGTACCCATGGATCCCTCTGAAGTGCCCAAAATGCAATTTTTTTGGACACTTTGCTGCCAATTGTGGTAATACTGACATGGTTGATCCAAAAAGGATAACTAAGAGATGCTGGGTTCCTAAGGCTAAGGAGGTTGTAGATAAAGTGAAGGCTGATAATAAAAGAGGAAAGCAAGCTCAAGACAAGGTTCCTAGTCCTAAGGTAACTCTAAAGCCTATCCCCTCAAGTAATAGGTATGCTGTTCTTAATTCTATTGAGGCAAAGGAGTGTAAGTTTAGCGGTTTGAGGAATCATAATTCTCCTAAAAAGAAATTTTCAACTCTTACTATTCAAGAAGTGATTGAAGAGGCATTGAAATGTAGTACAAAAATGGTTGTTAAAGCCAAACCAAACCATGTTAGTTGTACTGTTGGAGAGTCATCAGTTAGGAGGGCTTTATCTCCCTCTTTTAATACCAGTGGGTCTTGAATTGGTTAATATGGAATATCAGGGGTTCAATTATCCCCTGAAGCAAAAGGAGGTTAAGGTAAAGGTGAAGAAGTTGAATGTCAATTTAGTGTGTTTGGTTGAAACGAGAGTAAGGGAGGAGAAAACTGGAGAGATTATGAATTCTTTTTTGCCTAGATGGAAATTTTTTTTTTCTGTCTCTCAGCATGGTTTGGGAAGAATTTGGGTTATGTGGAGAGAGGACATGTTTTCGGGGATAAAATGTCCTACTCTTCCTTTATATACCGGGTTAATAAGGGTGTTGAGAGGAATGTTTTGTGGGACAGTTTAGTTCAGTTTTGTAGGCAAGTGAGGGGCTTTCCTTGGATCTTGGCTGGAGATTTTAATGTGATTAGAAATGCTAATGAAAAGCTTGGTGGTTTGACTGTTGGCTGTTATGAAAATGAGTTTAATTCATGTTTAGATAAGCTTGAGGTGTGGGACCATGCTGCTGTGGGGTGTTTCTATACATGGAGTAACAGACAATCGAAGGAAGAATTTGTCGCTAAGAAACTTGATTGAGTTTTAATTAACCAAGAATGGGGTTCCTGCTTTAGCCATAGTGTAGTTGAGTTTCTTCCTCCAGGCATTTCAGATCATTCAGCTATTTTGGTTTCCATAGGTGGTAGAAAAAACTATGGGCCCAAACCTTTTAAAATTTTCAACTATTGGTGTGACCATAAAGATTTTCTTAGGTGGGTTGAGGAAGCTTGGGATATTGAGGTAAGTGGTACTCCTATGTTCAAATTGTACCAGAAGTTAAAGGCAACTAAGGTCAAGCTAAAAACAAGAAATAAAGATCTTTTTGGGGGGATCACTCAAAGAGTTGAGATGGCAAGAGGAAAGCTTGAGAATTTTCAAAGGAAAATGTTGAATTCTGATAGTTGCTTAAGATCCAAAAGGGTAGAGGATGACTTACTCCATGAGTACATTTCAATTAGTAGTGCAGAAGAGGCTTTTTTCAAGCAAAATCAGATTTTGTTGCAGCCATTGCATCTTTCTTCTAATCAGGGAAGCTTCTTACTAAGGTAAATTCTACACTAATTACTCTAGTACCGAAGATCCCAAATCCATCAACAGTAGCTAATTTTAGGCCCATTGCTTGTTGTAATGTGGTGTACAAATGCATCACCAAAGTCCTTGCCAATAGGCTTCAAGCTTGCTTAAATTTTCTAGTAAACTCTAATCAGACAGCTTTCATTAAAGGTCGAAATATTTCAGAAAATGTTCTACTTGCCCATGAATTAGTTAAAGGCTATCACAAAAATTCTGGTCTTGGTAGATGTGCTATTAAAGCAGACCTAAGGAAAGCTTATGACTTTATAAATTGGAATTTTATTATTATGTGCTTGATAGCTGCTAGTTGTCCAGTGAGGTTTGTAATGTGGATAAGGGAGTGTATCACCAATCCAAGGTATTCTAGCATGGTTGGCTACCTCAAAGGAGATAAAGGACTTAGGCAAGGTGTTCCTATTTCTGCCTATCTCTTTGTTATTGCCATGGAAGCTTTCACAAGGATCATGCAAAGGAAGATTCAAGAACCTACTCAGTTTAAGTTTCATCCTTATTGCAAAGCCTTGAAGATTACCCACTTGAGTTTTGCTGATGACCTCCTCATATTTACTACTGCTAATCTTCCCACAATAAATCTAGTAAAAGAGGGCCTTGAAGAATTTAAAGTAGCTTCTGGTTTGGATATAAATCCAAGTAAGAGTGAAGTTTTCTTCTCAGCTGTGCCTCAAGATGTAAAATGGAAAATTCTGGATGTGTTGCAATTTAAGGAGGGTACTTTTCTAGTTAGATACTTGGGATTACCTCTTATCTTTGGCAGATTAAGATTGAAGGATTGTCAGCCACTTATTGATAAAATTCAAGGCAGAATCAAATCATGGTAATCAAGGAAACTATCTTTTGTTGGCAGGTTACAACTTCTTCAATCTGTTCTATATAGTATTCAACGATTTTGGTTAAGTAACTTTATCCTCCTTAAGAAGGTCATCAAGACTCTAGAGCAGAATTTTAATCATTTCTTGTGGCAAGGGCAGGGTACTGGCAAAGGGAAAACTAAAGTAGCATGGGAAAAAGTTTGTTTACCCAAAAGAGAGGGAGGGTTGGGATTGCAAAGAGTTGTTAGTTGGAATAGAGCTGCTATAATGAAACACATTTGGAGCTTGTTTACTAAGGCTGGATCTCTTTGGGTGGCTTGGATTCATGCAAATCTTCTCAAAGGTAAGTGTTTTTGGACTCTAAAAATTCCTCAGGTTGGAGAGCAATTCTTAAATTGAGGGATGAAGTAAGGAAGTTTATCGGGTTTGAGGTAGGGGATGGGAAATCTATATTTCTTTGGCATGACCTTTGACATCCTGCTGGGGTATGGATTCAAAGATTTGGTTCTCGTGTCATCTATGATGCTGCAAGTAATTTTGAAGCTAAAGTGGATTCTGTGCTAAAAGATAAGACATGGATTTGGAGGCCTGCTAGATCTGATGCTCTTGTAATTATTCAGTGTCAACTATTCCTTGTTGAGCTTAAAGTTGAGGATAAAGCCCTTTGGCAAGCTACTAAATCTAGGAAGTTTTCTTGTGCTACAACATATGCTGAGATTAGAGATAAATCTAGTGAAGTTGAGTGGTGGAAGCTGGTTTGGTTCCATTTTCTATCCGGAAGCATTCGTATATTGGTTGGTTAGCTATAATCAACAAGTTGTCCACACGAGATAGAATGGCCAAGTGGGGGTACTTGGGTGATAGCTTGTGTGTTTTTTGTAGAAATTGCCTTGAAAGTAGAGATCATATCTTCTTTGAATGTTCTTTTACTAGAAGAATTTAGGATGACCTGATGAAGTTGTGTCTAGTTTTAAATGCTCAATTTGTGTGGGAGGACTTGATTGCTTGGGGGGTTAGAGAGTTAAAATGGAAGGGGCTGAGAGTAATAGCTTGCAAACTTGCTTGGTGAGCAACAATCTACCATATTTGGCTGCAAAGAAATGCCATAGTTCATGAAGAAAGAATTTGGACATAAGAACAGCTAAAGAGAAGCATCATTAAGGATGTCAAAGCTAAGTTGGGGTTTAAAACCAAGTTCAAGAAGTCAGTTTTGAATGCTACCATCTGTTGTAATTGGGGGATTGATCCAAGTAGCATTTTAATTTGATCCTTGTAATCTTGTGCTGCTGTATTTTGTCAAAGTGCTAGTCTGTGTGCTACTGTGCTAAAGGTACTGGTTGTGATGCCTTATAGACCTTTTTGTTTAGATTGTTAGGGCGGTAGTTAGTGTGTTTTGCTTTGCCATCTGTTTTGGCTTGCTTTGGTTTTATGGTTAGTTTGTTTTGGTTGCTGTAGTAGGGAGGTTTCCCTTTGCTAGTTTATTTTGGGTCTTCCTTTCTAATTTGTGTTTTGTTTCTATAAATAAAAGCTGAATTACCCCCCCCCCCCCCCAAAAAAAAAAAAAACCTTGAGCCAAACATCATTGAACACCTCAAAACCCAGATTTCCGTAGCTCCAAAAACATGTTTATCGCTTCCTTAGCACGCCCACCTTGTGAAAGACCTGCTATAAGTGCATTCCAAGAACCCAACTTTCTATCGGGATTTTTATCAAACAACTCATGTGCATTGCTAAACTCCCCCGCTTTACAATACGAGCTCATGACCCACTCTCACAGTACTCATTGTACTCCAACCCGACCCTTATGGCTACCGAATGAAGCTGGCGACCAAACCCAGTTGCAAAAGCTTGAGACACAGCTTTTAAGATGACGGGAAGTGTATAACAATCAGGCAAGACCCCAGCTTTTGACATGGAAATGTAAACACATAGTGTTCTGTTAGGTGCCTCTAGTCTAGTGTACGATCTAATAATATTGTTCCAATGAAAGGATGCAGGGTACAATTGTAGAAAATGGGTTCGGATTATGTGTGCAAAAATTTGATTCAGTTCCAATAAGTTAGCACAATTTGACAATTGGGTTGGTATGGCTTTTGCGGGAGATTCTGGGTGATCATGGTTTGTAGGAGATTGAGCATTGAGTTGGGTGTCAAAAGTTGTGGTGGTATTAGTTGTTGTTGTTGTTGTCGATACATGGGAAAAAATGGTGAGGTATTTGGGTGCTTGAAATATGGAAGGAAAGCCTGAGCAGGTGGGGGTGAACAGAGTTCATACGTTGGAGTTACGAGGAGGGTGGGTGAGTCACAAATATGTCAATCCCAATATGCAAGTCTTGCGACTACAACGCCAAGACCCATGTTGCTAAAGTGGTTGGCACTTAGCACGTACTGAATTTTTTTTTTTTTTTTTTTAATGATATCTATAGTCCAAATTCCTTTCCCCATTTTTTATTATAACTATCTAATTATTTAAAAAATTTTAAAAACTAATCTTGCAATAATTGTTTGTTGATTTTTCTTTTACAAGATAAAAATTATACTCTAACATAATCTAAGTGTATATGTGTGAGAAAGTCTTTTCCAGAGATTTAAACTACAATCCTTGTCCCACACCCCACAAGGACATAAGCAGTTATACTTGTGTAGTAATTATCACGCCAATAATGTGTGGTGGTGTTGTGTGTGTGTGTGTGTGTGTGTGGTGGTGGTGGGGGGGGGGGTAATTACATTCCCCTCTCTTAAGGTTTAAAAGAATGACACTCTACCCTAAATCTGAAGGGAAAAAACACTCTCCCTTTAATGAAGAAATTAACACTCTCCTCCCTTTTTGTTTATATTAGTAATAAAATATTCTAAATTTTTGTAAGAATCTCTTTAAAAATTTTTTAATCATGGTTAGTAAAAAAATAACCTATAAATTTAGAATAAAATGCAAAATTTATCAAGTACAAAAAAACACTTGCAATAGAGAATTTCATCATAACCCGTTGAAAAAAGAAAAAAAAGAAGAAGAAAGCAATTCACACTAATATTTTAAATTACACTTTAATTAAAATCTAAAAATGAATTTTAATTATGAAATAAGATAATTTTAGACATGTGCCTTTAGGCAAAGGGCAAGTTAGTACAAAACATTTTAAATATTAATTTAACAAAGTTTAGTCATTTGAATGTTAAGAGGGAGAAAGTGTATTTTTTTCCTCCAAGGGGTGGAGTGTCATTTCCCTAAATCTCAAGAGAGATGAGTGTAATTGCCCTTATATATATATGTGTGTGTGTGTGTGTGTATATATATATATATATATATATATTATGTCACGTGTGTGCTAATACTTATTTTGTGTTTTAATATTTGGGAAATAATTAAGGTTCAAGTAAGAGTCTAATGTATCCTTTTTCAACTTCTATGACGTAGTACACTACATCATTGAAGAAAAAAAAATGGATATTTACATACACTTAGGGTTTCCAAACTCAAAATTCATGTCAAGAAATTGGTAAATCATACAGTTACAGAATCAAGAGAACTTAAAGATATACAAGCAGGTGCGCTTGTGGATTGCTGAAGAATTCAAAGAAAGAAGGAGTCTGTGGATCTCGGAGCTGTCACGTGGTCGTGGTAGTAAGTTTCCTACAGGCAGGTAGCAATAGGATGTTAGTGGTCTAAGTCTTATTGTGTAAACTTCGATTCTTTCATAGTGAATTCGGTTTACCTTGAGGATAGCTAGGTTAAATCCTCCCCAGGTTTTTTATCGGTTTGGTTTTCCTGGGTCATCATATCTTTGTGTTCTTTATTTTCCGCTGCTTTATTGTTTTTGATATATTTGTGTTAACCTAGATTTGTTTAAATTACCTAAGTTAATCACTTGGCTAATTCTCTAGGTTAATCTGTTGGGTTTAAGGGGTTTAAACGAACTTACAAGAACCTTTAATAAGTGAAGAAACAATTACTGGGCTGCGAACCTGAGACTAGAAGGACTGATGTATTCCTTTTTAGTGATTTAAGGCCAGGTGGATTGAACCACCACAAAGGCCTTTCTTTGTTACTTCCTTTAGAGTTCTAGGGGAGTGGGGTGCTTTGGAATGAGGATTTCTCCTCTATTTTTAGTGGAGGGGGAAGGTTCAAGAGGGGTAGATGCATTGAATTTGGAGTTAATAGGAGTGGCGAGCAAGCAAAACCAAAAGTGGAAGGTTTTGGTCAACTATCTCTAAGCATTGGTGAAAGTGATCTTCTAGACTACCCTGTGACAACCCATCAACTTTCTTTTTAAGCTCTGAATTGCAATTATTTCTCTGAATTTTTTTCAATTTTCTAACTAATCAATCATAATCAAACATTATGGAGCCTCAATTAGTTTTAATTTTATTCAATTTAAGAATTAATTTTGACAAAAATTAAGGGTTTGTTCAGTAATAATATAATTAATTATGTTTGTACATGCTTACCATTAGTGTTAGCCTTGAACCAATAGGATTGTGACATGTCATTTATTATGTGTGTGTGTGTGTGTGTGTGTGTGTGTGTGTGTGTGTGAATTTATTTGTATTAATTACTTAAGGTAATGCGCTCATTATTTATAAATAATGAATTTTTCATAATTAATTTTTAAAGATTTATATAGTAAACATTTAATTTGGAATATGACATTGTTATTCAAATCAAGTTGCTTTGGCAATAATTGAAACAAAATCACCAAAAATAAAAGTAGATTTAATTGCACAAAATCAACAATATTAAAAGATCATTCTCAAAAAAAAAAAAAAAAAAACAGTATTAAAAGATAATTGTAAACTTAAATTAGTGAAAATAATTAAATATTTATCAATTTACTCAAGCCATTTATTCAAATTAATTATTCGCCTTTCTTTCTTTCTTTCTTTCTTTTTCTTTTATAGATAGATAGTGGAGAAAGGAAAGGGATGAGATTCAAAGCACAAATATCAAACACCACAAATAATGTCACTATTTTTAGACTCTTTTCTTTTCTTTTCTTTTTATCATTTATTAGACTCCTACTTTTTTTTAGAAGAAAACCTCGTACTTCCATTAAAAACTTAGTCATGATCGGAAAGAAGAATAACATGAAGGAGTGGAGAAACATCCTCCATCCACACTAATAAACTTCTAAAATGTGTTGCATATTTAGTTAGATTGTGAGCTACCGAATTGCCTAATCTACGTGTGTCTAAGTTATTTAAAGCCATTTAAGAGGATTTAAGATCACCCATTTTCAAAATACAGTTTTTAAAACCTCACTATTCTTAAGTGCTATTTTTTCAAGCAGCTTATCTATATATTTCAAATCTATATTATATCTAAAATTTAAAGCGTAGCATTTATTGTCGCTACATTCCAATAGAGTCATATTAATGTCCACGTCATTATCTTTTTTCTTTTCAATTTTTGTATAATTGTTTTAACATTTTTTTTTTAATATTTATACTTTTCTAACCTTTCTCCCTCTCTTACCTTTTCATCTCCCCACTACTTCTCCAACCTTTTTCCCTTCCTTACCTTTTCATCTCCCACTACCCTCTACATTAATATTAGGGTAAACTACAAATAACACCTCTAAAGTTTGGAGGTGACTGGATTTTACACCTTGAAGTTTCACAATTTGGATTTTACACCCTAAAGTTTGGTGATGTTTAGATTTCACACCCTAACGTTTAAGAATTTAGATTTTACCCTCTATATTTTAGAAGTTTTTGGATTTTATTCCCTAAAGTTTTGGGATGTTTGGATTTTACACCCTAAAGTTTCAGAATTTGGGGGTGTAAAATCCATAAAACCTAAACTTTAGGGGTAAAATCTAAGTTCTGAAACGTTAGGGTGTAAAATCCAAACATTCTAAACTTTAGGGGATAAAATCTAAATTTTGAAATTTCAGGGTGTAAAATCCAATCACCCCCAAACTTTAGGGGTATAAATTACAATTTACCCTTAATATTATTCTTCCTCTTTCCCTTCATCTTCCTTTATTTTTGCCTCTTCTTATTCACACTCTCTTATTATAAATTCGTCTCTATCTCTTCCATTCTATGCACAATTTTCCCTCACAAAAAAAAAAAAAAAAGTTCTCTCTTACTCTATCTCTCTCTCTCTCTTGGTGGATTTTTTATTTTTCTTGTATCTTTGCTTTAGTTTGATAATTTTTTATATTCTTTAAATCTCTACTTTAGGTTGATGTGATTGTTAAATTTTATCCTATTGCGTTATAAAGAATTAAATATAGCATATAAAAATATAATATTATTCTATTACATAACATGTTTGGTATTTATTATTTATATTTGTTCTCTTTGATTGTTAAATTTTATCCTATTGTGTTATGAAGAATTGAATATAACATATAAAAATATAATATTATTCTATTACATAGCATGATTCGGATAATTTTATATTTATTGTAATTTGGTATTTATTCTATTATACATCATGATTTTTTATAGTGTTCAATTTAGATGTTAAACAATGAGACTTTACTAATTTTTATTTATTTTTTACTCCTTTGTGGTAAACAAAGTACTCTTAATAGTTATATTAGAAGTACTCTATAATGCCATTTATTTAGAGAAAAGCAAAGGTTAGCCAAACGAAAATAATCAGATGGGTGACAAATTTTAGCTTTTGCAATTTTACTTTAATTGTTATTATTATTATTATTATTTTATAACAAGGCATATATAGAAATTTAATTCATAGATTTTGCTAATAATTTTTTATTTGATAATTTGTTTTGGGTAGATAAAACTAGAATTTCTACAAAGAAAATAACCTTAATAGATTATAATTAACAAATTGTTTTTCCTAATTGATCCATTTAATCATTGTTAAGTTTATTAATTATCTCAATTATGTTTTTCGGTGTTTTGGATTGTAGGCAGAAAAAATTAGGTTCGAGAAAGTGGTTTAAAATTAAAAGAATGATTTCCAAATTTTATATTCATTGATTCACAAAATGTTATAAATAATTTTTATTAAAAAATGAATATTTTCATTAACTTATGTAACGCCCCAAAATCATAAGCAATAAAATGTCTATTTAATCTGAATAGTCCATAAAAAAAAAATATTAGAGAAAAGAAATCCACAACATAAAATCTCATCACAAATGTCAGAACTCTAATTCACCAAAGACAAAATATCCTCAAAATAATTCTCTAGTACTATGTTTAATGCCATAAAAATCATAATAAAATCCTCAATTCCGCAGGATAATTCGTAACTGTTGTCTTCCAAAAGTCTCTACTCCAATAATTCCTCTAATGTATCTGTAAGGGATTATAAAGGGAGGTGAGATAACTCAATAAGTGAAATCCATTAACATTGGGGTGTGAAAACAAACCTTTCAAATAAATAATTCTTACAACAAATTCATAACTTGTAACTCACCAATATTTTACCATCAAATATTTTATATAAAAGAAAATATCTTTATATTGTGAGCCATCATTATATATATATATATATATATATATCAATACTATCATATACACAATTTCTTAAACTTTTCTTGTGGTCAACGTTTACGCCCCGTTGACAGGGTTGTGCTATCCCCTTTTTGGGATTGGAACCTCCTTTTCATCCCCTTTTTTAAGGATGGCTTCTTTGGAACCTAAAGGTGCACTCCCTTGCTAAGGAGCTTCCTTTTTAGATCCTTAATAGTATACTCCCTTGCTAAGGAGCTATCAAATTTGCACTGTCCCCTTTTTTGGGACCGTCCCTTGCTAAAGACTAACTATAGTATGATTGTCTGTTGAAAATGACTAAATACAATACTAAGCTTTTAATCACGACTTGCCATAGGTTTTCAAAACATATTCGATATGCTCACAAAAATAATCCATTCATAATTCCCAACAATATAAAGATATATTCACTCATACAAGTTTAAATAAATTTAGGTTGTCCCACAAGTTTTTCATAAAATGAATAGTCAATATGCACATCAAACATTTATAAAATACCAATTTATATACAGAATATCAACATATTTCTTTGATATAGAATTATTTTATAATCAACACTGTTTTGGGAAAACCCCCAAAATTAGTAAATACCACATACCTTTTAGTTGCACAAATATGAAACCAACCACCCTTGAATCACAACAAATCAGTAGGATTAGAACCTAGCAACACCAAAGATAGGTCTATCAATAGACAATTTCCCACTTAAAATCAGTTTTTTACACTTAAACAATTTTATCCTAGACAATACTAATATATCCAAAATTCTCTATTTATCCACTTAACTATCCAATACACTTTCAGCTTTGATCAGATTTTTGGACTTAAAAATACTGCTGCCTAATCTGATTTTTCCATTGTTATAATCATGGATATTCAATACTTCAAAATGGCCAAATAAGGGAAATCTCATCAATCTACAATTCACACCCTTTCTTGTCATGTAGCTATATCCATCACTCCTAGTCTAATATAATAATCACCGTAGGACATCCTTCCCCATAATATAAGGATATGTGAGGGTTGTTGAGATCAAAATGTATGCCTAGAAGTCCTTCTACATTAATATATTGATAGGTTAGATTTTATGAAGTCATGCCTATTGTCCTATTAGCTACTAAAGCAATTTCAAGCACAATTCCTCCTTGAAAATGTGGGGCAATTTCTAGCCACATATATATATATATATATATATATATATATATATATATATTAGTTCATCCACCCAATGACCCATAACTCTCTTGACGCTGCAAGACATAAGGACATTGCTGGACACTTATTTGGACAAAGCTAAAGCCGTAGGTGCATGGCAGAGATGGTGGAGAAGTTAGTAAGGCTATATACAATTATAAAATAGCCGTAGAGTACCCCTTTTCCCATTAGAATAATCATAGAATTTAGATCCAAGATGGTCATACCTATTATTCTATCATGTACACAAGTAAGAGATGTCTCCTATAAGAGTGGGAACAAACCATACCTGTAGACTCCAACTTAGCCATAGTGAAGAGCAAAGTTTAGTAGTCAGCTAAAGCAAAAGAAAGCTCCATCAGTAAATACACGTGTAACTTAAGAGGAAAAAAGGTAGAGTTTTCAAGGCCCATATATTTACTTATGCCACTTTACTTGGGCTTCATATTATATTTAATATCTTAGGCCCAAAACAATCAAATCTATATAATTATGGGCCTTTTTTTTTAATTTATGTATAAGAATTAAATATGTAATAAAATTATGGGGTGTTACAATTTACCTTTTGAATTTTTGAAAAAAATTGTATTGTTTTCATTTTGGTACAACAAAATTTATATTTATGATTTATGATTGTTCTTATATTAAATTTATGATTATTCTTATAATAAATAAAAATATAATTATGAAATACATTATTCTTTATTAAATTAGTTTAAATTGTAAAAAAAAATAATAAAATCACCATAAAAATGATTATCACACACAGCGCGCGGGTTCGCAGCTAATTTTAAGAAAACTGAAAAATAATCTATACCAAACAAACACTTAAAACACTCAAAAGCTTGAAAGAAGTAAACAGGACAGTTGAATTTACATTCTCTTATTGATATTGCATGACTTCCATTTGTACATTCTTTTGATTACTTCTGTTGTGCTTTCCAGTCTTTTTTTCCCCCTTCCTTTATTTGCAGATAATGAATAGAAAAGTTTATGATTAAGTCATATCCAAGATTTTGTTTAGAAGAGCATTAGCTAAAGGCAACAAGGTGTTGCATTTATGATTTATGATTACTTCTGTTGTGCTTTCCAGTCTTTTTTTCCCCCTTCCTTTATTTGCAGATAATGAATAGAAAAGTTTATGATTAAGTCATATCCAAGATTTTGTTTAGAAGAGCATTAGCTAAAGGCAACAAGGTGTTGCATCAGTTCAAATACATGGTTGGTTCTTTTATATCTCATAGCTTACTCTCAAAAACATTGCTGCAACACATGCCCATTTATTCTGATAATCTCAATTCACAAAAGATATAAACACCAGCTGCTACTATATACAAAATGCAGCATAATAGTCATTTGCAAAGTACTCCATCTCATCTTCTTTCTTTCTATTCTCTTATCCTTATTTAGAGCTGAAGCACAAGCTCCTCGAGGAAAAGCTCCCCATCAAATCTCAACCCAGATGATTTAGCAGGTTGAAGCAAACCATCTACCATTCCACCAAAAACATACAAGTAACGTCCGGAATGATCTGTACAGGCTCAATGAAATGACCGACAATTAGGTTTATAAGTTATAACCACCCCCTTCAACTTTTTCCACAATTTTACCAACATTTCCTTAGACTTCAGTGTGGTTGGCTGCACGCTAATCGAAGGGATTGCACGAATATCTAATACCCAAAAGTCATCTTTCTTGTGTCTATATGAATCTTCCCCACCATATATAAGCAACCGGCCTCCTAAAATCAATGTAGCTGAGTGACCGACTCGCGGAAGGGAAACTCCTCCAAGTATATTTGGTAATTCATATAGTATTTGTACCCATTTCAAAATACCCTTAGACATATCCAAGAGCCAAACATCATTGAGCACCTCATAACCCAATCCTCTTCCTCCAAATAAAACTTCCCGTGAATCTCCAATGCAAGTCAATGAGTTCCCTGAACGAGCAGCAGCTGACAGACAAGTCACAATCTCAAGCCATGTTCCAAAGCAAAGATAGGTTGCATGTTTTAGTAAATCACTTATTGTGACTTTATTAAAAAAAGTTGATAAAAACAAATAAACTATGGTTTTTATCTAAAAAATTGCTACAATTTGCTTTTATTTAAAATGCTTATTATGACTTTATCTAGAATTTGTTGCAATTTTGTGTAATTAGTTACTTGGCGCAACCATAGTTTCTAAGTCCAACCTTTATTATATATTAGTCGCTAATCCATATGATGCACATGATAGTTAAATAAATAATGAAGTACCAATAATTGTTTCTAAATTCATAAAAAAGAAAATTAAACTAAAATGCACTACCATTTATTGTTTTTAGCAAAGATTACAAAAATAAGTTAAGATATATACTACCTCATATATATATATATATATAACTATTGATAAGATATATATATATATATATATATAACTATATATTGATAAGACCACACATTACATATGCAAACTTATCTTGATTGGCAATCATGCTGCAATGAAAGCATGCAAGATAGGAATAACAATTAGATCAATATAAATTCAAAATGTGAAGATGCACCAACAGGAGGTGGTTGGATGAAAATTTAGAAAAATATCTCTCTTCACTTGAGAGAATCATAATCCTAATGCATTTGGATTTCAAGCAAGCAGTCAGCATTGACCAAAATAACAACAGGTGAAAAAAAAAATCAAATCAATGCAAACTTATTTCAGTTATACAGTAGCATCCCTTGTAAAATTAAATTTATCATGATTACCTATGCTAGGTAACTTTGAAATAAAAAAATTCCATAATCTACCTTTAAAGTGGTCTAATTAGATATTACATAGCAACACATAGAAAGACTAATAGCTTTAGTACTATTAGAAAAATAACCTTTATATGATTTATGAGTCTACTTGCCTAGCATATTCAAATAAGATTTATCACCTACATATTTTCTCCATCTTTATTAATTATGGATAAAAGTCATTTGATTTATTTTTGACACCTTGCTTTGTTCTCTAAAGACATAGGAGATGCGTTTCCTCTGCCATATACAATATCCAACAATTAGTAGAATTTTCAACCCAATAACCAAAATAATTTGAAAAAATCGCTCCAAAGTGTAAGATGGAGATTATGATATTATGAAATTACTTGTTATGATATTATGATATTAATCTCAAAATGAAGTACTTCACATTGAACATAATTTAGGCTTCAAAAAATCCATCTCAATGAAAAAAAAAATTAGAAAATAAATATGAATTTCATAAGAACTCTAAAATAATTATGGATTTTAGGATGTCATATTTGTTGGAGAATTTACTAAATGGTATGGATTCAGAATGTCCATCTACAAATTCATTGGGTGAAAAATATATCCATTTTACAAAAACTAATCATGGGAATGTGGCTAATTTGTGGCAGCTATGAGGTTGGAGCCTTTAGAGATGATGGCAACCTAGAAAGCATTGCAAGGCATTCAGCTTATTATTTTCATGGGAGAGGGAAGACCTGCCCAGAAAGAATTGACAGCATCAAATTTTCTTAGGCTATTACAACCTAATTCTTTCATCCTGATTTGAAGCATAATAATTATAACAGATTATGTAGGTATTTTTTTTATGCCTCCAAACAGCCTATGTTTGGAGGGCCTTGAAGTATAGGTGGTCAAATTAATTAGAAACTCAAAATCAAATTTCCTCCACAATTACCCTAAATGAACCAATCAAGGTAGAATCAAAATAACAGTGTCTCTAATGAAATAAAAGCAATCCTAGTAAAATGAATCAAATGAAGACAAAGTGGTCAAAGAAGAACACACGCATGGGTTTTGAAGGTGCTGAAAGCTTCTACCAATGAATGTAATCCACAAATCCACTGAAGAACCTATAAATTCTAATTCCAAAAAAAAAAAAAAACAGATTTATAAATAAGCAAGAGAGTCATATTCACTATATTAAAGAAAAATTCCAATTAGCAATTATTAACAAATTAACAGAAATTAAAACTATTAATAAAAGTTGCTTAAAAGGCTATTGAACATACTGTATGAATTCCAATTATCTACCAGAATTCATACAATATGTTATAATTGTTAACATCACCTCATAAGATTGATTCATAATCTACAACCATTGCAGCTTTGGTTGTCCTAATATGCTCAAAATTGCTATTGAACTTCAATCTTCGAAGACCCACAATATCAAACCTCCCCCAAGCTGCCAATGACTAAGCCTTCACTCAACAACAATCCATAATAAAAGAGACATCAGTGATGTTAAGGACATATTTTATGTAATTAGCTAATCTTTTTACAAAATGAACTTTACTTGTAATTGGGTAGATCTAAGATGGGTTTAGTACTTCAAGAAACAAGAGTTCAAGTCAAGTTTTAAAGCCATGAAGATTAGACCAAGAAACAAGTGAAGAAAAACTATTCATTAAAGCTCGACAGAAACAGTATCTATCGAGATTTAAGAACGAAGCTTGACACAAGCTGTTTCTGTTGAGACTTATGAAATCAGAATTTCTAGATTTGATTTCCAGCCCATGCTTGTATATTTGTGCAGGGTTTCTTTTCTCACAACCCTAGATATATAAAAGGCTTATTTAAAAAGCCGTGACGCAACAGAGAACACATGCAAAAAGTGACTTAGTGCCTTATTCTCTCTATAAGAAATTACTACATCTTTAGGTTTTAGGGTTTTGTAACTAAGCACATCCTGATCTTCATTGTTGATAAAGTGAAGAATTTTGCAGCTAACAACATCTTCTTCAAGTTGCTGGGGTTAGTCAGGTACTGGGATTTGTGCAAAGGAATTAGTCAAGAACTGGGATACGTGCATCAATAGTGGCGTTCATATACTAGAGAGTTCAGGGGCTCTTAAGTGGTAGAAGGTTTCTGCTGTAAGTTAATCTACGGGAATTGTAAAGTCTAGGGAAAAAGGTTTTGTACTAGATCTAAAAGTTCTCTTTACTATAGTGAATTGCTTTTTGGGAAGGTTTCCCTCTAGGTTTTTTACTGTGAAACTAGTTTGTTTCATTGGTTTTCCTGAGTCATCATATCTTATCTTATTTACTTTTCCTCTGTGCATGATATTGATGTTTGTTTATTTTAACAAGGTTTATTCATAATAAATTTAATTAACAACTTGGGTTTAAAATTTATTAATTCTATCAACCGGGATCTAATTTTCCCAACAGGTGAAATCCACAGAGCTTTGCAAACCTGAGTCAATAATAAAAGGCACAAATCAATGATTAAAAAAAAATCATTGATTTATAGTCACAGAAATTTTCGTCATTAACAATATCAGTACAATCGGGGTTACATATAATACACGATAAACAAATATTTAAATTTGATTGCAAGATTTAGAACAGTAGGACCTATCATTGAAGGTTGAAAATTTGGCAATCATTAAAGCATGTCCAACCAAATTCAATTTCGAATCTAATATTATTCAACACTTGCACCACTTATAAATGTGCATTGACAATTGTTCAAAATAATACTTTCCCAACAGTTCTTTTACATAGATACGTTATATGCCTTTTACACCAATAACAGTAACAGTAAAGACTGAATACCTCTTTTACATTATCACAAAAATAAATTATATATGTAATATATCAACAGGTTTGCATTTAGGGTTTGTGGTGTCATATTTTATGGAGGTAAAAGCCAAATTCAATAACATACATTTCTTAAGAAGAAGCTTCTCAAACGGACTACGAACAAAGAAACAAAAAAACCCTTATTTTGATCGCAGCCTCAGTCCTCAGATTTCCTTTGCATTGTTTGTGAAATAAAAGTAGCAGCTCCACTCAATCAAAAGGTATTTTGATCTATCACAAAGAGTATGAACTGTTGAAACTGTCGCTGGAGAAGGAGAAGCCTGGCCATTATGTACGTTGAGTCATATTTTATGGAGGTGGAGTATTAAACAATGTAAGGTTTTCTGCGTTGGTTTATTAGTAAGGTTTTGTTTTTGTTTTTGTTTTTGTTTTTGTTTGTTTTTTTTTGTTTTTTTTTTTTTTGAGGAAATAGTGTGTTATGTAGTTAAAAAAATTAAAAACTTTTTTTTTTTGTTTTTTTTTTAAATGAGTTGGAAAATTGTAAGGCCTCCAAAGTTGATGCTGCAAGATTTAAAGAGGTAAGATGTGGGAGAAGAAAAGACAAAATATAAAAAATAGGACATGATGAGGGAAGTTTAAAGGCAAAGTAAATAGTGGTATGGATCTAAAAAGGCAAAGACGGAGGGAAAAAATTGGAGGAAGAGAAGATGGGTTCTTTTTTTAACAATTACTTGAAATTAGAATGAAGAAAACGAAAATTTGAAATCAATTTGGGTAGTTGAATATAGCCAAACATTTGCATCTAATGAATAGTAACATTTGTAATGAATAATTAGACATTTGCATATATCTACTAAATAGATAATGAATTATTCAATTTTAACAACTCTTGAAATTAGAAAGGAGAAAATGAAAATTTGAAATTAATTTGGGTAGTTGAATAATCAAACATTTGCATTTAAAAATAAATGAATAGTAACATGTTGAATAGTAATGAATTGCATGAATAGGTTTGTCCATGAACTATATTTAATTATTTTATATAAAAAATATATAAATCATAAAGGAAAAAATATATTTTTAAATAGTATGACGTAGCTGATGAAGTGGCTTAATAAGAGTATGGCAGCATTAAATTCTACGTGTCAACTTTTAGATATATATATATATATAGATTGTATGATTTGTGTATATGTTCATGGTAATGCTAATGTTTATGTTTGGGTGTATGTATGCATGTGGCTTCTATATTTGGCATTGACCTTTATTATAAACTAGTCACAGACCCGCGCGTTGCGCATGATAATCTTTTAGATAAAATGCTATTTTAGTCCCTAGACTTTATAAAGAGTTTTTTTTTAATAGTTTTATCATATTTTTCATAATCTTATCTATAACATTTTTTACCATTATCATATATTTATTGGCTGATGATTTGTATAAAGTAGACATTAAATGAGAGGTGGAACTATTCAATAATTTTTTTTAAGTCATGGTGTATGAAGATTATGATTATATATATATATATATACATAATTTCCCAAGTTAGATTTTGATTATTTTTAAGTTTAAATTTTGTATTATTATATTTAATTATTGATTTTATTACACTATATGGTTTTTAATGTCTTCTATATAGCCATCTCTATTTTATTTCTTACTCTTTTTTACCACCTTTTTATTTTTCAAATAACAGTTATTAATTAACGTTTGATTTTATTTCTTTTTTTCTTCCTTCGTTTATTCTTTATTACTTTGTATGTTCCTTTGCTAGTTGTAAATTTTATGGTTATTATTAAGAGATAGATATCATGGATGGCTTAAATAGTTATAGATGTAGTTACGTTAGTGGTATACCAAAGGGTTTTTTTTTTTTTTTTTTTTTTTGTGTGTGGGGGATGTAGCTGAATTTAAATGTTAAATAAAATGATATGAGAAAAAAATAAAAATAAAATACATAACAATAAACACTAACTTATCCAAATAATTCTATGTAATATAATAATAGTACATTCTTATATACTATTTTTAATTATTTATAATGCATTATGATAATATTTAACAATCAAAGTCATAAAAAAAATAAAAAAATTTAAAAGACAAAACTAAATCCCATCAACCAAAATAGAGTTCTAAAGAATACAAAACTTTATCAAGCTAAAATAGAGATGCAAGAAAAATAAAAATAAAAATCCACCAAAAAATTGAGGGAGAAAGAGTGGGAAATAACCACTTTTTTGTGAGAAAAAATTATGTAAAGAATGGAAGAGTGAATAACAAATTTATACTAAAAGGGTGATAATAAAAAGAAGCAAAATAAAGGAAGATAAAATGAAAGAGGAAGAATGATATCCAAATAGAATGTTTGGGGAGATGAAAAGGTAAAGAGAATGAGAAAGGTTGGAGAAAGTATAAATGTTAAAAAAAATGAGTAAAATTTGATGAGTACAATAAAAAATTACATTTTTTATTTTTTTAAAACAAAGAGAGAGAGAGAGAGAGAGAGAGAGAGAGAGAGAGAGAGAGAGAGAGAGTATAAATAATTTAATGATAAGGAGGATGTGGTTGAATTTCAAAATTGAGTAAAATAGAAGAGAAGAAAAAAATAAAAAAAAATAAAAAGATATAACAATAAACACTAAATTATTCAAATTATGGTATGTAATGGAATACTATTTTAATTTTATTTACTATCTTTAATTTTTTTATAATGTAATCGGATAAAATTTAACAATCAAAGAGCAAAATTATAATAATAATAACTTAAAACATAAAACTAAATCGTATCAACCTAAATTAGAGTTCTCAAAAACACAAAAATTTATCAACCTAAAGCGGGGATGCAATTAAAAATAAAAATCTATCAAAACAGAGAGAGAGAGAGAGAGAGAGAGAGAGAGAGAGAGAGAGACCCTTTTTGTGAGAAAAAACTATGTAAAGAATGGAAATGAGTGGCAAATTTGTAGTAAGAGGGAAGGGATAAGAAGAGACAAATAAAGAAAGATGAAGGAAAAGATGAATAATAATATTAAAGTAGAGGGTAGTAGGGAGATGAAAAGGTAAGAGAAGAAGAAAAGTTAAAAAAAGTGTAAATATTTAAATAATAGGTGAATGTAAAAAAATTATAGGAAAATTGGAAATAAAAAAGAAATATATATAGATGTTAAAACCAACAAAGATGAATATGTAAAGTCAATAATTTATTTATATATATATATATATATATATATTGTAAAAAATAGGAATAAATAATAAATAGTAATTATGTGGTGAATGACGTGGCGATGAGGTGGCGCAACGAGAGCTCAATAGCAATAAATACCACGCTTCAGCTTTTAGTAATATAATATATAGATATAGATTGAAGGCAAAAAGATTACCTATATAACCATCACTTTTAGTATGTTGGATAACATAAGTACTTTTAAGATGCATTCAAGAGAGGCATATTCGATATATTGTTCTCAAAGAATTCTATTCATTATTCAAGCAACGATCCCAAGAATCATCTCAACAACAAATTTCATTGATCTTGTTACACAAATAAATAAATGAGGTTATTTCATCTATGTCTAAAACCTTTATAATCATACTTTCATTCATTTAGCTTTTAAATTATTTTGGATTTTTTCTTTCAATGGTTTGCATTCTAATAATTTAGTGCATCGTTATGTCATTTAGACTATTTTATTAATCATGTATTCTTCTTTTAAATTTATTTTGGAAAAGCTGCTTGCTTGCTTGCTGACTTCAACCGAAACGGTAGCTATATTGATTTTCCACTAGAGGATGTTTTCCCCTTTCAATCGACACTTTTTAATTGCTTTTCCAATTTATTTAGGATTTTATATATTTATTTTCCTTTTAAAAAAAGGTTTTGTTAGCTTTTTTTTTTTTTTTTTTGAGAATCAGGTTTTTTTTAGCTAAAATACTAACCTTTTACACCAATATAATAATAATATTTTTAGTTATAAGTTAGAGGGAAAAAAAAAAAAAAAGCGTGAATGAGAAGTAATATATTTAAATAAAAGCTAAAAATTACAACAAAAATTTTTTTTTTAATTACATTTCAAAATTGTTAAATTTTTTCTTCTTAATGATTTTTTGTATATAAAAATAATTTGAGTTATTAACACACACACACACACACAAATATATATATATATATATATATATGTATATTCATTTAGTTGTCTTTTTTTCTATAATTATAATTATTGAATATAGTGTATATGTTAATATTTATGTTTATGTTTAATGTTGGTAGTAGAAGAACTTCAAAGATGTGTTCAAGACTTATATTTGATGCACTCTTCTCAATGGATTTTCTAGAAATCTCCTAGTAATGGTCCTAATTAACAAGGATTCGACTTAACAACTACTTTCATTTACCATTGACAAAGTAGGATAATAAATGACCAAATACGACTTGTAAAGAGTTCAAAACAAAGTGGGTTCCCCCCAATTTCCAATCAAAACGTCGGAATTGTAGATTTGGAATATTAATGTCATCAGCCTCACTCCTGTGAGGATTTGTGGCCTTGAATCCAATTTGTATTAAGATCTTTAAATAAATAAATAAATAATTTATGAGAATTATATAACATTGAGCATTATGAATCTATTTATGCACAATCTATAAGGGCAATTATTTGTGATTTAGGTATGAGAATGCGATATTAATAAGAAAGATCTAAATTGAAAGTTCAAATAGCGTATGAAACACTATGAACGTTTAGACCCCCAATTTACAAATTACCAATTCTAGCTTTAACACAAATGATAAACGTGCGGAAAATAAATTAAAGCCAAAAACAGAATTGATAAACAATCTTAGTCAAATAAAATCACATCCATAACAGAAATTAAATGACAAAGATAAAGGGAAGAGAGATGCAAACACAAGGACAACACGAGACGTGTTATCAAAGAGGAAACCGAAGACCTCGGCGAAAAACCTCACCGCCGCCCTCCAAGCGGTCAAAATGATCCACTAAAGAATGTAGTTGGGACACAAGGACAGCAATAGACCCTCCAAGCCTAATCTACCTAGGTACCTAAGCCCTCCAAGCTTCCTGCTCCAACGAGGTTATGCCGAACCTATTTCTTCTTTAGCTTCCCGGATCCCGCTACTAGTCCATAGCATCTACCAATATAAATTGGCTCCTTCCTAACTGCTTCCCAAAACACCAAAAAGGCTTCTCACAGCTGTGGGTATGGTGAGAAAAGGTTTTGGCTAAAGTACCTCTCAAGGATCTACAATGGAGAGGAAGAGAGTAGAGGAATTTGAAGAGTCACAAGGTTAAGATTGTGGATGAATCAATCTTGTTTTTCTCTAGGGTTTCTCTCACAAAATTCTCTCTGGAAGCTCTCTACATTTCATGGGTATAAGGGGTATATATACTGGTAGGTGTTTGGAATGCGAAGAGACAAATTTTTCACAATAGAGTAGGCTGGCAGCTTGTCCTCGCGGCTTGACTGAGTCGCGAGTTCAAGTCGCGAAGGAACTGAAAGGCCAGACTGGAAATTTTGTCCTGTAGTGCGACAGCTGGCATGACGGTTCATATTTAGGCAGCTTCCAGTCGCGAGCCACCCACGAGATCCAGTCGCGAGTTCTCCTCTGCATGCTTCTCTCATGTGCAACATCTGGCGGCTTGACAGTCGCGAGACACTAGCGAGGTCCAGTCGCGAGTCTCTATTTTGTAGCACAGTCTTGAGCAAATCTTCACACTCTCTCACACACGACCCTTACATGATTCCCACCTAAATACAGGGTTTCTAAATGCTGAAAATACAAGCAAATTGGCACGGAATAAAGCCAACACAGTGGTTGATAAAATTCAACCTTACAATCTCCCCCTTTGGCTATTCCGTGACAAAACCCTACGACAAACTCTAGACTTAACGCGTGAGTTAGGAACAGTTGAACAAAACTCACTCACACCTAACTCTAGGATCTGTGAAGCTCTTGAATCATAAGTACAAGTATCTCCTGAAAAGCAACCACACAATAAGTTCATTGTATACAGAAAAACTTGTATTGCATATGAAGCAAGCACAATGCGATCAAGTAAAAAGAATTAAAGCAATAGAGCATGGCTTGACCAAAAACAAACAGTCACTATAAATAGTGATCACAATGCTCATTCTCACAAGGAATGAACATCCAGACATGCAATCTAATAAGCTCAATGACAAGTATCATTTGCATATCTAACACTCAACCAATGCAACAACATTACGTAATTGCATTAAGGATAAAAATTCAACACAGGGCATAAGAGTGAAGTACTTAAGGATAAAGGCATGGCATTAAAACATAAAGTACGAAAGCCACAAGGCAAGAAGACAAAGTGCTTACACAAAGCAAGGTACAAAAGAAAACCAACGTGCCACAAAAGCAAAAGGTACAAAATAAAGGGCTACATAAGCATAGGTACAAAATAAAAACGCATAAAAGGCATAAGCTAGTAAGAAAGCAAGGTAATTTTAACATAAGAGCTCCCCCTTTGATGCAGTTTTTCTCCTCCTTTCATTATACTCCCCCTATCATTGATACCATTCTCCCCCTTTTTGTCATGGAATAGCTAGTCCTCATTTTCTTCTAGCTTTCCGAATTTCATCCAATTGGGTTTGAATAGTGGTAAACTTCGAATCACAACGGATGGTGTAATGATGTAGAAGAGAGGCAAGTTCGGACACTTTGATGCTCATATCATGAATACACTCAATAATGTTGTCTAGCTTCTCGACGTGGGAGAAGGAATTGGAGCGGGAGCTATGATGAGAATCTGAAGTTTCTGTTTTGAATCCTTTCCGGCTATGACCAATGCTGGCATTGAGTGTGCCAATGTTGATTGGACAAGGTGTTGGGTAGGGAGACTCATCTGGCAATGGATGGAGACCTTTGAGTTTCAAGATTCTTGAAATGAGATGACAAAAAGGAACACAGTTTCGAGATTCAGTTCTCACAGCAGTCTTGCACAAGATGTGAAAAACGTGAGCGCAGATATTGATCTCTTCGTCCGTGATCAAATCATGAAGGAACAATGCTCTACCAAGATTCATGAACCCTATGCTGGAGAGAGGATAGAGATTGTGGAACATGATTATTGTTAGCACCCATAATTCTGGAGAGAGAGAGGAGACCTTGACCCATTTCCCATTTAGGGAGAATTCCAGATTTCTTTCTAGAGCACCCCGAAGTAACTCCTCATCCGGATTTAAGGTATCATATACTGGTGGAGAAGTGAAAATTGGTCGACTGATATGAAGAATTTCAGATAGGTAAGCAAGAGTTACTGAGAAACTCTTTCCTCGAACCCAGCACTTGAGTTCTTCACCTTCAACAATTGCATTCGCATAGAATTCTTTAACAAGATTCTCATATGCATCATCAAGATTTGATAGAAGATAGTTCCAATCTTTTGTTGCAAACCACTTAGGAATGGTTGTGTCAATTAGGGATGATTAGTCAACAACCCTTTCAACCAGTGGTGTTGCATTTCTGAAGTAGTTCTCATGATTTTGAAATGCAGCAAAAGATCTGAACTTGGTGGGTTCATACACTCCTGATGATAATGTGCGAGCCCTCTTTGACTGAGGAGGTAGTTCATCAATATCTATCACAGGCTCCTTTCCTTTACTCCAGCCTCCTTTCACAGCTGCTTTCTTAAATGGAGACATTTTCACCCTGTATCATAATAGATCATAAAATGGAGGACACCACACCCAACAACAAGTTGTGTTAGTACTATGACAGTCTCAAAATCAAAAGGCATAGAACCCTAAAATCATGATAAACATGAAATATTCAGGACAATGTGTATGTGTGAAATAATACACATCAACAACAAGCAAACTGGGGAATATCATGATCAATGACAAGACAAAACCAACAAAAAAAATATGCACAAAATTATCCATAGACAAGCAATGAGCACCCTAAGAGCATTAGGAACACACAAACACAGGAGGCTATAACTCAAAAAGGTAACAATATTGAGAAAAAAGCAAAGCCCATACCTTTTCAAGAAGATTGCAGAACAAAGATGATGAGATTATGTGCGAAAACACAGTGGATTTGAAAAAGAGAAAGGAAATTAAGAAGATGAGCATACATATGGTGTCAAAAACAAATCAGATAAATATCCTTCAACTAAAACACGCGATTTTTGCGACTGTAACAAGTCGCTACAAAGTCGCTAGGTCTAGCCGCTAGAACATTATAAGAAAAAATTTTGAAATATTTTCCAAGTGTTTTTCGCGACTAGAGGTTCAAACCGCGAGATAAACGCGAGCTGAGCCGTGAAACATTCTGTGTAAATCTCACGACTATACCTCCACTCGCGACATAGTCGCCACATCAAGCCGCGAGAAGCATAAAAATCTAGATTTTGAAACATTTTCTAAGTCTTTTTCGCGACTTGAGTATTGACCCGCTAGAGAGACGCGAAAACAATCTGTATTGAGCTCGCGACTGGGGCATGCAACTAGACAGACACGCGAATGAGTCGCCAAAATAGGACAAAACAGTTTTTGAAATTTTTAACATTTTGCTAAAACAAAGAGACTTTTTCAAAAACACACAAATGCTCAAAAATCTTTTTGTGCTTGATCAACAAAACTTGAGCATGTGAAACACATTTTATCAAGTACAATCACACAAATGAATAAGGCATTCAATGAACATTATCAAGTGTGATGTGTGTGGATATCAACAATGAGATAGTCCATAGACCAATATGAAGCTTCAATGATCAATTCAACCAAGGCATACACAATTAGCACTAGATAATGAGATCCATCTCAATTATAGAAATATGTATATATGACTTCCCACAAGAAAATGATTACATAACTTTTGAAGCTTTTCATTTGGCTTCATTACAATCCTCAACATTTTGACATTTTGAATCAATACATCTCATTTTGAGATTGATGCCTGAAATTTTTTATATTTCAATTTGATGATCAAGCCTTTGGCTTTTTGGGCATCATATACTTTATTTTGAGTCGCTTTCCCTTTTTCCTAGTCAAATACTAGTTTGTGCGACAGGCTTTTGCAGCTATTTATCTCTTTTCATTTTGAGATTTACATTGGTAGAGCTCTTTAAGCAAAAACAAAAATAAAGAGTGGGAAGATATATAGACACAAGTCTATGCATGTCTCAAGATCAACAAAACCATTTACTAATAATTCATGACAAGTTTGAAGATTGATTTACAACAATCATATAGATTTCAAGATTTTTCCCACATTGATATGAGTGCAATGAAAACAAGCTGTGCTCATGAATGCACAAAGCCATTAGTACAAAGGTACAAGCCAAAAAAAGTTTAGGACATAAACTCAAAAATGTTGATCAAACCTTTTAGATTTTATACTTTTTATATGTTTTTGAATTTTTGACCAAGGAAAATTAACCAAAAAAAATGTAAAAACATTTAAAGCATTGATAAACAAACAAGACAGGCCATATAAATAGCCAACAGGTGAGTGTGTGTCCAACAATAGTGAAGAAAAGGTGCTATAAAGAGAGGACACACAACACACAAGAGAGTTAAGGAATTGTACCAACTCCAATAGTCTTACGGAGAGATTCAAACCATAGACCATCGAGTGGCTTGGTGAAGATGTCTGCCTTTTGATTGTCTGTGTGTATGAATTCAAGACACACCACTTTATCCTCCACAAGATCTCAGATGAAGTGATAGCGAATCTCTATGTGTTTTGATTTTGAATGTTGTACTGGATTCTTTGAAAATTTATGGCACTGGTGTTGTCACAGAATACACACATGGTATCTTGAGGAATCCCATAGTCATGAAGTAACTTCTTCATCCAAAGAATTTGTGCGCAGCAACTTCCAGCAACTATGTATTCGGCTTCAGCTGTAGAGAGAGATACGTTTCTTGCTCATCCAAGAGACCAGGTTGTTGCCAAGGTAGAAACATCCCCCTAACGTACTCTTTCGATCATCAACACTGCCAGCCCAGTCTGCATCTGAGTATCCAGCAAGACAAGCATTTGAATCTTTTGAATACCACAGCCCATAATCCAGAGTTCCATTGACATACCGAATAATTCTCTTTACTGCAGTCAAATGAGCTTCCTTTGGAGCAGCCTGATATCTAGCACAAACACCAACACTAAATGCAATATCAGATCTACTGGCGGTGAGATAGAGTAAACTCCCAATAATGCTCCTATACAATGTTGGACTTACCTCTATTCCAGAAGAATCAATGCTCAGCTTTGTAGATGAACTCATGGGGGTGGAGGCATGCTTTGTTGATTCAAGACCAAACTTCTTGACAATGTTTCTAGCATACTTTTCTTGTGAAATGAATATGCCTTTCTTCTTTTGTTTGACTTGAAGACCTAAGAAAAATGTAAGTTCCCCTACCATACTCATTTCAAACTCTTTCTTCATTTCTTCAAAGAATTCTATGGCTCGATCATCAATAGTTGCGCCAAAAACTATGTCATCAACATACACTTGAGCCACAAGAAGATAATCTTCATCATTCTTGACGAATAGAGTCCGATCAGCATATCCCCGTTTGAACCCTCTTTCTAGGAGATAATGAGTAAGACGATCATACCAAGCTCTGGGAGCTTGTTTCAGGCCATAAAGAGCTTTCTTCAATCTCAACACATGATCAGGAAAGTGAGGATCCTCAAATCCTTTGGGTTGTTCAACAAACACTTATTCATTTAGATATCCATTTAGAAATGCACACTTCACATCCATTTGATAGAGTTTGAAGTTCATAGTACAAGCAATCGACATAAGGATTCGAATAGACTCAAGTCTTGCCACTGGGGTGAAAGATTCATCAAAATCCACTCCTTATACCTGAATGTATCCTTGAGCTACTAATCGAGATTTATTCCGGATAATCTCACCATCTTCATCTGTCTTGTTCTTGAAAATCCATTTAGTGCCAATGACATGAACATTTTCAGGTCTGGGAGCAAGTTCCCATACATCATTTCTTTTAAATTGATTCAGCTCTTCATGCATGGACTCAATCCAATTTTCATCTTGGAGAGCTTCTTCTACCTTTTTCGGCTCAAATTGGGCAAGGTAACAATGGTATGTGACATGATTGGCTAAAAGTTTGTGGCCCTTTCTAAGGCGGAGGCCTTCCTCTAAAGACCCAATGATGTTGCTCTCAGGATGATTCTTAGACACTCTTGAGGATGGCTTCTTTGATGAGGATACTTCATTATTTCGAGAAATAGGAGGTTGAACTTCCGGAGGAGTAAGAGGACTTGATGTCATTGATCTTGTGTTTACTCTAGAACCCTCGGGAATTGATTCCTTTTCTGGTGTAGTTCCTTCAACTTCTATATCAAGAGCTTCAACTTCATCAGTGGAAGTTTTTCTGCTTGGCCCTTCTCCATCATCTACCATCTCTACCTTGGTTATGGCATCATCAATTTCTACATTGATGGATTCTATTACGGTTTTGGTTTTTTTGTTGTAAACTCTATATGCCCGGCTTGTAGATGAATACCCAAGGAAAATGCCTTCATCACTTTTAGCATCAAACTTCCCAAGCTTATCTCTATCATTTAGAATGTAGCACTTGCTTCCAAACACTCGAAAGTACTTTACTCTTGGTTTCTTTCCTTTCCAGATTTCGTAGGCTATCTTCTTTGTTCCCACTCGGAAAAATATTCTATTACCAATGTGACATGAGGTGTTCATGGCTTCTGCCCAAAACTTTTGAGGAATTTGCTTATTTAAAAGTATGACTCTTGCCATTTCTTGAATTACCTGATTCTTCCTTTCAACCACCCCATTTTGTTGGGGGGTTTTAAGGGCTGAAAATTCCCTTTTGATACCATTCTTTTCACAAAAAGATTCAAATCGTGAATTTTCAAACTACTTCCCATGATCACTCCTTATCTTGACGATAGGAACTCCTTTCTCGTTTTGAAGTCTTTTGCACAGAATTTCCAATTTCTCACATGCTTCTGATTTTTCTCTGAGGAATTCAACCCAAGTGTACCTTGAGAAGTCAGCAACCATGACCATAATGTACCTCTTTCCTCCTAAACTTTCAGTTCTTGTAAACCCCATCAGATCAACATGAAAAAGTTCTAGACAACGAGAAGTAGCGATCACATTTACTTTATGATGACTAGTCTTTGTCTGCTTTCCCATTTGGCATGCACCACAAATAGTCTTCTCCACCTTTCCAAACTTTGGAAGACCCTCAACTGCTTCAAGTTTAGATACCTTGGCTATTTGTTTAAAATTTGCATGCCCAAATCTGTGATGCCAAAGCTCCAGCATGTCGACACAAGCACTTCTACACGAAATGGGTGCCATAAGAACTACTCCATAGCAATTATCCGTAGTTCTATTTCCCTTCAAGACCTGAATCCCTTCTTCATTAATAATTAAGCATCCCTTCTTTGAAAATTGAACAAGGAAGTCCTCATCACATATTTGAGTGATGCTTAAGATATTTGCCTTCAGTCCTTTGATATATAATACGTCCTTTAGTAGAGGTAATCCAGGTATCTCAACAGTCCCTTTGCCAAGTACTTGAGCATGACTCCCATCACCAAAAGTCACATAGTCACCAATCTTTTCTTTGAGTGACTTAAACAATGATTTGTCTCCTGTCATATGCCGAGAACAACCACTGTCAAGATACCACAAGCATGAATTAAAAACCTTCAAAGAAGTGTGTACAAACAAGCAAGCATGAGACAAGCATTCTTGATCTTCAAATGGAAATTTTTCTTCATGTTTCATGCTTTTGCTTAATTGAATTTTTCTTTTCAGATTATCCACCTTCTCACACAAACATCTATTTCTTCTTTTATACTTCTTAATTAAAGAGTTAGACTCATAAAGACTATTGTGTAAAAGTTCACTCTTAAATTCAAAATATTTCAGCATGTGAACAAACATTCTAGCATGTGTCTTAGTTTTTAATAACTCTAAGAGTTCATTGTTAGAACACCCTTCTAACATACTCACATAGTCGTTGTTACAGGGATTTGAATCACACATCAGCATAGATACGAACACAGCAACTACCAAAAACAGGGGTCAAGGATCGCACAAAGGTAGTTAAACCACAGCAAGTACACCCACTTTGATACCAATTGAAAGTTCAAATAGTGTATGAAACACTATGAACGTTTAGACCCCCAATTTACAAATTACCAATTCTAGCTTTAACACAAACGATAAACGTGCGGAAAATGAATTAAAGCCAAAAACAGAATTAATAAACAATCTTAGTCAAATTAAATGACAAAGATAAAGGGAAGAGGAATGCAAACACAAAGACAACACAAGACGTGTTATCGAAGAGGAAACCGAAGACCTCGGCGAAAAACCTCTCCGCCGCCCTCCAAGCGGTCAAAATGATCCACTAAAGAATGTAGTTGGGATACAAGGATAGCAATAGACCCTCCACGCCTAATCTACCCAGGTACCTAAGCCCTCCAAGCTTCCTGCTCCAACGAGGTTACGCCAAACCTATTTCTTCTTTAGCTTCCCGGATCCTGCTACTAGTCCATAGCATCTACCAATATAAATTGGCTCCTTCCTAACTGCTTCCCAAAACACCAAAAAGCCTTCTCACAGCTGTGGGTATGGTGAGAAAAAGTTTTGGCTAAAGTACCTCTCAAGGATCTACAATGGAGAGGAAGAAAGTAGAGGAATTTGAAGAGTCACAAGGTTAAGGTTGTGAATGAATCAATCTTGTTTTTCTCTAGGGTTTCTCTCACAAAATTCTCTCTGGAAGCTCTCTACATTTCGTGGGTATAAGGGGTATATATACTGGTGGGTATTTGGAATGCGAAGAGACAGATTTTTCACAATAGAGTAGGCTGGCGGCTTGTCCTCGTGACTTGACTGAGTTGCGAGTTCAAGTCGCGAAGGAACTGAAAGGCCAGACTGAAAATTTTGTCCTGTAGTGCGACAGCTGGCACGACGGTTCATATTCTGGCAGCTTCCAGTCGCGAGCCACCCGCGAGATCCAGTCGCGAGTTCTCCTTTGCACGCTTCTCTCATGTGCAACATCTGGCGGCTTGACAGTCGCGAGACACCAGCGAGGTCCAGTCACAAGTCTCTGTTTTGCAGCACAGTCTTGAGCAAATCTTCACACTCTCTCACACACTACCCTTACATGATTCCCACCTAAATACAGGGTTTCTAAATGCTGAAAATACAAGCAAATCGGCACGGAATAAAGCCAACACAGTGGTTGATAAAATTCAACCTTACATAAATCATAGTTCCTTGTAAGCTCACAAACCTTAATTTGTAGCTGGTGATGAAATTGAGAATTTTATCTGATAAGATTATAACATATCAGTTATGATGATCTGTCTTGATCAGCAAAGTGCCCTAAAATCCAATTTGCATTATAGACTTTAATTAGTAAATACTATATAAATTCTTCCATTAGAATAATAAGGTAAAAGAGGGCAAACTTGATGTAGCTTGAAGGGAGAGAGAGAATGTTCCTAGCCATAGGTAGCAGGGCTTTAACAAAGCTTCTTGATCAAAGCATGAATGCATGATTAGGTCATGATCCTCATAATAAAGTAGTATTGAAATGGTGAAGATGGTTTAGTGAGGCTCAATAGTTTCTGTTTGAAGTGAAAAGACAGAAGAAAATATTAGTTTCACGGACTTTCAACTAGTGTTGGGATATCTTGATTTTGTTGTGTTACACTAAATTTTTCTAAAGTTGACATATTAAAAGTACTTTTCTTTGAACCATACACCTATAAGGTCTTCATCTACACCTTTCTTTCTCTATAATTACTTGGGGAAAAAAAAAAGTTGACATACTCCCTTAATAACTTTCCACAAAAGGATCTGAGAAGGTTCCGAACCTAAGTTATTTAAAGTCATTTAAGAGGATTTAAAATCACACATTTTCAAAACATAGTTTTTAAAACCTCACTTTTCTTTAAGTGCTATTTTTTCAAGCAGCATATTTTAAGAAAATTGAAAAATAATCTATATAGAACAAACACTCAAAAAGCTTGAAAGAAGTAAACAGGATAGTTGAATTTACATTCTCTTATTGATATTGCATGACTTCTATTTGTACATTCTTTTGATTACTTCTGTTGTGTTTTCCAGTCCTTTTTTTCCCCTTCCTTTATTTGCAGATAATGAATAGAAAAGTTTATGATTAAATCATATCCAAGATTTTGTTTAGAAGAACATTAGCTAAAGGCAACAAGGTGTTGCATCAGTTCAAATACATGGTTGGTTCTTTTGTATCTCATAGCTTACTCTCAAAAACATTGCTGCAACACTGGCCCATTTATTCTGATAATGTCAATTCACAAAAGATATAAACACCAGCTGCTACTATATACAAAATGCAGCATAATAGGCATTTGCAAAGTACTCCATCTCATCTCCTCTCTTTCTATTCTCTTATCCTTATTTAGAGCTGAAGCACAAGCTCCACAAGGAAAAGCTCCCCATCAAATCTCAACCCAGATGATTCAGCAGGTTGAAGCAGACCATCTACCATTCCACCAAAAACATACAAGTAACGCCCAGAATGATCTGCACAGGCTCGATGAAATGACCGACGATTAGGTTTATAACCACTTGCCTTCAACTTTTTCCACATTTTTGCCAATATTTCCTTGGAGTTCAGTGTGGTTGGCTGCATGCTAATGGAAGGGATTGCACTAATATCTAATACCCAGAAGTCATCTTTCCTGTGTCTATATGAATCTTCCCCACCATATATAAGTAACCGGCCTCCTAAAATCAGTGTAGCTGAGTGACCGACTCGTGGAAGGGAAACTCCTCCGGGTATATTTGGTAATTCATATTGTATTTGTACCCATTTCAGAATATCCTCAGACATATCCAAGAGCCAAACATCATTGAGCACCTCATAACCCAATCCTCTTCCTCCAAATAAAACTACCCGTGAATCCCCAATGCAAGTCAATGAGTGTCCTGAACGAGCAGCAGGTGATGGACTAGTCACAATCTCGCGCCATGTTCCAAAGCAAAGATTTTCTGAGAGTTCTAAAACCCATGTATCACCCAATCTGAGGCCAGACAGTCCTATCCCTCCATGAATAAGCATAAACCTATTATCAATGGAACATGCAACATGTGCACCTCGTGGGGGTGGTGTAATGGTTCCCACATCAAGCAGCGTCCATGATAAAGTAATGCCTGAAGTCTCACGGCGTGTCACTTTTCCGAGCCAGGTATCATTTTGACGGCTTCCATGGTCATTGATTCCTCCAAATAGAACAAGGAAATCACCAATTACAACACATGAATGCCCAAACCTCCCACTTGGAAGGCCTGAATTAACCTTCTGCCACTTCAGCATCTTCTCAGAATCTTTACCAATGTAAGCCACCCATGTGTCATCAAGATGTCGTCCTACACAATCAAGGATGTTTAGTTTAAATCGGTTGTTGATGTTCAACTATAAGTTAATTGTATACATTCTTATAGTTGCAAATAAACACTGGAAGATTTCTGTCTTTTCCAGCAATAAATAATGTATTCGGTCTCCTTCATCATTTCACAATACTGATTTCAAAAATTATACCTGGGTCCAGGTGGACTACTTCATTCTGAATGAGTTCTTGAGAGAAATCAAAGGGTAGAGAAACTCAAAGTTACCATTCCACTACTTTTTAGCAACCTGGAGTTGGGCCTTCCTTTTATTTTTATTTTTTTGGCATTGTGGACATGAAAATCATAGGAAAACTTAATGCAATTGTCAACTGTTCTTATCAGAAGTAGGATTGACAATTAATTTGAGCCATAACACATGGTTTCATAAAACTGTATGATTTTTCCCTATCTAAATAAAGCAGGTTTTACATGAAGAATATTTTGTTCAGCATGTTCTATTCAACATGGATAGGAGAAGGGAGAAGAGCACAACTTCGTATTCCTTGAAACAATAAAGAAATCAGAACCAAGTCAAGATGATATGAATCAATACGTTTTCTTGAAAGCACTCTTTGTCTTTAAAAAATAAAGACATTAACAAAACTAAGAGGAAAGTTCAATACAGAGAAGTCTATGTTCTTCAATTTATGTAAACAGAAACGTTGCAAACATCTCTATCAACCAATAAATGCAACCTCAAATATACATGCATGTTGTGAAGAATGAAGGTTGTCACTTAAGTCAAATGCATAATGAATTTGAGCAGTTTTAAACAAAATCCTTGCAGCATCCTAAATCCTATGGCTACTAGGGAAAATTAGGACATCTTTACCTCTTTCACTTCCATCAATCTCATAACCTCCAATATTGGGATGAGAAACTAACATACCCAAATGCCAAATTACATAGCATAAGTTGTCTTATGTGCAATTCAATGAGAGGAAAGCAGTTGAATTTAATGACATGTTAAACTTAACATAGCTCAAGAAATGGCAAATTGAGCCTGCAGTAACCAATGATTACAAGATTGTAAAATGTTAGTATAAGCCAGAACATAGCATTTGATTTCTCTAATTATGACTGAGGATGCATTGGCAGCTTCAAAATAACTTGCATTGATTCTGACAAAAGAAGATTTTTCTTAAAATCTACATTTTGGATTAGGAAAAGGACAAATAGTTTCATAATCAATCAGAAAATAATTGATTTTGACATATACATGCTTAAAATAAAAGGCACTTACAGAACTCACCTACATTACTGAACCTAACCCAAGCCCCGCAATTCTCACTATAACTCACCCTAAGAATAAATGATTACGGAAAGCGACACACCTTGGATAATTACATTTGATGGGCGAATGAACCACTCCACCTCTATGTGACAATTTATACAGCACGGTGACACTAGAGACCATTGATTTTAATTGTTGCCCTCATCAATAAATTTTCATAGAGAGATTAACATATTTTTTTAGAAGTATCTGTTTTCTTATCTTTTTCTTTTCCTCCACTTGCAGTCGAGCACCAGTAAGGTGATAATTTAGACTAATAAACAAGGGGCAAACTATACAAGGTACTGTATGGAAGAGAATCTTAAGAATGGAGCAGGACTGCAAAAAGCAAGACCAGGAAGACAATAATATAATATTGTGAAGGCAAAAATCCTGATTTCATAATTTGTAAACTGAACAACCAACATAATATGCGTAAGACTGACGCACAAGAGAAGAGGTAACCATTACTATGCAAGGGTACAAAGACTATTTCTGCCAATAGATGTCCCTCTCTATCCTAGCAAGAGGACCAAAGCACAGTTCAACAAAGCCCACCAGAGACAATAATAAAAGTCAACAGTTCAAAGCAATATCTCACATGAACAACACTACTGCACCTTTGAGTAATGCAAGCTTCAAATCCAAACTCGTTACCAAGGCCAAAGCGACCCCTAATTGGTCCACTTATAACATGAAGAGAGGATAATATATAATTATCATACAATGATATGTACCATAGTTAGATGTAAATGTTTTTGCACTTATTAGGCAAAAACACCAATGCTGAGAACAGAGACTGAATTTGATAATTGAAATTTCAATGTATAAACAGAAGCAACATGTCCTTAATTCATTCTTCTTTCCTTTTCTATTGGCAAAATGCTTAATTTATACTAAAAAGATCAAGAAACAAGAAAGAGAAAACAGTGAGTCAAATATTTCTGATTGAAAGGAAAAGAACAAACAAAAGAGCCAAAAGATTCTATCTTCTCAAGATAATATAAATAGACAAGGGGTCAGATAATTCTATATACACAATTATCAACGTTGTCATGTTAAATTAAAATCACCTTAACCAGAAATTTTGAAGAGCATATGATAATGATATTATTGTTTATAAGCAGTATTAAAGAACCATAGTTAGAAATGTAAAAAGATAAGAGACGGGGTTTCATGAAAAACACTTACCTCCTTCACAGCCACCACCAAACAAGACAAGACAATCAGACACAAAGTTGAGAGAGTGAGAAGCTCTTGGTTTTGGGAGCTCAAATTCACCATCAGGGTAAGTCATCTTATGGCAAGAAACAGACTCAAGTTTAGAGATTTGCCTGTAAAGCCTCATCCATTGCAGCTGAAATTGAAAATTTGAAGACTTGAGTACATCAACAGAGTTGGGACCCCAGTCCCTCCTGCATATGGACTCCCAGAGAGTGTCAGAACATGCAAGAGCCTTGAATCTCTTGCATGTCATAGCAAAAGCAAGGATTGAATCTATAGGCAGAAGTAGCAGGATTGAAAAGAGGTGGTCTGAAGCTAAGTTGGTTATTGGTGATCCATTCATGTTTTTGTTGCCAGTACTGGTACTACTACTGGTTTCTGCCATGGAATAATAAGCTGTGTTTATGTTCTTCATACTTCACTGTGTTATTCTGGGGATATAAATGAAATTGTATTGGACAGAAGGTAGAGAGTAGAGACTAGAGAGCTCCAAAAAAATACCATATGGGTTTGTAAAGTATGTTACTTTTGTTTTGTTTCATGTCAAGGAAAGGGTAAATACTAAATGGGTCTTGGTTTTGTTTTGTTATTGGTCTGAAGAGAAAGAAAATGGTAAATTCCAGTTTTCTGGAAAGAGATGGGTTGTAATTGGGGTGCCCATTCGTTTTGTCTTCTTTGTGAATTATTAAAAGCTTCATCATGATCATCGTCAAGGCTTTCAATTTCATTCTGTAAAATGTACCATTGCTTGCTATGTCACTGTAGAGACAGGAATTCAACTCTCTTCTTTTGTATTCTTCTCTTACCCTGGCCCTTTCAACTTTTTATCTTAAACTCAAATTAATAATAATAATAATAATAAACTCAAAGTTTTTTTTTTTTTACGTGAAACAAATTCAAAGTTAATTTCACTCTGTGTTTATTTTGAGCAAATTTAGCTTTCTGTATTTTTCCATGTTGAGTAGCATTAAAAAAAACATGGATTAAAAGAAAATTATTTTTGATCAATGGAAACTAAAGATTTATTTTTTAGAGATTGTGTTTCCATTAAATTTATCTTAAAAACAACCTTATCACATGCAATGTGAAACAAAAGAGTAAAGATTCATGTTTTTAAGCTAATTTTTAAGGTTACTACCAAACTAGGAAAATGTGATAGTTTTCTAAAAAATGTTTTTTGATAAATGACTTATTCTTTAGAAAAGAAAAGTACTATATCTACAACATTTTCACAATAAATCATAAGTGATTACTTATTATTGGTTCAAATTTGAACCTACCACTAAAATTACTTTTTTATCCCACCAATAACAATCCATAATAACTTGTCATTTTGAATTTGTTGTAAAAATTTTGTGGATATAATATTTCTTTATAGAAAATGTTTTTTTGAAAAATGTTGAAACAATGGAGCAATGGAAAAGTTAAAAATGTTACTTTTTCATCCCATGCATGGAAAGCCTAGCTACTGGTTAAAACTAAAAGTGACTTTAAAAATGTTACCGGTTTGAAACTGCACTTTTTCAAAAGGTTTATGTTAATTCATATCCTTATGCATTCGTTAACAAGACTTTAAATTGGTCTTAGCTGCATCGAGAAGTAGTAAAAACTAATAAATAAATGTCTTTTAAACTAAAAGTGACAAATATTTATAAAAAAAACTAATTGACTTCTTTATAAAATTTAACTTAAATACCGAATAGAAAGACTATATACACTCGAGAGCTAGTTAAGTTAAAAGATGGTTTAGGTTCCCGAAGAACTTTAGATGCCCTCGTTTTCAAAAAACATAATAATAATAATAAATGCTTTAAAACATTCTTTAAGCGAACCCTTTTCAAGATGTAGTTTTTTTAAAATATCACTATTTTTATATATTTTTTTCCAATCAATTTATCTTTAAAAAGTTAGAATAGACCATACCAAATAAGCAGGGGACTTGGGTGGAGTTTGGATGGCATTTGCGTTGCGCGTTTGTGCGTTTGTGTTGTTTTTCTGTGAGTCCCGTGCATTGTTCACGGGACCAGCAAGTACTTTATTAGCAAAAATAACTCTAAAACTGAGTCCCACGACATTATTTACACATTTAAAAATTATTTTACTACAGTATTTTCAGTTTTCAATTTTCAGCGATAAGCGATATCCAAACAAATCTTTAATGAACCTTGTGAGACTCTTTCATTTGGGTAATTGTCTTAAGAATGAGCCATTGGCATTTAGTGAGAAGGAAAAGATTAGAAACAAAACTACTTGAAATTGAGTCATTGTGACCCTCTTTGATTTGGGAAATTTGTCTTGAGAACGAGGCATTGGCATTTTCTGAGAAGGACAAGATTAGAAGCAAAATCATTGAATTTGAGTCATAAATTGGTGCAATCCAACCCTTTGATCTCTAATATATATGGCTTGATTCAAACTGTTGGATCTAAATCTTTGGTCACAATGATTGAAAAGACAACAGGGAAGGTCCAATTTGGTTACCCATGAGTTATGACACATCAGCTTCTATCCTAAAGATGTCTACTACATTGAAAAGACTGTTAGAGAAATTCTCACCCTCCCATTTAGCTCTGAAAGCTACAGTATTGGAAATTTGGAATAAACTCATTCCTTTATTACCAGTTACTGGACTTTGAATTAGTGATATAAATTGTGTTTTTTGTAAACGCCTTCATTAATGTTCTTTCTTCCTCAATTCAAAACATCAGGCTAGAGAAGTAGTCAAACATGTGTGCACATCCACATAAAATATGTTCTTCTACAAATGGTACTAGAAATAATGATTATATGAACACGTTTTTTCTGAAAGAATAAACTCGATATTAAAATTAAAAAAAAAAAAAAAAAAAAAAAAAAAAAAAAACACTTGAATCAGTGAACAAAGTGAGAAGCTGATATCAAACAGAAATATTTGGAAAAAGAAAACAACTTATGTAAAAACCACCAGTGGGATGATTCCACTTTGTTGCCTAAGAAAAGTGTAGAGAAATAAAAGTAAAAAGAGAAACATGGTTTTTTTTTTTTTTTTAATTTACAAAAATGCAAATTTTTTGTTGCTATAATTTGATAGTTGAGAGAGAAGAAATATTTTTGTTGAAAACATCAAGAAATGCCAATTGTGCTACAAGACTCTTGATAGTTGATAATGAAAATAGCTTTTATGAAGCCATTTTTTTTTTCTTTAAGATGGGAGGATTATATTTTGATAGAAAAAGAAATAGGTGTTTCTATCTTTCTTACAAAATCTCATGCTTTTTCCTTTCTTTTCATCCAGGATTGGGATTCTTTGCATTGGGTGTCACCCTTTGGTACAAATTGATGTTACAAGCACCCTTGTGCAATTAATTTGAGCTTAGTAAAGTAGTTGTAATTAGTACTTAGACTATATAAAAAATAATTCTTTACTTTGTGGGAGTCTGGGACCTCTCTCATCTCTCATTTCAGAATATTGATTCAGATTTTATGCTCCTTGCAGAGAGGGTAATAAGTTACGTGGGGCTTGTCTCATTTTAGAATATTAGGATACGTTTGGTAAACTGTAATAAACATTGTAATGTAATAGTTATTCCTATGGTATAGCTATTCAGTAATTTGATTATGTTTTTATTACAGGAAATAGTCATTCCTTATGAATAAAATATTTCTTTACTTTGTGGGAGTCTGGGACCTCTCTCATCTCTCATTTTAGAATATTGATTCAGATTTTATGCTCCTTGCAGAGAGGGTAATTAGTTATGTGGAGCCTGTCTCATTTCAAGATATTAGAGTACGTTTGGTAAACTGTAATAAGCACTGAAATGTAATAGTTATTCTTATGGTATAGCTATTCAGTAGTTTGGTTATATTTTTATTACAGAAAATAGTCATTCCTTATAAATAGCTTTTCTTTAAAATAAGGAATAACTATTCATCTCTAAAAAAATTGTAATAGTTATTCCTTAGTAGGTGTATTAATTTTTAAAATTAATATATTTCCAAATAGACAAACTTTCCATATGCACATAACAATTATGAAAAAAAAATCATAAAAAATAACTAATCTCTCTTTCAAATTTAAAAAATATTATTTTTTAGAAAATATAATTATATAAGTAAGATATTTCCTAAAATATATCTTAAGTTTGAATTAAAATGCTCTCATTCCATTATATTCAGGATTCTATTATTTTATTATCACCAAACAAATGAATAGTAATAAGTATTACATTATCACATCTTGTTTTCCTCGTAATACCTATTCCTATTCCTATTCCTATGTAATTACCATTACAGTCTACCAAACGTGCCCTTAGTTATAATTCTATTTACTATCGTTTCCCCCCATTGCATTGACTACATTGTATTTATAGGATGCTCTGTCATGAGAATGTGACAGGTGAGATGCTAGTGCTAAAAGTTGGTCTAAAAAATATACGGCTATTTACATGCTCCTTAATTAGAAAAACTAGTCCATAACCCGTGCATAATCTACCTATTTGTGTGGTAAACTAGAATGATTTTATAAAATTTTAAATTGATTAAGAAACTACATCATTGCATAAATTGCTATTCTACAACTTCAATTTGTGTTACAATCTGATAAAGAAGTCATTCTTTGAACATGCAATGACTTATGAAAAATATTAAAGAATAATTCATGACTATAAGCCTATAACTATTGAAAATAATCAAAAGATTAAGAGCTTACAAATTGTAGAAAATATATGTGTGTGTGTGACTACACAACAGAGAAATATAAGAGAAAAATTTGTTACACTCAAAATAATAATTCATGGCTATAGTCATTGAAATTTTCTTGGTTTAGATATTACAAAAATATAACTCAAAAGGACAAAAATGTTAAAACTTCCAAAAAGCCAAAAATATTAAGGAATTATAAGATTTTCATCCTATAAATTATTGAAACAAAACTATATATATATATATATATATATATGATTATACAATAGAGAAATATAAAAGAAAAATTGATTACCTTCAAAAAAATAATACATAGTATAGTTGTTGAAACTTGCTAAACACGTTAAAATATTGCAAAAACTAACACAAAAATTAAGATGTGAAAACTTCCAAAATGCCAAAAATATTTGACTATTCAAAAGAGAAAAATAAGAAGAAGAAAAAAGTACATGAACCCTGTTACGGTGCTTGGGCTGCTACTGTGACATTGGGCTGGACTATCTCATCTTGCCGTACTAAGCCCAAAATGTTCTAGATTGGAGAGTCGGGACCGGTTCAGTTGTAACCCACTCTGGGCCGGCTTGTGCGCAAGCTATGCCCTGACCTGTTACAATTTTATGCTGCGTAGTTGTGGCAGACATATCATTTTAAAACAATTACCGCGGACAGATATATTACAAATATAAGAAAAATGTGTTTGCCATACTATAAATAAATAAGCATTGGGATGAACACATAAAGAGGACAATGCAGATGAACTTAAAAGGAGTGAGTAGGAAAAGAAATAAACAAGAAATGACGGCAAGCTTATTAGTTTGTCGTGGTATGTTAAAGGAATCCAAGCCAAAAAGGAAACGACACTCCCTCAATGCAACTAATTTCTGAAAGGAGAAATTAATGGCTTTGAAGGAGCGGTCCTAGATGACTCCTGTTCCGAGCATGAGCAAATGGAAAGTGTGGTTTTTTGAGAGGGAGAGAGGAAATAACAACCCACTTCGGTGCATGCCCATCCTCTCACTTTCTTCCCTTTCGTTTTTCTTTTTACTTGCTCTGTTTTCTTTTCTTTTCCTTAATTCTTCCTTGCTTGGCCCCTCTTTTGCACAGGGAGCATTCTTATATAGTGCCTGCTGAGGCACTGCTTTTACTTTTTTACCCCCTTAACTGTCTTTGTCCGATGTGTGTACTCGCCGACCATTACTGGTTGGTCAGGTACTCAGCCAGCGCCACGTTCCTGCGCTGGCCGCGTCGCACCACATCACCAGACAAAGACAAGGGCATTTTGTCCGTTACCTTACCGTGGCATTCTCACCTATCATGGCAGAGTACTCTCTCTCTCCCTCATGGCATGCACCAAAAGGTTCTAACTCAGCTTTGCCATTTTTGGGTGCTATGTCATCCCAGCAGGACACTCACCCGAAAGTGGCCTGAGTGAGAGCTTTGAAATGGGTTCTTCCCCCTCCCCTCCGCCAAACCACACCCTCTTTACCTCTGACCCATGGCCCACCTCCACCCGTATTGGCTGGGTGCAGGCTGGTGAGACCTGGGCTTTGCGCGTGCCCCGTTCTCATGTCCGTCCAAAGTATGCCTGTTGGTCATGCGTTTGCCGCGGCCTAGACGTCTGCCTTCCTATCCTGCCATTTACTTCTAACTTCTTGTGGCGTGGCTTATTTCTTCCCTGGTTCACCATTCGTGGTTTGGGCTTGCCCTTGATTGTGGGCCTCGATTTTCTTGCTTCCTTTCATGTTTTGTTTTCCACAATTTTTCTGTTATTTCTTGCCTTGCCATTTTAACAAGATGGCCATTTCATACAATTGGGCCTCTTTGGGTCCACTGCTTGCTCTTTTTCTCAATGGCTTAATAAGCCCATTGGGCTTTTCTTGCCAAACATGCCTGCGGGCTCTCGTGTCCCATTTGTCCTTCTTTGGGGCGTCCTTGACCCCTTGCAACCTCGCGCTTTCCATGGGCCTTTACTACCTCGTTGGACTTCCCCGGCCCAACTATACCTCATTTTCCTTAGAGTCCATAGATTTCCCATGGCTCTATATACTTGCTTTACTTTGAGCCTGCCACAATCAGTGTGGCACATCCTCACTTTTCTACATCCGCGGTCCATGGTTTGCCATTTCTCTCTTTCTAGACCTTTTCAGGCCCATTTACTTCTTCAAGACCCATTTATTTGCTTTACGGACCTATACTCTATTATTCCTGCCACTCAGATTTGATGGGCTCTTCTATTTATTCTTTGATTATTTTTTTTGGATGTTGCTGGGCTTATTCTTCTTATTGGGCTTTCAGAAATGAGCTTCAACATTTAGCCCCCTGAGCATATGAAGTGCTTTTGCAGTTCATGTGTGAATAAGAAAAAGACTTTTCTACCCTTCCTGTCGTGTTTTCTTCTTTTCCTTTACGGGCTTTTCAAACTGTGGTCCCCAACTCATATGTTTGTTCAGACATATTCAGCTATATATACATTCCTGCTGTGAACAGCTCTGTCTCTTCGCATTCCTCATTTAGCAGTTATCTTGATTCTGAAACGGCACTTCATTAATTTCGTTCTTCTTCCAATGGCTGACCCATCGCATCTCTTCACGCCTCTATTAATTACACTGATACCCAAAGACAAATCTCATCGTAATCCTCCTTCAAGCGCTCTCTCTCCTTTCAGGGCAAATATCATCTCTATTCCTTCTACTCCGCCGTCTCTTATTCCCAAATCACTTCCTTCCATTTTACTCCAATCCAAGCCGCGCACTATGATGCCGATGAAAGGTCAAAGTTCCTCACGCCGTAAAGGGAAAGGAGTTGCTCGTGACCCTCCGGTTTCTCACGACGTAGGCGAGGAGTTCACTCTTTCCGAATCGGACCAATCCGATGAGGAAGAGTCACAACACGCCCCGGATAGCGAGTGTGCTCCTCTCATCGACACATGGTATGACATCCATCCACACTTCCCTAAAGTTCCTGGTGAGTACGCGCCGTCGCCGCCTAGCCGTGTATGGCTTACCCTTTGCCGGCGAGATACTGACACTTTGTGGGCTCCTTTGGCTTCTTCGATCTATGATCTCATTATCCGCGAAGGTGTTTTGCTCCCCGTACCCATTCACTTCGAGTATGGATTTGACACCGCCTTAGGTTGGAAAGAGTGGGTTGATAGAGAGTTATCGGATACAGGTTTTATGGGTTTGCTTCAACGGGCCGGTGTGTTGAAGGCCGTTGTTTCTTCCCGTTGCCTATCGAACTTCAGAGATCTCTTTAATCTACGACATCTAGTCCGCAAGTGGTGCACTACTACTCATACCTTCTTCTTCTCTTGCGGCGAGGTCACCGTAACCCTAGAAGATGTGGCCAATCAACTACTCCTTCCCATTCTTGGTGATGCGAACCCCGGTGCTCTGGACCTTTCGCCGTAAGAGAAGGCCATTGAGGTCGAGTTGAAGAAAAGGATGATTAGTAACGCAAAGCTGTCTTTTTGGATCAGTTCTCCTGCCAAGCTTTCTACCGCTGCCCGCCGCGCAGCTTTTATTGCTTTTTGGTTGTGTAAGTTTGTGTTTACTTCCCACCCTCATTATGCTATCAAGCCTTTGTATTTCCAGCTAGCCATTAAAATTTCAACTGGGGCAAGTTTCCCGCTGGCTCCAATGTTCTTGGGAAACTTATATGTTCAACTTGATATCCTGTGGAGCGACGAGAGCCAAGCCGGTTCTTGCCACATAGTCACCTCCTGTGTTCAAAGTACCATTTTGCAGCATCTACTTTATGAGTGTTGTGCTAAGCAGTTGGCGAGATGCAGGCTTGTTCGTTTTGCCAAAGAGAAGTACCAATCCTATCCTCAAGTCATATCAGATTTTTGAGGCAGATTCGAGTTCGACTTTCCGTTGGCTTTTTGTTGGGTTGGTTTGAAGCCTATTGACTACTCTGTTGTCGAGTCTTTTGATCGAGAAATTGGATTTTCCTAGAGGGCTTATAGGAATTTGGGCGCGGGGTATACGTGCGCCGATTTCGTCATGGGTTTGTTTGTTGATACCGTTGGCACCACCACTCCTTTGGCCGCCTTTGATGAGACCGGTATTATTTACTTGGCGGCTACTAATGCCGGGTAGCTGCCCTACCTTGCTGATGAGGGTCTCCGGTTTGTACATTATCCTGCCAACCAAGTGAGGAGGCAGTTTGGGTTGGATCAGGATATCCCTGACAATCTTTCCTTTCTCATGGAGTCCCCCACATCCGTCCGTCCGTTCTTGAGGCACACTGCTTTTATATTTTGGAGTCAACGCTGTGTCGCGGTCACTATTCCAGGTTCATCGAGGGAGGGCATCTGTACTCCTACGATGCATGAGTACTGGCAAGCTGTGATGACTTCATTTGAATAAGAGTTGGTGGGCAGCTGTGGTTTCTCCCTCATTCCTCCTGATGGGCTCAGTGCAGTTGTCTCAGCCAACCCCCATTTGCTCTTACCCTCCAAGTCCGTGTTAGCCTACGCCCGAAAGCAGAACCAATCCGCTATCTTTGAGTGGGATGATGAAGAGAAAGGTTGGTATTGGTATACTAGTGATTAGCCACCAGGTTGGGAAAAGAAAGTGAAAGTGACAAACATCTCAGCGCCTAAAAAGGGATCCGCCAAGTTTAAGTCTACCAAAAAGAGTGTTGATCTTTCTGAAGCTTCTTCTGATGTGCAACCTACGGTCAGCAAATCTAAGTCCACTGCCCCACAATCTTCTACCGGTGCTCCTCCTTCTAGCAGGACAAGAGGCAGCAAAACGAAGTCTCTCCCCCCTCCTGTGATTACTACCACTGAGTGACGGGTAACTTGTTTTTGACCTTATTCTCTCTTTTCTCTTTTTTTTTTTTTAACTTTTATATGTTTGTTGGTACATCTTCTTAGCTTTGCCTTCTGCTTCCCTTGCAGTCTAAATTCAAGGAAGACACGTCTACCACACGCCCCATATTAGTTGATGAACCCGAATTCGAAGTATGTCTCTTGCTTTTCTTTTGTTTTCTTTTACTCATTTCTCCTGTCATGCTTCTTTACCCCCTTTTTTTTGGCATTGTTTCAACTTCATTACTAGTTATGGGCTTTCTTCATCTCCCTCTTTTTTGCTTTTGTTCTTCAGGATGAACCCGAGCCTCTTTCTATATATCGTCCTACTGCCGAGGAACTTTCTGCCTCAAAGGGAATGCCCTTAGGAGGTTTCTTTGGCGGGACTGATGTGGCCTTTGCGACACCTACTCTTGCCACTGCTGCGCCAAGAGTTTTTACCGAGGTCCTTACCCCTCCTGTTGAGCCAACATTCATGAGCGAGAGTGTTCATTCCGAGCAAGTTGAGGAGACTGCTCTTTCAGGTATTGCTAAGGCTGAGACCGTTTCTCCTGCTACTCTTCTTATTATATCCCCCAGCGACCTTTTTTTGGCCCTTTCTCAAGCGGCAAAGGATGGCTCTTCCCTGGTTGTTACTCCTTCTTCTATTCCGAGCTCCACCACACGGGGGCCTGACATGGACTTGTCTTCCGAAGGCTCTGAAGACATCCTTGAGGATCACGATGATGAACTCGTCGTGAAGAAGGTATTTTTTGATTCCGAGGAGGATAAGGATATTGAGCACGGAGTTAAGTCTGTGGGTATGTACTCTTTATCCTACTGAGTCTTCTTTCTTCTTCTCACTTCTTTTTCTTTTGTAATGCTCTTTTACTTTGCGCTTTTATTCCCGCAGACACTTTTCATGAGCCAGAAGTTGCAGCAGACGTGCCCACTGGTGCTTCCCCTGCTATACCCACTGCGCCTGCTCCTGTTACCTTCACGACCCCTGTTTCTACAGGTCTCGGTTCCCCTTTCTTCTTTTGTCTTATTTTCTTACTTTTCTCTTTCTCTTCTCAAGGGTTCACCTTCCTTCTCTTTTTTTTTTTTTTTTTGTCAGGTCCACCTCTTCCCATTCCTTCCCAATTTGAGTCAAGTAGCAGTTCTTCCGCAACCATAGATCCAACAAGCGAAGCCGTAGCCTTTTTCACCCGCTTCGATCAGCTTGAAACTAATGATCTTAGTCCTGCGGAATTCTGGGGTTCCGGTCCACCTTATGTTGATTTCCATGGCTTCAAAGTCCCTGAGGATTGCGTTTCTCATTTGGAGGCAATCTACGATAGCCATGGTGATTTCATGCAGGGATTTCGCCTGGGTCACTCTGTTCGAGAACACTTTCTAAAGATGCTTGGGAGTGTGCTGAACGATATTAAGCACAACTTTGTGGACACCATTTCCCCCAAAAGGGTCCTTCAGTGGAGGGCCGCAATTCAAGAGCTTATTAGTGTTGGCTTTGCCCTGGATTTCGTTCTTGATCACCTGCGAGAGGTTGCCCGTGCTCTTTTCATGAGGAAGGTTCAGCCAGCCATTGATGCCATTGATGCACGCATTGAGATTCTGAAGAAAGAGGTGGCAGACTTGGAGGCTCGCCGTGGGCATCTTCTTTCAGGCGTCGGTGAATCCAGCCGTTTTGAGGATCAATCCCTTATCTCCGGACTTCGTTGATGATGTGGTTTCTCTGCTTTTAGTTTACTTATCTTTTCCCCTAAACGTTATTTCTCCTTATAAAAAAAAAAAAAAAAAAAAAAAAAAAAAAAAAAAAAAAAAAAAAACTTGCTACAATTTGGGTTTGTAACTAAGATGCTACATTTGCTACTACTTATTGCTATGTTATGGTATGCTTTCTCTTTTTTCTTGTAATTTTTCATACTTCTTTCCATTGCGATGAAAAACACGTTACAATCATGTTTTGTGACTCAGTCACTAAAAAAGAAAGACAAAAGAAGAAAAGAAAATAACTACATTGCTTTTTCCTTAAGTGTAATAACGTTTTAACCATTTCCCATTAATGGGATCGTTCAAGTCCCTGCCGTCCATCTGAGTCAAACGGTAATACCCAGTTGGATGTGCCTCCCTTATCACAAAGGGCCCTTCCCATTTCGGTGCGAACTTAGATGGTCCTGCCATACCCCTCCTGACATAGTCTGCCACTTTTAACACGAGTTGTCCTTCTGCAAACACCCTTTCTTTGGTCATCCTACCATAAGCTTTCGTCATTCTCTGTCGGTATCTGCGGCTACGTTCTTGGGCCTCTTTTCTTTTTTCATCAAGTCCCTCCAAGTCTTCATACCTTTCCGCGGCAAAGACTCCTTCCTCTTTTTCCTTCTCGCACATCTGTATGGCTCTCAACGATGGAGTTTTTATTTCTACCGGGCTCATCACTTCTGTCCCATAAACTAAAGAAAAGGGCAAAAATCCAGTAGCCAATTTTGATGAGTTTCGATAAGCCCAAAGAGCGTCCAGCAAGTGTGTTGCCCATCCCCCCGTGTACTCCTGACTCATTTTACTGATGATCTTTATGAGGATTTTGTTCGTTGCCTCTACTTGCCCATTTCCTTGAGGGTAATAAGGTGATGAGCGATGGTGCTTTACTTGGTAAAACTCCAACATTTTCCTTACGTCTCTATTGACAAAAGGTGTACTGTTATCGCTAATGATCTTGTGGGGCACTCTGAACCTCACGATTATGTTTTCCTTGATGAAGTTCGCTACTGCTCCTCCCGTGGCTTTACGGAGTGGTACTGCCTCTGCCCATTTCGTGAAATATTCTGTAGCTACCAAGATCCATATATAACCGCGTGATAGTGGATTGATCGGCCCCACCAGATCAAGCCCCCAAGTATGGAAAGGCCATGGGGTGACCATGCTCTGCAAGTTCTGCGGATGGGTGTGGATTAAATTAGCTTATACTTGGCAACTGTGATACTTCTTTACAAATTCTACCGTGTCCCTCTTCATGGCAGGCCAGTAATAACCCATTTGTAGCAGGCACCTGTATAGCTTCTTCTTCCCTTGGTGTTCCCCACACTCTCCTATGTGTACTTCTTTCAGCATTTCTTTCGCTTCATCGGGACCCAGGCAGCGCAGTGGGTCTCCATCATATCCCTTCTTGAAGAGAACCCCGTTGTGTAGAAAGTAGCGTGTTGCCAATCTTTTGAGTTTCACTGTGCTTTTGTGGCAGGATTCCTTCTGCTAAGTACTGAGTGAACGGCTTCCTCCAGTCTTTGCAAACAAACACTGCGTAGCTTTCCTCCCTGTCTGCCACCAGTTGGCATGTTTCACATTGGACTTGGACTTGGTTCGCATCTTTTCCCATTCTCGACCAATAAAAACCTGCCCTCTGAAGCCTGCGGTAGAGGTTGACTTCTCCACTAGATCCGCAAGTCTTGTCATGTACCTCTTTTAATTTCCTCTGGGATTCCACCTGTCCCACGCATCTAGATAGGACTCCTCCTAGCATCCTGCGGTACAACTCTCCCTTTACCAGGACATAATCTTTTAATACTTTCAAATCCATATTCTCTTCTTCCTTCGTCAAGGCCTCTTTTATTGGATTCCGCCAGTCCTTTTCACAGCGTTCCTCTTGAAATCTTTCCTTCAATGTTTCAATGATGGACAGTTCCCTCTTGCTAACTTCCACTCGCGCACTGTTTCCTTCAAAAATTATCTGTGAACCCAGCGCAGCTAGCGCGTCTGCGAACCGGTTTTCATTCCTTGGGGCATGTTCTATTTTAAATGTCAAAAACTCTTCCTCCATCTTCTGGGCCATCGCTCTGTACGGGGCTAGGTTGGACTCCTTTAAAGAGAAACTCCCTTTGGCTTGGAAAACCACTAAGTTCGAGTCCCCTATTACTCTTAAGTGCTTGACTCCCATTTCAAGGGCTGTAGCTAACCCAGTTAGATAAGCTTCATATTCTGCCGTATTGTTTGAGCATGGAAACTCTAATTTGAAGGACAGTGCCACTGCTTCATTTTCTTTATGGTATAGAACTACTCCCACTCCTCCTGACTGAGTGGTAGAGGACCCGTCAAATCTCATTACCCACTGTTCCCTGACTTCTTCCGCAATGGCTATTTCTCCTGGGACTTCATCATCCAACGGGAACTCTTCCTCTCCTGGAAATTGTGCCAGTAGGTCAGCTATAGCTTGACTTTTTACCGCCTTGGGTGTTCCTGCCTTTAGGTCGTATTGGGACAATTGTAGTAACCATTGGGATATTCTGCCGGAGAGGATCGGCTGCTGTAGCGGGGCTTTTATAGCGTGAGACTTGGTCATCAGCCATACCTCATAGGCCAAGAAATAATGTCGTAGTCTTTGGGAGGCGTACACAATGGCCAAACATGCCCTTTCTGCCCTCGAGTAACGAGTTTCTGCATCTTTCAAGGCACGACTGATGTAGTACGCCGGTTGGTCGTTGCCATTCCTATCTTCTTGGGCAATCAATGCGCCTATAGCGTGTTGGTTGGTGGCCAAGTATAACAACAATGGCTTCCTGCGGACTGGGGCTTGCACGGTAAGGAGGTTCATCATGATCTGCTGTAGCCTTTGGAAGGCCGCTTACTGTTCGTTACCCTATTCAAAATTCTGCCCTTTCTTGAGCAGCTTGCCGAATGCAGAGGTAATAGATGCTAGTCCCGGGATGAATCTTCGTATATACAAGACTTTCCCCAGGAAACTTTTCAATTCTTTAACCGTAGCTGGCGGTTTCATGGTTGCTATGGCTGTGGCTTTGGTCGGGTCCACACTTATTCCTTTGCTATAGACCAGAAAGCCCAGAAATTTTCTAGAGGACACTCCAAATGCACATTTGAGGGGGTTCATTCTTAGCTTAAAAGCTCTACACCTTTCGAATACTTTCCTTAGTACCTAGACATGCTCTTCTCATCCTCTTGACTTTACTACTATGTCATCTACATAGTCTTCTAATTCCCGGTGCATCATGTCATGGAATATGGTCGTCATCGTCCGCTGATAAGTTGCACCTGCGTTCTTTAACCTAAATGGCATTACTGTATAGTAGAAGTTGCTTATGGGTATTCTGAAAGTAGTCTTCTCTGCATCCTTTAATGCCATTCTAATCTGGTTATACCCACTGAACCCATCCATGAATGAGAACATGGCACTTCCTGCCGCAGAATCTATCAGCAAATCCATATTTGGCAGTGGGAATTCGTCTTTTGGGCATGCTCCGTTGAGATTTCTGAAATCTACACAACATCTTATCTGCCCATTCTTCTTCTTTACTGGCACAATGTTAGACAACCATCGAGGATGCTGAATTGGTTTGATGAATCGCACAGCCAGCAATTTCTATACTTCTTTGGTTATTTGTTTTTCCATCTCGGTGTGGAATACTCTGGCAGGCTGAATCACCGGTTTAGCTCCTGGGTCTACGTTTAGTGTGTGCACTACCAATCCAGGGTCCAATCCGGGCATTTCACTGTAGTCCCATGCAAAAACGTCTCTGTATTCTTTCAACAACATTATTAGTTCCCACTTTTCTTTTTCTGACAACTTCGAACAGATTGAAATGGGCTTTGGTTCCTGCGAATCAATTCCCAAGTTAACTTCCTCTAACCTTTCTTCTGTTACAACCTGCAGGTCTTTTTTTGCCGCAATTCCTTCGTCGCTGTCCTTTTCCTCCAACCTCTCTTGAACTTTGCAACACACTAGGCTTTTGTGCTGCCATTCCCATCTGGGGCCCGCATGTGCTTCACTTGTGGGCCCCGCGTACCTTCACAATCGGTATACAATTCTGCCGTCAGGGTCTCGAACCCTGACACATCGTGGTGCATCATTCGCCTCTGCGGCAGGCGTTTCTTTCCTCCTCCTTTTTTGAGACAAGAGCTTTCTTAGGTTAGGTTCTAGGTCGTCCCGGATATCCTCCCATTTGGGAACGAAGGTGCCTCGCGGTTTCGACACTAGACTCTCCCCTGATGGCGCCCACTGGTCGTAGAACATGGTTTCCACCAAATGGGCCTTTGCTTGCTCGAACGGTGATGGGTTGGCCGCTATTCGTATCATCCTGCCATTTAGCCTTCCCTTCACACATTAGTGATAGGTGGATGGGACTAGCCTATGCTTATGCAGCCATGGTCTTCCCAATAGCACATGATATGAAACCTCCGTTTTTACCACGTGAAACCAGGCTAAAGAAGCTATGGGGCCTACTTTTAGCCACAATTGAATATGGCCTGCGGTGTATTTCCCACTTCCTCCGAACCCAGTTACTTCCATTGGGCACCCCTGGATCCTTTTCTTTGAAATTCCTGCTGCTTGTAGAGTAGTTAACGGAATTAGATTTACCGAGGCGCTCGTATCTACCAAGGCTCTTTTGATAGGAATTTGATTTATTGATGCGGCCAGATAAAGGGGTCTCTTGTGGTCGGGACTTCCCACCTCTATGTCTTCATTACTGAAAGTTATTTTACTTGATTCTTGCAAGAAAGCTTTGTCATCTGTGACTTCTGCAGTTAAACATTCTATTCCCGCTCTAGAGGCAATGCTTACCAGGGCCTCTGTAGCTATTTTTCGCTCCTTCGCTGTGAGGCCTAGTTGATCAAACAAGTTCTTAAACTTGGAGCTTTTCTGCAGGGTGCTAATTGCTGCGGTAGGCAGGTTTGGGCTCTCCTCTTCGTCCTCCCCGAGGTCTACACAGATTACCACCGCCGCTACACCTTTCCCTTTGTGGTTCGAGAGTGGATTCCTTTGAACTTCTTGTTGTGTCAACTCTAGGATTCCTTCTCTAATCCTGCGGTGTTCTAGCCTGCGGAGTGCCCAACATTCTACGGTAGGATGTTGCACGTAGTTGTGCAGCCGGCAGAAGCGTGGGTCCCTTCACTCTTCCTCTGTGGGCTCCTTGGAGACTTGATTGGGCTTAAAGACTCCATCAACTATCCACCTGTCCAGGAGCACATCTAACTCTTTTGGGTTGCAAGGTATTGGTGGGGGAGTATCACGTTCTTTTCCCTCTGACTTTCTCTTTCTTTCGCCTGTGGAAGTTGTCATGGCTTGTGAGGCATTTCTTTTGTCAAGAGCTGGCCTTACTGATTGAGCGGTCCTCCTAGCCTTTTGCAATAGTTGTGCAAACTGAGAAATCTCCAAGTTTTCTAGAACAGCCCGGTACTCTCTGATCATATTCGTCATGCACATTTCCACTAATGTCTTTTCCTCACAGTGGTCATAGCAGTCAAGCGCTATATCTCTGAATCTTTTGATATATTCCATCAAATCCTCGCCGTTCCTTTGCTTGGTAGCTTGCAAAGTTGCGAGCGTCATTATTTCTTCCCCATGGAAATACTTAGTGCAGAATACGTCCACCATGTCATCCCAAGTTGGGATTGACTCGGGCTTTAAACCAGTATACCAAGTGTAAGCGCGGTCACATAATGACTTAGAAAACTCCTGAAGGCATAGGTCTTCATCTGCTGCATAAGGTCCGAGAGTGTCGATAAACTTGCTCACATGTTCAACGGCACTCCCTTTTCTGCCATCGTATTGTGCGAAGGTTCACGGTTTGTACCTCTCCGGGTATGGCTTGCTGAGTACTCTCAGCGGGTAAGGCGGTCTTCATGCATAAAACCTTTCTTTTGGTACTCTGGCTCTTTCACGTTCTAGGAGAGCAGCTACTTCCGCCATTGTGATGTAGCACTGCTCTACATTTTGCGGGGCACTTCCAGCAGGAGTCTCTTCTTTGTCTGTCGCATGCTCTAGGTCATGCTGGCTTCCTTTTTCTTTTGTCTTATCCGTCTTCAGCTGACGGCTTTCTTCCATCATTTGTTGTTGTGAATGTTGAAACGCTTATAGCACTTCCACAAAGGTATTGTCATTGGGATTCTTGGCCTGTGGTTGAGGCCCAGCCCCCACTCCTAATGCGCCTTCCGCCTGATTAGACTGACGCTGGTGAGGCGTTGTTGATCTGGATTCTGCTTGAGAAAGCACGGCGCTCATGTTTCGTGTTGCCCTGGATTTCTGCGGCATTTGCTTGCGAGGAATCTCTGTCCCTGTCTGTTTCCCAACTCCCTAGTGGAGTTGCCAATTTTGTTACGGTGCTTGGGCTGCTACTGTGACATTGGGCTGGACTATCTCATCATGCCGTACTAAGCCCAAAATGTTCTGGATTGGAGAGTCAGGACCGGTCCAGTTGTAACCCACTCTGGGCCGACTTGTGCGCAAGCTATGCCCTGACCTGTTACAATTTTATGCTGCGTAGTTGTGGCAAGCAAATCCTTTTAAAACAATTACCGCGGACAGATATATTACAAATATAAGGAAAATGCGTTTGCCATACTATAAATAAATAAGCATTGGGATGAACACATAAAGAGGACAACGCATGAACTTAAAAGGAGTGAGTAAGAAAAGAAATAAACAAGAAATGACGGCAAGCTTATTAGTCTGCCGTGGTATGTTAAAGGAATCCAAGCCAAAAAGGAAACAACACTCCCTCAATGCAACTAATTTCTGAAAGGAGAAATTAATGGCTTTGAAGGAGCGGTCCTAGATGACTCCTATTCCGAGCGTGAGCAAATGGAAAGTGTGGTTTTTTGAGAGGGAGAGAGGAAATAACAACCCACTTCGGTGCATGCCCATCCTCTCACTTTCTTCCCTTTTTTCTTACTCTGTTTTTCTTTTTACTTGCTCTGTTTTCTTTTCTTTTCCTTAATTCTTCCTTGCTTGGCCCCTCTTTTGCACAGGGAACATTCTTATATAGTGCCTGCCGAGGCACTGCTTTTACTTTTTTACCCCCTTAACTGTCTTTGTCCGATGCGTGTACTCGCCGACCATTACTGGTTGGTCAAGTACTCAGCCAGCGCCACGTTCCTGCGCTGGCCGCGTCGCACCACATCACCAGACAAAGACAAGGGTATTTTGTCCGTTACCTTACCATGGCATTCTCACCTGTCATGGCAGAATACTCTCTCTCTCCCTCATGGCATGCACCGAAAGGTTCCAACTCAGCTTTGCCATTTTTGGGTGCTATGTCATCCCAGCAGGACACTCACCCGAAAGTGGCCTGAGCGGGAGCCTTGAAATGGGTTCTTCTCTCTCCCCTCCGCCAAACCACACCCCTTTTACCTCTGACCCATGGCCCACCTCCACCCGTATTGGCTGGGTACAGGCTGGTGAGACCTGGGCTTTGTGCGTGCCCCGTTCTCATGTCCGTCCAAAGTATGCCTGCTGGTCATGTGTTTGCCGCGACCTGGACGTTTGCCTTCCTATCCTGCCGTTTACTTCTAACTTCTTGTGGCGTGGCTTATTTCTTCCCTGGTTCACCGTTCGTGGTTTGGGCTCGCCCTTGATTGTGGGCCTCGGTTTTCTTGCTTCCTTTCGTGTTTTATTTTCCACAATTTTTCTGTTATTTCTTGCCGTGCCACTTTAACAAGATGGTCATTTCATACAATTGGGCCTCTTTGGGTCCACTGCTTGCTCTTTTTCTCAATGGCTTAATAAACCCATTGGGTTTTTCTTGCCAAACATGCCTGCGGGCTCTCATGTCCCATTTGTCCTTCTTTGGGGCGTCCTTGACCCCTTGCAACCTCGCACTCTCCATGGGCCTTTACTACCTCGTTGGGCTTCCCCGGCCCAACTATACCTCATTTTCCTTAGAGTCCATAGATTTCTCATGGCTCTATATACTTGCTTTTACTTTGGGCCTGCCACAATCGGTGTGGCCCATCCTTACTTTTCTACATCCGTGGCCCATGGTTTGCCATTTCTCTCTTTCCGGACCTTTTCAGGCCCATTTACTTCTTCAAGACCCGTTTATTTGCTTTACGGACCTATACTTTATTAATCCTGCCGCTCAGATTTGATGGGCTCTTCTATTTATTCTTTGATTATTTCTTCTTGATGTTGCTGGGCTTATTCTCCTTATTGGGCTTTCAGAAATGAGCCTCAACAAACCCATAAAGTAGTAAGTTTTAAATTTTAATGGGTCTAAACTTTAAACAAGGAAAAAAAATCACATGTTAGGTTGTGTTCCTCGCAACCCTGAAAGAAAGAGTAAAGGGAAAAAAAAACCATGAAATACCATCAAGCAATAAGTTTTAATGGGTATAAACTATAAACAATGAACAAAAATAATCATAAACAATCATAGGTGCAGGGTTTGGTTACCAAGAATAGATGGTTGTAAAACACAACCTTTCAACATTGATTTAGGGTTATGTAGAAGGCAACATAAATGACAGAAAATAGTTTTTACATTGTCTGCCATGCTGACCATCTAAATATATTAATTCATAATTCATAGAATTATATGAGATAATTAAGAAGAACATCAAGCCCTTGCGTGGATGTTATTTGTTGGCGACTGTCCATAACTGCAATTCATAGACTTTGTTGTTAATAAGACAATCGAGTTCGCCTTTGTACAACAGGATTTGTTCTCGTTGAGGAATCAACTTGCTTCCGACTATGCCTTCAATTTGATGTGTGTTTTCTTTGTGAAAATTTGAGAAAGTAGAAAGGGTTTTGACCTTGGTAGGGGTTTATATTTGTTGAAATTTTTGTTATAGAATTTTAATTGAAGTAGAATTTTCAAGCTTTTGAAACATATATCTGATAGAAGTTTTACTTAAACTAAACTATTGTAACACTTGATAAGATAATTACACATTAAAGAAAAATAATAAACATATAAGATATAAAACCAAAAATAAAAAGAAAAAGAAAAATAGTGGTGACGTTGAAAATTGTGAGAGCTCCAAAGGTTTTGGTTATACACACACACACACACACACACACACACACACACACACACATATATATATATATATATATATATATATATTATACCATGTTTCGGTATGTAGCCTCTCTCTCACAGTAGGTGGATCCCATTAATGTGTGGGATCCAACTGATGTGAGAGAGAGAGAGAGAGAGAGAGAGGATATATGCTGCTGATATGATATATTTCCTCAAATAGAGATAAAGATAAAGACAACCTATTTGTAACTAGGAGAGCCAACAACTTTTGGCCTAACACTAGGCCTGTCCAAAAAAACCAAAGACCAGACCCACCCCATTGAACTGACCAGACCTGAACCGTCCGCCACCCGACCCGACTACTTAATAGTCAGCGGTGGGTTCCTGCCATCCCAAACCAATTCCGATGGGTCGAGTGGTGGGTCTTTCCTTCCAAAACTTGATCCACCCGACCCGACTGTGATATGTAAACTAGTTCTTAGTTTCTCTGTTCTCTCATTCTTTCTTAGTCTTAGGCTCTCTCTCACCCTCTCAATCTCTCAACATCTCCAATCTACGCCGATTTCTCAACCTCTATCATTACTGATCTATGATTATCTTCCATTCATCATTGTTGATCTGCAATCTCTGCCATTCACTATCTTCAATTTGCGAGTCAAGGTTGTAGTTTTTAGTAATTTTCTCTCTTTATTTCTTTGTTTTAGTCTTTTGCAAGTTCAGATTTACTATCATCTCTATTTCTAGTTATGTTCTTTGGATTTGTGGGTTACTAGTGTTTGGGTTTTTAGATATGTTCTTAGATTTGTTCTTTATTTCTTTGTTTCAGTGTCATGCAAATTCAGATTTACCATCATCTCTCCATTTCTAGTTGTGTTCTTTGGATTTGTGGGTCTATTCATAAATTTGTTCTTTCAGATTTATGAAATTTGTACTATGTTTGGTCTTTGATCTGTCTTTCGGTTGATGTCGGATCCGACCGCTGTGCATATGAGTTTGACCCGACTTGACTTGTGATTTTTCATAGTTGGTGGTGGGTCCGCCACCCTGCCACCCGACCGGATCAGGTCAATTCCAAGTTGAGCACAAACCTAAACCAAACCGACCCGTGAACACCCCTACCTAACATGACACTTAAAACATTTTGAAACAATAATTGTATCTTGTATTAGGTAACATGCATTTCCCCTCGAAAAATAAAAAAAACCTGTGAGACCCAACATCTTAGCAATATATCCTAGAGGAAGAAATGCTTCTTCCTGTTTCACATCCCATGCCATTCAGCCAAGAGATTTCAAGCAAAGTTACGATTTAACACATTGTCAATGTACATAAACATATCAAGAAATTGTTATTAAGAACGCCAAAATTTCAGCCAAGCTGGAAATTCCTTGTTTTTCCAAGTTAGTTTTCTATTATGTTTTCAGTTACTTTTTTACAAATGCTTCAGGCATGGCCAAACTTGACCTAAACGAGGAACTTGAACATCTATTTACCAAAAATCCTATTCATAAACTTGTATATAATTGTCCACGTTGCCCAAAATCACAAGGCCTGCAACTTTTACAAAGCCAGATGGTAAGTCAAAAAAGAAAGAAAGAAAATGATTATTCTCAGAAGTGAGACTCCTTATTGATCATCTTGATTGAGCATGTTGTCTTAGAAGGAAGAACTTGGATACTCCATATGCAAATCAACTTCTACTGAAAATTGCATACTCGGCCTTTGTTTATTAGTTTCCAAAGAGCAGCCTTGGCTTCCTCTAATGTTTCAACTGCATGCCCTTCTTCAAATGATATTCTTTGTATGTTGAACTGCAAAATAAATTAAAAAGATTGATTTGTACGCCCTTCTTCAAAGGAAATTCTAGAAAACGTTGTTGCTAGAAAGGGGTACCTGTGCGCCTTGCCGAACCCGGATATCAGTTCCCTTGCTGTCTATTGATATAAGAGCAGCATCATCTACCTCAGATTCAGCGGACAAAAGCTCTTTCAGGGGCTTTGAAAATATTGCATTCAGTTCCTAAAGGAGCAAAAAGTAAAACCAATCAAGTGCCAAATAATACAAAGTAAAACACATAAAATTGCATTTATTAATAAAGCATCAAGCAAAATCTACAAGCTAAACCCAATTATCTGATTGAAGATGCCGCACAAGTTGATGATTACTACAAAAGGGCATATAAACATAACAGACAGGAAAAACAGTGTGCTGAAAAGGACCTTTAATCTTTCTCAGGTATATTAAAAATAACAGAACACTTCACTGTTGAAGAAAAAAAATATCTATGTAATGGTGACATGCAAGAAAAATTCAACACTAACAATGATCATACTGACAATAAAATAAGAATATAATATATGTCAAGAGACTAAAGAACACTCATCATCCTCTTCTCCCCCACTAACCCCCCAACTCCGCCCTTTTTGGGTGGCTTTCAAAGAATTCCATAATTTTACCTTCAGGTTTTGCTCGCCTCCATCAACTGCAATCTTATCAGGCTGAAGCATCTCATATTCCTTTACATCAACCCAGGCAACAGTTCCAAAACCTCCAATGAAATATATGTCACTGGCACCAAGGAACAAATTTTTATAAGTTCATCATGCTTGTGCTGTCATGCATTTGCTGCTACTAGTTCAATTGGAATTCTCAGACAAAATTATTACAATTAAGTGCAATGAGGTTGGGAGAAAAAGTCATTGGATATGCCAGCAAATCTACTGCAGCTTAAAATTTATAAAAAGTAGATAACATAACAGATGCAAGAATTAATGGTTAACACACATTGACAAAAAATAGATGAAGTGTTTCACAAGGCATGCTTTTCTTCGTTTAATCAAGATGCAGCAAAAGACAATGCCAATGTCATTGGAGAAATGTTATTGCATCAGTATGTTAACATCTAATTATTTCAAAGATAAATGGCAATGCCTAATACATAGTTCCATTTAATCATATTAAGCTGTTTTTACTCAAGAGTTGTATCTTGATTATAACTACCTCTTAATATTCAGGGGAAATAATGTCATTCCACCCAGATTTTCTGGTTGGTAAGAATTAAACCCAACACTTCTAATTGTTTCAATTAAAACCCCGAACTTCTAAAAGAGTTTCAATTCATCTCCTCCATCCATCTTTGTTAACTAAGCCCTCTAATAGCACACGTACATGAAAAAGAAAACCTAGAAAAGGGAAAAGTTTCAATGTTAAGAGTTTAAAGGGACTCAAAATTCAACCTCAAAGGGGTGCTCTCTCTCTCTCTCTCTCTCTCTCTCTCTCTCTCTCTCTCTCTATATATATATATATATATATGTGTGTGTGTGTGTGTGTGTGTGTGTGTGTGTGTGTGTGTGTGTGTGTGTGTGCGCGTGCGTGCGTGTGCACGTGTGCGTATTCAAGAAGCTTGAGTTAGGATTTGGGTGACTTGGGTCCTGACAGATGGTGAGAATGTGTTTTTTAGCAATTTATAGGTCACAGGCTTAGCTGCTGACCAAGCACTCCTCCCACTTCTCACTCTGCCACAACAAATGTTTACAACACCTGCACAAACCCCAATCAATTAGCATCAATCCTCCTTTCAAATGGTTTGAGTCATGGGTTCAGCACCATGGCTCCATCCCCATGGTTATACTTTTACAACAGAATTTCTACACAAGTCCCTCTAAATGATGGGGCTGTGAAAAGGGTGTTGGTGGCAGCTTGGGTGGAGCTTGATCATGATAATATAGATGATTGGTTGGGTTTGAGGAGGTGGTGGGTGAGGGGTGAGGTTTGTTAAGAAAAGAAAACAGAAAGATGACAGTGTCCAATTTAGGGTTCTTAGATGTTGCGATGTTCAGCAGGCAATGAGAAGGCTTTTTGTGTTGGGGTGCTCCATGGCAGCAGGTTTGGCTTTCAATGTGCTTTGGGGCCCCCAATGGGTGCAGCACTACAGACAACCTGATGGTGATTTAGTTGGCAGGTTTTATGGGATTGATAGGGTGTTCACCTTGAGGATGTGGGAATATTAGATCATGGAATGGGGGCAGGTTGTGGATTCTGAAATCCCAGACCATAAGAGGTGTCAGTGGTGAGTCAGGGTATTTAAGGTGTGATACAGAGAAGATTAGGTTTGGGTTTGGGATCTGTTGGGCTTTTGGGAGGTGGTGCTTTGATAGTTCTATGGTCATAGATTTAAAGATGGCCAGGTGGACGTAGGATTCAAGGGAAGTTGATGATTCTTCTCAATTGTATACTATCTTTCTGATTAAGTTTCATCTTCCTATAAGATTCAGGTTAAGAAGGCACTGAGAACTGATCTTCATAATCTACCTACTGTCCACTAACTAAGAGCCTAAAAGAATAGTCCCTGCAAGCACCTATCATAGAAAGCTATCAGAGGCTCCTCCTCCATGAAAATAACCCCCCATCCCAATGTGTTAGTTTGAGTATAAAAATGCTACAAATTATATCATAAATCAAACTCAAATAATCATGTGTAACATTTGTTACAGAATAAGCATAAAGTGAAAAAATCAATCAAGTCACAAGAAATTGATGACAAACCTTATGTTCTGCATCCTAAAATAGTAAAAGTTCCCCCACTGTTGAGAAGGCCCTTGTTGATGCTTTGCTATGTATTGCTTATGAGCCCATTCCTAGCAACACAATCATTCCAGTGTTAAAGCAGCATTTTCTATCATTCTAGGGGGTGAGGGGAATGAAAGAAATTTGAGAACAGCAGTAGCTGCTCCAAACTTACCATAACACCATGCAAATTCTACTTTTAGGATATCTGGTCCTCCAAACTTACAATTATTCATTCCCAGATTTATGGGATAGAAAAAAAGGGTATTGCCCAGAGATGGTAACCAAAAACTAACTGATTTGTAAAATATTATCAACCAAAATTATTAATTTTTTAAGAAAAAGAAACAGTAGATTTCAAGTATTTTCTAAGATCATGTCATATGCCAGCTTATAATGGGTCCCATCACCCATGCTTTGTTTTCCAAAGCATTCTTACGGAAGAAGAAGAAAAACAAGAACTTCCAACTTTTTCAGGCATACCACAATATGACCTTCCTAACATATCAATTGCAAACTCACCTGTTCATTCTCTGAAAGTGGGTAGACATCACCAAAAATCGTTACCCTTGCATTTGACAAGCCACTCCATCCAGGTATCTATGAAACTTAACTGTCAAAAATGGAGAACAGAAACTTTCCCAAATACAATTAATGAGAGAAAAGATCAAATAACTAACCTGCACAACAAGCGTGCATCTTGGGTCAACTAACAAATTCCGTGTGTGGATGGCTAATGGTGAAAATGAAAATATTGGATCTGTAAATACAATGTGCCACAAAAGACAAATCAACAAAATCACACATGAATGATCTTCATAAATAAACAAATGACTATCAACAGCCCAACCAGAGGGCCATATTCTTAATTCAACAAAGGCCCACTAAACAGTCTGAAGTCTGAACCATTAAGTTCACTGTTTATGATGGACAAGAACAAAGTTAGGGAGTGACAGTATACTTCCCAGTAAGGCTTTGGCAGGAAATAAAAGGTTCAACAATATATACAAACCACAAGCTAAATTTCAGAGGAATAAGAGACTGGATCATTCAACTAACTACTAGAAATTCAATGACTTACGCCCCATTGAATCAGGTGCAAAATCTACCAAAGAACCAAATGGATACCCTTCTCGTCGGTGGTGCATCCGAGACATCACAGTGCACAAATGAGCAAATCTGGCCTTAAATTACAAAGCAAGATGCTTCAGAAGTTGACAAACAATACAATGAAAAAAATTAAGATGGGTAAGCCACTACTATATGCGATCCAAAGATGACACCAGGAAAGGGTAAGAAAGAAACAACTTACAAGAGTGAATAATATCTTAGAACAAAATAATAGCAAATATTTACCTGCTCCATCAGATTGCGAACTGCTAAGGCTGGTCGAGGTAAACCATGAGCTGAGGTCGCACTCTGCACTCCACCGGAAATTGGTGTTCGAAATAGCCCAGCTCTGGTTCCACCTCCAGCCACACTTCCACCTGCAGCTATAAGAGGCATGTCCACTTTTTGTCCCTCATCTGCATCGTTCTCACTACTTTGATTGTGATTTAAATTATCCTTCACAACACAAAAAGGCCATTACAGCTAAGCCAATATGATATCCATTCATTGTCAATATTATGGTAAATTAGATGCTTCATATATCAAGAAGGAACATAGCAGAACTATAAGCTATGTGTAGAGACATCCTTCAAAATCCTTTACCTTTTCTTTGGAAAAATGGAAAATTGTAAATATGCCAAGAATGAAACCCCCAAGTTTCCCCATTTCCTAAATCAACATCCTGTTTTAAGAAAACATGTTTCTTCTCTAGTCTTTGAAAAGTAAAATCATACTTTAAATTTTTTTTGATAAGTAATTAGAGGGGTGTGTGGGTAGCGTGTAGGCACCATCGTGAGCCAAGAGCTTTACGGGGTCCCTAATGTAAGGACAACAGCTCTGGTTGTCTGAGATGCCATTGTTTCTATCAGATCCTCTACCAGTGCAAAGAGCCTTCCGAGGTCCCATGTTAAGGGATAAGTGCTCGGCTGCTTGTCGGAGGACCTCTTTTTAGCATAAAATGAAAACTTTCAAAAATATTAAAATTAAAAACACAAAAGGTATTGATTACAGTCTAGCATCAAAGACATTTCCTTAATATTTCTTTTTTGATAAATAATAACTTTTATTGAGAGATATGGAATGCACCAACATCACAACTAAGCTCATAAATTACAACATTTTCATAATATTTCATGAATTTATGCTCCAAACAACTGCCTTGTAGTCATAAAATACGTGGACACTAGGTGGCCCCAGTTGCAATTTGGATAAAGAAAGACAAGAATTCATGCTACCACCCATAATTCCCAAATTTCAAATTTAAGCTTTCATATGCAATATAGCCAAATAGCAACATAAAATAGTCAATACAGCAACTTGCCTCTTTTTTCCACACTAAAATTAAACAAAAATGATAATACACAAACAAACACAAAATGCAAATCGTCAATAAAGCAACTTGCCTTGTCTACTTCAAAATTAAACAAGTGAAAATAGTCAATACATATAGGAAGCTCAACTCACATTTTGAAATTAGATGAATGACAATGAAGTTGAAATAAGTATCATATGCCATGATATCACTTGGTTTAATATCTAAAAGGGCATATGCCAGATCAGAGGATCCCCAAACCAATCGATCATAAATTAGCACCCTTACCAATTTACCCACAAATTTAACTTTCAACCAATGCCAAATTGCACAAGCATACAACTTAAAAATGATTGTGGCCAACCTGATGACACTAAGGCTTTATTAGGCCCCAAACTGAGAAAGGTATTTCTAGATGGGCAAAAGCAAAACTTAGGTACAGTTCCTTAGGTGTTGTTGTTTAGGTTTCCCAATTGAATTCAAACACATAATTATATTCACCAATGCAACAAAAATAGTGTTCTCTTTTCTGAGGAAAATTAAATTCAAACATGTGTTTCATTGGTCAATGCAATCACATGGTTGAATTTGGGAAATCTAAGGTACAACACCTAAGGAACTATACCTAAGTTTACCATTTCCAGAATGCTAACCATACAACAACTATATATCACAGAGTGTTGGCTGATACATATTAGCAACTGGCTGAAAAAAGATCACTATGAGCAATACATTCTAACAGGTTATATGGCCTGCTCTGATACACAATGACAGAGAAATCTCGATATTTTTTAAGTTGTACTCACAAATTTCAAAATTCACTTATGTTTGTATCTCTTCACTGGCAATACCTTAGGTCCAAAACACATGAAATCTTCTACTATAGCCTTAATTTCCATAAATTTTCACATCCATTAGATATTCAGAAAGAGGGGTCCAATTAAAATATAAATTCTTTCATTTTTTACCATAAATTTTCAAACTCAATGGAAATCAAGCAATTCTTAATGCACCACCAAGTTGCTATAAATTTCATAACTTCTCAGAATTTCATAAAAGTTCATTGACTACCTAATAACTCAGCAATGCGCATTGTCCATACATATTTAACCAAACATCCAAACACCTATGAAAACAAATAACATTAAAACTTCCCATTTTTCATATTTCCCTTAACTTTCACAGCACCCAAACACAAAATCAACAAATGGGAAAACCCAAAGTTCAGAACTTTAAACACAAATAAGCCATACACACACAGGGCAATGATATGAATTACCTGAGAAAAGAACAAACTTTCTTCAGAAACTAAGCCAAACCCATTATTCAAAGGCTCGGCCTCTTCACCATCACCACCTGGAACCTCACGTGCAAGAGCAAGAGCACGAAGGCCAAGAAAGTGAGGAGTTTCAGAGATTTTGAGAGACCCAATTCGCTTATTTGGTGCTCTGATCGAAGAGGATGGACTACATGTTTCTGGGAACTTGGGGGTGAACACAGAGCTTGCAAGGGCTTCCATGAGAATGTGAGACAGAGAGAGAGAGAGAGAGAGAGTAAAGTTGTAGAGATCAAAAAAGATAGCAGTTCGTTTTTTTATACGAGGGTTTGGGATGTGGAGGCAAAGTTGAGTTCGTGGGGTTCTGTAACTCTTTTGGTCTTAAAACACTGACAAGTGACACCCCCACAAGCGCAATATCTCACACATTTAAAGACTAGATTTTGCCATTTTGGTCGTACCATGTTGTTTCTAATTTTTATGGAAGGTTTTTTTTTCCGTGGATTTGATAAGTTTTATTTATTTGATGGATGGAATGATAGATTTGAATTTGAATATTTCTGAAATTATTAAGAAGTGTCAATAAGTTGAGTTCCAATACTTACTAAATGAATTATTAACCTATCAAAAAGAAAATTGAGCTATAAGTCTCTTGACTTGTTTGCAATAAGTTCAATGGATGTGAAATTAGTGCAAATGTTATTTCACTAACGAGCCAAATAAAAGTAATGTTACTACATTGACAACTAGTAAAGATTTGATCAGAAATTTCGTTCCAAAAGCGCAACAGTAGTTATTTTTTTGTAATGTTTTGCCTTTGTATCAAATTCTTTACGTGTCAACAAGTTGTAAAATTAATTGTAAAAAATATTATGACGTGTTTGGTACATTACAGTCTAATGAATTTATCTTAATGTCCTTTATATATAAATATATATATATATATATAAAATAAAAGTTGAATTTAGAAGAGAGATTATGCCAACTTTGCCAAGAGGATTTCATCTTTAATTACCAAATGGGTCGAGATTGTGCCAAATGGATATCCTTTTTAATTGCCAGAATAGGATAAAAACACCTTAATTGTTCTTGTCAATTTTCCTTCTATTGCAATTGTGTACTTTTCCCCTACTACTTTATAAGTTCTTTGGATACACCAAAAAAAAAATCAATCAAACACATTTTTTTGTTCTCATCAGCCTTATCAATCACCATGCATTATTGGCGTGATAGTTACTTCACAAGTACAAGTTTTTGTGAGGTGAAAGGGATAAGGATCAGAGTTTAAGTGTCAATGAGAAAACTTCAAGCACAAACACTTAAATTAGGCTAGAAAAAAATTTATATTGATCTCACAAAACAAAAAATCAAACTTCTTAAAAATCTATATTAAATCTCAACAAGTTAATTAGAAGCTAGTGGCAAGTATATCTGTCATCTTATCCATATATGCTATCACTCTCTGTCAATGTCAATGCACGCAGCTCTCAGAGGAACTTTGTGCTTGAGTGGGATTTCGAACTCTTTCAGAGTTCACTGCTACAAGGCAAAGGGGAAAGTCTGTTTAAGTCTTTCAACATATAACATTTTCCTTAGTGTCTGTTTGGCATAAATTATTTTTGCTAACTTATTTTATTATTTAACTTATTTTTGTTACTATTTATGGATCTTATTGTACTATTTCAACTAACTTTTACATTTATCTACATTACTTTGAGTAAAAAGTGTTCAGTTTTAGCAAAATAAGTAGATTCCAAACAGACACTGATTTTCACATTTTAGGAAGTGCTTTTCTTTTTCTTTTTTTTTTTCTTTTTTTGATGAACTAGGAAGTGCTTTTCATTTAGGTAGGATTTCATCAAATTCATATACCTTAAAGGCCTAAACATAATTGAATTAGGATTTCTACTTGAAATAAAGGTTCTTAACTTCTTATTCCTGGTATAGTTTTTCTTTGAAATTTTCATAAGCCATGACAACCGATAAAAGCCCAAGTCCTGACTTCAATCATAATCAATTGTACATTGTTTTGTCTCGAATAAGAAGTAATAAATATCTAAATTATTTTGCTAAAGAATAATAACAAAGACGAATAAGGATGCACCAAAAACAATGGTGGAATCAGCACTTTTTTTTTAAGGGAGGCCATTACCATTAGTAAACTTTTATTTTTTTAATAAAAATTATAAGAGGGAGGAGGGAAATGTTTAAAAGCCAAGGGAGACCATGGCCGTTGACTAAAAATGTGGTGTATAAAGAGGTATTTAACTACTTTTCAAAGGCAAAAAATATTTTCAATTCTTTTTTTCATTATTATTATTGAAAATAAAATAAAATAAAATCCACTTACAAATGTCATTATGAGTTGGTTAGTACCTTAAATGAGATTTTTTTTTAGTTATTATTTCTCAATAAATTCATGATCTAATGCACGAGATTTCAACTTATTTTTATTAAAATAACCAACGATAAATGAGTTGGAGGTAGAGAGATTGCATTTCGTCATCTCTCTTGTCGTTCTAATTTCTTACAAGATTTTTTTTTTAAGAGAGTTTCAATCTAAGGCATCCGCTCCTAATGATAGCTCTTTATCATCAGACCAAGACATCGATCAGTTTTTGGTGTAGCCGGAAATTGAATTTCAGATCTCTTATTCAATCAAACGAAATACATCTATCTTGTAATTTCTTACAAGATAAATGTACTCCATAATTCATAACAATTGAGAATGAAAAACAATAAGTTTGATAAAAATCTCATACTTGAAGAACAATCATCAAAATGAATAAAATAACTTAGGGGGTGTTTAGTTCACTGTAATATGCTCTTGATGTGATGTATATTATGATAATATGACATGAATAAAGTTTAGTTACAAAATTGTTTGTAGCCTTAGGCTACAACCTTACTTAATATCTTTTTATTGAAAGTGAATTTTGACAAATCCACTATTGGATTATATGTTCTTCTTATATCCTCTATGCTTGTAAAATTTCTAAAAAATTAAAGATCAATAGCTATATCATCAATAAATTTTTTAAATTGTAAGTGTAGGGACACAAATTTCTAGATCCAGCCCAAAGATGGGGGAATCTATCTAAATGGCCCAACTACAATGAATTTGTAAAGAGTAGGTTATGAGGGGTTGGGTTAGTGAAGGCTAGATCATCAACTGATTGGGCTACGATCGCGTCTTTGGATCGAACACAATTTTTCGATTTAAAGGATTCTTCTCGAGTTACGTCCGAGGACAACAGTATAAACTGAGTGTTGCTTTTTTCCTTCTGGGCGTCCAAAAAGATCCTCCTTTCTTCCTTTTTTCTTCCTTATATATCGTTGTTGATGCCTAATTTTGCAAATCCATAGCCAAAAGCCCATGAGGAAGAAAGCCCAGTGAAAAACAATGGCCCAAAGAGCAAGAAAGGTCCAAAGAATGAAATGCAAGGGAAAATGATCTGCAGCAAAATACAAATTTGTGACAGGATGCAGCTTTGCCGCAGAATGCAATTCTCTGGCAGATTAGCTTCGGCAGATGAAGGCAAATTGGGCCCAAGACCCTTTTGATCCAATTAACATTATCTGGTCCACAAAGGCCCAAATCCTTTCGTATAAAAGGATTGGCATGAAAAACTAATATGAAGAAGCACGGTGAGAAGAAACAAGGAATGGCAGGAAGTGTCAGTAGCAGGAAATGCGTGAATGAAAGAAAAGCCAAAATAAAGGAAAAGATAAACACAGTAGGAAATGCATGAAGAAATGAGACAGAGACACGCATCAGAATCAAACAAAACTAATCTGCTACGGCAGAAACGGCGTGGGAACGAAAGAAGACAAAAGCGGAAGACAGTGAAGCAAGCACACAAGGGCCGGAGCTCCACCAACCTGTAACCAGCCAATACAAGGGAGGTGGGCCCACGGTCAAGGGGATTCAGAGGGTGTGGTTTGGTGGTGGAGGGAAAAGGGGGTCTATATTTGGTTTCCTGCCATGACTTCTTTTGGAAAGATATCCTGCTGGGATGGTATCTTACCCAAAAGAAGTAATAAATGGTTAGAACCATTTGATGCATGCCATAGAGTTAGGTAGTGAGGTAACCCAATCCTTATCCATTTAAACCAAGAGGTAGAGGCATACAGTAGGAACAAACAAAAGAGAATTTTGTCGTGAAATAGCGGTGCAGCAGACATGTACTGAGCCATAGCAGTGGTCGGGGCAACCAATGGGTTAGTGGGTAGTCCTAAAGAGATGCCCATAACAAACCAAAAACAGTTGGTGAAGCCCTAGGGGTAAAAAGGAGAAATCTCATTGAATTAGCTCACTATAAAAGGAGGAAGAAGCACCAAAAACAGGGGGGGAGAAAGCCACGATAGGAGAGTAGTAAAAAACAGAGAGGGAAACCCAACGGGAGAGAAAGAAAGAAAGAAAGAAAGAAATAAAATGGTGAAAAGAAAGAAAGAAAACACGGTAAGAATAGGGGCATGCATCAATAGACCATCTTTTCCCTCCCTCTTAGCAAACGCACTCTTTGAAGTCTCCAAAAGTAATAGCCAGTAGTCATTTAGGCCTGTTCTCCAAAATGCACAACTTTTATGGCAGAAGCCTATGATAAGGTTGTTCAAGTTGGGGTTTGGGTTCCTTCTTGATTTACTTATTCTATGGGAAGATTCAAAACTTGTTTTGGTTGCAAATGTGTTTGATTTCTCTCATTATAACTTATGTTTGCCGCATTTAGTCATCCTGCCGTAGTATGTTTTTTATCATGTTTGCTGCATCAGTTGTCCTGCTGTGGTATCTTTACTTGCTATACTGGTTATTCTACTGTAGCACCCTTTTATTACATTCACCGTGTTCAACATTTTCTGCCGAAACTTTCTTCTCCATTTGTTATTACGTGTTTTACTTTTGACTCATTATCCTGCCATAAGTATATATACATATATCTTGTTTCTCATGTTCTGCAAAATATATATTTATACGTATAAGTATATTTACAAATATATGTATGTATATATTTGAGAATATGCTAACCCATGTAAGCTAACAATTGCTTGATTGGCATTTTCTTTGGGTTTTAGATTTTTTTATGTACAGGAAGTAAGACGCAATGTTTCTGCAGTAAAAGAAATGAAGAGTAGTCACCCAGGTTGCACAGCAGAAGGCTTTACTACACGGCAGGAGGCTTTACTGCACAGCAGACAGTTTACTGCACAGTAGAAAGTTCTGCTGCACAACAGGAACAGAGGATAAGCCCAGCAGAAAACTTTACTGCACAGCAGACAGCTTGCTGCACAGCAGACAGTTTACTGCACAGCAAAAAGTTCCTTCTGCGGCAGAAACAAAGGATGAGCCCACTTTGTAGCATCTTTTCTTGGACTTAGACTCAATGTTTGTGCACAAACCGGCAGCGGCAGAATGGTACTTTGGAGCCCATTCCGCGAAGTGCCGGGCCCGACTTCCTTCTTAGAAAAAGAAATGTAAAAAAGAACCCCCAACATTTTTGGCGACTTCACTGGGGAGTTGGGATCAAGATGGGGAGAATGAGATATTTCTCCCCCGCAAACATGTTCCCAAGTTCTTACCAAAGCAAGACATGTAGATGTTCTTAAATCTTCCAAGCTATACTCTCAGGAAAAGTATCCAAAACATCACAGCAGTACCATAGTTGAATCCTATGGTGGAGTATCACAGCAACATTACGGCAAAATGGTGTTGCAGAATTTTATGGCAAAATATTGCAGCAACGTTACCGCAGGATGATACCGTAGCAGAATTCTGTGGCAGGACACAGCAACGTTAAAATAGAGCAGTATCATGAGCAAACTGCTCTGTTTCACTATCATGAAACAGAGCAATGACAGAATATTACAGCAATGTTACCGCAGGATAGTACTGTAGCAGAATTCTATGGCAGAATATTGCAGCAACGTTACCGCAGGACGGTATCGTGGTAGAATTCTATGGCTAAAAACAGCAACGTTACCGCAGGGCGGTACCGTAGTAGAATTCTATGGCAGAAAAAAGCAATGTTACAGCAGGCAGAATTCTGTGGCAGGACACAGCAACGTTAAAACAGAGAGCAAACTGCTCTGTTTTTACTATCATGAAATAGAGCAATTTCATGATAGTGATTCTAGCTTTACTTCCCCTCAAAAAACCAAAAGCTAGAAGCAAAAATGAAGCTATAGGAGCCAAAGGAAAGCTTTCATCATTACTATACTGCTGCGAATAACTATTTTCGATGTGAAGTATCCTTCAGCAAACTTTTTCAGAAGTGCAAAATGTCCCTCCGCAGAAATTTCGCAGATCCTTCGGCAGACTATTTACAGCAGAATCTGCTAAATTTCAGAAATGAAAAATGCTCATTTGCTGAATGTTTCGTAGTAGAAAGTTTCAGAAGCCAAAGTGCAGATGTCTCAGCAGACTGCTCACAGCAGAATTTTCTGCGGTAGAATATTCTACAGCAGAATTTTGTTTTCCAGTAGGTCTTTTTGCAGAATATCCTACCACAAAGTTCAGTATTGAATTCTTGAACTTTCTAAGTGAAACCACAAATCCAATGTGATTATCTTCTACAACAAAAGTAAGCATTGCCCCATCAAGAATTCATGGGAACACCAACAGTGTGAAGATGTGTAATAGGTACTGGACAATTCTGCTACAGCAAGAAATTCGAGTTCAACAAATTTGAGACTTGTTCTCAAAGCAAGAAAGGTGCATACGAAGCCTTTCATGTCCACTTTTGCTGAAGCAATCTTTTACTACTACATCAGCAAATATATCAGTATCAATGAAGGGAGGAGGGAGAAGTAATCAATTCGGCGATATCGAAACATTTGCTTTCAACCAAAGAATACGTTGAAGGCATGTGACAGGGTGGTGAAGTGCCCAATTTATATCCAGACTTTGGAATGAAGCCAATCACTCAGTTACAGCGTACTCTCTATAGAGAAGCCCAAATCTACAAGCTGCCTGCAAACTGATCTTTGTCCATTATCGGGTCTAGCAAATCGATTCAACAACCTTGAAGAGTTGAGAAGCTTTCTTTGAAGCACCTCAGAGGATTTATGCCTAGAGTGGCATTAATGATCATGACCTTTATGATATTTCTAAGAAAGAATGTATTAGATCACTTGTACTACAAACTACACAACTCCACCATCACTTTTCAAGTCATGAAGCTCATTGATGCCCATCTCTCATCCTAGAAGAACTCTGCAATAGTGACAAACTTAAAGCTCCTTCTTTCGGCTTGTGTACAAAAGGGAAATAGCAGAATTAGTTTCTGACACACATTCTGCTGTGAATAGAGTTACTCATCTTATTGCTGTAGAAAACTATTACATGGTTTTTATTAAAGGCAATCTACTGCAAGGGCATTCTACCGCAGGAGTAAAGAAGCACGATGTCCCAGAAAGATATGGGTACAGCAGACAGTTTACTGCACAGCAGACAGTTTACTGCACAACAGAAAGTTCTGCTGCACGGCAGGAACAGAGGATAAGCCCAGCAGAAAACTTTACTGCACAGCAGACAGCTTGCTGCACAGCAGACAGTTTACTGCACAGAAAAAAGTTCCTTCTGCGGCAGAAACAAAGGATGAGCCCACTTTGTAGCATCTTTCCTTGGACTTGGACTCAATGTTTGTGCACAAACTGGCAGCGGCAGAATGGTACTTTGGAGCCCATTCCGCGAAGTGCCGGGCCCGACTTCCTTCTTAGAAAAAGAAATGTAAAAAAGAACCCCCGACAATCGTCTCCCCCTTCTCTCCAACCCTCCACATGTAGATGTCATCATTACTTTTCTGGTGCCCCACGCCCTCCAATTTTTCTAGAATCCCCTACATAAGGATGTCAAGACTGGAGATCACTGTTCAGATGTCTTTTCCACATAAATGCGGCTAGGGGGTTAGTTGTGGAGCATTTAATGCGGGGTTGAAAGCCTTCTTCCTCGATATTTTGGGGTCTTCTCTTGGTACACGTCTCTGCAGTGTTGTCCCCGTCCAATGGAATCTTTTGGGGGATCCTCCTGGCCAGCGGAACTCCAATTCTTACCTCGGCTTCACTTGTCCTAGGCGGAGGGTGTCCTCGGCAGAATCCTGAGATCACTGAGCTCACATTTCACTCTTTCGTCTGCCGATTCGGGCGGACTAGGCCGAGTTGAATCATCTTTAGGCTGCCCTTAGTCCTCGGCTTGGGCTGCTGGGTGCGCTACACAAGTGGGTGGGAATCTCTGGGCCCATTATCCTTACTGGCGCGATGTTCGTTTCGGCCCATCTCTCATGGCAGCCCATTGTCCCTACAGTAAGTTTTTGTAGTTTAAAATTAAACATAAAAAATAAGCTTATAGATCATATAATAAATAATATCTGATTGACACAAAATCTGACTGTATTAAGAGTGTAAAGAATATACAATTCATTAAATTTTTAAAATATATAATAATGTTTGTTTTATTTTATAAGGCTGTAGCCCAAGGCTACAACCAATTTTGTAGATAAACGTTGTCCATGTGACATTAAGGTTTTTTATTTATTTTATTTTTTATAGAACAAAGTTTAGTTACAAAATTAGTTGTAACCTAAGGCTACCACCTTACTCAATAAAATAAACATTACTAAATATTTTGAAAATCTAACCATTCAATTGTTTGTTTTTTACGCTCTTAATACACATGTCAAATTTTGTGTCAATCGGATATTATTTACCATATGATCTATAATCTTATATTTTATGCATAATTTTAAACTACAAAAACTTACAATTTAAATAATTTATTGATGATATAACTATTGATCTTTAATTTTCTAAAAATTTTGCAAGCATGAAATATATAAGAAGAAGATGTAATCCAATGGTGGATTTGTTAAAATTCATCACCAATAAAAAGATATTGAATAAGGTTGTAGTCTAAGGCTACAACAAATTTTGTAGCCAAATTTTGTCCTTTTTTATAACATTACCATAATTTAAAATTATAAAATACATCACATCATCTTAATCTCATCACCTTCCTAAACAATGTAATATTGTATTATTATATTGAGATTACATTAATGTAAGATTATAGTAACGTAATATTACGGCGTAATGTAATATCACGGCGAACCAAATGCCCTCTAAGAGTATACATATTTGAAGAACATCCATAAAAACCAAAACATAATTGTATGGATTTTTAAAAAAAGAATTATAATCATTGTGGGATCTATAAATATTTGTTCACCTTTTTAATCAACTTATTTCTTTTTTCCTATTTTCCTTCTTTTATAGCCAAGTCAACAAGATAATACTTCCTTTCTTAGTTTGTCCTTTATATTTCTTATTGATGCCATGAAGATTTTATTTTTTATTTTTGACAACATAGTAAAGAGGTATTGGCATGTCATACAAACTAGCCAATCAGAAATAATATAATCAGTTTTAATTGTTTTTAATTTTGTAAAAATTTCAAAAAATTGGTTTAAATTTGAACTAAATATAGTTCCATTAGAGACTAGTTGGTTTGAACTTTTAATTTGGTTATTTCAAATGAACATTTCATCTAAAAATGAATATTGAAATTTTGGCATTCCAAATACATATTTTCGCAAAAAAAAAAGGTTTTAAATTTTGCATTTCCAAGTACATATCCCACTATATTACTTATAACCTGAGTCCAAAGAAACCAGATATAAAATAAAATAAATCAAATTTAAATTGGTTTTTCTCTAAAAAAAATTAAATTGGTTTTATTTTTGTTCAACTTATGGTCTATTCAAAAACAGCTTATTTAGTTGAAACTGAAATTTTTTTGCTAAAAGTATAGTAGATAAATGTAAAAGTTAGTTAAAATAGTACAATAAGACTCATAAATAGTACCAAAAAGTGCAATAAGACCTATAAATAATAGCAAAAATAAGCTGAATAAAACTCTAATGCCAAATGTACACTTATATTAGAATGTAGCTAATATTTCTGTCTTTTGTTAAGCCAAATGAATGTATTAATTATCTTTATTGAAAGAAAAAAAAAAACTGAATTGAGGTGAATCAATATTTGATTATCACCTTAAATATTAGTTGGATAAGATTGAATTCAAATTCACTTTTTCGTATGTAGAACCAAATTTATGGTGGTTCCAGTTAGCTCAACTGATAAAGTCTCTAATGGTTGAATAACAAATCTGGAATTCAATCTCCGCCTACACCAAACACCAAAAACCAATTGATGTTTTAGTTTGATGATAAAAAGCGATAATCAGGAACAAACGTGGTTGAAACTTTCAAAAAAAAAAAATTTAACTTATGGTCCTACCCAATTTGACAAAAGGCATGTTACAATTATGGCCGTTCTTTACTTTATTAGTTTATTTTATTTTTAATTTTTTTAAACCCTGCTTGAAAGACAGGGCCAAAAGTCATACCTTAGGACTACGATTGGTAAATGAAATTGTTTTTCAAAGTAAAATTTGAAATGTTTAAGAGGTTAAAAGTAATTATCTCATTTATAAATCTTCCAATTTCAATAGTATATAACTTATTAAACTTTAATACTCTATATGGAAGATGGTATTAACAAAATCTTTTAAAAATTGAATCAAGAATTTTTCTATGATATTAGTTTAGTTTAGTCATCTCTCACAAAATACAAAAATTTTCACAATTTTTTCAAGGAAGATCATATAACTACTTAGGTGTGTACGTGTTACATAACATTTAATTATGGAGGTCACTTGCTAAGATTTTTGTATCTCAACTGGCATTTCTTGATTTTTTTTAGTAGAAATGTTCAGGATTTAAATTTCCACTTTCCTATTTTAACTATTGAATTTATCAACCAAAAAAGGGGTGACCTGCACAGGGTGCATATTGGGCTTGGGCTTGGGCTCTCACACAAAACCCAACACTAATATTCCTCTTTTTCTTTTTCTTTATTCTTTTGCCTTTCTCTCCTCTTTTCCTAAGGTCCATGGACTGCCCAATATATCATAAGGTCCATGGTGGTTTGGTAATGATACCCAAAAGAGGTTCAATTTTGACCCAAAGAAGGTTGGGAGGTGCCTGTTTCTGCTGTTTAAGATGTTAGCATTTTACTTTGTTCACTTTATTACTATGTTATATGTAGTTTGGTTATTGGCGGGCTTTCCATGGCCGGTTAAAATGTTCTCTCAAAGTCACTTTCTAGGCCTACCATGATGGACAATCTATTTTCCTTGTTGTGAACGCATCTACCTTTGAAAAATATATCCCTTCTTGTTTGCTTTCAGCTGAAGTTTTTTTTTTTATTATTTGTTTTAAAATAATATATATATATATATATATATATGTATTTTTTTTTGGTATACTTAGTTTGACAATGTAAACATTGTTCACACCCTTTCTCTTTCAACCTTAACTTTTCCCAACCAACATATATGTACCTATCATATATTTGAAAGTGATTATTTATCAAGTTATTGCACTTGTTTGAAGTTCATTGAAGCTTTTTGTTGTTTCCAAAGGTATTAGTTCTTCCACACACTGGATTTTTTTATTTTTTTATTATTTTTTTTATTTTTGTTGTTGCTGGGGTAGCTTACACTTCTATAGTATGTTTATGGGACTACATGAAATTTTGGAGTTTGATAAGCTGTGCAGATTCCCATTGTATTGGCTTTCGTTTGTGTTTTTTAATCATACAGCAAGATAGAAGAAAAGTCTCTTCTGGCTGCAGTCATTGACCTATGGTAAACTTTTGACTAATTCAATATGGTTCATACAAAATGCTTATGGTATTAGTCAACGTTTCAAATATTTGTTCTAAGTTGTTATGATCTGAATTAAGGATTCAATAGCATTCTATGTATTGGTTCTATATAGGTTTTGAGAGAATTGAGGATTTATATTACGGGTGCCAGTTAAGCAACTCTTCCCTAAATTCATAAGCTACTCCAATGAGAATATCCAAAGTTCACTCATGGATCCCGGGTTATCATCTGTGGATTCTGGTATTTTCGGTTAGTTTAGTATTGTTGGGAGTGTTATCACGATCATTTCGAAGTGGTTTTTCTGATGAAAGCAATGAATATCAGCCACCAAAGATTATCCCATCCAAAGGGAATGGCTACCCCCCTGTAATTGCTTACTGGATTTTTGGTACTAACGGAGAAAGTAAGAAAATGTTGAGGTTGTTGAAGGCAATATATCATCCAAGAAACCAGTACTTGTTGCAACTTGATGCTGAATCATCAGACCATGAAAGGGGAGAATTAGCACTTTCAGTTCAATCCGAAAAGGTGTTCCAAGCCTTTGGGAATGTTAATGTTGTCGGAAAAAGTTATGCTGTTAACCGGATGGGTGCCTCAGCTCTAGGTGCCACACTTCATGCTGCTGCTTTGCTTCTTAAGATTAGTACCGATTGGGACTGGTTCATTACATTAAGTGCTTCAGACTATCCACTTATGACTCAGGATGGTAAATAGTACACTTCCACCTTTTTTTTTTGTTTTCTATATCCTGTGTACATTCTTCTACTTCATACTTCCATTATTCTAGATCTTGTATTTTTAATTCATTTTGCACTAGGAGTTGACATTGATATCAATTAAAAAGGCACTTCTAGATTTGGTCCATCCAACCAACTTGGTTTAAAAAATGACTAAACGTACAGAAATTTCATAAATAATTATATGGCCCTATTCCAACTGTCTGTGCTTTGCTTGTTTTCTGAAAGTAGAAAAGTAGGGGGAGTTATTATTATTTCAGTGTGGTCCGCCAGATTAAACTCAAAAAGCAAGCTTTTCTGGTGGTTGCCAAAAGCACTAAAGCGGACTGAGCTTGCTTACCAACTACCATATATGATATATAACTGTCCTTTCTATCTGCTTCTCCCTTCTAGACTTATATTACCTTTACATTTCATAACTGTAAAGTTTGTAAACCTCATCATGAACATTATGACTCTCCCACCATTATCATAGCATGCTATTCCACTGAACTATCACCCGTGATCTATTGGGTTAACTGTTTGTACATACACTGGAAAGCACATGTATTTATCAGTAGTTCTAACTATTATCACTAATCATCCTTCTTGCCTAAATTTTAGAATGTCTAAATGATCTGTTGTCATGCATCTTCTTTGTTGTAATAGTTCATACTCGTCTCACCACCAATCACTTCCAAATTTGTTAGCTGCCTCTTCTGCATATAATGATGCATATTTATTGTCTGATAGTAGCTGGTCTACCAAATAAGTTATATCTCAAAGAAGTTATAATCATTTAACCCATTTCCATTAAATTACTAGCATATCAAAATATCTGCACTCTGCATTGACAGCCAGCGCACTTAAATAGTTTAAAAGCAAGGTAGTTTTGACTATAGAATATATGTTGTCAATTGCCTTGAAGACCATCTTGTCACTTTTAAGTCTCATCAAGAACCCTCATTAACCCCCTAGTGCCAACAAGAAAAATCTCATGTCTTTGTGCAGATCTCCTCCATGCTTTCACTTTCTTGCCAAGGGATCTCAACTTTGTTCATTATACTAACAAGACCAGCTGGATTTGGAAAGAGTAAGCGATAGTCATTTAAATAATTCAAATGCGTTTTTCCACACTTTATTGATGAAAGTTGAGGTGCCTGACTAGTACATCAGGGGCAATGTGTTGCACTGCATCAAGCATGCAGAGCAAGCAATATGATTCAAATGAAATGATTTCAATAACGAAGATAGCTATTCTACAAGTTATCTTATTTGTGTTTTCTCCATCCTATGATGAAGACATGCTCATTGATGCACTGCTGACAGGCACCTTGAAACTATTAGTCATTTATTTATCCCTCTACAGAATTTTAAAGTGGAGGCCATTGGTGCAGGCGGAAATTGAGTAATCAAATTGTTGTAGACCCCAGTTTGCATAATCAAAAGAGCAGTCCACTTTTCTATGCTGTAGAGACCCGAGAAACGCCAGATGATTTCAAATTATTTGGAGGTCAGTTACCTCTCTAATCCCATGGACATATTTTATAGGCAGAAATTTACTTCTGTGAGTAATTGGAAATGTTGAAACAATGTCAGTAATGATAAATAGAAGAGCATAGGAAAATATGAAGAATATGGAATGCAGTGTTCCAACATTAAGGTCCAACTTTAGAGCTTAAACAGTGATTACAATTTTTTTTCCCAATTTCAGGAGATCTAAGATTAATTTATTACTTGTAAATCATAGGGGACTAATATTGTCTATTTACTAGACAAAAACGATGTAACAAGTAAATGTTTTGGCAATTAATGTAAAAAGTTTGGTATAATGGCTGATGTCATGTACTAGTTTGTTATAAGCAATGACAGAGGATCAATTTCATCTAAGTATAGTCTGGCATGACCTCTCCAAGGCCTTGTAAAGGTGGGACCGTTTTGCACTGGGTACAACATTTTTTATACTTTGGTATGATTGTTACATTTGCAAACATGTTGCACCGATTCCCATTATTTTGTGTAACAGGTTCTCCTTGGGTTATCCTTACAAGAGCATTCATGGAATACTGCATTAGAGGATGGGACAATTCTCCAAGAAAACTACTAATGTACTTCAGCAATGTGGCTTACCCTCTTGAATCCTACTTCCACACAGTTCTTTGCAACGCAGCTGACTTCCAAAACACCACAGTGGACAATGATTTAAGGTACATTATTTGGGACGCTACACATGGTGAAGCCAATGTCCTAAACATGTTACACTATGATAAAATGGTAGCTAGTAGGACAGTTTTTGCAAGGCCATTTCAAGAAGGTGAACGGGTGCTAAACAAAATCGATAACAGTGTCTTAAACCGTCCACCAAATGGGTTGGTTCCTGGAGAATGGTGCTTAGACAAAGGAATGAATAGGAGTACAGAGACTTCAAAGCAGCATGAGGAATTATGTTCAACTTGGGGCAACATTAATGCTATAAAGCCAGGGTCTTATGGCATCAAACTTGGAGTTCTATTGTCTGAACTTGCTAGGGAAGGGACACTCAGAACTAGTCCATGCGAGCAACAGTCAAAAAGTAGAAGCATTACAAGAACCATGTGATGTGGAGATTTTTTCCAAATCTGATTAGATTAAATTCTTTTAGCCAAACATATTCATTTATAAATTTTTGGTTTACAAGCTGCCCTTTAAATGTACTGTGCTGTAAGCCAAGAGAAGAGATTAATTTCTTATCTCCAATCTAATCTGTCGATTCTTTATAACCAAAAAAAAAAAACACTTACCCATGCCCATGTTGTCAACCAACAGTGTCCTTGTCACGATGTATCCACTATAAAGCAGATTTCATGGTTCAGATAGTAGTATTACTAGGGGAAAAAGAGAGGAGAAAGTCTATAGACACAACTTTTTGTGTCACTACTCATCACAATTATAACATGTGCGACTGTAAATGGTGAAGTAAATGTGATAGGTTCCTATGAAACTAGTACACCAATCACAATTGCCCACGCAATCAAGTTTGGGCAAAATGTGTGGTTGTAGGAAAAAAAAAAAAAAAGGTAATGCTGAATCAGTTCGTCAAGGACCGCCAAATTTACAACAAGCTGATGACCAACCCTCTATCTATATTGGGGGAAAGACCTTGGTCTATAAGTTTGGATGAGTTCTAAACTCTCCAAGGCTACTATCCTCATATTATCAAGTTACTCAAAGCTGGAATTTAAGTGCTAATGGGTGACACTTGGGATCTAAAGTCTAGTTTTGTTCTTTTTTACTTTTTTCTTCTTTGTTTTTTTCTCACGATTTTGGCATTTTTCTTATCCATTTTTGAGTTTATCCAACTTTAAGACCTATAATTTAGCTATTTTAGGGTCAAATGATGGTAGTGTATATTTAGAGAGTGATTTAGTTTTGTTGATTTTTCTTTTGCAGTAGTGATAGATGGGCTCACTAAAGTGATTCAAGAGGAAGTCCCTTGGTATATTTTTTGCAAATAATATTGTTTTCGTTGATGATACTAAAAGTAGAGTTAATGCCAAGTTAGAAATTTTGCAAGGCACTCTAGAATCAAAAAGCTTTCAATTAAGTAGGACTAAAACTATGTATATGGAATGTACATTTAATAAAGTAGAAACCAAAGAAGCATGCGTCGGATTTGTGTGGATGTGCCTGCACGGGCGTCCACTGAAGATTTTTTTTTTCGACGCGGCCTGTTTCGGTCCGAAATAGGACCTGATTCAGTCCAAAATGGACCAAAATACTTATTAAAAAAAAAAAAACATAAAATTGTGATCAAAACACAGCATTTTTTGGGCAATATATAGAAAACGTAAAAGATGTGCTCTTTAATATATGTTTACTATTATACGAAAAAATGTATAGCAATATATATAAAATATAAATAAAATTATATTTAATAAATAATTAATAAACGTGGTATCTACAATGACTTAGGTTCTACGTTAAATAAATTAGATCAAGTTAACAATCTCATCTTAAAATCCTGATAACTAGTGGCAAGTCCATTAAATTAACTAGTAAGCTAATGCATGGATAATGTTGTAATATTTTATGTAAGATGGTTTTAGAGAATGTTGGAATATATTATAGCATAGTTATTATAGAAATTTATTAGCAATGAGTTCATCATAAAAGGCAATAATTATAAATTGAATACATATATCCATTAGTAATGTGTCTTTCTCTTTCTCCTTAATCTTAAAACAAAATACACATCCTTAACAGCCACAATCAATCTCATCATTTACGAAACCCACAAATCCATAATGTCTAACCTTAACATCAACATCGTAATTGCCGTTGTCACTTAATATAAAAATGCAAGCCTCCCTTTCTTGGTTGTAGCCAACTCATACGGGTTAGTATTAGATGAAACAACAATATTAAAGCTAAGTAGGTGTCGTAGAAAGATCGAAGATAAATGACGTCATTTTTTGGTCTATATATTTTTGACATGGGATGGCATAAAGAGCTATAGGTAGAAAATTATGAATTAAAATACAATGAGTTTTGTGTGTATGTATAAGGAATGAAAAGTCTTGAAACATTGAACTAAAGAATACAAAGAATATTTATTTTGTAATTAGAAAAGTCTTGAAATATTGAACCAAATGAAACAAAAAATTAATATCTAATTTGTTCTTATCCCTGATGTGACATTTAAGAATATTTTATTTCTCTTTACATAGAAAGCGCCACTAGACAGAACTCCATACTTTTTCACATGAAGTTTCTACTTATATATATATCGATTGATTGATATTGATTATACTACCACACCGCCGTCCCTCCCCTTCGCACTAAAAGCGCATGCAAGGGGCCCATTATGATTTAGGAGTTGAATGACATTTGTTATCAACAATATCGATACTCACTCAATATAGAAAACGAATAAGGCAAAAGTTAGGAAAATAAATCATACTTTTTTAAATTATTACAGTAAAGGCTCAAGAGAATTGCAAGAATCAAAGTAAAAATCATCCAAAATCAAGGAATTTTAATGATTTTACAATTAACTTGTTCGCTCATCCATCAACCTTGCTTTTCCAATTACCCTGTCTAAAACTACATTTTATAGGCGTTTGTTAAACTTAGTCAAAGGAACTCGAAAAATAGAACTTCAAAAACAAGTAATTTCTGTCAAGAGCATTAAATATTTTCCCATTTGATAGTTATAATAGAATAGTGGAGATTTGAACCTTAAACGTCTCCGTTAGAAACAATAAGAATTGCCAATTAAGTTATAAGGCTCTTAACCAAGTGCATTACAGTTAGTTGCATAATACTAGTTTCAAATTGATATGATAATTTATTTGTAACATACAACATCACAATTCTTAGAAGAAGTAGAATTACTAGAGAAGAAACGATTTAATATAATCCCATTTAAAATTCAACTCCCTCAAGACATTATTTTTGGGCCAAAAATGTCCCAATAAACATAGCGACCACACTCAAATATTAAATGGCATTAGATTAGGTTATACAGTATTATGGAATAATTTATTACACCATTTCTCAAAAACAGATGGCGCCGTGTTTTCAAGCCAGAGGAAGGTGGGTCTGGGTGTGACGATCCGCGACAGCGGTGGGAGTGTTATTGCTGCATTGAGCAGCCCCACGGTGGGCTCCCTTGGTGCACTAGAGACGGAAGCCAAAGCTATGGAGATTGGTATGCGTTTTGCACAAGATGTAGGCATTCGAGATGCTTTTTTTGAGAGTGATTCGCTAAAAGTCTACAATGCAGTTCAGGGTACAGCGACGCCGAGCTCTTCGATCCAGTTCATCGTGGTCGTGGATGGCATTCATCAGCGAGCACGCACGTTCAGATCATGTTCTTTCTCACACACCAAAAGACAGAGAAATGTCCCTGCTCACATGTTAGCACAGTATTCAAAATCCTTAGTTAGCTATATATGTTGCATGGGTAGAGACCTGCCCGAGCCATATTGAGCAGGCTTGTGCTCAAGACAATGCTGTAGCTACTGTTCCTTAATTCATGAATAAAAGTTTAGTATTTCCCATATAAATAAAAATTAAAAAAAAAATCCCAAACAAGTCATATTTAATTGAGGATTTATTTGAGCACGTGGCTTTTGATAGCATGAAATAGATTATAAGTTAAGTGAATGTTATTAAGGTAATATGGATTTTATGTTATAGTTCAATATTGGTTTGAAATTGATATAACAACTTGTTCATAATATGGTATCACAATTCTTACAATAGGTAAAATAAATGAGATTATAATCCCATGTAAAATTCAACTCCCACACGACATTATTTTTGGGCCTAAAATGCCTAGCCTCCAATAAACAAAGCTTGGAGACTCAACATAACGGTAAAAAATAAGTAATACAGTATCTTGGAAATTGGAATAATATTATTACACAGCTGAAAGCAACATTATTTAATTTAAAACAAGAGATACATGAATATTTTAATATGGCAGGTCTAGCTCTTGCACCATTCTTGAGATTGCACCAATTGAATCTTAAGCCACAGTGCTGAAAATTGTGAAACACAACTCAATTAAAGAAGTAGATAAAGAGGAAAGTGGATAAATATGTTTCTAGTAAAACAAGTAGGTGTACGACTATATAAGACAAAATGTTATATGCACAAGTAAAACAAGAACTTATAAAGAGATGCTACATCTACAAAAAAAATTGCAATAATTTTACAAAAAATTCAAGGTGGCAAGTTAGAGCATTAGCATCAGTATGTGTAAAATCTTGCAAAATAGAAAAAGTTGCTTATTTTACACATTTTGAGCAAAAAAACACCCACATCAGTGAGTGTAAAAATGTGCATTTATACACAATTGTTACAGTAACCATGCATATATGCACAGTTACTGTAGCTCTTTTATTTATTATTTTATATTTTTTTCTCTCTCCTCTATCACCTCTCATATGATTATCTCTCCTCTCTCATCCGATCTCTATCTTCCACTACTCTCTTAATCCTTTTATCTTCTCTTAAATCCAACAATAAATCATAAAATTCTTCAAACTTGATCTAAATCAAGATCCCAAATTGATGAAACCCTCTCGTAAAAAAAATCATCATACCCATACAAAAAATAAAACCGAAATTGCAAAAGAACAAGAAGGAAATGCAGAAACAGTAGAAGAACAAGCATCACTAAGGGCGGCTTTAGTGTTCCTCAACAGTAACTCAAAACCTCTAAGTACTTCATCACAGTCTTTTCAATGTACCCAAACCAAAAATTAAATTTATGTTATTTTTAAGCTTACCCACCATATTCTCAAAAAAAAAAAAAAAAAAAAAGGCTTACCCACCAAGAGTTTTCTCTCTTTAGCTTCTTGTTTCAGCATTAGCAGAAGAAGAAAGAAGAAAATGTTGAAGAAAAAAAAATGGAGAAGAAGAAAGAAGGAGAAGGAAAAGAAAAAGAAATAGATAGAGATCAGATATAGTTGGCGTGTGTGTTAAAGTTGGTGGGGCCATGGGTAATTGTGAAATAATAAAAAAATGTGAGACATTATTTAAATAAAATGAATAGAATAGACAAACTGATGAGGTGTTTTGTAAAAATAAGTGTGTAAAATAGAAAAAGTAAGTTTTTTTTTGTGTAGAATAGAAGAAAAATTTGCATCCACTAATGTGGATGCTCTTAATAATGGTTGTTACTGTTGGGAAAAAAAATAATGTCAATGGTAGACCTAGATTAGAACTAATAATAACTTGTCACCTAAAATTTGTTATGAAAATATTGTGGACATAACATTACTCAATTGTAAGTTCCAGTTAGCTTAACTGCTAAATTTCTGATAGTTAAATAAGAGATTTGAGGTTCAATCCCTGCCTACAATAAAAACTGATTAGTATTTTGGTCTAATGATAAAGAGCTATTATCAGCAACGAAAAATTAAAATTATCTCCAAAAAAAAAAAAAAAATTACTCAATTGTAAAAGCTAGATATTTTTGAGGTACCACTAGACATGTTTATTAAATAGTCAAGGTCATGAATTAATCATGTGCAGCAAGGTTTTCTTCACTATACCATTTAACTTATAGAACCATCATATTCTTAATTAAAATATATATCAAATCATCCCTAAATCCATCCACTAAAGTTGAATTGAATCAACTTGTCCACCCATAATTAATATCTGGGCTCTTTACATCATTCATCAATTATTAATCAACTAGCATGTAGTTTGTGCTTACGCACGAAAATATTAACAATTGTAATGATAAGATGTTTATCTTAGTAGATTCAGTTTTCACATTGAGCTTAGAATCTTCTTGGAGGCGCCAATGAAAAGGTAATATATGAGAATGTGAAGTAAGGAAGAGTGTGATTGAACATTGTGTTTGAACCCGGCCTTGCTCTAAGAAATCCAAAAGGAGGAGGAGAGGTAGTGTGTAGATCTAGTTGGTAGAAGTTGAGAGAGATGGAGGAGACATGGGATGAGGATATGGCATTAGGAGGAGATGAAGTTTTACTTTTATAGGCTTTCTCGTTGGACTCCTTGGTTCTGGTAGTGGGCAGGTGATATGTTCACCGATAAAAGTGTGCAGGTGAGATGTTCTTGCTTATGGCAATGAGCATCATCATTGTAGTTTTCTTTAAATGTTAATGCATCATTTATTTGAGCACAAAAATTAGAAAATTTAGATAAGATACATGACACAAAATTGGAGTCCAATTTATAATCTAATTAGATTTTTTTTTTTTTTTTTGAGTTTTGGTTATGACAAGTGGTGCAAAATTGAGAATCCAAATCTAGACACATGGCACAAAATTGAAACTCTAATTTGGAATTCTATTTGAACTAGCATGTAGTCCATGCTTACGCACAGAAATATTAACAATTGTGATGATAAGATGTTTATCTTGGTAGATTCAATTTCCACATTGAGCATTATGAATGGAGGTAACTTGACACCAACATTTAAAAATCAAATTGAATGGAGGTAACTTGACACCAACATTTAAAAATCAAATTGGACACATAGCACAAAATTAACAACAAAAACTGATCATTGAGCTTGGAATCTTCTTGAAGGCGCCAATGAAGCGGTAATGTATGAGAGTGTGAAATAAGGAAGAGTGGAATTGAACATTGTGTTTGAACCCGGCCTTACTTTTAGAAATCCGAAAGGAGGAGGAGAGAGTAGTGTGTGGATCTAATTGGTAGAGGTTGAGAGAGAAGGAGGAGACATGGGATGATAATATGACATTGGGAAGAAATGATGTTTTACTTTTATAATCTTTCTCGTTGGACTCTTTAATTCTCGTAATGGGATTAGAAGAGCTCCAAACTTTATTGAGTTCACCCATAAAAGTGTGCAGGTGAGATGTTCTTGCTTAGGCCAATAAACATTATCATTGTGATTTCTTTGACTTTCATGTTAAATGTTAATCATCATTTATTTGGGCAAAAAAAAATTAGAAAATTTAGATAAGATACATGACACAAAATTTGAGTCCAATTTATAATCTAATTAGATTCATTGTGGTTTTCTTGGCTTCCATGTTAAATGTTAATGCATCATTTATTTGGGCACAAAAAATTAGAAAATTTAAATAAGATATATGACACAAAATTGGAGTCCAATTTATAATCTAATTAGATTTTTTTTTTTTTTTTTTGAGTTTTGGTTAGGACAAGTAGTGCAAAATTGAGAATCCAAATCTAGACACATGACACAAAATTGAAACTCTAATTTGGAATTCTATTTGAGTTTCTCTCTGCTTCACCTATTATTATATATATGTAGATATAGATTTCTCTTTACTTCACTTATTATTATATATTTAGATTTCGCAATTACAGGTGTCACAATATATAATCCTCATGCACGATAACTACAATTATGGTATTATTTCAACAAAACACAACATAACAACACAAATTAGAAAATTGTTAAAGTAGGTTCTCATTGTTGACATTCATAACAAATGGATTCACATTTTTTGTTACTAATAAAATTATTATTTGGCAAAAATACACAAACTATCATAGGAGTATCCACACATTCCAAAAAACAAACAAACAAACTTTACGCACATAAAAACTTTGGAGATTATTTTTAATTAATTCAATAAATCTCATAAATTCAGTAATTATTTATTGCACATCAATATTGAAGGCATTTTTTAACTACAAATTCATGCTATTTAAGACATCTCAGTAAGGATTTAATACAATCCACACTTCAAATTTTACTCCTAGTTCACAAAACCAGGTGAAAAATACTTTTAATCCCTAACCCAAGAGGCTATTTCATAATCTTAGCCTTATGTTTGAGATGCAAGTAATCTAGGTGATTTGTATACATGAAATTAGTTTTCATAGATATATTATTGATGCATATGTGCATTCTTGTAGAGAGAGAATATGGAACTACTTACCAAATATAAAATTGCATGTAAAAGGTGTCTTAATACTTCAAGTTCTTCCATCCATAACAATTTTGTAAGCAAGTAACGTCAAGAAAAATGCGAAATTCAGAATTCACTATTTTGCATTTATTCTTGATTTCTTATTTTGACACTAAATCAAGTCAATTTTTTATTTGGACTATTTTTCTATCCAATCAATTTGGTTAAGAATGAGCAAAATTTTCATGAAGAATTAATTATATTGCCCAATTGTTGGATCTTTTTTCTTTTTGAATGCTTGAGCTTGCTTACCAATTACCATTTACTATGACCTAGGTTCAATGTCAAATAAATTTGACCAAGTTAGCTAATCACATCTTAAAATCCTGATAATTGGTGGCAAGTCCATTAAATTCACACCGCCATCCCTTTCCTTTGCACAAGAAGCTCATCCCACGGATGCATCCTGCCATCTTCATTTGGGGTTTGACTGAAATGTGTTATTAACAATATTGATACTCAGTCAATATGAAAAAATAATTAGGAAAATAAATCAAAATTTTTCCCAAAATATCATAGTGAAAGGCTCAGCTGGAGCAATGCAAGATTCAAAGTAAATCATTAAAATAAAGGATTTTTTTTTATATAATTTAAACCTAAAAGGATTAATGTTCCATCAACCTTGCTTCTTCACTTACCCAGTCAAAAACTATGTCCTATGCTTTTTGTTAAATTTAGTCTAAATAATTTGCAAAATAAAAATTCAAGAAATTCGTAACTTCTGTCAATGGCAATACATTTAGTAGTGCAATATTGGTTTAAAAATTGATATAATAGCTAGTTGTTAATATACCAGATCGCCTAAAATGCCTCCAATAAACATTGCTTTAAGTCTCAATATAAAGGTATCACCGCACACATATGCTTGTGGGGTGTGAGGGGCAAGGGCCGGAGTTCAAGTCTCTAGGAAGAAGCTTCACACACATATACACTTAGATTAGGCTAGAGTAGAATTCTATCTTGTATTTAAAAAAAAAAAAAAATCTCAATATAAAGGTATAAAATTAGGTCATACTATATCTTAGAATAATATTATTACACAACTCAAAGCAACGTAATTTAAAACAAGAGATATATAAAAACTTCCGCATAGCAAGTCTAGCTCTTGCACCAATCTTGAGATCACAACGTTTGAATCTAAAGCCACAGTACGCTGAAATTGTAAAACACAACTCAGTAAATGAAGTGGATAAAGCTAAACATGGAAGATATGTTTCTTCTTCTTCTTTTTTTTTTTTGTTTTGGGAAACCCCTTACAAAGTGGAGGAAGTGTTTTTAGTAAAACTAATAGGATTTATTGTAAAAATATTATGGACATAACATTATCAATTATGGCTAAATATGTGTAGTACCACTAGACATGCTTATCAAATGGACGTCATCAATAATCTAGAAGCAAGGAGAATTGTCGCCCAAGAATTCAACTTTTAGAATAATATAGAATTTTTAATATAATAATAGCCAGACCTCTTGTGTACGTTTTCTTTATTTTTTAATATAATTTCTATCTTTTTCTCACAAAAAAAAATAATAGAATTTTTTTTATTTCCTAGCAAGGTGAATTGTATGATACTAAGGGGATTTTTGGAAGTATATATTCAATGCATACAATTCGCATACTCATGCCAAAAAAAAAAAAAAAAAAAAAAAAAAAAAAAAAAAAAAAAAAACCTTACTTGCTAATCAAGTCCTACATATTTTGAAAGCCAACAAGAAACTTCTATACTTTGTAGCCATATATGAAATTGCTAATATTTTTATTAATCTAATAATAGATTTGCACGTGTGAAACATGAGACTAGGTAAAGCCACAAATTAAAGGGAAATTATCATGCGTATTTTACAATATTATTACACATGTCTTCTTCCCCTTTTTCACAATTTTGGCTTTATATACTTGCTCAACAAGCAAATTAACTTTGGGTTAGTTTATTGTTAATCTAAAATTAGTTAAAGATTTTCTAATATACAAACTGAATAAAGCTAAGGACATAGGCAATTAAAGCACTAGTATTGGGGTGTAAAAAAATCTCCCGGTTGCTATTTTAGCAGCCAACAAGCTAAGATCCACCCACATCCGAGGTGGGTCTCTATTTATTTTTACCAATTGTGAATAGTTGGTTCTCATAAATGAGAACCAATTATTCATAAGGAACTAATATATATAAATATATATATATATATATTTTTTTTTTTTAATGAGGAGATAGAGAGACAAAAAAAGTAGAGAGAAAGAGAGATAGAAGAGGAGAGAGATCAAATTTTTTATATTATCTGTTAGTATAATTTATATTATTTTAATGAGTTGTATAAAAAAATAAAATATAAAATATAAAATAAATTATAAATAAAATAATAAAATAAATAAAATAAGTTTTAAAGAGGTAAATTATACAATTTTTTTAACATCTCCGAATGCTAGTGCTTACACAGTCAAATCCATAGTAGCTTAACTGTCGTCTCGTGAACCTGTATTTTTCTCTTTCAGCGAAAGCCCTTGGTTGTGCCATGTGTAAGTAACCCATGTCGCAACGGTCTCACAAGAATGACCAAAAGGAGAGGACTTGGCGTGAAGGCACGGCTTGGACCGCCTTTGGTGCCATGTGTTACAAGTTCACCTTGTGCGTTGATCCACGTTGTTGGATTTGGATTGGAGAACAATCCGTACGTAGTTGCTGCCACTCGATATTATTTACTACAAAGAATCAACCTCCTAGTTTGGTGCTAAAATGAGTAGCATTTACAACCAATAATAATAATAAGGCAAGTGGCATGTGAAGGTGTTGCCATATTAATGGTATAATTCTATGCAGAGTATTAACACAACCTGCCAAAGTTACTCTTTCAGGCCAGCTAAATGCTAGCTGCGTCATAAATATCAAATATCATGTCAATCAGTCATCATAGGTGCGACATCAACTGCATTACTAGCCTGCAACATGTTGTCTGTGTTTTATGAAAAATTCTGGTCTCACACCTAATTATATAATTTTTCCCCCAATTTAGCGAGTTGAGATTGTTGAAAGGGTGTCACACATAGACTCATCATCACTCCTTCATCAATCATAACTTATCATATAGTTGAGTTATCGACAAATTGTGTAATTAGGTGTGGCACCAAAATTACTTGTGTTTTATTAGCAACCACATAAACCTTTGTGTAAACATAAGCCGTCAAACTGAACCACATAAACCTTTGTGTTTAATCGACAATATGTAACTCGCTAATGACTTTCCACCATGAACGTAAGTCGTCAAATCAAACTACATAAATCTTTGTGTTTAATCGACAATATGTAACCCGCTAATGATTTTCCACCATGGACGTAGACCATCAAACCGAACCACATAAATCTTTGTGTTTAATCGACAATATTTAATCCACTAATAACTTTCCACTATGGATGTAGGTCGCCAAGCCAAACTACATAAACCTTTATGTTTGGTCTCTGTTTCATACTTCCGCTCATCATTCTTTCACCCACAACAACATAAGAACTTTAACAACAACAACAAAAAAATGCAGAACAAAATAAGTTGGGTAGCAAATATAAAATAAAGCTGAAGAACAAAAGGAAAAAACATGGAACATGCTCCTAAATAAGGATTAGGGAGGGTTAGAGTGAGACATTGATGGATGGATTAAGCATGTGCTACTGCTATCTAGAATCTAATGAAATTCAGCCTAAACTGTTGGAAAATATCCACTAGATTTAACCGATGCACCTTGTTTTTTAGAAGTTTATAAATATTTACTGCACATCTACCCGAGCAAAGTTATTTAGTTCTAGATTCTAAACGACAATAGCAATATGTTTTAACAAGAAGCTTTTTCTTTTTAAGAAATCTCAAAAAGGATTCAATAAAATTCACACTTCAAATTTTGCTCCTACTTCACAAAACCAGGTGAAAAATATGTTAGGCCCTAACCCAAGAGGCTAATTCGTAAACTTAATCTTATGTTTGAGATTGTTAGGTTTTAGACCCCTATAAACTAGATTGTTTAACCTAATTAATTAACTAAGTGAATACTTAGATTTATTATTTACATCTAGATTAAAACAATAAAGTCATATAATGTAAAGCAACGAAAAAAAAAAAAAAAAACACAATGATATGATCACCCAAGAAAATCAAACCAATAAAAAACCTGGAGAGGATTTAACCTAGTTATCCTCAAAGTAAAAAGCAAATTCACTATAGAGAATCAAAGTTTACAATAAGACTTAAACTACTAACATCCTATTGCTACCACATGTAGAACTTACTAACACGATCACGTGCAAGCTTTGAATTCATGGACTCCTTCTCTATTAGGCCTTTGCAATGCAAGCACTCACACTTATGACAAAAAACATAAACTCTCCTGTTTGTGACTCCAAGATCACTCTTGAAGGTTTAGATCTTCAACTATTGTTGATCTTCATACAACAACTTCAGATCTACCAGTTCTAAAGATATGAGAGTGATATGCAGTAATAACTTTGATAGAGGAAGGCACAGAACCTTTTTGATCTCACAAGAGCACCTCCAAAGTCATAATAAAACGTGCCTAGGGTTTCCTTTATATACTAGAAGAAGTAGATCTGAAACTCTTGAAGGGAATTACCACGAAATTCCCAAACTTGTGAGAAACAAAAAAAATAGAGAAAATACACGCCAAAGAAAAATAATCACACGCACAAGACAGTATTTACATGGTTCGGCAAATTACCTACGTCCACGGAGTTGCAGAGATTTCACTATTATTAAGGAAAAAAAATACAAAGTACGGCTATAGTTTTTCACTCTCTTAAAAACAATAACAAATTCTAATCACCTAAACAATGTTTTTTCTACATCCTGCGCATAGGATTCACAATGGGCTACAAAACGGGCCAAAATATTTTCCCCAGGGGTGTTACTCCCGAACCCCCAAGAGGTTTGTCCATAAGCACTACGACTTGAGCCTGTCAACCCAAGCCTCTACTCCATGAACTAAGTCTCAAAAAATCTCCCATTAAAAAAATCACACAACATTATTTGAGTTGGGTCATTAACCGAATCAAACACAACTAAGCTCCACCAAAACCCAACAACTCTAATCCTTTTTGGGCTTGAACTGTTATTGAGCCAACTTAAAATTATGTAGATACGTGTTTCGATCGGTCGAGCTTGTATTTCGATCAATCGAACCAGGCAGATTTGGAAATCTTCTTTCTGCAGCTGTATATTCTTGAATCTTGACTTGAATCACCTTGAGCATTGTCTAATAATACCTATAGACTCTAGGATCTATATCTAGATAAGTTTGTCTTCACGATTTATCAATTGTTCTAAACTTTTAAACCTAAAAGAGATGCAAGTAATCTAGCTGACTTGTATATATGAAATTGGTTTTCATAGATATATTCATGATTGTCAAAATCTCGATCTGGATCCTATGACCTTAAGATTTTACGATCTTACCTATCCAAAACGATCTAGATCTTTCAAGGATCTTTGCGATCATTCAAGATCAGTAGGATTGTACGATTCTGACGATCCCAAACAACCTTAGTTTCTTGCAATTTTTTTAACTTGACAAAAGGTTCATTTAGACCTAAATGAAAAATAAAATTCCAATAGACCAAGTTTTTCCACTCTAATGTAGAGAGAGTGTTAGTTGGACCTAAATAAAAAAATATCCCAATAGAGTGTCACATTTTGAGGTTTTTGACTTCTTTAAATTATACTTACAAATGAATGTAGTGGTGTATGGTAATTATATCAATGAATATATAATTTATATGATTATTTAACATATCAATGCGTATTTTTTTGTTTTTTTCTCAAATAATATAGAATCTTACAATCCACAATCCGATCTTACGATTTATCTCACCTACCTCCCACGATCTTACGTAGGATCTCGACTTTGACAACCTTGGATATATTATTGATGCATATGTCCTCTTATAGAGAGAGAATAAGAAATTACTTACCAGATATAAAATATAAACTGTCTTAATACTTCAAGTTCGGCCATCCATAACACTTTAGTAGAAACAATCAGCGTCAAGAAAAATGTAAACAAATTTTATTTTTTTGCATTTCATATAAAGCATTTTGAAGAGGTACGGTATGCAGGGTCTTTTCAATTTCTGAAACCCTCAATAACACACATATCATAACTAACATAATCTTTCCTTTTTAGATATTCTTCACAAGAGTTAATGTTTCCTCCGATGCACCTATGAAATTCTCCTTGGAAATATCTGGGAGGAGACCGGATTGGAAGTGAATCTGCATGTAAATAAGTGGAGGTAAGGTCATTAGCTTGCACTCCAACGATAATAAAGATAATCAACCCCATCTTCACCACCATAAATTTTGTCATAAATTTCATAGCCATTGGTTTTCTTCAATTTAGATATATTGTTTTTTTTTTTTTTTTTGACATTAAAGGTGTAAACTTGTACGTCTTATATAAAAGTTAATGGTCAAACACTTTTATTTATAAATTGATTAATTTTAAACTTTTTTTTGTCAAATAAGTATTATTTGAAAATTGTGTCTTTTGGAAGAATGTAAGTTTTTAAGATTAATGACCTCCAATTCAAGTAATATCTTTTCGCAGGGGTCATAAAATACCCACTTTGTACAATAAATTAGATCAAAACCATAAACGCCTACTAGGCGCAAGATATTGAACAAAAAGAATCATAATCAACTCATCTTTCAATATAATGAGTTGAAATTACACTACCATTCATTTGTGAAAAAAATAACATATAAAGTCAGGGAAAATTCTTAGGCACTTCTAGAGCATGGTGAAATTGTGCTCTCTCCTCTCACATTCATAGTGGACCTCACCATAAATTTAATGAGTAGACCCTAACATGAATATGAAAGGAACGAACACCATTCATCATACTCTGGAAGTACTTAAGAATTACTTTAAAGTCAGACTTGTATACAAAAGTTTTCATTATAAAACTTGTATTTATGGGGAGGAAAGCTTAAAGAATGAAAAAAAAAATAAAAAATATTTCTTCCTAATTGTGATGAGACATTTAATTTAAAGCCAAAATATAATAAATCAACTAAATTATGATGAAATATAATACTTTAAATGGAAGTGAATACAATGATATAAAGCTTAAGGGAGGCAAAATGCTATAACATTTACCCAAAAAAGTAATGTAGGGGAGAATTTTGTTCTAACCCCCGTAGGATCCTCAATCATATCTCATAAAACGAATTTCGATGTCATAACAATCAAAACAACTAGTCACGTAACTCAATCAGACCATTGGATTGAAAGATGTCAAAGAGTCAAGTTTCAATGGTAAAGATACACCCACATTATGGAGCCTAATCATATGTAATTATGAACAATTGATTTTTATTGGTCCCATTTAGAACCAATTTAAAATCAATGATATGTCACAGTCCTATTGATTCAAGGCAACAATTTATGTATTTATAAAATAAGCAAATTAACTTACTATTTAAACCACATATTAGATTCATTATAATGTAAAAAAAAAAAAAAAAACATATAACAAAAATGTAGTGGTTGAGGGCTGATTTTTATTGGTCCCATTTAGGACCAATTTAAAATCAATGATATGTCACAGTCCTATTGATTCAAGGCAACAATTAAAGGGAAGGTTGCATAAGATACATAAACCTATTGTACAATCATGTATTTATAAAATAAGCAAATTAACTTACTATTTAAACCATATATTAGATTCATTATAATGTAAAAAAAAAAAAAAAAACATATAACAAAAATGTAGTGGTTGAGGGCTCTTTGTTGTAGACACAGGCCATAGAACCAACTAATGTTGTTTTCGCTTTTCTCTTTTATCTCTTTCAATCACCCAATAACTTCAACACTACTCATTCCAAATTGTACCACTTCAAAACTTTTGTTATTGCATAATAAAGAAGTATGTTTTTCTTTTGATAATTTGATAGTTGGGGAGGGGAGATTTAAATTTGAAAGTCTCCATTTGAAACACCAAAAAATGCAAATTGATCTACAAGGTTCTTGGCATATAAAAGAGTCACAAATTTCCTAAACTTAGAGTTTGTTTGGTTTGGATGATTTTTTTTGGGGGGGGGGGGGGGGGGGGGGAATGGAAAATGGGGAGAAGAAAATAAAGAAAAAATGATTTTGGGGTTTGTTGGGTTCAAGGGGTGATTTTGGAAGGGGGGAGTTTTTTTTTTTTTTTTTTTTTTCCTCAGGCCCACATTTTTGGTAAGTGTTGTTTTCCTTCGGTTTAGTGGGGGATTTAGATGAGAAACTACCCATCCCTATTATTATTTTTTTAATGTAATAAGGTAATGAGAGTAAATTTATAAGATCAAATATAATTTTGGACCATTTTTGTCCCTAAACTTAAAAAAAATAAAAAATCTTTTTTCTTCCAACCATTGAAAAAGTTTGTCTTTCATCCTTAAACTATTGAAAATATTTCACCTTTTGTCCATAAACTTTAAAAAATATCTTTTTTCATCCCTATTTTTGTCTCTAAACTATTGGGGGAAAAAATATTTACAAAGTTTAAGGATGAAAAAATAACTTTTTAAAGTTTAAGGGAAAAAAAATTTTAGTAAAGTTTAGGGACCAAAATAGTATTTTACCCAAATCAATACAAATACTATTTTCTATCCTCTCATTTTTCTTATCAACCAAACAAAAGAATTTTCCTTCCCCGCCCCAACCAAATACACATAAGGGAAAACTTAAATCTTTTCTATCCCCCTCCCCTTTATCAATCCCCATTATTTTCTATCCCTTCACTTTTTCATCCCCCAACCAAACGACATAACTGCATCATGTTTGTAACATTTTTTTTATTCTAAATTTTACCACTCCAATACTTCTGTTATTGCATAATAAAGAAAGAGCTTTTTTTTCTTTTGATAATTCGATAGTTGGGGGAGGGTGATTTGAACTTGAATGTCTCTGTTAGAAACAACAAGAAGGACATATTGATCTATAAATTTATTAGCATAAAGAAGAGGTTTAGGTCACAAATTCCCTAAGTATTAGTTATATGATACTGTGACATAACTGAATGATGTTTGTAACATTTTTTTTGTCACTATTATCTATATTAAAGAGCAGAAATAGTTTCTTTGATCGGCCTTTAACATATATCTTCCCTTTCTTTGTTATGGAAGATAAGACTAGCTCCACTAATTTTGAAGTTGCATATTTTATGTCCTCAGTAGTAAGCAAAACTTTCTTGTCCTTGTTTGAAAATAAGATTCCAACCAACCAACCAAAGTTGTGACTGAGGATCAATATTAGCAAATCAGTCTCTCAGATTCTTTTTCAGCTTAACAGCCCTATGAACCACTTATCTTAAAAGAGTACAATTATAGAATAGATTCATTAGGTGGTATTAAAAATATGACTACAATCAATCAATCATGATTATTGATTAAATACAAATACTTCAAAAACTTATGGTTGAGAATGTGCATTGAGCCCTCACACCTAAAATCCCAATGTAGTACATTCCTATCATGACTATTTATTAAGGGAAACTTATGGTTTAAGATTTAAATGAGACCATAAACCTAGTCACCAAGAATATTATGGAATTTTTTTTAAAAAAATTCTTCAATCACACTCTGCCCCCATTGGATTCTTTGTAACAACTCTAAACTGCAATTACAACTACCTGTCTTTCCTCACCCACCAATACTTACCACAGCTCTCACATTTATCAATTCAGTATCAGCCTTAGTTATGACTTGGATAATGGAAATTTTCATTCAACTTTGTCTATTCAATAATTCAATCAAAACAAAGAAAGAAAGAAAGAAAACCTTGTTTATTGAGCATCATGTCCCAAGGTTGATCATTATTTAAATTCCTGGCAAATGTACTATGGCAGTGGGACAAAACTTTACATGTGTGCCTCAGGAATGAATTTAAACTCTAAGTGGACCACAAAAGTTAATTAAATTGAATTTGGTAGGTGTGTGCACAGAGTAGAGCTTAAAATCAAGCTTGCATATTAAATTTGGCCAAAATCATAGGGGAACACAAATAACACAAAAATCAGTGGTGTTATTGAATGAGTGACAAGTTTTAATATGAGCCATGTAAGAAAATTAAAGCATAAATAGGTTACCTTTTTCTTTATTCAATTATTCTTCTTCTTTTTTTCCCTGGCTGAGCTGTATATCTATTAGCCCCCAATCTAGGTATGAAGAAAACTTTTTGTATTCCCATTTTATTTATGGTTCTCTATTGTAAAACTTATAAAGTAGCAATTACCCACCACATGGGTTGCCCAACAAAATTACTCTCAATTTTTTTTTTTTTTTTAAAGGCTAAGAAAAATTGGCTTTGTCAACAACTGCTTATTCTTAGGATACAAGCTAGATAGACAGCCACAGAACTCAAACTATCTTCTTTATCATTTCATGTATTAATGTGTACCAAAGAACCTTATGCTCATGATATTTTTCAAAAAGTTAATATTCATACCCACCACAATTTCAAGATTATAGTACCTTTTTATGTGTCACTACTCATTATATTCATACCCACCACAATTTTAAGATTTCTGGTACCTTTTTATGTGTCACTACTCTCTAGCGGTTGTTGTGTATCTAGCTTCAAAAAGGAAGACTGTGTTGTTTCAGCCTAGTCATTGTCACGTACCTTGAGTTATAATATAAACATGACAACCACAATTTTGAGTCATATCCATTACAATTTATAATCTTCAATATTTGTTTTAACACATTTATCATGCATTGGCTCTGTCTTTCACTCTTTCTGAGTAGGCCCTAATTTTTTTTTTTTAATGTTTCTAAGTAGGACTTGAGAGATGTTTAATGTGGTCCACTTAAGGTTTTTATTATCATAATTATTATTTTATTTATTTATTTAATATTATAGTTGTTGACAAATAAATATATATACCCATAGAAACACTTATCTAGTGAAGGCTCATTTGAAAATAACTAGCTAGAACAATCATAACTATGAGGTATGTGATTCTCAAAAAAAAAAAAACTATGAGGTATGTATGCCTTTCTTTTCCTTTTTTTTTTTTTTTTTTTTTTACTTCTCTCAAATCCTACATATGAGACTCCATTTCGAAAATCATGGATTTCTTTACATGAGTAATAATAATTCATCATTAAGGAAATTTAGACTAAATAGCATTTCTTCACCATAAGCGTAAAATGGAGGGTGAAAAGACTACAATACCAATAACTAAGTCCTAGTCTCAAATTGATTGGTGTGGATTATGAATCCTCAACAAATTACTCAAAGTTGGTCATATGTATTATCCATCATTCTATTCTATCCGAAATCATATTCTCAATTACTTCTTTAATTGACATTTTCTTTTTTACTATTTCAACTAATGTTAATTTTTGTTTTTCTCTACTTTTTTTTGTTCCTTCAACTTGAATCATTCACTTTTTCTCACTGATACATTAATCACTCTCCTCTAAACATGATCATATTAAGTGACACCCCTCATCATTTCATTAATAGGAACCACCCCTATCTTTAAGCAAATTTCCTCTTTAAAATACTAATTTTTCTTGTATTTTAACCGCTCAACTTTTAGTACTATAAAGCATGTTATAAAAATTTTCCCTAGCTCTTTAGGTGGTTTCTCATTCTTTAGCAGGTGTTTGTGTACAGAGCTCAGTCATGTGATCAAGTGGATCATCACTATGGAAACGTCTATTTATTTGTTATTTTTTTTTATTTTTTTTTGGAAGGGCACTTATGAAAATGTTATTGCTTAAAATTCTAAGCCAAATTTAATTTCTCCATTTTCTTCCTCTTCAATGCAAAAATGATTAATTAAGATTTTAGTCTCTAATCTAGTGTAGTTGAAAAGTATTGAAGTGGATGTGTTAAATCGAAGATGCCCAGGTGAATAACAAGAATTGTCTGCTACTAGTATTCTTTTAATGTACGTTCAGATATGAAACATTATACAATTGAGAATTGACTCAGCATTCAAAATGTCAAGGTCACAAAACGTCTTTTTTTTTTTTTTCCTTTCTTTTTTAAACTTTTCCAATAATGCAATGGCTTGAGAGGGATGTAAATATTTATATGTACCTAATCTCTCAAATATAGGGTTCACTAATTGTGAGACACGTATATGAGATATCTTTTTCTCAAGGGGGACATAATTAAGAACATAGATTCAAAGAAATTGATCTATGACTATGAACGAGTTGTGATAAAACTATATTATACCAAAGACAAAATAGTTATTCTCAACCAAAAATTTAAAAAAAAAAATAAAAAAAACAGTGAGTTTTGGAAATCAGTTATCATAAATGATAGCGGTATCTTGGCTTTAAAATGCAGACCAATTCTCTGGTCATCTTGGCTTTACAATAACTCTATGGTCGCCAACTCACCATGCATTTTAAATATAGCTACCTGTGTCCATTTAAAGCACCGTAGCTACAAAATTACCCAACATTTAAAAATATATATATATATATATATATATATATATTTCTTATTTCTCTAAGGAAAGAAGGGAAAAACAAAACAAAACAAAAAATGACATTGCAACATTAATATAATTCTCATTTGATCCTAATCAGTAATCATAAGTCACAACCTATTGCTAAATATATTTTTCTAAAAGGAAATATTCTATGTACCACAAATTGTTGATTTCGAAAATCACCAGTCATGTTTTATGACTCTATAGTCCTTCTAATGTTAATTAGCTTCATATATATATATATATATATAGAGAGAGAGAGAGAGAGAGAGAGAGAGAGAGAGAGAGAGAGAGAGAGTTTTAACATATGGCATCTGCTCCTGATGATAATAATTCTTTATCATCAGACCAAGACACCAATTGGTTTTTGGCAAGGGCGAAGCCAAAGAGGATGAGAGGGGGCAACTGCACCCCCCCCCCCCCCCCCCCCCCCGACTTTCCTCCCAAACTCCTTTAATATAGGATTTCTGGATTACTTTGTCCCCTCACACCAAGAATTTCTGGACAAATTTCAAAGACAACCAATTAACATCAAATTCTAACCCATAATTTCAATTAACTATGCAAATGATACAAATTTGATAGTTTGATACCGAAATTAATTTCCCCCAACAAAGAAGAGTATACAATATACAAAGAGCTGCTTAACAGCTTTCGAGACACCTGTAGAATTAGATTTAGCTACCACAGTGTTCTGATACAAAGAGCTGCTTAATATGCTTCTGTCAAATACTTAAAGTTCAAGTAATTGAAATTTTACATTCTATTGATCTAATATCGTGTATGTTTGTGAGAGATAGTGCCTTATGAGGTGGCCTGTTATTCTCTGGCAGCACATGCAAGAACTTGTTGTGCTGTCATGAGATGTGCTACACACTTGTACCTTTATCAACAATGTTTTACTAAATATTATGCTAGAGAAAAAAAGATGCACAGAGATAATATTAAATTGGACACATTGACACTTACTATTTTTTTTTAATGGGAGATACACAGCACTTAATCTTTTACACCAATTGAAATTCAATTTTCATCACACTTTTTAAGTTTAAATAAAAATCATCTACTAAATTGAGTTTAAAATATTTCATGGCTCCAACTTTGTAGCGGATCCATACTTTCAAATTCTGTCTTATTTTTTCATGACACTAAATCTCTAATGCTTACATCTTTCCACTAATCTTTTTTTCCCCCTCAATCTCTTTGACTCTTTCATTGTTTCAAATTCTATGTTTTGGTAACAAACTTTGAGGCTTTTTAGCAATAAGTGTTAAAATTAATTAAAAATTTGAATGGAAGACCAATAGATGAACGATTGTGCTTCCAAAGTTCCCTATAATTTTGCTCTCTCTAAATTGAAATCTTGGTTTCGTCACTGGTTTTTGGTGTAGGCAGGAATTGAATTTTAAATCTTTTATTCAACTATTAAAAACTTTACCAATTGAATTAACTAGAACCCACTTATACATATTTGAAACTAGTCATAATTCTCATAAATTGACATTCATATCCAATAAATCAGTGGCACAAAATATTTTACAATTTTTTTCAGCATTATTAACATGACATTTTTTTTTCATTTGTGCATATTAAAACGATGTCAAATAGATGAACTCATTGATATTACTTTAATCACAATCAATTAATTTAATAAATTATAAATAAATAAAAATGGTATCACTAACATCGTTGATTCATACACGCCTATTGAGTAATTTGGCAAAACTATAATCAAATCGTACAGCAACCCATTAAGCTTTTCAACTTTTTATCTCCTTACAAGAATAATCTTTCTTTAATTATTACGTGAAAGTGAAATCTTCCAAGCAGAAGATTTGTGTGGTCTCCAATTAAAGATAATGGGTCCTAGTGGAGTTTAAATAAGTGCTGCCTTTTTAGCAATGAGATAACAAAGAAAACAACAATATGAATATGACAAGTATGACAACAAATTAAGGAAGCATAGTTTAATTAAAACTTAAAAGATCTTAGGTTATACTAATTAAAAATTTGATTACTACTTTTAGGTCACGTTCCTTTCTCTTCCTTGGAATATCTATGGTATAACCTATCCAATTCCACGTATGCTAGGCCCCAATACACGATTTATTTCTGCATTTCAATTTGTGGATTCAGACTTTGGAATTGTGATTGGGTGATTCAAATTCAAAGTCCAACCAATGGTTCAATAACACTTTGCGTAGTGGTATTCAAATCCAACTAAATTTTAATTATGACAAGACATAAAAATGATGAACTAAGTAAAATCGCTAAACTTGAAAATTCTTAGCATAAAAATAATCTAAATTTGATTCATCAATTTTAGGAAACAAATTAAACAATGTGAATGAATAGTCGCCACTTTGTCCATTGAATAAGTTCGAAAATATTAGAGTTTGTTACTTTGTTTGCTTTCTTCTTCAAAATGTAGTTATTAGATGTTTTCAGGTATTTTGTATAACAAGTAAAATTTTTCAAGCGAACCACAAAAACTGATGTCTCAGCACTAATGACTAGACCATTGAAACCAACAATTAGAGTGGTGACTCCAATGACTGGATTGTCGACAATTACCATTGAAGCGGTATCTTCGGTAACCAAACTGCCAATACTGGTTGACAAAACAGCGTCTTCAATTACTAAACCTCCGGCACTAGTTGCGGTGCAGCATCTTTGGCCACTGGACTGCCGACACTAATCGCTGGTGCAGCATCTACATCTTCGACCATCGAATTGCATGTGAGGCGTCTCCTTCCACCAAACCGCTAGCACCTGTCATTAAAACAGTCTCTGAATATCGGATCGTCGTTACCGATCGCTAGAGTAGAGTCTATGACCATTGGCCATCGAACCACCGGCACAAGTCATCAGAACAATGTTTTTGACCACCGGACCGGTGACCCAGCAACTAGATGGGAGAGGAAAAGCCATTGTTTGTTTTTGGAAAATGTTTTATCAACTTTTTAAAAATAAAAAATTTTACAAATTTTTATAAAGGGTTTTATGGTAAACATAAAATATGTTACAAGTTTGACTATATTTTACTTGTAAACAAAAACTTGAAAATGAAAAAAATATTTCCAAAAAATATTTTACTTCAAATTAAATGGAGGGTTAATTCATAAAATCGTAACACAATCCAAAACTCATTATCAAACATGCTCTTAAAAACTATTTTAAGATAATTATTTTTTAAAACAACCCATTTTCAAATCAAGACAATGTTTCCTAAACTCAGTTTCTACTTTCAATTTAGATAATAAATAAAAGAAAACTTTTATCACAATTTCACAACAATTCTTACATGGCAAATTGTTACTATGGGATTTTAATAAAAGGAACAAATTAAAAACATTAATAGTTTACCACCTATGATATATTGAGAATTTATTATAAAAATATTACATACGTAGCATTTCTTTAAATAATAAGAACCTTTAAAAATATCTTATTTAAAAATTTTCGTTTAGTTTTCTAAAACCACAACCACATAAACCCTTTTTTAGTTTTTCAAAAGCAAAAAATTGAAGTTAAATAATTCAAACTTTCTTGCTAAACAATTAAAGTCACTCCATTATTGCTGAACAAGTTTGAGGTCTAGAATTTTAATCTACAATAATCAAACTTACAAACTCAAACCAATCCAACGGTCAGCTTCCTTGCACGAAACATTCATCATCATTTTTTAAAATAAACTTACAAAAATTAATTTTGATTCTTTCTAGGACAAAAAGCTAATATATATATATATATAAGCCCAAATTTCACCACACGCCCCGTGTGCATGAACTCACACGTGCGAGAAGAACTCAAACCGAGCACTCAGCCCAACCTTCATCATCCTCTGAAGTGTTGTCACGTGCGAGCTTGACTTTCCTGACTCTGAGCGCACGTGCCAGCTTAACCTCTGTGGCCAAGATCAGCTTAGCTGGCACTCCAGAAACTTCCTCTAAACCTCTCAGATTGTGACACGTGGACACTGACTTGTCCCCGCAAAATCTCAAGCCTAGCCAAAACGACGCCGCCACGGAGACTCGGAAGGGTAAAACCGTCAATTTGCTCAAACAAAATTCTAATGCTTTGGTTGCTAGCGGAATTACCAAATTACCATTCACCCCATGCTTCCTGCACCAATTTACGAAAATACCCTCCGCCTTCTCGTCCACCACCTTCCTCCTCTTCTTCTTCACGGAAATTCTCGCCGGAAACACCGAATCGTCGCCGCCGCCGGAGATCTCCGTGACGGAGCTCGAAAGGCTGCGTCTCGAGACCTTCTTCTTCTTCTCCTCCTCACTCCGATCTTCGAGCTCGACTCTCTTCGGACCTGTGGCGCACGACTCGGAGCTCGAAACGCAGTCCGAAGAAGAAGCAGAAGAATCGTAATCGGAACCGACCTCGTCCTCCGGCGAGCAAGCCAGGCAGTAATACCGCCGGAGACGATCGTTCCCGGCGCCGGAGATCCGATGATCGGAGAAAGCCTCGCATTTAAAGCAGAGCGCCTGGCGAACGTGGCGAGCGACGAGGAAATTGGCCTGGTGAACCTTAGCGTCGCAGCGAAAGCAAAGAAACGCAGAGTCCGAAGCACAGTACAGCGAAGCCTCTTCGCTGCAAAGCTCACAAGCCCTAACCTTCTTCATCTTTTACAGAGTAAACGGAATAAGAGGGAATATTCCGGCGAAAAACGGTTAAGTTGGCGGTTGGTGTGAAGCAGTTGTAGTAGTAGAAGTCGTTTGAGCGAGGAAGAGAAATGAAAATGAAAAGACAGTGCGTGTATAATATATATAAAGGGTTGAGGATTTTGTGGAGTAAAGGTATTTTTATTAGTAACACGAACACGTCAGGATACGAACACGTATTATTTATATGGGTTGGTTAAGGTGTGCTGTACTCCGTGACGAAGGAATTGAATGGTTTTGTGTTTTTAGTTTTCCGTGGGTATATAGATTATATGGCTGATATGTGATAGGAAACTTTGAATTTGAATGAAATGGAATGGTTGAGGAAAGTAGTGGAAATTGATTTTTATGTATTTATTATTATTATTATTTTTTTTTTTTGTAGATAAGTTGTTGTTTATTGTTTGTTTGTCTTCTTTGATTTTTGCTTTGCTTTCCAGTACTTGTCACTTGTCATGCACCTTCCCTTGTCCACACAAACCTCGTTTCCCTCGAACTTCTCAAAACCCCTCATCTTATCAATTTTGCTGCTTTGTCCTTGTCGTTTTATGTAATTATGTGTAGCTCTACATAGTTTCTTATTGTATTGCATTACTTGTTAGACTATATCATATAAAGTTTAGCTATCAAGGAACACTTCAATGGTAGATTTAATGGATTTGAAAGTGTTCAAAAATTCTGAGCTCTCAAGTTTTATTGACCAACAGACTCAGTTTATGGTCTTTCCAAACTGTTTTATGTATAGAAATTGAAAATATTTGGTCAAAGACTGAAACACAATTTTTTTTTATATTAAAAAAATGACCAATGGTTTATACTAGATAATAATATTAAGAAATTGTATTACATGTGTTTTTGTGAATTAGATGCTTTCTTCTAGAAATGATATGCTTTCAACATGAAGAAAGGTTATTACAAATCTTATAACAATAAATATTGGTCATTCTACAAATTCAACTAAAAAAATTATATAATTGAAAATGGACTTGGCATTTACAAGCAATCTAATTTATAAATAAATATATACTTTCACATTTTTTAATATATATATCTATTAATTAACTATGTTAACCCAAATGCATCAACTTATGCTAATCTAAAATCATCATGGAATTTACATATTTGTCATTTGGTTTAGATTATAAATGGATAATTTCATATCAACATATTTAAAATTTGGTCTATTAAGCATGTTTAAGCTTGAACCACAAAAATTTAATTTGTATCCTATACTATGCATAGAATGCATGTTAGATATGTCATGTAAAAATGAAATATGTGACAACTTTAGCTCTTCCACATGCATAAAATGTACATGTTGTCTTTAATGATATTCTTAACTGTGATTCCAATTCAAACCTCATTCAAGATTACAAAATTTAACAAAATTTCAAACTAAGTCCTAATTTGTGAACTTCAAAAACCATCTTATTAAGATGGTTCAAGAAGTGTTTAGGATAAGTTTATATTGGACAACTTTTTTTTATTATTTAACTTATTTTTGCTACTAGTCATAAATCTCATTGCATTTTTTAATATTATTCACTGCTCTTACGGTACTATTTAGTTAACTTTTAACTTTATTTACAGCATTTTTAACAAAAAATTTACAGTTTCATTTAAATAAGCTGTTCTCAAACAGAACTTAAATATACTTAATATCGAATCCAAACACACATTTTCTCTAATTCTTCTATTCTAAATCTAAACTACCCCAACTTGCTTGACTTTGCCAATCCTAGATTTTAGGGGGATATGTAAAATGAAAATTTGATGAATGAGGTTGAGAGACTTTTATTTACAAGAACAAGTGGGTGATATTTGTTAAAGGAAAAAAAAAATGAAGATGTTGACATCTTCAAAATAGAGTAGGACAAAGAAAAATAGAATAATAATATATGCGTGGTTAGTCTTGCAAAATATCTGGCTCTACTACTACTACTACCACCAACCGTAAGTCCCACGATTCTCTACCATGAGTTGGAGTGACTCTCAGAAGACTGACACGTGGAAGAATTTGAAGACGTCCTCGTCATTTGAATCGCGTCTCATGTCCCGACACATAAACACTCTCTGCGGGATTTTGGATTCTTTTTGCTTGCCCTATTTTGCCCTTCAGTGCCCTTCCAAATCACACCACCAATAATGATAGGGATGGTTTTTTTTTTTTCCCTCCTAATATTTAAGTTTTATTTTTTTGTTAGTTAAAAGAATGTTTCTTTTTTGCTCAAAAGAAAAAAAAAATGTTTCCCTTACACTAGATACAAGATGTATTGTAAATACATAGATTTCTTGTTCTTTTCACCATACTATTGATTTATGAGGTTTTCAATAAAGTTTCATGAATAACAAGTAAAATAGTCTAGTTAACTATTTGGGACACAATTTCCTTATGTAAGGAACAAAAAACAAAATAAAAAAAAAATTAAATCAATCACATAATACTTTGTAACAAGATGTTTCCATGTCTTTTTATGCATAAAATTTACATGAATGAATTTGACATGATGTTTTATAAATAAATCTAACAAGATGTCACTTGGGATTCCTCTCTCTCTCTCTCATTTATCTACAAAAATAATTAATGTTTCTAATCAATCATATTTACTTTTGTAGTTTATTTATTTATAAATAATGGAAATGAGGATAAATTAAAAACAATGAACTCACAAAATTTAATATCCCAAAAATTATCATAATTAATTTTTTCTTTTTTGATTAAATACTTATATATTGACAATTAAATGATAGTAAATGATCGTGAAGTTTTGACAAGCTATCTCATTTTCATAAAACTAGATTTCAAGTAATAAAAGGACATTGTTCTCCTCCAAACTAGTTTGTATAAATCTTCTCCAACTTATTATGTGGGATAACATAAAATCATAAACATGTATTACATTGCATAACTACTTAAAAACACACATGTCGCTTTTTTGAGATAAAAGATAGAGATATTATTGATATAATTGTATACAAGTAAGTAAAGACCCTGGGATCATTTAGGGGAGAGACAAATAAATAAAGTGCAACATGCTACGAGTCTAACAAGTAAAGTGCAAGGTAAGTTCCAGTGCAGAGGCCAAAAGAACCAGCAGTAACACACGCTACACTTCAAGACAAATGTAGTACCCGATACACCGATTGCAGAAATCTGGATGTTTATCAAGAGTTCCTTTGTCCAGCCATAAGGTTCTGGTATTCATGCAAGAATCCAATAGCCCCATCTAGAATGGGATTTGGGGTGGGCTTGAACTTTCTCAAAATAAACCTTATTACGTGCATTCCAAATCCTCCAAGACACCACTGCCCACTTCTCTAGTTCAAGTGTAGATAATCTTTGTACTAGCATTTGAAACAACAAGAAAAAAAATCAGTGGCTTCATTTGGGCATTTTTGGATTTTTTTTCCGGACAAGCCCACACATTTCTTGCAAAGGTGCACTCCTACAGCAAGTGTCCTACAGATTCAGGCAATGTTTTTAGATCCGGACCGTTCATTGAATCGTAAAAAGGAGAGATTCAAGGTTTAAAGTTTTTGAGGTCGAACCGAGGTCGAACCGTGATGACGTCATAATTAATTTAATAATTTTTTAAATATAACTAAATATATTAAATTTGTAAATATTAGCAAAATTTACTAAAAATATCTTAAAAATTGAAACAAAATACATAAAATAGTATATTATAAGGTTAATAAAAAATAGTACAACATAAATAAGCATAAAAAGAAATTTTTATAATAATCCTTTAAGAGAAATCATTTCAATTAATTAAAAACGACTTTTAAAATAAATTCATAAATTGCATAGGTATTATTCTTAAATAAAAAGTTAATTTAGTAATATTTAATATGTTGAGAAAGAAGACATAGAAGTTTAGAAACTATAAATCATGTAAATTTAATATAAATTTAATAATATTGCAAATTAGCTCCCAAGAAGAGCACTTGGTCTGTTGGTCATGGCTTCAATCTTACTTACAAGGTGTGAGAGAGCTCAGGTTCGGATCCTGGCAGTCGCATTTTTCTTTAATTTTTCCCTGGGTTTCAAAACCTTGGAAAATTCCTAACCTTTTGGGGCACATTCAGCTTCCAAATTTTCTTGTAGTGAGTCTGATCCTTGCTAGCTGTGGAATGTTCAATCTGAGCTTATTCCTTCAACCTAATGGCCACTTGATGCTGCCATTTTTCTTTAATTTTTCCCCGGGTTTCAAAACCTTGGAAAATTCCTAACCTTTTGGAGCACATTCAACTTCCAAATTTTCTTATAGTGAGTCTAATCCCTGCTAGCCGTAGAATGTTCAATCCGAGCTTATTCCTTCAACTTAATGGCCACTTGATATGCAGACTTGACTGAGAAAGTTTGGGAGTTGTTTTCTTTCCAAATCAGTACATCCCCATTTAGATTACTTTGCAAAGGGATAGACAAAGTATGACCTCACATGTCGCTCTAAATGCACATAATTGGTTAGAAGAATTTTATTCCAACCTAACACATGGCTCATGTTGCACTTGCATTCATAATTTCATATGCTCATATTAAAAATTCTAATGAAAAAGGAGGAGAATAATAATAATAATAATAATAATAATAATACAATTGGATTTATTCAATTATGTTGAAAGCAAAGTTTCATAGTACTATCATACTATATATGGATAAAGTTAAAACAAAAACAAAATGAAAAATGAAATTCATCGAACATAGTGGGCACACACAAGAAGCGAGATTATCCTAGTAAAGGCGATTTTAGTAATTTCAACTTTTACAAAACCCAAAAAAAAAAAAAAAAAAAATACAAAAGTCTGTGGCATGGCAGTTGGAATGGGACTCTGAGAGAGAGGGTATGGAAATAGCGTAAAAGTTACCATCATAGTGTGGAACCCAACAACACAAAAACTGATGACGAGGCAATATCTCCACCGACTTTTAAAACTCAAAGCTTTCATTATGAGCCACGCAAACGAATCCACCACATAACAAGAAGTAAGAAAAAGAATCCAGCCAACGCATGAGCGACACGTGTCCGGGATAAGAGCTGGCGGCGGATAAGAGGCCACGCGTGCAGAACAAGCGGTGATTGTTCACAAGATTATTGTGATGAGAAATTGAGAATGATTTTTTTGGTGGGACCATCTCATGGGATCATCATCATTCATCGACATTATCAATTATGGCTCTCTCTCTCTCTCTCAGTCACTAAAATAAAGGACTAGAAAATATTTTGAGTACAGGCAATGGGAGCCACAAGGTCTTTTTAATGGTAATGATTCATTGCATACAGCTCATACATAAATGTGAGTGTGACAAATTTTTCTCTGAATTGGGGGCCGAGAAAATATTCATTCATGTATGTTTTATATGGTTTATTTATTAGTAACCTGTCTTTTCTAATAATGCAATAAGTTCTTTGTTAGTAACTTGTCTTTTCTAGTTCAACTAATAAAGTTTTTGACAGTTGAATAAGAGATTTGGATTTCAATTCTCGCTTACATCAAAAATCAATTGATGACTTGGTCTAATAACAAAGAATTATCACTAGAAGCAAACGTCATAGGTTAAAACTCTCTAAACAAAAATAATGTAATAGGAAGATGGGTTCAAGTTAAACCTGATGTAACTCTTGTAAAGTTACACATTTTTTATACCATAGATTTTTAAAAGATCTAACGATTAAAAAAACATCATTAAATGTTATATATATATATATATATATATAAAGGATTTTACTAATGTGTGCTCTTAGAGCATATAATAGCAAACAATTTTAAGAAACTTTTTATGAAAAAATAAAAAAGTTATCAACTTTTTTTTTACAGTTTTTTCAATTCACCATAAAAATGTTTTTAAAAATGGACAAATAATGTATGCCTTAAGAGCATACATTAACTAGACCCATATATAAAATAAGTGTTACAACTTTAACAAAAGTTTACAAATTGATGTAATAACCACTCATCATTGAATATTTAAATTGCATCTTTTAATTGGTGACACGTAAGTTTATAAGACTAATATAGTAAAATTTGTAGTACATAACAACGTAAAACTTACAAAGTGATGTAACAACTACTTACAATTAAATATTTAAATTACTTCATTTGATTGGTGATATATCAGTAAATAACATTAATATAGTAAAATTTGTAGTACATATAACACTACTTTTTATATATGAACAAATGTATATGAATGACACCACTAAACAAGTGCAAAGAAATATCTTCAAATCAATTTGAAGGACTTCGTCCTATTTGAAACTACTTGCGGAAAACTATGTTCTATGGAAACTATTTGTTTATGTTTGTGGTGGAAAATTTATTAGGTCCATTCTACGGATTTTTTTCCTCTCGCATGAGAGATGGACCCCATGGATAAGTGCTACCATTTATCTATCCTTTTAAGAGGGTGTAGAAGTATCACCTATGTCCAAAAAACATAATTATATTTTGTTTTAACAGCTGTGAAACTATGACTAGAAAATTTGTGAAGGATAAGCAATGGGAGCCACAAGATCTAAATGGCAATGATAGGTAATATGTTACTGACAGCTCAAACACAGACTAGGATTTTATTTTTATATTTTTATTTCTTTTTTTTTTTAATTCATAAAACAATAAGCATCCATCGTAATTTAAAAAAGAAGAAGAAGTTTTAACATCTTTATGGTATGAACTAACCAAAAGATATGATTGTATCCTCAAAATTGATGTAACTTGGCCATAAGACCATCCCGAGGGACTACACCGTTTCTGATGTAGATTGGTTAAGGAAGAATAAAATGTTTTAAAATGTTATGTTGTTTTCTTTTTCCACGTTGAATTAGGATTTTTATTGTTTTTCTTTTCTTAGTTAAATTGTTTTTCCTTTTTCAAGTAGAAGGAAGTTTATTATTTCTTTTCTTAAGAGGAGTAAGAGAAATTCGATTCCTATAAATACTCTTTATAGAGAGATTGATTATTGTTATGCGTAGATTAATAAAAGTATGTTAGAAAAGTTTTCTCTATTATTTTGCCTACTAGCCTAATGTTCTTGTAAAGCTTAGGTTTTGTGGAAGAGTTGTAGTAATTGTGTGTTACATATCACCTATGTCCAAAAAAACTTAATTATTTCTTGTTTTAACAACTGTGAAACTATGACTAGAAAATTTGTGAAGGATAAGCAATGAGAGCCACAAGATCTAAATGGCAATAACAGTTAATATGTTACAGACAACTCAAACAAAAACTAGGATTTGCTTTAACAAAATATGAAAATTTTCTTTTTATAATTTAAATTCCTTTTTTTTTAATTCATAAAACAATAAGCATCCATCGTTTTATATAAATATATATATATATATATATATATATATATATATATATATTAAGTTTTTAACATCTTTATGGCATGAACTAACCAAAAGATATGATTGGGTCCTCAAAATTGATGTAATTTGGCTATAAGAGCATTCGCAATGGAAAATTGTATCCTATCCTATTTTACTATCTCAAAAAATTATTTTATCAATTATTCCATACTATTTTACAACACACCCAACATCCCAATTTTTTTTTTCTATTCTACTCATTAAAATAATATCTATTACCCACTAAAATAATATAATATATTCCAATACAACTCTCCCTCTCTCTTCTCCCCCATCTCTTTTTCACTTTATCAATTAAAATATATTATAATTTTTAAAATTGTTCTACAATGTCATCCTACATTTAAGATAGCAATGTAGCATAATTGCAAAAAAAAATTGCAATTCTAGCATTTCACAAGTCTCATTGCCAACACCTTTTTGTGCCTTAATTGTACTTTTTCCCTACATCTTCCATTTGCAATTGCCAATGGGAATGCTCTAAGACCATCCAGAGGGACTCCACCGTTTCTTATTCTAAGAATTGCATAAATGTCATTTGTCACAAATATAAATATATATATATATATATATATATATATATATACATATTGTAACCTACAATATCTCCAAAATTTAGTGATGTTAACTTTTGGGTTCAGATTAGGATTATAATTGATTTATTATTATATGAGAAAAAATTAATTTGAAATATGGTATTCTTATTCAAAATTTATTTGTTTTTGAAACCATTAAAACAAAGTCCAATAAAATGGGGAAAAAAAATCTAATAACACACAATCAAGGAAATTTAAAAAAAAAAAAAATTGAATGATATTTGTATATTTATTTTATTGAAACAGTATTTGCATTCTTTGATAGGTATGAAACATGCTTATCTATATTAGTTGTCATATCATGTCATTTTCAAATTTGTAAACACATATAGTATGATTAAATCATTATTATTGTTTTTCTATTTTGTCTATAAAATAGAATACTAAATAATACAAACTTTTACAAGAAAAATTATTGAAATATTGGAGAAAACTAATAAGAAGTCATATATTAATATTTGTGTTAGTATCAAATTGAAAATTGCTTTTTTTAATTTTCAAAAATTGAAAACATTTGCCCATGATGCAAACTTGATCTTAATGCCTAGATGAACCGATATTACACACACAATTGTGAGATATGTAAAATCATGCCTTCAAATTCCAAAAATTATCGGTGAAAAAAAAATTCATACACACCTATATTGCCATTTCATATATAATCACCCAAAATTAAATTTCATATGTAGTCACCCAAAATTAAATTACAAGTTAAAAAATAATAAAAAAAAAGAAAAAAAAAAAAGAAAGGAAAAAGGCTTAAATTCGTCATGTCCTTAGTCTTGGAATAAAAGTTTGGCATGTCTTTCTTCTTGAATCCAAGAGTCGACCCAAGTGGATGATCTAAATCAGACTTAAAGATATTTGCAATGGCATATATTTAATTAAGAAAATGCGATTATTTTTGCACACGTCAGTCAAGGTGAGTGTTCCAACAGTATTGGTGTGAATGGTATTAACCTTGGGGTTATTGTGACTAGAGTTGTATAAGAAGTTGATGCCTGACTTGGCAATGCTTGCCAAATAAAAAGCCAATTCAACTAGTGCGACCATAGATCAGGAGCTTGTATGGCATGTTGGTTGCTGATACATCGTTTGAAGGTGTGAGATTTCTATTTGATTGGATATATATTTGTGAACACCAAATTTGGGAAAATAGATGAAATATTTGTAGTTGCATACACTATACACTAAGATATAATGTTTGGACAAATTTCAAAGTTAAACTTTATTTATTTATTTTGGAAAGAGGAATTTAGCTTTACTTTAGAGTTTATAAAGAAATTAAATTAAATTATAAGTAATCTTCTAATATAAAAAGAAAATAAACATTAATTTTATTGGATAAAAAGAAAATAAATTAACATCAATTTTAGAGCCAACTCAAAAAATTACCGGAGAGAACTTGAAACTACGACTTTATCATTCTTTGAGGTATTTGATGGCAGAAATAACACATGGTTGCAATTATTAGCCAACTCAAAACTAGATTATTTTGCTAATTATATATATATATATATATATATATTTTTTTTTTTTTTTTTGGTAAATAGACTTTGTACAACATTTTCTATTGCATTGTAAAACATACATGAAGGGAACGGTTTGTAACTTAACATTTATTTTTAATTCCCCTTCTTTCAATAACATGGTAAACTAATTAGATTTTTTTTTTTAGTTATTAAAAATTTCAACCTAATTAATTAGAGTTAGAATGCTTGATATTGGTGTCAAATGCAATAATTTTTTAGCGTATTGAAATATATATATATATATATATATATATATATATATATATATATCAAGTCATACTCATACCAATAACACCTTTTTTTCTTTTCTTTTCTTTTTTTTACCTTTTTTTTTTTTTTTTTTGGCTTTAGCATTTGCAAATGAACATGGTTATGTACTTTCCCAAAGATAATGACAAGTTGGCCCAACAAATTATTTGTCACTATACACTAAGATATATTGTTTGGACAAATTTCAATGTTAAACTTTATTTATTTATTTTGGAAAGTGGAATTTAGCCTTACTTTAGAGCTTATAAAGAATTGAAATTAAATTAAATTAAGTAATCTTCTAATATAAAAATAAAATAAACATTAATTTTATTGGATAAAAAGAAAATAAACATTAATTTTAGAGCCAACTCAAAAAATTACAAGAGAGAACTTGAAACTACAACTTTATCATTTTTTGAGGAATTTGACAGCAAAAATAACACATGGTTGCAATGATTAGCCAACTCAAAACTAGATTATTTCGCTAATTAATTTTTTTTTTCTTCAGTAAATGGACTTTGTACAACATTTTCTACTGCATTGTAAAACATACATGAAGGGAACCTTTTGTAACGTAACATTTATTTTTAATTCCCCTTCTTTCGATAAACATGGTAAACTAATTAGATTTTTTTATTATTATTATAGAGAATTTCAACCTAACTAATTATAGTTAGAATGCTTGATATTGGTGTCAAATGCTGTCATTTTTTAGCGTGTTGAAATACATATCAAGTCATACTCATACCAATAACACCTTTTTTTTTTTCTTTTCTTTTTTTAACCTTTTTTTTTTTTTTTTGGCTTTAGCATTTGCAAATGAACATGGTTATGTACTTTCCCAAAGATAATGAAAAGTTGGCCCAACAAATTATTTGTCACTATAAACTAAGATATATTGTTTGGACAAATTTCCCTGTTAAACTTTATTTATTTATTTTGGAAAGTGGAATTTAGTTTTACTTTAGAGTTTATAAAAAAAAAAATGAAATGAAATAAAATGAAGTAATCTTCTAATATAAAAAGAAAATAAACATTAGTTTTATTGGATAAAGAGAAAATAAACATCAATTTTAGAGCCAACTCAAAAAATTACCAAAGAGAACTTGAAACTACGTCTTTATCATTCTTTGAGGAATTTGACGGTAGAAATAACACATGGTTCCAATGATTAGCCAACTCAAAACTAGATTATTTTGCTAATTAATTATTATTTTTTTGGTAAATGGACGTTGTATAACATTTTCTATTGCATTGTAAAACATACATGAAGGGAATGTTTTGTAACTTAACATTTATTTTTAATTCCCCTTCTTTCAATAAACATGGTAAACTAATTACATTTTTTTTATAGAGAATTTCAACCTAACTAATTAGAGTTAGAATGCTTGATCATATTGGTGTCAAATGCAGTAATTTTTTAGCGTATTAAAATATATATCAAGTCATACTCATACCAATAACACCTTTTTTTCTTTTCTTTTTTACCTTTTTTTTGGCTTTAGCATTTGCAAATGAACATGGTTATGTACTTTCCCAAAGATAATGAAAAGTTGGCCCAACAAATTATTTGTCACTATACACTAAGATATATTGTTTGGACAAATTTCAATGTTAAACTTTATTTATTTTTTTTTTTTTTGGAAAGTGGAATTTAGCTTTACTTTAGAGTTTATAAAGATATGAAATGAAATGAAATTAAGTAATTTTCTAATATAAATTGAAAATAAACATTAATTTTATTGAATAAAAAGAAAATAAACATCAATTTTAGAGCCAACTCAAAAAATTACCACAGAGAACTTGAAACTACGTCTTTATCATTCTTTGAGGAATTTGACGGTAGAAATAACACATGGTTGCAATGATTAGCCAACTCAAAACTAGATTATTTTGCTAATTAATTATTTTTTTTCCAATAAATGGACGCTGTACAACATTTTCTTTTGCATTGTAAAACATACATGAAGGGAACGTTTTGTAACTTAACATTTATTTTTAATTCCCCTCTTTCAATAAACATGGTAAACTAATTACATTTTTTTTATATAGAGAATTTCAACCTAACTAATTAGAGTTAGAATGCTTGATCATATTGGTGTCAAATGCAGTAATTTTTTAGCGTATTGAAATATATATCAAGTCGTACTCATACCGATAACACCTTTTTTCCTTTTCTTTTTTACCTTTTTTTTGGCTTTAGCATTTGCAAATGAACATGGTTATGTACTTTCCCAAGGATTTGGCCCAACAAATTATTTGTCACTATACACTAAGATATATTGTTTGGACAAATTTCAATGTTAAACTTTATTTATTTATTTTGGAAAGTAGAATTTAGCTTTACTTTAGAGTTGATAAAGAAATGAAATGAAATAAAATTACGTAATCTTCTAATATAAAAGGAAAATAAACATTACTTTTCTTGGATAAAAAGAAAATAAACATTAATTTTAGAGCCAGCTCAAAAAATTACCAGAGAGAACTTGAAACTGCGACTTTATCATTCTTTAAGGAATTTGATGGCAGAAATAACACATGGTTGCAATGATTAGCCAACTCAAAACTAGATTATTTTGCTAATTATTTTTTTTTCGGTAAATGGACTTTGTACAACATTTTCTATTGCATTGTAAAATATACATGAAGGGAACTCGTTTTGTAACTTAACATTTATTTTTAATTCCCCTTCTTTCAATAAACATGGTAAAATAATTAGATTTAACTTTATTTATTTATTTTAGAAAGTGGAATTTAGCTTTACTTTAGAGTTTATAAAGAAATGAAATTAAGTAATCTTCTAATATAAAAAGAAAATAAACATTAATATTATTGGATAAAAAGAAAATAAACATCAATTTTAGAGCCAACTCAAAAAATTACCAAAGAGAACTTGAAACTAGGACTTTATCATTCTTTGAGGAATTTGACAACAGATATAACACATGGTTGCAATGATTAGCCAACTCAAAACTAGATTATTTTGCTAATTATTTTTTTTTCAGTAAATGGACTTTGTATAACATTTTCTATTGCATTGAAAACGTACATGAAGGGAGCTTTTGTAACTAAACATTTATTTTTAATTCCCCTTCTTTCAAAAAACATGGTAAACTAATTAGATTTTTTTTTTAATTATAGAGAATTTCAACCTAACTAATTAGAGTTAGAATGCTTGATATTGATGTCAAATGCAGTAATTTTTTAGTGTATTGTAATATATATCAAGTCAAACTCATACCAATAACACTTTTCTTTTCTTTTCTTTTCCTTTTTTTTCCTTTTACCTTTTTTTTTTTTTTTTTTTTTTTTTTTTTTTTTTTTTTGGCTTTAGCATTTGCAAATGAACATGGTTATGTACTTTCCCAAAGATAATGAAAAGTTGGCCCAACAAATTATTTGTCGGTGTTAAAAAGTGGATACTTTTGTGAAGTCGTGGTGAATTCACTGGGAAAATGTCGTCACCATATTTTAAGATTAGACAACTTTTTTTTAGAAGAAAGCTTAGACAACTTTATTGGCTAATATTATAAATCATTAAGAAGTTTGGACCCTACCCCTCCCCACAAGCCACTCCTTAATACACACAAGAAAAGCATTATTATCTTTTATTATTGAGAAACGCAAACTACTTTGTGATTCAATCATTTGGGTCTATTTGTTGAAGCTTGAGAAGTAGGATTAATGAACTTGAAAGATGTGTCATAAATTCAAAGATCTTAAGTTTTATTTATAACATGATAAATTTATGAGGTTTCCAAGATTTATGAGTTTTCCAAGGTATAAGTTGAATGATTTTGTCAAAAACTGGATTTCCACTTTTTCTTTTTTTCTTTTTTTCTTTTTTAATGTTTAAAAGTAAGCTTAGGTTTGCCAATGGATTGGGTTGGGCTTGAGTTGTGAAAGTGAGAGTGCTACTCCAACCTTGGGTTTGAGCCTAATCCCAAACAACCCCTAAGGAGTTTGGAGTTTGGACTCTTAGAAGACGTGGTCGTCGGCCGCCCAAGCACAGTAACCCCCTACAAAGTCGGTGTCGAATGAGGCCCATAAGCCCATTTCATTCAAATTAAAACCTCAACGTATTTAAGGATACCATAGTAGCCGTTAAACCCTCCAAATTCCAAAATCATCAACTATTCTTCTTCTTCTCTCTCTCTCTCTCTCTCTCTGACTTTCTCTGATTCTCTCTCTATTAAACGCTTAAAGATCAGATACAAGAAACCCATCAAAAATCTACTCTCTCTGTCTCTGACTGTGTTCCTTATTGTTTTTTCCTTTTCATAATTTTGCTATATAGTAAAAAAAATCTGAGTGAATTTTGAAGGTTGGTTTCTTGTTTTTCTTTGTTATTTTTTTTTACTCACTCTTTATCTCCAACGTTATGGATGAAGGATCCATGGGTTCCTCTCACAAGAGAAGGGCTCTGTGGCTGGGCCCTCTTCAAGAACAAGTCTACAAGAGAAAGTCTAATCGAGAAAATGTAAGAATCCTTAAATTCTTTTATATATATATATATATATATATATATATATATATGTTCCTCTTATTAAAATTTGATATTTTGTAGTTTTTTTTTTTCTTTCAATTTTGTTACGAAAATTTTGGTTTTCTATGATACTTTATGGTGGCCATGTTTTTCTCTTTTGAAATTTGGGTTTTGTTGTGTGAATAATTTTCTGTGAATCTTTATGTCATGCCCCCTTGTCTGATTGCCAAGAAAATTGAGGAAGAGAAAACGAGAGAAACCAAATTCTGGGTTATGTTTCTTTCTTTAAAAGAAATTGGAAAATTAACTCAAATCACACAAGGGTGTCCTAGACAGTGAAAATTCTGATTATTTCCTCCCAAATTTTCTAAGTAACCAAACAGGCAAACCGAAATTCAGTGTTGCCGTATCTTTAGTTTCTGAATCTAAGGTTTGTTGGTTTCTTGTCAAGTCATCACTACAAGCCTAAATTTTTAGTTACCTAGTCATATTAGGATCAAAATAGGGTTAGCCTAGGTTTCCTATAAATATGCTTTGATGTAAAGTATTGAACTATGAATATCAATTCAGTTTTGCTCTCCTTTTACATCTCTGATAATAAATTTGTGTTATATTGACAGTTGGATAGGTTCATTCCAAATCGTGCCGCAATGGACTTTGATTATGCACACTACATGCTCACAGATGGGAGGAAAGGCAAAGAGAACCCGGCTGTGATCTCTCCATCCAGAGAGGCGTACCAGAAGAAACTCGCGGAGGCCTTTAACATGAACCGGACACGGATCTTGGTCTTCAAGAACAAGCCCTCCACACCAATTGACCCAATCCCAAAGGAATTTCTTTCACCATCTTCTTTACAGACCAAACCTATCAAGCACAGGAGATACATTCCCCAGGTATAATTGCATATATAAAAAAAATTAATCATATTTGAATTTGAATTGATCTGCTAATCAAAATAGCGTTTGAAAGAATAGGGAATCTGGATCCAGATATGAAACATATTTTAAGGCCCTTTGAATCTTAGTTTAGATGTTGTAATTTGGTTTAGACATAAATGCGATTTTAAAATTGCAGAAGCCATATAATCTGTATTTTGTTTCTCTGTGTCTTTGTCTTAGTTCTTCTGATCTTTGTTCCGTGTGTTTTGTAAATTTATTTTGTGAACTAATTGTTCCAATCTGATTTCACAGAGTAGTGAGAGGACATTGGATGCTCCTGATATTTTGGATGATTTCTACTTGAATTTATTAGACTGGGGTAGCAGCAATGTCCTTGCCATTGCTCTCAGAAGCACGGTATACCTCTGGGATGCCTCAAATGGCTCTACCTCAGAACTTGTCACGATTGATGATGATGATGGTGGCCCTGTTACAAGTGTTAGTTGGGCTCCTGATGGCCGGCACATTGCCATTGGCTTAAACAATTCTCATGTCCAAATATGGGATTATACTGTTAACAGACAGGTTCCTAAGTCAAAACTATATCTACCATAAAAAAATTTCTATTTGTTCTTTTTTTTTTTTCCTTTGATTCATGTTGAAGATTTACTGTGATTTTGTTAATGCAGTTAAGAACATTGAGTGGCGGTCACAGACAGAGAGTAGGTTCACTAGCTTGGAACAACCACATCCTTACAACTGGAGGAATGGATGGTAAAGTTATCAACAATGATGTGAGGGTGAGATCCCACATTGTTGAAACCTATAGGGGACACCATCTTGAGGTCTGTGGACTAAAATGGTCTGCCTCAGTTCAATTGGCTAGTGGAGGAAATGATAATCTTCTCTATATATGGGACAAAACCATGGCCTCTTCCAGTGCACCAAGACAGTGGCTTCACAGACTTGAGGGCCACACAGCTGCAGTCAAGGCCCTTGCTTGGTGTCCATTTCAGGGTAATTTGTTAGCCTCAGGTGGAGGTGGTGGTGATCAGTGCATTAAGTTCTGGAATGCCCACACAGGCGCATGCTTGAACTCTATTAACACCGGCTCGCAGATTTGTTCTTTGTTGTGGAACAAGAATGAGCGTGAATTGCTTAGCTCTCACGGTTTTACACAGAATCAGCTTACCCTATGGAAATACCCCTCAATGGTGAAGATGGCTGAGCTCACTGGTCATACTTCTAGAGTCCTTTTTATGACACAGGTACTAATTTGGAGTTGATCAAATTATGATTATTATCTAAGTTTTATCCTTTCCAAACCTAATTAGTTTGTTAAGGACCCATAGCTGACCTTGATTACCTTTGGTTGTTGTATTTATGTTTTATCTTTTAGAACATTTCAATAAATCATGCTCTAGTGTAATAAAATTAATTGTTCAAATTATTAGTTTCATCTTTCAATTGGTTTTATATGAGCATATTTGGCTGAGACTGTTTGAACTTTGTTGTTTTATGTTCAGAGCCCTGATGGATGCACAGTGGCATCTGCAGCAGCAGACGAGACTCTAAGATTTTGGAATGTGTTTGGGACTCCAGAAGTGGCTAAACCTGCACCTAAGGAAAAATTAGAACCGTTTGCTCATGTGAGCCGCATCCGTTGAACATCATAAGAGAGGAGCAGTCAAGGATTTTAGGTTGAATTGACCATTGGAGCATGAAGTCTCTGTGATGAATATGAAGCACAGCCCAATGAATACTTAGTGTACGTATTTACTAAGTTCACAAAGTCATTACCTGTTTGGTATAGAACTTTGTTTACATATTTACTAAGTTCACATATTCATTTTTTGAACTGTATATATTGTCTAGATAAAATGTGATGTATTTGTAAATGTAGCAAGTTTTAATGTGATGTACAAACTTCTTACTGTAAATGGGATGGTCTGATGTAAATTTTGCTTTGAGTGAGCTTTTGTTATTCCCAGAGTCGCTTAGTGGAGCATTATTTCTTTGCCCATGGTTAGAACCACTTGTGACAAACCTGGAGTATATGTGCGGCATGTGCCTCATTAACTTCTGTAGTTTCTTTAGGTGTTTATTATTTCTTCTTTTGTTTTCTCTCTCTCTCTCACGCACATTTACTGCAAAGACGTATGGAATACTAGAGTTCTTAAGGTAACTTCAACAAGGAGTTCCTAAAATCCTATCCGTCTATTTTAACATAATTGGATTGAATTTTATCACATCATCATATTTAAAAACATTGACTATCACCATTCTAGAATCTATTTTAAATTATTGATGCTACGATAAAATCTAGCTCATTCATTTTAAAATGAATAATAGGATTTTAGCAACTCCATAATAGAGTTATTCTAAGAAATCTAGAGGATCCCAAAATAAATAGGATTTTCCTTCCTATATTTTCCCTCTCTTTTGATGAAGACATTTTTCCATTGATAAACAATAGATCAAAGTCAAAATTAACTCAGCAATGAAAAAACAAAGAAACAATACTCTAGTTTCCAAATTTTATAAATTGATTCAACCAGACAACCTTTTTTTTATTTTTTTATTTTTTTTTTTGAAAGAACCAGACAACCTTTTAGATTCCCTAAAAGTCCAAGATTTTAATTTCAAAATACCAAACTCCAAGATTTTAATTTCAAAATACATTTTCCCTAAATTTTTTTTTTCATAGAATTAGCACACAGTAATTCTAATTGATGAAAAAAAATCTATGTGTAAGGCTTGAGTTTAGTGTCTTGTTGCACTGGACCATTAGAATGATAACATACATGTCATCATTCTGATGGGTCTAATGGACCCAAGCCAAGTCCAACATTAAACATGGGCCAAAATGGGAAATTAACATCATTTTTCAAACAATATAATTAATAGACACCGTTTTCAAACTATATTTTTTAGTAGCATCTCGAGTGTAAGAGGGTCGATTTTGAGCTATAAATCGAGTCTCAGAAGCTTGATTTTTGTAGTCTAACAAAGTCTGATGTGGCATTTTTTTCCACGTATACACCTAAAAATCGAGTTTCTAAGAGTCAATTTCCTTTAAACATATACGCCCTTTATGAGTTTTCTCATCAGAGAAGAAAGAGATAGGGGAAAAAAAAATGTAGATCGAAGGAGAAGAACCCAAAAAAAATGAAGATCAAGAAGCAGAAGAAGAACCCAAAAGATGAAGAAGAAGAAGACAAGCCCATACCCAGTACACACAAACCGAGGAGAAGAAGATCGGAAGCAGACTGAGATGGTTCTAATCGCCGGTCGGTGGTCGTGGCTAGCCGTGGGTCTGGATCGCCGTGGGTCTTGGTTGTCGTCTCGGGTTTGGGTTGTCGTCGCAGGTCTGGGTCGGTTTTGTTCTTCGTGATTTCTGGGTCGCCATGGGTTGCCGTCGCGGGTCTGGGTTGCCGTCGTAGGTCTGGGTCAGTTTTGTTCTTCGTGATTTCTGGGTCGTCGTGGGTGTTTGCTTGTTTTTTTCTGGGTTGGTGTTTGCTTGTTGCTACTTGGTGTTTGCTTGTTGCTGCTGGGTGTTCTTGGGAACGGCTTAAGTTAGAGTTAAAATTTTTTCGGCTTAGAAATCGAGTCTTAGAGACTCGATTTCCAAGTGTACACCACCTAGAAGAAATGCCACATTAGACGGATCTGAACACCAAAATCGAGTCTTAAAGACTCAATTTATAAGCTCAAAATCGAGTCTCTAAGACTCGAAATGTTAGTAAAAAATATAGTTTGGAAAATGTGCTTACTAACTAAATAGTTATAAAATTGGGCTTAATTCCCCAATTTTGGCCTTAAACATGGGCAATGTTTCAGATCCCTAAAACAGGCAAATAGCAAGACACCATCCCATGCCAAGATAATGAAGTGGACCCACAGAATTAACCAAATTTCACAATAAATAACAAAAGATGGCTAAATCAAATCTTAACAAACAATTGCTGGCAGGAGACCATGACCATCGCATGAGATACCATCTTATTTAGGAAACCTCAAAAGGGTAGTTTTCTCCACTCACCAATATCTCCTGTTTCCATTGTATTCAGCGGGCCTCTCACAAAATACGAACTCCATACACTTGTGAGGGCTACTAAGTGCAGCAGATACAAGAGAATCGATCATGAGTGGAAGAAAAAAGGGACCATGATTATCATATACTAGCTATTGCACATTTACCATACACATACTAATTACATGGGTTAAAATCGTGATGTTAAATTACGATTTCAAAGTAGTGTGTGATGAGCTGCGACTGCTGTGTGCAACAATATTTTCCCTAAAAAAAAAAAAAAAAAACTGGAAACAGTGTGAAGGTGGAGTCAAGACATTGTGCAGTAAAAAACACTTTTCCATATGCCGTGGAAAAAATTTCTCTCACCAGTACTTACCGTGTGGAAGAAAAAAAAAAGTGCTACAATATTTTCCCTAAAAAAAATATGGAGACTGTGAAAGGGGAGTCAAGACGCTGTGCGGTGCATGTGGAAAAAGTAAGAAACACTTTTCCATGTGCCGTGGAAAAAATTTCACACACCAGTACTTACCGTGTGGAAGAACGTGGAAGAAAAAAAAAATAAAAAATGATTCTATTTAGTTCACACAGGTGTGTAGTGTGTTTTATAAACTGAAATTATGATTTTTTTTTATATAGAAATTCTATTTCTTTCTAATCTACATATATGTAAATTAAAAAAAAAAAAAAGAATATATGTGTGTGAAACTCTTTCTTAGAAACTTGAATCCTAGTCTTTATCCTTTATACTTACCAGCATTTATATTTATGCAGTGACTAAATATGCTGAAGATGTGTTGTGGCAACTGAAATCATGACTTAAGTGTGCACTAAATCTTTGTTTTTTAAAGCCTTAAACAACGGCTTTTGAAATGTCTAACAACAGCCTGAAATAACCGGAACTAATCCAAAATTTCTACCCCGAGCACATGCAAGGGAGCCTCTTAGACGGTCATATGTTACTTTACTAACAAGGAGCCGTTATCATTGACTCGGACCATTCTTCGTTGAGTTCAACATTGCACTTTTTTTTTTTTTTTTTTTTTGAGAATAGCAGTGCACACTGTTAATATATCAGTCATGGTCGTCTCAAAATAATTAATATATATGTCCAGGGCTTCGCTTAATATAAATCAGTAAACACATCTTCAGCGGTCATATATTATCAGTTATAAGACAAACTCCATGGGTAATTTTAATCTTACTGTTTTATTTCTGCTTCTGATAATCAAACTCAGTTCATGCAGTGCCTACCATCATACTAGTAACAAATGCATTCAGACTGAAAGAGAAGCACTACTCAGCTTGAAGAAAGGCTTGAAGGAAGGCCTCGATGAATATTATTGGCTTTCTTTTTGGGTCGGTGAAGATTGCTGCCAATGGGATGGCGTAGAGTGCAACAACAAATCAGGTCATGTTACCAAGCTCGTTCTTCAGAATCCTGGGCTCAAGGTCGAGGGTAAGATAAGTTCTTCTTTGATTCACTTGAAATATTTAAACTACTTGGATTTTAGTGGGACTGACTTCAATGGGATTCAAATTCCTGAATTTTTTGGTATGCTAGAGAACTTGATGTATCTCAATCTCTCTTATACATACTTTTCTGGGGAGATTCCTCATCTCAACAATTTGTCGAGACTGACACATCTTGATCTAAGCAATAGCCTCACGTATGCCGAAAATTTGGATTGGCTCTCAGGTCTTTCTTCTTTGAAGTACCTGGATATGGGTCACGTGGATCTCAGCGGAGTAGGAGCAAATTGGCTGCATGCAGTTAATAGGCTTCCTTCCCTTGTGGAGTTAAATTTAGATCATTGTAAGCTTGAAAGTCTTCCAACTTCCCTTCCATTAGTAAATTTAACCTCTCTTTTTGTCCTTGATTTATCATTCAACCAATTCAACACTTCCATACCTCAATGGCTGGTAAATCTTACCAGCGTCACAACACTTGATCTCCGCTTTAATCGTTTCCAAGATGCCATTGCATTCGATTTTGTGAACCTAAGAAATCTTAAGTACCTTTATTTGAGTGGAAATCAACACCTCACAGGACAATTGCCAACCTTTTCGGGAAACCTTTGTAAATTGAAGACTTTAGATCTTTCACAGATGAATTTTTGTGGCACTATTGATGGTTTTTTAGGTAATGCCCCGGCTTGCCTGAACAAAAGCCTAGAGTCCCTAGATTTGAGCTTTAACAATTTGTTAGGAAAAATTCCTGATTCATTTGGGAAACTTGGAAGCTTGAGATACCTCAATCTTGGATTTAACTCTTTTTGGGGTTCAATTCCAGCTTCTATTGGCAGCTTGTCATCCTTGCAGGATTTGGACCTCTCTAATAATGAGATGAATGGAACCATTCCTGAAAGTTTTGGACAGCTCTCAAAGCTAGTCAATTTGTTTCTCCAAGAGAATTCTTGGCAAGGTGTTATAACAGAAGCCCAATTGATGAATCTCACAAGACTAGAAAATTTTATACTGACAACTAATAACCAAGCCCTAGTTTTCAATGTGACTTATGATTGGGTTCCTCCTTTCAGGCCCAAACATATTGAACTAGAAAGTTGTCTCATTGGCCCCAAATTTCCAGTATGGCTTCAAGTTCAAAGTGAGCTTGCATATGTCACCCTTAAAAATGTTGGAATCGCCGGTACTATACCCGAGGAATGGTTCTGTAAGATATCTTCTCAAATCACTCACTTGGATCTATCTCACAATCAGATTATGGGAAAGTTGCCACACCAATTAGAACTTACAGGTGTAAGTTTTATTGATTTGAGTTATAACCACTTCAAGGGTCCTATCCCACTTTGGTTGACTACTGTGAAAGAGCTGTATCTGAAAAACAACTCATTTTCAGGCCCTATCCCTTCAAATATTGATGAGCTAATGCCAAGTCTGATCTGTTTAGATCTTTCAGAGAACAACCTCAACGGTACAATTCCCTTGTCCATACTGAAAATTAATAATCTTGGAGGACTTTACCTTGGGAGCAATAACCTTTCAGGGGAGCTCCCCCATCGTTGGAATGAGTCACAAGGATTGTGGATTGTAGATATTGCATTCAACAACTTATCTGGAAAAATTCCGAGCTCAATGGGTGTCTTGAGTTCTCTTCATGTACTAGTGTTAAGCAATAATAATCTTTACGGTCAAATTCCTTCTTCCTTGCAAAATTGTTCTCTTGTGAGCATTGATCTTAGTGGGAATCATCTCTCGGGGATTCTTCCATCATGGATAGGATCAGAAGTCAAAATACTACGCTTTCGGTCAAATCTATTTGGCGGAATCATCCCTCAACAGTGGTGTAATCTTCCAGTTCTTCACATCCTAGATCTTGCACAAAACAATCTTTTTGGGAGAATTCCAAACTGTTTGGGCAATTTTAGTGCTTTGATTTATGGCAACAACGTCATTTGGCCCTCTTTTTATGTCAATTATATTGAGAAAGCCATCATAGTGACAAAAGGAAGAGAGCTTGAATATGGTAGCACTCTCCAATTTGTTACTAGCATTGATCTTTCAAGGAATAATTTGATAGGAGGAATTCCTGATGAAATAACAAGCCTTACAGCACTGGATACACTAAACTTGTCAAGGAATCATCTCACTGGAAATGTTCCCAAGAATATTGGAAACATGCGGTTCCTGGAAACACTTGATCTCTCAAAGAATAGTCTTTCTGGACCTATTCCTGAAAGCATGTCTTCTTTAACTTCCTTGGCACACTTGAACTTGTCATTCAACAAATTAGCTGGAAGAATCCCATCTGGTTATCAACTCCAAACGCTAAATGATGCATCCATATACGAGGGCAACCCTCGATTGTGTGGGTCTCCTCTTCTGACCAAGTGTCCAGGAGATGAAACATCTGATGGGCCAACTTTTTCTGATGGTAGTGGTAGTGCTGAAGACAAACAAGATGGAGATGGTATTGAGAGGCTATGGTTTAATGTTATCATTGGACTCGGTTTTGTTGTAGGCTTTTGGAGTGTTTGTGGAACCTTACTGGTGAAGAAGTCATGAAGGCATTAGTATTTCAGTTTCTGTGATGACATCAAAAATAGGATAGCATTAATAATTGCGTTGAAGATAGTTCATTTGACAAGAAAATTTGGGCTGGAAAACAATTGAAGTTTGGAGGGGCAATGCGCATGCAAAATTCTATTATGTGAGTAGAATTATGTAGGTCAAATGTGAGCTTATTTTGCAAAACCTGTTGGGCTTGTTCTCCTGAAGTGTGTTGTATTGTATCTCTATCTTATAACTATTGTGTCATCTAAATATTTGAAATAAAATTTCTTCCTTTTAGGTTCATGCGCATGAGGATAATCGTATTTTATTTCTTGCATATATTGTGTCGTGATCTTTTATTTATTTATTCCATATCAAGCTTTACAATGTGAAGGAGAGAAGAAAAGTATTCTTCAAGTCATACGCTGGCCTCTCATTCTCTTTTGCAATAGTAGCAAGAGCTAAAACAACTTTGTTCCGTCTAAGTGGAACACTAACAAATGAAATAAAATTTAGAGCTTTCACAATTGAACTTTAGTGTCTTCTGAATCCATGCAATCTCCAGAGGGAATTATAGCTTTTCCTAGTCAAGTAACATAACTAGTTCAGCCCAGAGTGCTCTCCACTATCATTTCAGAATACCCCATAGCTTGACAAAAGAGTAGAGCTTTTATTACTGCAGACGCAGCTGTCCACAAAAAGATCCTGGCCCTTATGCATTCATAGTCCCAGATCCACATACTTGTACTGGAAAATCGCAACATTAAGCTTAAGCACAGAATCTGAAGGTGGCGGTGTCCATTTGACCCTTATATTTTTAATGCAAACATCCATATACTCCATTGTGTAAATTGAAGCAGGAGACCAGAGGCTCCCAGCATTTGTTTTTTGTTTTTGTTTTTGTTTTTTGTTTTTTGTTTTTTTTTTTTTAATTTATGGGTGGGTATCCAGTTCTTTTATTTCAAAATGAATTAATAGATTTTAACTACTCCATGATAGAGTTACCCTAAGAACACTATAGGACCTAATCCTACACATAAAATATCAAAACCTGTTTAACTGATACCTCTATAACAACAATGAAGTGGGTAATGACAGCTCATGGATAAGCATATCATGAAGAAAGCACAAGAGGTCAGAGAAGTGGTGAGAATGAAATCAAAGGTGGTTGTAAACGATGTCAATCAAATTTGCTGGTTACTTGCACCTGTGCCTTTCTTGATTTTTAGAGAAACATCTGTGCTGGTTACATGCGGCTGCTAAACTTGCTGGTCATGACATTCCATTTAAAACAATAGCGTATGTCATTGCATGGGACATTCATCTGTGCAATTGGTTGCATTATGTTCTTGCATAGACGATTCGTGCAAAATCTACTTCATTCAATGTCTGACCTAAGTGTGGGTACTTAATGTCGCATTATACTGGACTTCACATCTCCTTGTTTTCCAATTTGATGTTGATACCAATAACCTAATAAATACCTGAGTGGTAACAAGATCTCTTGTTTGCCCCCCACACTCTAATAATTATCTTTTATGGGTCAGATATATCCATTATTCCTCTCAGTGTGTAGACCTCACAATCATATGAAATCCACATGTTGTGAGATAGATTATGCATATACATGATACATGACACATCTTCTCATGTTGCTTTCATTTCAGTTTTAGTTTATATCGCAAACTTGCTTTCAAGAGAGCATGGTCACCGCCCTGTGAATACATTAGGAATGGATGGTAAAAGAAACTTTGTGAACATAGCTTCGTTAATTTTCGCTCAATATCTATTTCAAAGAAAACTAGTTATCTCCAGCAAAACCACTAATTGGCATTCACCAAGAAAGATCTTGATTTCATTCACCAAGAAAGAAGAACCAACAGACATTAGGCATAGCTACATTGAACAAAACCAACTACAAAATTTACACTTGATGCAAAAAAGGAAAAGAAAGAAAGAAAAGGCATATTCACACTTCAGAACTTCATCGATATAGCTTGCCACTTAACAGAATGGATTGTCAAGGTGGTGTCTGCCCACAAAGTATAAAAGCTTGAATAAGGCACTGGGCAGCATGCGTTTGTTCTGTGGTCCCAGATACTATAACTACACCTTCCATAGCCCCAGGTTTTGGGTCATGAATCAACACCTTCGCACCTGAGATCTGAGATGAAATTTCCAGGGCCAACGTTCGCGTCAAAATCAATACGGTACTATCATCATAAATTTGATGCAGAAAGATTGAAATTAATACACCATTCATAAACCCACCTGCTGGATCTGAGTCAAGTTACTGTTGTTCTCTCCATGAACATGGCCCAAAAATGTTTGAGGAATTGTGATCTCAACAGTCGTGCTGGTCAAAATTGGCACTTGACTTCCGCTGCTCATGATAATATTGGCAGAAAATGAAAAAATGCACTTCCAAATCAAATCATGAAGTTTCTTTTCTATACTTTCTGCTTTTATGTTGTCTCTGCCTACGTAAAACTACATATTACCATTTCCTATAAATCTAAACTGATCATAAATCTTGTCAATCTTATCCAAACATTAATGCCTCATGCCAAATGAAAAAGAAAGCAAAGAAAAAACGTGGAACAGAATAGCAATCTTATCAATATTGTTTAAGTGAAGATCATATCCACAAAGTTAACCAATACTCCTTTTACAATAATGCTGACTAAATCTATATATTGGATTTAATTTGATGGGTGGTATGACAAGAGGCTATCACCATGTCATGCCAGCTGAACTCTAATTTACAAACCTAAGTATTTAGTTGTGTAAGTATAAGAAGACGATGGAAAACAACAAGAAATCTAGGAAAAGGTACCTTCGAAGAGGCCCACTTTTTGATGTCAAGCCCAAAACATCAGCTGTTCCCCAATTATTTCCACTGCTCACTGCCTGAAAGGAACAAGGAGTAACAGGGAAATTATAAAAATGGACGTAGGTAAATTGGCCCCATGATTGGCCCCAAATGTTGAAGCTTCAAACTTTTGGAAAAACAAGCAACCAACCTGAGGATTCCAAGATCTTGGAGAAGAAGAGGGTCTGTCAAAAGTAGGACCATGTCCTGGTCTCTCACTTCCATAAGGATAGGGAACTCGGTCCATGTTAGATGGACCACTGCGATCCATACCATGTGAAAATGTAGGCTGGTGATCTAGGGGTTGGGATGGAAGGGCAGAACGGTCAACTCCATGAGGATGTCCCACTGGAGAAGGATAGCCACCTGGGGAAGCTGGGTTATGTCTTGGCCTGAACAAAGGAGGAGGCATTTCTGGAAAAGGAGACATGTAGGGTGGTGCAGAAAAATTTGGAGGGGGCGGTTTCATTGGGAATATGGTTTCCCGAAGCCTGCCTGTTATGTGAAATAAAGCATCCTGTACGGATTGCAAGTTTCCAATAACCTGCCAAAAAGCACAAAGCCTGTTTGGTCATCAAGAATAATTAGAGATAAATGGGTAGAAAATATTTCTATTACCTGTTAAATAAATCCATATCACATTGTGAAATACAAAACAGGAAAATAGGCATATTTTAAATTGGAAAAAATAGTCCACTCTAATTGATCCATTTAGTTTAAGTCGAAGAGCCAATCACTTGAACCAGCATGGTTATAGCATCATGGACAAGCTTAAAGGACATATGAGCCACAACAGCATCATTTGGAATACCTTAGAGAAGCGCATGGTACTTGGCTGAAGATTTATTCAAAGAATGGAGACTCCACTGCAACATGAAAAGTATCACCTCACATTCATAGGATTCTTGTTATTGATTCAGAAACAGAAAAAAGATGTTGGGATCAGAATTAAAACGACATCAAAAAGGAAATGAGAAGAGGAGGGGAGGGTCAGAAAGAGAAAGTCACCTGAGCATGAAGCTCAAGGTGTCTTGATTCATTTATTAGAATGTATTTTAGCATAAATTAAAGACAAGATTGTTTGATGAAAAGTTGGAAAAGGATTTTGAGGAGAGAAAAGAAATACTTGTAGGCTCTTCTTACGGGGGGGAAATAGGGAAATACTGTGACAAATATGCAAAATGAGTAAAACAGAAAGTTCAACAAGAAAATTCTCCCATCGAAAAGCTTAACAGAGAATATATCTATCTATCTATCCTATAAAATATAGCAGTAACGCTTTTTCTTTTCTTTTTTGTCAAAAGGGTTAATTCCCTTTTGACTTTCTTAACTTAAGCAATATATTCATGCCCAAAAGGGTTAATTACCTGTACAACTTCATCATTAGGGGAACCACACTTTGGAACTTGTTCCTTTGAAAAAATACGTATACTAGCACCGGTAGCTCTTCTCATTTCTGTTATAATGAAACCTCCTTTACCCAATAAACAACCTATCTGTTGTGAATGAACAAGAAGCCTAGCAACGACTGCAGCACCAGGTTCAAATCCAATCTCTGCAATTCTACAATGCACACGAATAACAGCTTCCTGGGCTGGAGAATGTTTCTGCTCGGAATTCTGCAGTAGGTCAAAACAATAGAATTTGAGAAAACAAAAGATCATCTATCCCTAAAAATTCAAATAAGAATACTTCTAGATTATCAATCCATTAAAATGTTAATGATGACTATTCTAGAACAAAGTTTTTTTAAATAGGTAATTACACCACAGAAGGGATTAGCCCTGTGACCTCACCCTCCAACCCTTACCTACAAGGGGGTAGAGTCATAGAGATGCGATTTGGTCCAAGGACCATTGGCTTCTAGAAAATAGTAGTACAACAGATTATGGAATTTTCTCCTATTTGAAAGGTCCAAAAAAGGAAGTAGTGGATGACCGTCATCATCTGGACTCTATACATAGGAGATCTCAAAGTGACCAGTTGGATTATGGAACCCATACCACTTAACACGATCCACAACCCAACCCACTTTAACAAGGGCATTTTATGTGCTAGGCTTCTTCTATCAGCCCTTGCAACAAATATATTGCCTTTTTATAAATAAATTTGTTAAAAGAAAAGGAGAGGAACCCCAATACACTAGCTGTGTACAGAAGAGAGCTGAAAAAAGAATATTAAAAAAAAAAAAAAATACAAATAGTATCAACAGCATTATCATTTCACGATTGAACAAGAAAATACAAATTATTCCTTCAAATGCAGAGAAGCACAACAAATTTTAGGGTCAAAGACCATGAGATTCTTTTGTCCAAGGCAGTGCTAGAAAAGGTTTCTCTCCATTTCATAGTCAAAAAAAAAAAAAAAATACATATATATATATATATATATACACATATTTTAAATCTAACACTGTAAATAGTACCATGTCATTTAAAATATTCAATGACATGGCACCACATGCACCTTTTTTTAGATTTGTAAAATTTGATCTGGACCATGATATGGACTTGATTATCCTGGTCCATATTTTGCAAGAACAATCTAAACTAAAAGATTTTTTTTTTTTTTTAAAGAAAAAGAAAATCCTGCATGTATTATGGATCTCCACACATTAATAAAAGAATTATAATTCAAAGACGGTTTAGTTTTCATGCCTCTCGTGCTGATATCACAACAACCCGTTCATCTGAGTCAGACACAGAATCAGCAATCTTAATAGATGCGCCAGTTTCACTTTGCAAAGCTCGTATTATACAGCCACCTTTTCCAATCAGACTACCAACTTTATCAAGTTGGCATAACAACTTAAATACCACCTCTTCTTCCATGGCCATTCTGTGACCAGCACCAATATTTTCAGGCCCTGGAACCGAAGAATAACCTCTCGAACGATAATCTGGAGCATGAAAGCCAGATGCATAACCCCGTTGAGGAATATCAACATATGGTGGCAGAGGAGTTCCATGTAGTGCTCCCAATGAAGGTTTAGTAGAACCAGAGTTGGCTGCATCAACCCTAGGGTTATCCTGAAGACAACTTGAAACAGACAGGAGTGCTTTCTTTACAGCTGAGAAGTTTCCTGTTATCTGCATATCATTAGAATATACCCTTAAGAAGTACTATACTGAATAAAATAGAAATTATCACTAATAAAAGAAAAGAACTAGAACGGTAAGTCAGGGAGCCATCAGCCAAAAAATAGGACTAGGCTCCAGTGAAATAAGTATAAGTACAAGGAAAGCTTAGAATAAAAAAGTACAAAGACCCACAGCAAGCATCTGGGACTCTTCCAGTCATGAGTAGGCTCTTTTGAGTATACCAGTAGGTTGATTCTGAATGCCTTCGAAGTGCAGCAAGTTTCGTGCATTCCAACTAGCCCATGCAATCATCCCCCAGGCCTCTAATATAATCCCTTAAACAGGGGTCAGGCAAAATCAGCTAAGTTGGTCACATTTCAGGTTGGATCAGGTTCTATAAATGCCATCCAGTTGATCTGACGTTGTCAGGTGAAGGAAAGTCCCAACTGATGTCAACCAACAAGCAGAAAAAACCGTCCGAAGGTCACTCACGGGTGGGCAGTCAATAGGACTAGGTCAGGTAATTGGGCACATTAGATTTGCACTCCCATCAACAAAAACACAGATCTACTACATTAGATTTCCACACATCTATATCTACATTCATAAATCCATACAGAATCTCATTTTCACAAAATAGCAAAACAATCTAACTACTCATTTTCCCATATTTACGTCTTCAACCCACTCCCCCCCCCCCCCCCCCTCCTTCGTCCTCCCCACCCCCAAAAAAAAGATATACCAACATGGCAACCCAAGAAGCAAGCTCAGTGTTGTTCGGTGTTCTTGGGTTTGACAAATTAATAATTGGAAATGGGAGAGATTTATAATATATATATATATATATATATATAAGAAATGAATTTTATTGAGATTAACAACCAGTCACCCAAGTATACAGGGTGTATCCACCTGGGGACCATACAATCAAGTATGCTAATTACAAAGATCTATCAAATCACAAATCGAAAGAAGAGAATAACTATGCACTATAAACATCCAATCCAACAAGGTTTAAAGTATAATAATTTAAGATCTGGTGGCAAAGTGTTAAGCTATTGAACAATGCATATTTGCAATTTAAACATGCTAGTTCTATAAAATTATGTCTTGTTGTAAATTGGAGCAACATCACTTTCACTTAGGTCCACCAAGGCCACCACTTTCAACAGTTCTTGTGACAAATTTTTCACAATTGTTGAGGTGACAAGGTATTGATTGGTGTATAATAGAAGTGATACTAGTAGCAGTCCACATGAAAGGTGTTAATTTTGGCACTATTTTGAAGTAATTTGGGAGTCTGAGTTTTTTTTTTTAAAATAAAATAAAATGATAGACTCCCAAATAACTTCAGAAGAGCGTTTATTCAACTAGCTATTATCGAAATATATATATATATATATATAATTTGCAAATTTTGGTCATGTGAAAGTGACGTTGCTAATCACAAGCTACAACCCTCAACAAGTAGTGAAATTTGTTGTGTTTGCAGCATCATTGTTGCATCAAGTTTACTAGGCAATAATCATCACAACAACCCCATGTTTATAGTTGTGAAAAATGTAGCAGTAGTTATTGAGAATAAATCCCATATATTTGTTTTTTTTTTTTTTAAGTAAAAGATAGCAATTCAATTTCAATCAACTCAATTATACTTACACACAGCACTAATTAAAAGCTACATTTGTAATTTCAATCACAATTGAATTGAATTCATTTTGGGTTAAAGAAAAAAAAAAGGAATGGAATAGTGACTTACTTGAATCAAGTCATGAGAATGGTGATGATCTCTAGGCAAAACCCTAACTTGGGCCCCACTCTCCTGCCTAATCTTCTCCACAATCTTCCCTCCTCTCCCTAACACACACCCCACCTGATTACTCCCCGCCAATAACCTACAACACACCGTCCTCCCCAACCCCATATCCTCGCCGCCGCCGGAATTCGAGTTCGAGTCCGGGTCCGGGTCATGGGCCGGGTCCTTCTCTCTGTTGACTTCTTCGTTTTCATCGTCACCGACCTTCGCCTTCGCCTTCGCCATTGCCATTGTCTCGAAGACCTTCAGGAGCGCCTGCTGGGCCGGCGAGCAGTCCTGGTCTTGGTCGCCATTGTCGCCGTCGTTGACGACGTCGTTTTGGATGTGGACGACGCAGTGGTCGGCGTCGTTGCTGTTGTTTTCGGGGGAGATGTGGAGGAGGGATTGGAGGGGGCGGAGGTGAGGGATGAGAGAGGAAGGGCAGAGGAGACGGAAGACGCTTTGTTCTGGTGATGGTTGTTGTGAGAGGTGGCGCCGCTTTGGTGTGGTGGTGGGGTCCATAGTGGTGGTGGTGGTGGTGGTGGGGTCCAACGGGCGCTTTGAGTTTGGGGTGAAGGATGATGAAGAAGAAGAAGCAGAAGAGTCCATTTTCAGTTGTGAGAGAGAGAGAGAGAGAGAGAGAGAGAGAGCCCAAAATGGGCTCTTTCTTTTGTACTACTGCAACTACAAAGTACAAAACATATATTTGATCTTTTCTTTTCTTTTCTTTTTTTTTTCTTTTTTTTTTTTATTTGAGAATCTACATCTATCAAATGTATCCGTTTGTACAGTTTTAATATCGTAAAAATGATAACTTTAGTTGCAAAATTAGCCGTAGTTTAAGATTATAATATTAGGTAATAAAATAAATATTATTTATATATTTTAAAATTTTTATCATAGGATAGTATGTTCTTTACGCTCTTAATACACATATTAAATTTTATGTCAATTGAATATTATTTACTATATAATCTATAAGCTTGTATTTTATGCATAATTTTTTAAAACTATAAAAAACTTACAATTTAAACAATTTGTTGACAACATAAAGCTATTGATCTTTAATTTTTTACAAATTTTGTAAGCATGAAGGATATAAGAAGAAAATATAATCCAATAGTGGATTTGTCAAAATTCACCTTCAATAAAAAAAATATTAAGTAAAGTTGTAGTCTAAGAATACAACTAATTTTGTAGCTAAACTTACTTCTCCAAAAAAAAATTGTAGCTAAACTTTATCCTTGTAAAAAATTATATATATATATATATATATTTGCGATTTTGTATAATTATGTACTTAAAAAATTAAAAAATAAGCCCTCCAAAGTGTCAAAAGTTTAAGTGCATACAGATTGAATAGATGTTGAGACTCGTATCTAAAAAAATAAAATAAAATTAAAAAAAGAAAAAGATGTTGGCACTTGAGACTGAGAGTTGAGGTCATTTCAAAGACTCAAACCAATTATTTCAAAAAAAAAAAATTCTTCTTCTTGTTTTTTTTTTTTTTTTTTTTTTTTATCTTCTCTTTCCTTTTTTTTTTTTTTTTAATTTTTTAGAACATTCAGATACTAAAGTGGGTGTCCAAATTAAGCAAATAACTATTTGATATAGTAATACTCTCTGTTACCACTACATAAATGAATGTCACTTCTAAATTCAATTTATTTTTCTTTTATAAAAATTTTAACTTGTAGAACTATGTGCATAGATTCTTATGTGACGAGAAATACACGTAATAATGGTTTATCCTGCATATCTGTATCATACAATTTATGAGTATAAATAATATGACCTTTCTGCCCAAAAAACAATCAACTAGTTTTTAGATTTTTTCTATCGTACTTTTAGTAATAAACTTACAGCAAAAAGCTAAATAGATTGTTCTCAAATAGTTCCTATATGTACTTGTAACGAATGAGTAGGGTATTTATATTTAGGGTAAATTCCAAAAAACTACCCTGAGGTTTGGGGAAATACCGCTCAAGTCCAAAACATTTCAAAATTGACCAATCAAGTCCTTAAAAGACATATTAGTCCCTAATACCTTTAACACCATTAAACACTCCGTCATTTTTTTTTTCCCTCACTCAGAATTCTCTCTAGTCTCTTCTTTCTTGTTCCTCTCCCTCTTTCAATCCCAGCCAAAGCCATAACAAAAAAATCCAGATCTCACCATAAAACTCAAAGCCAAAAAGATATAAAAACCCTTTGAAGAAAAGAAGAAAACCCATTTGAGACAATTCAAAAATCAATCATTTGCACACTCAAAAGCCAAAAATAAGATGTAAAATCAAAAACCCAGATCCAAAAACAACTCCAAAACAAGAAACAACATAAAAATCCACTGATTATTCAAGCTGGGGTCACATACGGTGGGATTTGGGGTAAGATTTGGATAGCCATCAACGCCATCCAAACCCTCACGCGAGCTCACAAGTCCTCCTCCACCACACCCGATTACTCCCCCATCCTCTCTCGCCTCCTCAAATCCGACCTCCTTGCTACACTACGCGAGCTCCTACGCCAAGACCACTATGCTCTCGCTCTCCACGCCTTCTCTGCCGTCCGATCTGAATACAACAATCTGGACTTGTCCCTCTACACCGACGTGGCCACCGCTCTCGCCAGAAACAGAATGGTGGAAGATCTCGACCATCTGATCTGTGACTTGGAGACAAATTGTGGTGGGGGTGGGATCCAGTGTGACGACAAGGGGCTCATCAGGTTGATCAAGGCAATGATTGGGTTTTTTTTGTGGCTTTGGCTGGGATTGAAAGAGGGAGAGGAACCAGAGAGAAGAGACTAGAGATAATTCTGTGTGAGGGAAAAAAATTGACGAAGGGGGAATGGTGTTAAGAGTGATAGGGGCTAATATGTCTTTTAGGGACTTAAATGGTAAATTTTGAAATGTTTTGGACCTTAGCGGTATTTCCCCAAACCTCAGGGTAGTTCTTTGAAATTTACCCTTATATTTATATCTCTGGATTGAACCCAGAGTTGAGACCTTTTTTTGGGGGTTGAACTGCTACTTCTACTTTTTTTCTATTCTTTCTTTCTTCTTCTTCTTCTTTTTTTTTTTTTTTTTTTTTTTTTTTTTTTTTTGAAAATTGATTAGACTGCTACTTGGCCTAAAAGCCATTAGCAATTTTTGTAAGATTTTTTTTTTTTTTTTTTGATGGGGTTGTAAGATTCTTTTAAATACATATTATTGCTTCTTTTTATTATAGTCTCGTTCCTTATAATAACCTCTGTTCGTGCCACAAACTAAGATAAAATTAAAAACAAAACAAAATAGAACCAAAAAAGAAATGGGAAAACACAACAGTTGGTTCTTGATAGATGCAATTATAAAATCCTTAATTCACTGAAACTGCTTAGAGGCTAATGCAAAACAAAGCCTGTATGAGATCCTTTGGGCATTCCCCAGCATTGTCTTTATGGACAAACATTACTCTGTCAAAAGCAGTATAATTGAATTGAGGATATGTCGGTATGGCCTTGATGCCCCATATGATTTAGGTTTCTCCAAATCTGTATTTCCAAGGGCTTGAAATTTTAACCTATCCACATATAAAGTCAAGTTTAACAGCAGAAAGTTCAGGCCCGCATAAAAATCCAACCTCCAAGTGCAGCAGAACCAACCCTAAAAACTCATTTAAAAGGTAATAATACCAGTTCTTCCATTACTTTAATAAATAGATTCATTCCTCTATATGGTGGCTGAATCCAAAAGGGCTATCTTGAGACATCACTAAGGTTTCCTGCAACTCTTAACAACCATTGGTCAGCCTCAAAACCTATTTTCTGCGGAACATGCAAATCAAGATGAGGTAAATGATTAAAAAGATTCCGCATTTCTTAATGCATGACTTGGTAAGATAAATTCATGTTATCAATAAAAAGGTTGCTCACCACATCCCTATTTAAGAAGAATTCTGTCCAGCTTTTGGTGCTGCCCTAGAGAGGTCCCTCAAAGCTCCCTACAGTTCATAGAGGTTCATAAGTATAAATGAACAAATTTTGTGCCATTGCTCATGTAAAAAAAAAAAAAAAAAAAAAAAACCTCATGTAGAGGACAAAGTTCTACTAGTGCTAAAACACACCCACACACACGCGTACGTGTGTATATATATTTGACAAGTACTTCCAACCCAAGTACATTGATACTTGTAATTTGAGAATCGGAGATAATTTGCAAGCTTTGCCTTCAAAGAATAAATGCCAATAGTGGTATTGGCACTGTCTAAAATAAGAGCTAAAGAGAGGTCACACCACACACTCATTTCTCTCTAGTCCATTAATTATTACTTACCAAACAAAACCCCCAGTGGATTTTTTTTTTTTTAGCAAAAGGAAAAGAAAAAGAAAATGAGAGGTTACTTTTTCTTTCTATAGAAATAAATCTTTTTCATTTATTTTTCTCACTATAACTTACATGATTTAAGTTAATCAAATGTAATTTGTGGCAAAGTACACTGGGGAATGCATTCAAGGGAAGGCTTTTTACAAGTCCACAAGCATATGAGATTGCATTCAACACGAGCAATAAAAAAACTTAAAATAAACAATACATGAAGACTACTACTTACCTTGCTTGCCCACATAAGTCCACATGCGTTGCAAAGGGTCTTTGGCCCTTCAGGACCACGTCGCATCATTGGAGTAGACTTCTCACTGATGCCACAGTGTCGACAGCTAAAAAGATTTAAGAGGAAACATCAGGCACATAGTTGTAATGATGATAAAATTAGATGGGTTCAAGGAGAAAGATGGCATGAAATGGATGGCACATCAAGCACATAAATAGCATATTTTTTAACATTTTGCTCAAAGTGATGTGCAATTTGTTAATTTAAGGTGTTACTAAAGTTTCCAATTGAATTTCCAAGGTCTCTCTAGATAATGCACCACACGCACAAAGTATTACAGCAAATTTAGGAGTTCGGGATTGTAACTACACAACCAACCCCAGGTATAGAGAGAGAGAGAGAGAGAGAGAGAGAGAGAGGGAAATCTAACCCATACATTGCCACAAGAAATACTGGCAATTTTTAATGCTTAAGATTGGCATGTCATGGCATAGCCCCACTTACTAGGTTCAACCTACTGCATCCCATTTTTCAAATGATTTAAAGAAAAATGGACTCAACTCATGTACACAGGTGATGAAAAATCACCAACAAAAAGTAAAGTGTACCAAATCCAAGACAAAAAAGAGGGGGGTGGGGGTGGGGGTGGTGCAGAAGAAATTACACGCATACCAAATCCTCTATACTGCCTCATCTTCATTTTCCGACAAACAGAAAACCAACAACCAAATGAACCCACAAATAGAAGAAATTTAACAACCATTAAGTCATAAAATCCTTGCAGTTAAACAAGTAACAGATGGTCAGCTTTTCCGCTTTGTACTCACACAAAAAGTCACCCATGACCTGTTAGGTCTTGTCCCCTAAAAAGGCTTTACTATCATCAACATCTTAAGGCTGCTGTCCAAGAGGAACCTTCACCATCCAAAAACTTTTACCCCTCAACATATTTTGCAGAATCCAAGCTACCCAAATAGATCCTGTTTTGGCAAACCAATACAAGATATGTTTCATAGCAACAGCAATATTCCATTCATGCACCATCTTTAGACCAAAGACACCCTCCTTACATACACAAACCTTTTCCCGTGCAACCTTGTCTCCCTTTCCCCCCTTTATATCTTTTTTTTAAGACAGCCATGCTAAAACCTATTTCTTGTTCTTATTAGGGATTATCAGTCCTTTCTGTTTTCATGAAATTGTCCAATACCCTAATTACAGTTTCAAACTTAAATTCAGCTACAAAGATTCTTTTGCAATTCCTTGTCCATTATGAGATCTGAAAAGGACCACACACCCATATTAGTTAGTTACACATGCACAAATTTAGTAATGCGCATGTGGTACAGTACTAACCTACTATTGTTCAGATGCAACCCCTAGGTAAAAAATGCTTCATTAGAGATGATAAGATAGCCAAAATATTACACTAGGCAACCTGCATATGTTAGATAACAGTAGTCTTAAATAAAGACTCAAGTGTCAACCTAGCCTTTGTTCCCGGATCTTCAAGTTGCGAACTAATTTACCTTACTATTATAACCTTAAACTTCATTTAGTGACCCAAATGACAATTAACCCAACCAGACCTGAATCAAACATGACTAAATGTTCTTCAGGAAATAAAACTACAGACACACACATGCACACGCACACACACGCACATATATGGATCATTAAGACTCACGTAGGACTCATGTAGTAGATAATTCTGATATCTCCCATTTTCATTGTAAATATATAATTAATTCAAGGTAGACATTACAGAATACTAAATAAAATATGATAACTTACACAATCTCCTGATGCTGGGATCCATTACCATCAGGACCCCAGCTCTCATCTGAGCCCCAACTTGTTACAGCTGATGCTGAATCATCATTATTGGACTTAGAAGATGTAAATTGACCTTTATTTCGCTGCATCCTACAAAGTGACAACAAAAAACAATGATAAAATATTGCAACTCCTAGTAAGATGTCAAGCTTGATTTGGAATTTACTATACAAATTTCAGAATCACCACAATCTTTCCCTTTTTACAAAATGCACAAGCTTCATTTAAATGATATGGGTTGCTTACAATATCCATTTAAATGAATGTTATACATCATAAAATAGAGTACCAAGAGTGGTATACTTTTTCTTCTTCAATAAACCCCAAGTCATTTCAAACCAATACACTCAAAATGGGAAGGAGAGACTACTACATATTTTGCAACATCTTATGCTTTTCCAAAGAAACAATATAACTTGGCCTATAGAGTACAAGAAAAAAATAGCTCTACATATAATAAATAGATTTTCCTCAAAAGGTTTAAAAAGTTATGATGAAGACAGATGCCATACCTAAGAGCTACCTCTTTACGAACAGTATAACGAATTTTCTTGTCAAAGTTTCTTTCTTTTCGCTTTTCACGGAATCTAGCCAGTGAGGCATTTCTCTGAGGGACACTTAACCGTTGTGGAGTACCAGAAATTCCCTGGTTAACTCTTTATTAGCAAGATACTTGAAGAGACAACATACATCATTAATTATTAGAATACTCAGAACAAGTACCACTACCTGGTTATTATTGTGAATAGTTGCTGGGATGGCAGGTATGTTTGGAGGTACTTCCCGGCCCCCCAACAATAATAGCACAGCTTGAACCTGAGAAAGACATCTTAAAATTATAAAAAGGCAGTTTCTACAGTGCACCATTGCATAGACAAGATAGCCAATACTAGTTTCATGATAAATTGAGGTCCATATTTCCAGATAGATGCAATCATCACATGTGTGTCCAAAAATAACTTTCATGTCAATACATAAATTTTACGCAAAAAAGAGTTGCAACTACATCAAATTGTATTAATGTTACATATTCAAACTAGTTAATCAGCTGGATCTAATCTAGGGAAAACATGAACCTGAAAAATTGTGCACTTACACTAATCAGCATTACAAGCTAATCTACATATGTACTATGTCACCTAGATTCAAACAACTCTTTCTTTTACTTTTCTACTGCCATTGGAACAAGCCGAGTGCTATGCTAATTAAGCTCAGCTCACTTTTATTTCAAGCAATCTCAAGCAAGAATTTCAACAACCTCCTAATCTCAATTCAAGCTAAAGTGATTACACTTTGTAGAATAAACCGAGTCAAGCCAAGCAAAAGGTTGGTCAAGATTAACTCTTTTACTTCACAGTTTTGCTCGAGCAGGCCAGTTATCTCTAGCTGAACTCAAGCACCAACCAGATGTCCAGTCAAGCTCAAGTAACTTAAATTCTTATTAATTAAAAAAAATTAATTAATTTATAAATAAATAAAATAAAATAAAAAATCAAAACCGAGTCAAGCTGAGCAAAAAGTTACTCAATATTGACTCTTTTGGAACACAGATCTGCTTGAGCAGGCCCTTCACCCTGTCGATATTAATCTAACCTCAAGCAACTCAAATTGTTTTTTAAGGCCCTACATCTTACCATTATGCACCCCTGCATCTCCATACTTATACGGTTATACCCCACTCCAATTAAGATTAAGATCCATGTTAGAAACACCAAAAGCTCATGTCACAACTCCAATCACAAGTTTGTGTCCATAGATACATTTCATTGTAATTACTTGGTATCATTGCATTCCATACATCACACCCATCTAAAAGCCAACATCCTAACTTCTTGGATTATGTTTGCAAACTCATTCTTGTATTCAGAATAATAAATACGAAGTCTCAAATTAAATACATTAACATGAATTCTTAAATGCATAATATTTGAACATAATCACCTTCAATTGAGACCTTGAGCATATTTTTAACCATATTAATTGCACATATTCCACATCAAATAATAAACACCCAAATCTAATATATCAGATCATCAAGCATAAAAGGAAAAATAGCGACATGAACTAAACAATGAGGACAAGTAAAAAACCTTTTCAGGTGATACAGAATCGAACACATAAACCTGACCCTGAAATGACAGTGTAAGCTGGTCTCCACTACCACCACAGACTTGATCCACCATTGCGCTATGATTATCAGAAAGATTCCCGGCATCAGACGGGACATCCCCTTCATAACCCTCATTCCCACCACCACCACTACCATTCACATTCCCATTGTCATGATGATGATTATCATCCATCCCATTCACATTCCCATTGCTCATATGATGCAACCCATGATGCTCATACTGAAATTGCATTGGATGCTGCGCCTCGCTCATATGCATCCGCACATTATCTTCATGAATGTCATCCATTTTTCACTCCAATATATATAACAACAATCGAAAACCACTACTTTTCATACAAAAATCGCTGCTTTCTCCTTCAAAATCAATGTGAAAGATATCAATTCAATGATCAAATAACCCAATGCACAATTTAGTTGACAAGAAATCAGTGTTGTTAAAAGCGCGCTTAAGCGCAAAGCCCTTGGGGCTTTTTCCCTCTAAAGCAAAGCGCCCTCACAAAAGCCTGCTTTAAGCGCGCTTTTTTGAGCTTTTTGTAAAATTTTTTTTTTTAAAATCTTGATTTGATTTTTAGCCATTAGATCTAAATATGTTTGATATAAGTCATTGATTTAATACATAAAAACTAATAGTGTGGTGTGCTACCATACACCTAAGCCTATCTCTTTAGATATTTTTGAACATTTAACTACAACCACACAAACATACACTAAATAAGACACTCACAAAGATAACTTTACTTAACATTTTAGTACTTTTTAGCATTTTCCTTCTAGGTTCTATACTTCTATTTTGATTCAACCATGTTTTGTAATCATGGCCAACAAATATCATGGTTGCATATATTTTGTAAAACACAAAAGAATTATATAAATGTTATATAAATTATATAAAATGTTTTATTGTAATTTATATGATTAATTGATCAGTTGATTGTTGTATTGATCATTAATAATTTTTTTTAAAAATTATTAATTTTTTTTTTAAATGTGCACTTCACATCGATCAGGCACGTGCTTGCACTTTGCGCTTCGCGCCTAGGCTCTAGGAGGCCTTTGCGCTTAAGTGCGCTCAGCGCTTTTAACAACACTGCAAGAAATGCAGGAAAAGCAACCACTTTTCACTCCAATATATATCACAACAATTGATAAACACAAATTTTCATACAAAAATCGCTGCTTTTACCATCAAAATTAATGTTAAAGCTATCAATTCCGAGATCAAATAACCTAATGCACAATTTGGTTAACAAGAAATGCAGGAAAACTGTAAAAGCAACCATTTTTCACGCCAATATATATCACAACAATTGAAAACCACAACTTTTCATACAAAAATTGCTGCTTTCACCTTCAAAATCAATGTCAAAGCTATCAATTCAAAGATCAAATAACCTAATCCGCAATTTCGTTGGCAATAAATGCAGAAAAACTGGAAAGCAACCATTTTTCACTCCTATATATATCACAATAATTGAAAACCACAACTTTTCAAAAAAAAAAATCGCTGCTTTCACCTTCAAAATCAATGTCAAAGCAATCAATTCAATGATCAAATGACCTAATCCACAATTTGGTTGGCAATAAATGCAGAAAAACTAGAAAGCAACCATTTTTCACTCCAATATATATATATATATATATATATATTTCACAATATTTGAAAACCACTACTCTTCATACAAAATTCACTGCTTTCACCCTCAAAATCAATGTTAACACCATCAATTCAAAGATCAAATAACCTAACCCACAATTTGCTCGACAATAAAGCAGGAAAACTGGAAAAGCAACAATTTTTCGCCCCGATATATATATATATCACAACAACTAAAAACCACTACTTTCCATACAAAATTCACTGCTTTCACATTCAAAATCAATGTCAAAGCTATCAATTCAATGATCAAATAACCTAATGCACAATTAAGTTAACAGAATAATGCAAGAAAAGCAACCATGTGTGTGTGTGTGTGCAGAATGAATAACCTATTTTTCTCTCCAATATATATCACAACAATCAAAAACTACTACTTCTATATTCAAATTCAATGTGAAACCGCCATCAAATTCAAATATCAATAAAACGCACCGTTGAGTTGCTTTAACAGAACCGTTTGTGTGATCTCTCACTCACAATGATTGAAAAAGCACTATCAATTCAATTACCAAATAACCTTAAGGCAACGTTTGGTTGCCGAGAAAATATGATATTTTTTTTTCTCAGTGATATTCCTCTAATTTCTCAGCAACCAAACAGGTTTTTTAATCAGTTAACAAAATTTTTGAATTTTGGAGGATAGGGAAAGCCGAAAACCGGAATAGCGACGTCCTTACACTGAAATAAGCAATCCCCCTGTGCTGTTCTGATCCAAATTCCCAAAATTATCAGAGAAAGAGAGGCTCCTGAGATCGCCGGAGAAGTGAGATATCGAGGTCGATTTATGGCCGCTGGATGAAGTCCCGATCTTGAATGATCAACGGCGATGAGAATGTGCTGTTTTTTAAGAATAGATGTGAACTTGGGTTCTATTTGGTTTATGAAATACTTTTATAAATTTTTGGGTAAATTATAAAATTGTTCCCTATTTTTTACATTGTGGTAATTAATTTTTCAACTATGTTAATTTGGTTTTAACTTTTAAGTTTTATTTTAATTTGGCCCTTATTATAAGAGTTGGATGAAAATTGTTAACGTGATTAACGAACCGTATTAATTATTATTTCCATACCATGTAGGTGAACACTTGGAATGCCACATTATATTACATTCTTTTTTTTAAATGCGAGGGGTTGATTCTCTTTCAATTGAGTGTATATTTGGGATCAAAATCTAGATTTCCTAATCCTTAAATCATGGATTTAGGTGGAGTCTGGATAGCGTTTTCAACGCTTGCGTTGTGCATTTGCGTTTGTCAGTAGACTCCATGCACTGTTCATAGGACCTACAAACTTCTTTTTTAAGCAAAATTTTTATTAAAAATGGGTCACATGGCATTATTCATATATTTAAAAATTATTTTGCTATAGTGTTTTTAGTAATAAGCAGTATTCAAACAGATCTTTAATCTCATGGATTAGCTTATTTTGGTGTACCGATTTATACTTATTTATTTGTGTGGCTTTACTGATGATGTAGCTTTGCTATTTTAACAAAATTAAACTAAAGTTTGATTTTGTATTGATAGATTCTTTTGGGAGATTAGGATCTACTTGAGAACAATTAATTTAGCTAAAATTGAAAACTTGTTGAACATGTAAAAGAAAATAAAAGAGTCAAAAGCTAGCTGAATAGTATAATGAGATTTATGAATAATATCAAAAAGTGCAATGTGACCCATAAATTGTACCAAAAAGAAGCTACAAAATCAAATAAGTTGAAAGTTTTTATCGCTTTCCAAACAGATTTTTTAGTGTGCGTTTGGATACTACTTATTTTACTGAAAACTAAAAACTAAAAACAATAAAAAAAATATATTTCTATTACTATTCACATGAATAGTGCACTATTCACAAGCCTTGATGTACTGTTCATGTCCCATGAACAGTGCACTAGGTGCTGGTAAAAAAAAAAAAAAAACACTAAAAACGCTAAACGTAAAACGCAAGAGGTAATCCAAACGTAGTGATTTATTTATACAAGGCTCTAGGATGAAAAAAGTTGATGGGAGTAGAATAAATCAAAATTTTAGTAAATTAAATCTTCCAATGCAAAGCTTAAACCAGTAGTTAGGTTACGGTATTTTAACTTTTATATGTGACCCTTTGATTCACTATCAAAATTATTAGCTCATCAAAAGCCACATATTAGTCTAAGTCCTTACCTTAAAGATTCAATTCTTTGATTACTCTCAAATCTATAATAATCTCACATAATTGGTGTTACAAAACCCAAACTATATGTTCCAATTGCATACTATTTTAGCCAATTTGAGTAAACCCTAACCATATTGAAAAACTTACTTTTGAAAAGAGGTTTTGTCACATAAATTTGATACGGATTATAAAAGAAGTCTGCCTGATTTTAAGGCTCTTATATTCTTACTCATATGGTTATTGGGATTTGGGACTTCGTCTCTAGTCTTATCTAAAGGGTCAACATTTGCTATAAGTAAAAGAGAACACATTGCCTAATCTCACCCTGCTTGGGCAGTCTATATTGCTATTCTACACCAATGTAAGCTTCAAAGTATAATAAGCTTAAACATCAACTCAAATCTGAAGATGCAAATGTAGAAGTCAAATTGAACATATGTAGACTATCAGCGGCTTTTTTGGTTCACTTGAACATGAAAGGCCCATGTGATCAATTTTACGTGTCAAATCATCAAAAATTATGAAAGAAATCATTTTTTTCAAGATAAAGTTCAACTATAAACTTGGTTGTAGCTAATAACTACAACTCTACTCAGTATCTTTTTTACTAGATTTGAATTTTGGTAAATCTCACCACTGGATAACATTTCTTTTTATATCTTTCATATTTGCAAATTTTCCAAAAAATAAAAAATTAATAGATGTGTCATTAATTAAATGTTTAAATTTCAAGTTTTTATAGTCAATAATTATTCATAACAAATATTTTTATAGTAAATAATATTTGATTAGGACGAATTTTGACATGCTTGTTAAGAACATAAAAATATGCAATTTAACGGTTATATTTCAAAAATATATAGGCACATTAATTTTTTTTAGTGGGAGTTGTAGTTTCTAGCTATAACCAAGTTTATAGCCAAATTTTGTCATTTTTTTCAAATCCAAGAAACAATTATATTCATGTTGCCTTCCAAATGATAAAAGTATAAATAATTTAAACTATTTCAAATTAATAATTGATATACATTCCAAAACACAAGTATGAAATAATCACAAATAAAATTATGGAAGATATTCTATTTGTTGGTTTCTTTTCTTAGTGTCCATTTGGCATGATTAATTTTACCAACTTATTTTACTATTTAGCTTGTTTTTAGTACTATTGTAACTATTCATGGGTCTCACTGCACTTTTTGATACTATTTATAGGGCTTACTATACTATTTCAGCTAATTTTTACTTTTATCTACAGTACTTTCAGCAAAAAAATTTTAGTTTCGGTAAAATAAGCAACTCCCAAACAGACCCTTAATATAGTTTTTTTTTTTTCTTTTTTACAAAAGACCAAAGTGCTAAACAACGTTTCATAATTTTTTTGGGGACACACATGTGAAGGGGATAAGTGTCATTATCCCAAATTTTAGGGTAATAATTAATATAATTTTTGAGAAAGATTAATTAAGTTAAATAATTAATATATTTCTAAACCAACCGACCAGCCAAACCTACCTAACCCCGGAATCCTTAGCCCATTCGGATAAGGAGACAAATATTACTATATAAATAGATACACATCCCATGTATTCCAATCAACCACGCACGTTATTCCTCTCAGTCTTTCTCATTCTGACTCTCTGTCTCTCGCATTCTGAGTTTCTCTGTTTCACATTCTCAGTTTGTTTCTCTTATTCTTTCTGTCATGGCTTGTTTTGAACCTTTGGATTACAATGTGAGGTTTGAATCGTACAAGAGATTTGAGCCCAACAAGAGATTTGAACTGTACAAATCTAAAGAAGAGCCATCACCGATACGCATGGGATATATGGAAATCCGTCTACGGCCAAGGTATCAACTCAAAGTTCTTCAAACCAGTACCAACGACGGCGAAGATGATAAGCTGTTTACGCTTAAAGACGTTGTCTATCCGGAATTAGTTAAAGTACTCGATTTTCCTCGTTATGTCTTGGCCTCGCCAAAGAATATGAAACTAGACATCGTGGACACGCTTGAGAGTTTGGAGCTCGACTCTTATCTTTGCGACTCACTCAGTCCAATGATGGAATCCTTCGTCACGGCTGCTTCTGCGTCTTTTGGAGCCGAGAACTTTGTGGTGATAGCCCACGTTGAAGTCGTGAAGACTGAAGTGATTGGTGAAGAAACCGCTGCTCATCTGGATATGGATTCGGAATCAGAATTGTATACGGATTCGGAATCAGAATAGAAAGCTGATTAATGATCATCAACAAGGAAACAATGTTTAGAGCTTTTGTTTTAGTCGGTTGTTCAGATGGGGTAATTATGTTGTTGTCCTATTCTGATTTGGAAAGAGTGGTATGGTGAAACTTAAATAGTTTAGGTTTGGATTCATAGGTTGTGCAACTTTATTAAGTTGGCAGTTCTTTTTTTCTTAGTTTTCTTTGTGACTTTCTCTTTGAATCATTCCATATGAAATATATGTAATTTACGCATTAAATGAGATTAGAGAGTTTAGACACCAGAATTTCATTGATTAGTCATATAATAATTAATGGCATCTTGTTGATATGAGAATTTTATTAATTAGTTAAGCTAACATTAATCTTTCTTGTAGTTTATCTTTTAATATAAAATTTAGAACTAATCACTAATAATCATTCAAAAGTAAAGTATATTTCAATATTACAAATAATTAATCACAACATGTCAAATAAAATAAATCACAACAACTTATAAGTTTATATACAAGGATTTTGAGAAGTATATTGGTAAAATGACATTTGATTAAACGGGTTAAACGAGTTCTGTGGGTTAGACATGAACACAACATGAACTGATTAAACTACAACCCATAACTTGCTAATTTTGTGTCATGTTGTGTTTTTTCGTGTTTATGGATCAAGTCAAATTTTGTCGCCCCTAGATATAGGTGGCTATAGGCAACATTGTCAGCTTAGTTTTAACTAGATGCTTCAGCAGGCATTTCTTTATGGTACTCGGGAATGCCTCTAATTTTTGGTAAATTGAGTGCTTAGGATTGTGCCCCTTAATGGAAAACGTTACTGATATACGTGGCTACAGGTAACATTGTCAGCTTAGTTTTAACTAGATGCTTCAGCAGGCATTTCTTTATGGTACTTGGGAATGCCTCTAATTTTTGGTAAATTGAGTGCTTAGGATTGTGCCCCTTAATGGAAAACGTTACTTCAAGAATTACTCACGCGCTGCAAAAAAGCTTTCTGAATGAAGAATTCAATTCATTCAATCTGTTTTATACAATATTTAGGTCCATTGGGCCAACGTCTTCATTTTGCGTAAAAAGGTCATTAAAATATATAACAGAATTATCTGCAGAAGTGAAATTGTAAGTCAGGTCCAAGGGCTAAGTGGCTTGGAAGCTTGTTTTTGTGACTTTAAAAGAGAGGTTTGGGGGGGGGGGGGGGGTGTGTGCGGGGTGTGGGGTTATTATGCCTTAAAGGGGTATCTTTGATGGAATGTTGTAAATATAAGTTATATTTTTAGAGTTGCATATGATGCAGGCAGTAGTCTGGATTTATAGTGGTCAGATCGAGGCTGAGGAGATGGTCAGTTAATAAAATGTTAACTGACCATCTCAGTTAACATTTTGATTAACTGACCATCTACATCAATTAATAAAATGTTAACCCTTTAATCAAAATGGAGAAATTTGATTAACTGACCATCTACATCAACATACACAAAGTCTGATAATTTAAAGTTGTGGGGACTGATGCAAAGGCTATTTTGGTGATGCTCAGCAATTGAATTTTAGTAAAAGGAATGAATTGTATAAAAAAAACTTGTTAGCATATGGACATAGCTGCAATTCAGTTAACCAAATCTGCAGATAATGATCTTGAGTTACATCTGGTCATCATGTGTAGTTTACCTTGTCTCAGCAAGGTTGTCTGCAGGAATCAGCGCAACTCTAAAAATAGACCTTCCTCATTCAAGTAGCGGTTTACTAGAAAACCACTACTTTCCATACAAAAATCACTGCTTTCACATTCAAAACCAATGTCAAAGCTATCAATTCAATGATCAAATAACCTAATTCACAATTAAGTTAACAAGATAATGCAGGAAAAGCAACCATGTGAGTGTGTAATGCATAACTTTTTTCTCTTCAATATATATCATAACAATCAAAAACTACTACTTTTATATTCAAATTCAATGTGAAACCGCCATCAAATTCAAATATCAATAAAACGCACCGTTGAGTTGCTTTCACAGAACCGTTTGTGTGATCTCTCACTCACAATGATTGAAAAACACTATCAATTTAAATACCAAATAAACTTAAGCAACGTTTGGTTGCCGAGAAAATATGATATTTCAAGTTTTTGTAATCTATAATTATTCATAGCAAATATGTTTATACTAAATAATATCTAATTAGCACGAATTTTTGACATACTTGCTAAGAACATAAAAAATATGCAATTTAACTGTTAAATTTTAAAAATATATAGACACGCTAATTTTTTTTAGTGGGATTTGTAGTTATTGTAATTTTTTTGATTAAAAAAATGCCAAGTCATTAAAAAAAAAATGTTAAGTCATTATTCTGTTAGCCACGTAAGTAACACCACTAACGGTAATTAGTAAAAGGATTAATACAACTCATTTTTTTAAACTTAAAGTACCAACTGTACTCAGTTAAAACTGGAGGGACCATTTGTGCTCCAATGGTAAACTTAAGGAACAAACATTGTAGTTTCGCCTATATTTTAACTTTTTGCTTTTAGGATTAGGATTTAACATTTTCTCAACTTCTTTTATATATATATATATATATATATATATATATGTTGAATATTCAATTAGTGTGTAAAACACTAACGAATGTTTAGACCCCAAATACAAAGAAACCAAAGCAAGCTTATATTCAAACAATATATGTGCGAAATATGAAATATAAGCAATACCCAATTTGGCAAACTATTTTAACACGTAATTAATCATAAACACAACAACAATTAATGGTTAATGAGCAACGAAAGAGAGATGCAAATACTAGGATAACACCGGCACGTGTTATCGAAGAGAAAACCGAAGAACTTGGCGAAAAACATCTTCGTCGCCCTCCAAGCAGTAAAATGATCCACTAGAGAATAAAGTTGGGATACACGAATAGCAATAAACCCTCCAAGCCTAATCTGCCCAATGTACCTAAGCCCTCCAAGCTTCTTGCTCCAACAAGGTTAAGTCTAACCGTGTCTTCTCTAGCTTTTCGGATCTCGCAATAAGCTCCATATTACATCCGCCATCCTTGACATCTTCCAGTGCTTTCCAAGTTTCAAAAACACTCTCAACACTTTGAATGGATGTGGGTAGTGTTTGGGTACAAATTTCTTCTCAATGGGTATAACAATGTGAGAGGGAAGGAGAAGAGACTACAAAGATTTCTCTTCTAAGAATGAGTAGCTCTCTCTCTAATAAGGTGGGTGTGTTGTAGAAACCTTTCTTAAGGTTTTTCTCTCAATAGGCTTTTTTTTTTAGGCACATTACATTTTGTGGGTATAAGAGTATTTATAGTAAAGTATGAGATGAAATGTGAAAATTTAGTTTTCAACAACACAAGGCATTTTGGCGACTCGGCCTTGCGACTGGAACGAGTCGCGAGTTTGAGTTGTGAGTTAACTGCCAGACCAGACTGTACTTCTTGTCCTGTAGTGCTCCAGCTGTCGTGACCCTTCAGTTTCCTGCATGTTTCACACATATGACACTTTGGCGACTTGCCAGTCGCGAGTCAGTTACGAGTTCTAGTTGTGAGTTGCCTCTTGATTGCACATACTTGATCAATTCTTCACACTCTCTCACACACAATCCTTACATTATTCCCATCTAAATACATGGTTTCTACATGCTGAGTTACAAGCAAATTTGGCACGGAATAAAGCCAACACATGGTTGATTAAATTCAACCTTACATATATATATATATATATATTAATATTATATTGATTTGTGAAAGAGCTATTTGGGTTTGAAATTGGCTTAGAATTATTGTGAGAGTACCTATATATACTACACACCATCTCTTATCTCCAATCTTTCTTTTGGTTCGCTTGTAGTAATAATGCCTATTGGGCCAAAACAAAGGATAAGTGGGGAAATTGATTTAATGGAGGCTACAATTAGAAAGTATTAAATGGTGCTTCGGGTGGAGCTTTGGAGGCTAAAGAGGAGAGTAGCTAAATATATTATGTAGCACCATGCCACAGCTTTGGTTGGTTCTACCGTGTCCATGGTGTTAATGATGATGTTTTTGTTAATGATTATGATATGAAGGTACTGGTTCAGGTTGAGCTTCTGCTTTGGCGTGCTTCATTGTCTGTGGCTGCGTGCTTCATTGTGGCTGTTTATGTTTTACGGTTTTACTACTTCATCAGGTGGTTAAGGTTAAGGAAGGTTGCGGATTTTTAAGCTTGACAGCATTCCAGACAACAGCAACAACAACAACAACAACGATGGTTTGCCCAGAATATATGCACTTGTTTAAGTTTAATGGAGATTATATTTTTCTTAGATTTACTCGACTCTGTGTCTAGCACATATAAACTGGAAGTACAGATATGGACACAGCGGATTCAGACACGAGTATAACACGATAATACAAACAATTTTTATATGAAGAATTATAATATAAAAGAGCAATTTCTAAACAATTATAACATAAAAGGGAATTCGACACTGGTACGGCACAGACACCGATGTCGAAACTGAGTAATTTTTGAAAAATTAATATAACACGGGTACAGCACCCTAAATGAAGTGCTTGTGGTTCCTAGCATATAAATTATTTGGTTTTATTACTATATGAATTCTTAACTGCTTTGGATAGTTTTTTTATCTTCTTCTTTTTATTTTATTTTATTTTTTTTAATTGCTTTCGTTTTATATATTCTTACAGGAATATTGAACTCAAGCTGATTATTATTTTTAATTATTATTTATTTAATGAATGAAGATAGTTCATAACTTCTTTTTTTTTTTTTTTGCTGAGGTCAATTCATATTACTTGTTATGGCCTATATCATGAAATCAAAATATATCCCCACGGTACCAAAAACCAAAGTTTTCAAACCCGGACCGTTTATTGAACCGTAAAAGGGAGAGGTTCAAGGTTTTTGAGGTCCAACCGAAGTTGAACCGGGGTCGAACCGTGATGATGTTATAATTAATTTAATAATTAATTAAAGCCTAAATATAAATATTAAATTTATAAAACTAGCAAAATTGACTAACATATCTATATATGTGAGGGAAATTTAATGATTTTCAAGCATATATTTAATAATTAAATAAGAAAGTTAATAAAATAAAATAATAACCATGAAAATATTAAAATTTATGATTAATTTTTGAAGTAAAGTTGAATATCTTTGAAGGATTTTAATTATAATTTTTTTATATTCCTTGTAAGAGATGGATAATTTAATTAAGTAGAATAAAATTGTGTTAAGTTGTTTTTTTTTTTTTTTTTAAATTGCATTAAGTTTACTTCAAGTATTTTTTTTGTTATTGTTGAGCACCAACTTGCAAGCTTGGCTGAGTGGTTAGGCTTCAGCTACATCTCTGATCGGCCGGGGTTCTATTCCTTGTAACTGCATTTTCTGAATTTTTCTGATTTAACAGGCTGCTTGAACCGAGGTTAGACCGCACAGTTCATGCCACCGGTTCTGCATGAACTGTGTGATCCAACCCCGATTCAAGCGGTTCACAGAATTTGCATAAATGCCCGATTTTGTATGCTAAAAAACCAAATTTCTCACCGGTTTCCGGTTAACCCGGTTGGACTGCCCGGTCCGGTCCGGGTTTAAAAACCTTGCCAAAAACCACGGGCCTATATCATGAAATCAAAATTCAAGTGACCAAACTGAAAGATAGAGGTGGCCTTGGATTGCAAACAGCCAAGGGGAGGAACATTGGCCTTCTTGCGAAATTGAATTGGATAATACACACTAAAAAAGATGCTCTATGGGCAAAAGTTCTTGGTGCAAAATATTGTACTAGCAGAAGGTGCAACGCTAGTAATGCAAATAGACTCCCATGCTCCCGCATTTGGACAATTATCAAGAAAGGAAGGGAGGTTTTTATGAAGGGTAGTAGGTGGACAGTTGGTAAGGATAACAAGATCAATTTTTGGTATGGAAATTGGATGAAACAAGGTCCTATTCGGCAGTTGATTCAAGGTCCCTTAACTCAAGAAGCATCAATGCTAGAAATAAAGGATGTGTTTCAAGACTCGGGGTGGGATTGGAATAAGCTACCTTTTGAGTTTCCATTGGATTGCAAGTTAATGCTACAAGCCATTTCAGTTTCTCATCAAGGTAGAGGCAATGACAGATTAGCTTGGGTGGAAAATCCTAGGGGCATTTTTGACCTAAAGAGTGCCTATGGGATTGGAATGGGAGATGACACCAATTTGCCCTTCATGGCAAATTGGATATGGAAGCTAGCAATGTTACCTCATGTCAAATTTTTTCTGTGGAAGTGTGTCCATAATAGCATTGGAGTGAAGGATTGCCTTGTAGGGTGAGGAGTGGGCAATGATAATCAATGCCCTATATGTCAAGGAGATGCAGAAACTATACTCCATGCATTAAGGGACTGTCCTCGGGTTGGTCTTATTTGGAGACAACTAGGAGTACTAGATACTAATCATGGTTTTTGACGGTCAGATTTGCAGGATTGGTTGAGTTTAAATGGGAGGTTAAGCAAGAGTGCCATTGATGGGCACCTTCTCTGGAAGTTACTGTTTTCATTTGCTGTCTGGTATATTTGGAAGAGTAGGAACAACTATGTCTTTAATGGGAAACCACAAAGTCCAAGATTGGCTGTTGAGATAACCAACCAAACCATGGAATTCATGTATTGCTATTCTTCTTCTAAGGCTTCTAATGGTAGTACAACCAAGCTGGTGTGATGGGAGAAGCCACCAAGAGGCTGGAAAAAACTGAACATGGATGGGGCTTCATTGGGCAATTCGGGTATAGCAGGTTATGGTGGTGTTGTTCGAGATGAGTGTGGTAACTGGGTGGCTGGGTTTTCTAGGAGGATCGGGTTCACCAACAACTTCGAGGTAGAGCTATGGGGGTTGAGGGATGGGCTCACTCTTTGTAGCAACTTAAATATTTCTGCCCTTATAGTTGAATTAGATGCCAAAGTGATTGTTGATATTTGCCACAATGCTAATTATGAGAATAATATTTGTTCGTTCTCGGCAAGGCTCTGGGCGCAGTGCCGAGGAGGCTCAAAGTGTCCCACATCGAAGAGAGCTTTCCCCACTTTCAACCTTATAAGCTGTGAAGCGAAGGAAGTAGTGTACCATCGTATTCCGGTATTCGAATACGAGAATACGATGGTATACTACTTCCTTCGCTTCACAGCTTATAAGGTTGAAAGTGAGGGAAGCTCTCTTCGATGTGGGACACTTTGAGCCTCCTCGGCACTGCGTCCAGAGCCTTGCCGAGGACGAACAAAACGTGCCCCCACAATATTGTATCTCCAAAATTCCCATTTTGGATGACTGCAGGCAGCTTATGTCTAGGTTTGGTCAGGTTTAAATTAAGCACATTTATCGCCAAGCAAATCGTTGTGCAAATGCTCTTGCGAAGATGGGTGCTGAGCAGGATATTAGCTTTTTATCTTTTACATGTCCGCCTGTGGACAATAGAAATATTTTGGACTTTGATGTATCTGGATTGTTTTCGGTCAGGCATGAACCTGGGCTGATCTCTGTTTCTTAGTTTAATGAATTTGTCTTTTAACCAAAAAAAAAAAAAAAGAAAAAGAAAAAGAAAAAGAAAGAAATCAAAATTCATCTCATCATCACAATAATATCCTTAAACTATGATCCCTATTAAATCAAAATTCATCTCATCATCGCAAAATCCTCAAACTGAGATCCCTCCATAAAAAATATTATTATTTTAAATCTTTTAACATCATAAAAAATGTAAAATACATTCCACTTTATATAAATTTGTGAAATTCTTAAAAAAAAAAAAAACTAAAAATAAGTGATGACAAACATACTAACCCAAGTCTTGAATAACCTTTATGTCCCGTAATGAATAAGTTAAATACTATAATTATATGATATTAGTGACAATCAAAATATTTTTTTTTTAAATGTTGGTGATAGTGATAAACTGATAATCATTTTTTTTTAAATGTTGGTGATACGGTAAGATCTTATTTTAAAATGATAGATAAAACTTTTATAGCATGTTTAGGAGTTAAAAAAAGGAGGGTGAGTAGAGTAGAGGGAGGGAGAGTAATTCAATTACCTTGTTTGGAAGTTTTTTAAGGAAGGAGAAGGAGATGTTTGGAGGGGTTTCAATTACCTCTAACCCCTCATTTTTAATTCCTCCAAATTGGAGAGATTTGGAGGGAGAGTAGAGTGGATAAATTATTGGCCAAATGAATTCCCTAATTTACCCTTTCTAAATTAACAAAATTACCCTTTCTAAAGGGCTAATTACCCCTTTCCCCCTCCCTAATTTTAAAAACATCCAAACAATGTAGAGAGGAATCATTCCCCTCTACTCTCCTCCCCACTACTCTCTTTCCCTCTACTCCCCTCTACTCTCCTCTCTAAACTTCCAAACATAGCACTAAGACTACCATAAAGTTATCGTAAGAATTTTTAAAAATCTTTATCCAACTTAAAAATTCTGAAGTATAATTACCTTCCCAAAAAAAAGATAAAAAACTGAAGGATAATTCTCTTAACAACTCTAAAATATTCTTATCCAGCATTATAATTTATTTATTTATAAAAGAGATGAGTTGATCAGTTGATGCTAAAAGTCCTAAAAGTGTACTTTAGCACTATTAATTGTAAGTTTTAGTTTACTTAATTGGTAAAATTTATTGTCATAAAATAAGACTGATAACAAGGACAATCATTATGAAATAGACATTATAAATTTAAATTATACCATATGTATGAAAAAAAACAATTTAATAATTTACATTTTAGAATAACATGACAACATCAAAAAAAAAAAAAAAAAAAAAATAACATGACACTATCAAGAATAATAACGTAACAGTAACACCATTAGCTTGGGGCATTATACCATGGGAAGTGATATGGAAGGCTTGGGACGTAAGTGTCTGTAGCTCTAGCATAAATTAAGATTGCAGAATAGTTTTTATTTTTATTTTTATTTTTTTTATATTATTATTATTTATTTATTTTAAATTTTAGGATAAACGGCAGAAGATTGCAGAATAGTTAGTCAAAGGGCAAGCCTTGTGTTTGAACAAAAAGTTAATTTAATTTCTTAATTATCTTTTTCAGGTTACTCAGAGATGGCTATGAATGAATTATTGTTTAACTTCAAGATCGTTCTCAAAATATTATGACTAGCTTGAAGTGTTATTTGACATCAAAGATTAAACTTAATGAAACTTCTGAAATATGCACAAGTTAACAACTAAAGTGAATGAGAAATTCCAAGTGACTAATAAGCTACTAACATGACTAAATTAAACTACTGGCCTACTTGATTATAAGTTAAATAACACTTCTAAACCATTGAAAAGCATATAAGCAAAAGATTTCTTCTTATTATATTTTATTTTACTATGACTGTTAATTTTTTTAAAATGCTATGTATCTTGCAAAATGTCTATAATATGCATATTATTAACTCAATTTTTTATTTCTAAATTTCATTAGATCTTATAATAAATAGGTTTTTGGTGCACTGCATGGATTTGCAACTAGTCTCTTATAATCGTTGAGAATCAACATTCCTACAATTTTCATGTCATGTGCCATTAGCATGCTTTCTTTATTAAATTGTCACATGCATCCCATTTATATTTGCTCCATTCTTTAATATTTTGCCCAACAACTATTAAGGATTAATAATTGGCCCAATATTTCTAAAAATTAATAATAATAAATAATAATTGGCTCAACACCTTGATAGCAGAATTAGTTGGTCAAATAGCATTAATCTTGTCTTTTTGCTAATTAATCACTATTGCCAGCATAATCTTTCTCCATTAAATGCATAACCTTCTCTTTAGTTCAGCAAGCATTATTTAGCATGTCTTTGATTTGAGTCTTTCACTCTTTCTTAACGTGTAAACTACTTTGACAAATATATTTGTAGTAATTTTATTTGTTTTTGTTTCCATTCGGATACGTGGGTTGTGGAACAAATAGAGGTTTATTGCTAATTAAAATGTGTCAACGTTCGATTTGCCAAAAAAAAAAAAAAAACATTCACACTCACACACACACACTCTCTCCGACCAATTTTCTTATAGTCTGTCTCCAAATCCAAATAGAGTAAGTCTATGTATAGACACACAAATTCATTACTTCTTCTTTTAAGTTTTATTAATTGAGAAAGAGCTAGTTTTAATTGGTAATAAGGTGTTTTGTCATTATTAACACTCCTTTCATATCAACCCATAATTAAAAAAAAACACCTCACCAAATTATGAAAACAAGTTGCGAATTTACCTGTGTCTATAAATTTATATCAAAATATAGTTATCTTTTATAAAGTCAATATTTTTTATATAATTTTTCTAATATACCTTTATTGAAAAGTTAATGTTTTTAATTTTTTTTAGCTTTATTTAAGATTAAATAAAAAATGGTAGTGATGATATAAAGTAGAAATGGAAGAAAAAATGGAAAGAAATTTTTGCATAACTACCATAGCCATTATCTCTATCTTTTTATTTTCAATAATAACATGATAAAAATTATGTGCAATTTTTTGTGTAAAAAAAAAAAAAAAAAGTAAAAAGAGGTGAATCAAGATGTATTCTTTATCTAAGCATAATTATAATAACATCATACTCATTAGGTCACTATGGTCATACTTAAGTAAAAGACACCGACTTAAGTTATCCTAACCTGTTTTTTATTTATATATAAAAAAATCAAAAAGCATTTTACACTTTCAAAACTAATCAAATTTTAAATAAAAAATTTAAAAAACATTATAATTAAGTATAAATTAAAAACACAAAGAATAATTTCTATTAGTAAGGAAGGATGTCACACATTACTAATAAATTATTTACTGCACATTCAATCCATACATTTTCCTTTTCTTTTCAAAAAAAAAAAAAATCCATACATTTTCCTTTTAAAAATATTTTAAGAAAAAAAATACATATATCTAAAATAGAATACAAAAAAAAAAAAAAAAAATTTGCAAAATATCTTCCCTTCTTGTTTTTTATTTAATTTTAATTCTCTATTTTTTAAAAATAGCAAAAATAAGAAAAAAAAAATATTTCTTACATCATAAGGCATAATGTCATAAATTCATTGGTCCACTCACCAACACTTTTGACCAAACACCCAAAAAAATCCAAAGTCTTTTACTTTTCTTCTTCCAAACCCAATATCCATTTCTCCTTACAGACTCTCTCTCTCTCTCTCTTTAAGTCTCCGGTCGTTGCTCGTTACCTCCGTTTACTTTAACCAACCTCCTCTCTCCCTCACATTCCACGAAACGCGTCCATTTTTTATTTATTTGTACCGTTTCTCTCCCAAATTCTGATCATTTTTACAATCATCTGATCGAAACGTTTCTCCTTTTTCCCCGTTTCTTCACTAGATCGGCAACTGTAATTCAAATTCTAAAGCAGATAAAACGTTTCTATTTTTTGTTTTTCCGTTTCTGTGTTTTTCAATGTTTCGGTTTTGAACCTGAAAAATCAAAGAGATCTAACAGAAAAAAACTGAAAATGGCGAGGACTAGTAGATCGTCTGTGAGCAAATGGAGGTACTGTCAGCCGTCGTATTATCTAAAACGACCTCAGCGCTTGGCCTTGTTGTTCATAGCTTTCGTTTGTTGCTCTCTCTTCGTTTGGGATCGTCAAACTTTGACCAGAGAGCACGAGGTGATCTCTAATTTCCAATCCAATTTTGTATGTGAATTTAGTGAAACTGCGATCTGTTTGATATTGTTTGATTTCTGATATGAAGGAATTGAAGTGTTTTTTTTTTTTTTTTTGGTTTCAAAATTAGGTTTTTTTAAATTTGGGAAATTGGGGTTGTTTAGAATTTGATTGGAAAAGTTTGAAACAAGATTGACTTTAGTTTTTAGGAAAGATGGTAGCTTTGGTATCCGAATTGGCATGAATTTGCAGAGTTAAAGATGTTGTCTTTCGATTTTTTATATGATGGGTTATGGTTTAGGAACACTGTGTGTGATTGTAGAATACCTGTTAAGTTAAAATGGGAAATTTTTATAAGACGGGCTATGCTTTATGGCGGCGGTGAAATTGAATGTTGGATTGTTAGGAAGCAGCGTGTTTGTAAAATGAGTATAGTTGAAACGAGAATTTAAGATGGATAAGTGAAAGTATGAGGAAATATATGATTTTTGTTTTTGTTGGTAAGTTACATGTGCGCCCGGAGGGTCTTGAATCCAGGACCTTGCACCTCCATATCTTTATTATGGGAGGAGGAAGTACCCGTTGAGCTATTGTTCATTGGTACGAGAAAGGATATGATTTGCAATCAGGACATTTTCATAAAGATAGGGGTGGTTTCTATTGATGAAAAGATGATGGTTTGGTAATGTGCAGAGGAGAGCAATTAATGCATTAGTGAGGAAGAGTGAGTTGATTTAAGTCGAGGGAATGAAAAAAAGGTTGAGGAAGACCTATAATATTAGTATAAGTAGTTTAAAAAAACCTTTCAATTAAGGAGGAGGTATCTGACAGTATGGCTTCGGGGAAAAAAAAATAGAATGGTGGAAAAGAATACTTTTGGTTGACTGTTGACCCTAATTTGTCAGCTGAGGTCCCATAACAGATTCCAAATTTTGGGACTAAGACTTGGTTATTGTTGTTGTTGTTGGAGTGGGTTATGAAACTAACATTTTAGGATGAAAATATCAGGAAAGAAGGGTTTTTTTCGTGGTTTAAAAAATATTGCAGCAGTGCAATGTCATATTAGAGAGGAAAAGAGAAAATAAAAAGAATATGATGATATTCCAGGAATTAGATTTAGGGTTAGAATTTAGAAACTTCCCTTAGTTGGAGAATTGCACCAGACAATTCCCAAAGAGGGCTCTGTGGGTGCTGATTCATAGTTTTCTCATTGTATTGTGAGGGGTATCTTCATATAATAGGCTTCAACTGCTCTTGGTTCTAATATGAATTAAAAAAGGTCATTCCTAATGCACAAAGCTCCCACTTTTGCGGGCTTTGGGGGAGGTCATGGTAGGTAGCCTTATGGTTACCCCACAATTTTTTGGAGAGGCTTATTCCTGGACTTGAATCCATGACCTGTCACTTTTGGTGGAGCCTTATGGTTACCCCACAATTTTTTGGAGAGGCTTATTCCTGGACTTGAATCCATGACCTGTCACTTTTGGTGGAAGGCACTAGCCACCACACCAAGGCTCTTGGTTCTAATATGAGTTGCACTTCATTATTATTATTATTATTATTTATTTATTTTTTTTGGGGGGGGGGGGATGTTAGAGCAGTTAAAGTTTTGGATAGTTTTTTTTCTTCAAAAGTTGATTATACAAACAATTTATTTATCTTTCATGTGAGTTTTGTTGTAGAAAAGCTGAATTGTATGGCAGACATTTAGGCTGAGATTTGTTTCTTTTCTTGCCTCCCTGTTAAAAGCTTCTTTCTGATTTGCAGGTAGAAGTTTCCAAGTTAAATCAAGAATTGACCACTTTGCGGAGTTTGGTAAGAGATTAAGAATTCTTATCCCTGGGCTTATGGTCAAGCTTTAACTCCTTTAATTTGGCCTGTAGTTTCTTTTAATGAAGGTTCTATTTGCTTTGTTGCCTATAATAATTAATAAGTAATGTCCAAGTTGTGGAGTGGTAGCTTGACCTGAATTAACTTTAGTTTTCTACTCTACTAGGCGACCTTCCAGCATCTGTTTGATAATGTTCTTCAAGTAGAAGTTGTATGGTTGCAAAATAGCCAAGTAGCTTTTTTCTAATGTTTATTTTTATAATGGCCTATTGTTCCTTGGTTAAAAATTCAAATTGGTGAAGAAGGTTATGCTGTGCTTAGAAAATGTAAGGTGGCATGGCATAGCTTTTAGTATGTAGTAGCTTTTTATCCTTTTTAAAATGCTAGAGATTTGTACTAAGAGGAAACTTTACTTTCAGTTGGAAGATCTAAAGAATACTCATGGTGATGCGTTTGGGAATATTAATATTGGTGGTGAGCTCCCCAAGAAAGGGGTTCCAGAAGATCCAATAGAAGTTGAGCGAAGACAGAAAGTAAAAGAAGCCATGCTTCATGCATGGAGTTCATACGAGCAGTATGCGTGGGGCCAAGATGAACTTCAGGTACTCTGAACGTTTTTCAGTATGTTATCTATTCCACTTGTGAATGCTTTCTCTAGTTTTGAATTTTGCATCCACTAACATATGAAGCAGTGTTACTTGGGTCTTTATCCCTTTTAGACTTCTTGTGCGGCATGTTTTTGCTTTGTTTGAGATTCTGTAATGAGTCCTTTTAGGTATTTGGTTGCTGTGAAGGTATGGGTTGTGGGAGTTATATGAGACCCATAGTTTGAATTTGAACTTTGCATATCCATATTAATAATCCTGTAACTGATTTAAAAAAAGTGATTAGCCAATAGGTCTGATCTTTATGGTGCCATGAAAATCATTCAGTGGATGAAGCTATTCATTTTCCTTTCTTTCCTTGAGCTATGCTTTACTGTTTTTCCTGACCTTCAATGGGTAATCTGTCTGGAGTTTATCCTATCAGCACCTGGTCAGTGTAGTGTATAAAACACATGTTTATAGGCTCTTAAATCAATAAAGTATCTGTCAACAATAAGATTCAGAATCAATCAAGTACTAGCGTCCAACTTGAATCACCATCATACCTGTGAATGTACTATTTCCTTCTTACTGAGTTAGTCTTCATATCATTCCTAATGCACCATATTTATTTTCCTATTCTTGCTCAACAATCCGTTTTTGTTTGGGGGGAGGGGGGGGGGGATAAAATGGAGCATTGAGGCCTGACTAATTACAATTTTGAGGGAACCGTGATGATTCACAGATTATAGATACCTTGAAGGCTGAAAGTGCGAGTTTGATGGAATTCTTTTGACGTTCCCTACTATTTATGTATCATTTTATTTTATTCTTTATGCGCTCAACTTTAACAACCAATTTTATCATTTTGTTACCAGCCACAGTCAAAGAATGGTGTCAATAGCTTTGGTGGTCTTGGAGCAACTCTAATAGACTCACTTGATACATTGTATATCATGGGTCTTGAGGAGCAGTTCCAGAAAGCTAGGGAGTAAGTTTAACCTTCGATTTTTGTTATTCTCATGGACACTAGTTTACATTCCTAATATATCATACTACATTTTTCTTGGCAGGTGGATTGCAAATTCATTGGATTTTAACAAGGATTATGAGGCTAGCGTTTTTGAGACAACCATAAGGTTGCGTTATAAGGTTTATGTAGTTGAATATAAAAATTCTCGTTTTCCTGTTGACATGAAAAGTTATGGGGCTATATGACTTTTTGTGGTTTTAAAAGCAACTTAGGGTGAGAGTCAGCCGTATTGCATCTGCTGAATCATGTCTATTTTCCTGGAATTCAGAGTTGTTGGTGGACTTCTTAGTGCATATGATCTTTCAAATGACCAAGTTTTCCTCGACAAGGCTAAGGATATTGCTGATAGATTACTTCCTGCATGGGATACACCTTCTGGGATCCCTTATAACATAATTAACCTGGCACATGGAAGGCCACACAACCCTGGATGGACGGGGGTAAGTTGTTATTTTTCTTCATGTAGGTCATACCATGAGTTGGTTTCAGACCCAGGACCGGTTAATCTCCCAACCTCTCAAACTGAGGTCACTTGTGAAGCTAGGCAATTACCTTTGGACCTAATTGTAATTGTCAGCTTCAGGGAATATTTTTTCTGAATCTACTGCTTTAATAATTTTTTAAGCATTTAAAATTTGTTTAGCTGTCACTTTATCATCATATGATGGTTATTTAGGGCTTGTTTAGATTATATTATTTAAAGCTTTTCTTTTTCTAGGTACAAATTTATTTTTATACATCTTATTTTTTAAGCCCAAAAAGCCGATGAAAAAAAGCTGTCCCAAATGAGCACACTGATGGATGAATTGTATAATCTTTGGCTCTTCCCTTGGACAATATCTCAAGTATCTACCTAAGTTTAAGTCTGAATTTTTCATATGCATAAATAATCTATCAAACATGTTGAAGTAGTGTCCTGTAATTGGTTAAATTATTTTTATTATTTGATGATATAATTTTCTTTTTCCTAGGGGGAAAGTATCCTTGCAGATTCTGGCACAGAGCAGCTGGAGTTTATTGCTCTATCTCAGAGGACAGGAGACCCAAAGTATCAGCAGAAGGTAGTTGATCATGTTTATATGCACATGATTTTCATTTTTTTTTTTTTTTGGGGGGGGGGGGGGGAAGAGGGGGTTTTGGTGACGTGTGTGATGGAATGTAGTGTTTGCTGTTTTATTGGACTTTGGCCCCCAGGAGTAAAGGGTGGGGTTCGCGTAGGTCCAAGTCTTACAAAACCAAAGATGTTTTATGTTCAGTTTCTATTTGTATTAAAGGTCCAAGTCTTGTGAAAATTTTCAATCATAAAGTTCCTTTGTAGGCACAAAGAGCCTGACTTGTATGCAAATCATATTCAGTTAAGGAGCTATTCTAGGGGTTGCACACATCCAAGTTCCAATATGGTTCTGATAAAGGAACTTTTCTAGGCATTGATATGCTGACAGTGAATTGAATGGCTTGCATATTTTACAGGTGGAGAATGTTATAGCACAGATTAATAAAACTTTTCCTGATGATGGCTTGCTTCCTATCTATATTAGTCCACAAAGAGGAACATCACAATACTCTACCATAACCTTTGGTGCTATGGGTGACAGGTATTTATCATATTGAAATTTTGATGTGATTTATACTACCTTTTGTGAGTTTCAGATTTCATTTTTACTTAAGTCTAGGTCCCCTAAACAAAAAAATTGATTGCAGCTTTTATGAATACTTGCTCAAAGTTTGGATACAGGGTAATAAGACTCCTGCTGTGAAGCTTTATAGGTGAGAAGTCTTTGCCATTTCATCTATATTTATAAGGTTGCATTTTAATCACCCTAACTAACTAAATACCTTCGGGTTTTCATTTTTATTTATTTTTAACATCATCTTGATTCAAAAGCTAAGAAAATCATATTTGCTTCGAAAAATAAGATCTCTCATGGAGCCAAACTCATTAATAGTTATAGTAGGCTTAGTAGCGGAAAGAAACTGTCATTTTTACTTGGATTCAAAGGTAAATAATTTTCTTTTATATTTGACATGATTTTTATTTAATATGGTATGCAACTTATATTGTCTTTCTGTTTATATTAAGCTGAATATCCAGTTTAATATCATCAGCATTCTTTCCCTTGAATTTCATCTTGATGTTAATAATTCTTGTGGAATCTTGGAAGCAGAGAAATGTGGGAGAAATCAATGAAAGGTCTATTAAGCTTGATTAGGAGAACAACACCATCATCTTTTACATATATCTGTGAGAAGAATGGGGATTCTCTGTCAGATAAGGTAAATTTACGTGTTACGTGTACAGTACCAGTAATATCACATTAGTGATTTATTATTTGATGTTTAAATTTTTTTTTCTCCCTTTTATCTAATTTATGTGCAGATGGATGAATTAGCCTGCTTTGCTCCAGGAATGTTGGCTTTAGGATCATCTGGTTATGGTCCTGATGGCTCGCAGAAATTCTTATCACTTGCAGAAGAGGTATTCTTAATTCCTCAAAACTCTTGAATCATTTGTGATTGATCAAGGCCTTTTTCCCCCTCAAAATTTAACATACATTTTGGCATGTTTATCATTTTTGGGAGAACTTAGTCAGGGAAATTGTGGAAGAAGAAAATCAATTGCGATATGCCCTCAAATTGGAATTAAAGGCAGTCAAAAGCAAGTTGTTAACAAATGAGCTTTGTCAAGTTCACATGAACAATCTCTAACACCCATAGCGAATAGGCATGCCCAATAAGACTCAAACCACATGCAGACTGTGTAGGCTTTGAGATCATGTAGAAAACCATTAATCCCATGAGCTTAAGCTATTAAGAAATTGACCTACAATGTGTGTCAAGCTCACATCCAAAGGCAGAAAATCTTAATAGTATTTTTTTGTATGCGTATGTGCATGCATGTGGTTTGTTTGGTTTTTGGTCCCTCAAATTTATGTATATGTGTTATTGTATTGCATTTCTGGTCTCTAAAATATGGGTTTTTGTTTGATTTGCTCACTCAAATTTAAAAGCTTGAATTCACTAACGTAAATTTGTGAAGGGAACAATATTGGTCCTCCATTTATTTTCAGTCCATCTTGTTACTTGGTGGCTAATGGCATGCTGAGTCAGCATTATTTTATCTCACGTGCTAATTCATTTAGTTGTGGCTGTCCAAAGCATCCTGGGACGCAACCAAATTGACATCTCATTCCTTTCTATTTTTTCTTCTCGTCGCTCTTCATCTCTCTATCTTCTCTAGCAGCCATTATGGCCACAATCAAACACCCTAAAATTCAAATTAATCAAACTTCTTTTAAACTCTCTTTTACTCCTCTCTCTCTCTCTCTCTCTTTCTCTCTCTCTCTCTCTCTCTCTGTGTATTTTTTAAGCATCAGAAATCTGAGTCATCAAAATTGAGTCAATCTCTTTAAGAAACCAGGAAAGCCAAAATGCAAACCCATCTCTCTTTCGTTCCCTAAATAAACATGATGGTGAAAGAGTTGGGCTTGGCAGATGATGTGGTTTAAGCGGCACATTTGATGGCCTTGAGGGTAGGGTACGAATGGGTTGGAAATTCTGTTGGCGGTTTGAGAGTGATGAGGGTTTTGGCTATGGCTGCTGGTAGTGGGTTTGTGCCAAAGGTGTGGGTCTTGGGGTTTTGATTCTAAAGAAAGCACGATTTTGGCTTTATGGTAATGGCTGGTTAGGGAAGGTGGTGGCAGTGACGGTGAGCGACCCTTGGGGTTTGTGTGTGGTGGTTTGGAGCTGCTGATGATGGGTTCAATTGCAATTGGGCGATTTTAGACTGGTGGCTGAATGGGTGATTGGGTTTGATTGGCGTGTTTATTTTTTTTTTAATTTATTATTATTATTATTATTTTTTTTTTTTTGTAGTTTGCAATGTATGTGTGTGCAGTTTTTGTGTTTAATGTGTGGTGTGTGTGATTGTTGCAGTCGGTTGACTGAGGGTGAGGTTGGTTGGGTTTGGCGGAGCTGGTTATGTGCTGTGGGGGATATTTTTGGTGAGTGGGAAGAAAAAGAGGGAAAAAAAAAAAAAAAAAAAATGAAGTCTAAGCTCATATGGCATGAAAAGGAAATCTGGAGGTCTTGGCTTAAATGACGTAGACTGGGATTTGGAGCTTTTGGTTATAGGTTTGCTGGGTTTTTGATTGGGTGTTGCCATGGGATTATGGGAATGTTAGGTTCATGGGTCAGCTTTGGATTGTGGAAATTGAGAGGGAGATCAGTGATAGTGGAGGTCAGTGGTAAGGGGATGAAACTAGGGGGGTTTATTTGTTTTCGTTGGGTTCATCCATAGCGTGAATCGGAGGAAGACGAAGTGGTGTCCTGTGCTGAGTTTTGTAATTTTTGATAGCAAAAGTTCTTTGATGGAGGGAAATCATGCCAATCTGGTAGCTTGGTGGTGGCTTCCAATAAGTGCTGGTTTTTTCCCGGTTTTGAGAATGTGTATGACTGGACCAGTATGGATGCTGGTTGATGGTTGAACTGGCTGGCCCAGTCCAGTTTTTAAAACAGTCCTTATAAGCGGTTCTCTGCCATTAAAACCATATTGTCTATTAGGCATTTTACTCCAAATTCAAATTTACAAGAAGATATTGAACAGCTGACTATACATTCATGGAAATTTCATCTACAATATAAATATCTTCCATATCATGATCTGGTTTTATGATATTGCTATATATCTCAGATATTTTGCACTTCTCAGTTGTGGAAATGTTGTAAAAGTCCTACTGTCTTTTCATTCTTTTGATCAGTGATCAAGAAATCTTCTATGACTTTTGCATATTTCCACTTCAACTCATGCTTTTAGTTTTGTACTTTATTTATTTGTTGAGGGCATATTCAATCATTTGTTTCTCTGCTTTGAGCCTTTGGTCAAGAAGCGTCAGCATGGCTTTTAATCTAATACTTGTTTGGAGATTCCAAGAATCTAGAGCACTCATGTGCTTTGATAAAGGGGCAAGAGATCAAGATGAGATACAATATAGTATTTTTAATTTCTTGTCCTTTTTTTTTGGGGGGGGGGGGGGATGGTTGGTATTTCCTTGCACCATTGATCCCATTCATTCCACTATGTCATGCCTTGTACAGCTATCACTCTTTTGACAGTTGACTAGATTTTGTTATTTCTTCATTTGCAGCTTGCTTGGACCTGCTACAACTTCTATCAGTCAACACCAACAAAATTGGCTGGGGAGAATTATTTCTTTCATTCTGGGCAGGTGAGTTATCCCTATTCTTGTGATATACAATGTTTTTGTCTGTGTGTGTGTGTCTGTGTGTGTCTTACACTACATCGATAAATACCTGTTTCAGGACATGACTGTGGGCACATCATGGAACATTTTGAGACCCGAGACAGTTGAGTCACTCTTTTACCTCTGGCGTTTAACTGGCAACAAGACATACCAAGAGTGGGGTTGGAATATATTTCAAGCATTTGAAAAGAATTCCCGCATAGAGTCTGGATATGTTGGATTGAAAGATGTAAGCACTCCTCAAATTCACAGCTCAACATTTGCATTTGTGCTCAAGTTTTCTTATTCATTCATTTCAGATTATTTTTTGATGAAAGCTTAGAAGTATTATCTTGGTCAATCTTTTGTTAAAGGGTCTAAGTTTACTATGGAATATTTTTTTTCTGACCAATGAATAAAGGGTCTTTGTTCAGTTCTTTCTAATATTGTCTCATAGATTCTTTGATATATTAAAAACTATGGTGTTATCCTCAGGACGTATGTTCCTTGATTGTGTTCTTGCTTACCAGCCCCCTTGAAAGAGCTTAAAACATTTGCACATAGAAGCACTGCTAGCAGTCTGTCACTTGTTTAAAAAAGAAAAAGAAAAAGAAAAATGCAGTTCATGGTGGCAAATTACCAGTGACATAAACTTGGTGGAATCATTTGATCATTGTGTCAGCGCATGGTTGATAGTGAGCTGGAGAACTTGGAACTGTTTAATTTAATCTTATGTTCCTTTTAGTTGGTTTCTGTTCCTGAATTTTAATGGACTCACATAGATTACTCACAATATAGTGGACCATATCAATGTACCACTCTTACATTGTGGTTGAGTTTAAGAAAGTACTAGGTTATTACTGTTTTCTGGACCTAATGGACTTGAGACTTCTTGAGTTGACAGAAGTATAATTAAAAAAAAAAAAAAAAACTAAATACTGTTACCTCCAAAAAGAAAAAGAGCGCATGTCATTTTCTCATGGGATATTTGATGAGTATGTGATTTTGATCACTTTGCATAATGTAGTTTTAAGACCTTGGTTTGTGATGCCTTTCTTTTCCCTTTTTCCTAATTGATGTTTTAATGACAATTTAGGCTGCCAGTTAATTTTTAGTTGATGCTTTGTTGATTTCTTCAAACTAAATCTTACCAAAAAGTAAAGTTTACTGCTACTGCTAGAAAATTTGAAGTGTTCTGTAAGAAGTGTACATAATTTTCTATAAATGCTTTGACGAGTATGTTATGATAACTATGTGGCTGCTCATTTAATATTGGCTGGTGTTCTTCTCAGGTTAATACTGGTGTCAAGGACAATATGATGCAAAGCTTCTTTCTTGCAGAAACTCTCAAATATCTGTACCTCCTTTTCTCACCCCCTTCAGTCATCTCATTAGATGAATGGGTTTTCAACACTGAAGCTCACCCTCTGAAAATTGTGGCTCGGAATGATGGGGGAAGTGTTGGTGTTGTGGCCCGGAATTATGGGGGAAGTGTTGGAAAATCAGACAGGAAAAATATACCAATGACTAGATTTCGTGGCAGGAAAGAAGGTCGATCAGGCTAATTAATAGGAATCATTAATAGTTTATTATTTTCGGTTGAACCCTTTCCGTAATTCAGGCTCAAGGAGGTGAAAGAGCCAAAGGGTTCAATGCACTTGAAATTCGATGTCAGCTTTTCCTATTAGGGTATAATGCAGCTCAACGAATTTCACGTGTAGGTTGAACTTGTACTCTACAGTAAGATATGCGGGTGTCCTTATTTTACAATGATGGATTTGTAACATAGGAAATAGGTCATTCTCTACAGTTACAGTACTATTATCTGTTGTAGGAAACGGGGTTTTTGCCCTAAAAGCCTTTTTGACGGATAGCCATTTGTAATTTTAAGATATTTGGTCTTTTTTTACCCTTTAAATTTGGGAATCATTGTTGAATTTTAAGTTGCTGAGTGTTACTTACTCCGAGTTCAATAGCATTTTGTTAATATCTGAGCATATCCTAGTGGGCAAAAATAGCAGTGTCGTATTAGGGGATAAGGTAGCTTTAGCGTTCTCTTATTTCCCTAAAACCCATAGAAATCGATACTATACAATTAAATTGATCCTGTGACTATTGGAACAACGAGTTCTTTAAACTCAAAAGCAAATTGAAGTAGACTCAAAATCCAAACAAAGAATCCATGGCTTTGATACTTGTTTGTTGAAATAGCCGAAGTTATGATACCAATTTGTTGTATGGCTAATTATGGTAGGATTATACGAAATAGAAAGAAAAGAAAAGAAAAGAAAAAAAAAACAAATATGGGTGGTTTAGTCATAGGCCTACGTTCTTGGACGGAATTGAGGAGAGATTTCTCACTAATAATATAAGATTATGAAGGTGATACAAGGGATTTTTCCCACAAAAGCGTATGGCAGTGAGAGAACTTGGATTTCTCTTAAGAAAAGTGTAATGTGTTGAACTCTCCTGATCACGATAAAGTATCATGCATAATTGTTGCATGTAACATTCCTCTTATATGGAGATGATGTGAGAGGGATGCTGCAGCAAAGGTTACACAAAATGATAATCCTTGCTAGGTTGTGGCATTGAGTGAAGACCCCAAATCAATATATATATAAAAGCAGAGAACTCATGCGTCAAAGCATGAAATGCTGCCATGTGGCGCACTATTTGAAAAGAGAATTAAAATCCTCTTAAGCCACAATATAAGAACCAAAAAAAAAAAAAAAAAATTAGAGACTTTTTGTTTCTTTAGTTCAATGTTTCAAGACTTTTCCTATTAAAAAATAAAGATTCTTTGTATGACTCTTAGATTTCTTTGGTTCAATGTTTCAAGATAAATCTCTTGCACTTCTACTCCTTTATATATAACTCACAACCCTTTATGCATCTCATCTCAAATACATTCTGACCAAGAATGATGTCATTTATCTTGTGGGGTTCACCTCTACGCGAGGAGGCAATATCTTGTGCAATGGTTGTATGCAATCAATGTCTCATAATATGTGGAGTCTTGTAGGTGTGTTCCCACCAATTGTGAGACAATGGCTGCATGCAATCAATACTTAAGATAATAAACTCAATGTGAGAGAAATGTTACATGCAATGGTTACATAAAATAGTAAGTGCCGTGCAATTGCGTGAAAGACCCCCAAGAATATATAATATCTCAAAGGTGATAGCCAAGTCTGATGGCACTGAGATTGTTTAATGTTGCCGCCTAACACCAATAAGCAGAAATAGAAATCAAATACAAAGTCGGAAAGGAGTGAGACTGTGAGAGTGCCCAACTTTCCAGGGGTGTGATTCCATGTGACACAATTAATGTGCAACACTAGAACTTTATTCAAGCCATATCTCAACATTTTAAAAAGAAAAAAAATAAAATAAAATGCATCTTTACCTTCTGAAAATAATGTAAACGATTATATATAACTAGTAAATTACCCGTGCGATACACGGATAATATTGTAATATTTTGTATAAGATAGTTTTGAAGAATGTTGTATAAATACTATAATATAATTGTTATAGAACTTTATTTGTAATGAGATCATTATAAAAAACAACAGTTATAAATTTTACATACATATCCAATATAAATATTCAATTACAATGATGAGAAATAAAATATATATATAAAAACTTTGGAGCAATATTATAGAATAAAAGTTGATATAGAATGTGTCTTTCTTTTTCTTCTTAATTCTAAAAACAAATACACATACTAAACACCCACGGTCAATTACATCATTTACAAAAACCACAAATCCACACTGTCCAACCTTACATCAAAATAGTAATTGTCGTATGTTGTCACTCAATATAAAATGAAAGCCCCCGTTTCCTTGGTTGTAAGCAACTCATACGGATTATGATTAAATGAAACAACAATGTTAGAGCTAGGTATATGTTATTAAAAGATTGAAGGTAAATGACATCATTTTTGATCTGTGTATATTTGACATGGAATGGCTTAAAGGGCTATGGCTAGGTATATATAAAAGGGTAGAAGTGCAAGAGGTAAAAATTGTGAATTAAAATGCAAAGAAGTTTGTGTGTATGTGTGAGGGAAAAAAAAGTCTTAAAACATTGAATCAAATGATACAAAGAATATTTATTTTTTAATTAGAAAAGTCTTGAAACATTGAACCAAAAAGTCAATAATTAATTTATTCTTATCTTGAGAATATTTCAATTCTCTTTGCATAGAATGCGTCATTTGGTAGAACCTTATTACTATTAGTCCTTACTTATTTTATTTTGTTTTTTTTTTTAAATACTAAAACAATGGGTATGCTATAAGACACGAAGAATAGAGAAATGTGTGGTGTAAGTTTAGGCAATTAATAAGATATTAATGAGAAAATAATAACAAAGTTAATGTGAACTTTTGGGTAACAGTAAAAAAAATTAATGAAAGAGGTAAAGAAAAGGCTAAATGCAAAAATAGACCGCCACTTGGCAGAACCTCATGCACTCTAGCATGAGGTCTCTGCTTTTATACATATATATATATATATACACACACACACACACACACACACACACACTAGTCGCTAACTCGTGCGATGCACATGAAAGTTCCAAAAATAAAATATTTATGAAACATTCTAAATAGTTTCGTTTTTTTAATAAAAAAAATTCAAAAGAGATAGAACTCTAACACTTACGTTTACTTATTACACAATCTAAAAACTATCCTATAGGATATATGTCCTACCTATTTCACAAAAAGCATGAATTTGTTCTAACACATCTGAAATCTCCTTCAAGCATGGGTCCTACAACCTAATTGATGCTAGCAACTATGAGTTGGCAAACTCCGCAATCAAATCCCTGATCCACAGTTCGTGACAGGAGTGTAACACTCAATAGAGCATGGCAGCCATCCACAATGGGTTTCCTTGGCAATGAATTAATAATGGATTATAATAGGAGAACCATGACTATCTCTAAAAATAATGCCCAAACCTACATAATAGATGGCTTTGAAAAAAGGCCAGTGCCATGTCTAGTTTTGAGATGAAGAGAAACAGGAGCTGCAATTGTTGGACTCACTTAATATTTTAGCTTATGTTTTTTAGCACGGTAAAGTTTAAAGATATTTTGGGCTGGTAAACAATTAAAGTTATTTTGGTAATAAGTGGGATAAGAATAAGTTGTCATTGGGAAAAAATGAGTATTAGTATTGTATTTATCCTTATTTGTGAGTATTTAATATTTATCCTTGTCAATTCCTTTTGAATGGTTCAACAATCTTCTCTTGCTCAAGGCCACATTTCGTCTTTCCTTGATTGGCTCTTCATTCAACTCCTTAAAGAGAAATTCTAATTTCATACATTGGAAATTTCAAGTAGAAAAATAGCAAGCATGTGTTTGGAAGTCTATATTCAATATCTAAAAAGGCTAGTGTTCATTGATCTTTAAAATAGAATTACAAAAACCTTTTACGAAAACATATTAGTCCAACAACAAATGACAATGCACAGTTCGATGCAATGTGCATTCCTTGTATGGCCAAAATAAAATAAACAAAGAGCTACTCAAAAACATAGCAAGATTGCAATAGCATATTTGCTACACTTTTTTTTTTTTTTGCACAAAGCCATAATTGAGACATGTTTTTTTGTTTGGATAAAATTGCCCACCTATAATTTAAATACATACAATATCATAAGCCCTTTGTTTGTTCTTTGTTTAGTACTTTAATTATTAAAAGAAGTACACAATTTTTCATTGGGATAAGTTAAAAATTAAATCTGTAGAATTCGGGACCTTATCTCCTACAATTAGTGAATATATGCAATACCTACAATGTTCCAATTACAAAGAGTGAAATAAATTTTTTTTAAAAAAAATACACACACAAGCTCTGATTGACAACTAACTTGTCAAACCCTAAAAACATTTGTGGGGACAGGGGCCCAAGATTGTGTATCTGATCGTGAAAAAGTCAAGACCCCAAGACCATGTATTGGGCCTTGTAGGGTTAAAGGCCTAAACCCGTGCACTGGACCTCCAGCCCTGTTTGAGGACGAGATCAAGTTCGAGGAGAAGCAAATGAATGCGTAGAATCCCAGATCATAACCCATTACGTTTGGGACAGATAAGGATGGTCTGAGGAGTGGTCCTAATACTGAAGGGAGTATCTGCCCAAAATATCTAAGGAAAGGCTGTTACCACCGTATTAAATGTGCTGCAGTTACTCCTCTGACCGCATTTATGTGGAGAAGACCCCTGAACAATGTAATCTTGGCCACCGCAACTCACAAAAAGCCAAAGAAGATACATGATGGGATAGGTACTCAAGTGGAGACTTAAACAATTGACAAGTGTAGGGTGAGGTTGATCTAAAAATAACTATATAATGTAAAGGAATCCTTCTTAAAGGAGGGCAGCAAGAATTGAGCTGGTATCAAAAACTAAGAACAGTGAATACTAAAATTAACCTCCTCGGACTATTGCCGAGGACAGTTTATTGCACTTAGATCTTTTTTTTTTTTGTTTTGCTTTTCTTGTACTCTTAGCACACCATGTTGATTGCCTAATCCAATCTAGCCCAATTTTTCTTTTCCCACTTTCTACAAATTCATTGTTGTTGGGCCTTTTGGGCTAGTCCATGCACTTTTGGGCAAGGCCGCCCCAAACCGTGTCCTTACAACATTCATGACTCATTTCCTAAAAACATTCATGCATTTATCGTCAACAACCAAAAAACTCCAACTCTCAACAATCATGACCAACCATAGCCTACCAAATTAATTTGGAAAAAAGAAACCATTTTTCCATATACTTTTTTCATGAGAAACAAAGAAAAGAAAACTTGTGATCTCTCTCCATAACTTGCTCTCCGATTTGTTATACTAATGACATATATTCAAGCAAAGACAATGTCTTGAGGGATCAAATAGGATCCGTGACACCAAGTGTGTAGAGATTGTTTATAGCATTGTTATTTACATACATGGTTTTAAAATCCGGACCGTTCAAAGAACCGTAAAAGAGAGAGGTTTAAGGTTTTAAAGTCGGATGGAAGTCGAACCATGATGACGTCATAATTAATTTAATAATTATTTTAAAAAATAAATAAATAGATTAAATTAGTAAAAATATAAAAAGTGACTAAAATAATTCAAATAAATATAAATATAAATATCTATATTTCAAAGGTTTTTTTTTTATATCATAAATTTCATAAAACAAATAAGTAATATTAAATCAAAAGCAAACATAAATAAATATTGAGTATCTCAATCAATGGATATATATACACACACATATATATATATATATATATATATATATGAAATTAATATACCTAAACTTTTTGTTAGAGTTTAATATTCTACTACTTTTTATGCAAGTCTTTATTTAAATTATTTTAAATCATGTCTAGCTCATTTGATTACTCAATGTTTTTTTTTATTATGCCCAAACCCATTGATCACTTATGAAATTAAAAAAAAAAAAAATACAAAGAGGGGCCAGACATTGGTTTATCCGCCCATTAATAAACTGATTAAGTAAAAACACAAGCCCAAGGCAATTTACGAAAGATATAAGTGGTTGACGGCTTGCAAGCATTTGACACACTATAAAGTGGTTGACAGCTATGCTTGCCTAAGCATTTAGTGGGTCAAGCACAACCAGAACATCTTTTGCAACAGCCAAAACCTTCACCGTGACAGTGAAGCAAAGAAGACCTGTAGAAATGGAGGAAATGCAGCGAGAGCGAAAGAGACAGAGACAATCTCATGGTTTGACAACATCTCATGGTGGTTGAAGCCTCAACAATGGCTGTAAGTACCTATAATATATATATATATATATATAAATATATATATATATATATATATATGTATATATATATATTTCTAATCTGAACTTGTGAGAACCGAATTACAAATTGTTCAAGCACTTCTTTAACGTTGACAATGTTTTGGTTTGGAGGTTGAAGGGCTTTGATTCTAAAAGCTTTTGGTTTTATTTTTTTTGTTTGGTCTGTTTGTTTGCTGAGAACCCCATGACAAAAATCCTTGGCTTTTAAATATGATAATTTTGTGGGGGCTTATTTGTGGGAAGGATTGGATTATACATTGGTATAAGTTAGGCTGATAGGCTCTTTATCTATGGAGGAAGAGAGATTGCAGATATATATAGAAAAATAAAGCAGTGGGTGTTCTATTTCCAATTCCAATAGGCAACAATTGATTGTTTTGAAAAACCTCTTAATCAAGATTATGAAGAATCACCATTAATCAAGAGACAGATTTGAAGAAGGTCTGAATTAATGCTCAATTAGTTGAAAGAATAGCAAAATGTTAATTACAAAAGGAAGAGATAATGCGTACCTAGTGAGGATTCTTATTTTTTTTTACCAAAGTGGCAATTGAACAGGTATGAAGAAGTGATTTAGAGGAGATGAAGAGACCAAGGAGGGAAGAGAGAGAGTTTGGCGTTAGAAATTAAGGTGAAATTCTGAAGTTTTGAAAGCGTGAAAGACAAGAAGAGCAAAAGGAGGAGGGGAGATAATGAGACATAGAGGGGTTAGCATTAAAGACAACATTAACAGCATTAACGTAAGATTGGGCTTTATGGTGCATATAGGATTAAAAATCATTTCTTTTTAATACTCCCTCCGTCCCATTCTGTTTGTCCTGTTTGAAAAGTCAAATTTTTTAAGAGAACATCATTTATTATCTTGTCTGTCTTTTAAAAATGTATAAGTTTACAAAGCTATTCTTAAATAAATTTATCAACTATTTTTTAAAGGAGTTATTCTTAATGAGGCACCTAAAAAGGTGCTCCAATTAGATTGATTTTTTTTTAAAATATTAGTTAATTTTGTTTTCAAATAGTTTTGAAAATAAAGTAGATATATAATAGGAACATTAGTAAATTAATTAATTTTATTTTTAGAAACAAAACAATATTTTGGGACATCCCAAAATGAAATAGAGGACAAACAAACTAGGACAAAGAGAGTAATATTTTAAAATTATGGGAAAACTTTAGAAAAAATGAAGGGTAATGACATGACTATTGATGTGGCTCAACAAGAGTATAACAACATTAAATATTACGTCTCAGCTTCTAGTAATATATAGATTGATTTCTATTGCAATATCGATTTCCTTTTGGGAAACATTATCATCTCCTCTAGCCCATTTTCTGTGGTTAGCTTACTAGTTTGAGGTAAATAAACAAGGTTACATTTGGGTATCATTGTTGAATTTTAACTTGCTGATTGTTATTTACTCTCTGAGTTTGATAGCATTTTTGTTAGTCTCTGAGCATTTTGCTATAGTTCTCTCTTATTTCCCAAAAAGGGTCCTCTCACAAAAGCACATGGGACTAGGAAAAACTTGAATTTCTCTAAAGAAATGTCATGTCTTGAACTTTCTCGATCATGAGATAATATCATGTATAAATGGAGGTGGTGTGAGAGAGAGATGTTGCTACAATGGTTACACAAAATAATAAATTGTTGCTAGTTTTATGGTTACACAAAGTGAATATGTCAAGAACGCATGCTAGGTATCGACCTTGAACCATTGTCACAGTAACATTGTTAACAGAGAATATACTTTTTCTGCGTTGAGAAGACTCTGTATCTAAGGCAATCAACCTTTCAGTGAATGCTAGTTTCTTTGGACGCGGCATATCAGCAATCTCTCTTTTAAGCATAGAAACAACAACTGATACAGTTGGCCTATCTTTAGCAAATTCTTGAACACACAATAGCCCAACCTGTATGCATCTCAAAATCTCCATTTCAAAAAAGGGTTCAGATATCATCGGGTCTATTAATGCTACAGTGTTGTCTGAATTCCACAATTTCCATGCCTAGAGGAATGAAAACATGATTGAAATTGTTAGCACCAATACCAAAACTTCAAAGAACAAAAAGCTATGGAAGCTTTCAAAAAATGAGGCACTGAGATGACTTACAAGTCCTAAAAGCCAGTGTTTCTTCTTCCACTAACTATCTCTAGTAGTATCACTCAAAAACTGAAGACATCTGATTTCTCTAAAAATCGCCCTTTTATTGCATATTCCGGGGATATATAGCCACTAAATTTCAACAATAAAACACATCCAAATCTTGTCATCTCAAATATTTGTATTACTAACAAATTGAATTAGGCAAACCAATGGTACTTACTAAGTTCCAACAACCCTTCTAGTATTTGCTTGGTCTTCATTACCTCGAAAAATCCTAGCTGAACCAAAATATGATATTTTTGGATTTATCTCCTTATCCAACAAGATGTTACTTGCCTTTAGATCTCTATGAATAATTCTTAATCTTGAATCCCTATGAAGGTAGAGCAAACCTCGACCAATTCCTTCAATAATGTTAAAGCGCTTTCTCCAATCTAGCAGTTCATATATGCATGAATCTAATGAATTTTATCAAAAGAAAGTGAGGATTAATCTTACAAGGTAAATGACCATGAAGTCTACAAAAGAAGTTCATATGGTGAAAGTAATTAGAAAGCTATGTTTCAAGTGAAATACCACAACAAAGTCATAGCATACTGACAAAATTCCTATGAACAAAGAAAATATGTAAAATTCTTTTGTTTTAAGAAAGAATATCAAAATTAACTAACCAAAGAGAAATGCATCCAGACTTTTGTTTGGCATGTATTCGTAGATCAACATCCTCTCTTCTCCTTCAACACAACAGCCAAAGAGCCTAACAAGATTCTGATGTTGGAGTTTAGAAATTACCACTGCGTCATTCATAAATTCTTTGAACCCTTGTGCAGAGGTTCTAGAAAGTCTTTTTACTGCAATTTCTTGTCCATTTGACAGTTTTCCCTATAAAAAAAAACTCAAATTATTAACTATGTATTCATAGTATTTGATAATAAAACTTTAGAAGAGCAACCATTACCTTGTATACGGAACCAAATCCACCTTGACCAAGCTTGTTAGATAGATGGAAGTTGTTTGTTGCACTCGCCAGCTTCCCAAAATTGAATAGTGGTAGTTCCTGGACTTTAACTTGGTTCAGGTTGTCACTAGGAAAAATTTTATGTGCTTCCCCTCTGTTGAACAATAAGATCTCCTTTTCTTTCTTTTTCATTGCTGATTTCCACTACAGTTGTGAGTAATCTCCAACATATAGCAAAATTTCCAAGTCCATTGTGTTATTTAGTCAGAGTGTTACCTTTATGTTTAGCTATCCACCTCCACAATAAGTAAGTGCAAATTGAAATCGAAACCGTTCCTATGATCACAGTGATTGTGACAATTTTTTTCATGTCTAGCTTTGTAACTGTAAATCGGAAAAAACTTATTACACTAATTCAAACAAAAATAGTTAACTAAATACTTTTTCTTTTCCTCTCTTTTTTGGTCCAATAGATTGTTTTTTACAAGGATTTCATTAGCTTGGGGAGCTGAGGTGTTATGGGGGTTGGGTTGAAGTGGAAAGACAAAAAACCTCACCAAGATCTGAATAGGCAACATGAATGTAAAGATCAACTCCGGCGCTAGAGAATTGCTGTGCGTCAATTAAGCTTCCAGTCCATGACATACAACCAATGCCAGTATCATATGCATAAGCTATACAAGAACAATGATCTAAACATTGCTGTCTGCAATCAGCTTCCAGAGCTTGTGACCAATCTGCAAAGTCTGGCACTTTCATCATATTCAGTTTCAAAAATCCATCCATTTCGCTGCCTTCACTGCTAGTGTTCACCCTTTCACACTGCAATTGTGTCCTCCTAACGCATCCACTTGTCCAATTTCCTCTATTCCATTCTTTTGTGTTCTTTGGTTCAAACCCCTGTAAATAGCTGCAAATTGGTGTATTCTGAGAATTACAACTTCCAAATGCCCCACAATTACCATAAAAATCACACTTAGACTGCAAACCTAACGAGATCTCCCAATCCTCCTTCTCATAATCCCAAGATCTTTGCTCTATATTTCCATGCGTTTTGAGTGCAAAATGTAACAAAGAGTCATTCACATAAGAAAAACTCAAGGAAAATGTTCCTTCATGATCATTAATAAGACTAAATCCGTCCAGAAATTCATTATCCATAGTTGGTATTCCAATGAAGACCCGATTGTTCCATGGACCACTGCGCTAATACGGGTTACTGTATTTCCAAATGAATGCTTGAGGAAGATTAAGAGGTTAAATATTGACAGAGAAGCTTCCAATGGATGGATCAGAAGGGCTTTGCCATGATGTCAATTGCACTTTGTTACCTGTTCTGACGTTAGTACTAATTTTCATCTTGGGCAAGAGTGTATCACAAGGAAGTTGGAAACTCTCCCATATGATTGTCCCTGTAGTTTTTTCTTGCAGTACAAGGTTCCCCGAATCCAGAAGTTGGGCACTCGAATTGGCAACAGAATATGTAACATTTGATGACCAAAGAATCTCTTTTTTTCCATCTAGTACTACAAGATTGCCATCCTCAGATATAGTAAGAACCCCAGAAGAATCATTCAGTGGTGTCTCTCTGTTAGCTACCCATACCACAGTGAATACAGAAATGTTACTATACCATATTCCAATGTAGCGATTGGTAGAATTTACAAGCACTACAAAAAACGCGAGCTTTAGCTGCGTTTTTTTAAGCAGCGTTTACAGAAACGCAGCTATAGACAAGCTTTGAGTCGGGTTTGGCAAAAACGCAGCTACACCAGCTGCGTTTGCCAAACATAGCCCAAAGATCAGCCTTATAGCTGTGTTTTTCGGTGTTTGAGCTGCGTTTTTTGTGGGTTGGGCTTAGGCTGCGTGTTAAAAACGCGGCCAGTTCTAGGCCCATCTGATTTTTTTTTTTTTAAATATGTCTTAGAGCTGCGTTTTTTTTATAAATGCGGCTACAACTTATACCTAAGCCGCGTTCTATAAAACGCGGCTCCAGGTTTGGTATAAATAAATAAAAAATAACCCTAAACTACTGTGATCTCTAACCTGACTTCTCACCTTCTCTCTCACTCTCTCCCTTTGACTCCCAAACCCTCACCTTCAACCCACCCCTCTCTACCACCGATCCTCCTCACCATAGCTGAAGCTATCACTCTCTCTCACTCTGATCACCGCACCACCACTACGATGGTCTTCTCCAACCACGAACCAACTCTCTCAACCTCGAAATCTCCGCCCTTGAAAGCACTAAGGCTGAAGAATCCTAGTTTGAAAGCACTCCCATTGGAGACTGTTGCCAGGGTCTTTGATGGATTGAGAAGATGTGATGGTGTCTATAGCAACAACAAGGTTTAAACAAAAGCAACAAAGGACAAACAAGAATGCAGGACAGTGGAGCCTTGTTCTTCTATTGGTAGTTTTCTGTTAGGCTATCCAATCCAAGTACCCTTTACTTTCAAAAGTCTTACTTAATGCTAAGGGGGACAAATATAAAAACACCTTTCAAAAGTCTCACTTCTCAGAATTTAAGAAATCAAAGGGGTTTGTTACCTGCGGTAGAATAACAAGGTTTGTCTATCGTTGTTGCAAGTGTATAAGTCGCTATAACTGTAGAATATACTGCGGATCAGAAATAGAATTGGTCAGCTAGTCAACTGGCCATATGTCAAGAGCAAGACCAACTCAATATGATTTGAGGTTTAATAATGTGGTAACTTTTAGAGCAAGTCTACGGGTCTAAAACAATTCACAACTGTTGGAGTTGACTCATATTTGTTACTGACTTATTGGGCCACTAAGTTAGGGACCTTATTTGCATAGTGGAGTGGAGCGCAATAAAACGCATATCCCAAAGACTTGTAGAATTAACTCTTATGTGAGGAGGTAGTATCTTGTGTAATGGCTGTATGTAACTAATGTCTCACATGTGGGGTCTAAAAGTGTGTGGTTCCCATCTACTATTAGACATAGGTTGCATGCAACCAATGTATATATTAGATAATATTAAGCCTTGTTTGAGAAGAATGTTACACAAAAGAATACATCATAGCTAGGCCTAGCCATTGTGTGAAAGACCACAAATATACATCCGAAGGTGTTAGCCAAGTGTGACAGCACCAAGATTGTTGCAGCACAGAGAGTGGCGGAACAACCTGAAATAGAAATCAAATACAAAGAAGGATAGGAGTGACCAACATTCAGTGTGATTCCCAGTGACACATCTAGTGCGTAATACTTGGACCTTATTCATCAAGCCATTTCTCAACATTTTTAAAAGGAAAAAAAAAAAAAATCAAATGCATCCTTACTTTTTGAAAATAATGCAAAGGGTTTATATAATTTCTTATGCAAGCTATATTTCGTTTTGGGAAACATTCCTATCTCCTCTTGCCCAATTTTTTTGGTTAGCTTATTTGAGGTAAATAGACAACGTTTACTCCCTTCTTTTTCTACGAAAAATATACTCATTCAATATAAGGGATATGGGTATTTCTTGTCAAAAAATTATAATTTTTCTTTAATTGCCCTCATTTTAAAATAAAATAGAATTTTATAAATGGTTACAAAATTAATGTCCGTCTATTTGTATGAGGAAGCGAAAATGTTCTCTTTTTTATTTTTTACTAGTAAGTTACCCATGCGATACACCAATAATTTTGTAATATTTTATATAAGACAGTTTTAGATAGTATTGTACATATATTATAAAAAAAAGTAAACTAAATTAGAGTAAAGAAACATATACATTTTGAGATATTAAAAATTAATTTAGTAGTTTCACTACATATTTATAGCCTTTTCAAGGTAAGATTAATTTTTTTTTTTTTCAAATCATGAAACCAAAAATAAATACAAAAGAGTAACGGGACCATGAAAATCAATTAATTTGTGTTGTGTTCACATATTTAATGCTATGAAATAAAAGTATGTCCAACTCTCTCACTGTCTTCCACTCATTAATAGTGCGACATTAAAACATGCTGTGGGCAAGTGTGTATGCATGTGTCTTATAGATGATTTAAAATCATAATAGAATATGGCTTTACATTGCGTACCAAATATTCTCTCTACTTATATACCCAAAACAAAAACTATCCAACCAAATGACCCAAACCTAAATTATATTTAATCCCCTAATTTAAAAAGAAAAAAAAAATACTCATAAAGGTTTTGGCATCTTGATGGTGGTGGGAGGCCAATGTGACGGAGGCGGCAACCCCTCAAATTTCTCTCTCTTTTTCAAATGTTTTGTCAGTCTCAGGTCTTTTATTTTGGTAATGTGTAGTGAAACAATGCCTTTCATTTAACAATCCACAACATTTTTGTATCTCTTTATCTCTCTCCAAGGCCTTATCTGGTTAGTTATTGCTGTTAGTCCTTAATTATTATTTTTTTGCTTTTTTTTTTAAAAAAAATATTAAAATGGTGGGTATGCTAAAAAACATGAAAAAGAGATAAATGTGTGATGTAAGTTTAGGCAATTAATGAGAAATTAATGAGATAATAGTAAAAAAAGTTAATGTAAAATTTTGAGTAACAATAAAAAAAATTAATGAAAGAGGTAAAAAAAATGCTAAATACAAAATTAAAACGTCAAAATAAGCATACATTAATTGTGTTCATCATACGGACAAAATAAGCATAGATTTTTTTTTTTTTATCTTTTTTAAAAAAAAAAGGATGTTGCTATTGTGTTCATCCTGATAATTAAGAACATAAGCACAAATTAAATTTTCATTATTTTTGACAATTTTTCTTTGATTCCTTTATAATTTATATATTGTGTTGGTTTAAATGAATTTTTTCTCAAGCTTTCAAAGGATGGACATTGGATAAGATATTCAACTTTTATACGCCAAGCATTGATTGTAAGTCTTGTACATGGAACAAATCGAGATAAGAAATTAAGAATATGGTCCATTTTGGTTGGCCTTAGCTTGATTTTTCTAGACATCGCTTTTCTCTCTTGCCAAAAGTATGACTTATTTTAGGCGGAAGTTTCCTTGATTATTACTTATATACAAAATTCCGAGATCATTAAATTGGAATAGGTCCCTTATTGACCTGACCAATTGGAATGTAATGAAATTTCTTCCCATCCACACTAAATGTTGTGTACATTTTAATTTTTTTTGCATCTCATAATGATACGTTGTGGAAAGGTGTCATCCAAGTCCAACATGATTGAAAGAAAGGTGTGATGTAAGCTTAGGCAATTAATGAGAGGTTAATGAGATAATAGTAAAATAAGTTAATGTAAACTTTTGAGTAACAGTAAAAAAAACTTAATGAAAGAGGTGAAAAAAAAATGCTAAATGTAAAATTAAAGCGTCACTTGGCAAGACCTCATGCACTCGCATGAGATCTCTGCTTATATATATATATATATATATATATATATATATATATATATTGATGATTATTCCTTTATGACTCCTAATCACTAATCAGCATGAGTCTCAAAAAACTTTATTATAGGACTTTATCATACGTACAAAATAAACATTTTTTTTAAAAGGATATTGCTATTGTGTTCATCCTCATAAGAATTTAAGCACAGATTAAATTTTCATTATTTTTGACAATTTTTCTTTGATTGCTTTATAATTTATATATTGTGTTGGTTTAAATGAATATTTTCTCAAGTTTTCAAAGGATGGACTTTAGATAAGATATTCAACTTTTAGACGCCAAGTGTAATACCCCAAGTTTTTCTCTAAAACTATGTGTATATATTGTCAACAAGACATTTGTTATGTGTGGTCCATAATCTTCCCCATCTATCACCACACGTGAACACCCCCCCCCCCCCCTTTCTCTTTTCATTCTCATGGCTACTCTCTCCTTCCTATCTCTTATTCATTCTTTTCTTCCCCAGTGTTGACTGAACCTCAAGGCACCCATATCCTGCATCATTTCTTTCCTCTCTCTAGTCGAAATCTCCTTGTTAGGGAGGATTATGTCTCCATTGATTCTCCTAGTATATACACAACTCCATGAGACTTTGAAGTGCAAGAGACCCAAGGTAAAAATCTAAGTTTTCTCTCAATTTCTTCTATGAAATAATTTGGGTTTTGTTAGTTTATGATGTTTATGGTATATACTTGATGGGTTTGGTGAGTATTGGAATATTAGAGGCTTATGAGGATTTGGGCAGCAAGAGTTTTTATTAAATCCGAAAATTTCAAACTATTTGGGGGTGTTTGCTTTGATGGGGTGTTTTGGTTGTCTATTTTATTAATGGGTATTTGAGGTTTGTTTCCTAGAGTAGCTATATGGGTTTTGTTGTTGCATGAGTTGATTCCAAATTGTTTCCTTTGCATTTGAATGGCTTTGACATATGTGAATGTGGGCATGTGCTTGTTGTACGTCAAGTGTTTGGTAAATTGCCTATATGAGTTAGAGGATCGAATTTCTTGACTCGTGTTATGATGACTATTATATGAGGTTATTAGTTGCATTCATAGTTGTTATCATGTGCTAAAACATGTAGCTTTGAGGTTAATCAAGTTTGAAATTTTTTGGCATAGTATTAAGATTATAGTAATTTTATTTTGGAATTGTAAATCTGTCCTTAACAGATTTGAGTAAGCTACATTACATGATTTTTAATAAATTATAGAAAATCATTTTGAGCCTAATTTTTAGTGGTACATACTAGACATATAAAGGCTTCTCCCTATTTAAATCCAAGCTTTTTGGATAACGTTAAGTGGACCAAACGAATTTTATAGAAAGGGCTGTCCTGTTGGAAGTTATCTAGAAAGTGTGATTGGATTGTTGAGACTTTAAGGAATTTACTCCAAACTTTTATTGTGTGGTTTAGCTTGTAAGTTCATATGTGCTTTCTTTGACAAGTGTTTTTACTTTGGCTAACTTTATCATGGTTTGGTAGCGACATACTTTGTATCAAGTTAGTAAATGCACATTGTTTGCGGTAGGGAAATTAAAAGCTTTGGTTGTGTTATAGTCCTAAGAGTTTCTTGTATGCTTGTTTGTGAAAGCTCGAAAATGTGTTAAAAAAACAAGAGCTGTTTAGACCCCCAAATTAAAAAGATTACGGCTCGATTAATTTTACTCTAATTTATACTAAGTGCAGAATAGAGTAAATGTGAGTGGATAAAAAAATAAACTACTCTAACCCATAATCAATAAAACACAGCAGTAAATTGAAAGGTAAAAGAGTAGGAAAGAAGAATGTAAACACAAGATGACACTCCGATGTATTATAGAAGAGGAAACCGAAGTACTCGGCGTAAAACCTCTCCGCCGCCCTCCAAGTGGTAAATCGATCCACTAGAGAATAAGTTGGAGTACACGAATAACAAAAGACCCTCCAAGCCTAGTCTACCCCATGTACTCAAGCCCTCCAAGCTCTTGCTACCAACTGACTTTGCCAAGCCTTGTCTTCTCTAGCTCTCCGGATCACGCAATTCAGCTCGATTGCATCTGTTAAACATATGGCTTCTTCCAATGCTTCCCAGCAGCTCCAAAACTTTACTTTTGACTCAAGATGGATGTGGTAAGTGTCTAGGCTATGAACCTCTCAAGGATTTGGAAATGGAGAGGTAAGAGTTGAGGAAAACCACAAAGGATTGTGTAGAGAATTGTGGGTATAACAATCTCTCACTCTCAAGGGTTTGTGGCTAGGGTTTTCTCTCAGAAGCTCTCTATTACATTTGTGGGTAATGGAGGTGTATATAGTGTTGGTAGAGAAAGGATGTATCAAATAGGACAAAATAGCAGAACATAATTTTTGCGAGTATCTCACGGGAAAGCCTTACTCGTGAGATAGTTGTGAAACACAGCTGTTTCCATCTTGTCCTGACTCTTTGTATTCCAGTCATGTGCAAGGCACATGCATCACTTCGCGGGAAGGATACCCGCGAGCTACTCGCGAAAACTTCTTTGTCTTCAATATGCCTTGAGTCTTCACACTCTCTCACACACACAACCCTTACAATAAAATCCCACATTAAATACAAGGTATAAAAGATTGAACATAATTACAATCAAATTTGGCACGGAATTAAAGCTAACATAAAATAGTTGTAAATTACAACTTTACAATCTCCCCCTTTGGCTATTCCGTGACAAAACCCCTAAAACAGACTCTAGACTTAGATGTGAGTTTGGAAACAATGGAAAAACTCACTCACACCTAATCTAGAAGCTGTGAAGCACTTGGATGTATATACCTGTGACCTGAAACACTTGCACACAAACAAAACTTTCATTAAGCTTATGACAAGTTGAATACATGGTATGTATATAAGCAAGTAAAAATGCGATCAAGTTCATAAACACTATATAACATGTATGCATATCTTGATTAAAATGGAACAGTCATTAAAGAATGACAACAATGAACATTTAGCTAGTAAATGCTCATCTGGACAAGCAATGCAATAAAGACCAATCACAATGATCAATTGCATGTCCAACACACAACCAATGCAAAATACACGAAGTATTTGCATCTAGGATACAAGATCCTACTAGGGTACAAGTGTGAGATTCTTAAGATAGTTTTGCAACATCTAAAAGTACAAAAAATGCTACAAAGCAGTAAGATAAACAAAGTATTGAATATTAAACAAAGTACTTAAAGCTTTAAAAGAAAGCAATGTAAATAACCACAAGTTAAAAATATAAAGTTGTAAACTAGACTAGACTAGCCAAATGTATATGACCAAAAGTGGTGTGTGTCAGCTTTTCCTTTTTCCTTTTGAGCTCACAAAACTCCCCTTTTCACTATGCACACTTCCCTTCTTGTGATGCTCTCCTCCTTGCTATAAGCTATCGTCTAATCTATACAAAGAGTTTGCTTTCCCCCTTTTTGGAACGAATAGCTAAAGGCCCTCTTCTAGCTTTTGTTGAATTTCATCTAACTGTGTCTCAATAGTAGTAAGACGCATTTGAACCTGATTGTTGGTGGAGTAGATGACATTTGCAAGACTTGAAACACACTCATGCAGACCTTAAACTAAAATAGTGAACTGGTCGGCATGAGAGCTAGATTGACCTGGCTGAGTGCTAGTAGTCTGCTGCTCAGGAATATGAGGACATGCGGTCTCGGTATGTCAAGGGGTATTGTGAGTAGCTGAGCCATGACCGGAGGGAATGGCATGTGGGAAAGATTTATATTTTGATGTTTTGGACAGATTTTTCTCTTCCCGCTCAACAGACGAGTGACTTTTGTTCTTTTGAAGAGACACCATGGATATTAGGCCCTGACGAACTAAGATCTTTCCATCTCTTAGTGGATGAACACCTTCATGGACCATGATTTTCATGAGAAGACTACAGAAAGGAAGACACATTCGTGCTGTTGTTTGTGCTACCGTTTTCCCTATAGTCTGGAAGATATGAGCACAAAAATCAATTGGAGCTCCTGTGATGAGATCATACAAGAACTGTGCTCTTCCAAGATTGATGAATCCTGTGTTGGACAGTGGATATAGGTTGAAGAACATGATTAGCGTGAGAGTTTTTAGTTTAGGTTTGAACTTCGCTGTTCCAATGGAGGTTCCTTTGGTTGAAACCTTATGTTCAGCTCCAAGAATTTGAAGAATATCTGTCACCGGAGGAAGTCTGTCATCATATGGAGAAGTGTCCACATTTTTCGGTCGAATTATTTGAAAGACCTTTGCAAGGTAATCTGGAGTGATGATAAATTCCTTTCCTCGTACCTAACACTTCAGTTCAACTCCATTGAATCTAGCATTTGAGTAGAACTCCTTAACTAATTCATCAATTGGATCCACAAAGTTTTCGAATAGATCAGCCCAGTCTTTGTCTGCAAAAATCCTAGAGATAAAGGTGGATTCCAAGGTGTCAAACTGGACAATACGTTCCACCACAGTGGGAGCGTCTTAAAAAATGTTGGAGAAAGTCTGAGAGTCCAAGGGAGTCATGAATTTCTTGCTGTTGGAGACTTTAGATAAATGACGAGATCTCTTTGAGACTGGTGAAGACGTAAGGTCAATCACGGGTTCTTTACCACAAGAGGAACGTCGATACATCTGCAAAATGAACACAGCAAAGAAACAAGTGCAAAAACACAGAAACAGAACATAAAACTTGATTAGATTCAAGTTAGTTCAAAACAAGAGTATAAATACTTAAAACAGAACACAACAAAGTTAAAACAGCATGCTATCAGTGCTAAACAATGTACTCATGAGCAAAATGCAAGAAATAAGCAACTGTGCATGTGTGTGCATCTGCTGTGCATGTGTGTATGAGGTGATGCATGGTGTGTGCCTAGTGGATGCCTAGTGTGTGCCTAGGTGATGCATGGAAAGACATGATGATGCACACATGGGTCAAAGTGTGTAAAACACACACCTAATGATTAAAACATGTTCAACAAATTCAATCAAGGGTAATCCCAGAGTTTGGAGCTCATTTGAGTCCAAAACAGCAAAAAAAGTCACATTCTGTCAAACACATAGCATGCAACATTGCACTACACTAATGAACAATGCATGAACATAAGTGAAAATGCCTTAATACATGTTTAGAATGCCACACGGGGCCAGCACAGTTACACACAAGTGAAATGGGACTAAGCCTAATCAAAGATTTGAAAAAATTTTCACAAAATCATGAATCCCAACCCATTTTCAAAAAATCCCAATTTTTAGAACCCTAACTTAATTTCTGCATAATCTAAGACAAAGATGAGTTAAATGTTTTAGAAAACATACCTTAAAGTTGAAAATACAGAAAACAAGCTTGAGGATGATGAGTTTTTGAATGAAATAGAGATTTGGGTTGAGAAGGGTTCGAGAGAGGCAAGGCAAGGGAAATAGAGAGTGTTTGAAAACCTGTCACATTTGCCCTATTAAACTGAAAACACGCGTGTTTCGTGGGTTAGGCAGTCGCGAAAAATACCACTGAAGCACAAAAGCTTTTGCGAGAAGCTTTTAGTCGCGAAACAGTCACGAGATAGTTGCGATAGCTTGTGTATGAATTGAAAAATTTCCAGTTTCTACCCAAAAACATTTCGCGAGAAAGGTTTAGTTGCGAAATACTTGCGTGATAGTCACGAGACTCTTTTTATGAAATTGAATTTTTTTTTTTTTATTTCCCTTAAGCTGTTCTCATGGGAAGCTCTAAGTCGCGATCTTCTCGCGAAACTGCCTCTGAACCAATTTTTAACGAAATACACAAAAAGCATTTTGAACAAAAATTAAAAGCATGAAAGTATAAAATCCCTTTCAAAAACAGATAAAACACTCAAAAATCTTTTTGGGTTTGATCGACAAGCAATAGAGAATAGACATCACATTTGAACATGTATAATCACACAAATGAAATAAGTATTCATTGAACAAAAGTCTTGTGTGTTGTGTGTGAGTATCAAATGTGGAATAGTCTTTAGACCAGAGTGAATCTTCAATGATCAATTCAATCAAGTTATACACAATTGGTACTGAGTCAAGTGGACAATCTCCGTTATAGAAATGAACATATATGACCTCCTATAAGAAAATGATTACAAATCTTAGAAGCTTTTCATTTGGCTTCTGCACAAATCATAACATTTGATCTTTTTGAATAGTACATCTCATTTTTGGAGATCGGTGCTTGGAATTTTTGATATTTCAACATTGAGAGTTAGCCTTTGGCTATTTGATCACCATACATTTCAATTTAAAAAGTCGCTTTCCCTTTTTTTCTAGTCAAATACTAGTATGTGCGACGGCTTTTGCAGCTCATTATCTCTTTTCATTTTGAGATTTATATTTGATGAGCTTTTTAAGCAAAAACGTACAAAAATAAAGGTGGGAAGAGGTATAGGCACAAGTCTATGTAAGTATCAAGACCAACAAGACTATTGACCAATCATACTTGACAAGCTTGAAGATCTATTTACCACAAAGATAAATGTGCATACAGAATAAGCTAAGCTCGTAAATGCACTACGCCATTAGTATGAAGGTACTAGGCCAAACTCACATGTGATATACACAATGCAAGCGATCAAACTTTTTGGATATTTTTCAATTTTTATGAGTTTTTGAATTTTTCAACACACTAAAAAACAGAACATATAAAGTAAGATCAACAAAAATATCGAGAATAAAACAAGCTAGAAAAGAAACCTGCTAAAATAAGAAACATAAGCAAACAACCAACCAAAGTCACAACAAATAGGAAGAATTGATGCATGGACATGGTCAAATGCTTATGCATGAGTACCCTTCTTCACTCACACGGCACGTGCGTTTGGAGTGATATCCCTAGAGGATTGGGTACTAGAGTTGTGATTCTCAAACCTTTAACTAAAACTGGTCAAATAAGAAGTGATGGCATCTATTATCTTCATCACATCACCAACACCGGAATCAGCTTCTTGCCCTTTTGTTTGCTTGGCGTTCCAATTCCTTTTTCCTTGTCCTCTTGGCCTTTGAGAATCTACTTTCTTTAGTGTGTGAAGTATATAGCAGTTAAGTCTTGTGTGTCTTCGAACTCCACAATGGTAGCAAAAGTGTTGTACTTGAGGACCTCTTTGAGACTTTGGAACAGATTTCCCTTTAACCTTGGGTTTGGCCACAAATGGAGTTTGAGGTTTTGTTAAGACCATTTGAGCAGCTCCATTTGGCTTCTTCTCCACTTTTACACTCTCAACACTTAGAGTTGCTACCATTGGTTCCTTAGCCTTCACAAACTTCATCTCTTTGGATGCATTTGCACTTGAACTACCCTCTCCGGCATATCCTAAGCCATTTTTGTCAGAAAATGGCTTTTGATGTGTAAGTACTTCGTCAAGCTTCTTGGAGGCAACTCGCTCCACTTTAGCATTAGCTTGAATCACTTCAAGCTCAAGAAACTTGATCTTAAAGTAGGCTTCGGTGAGTTCTCCATTCAGCGCCTCAACTTCACGCTTTGTTTCGTTATACCTCATGAGTATGCTTTTGTAATCTTGTTCAGCTCTCTTCATTTTTTTGATGGCTGCTTTAACCACTTTAGCATACTCTCCGATCTTCTCAAGTAGAGCATTATAGGATTCTTGCAATCCCTCTGCTTCTTCATCTTCCTCATCAAATTCTTCCCCAATTCCCATAAACTCTACTTCTGTGTTCTCACCAAGTTCTTCCACTAGAATACTCAAATCTTCCGTTGAGTCCATGGGTGTAATGGCCATAAAGGCGGAGTAGTTTCCTTCTCCATCACAACTTTCTTCTGAATTTGAATTTGAACCATCAAAGTCACTAAGGGTAGTTGCAAAGACTTTACCCTTTGCTTTTAAATATATTGGGCATTCTTTCTTCACATGCCCATGCCTTTTGTACTCAAAGCACGTGACCATTTCAGACGGTGAGAAATCTCTTGAATCCTTCTTCTTGAAGTCTCTCTTGTCCTTTTTGAATTTTGAGAATTTTCCCTTATCAAAAGACTTTCCATCTCTCTTAAACTTAAGAACTTTACAGAAGTTCTTAGCAAGATACGCTACATCCTTTTCAACCTCATCCTTATCCGAGGAGTCTTGAGCATCTAATCTCTCATTGATTGTCTTGAGAATAAGAAATTTGCTCTTCTTTTGAGATGGTAGAGATAGCTCACAGGTTTGAAGAGAACCGATGAGTTCTTGAATTTTAATTTCATCAAGATCTTTGCTCTCTTTGATGGCTGTGACCTTTGCACGGAAACTTTTAGGCAATGATCGTAGAATCTTCCTCACTATCTTGGAGTCCTCCATCTTTTCTCCTAAGTTGAACTTCCCAATCACCACTTCATTTAGTTTCCCAAAAAATGAGTCAAATGACTCGTCTTCACTCATTTTCAGTTCCTCGAAGCGTGTGCTGAGCATTTGCAACTTTGTGTCCTTCACCTTTTTGGTGCTTTCATAGGTCGTCTCCAAGATTTGCCATGCCTCCTTGGCAATTGTGACATGAGAGATCTTGTGAAATTCATCAAGAGAAACACCATAGAAAATAGCATTTAAAACCTTGCTATTAGCATTAGTTGCCGCAAGAACTGCCTTATCCCATGTGTATTTGGCAGCCTCTAGCCTAGTCCATCCTATCTCGATAGCGTCCTAAAGACTATCATCGATAGAACAAAGGAATGCCCTCATACGGACTTTCCAAAAAGCATAATTACTCCCATCAAAGTATGGTGGAGCATTGAGCGATTGCGATTGGTCCATCTCAATAAGGGTCTAGGATCACACTCAGGTAATAAAACCACAGCGAGTGTACCCACTCTGATACCAATTGAATGCTCGAAAATGTGCTAAAAACACAAGAGTTGTTTAGGCCTCCAAATTAAAAATATTACGGCTCGATTGATTTTACTCTAACTTATACTAAGTGCGGAATAGAGTAAATGTGAGTGGATAAACAAATAAACCACTCTAACCCATGTCAATAAAATACAACAGTAAATTGAAAGGTAAAAAAATAGGGAAGAAGAATTTAAACACAAGATAACACTTCGATGTGTTATCGAAGAGGAAACTGAAGTACTCGGCGTAAAATTTCTCTGCCGCCCTCCAAGCGATAAATTGGTCCACTAGAGAATAAGTTGGAGTACACAAATAACAAAGACCCTCCAAGCCTAGTCTACCCCATGTACTCGAGCCCTCCAAGCTCCTGCTACCAACTGACTTTGCCAAGACTTGTCTTCTCTAGCTCTCCGGATCACGCAATTCAGCCCGATTGCATCCGCCAAACATATGGCTTCTTCCAATGCTTCCCAGTGGCTCCAAAACCTTACTTTTCACTCAAGATGGGTGTAATAAGTGTTTGGGCTATCAACCTTTCAAGGATTTGGAAATGGAGAGGTAAGAGTTAAGGAAAACCACAAAGGATTGTGCAGAGAATTGTGAGTATAACAATCTCTCACTCTCAAGGGTTTGTGGCTAGGGTTTTCTTTTAGAAGCTCTCTATTATATCTGTGGGTAATGGGGGTATATATAGTGTGGGTAGAGAAAGGATGTATTAGATAGGACAAAATAGCAGAACAAAATGTTTCGCGGGTATCTTGCGGGAAGGCCTTACCCGCGAGATAGTCGCGAAACAAAGCTGTCTCCATCCTGTCTAGACTCTTCACATTCCAGTTATGTGCAGGGCACATGCATCACTTCGCGGGAAGGATACTCGCGAGCTACCCACGAGTTACTCACAAAAACTTCTTTGTCTTCAATATGCCTTGAGTCTTCACATTCTTTCACACACACAACCCTTACAATAAAATCCCACATTAAATATAGGGAGCAAAAGATTGAACATAGTTACAATCAAATTTGGCACCAAATTAAAGCCAACACAAAATAGTTGTAAATTACAACTTTATAGTTTGGTTCCCATTTGGGTAGGGGTACTTATCTTGGGATGGTCAAGCTAGGCTTTAGGGCCTTAGGTTTGATTTTTGAGGCAATCCCTTCTGATTTATGGAGACAAATTTGATAGCGTAATTTTGTGGTAGGCCATATTATTAATAGGCTTGATACTTGTGTTTCTAGGTTCCAAGGTACTTGATGATGGACCTAGTGATGAAATTGGTTGATTTCATGGTGCTCGGTTGAGGTCAAATTGGTTGGCATGAGGTAAGTAGCTTTTTGATGGGATTTTTGGAAAATAACCATGTTTCTTAAATGTTGTTTTTGCATCAAACACATTTTGGAAAATTATATATAGATATATGTTTTTTTAAAAGTGTTATGTTGTGACCCTATTATATATTATTATATATAAAAATGAATCATATTTGGTATTGCATTTGGGGAAATGCATGGATTGTTGACATGGAAAATATGAGCATCTTTAACTTAATCCTATGATAAGGAATTCATGGACTCTATGGTAATTGGAAACTTAAAGGTGCATATTTATCTTGTCTTGTATTATTTGGGAAATATTGATGCAAAACATTTTTGACAAGAAATACTTTTGAGAATATTGTTGATATTTGGTTGTTGTAATACCTTATGAAACTACTTGGAAGTAAACTATGTATTTTGAATAAATTGAACTTGTGATCTTTTGATGTGGCTCTGCCCTTGTGCTTTGATGTTGGTGATTACCCTGTCTTGGTGACAACAAGCCTAGTTGGAGACTTACACTTTACATGACACGGGTAAATCCTTGAGTGTGTGGGTGAGGCCGCTGCATATAGGGCCAAAAGACCACATGCAAAAGGGGTATTGTGCGACATGTCATTCCCTGCTGCCCATGGGGGGAAGAGGTAGTTCCTTGAGTGTGTGGGTGAGGCTAGGCAGGGCCAAGAGATCACATGCAAAAGAGGTACTACATGACGTGTTATCCTCTGCTGCCCATGGAGGCAATTGGTAAATCTTGAAGGGTGTGGATGAGGCTTGGTAGGGCCAATAGACCACATGCGAAAAAGGGTACATATCATGTTAGTGTGTTTGGGCTCTAACTTGTTTGTAGCGGTATGATGTCTGGGTGATATCTCTGTCCTTGTTGGTTCTTGTTGTGTCTTGGGTGAGGTTTTTTAGGTTTTGGAATGGTGTTTTGATAGGTCACAGTAAATAGTATGTAGTTTCATGTTAAAATATTTTGAGAAAGCTTGGTGCTACATTGTTTAACTCATTATTGTCATTTTACCAATGAAAATGAATTTGCTGGATTTTCATTGAAATTCCCAAAGTATAACATGTTCTGTAAAATGCCCTTTATTATAAGACTTGCATTTCCCCCATCTCTCATTAATTATGCTACTTACTGGGCTTTCGCTTATTCCACTCTCCAACAGTTTTTCAGATAAATTTGCTATACCTCAGGCATGGAGCTTGTTTTATTGGTGGTGATTGGAGCATTATGTGTCACGACCTAAACCTGTATTTCAGAATTTAGAGCATGATCGGCATGTTAATATCAAGTTTACCTCAATACTAACACGAACCAACCTAAACTGAAGGTGCTTATCAATAATTTGTTTCTTGAATTCCTGGTTATTTTCTTGCATAAAAACCATAATATTAAAAAATGATGAAACCTTGAATTTCATCTCGTATAAACTTTGTAAGATTATCCCTTGGTTGAAACCTCGGGTTTCGTGTAAATATTACATAGCTAAACGTTTATCAAAAACCCTTATCACAAACCTAACTCCAAAGACATACAATTGGGGTTCAAAACAAACTAAGGTTCCGAATTACATCTGTGCTCAAAGGATCAAGTACATCTTGATTCCTCCTATACAACAAAAGAGCTAAACTACTATACAACAACAAAAACTATACAATCTAACAAACGAGAATTACAAAATCCTTGCCACCTCTAATACTCTCGCTGCTTCCAGAAAGAACCTGTGCACTGAAATATAATAAGGTGAGCTGCGAAGCCCAGTAAGGTTTTAAGCTCCATGGGCCCTTAATAAGCATGCATGTAAAACAAATATTTTATGGATATGCCAGCTTGACAAAATAGACTTTATACTATTTACATTGTTCTTAAAATAACTTATGAACTTTCATTTTCCTTTCATATAATAGTTAAAGAACATGATAAGGAACGTAAACATAATTCAGAAATCTTATCTTTGAATAGACTATGAAATACTTTATCATAACTTATCATCAAACTTATCATAAATTCCAAATAGCTTAATAGTTCATTTATAATACATATTAGTTAGTCCAATTGTAAGTCTGTCACAACTTTGGGAGGCTTCCAGCACAAAGTGCTAGGCATCCAGCATTCCCCACAATGCCAGGTAAACCCGGGATCATATCATAATACATAACTTCAACCATGTGGGTAGGTTGACATCCTCCACAAGTTGGCTATTACCAACAAGGGCGGGTACAGCAGAGCCAATCCCACTTTTAATGGCCAATCAGAATTTCCATGGAAATGCCAGTACTATAACCCCTACTGGCTGAGTTCAGATCATAACAATGGAATAACTGAAAAATATATTTTTCTGATAACTTTGCTTTTATATAATTTTTTCACAACAGTAGCATATCCACTTCATTCTTAAAAATTATGTTCGTGATATAAATAATAGCATCAATATGCTAAAATTATCATGTCTATAAGATTAAACAACTCACGAACATATATTTTACTTAAATCATGCTTATATATAATATCTCTAATTAAAAGGTTTTAATGCATGATAGTTTTCTAAACAATTTTATACTTATCAAATGCACATGTCATAAATCCCTTACCTGAAAATAGATGATGCGAGAGATTGTACAAGAGTAACTCAATTGTCCGTGTTCTCGTTTTCGTCACCTAAATGAAAGACCAAAACTTATTACTAACAAACTCTTCCTAAGTATATACTTATACGTCAAACACAACCTAACTCTCAAGCTTAAGAAAATCTTAATTCCCATCACAAACAGTTTCCCCAAAACAAGGTACATTCATCAAACAATTTACATACCAAAACATAGAGAAACCAAGGCATAAAAATTTATATATGATCCAAACATACCAAAGGATAAGCATATTAAATTACAGCTTAAAACATTCACCCTAACTTCAAAATTAAATCCACAAAGTCATGTGTGTCATAAGCTGTTCACTGCTCATTACAGCAGTGTAAGCCCCATTTGTAAAATACAAATGGACTGTCTGTACACTTCCAAAAGTCACAATTTTACAGAGTTACTCCCCTGTATGTCTAGTATATACCATAAAAATTTTGGAGTCAAAGCATAAAAACATGATTTATTAAAAATCATACAAGGCAACGTGCTCAAATCTGTCCTGTCAGAAATTCATGCAACTTAAAAATTAAACCATTATTTTTATACTCATCCAAAAGCTATGAGACCACTTCCATAATAACCATGTGTCTTAGGATTCATAAAAACTACTCCTAGCATCCTAATTCACAGCAAATGATTTAATACATATTTTTCTTGATGTAAACATCAAATCTGTCACAGTGACAGCTTTAGCACATAATCTTACTAAAATCATCAACAAATAGCAATTGGCCTTCATTTCATTTGAGTATTTTTATACCTATACTAAACATATTAAAATACCTTAATAAGCATTCAAAAGACCAAATTTCATCAATCTTTAAAATTACTAAAAACAGAATCACAAGTTCAGCTCCTACAAACAGAACAGAGAGCAAAGAAGAGGGAAAATGAACAAAACTTTTATACTATCAAAATACCCAAATCAAAAGAGGTTTAATATACTTACCCACAAACTTTGAAGCTGAAACCTTAGTGTTAGGTTCTTAATTTCATCTTAGAAAGAGGTTTGTGATTTTTGATGAAAGAGTGAGTGTGAGATGTTGCCGTGTGAAGTAAAGGAAAAAGGAAAGAAAGGAGCAAAGAAAAGATGAATCAAGAGAGACTTCTGATGCAGCAAAGAGAGAAGGGTGGGAGACTTTTGTGGAGTACGTGTATAACAAGGGGAAAAGGACAAAAAGTCTAGATGAGTCACCCTTACTTTTACATATTTTCTTTCCACCCCTTAGAAGCTTATAATTCCAGAAAAGGCCCAAAGAATAATACAACTTTATATATATATATATATATATATATATATATATATCCTTACCTTTATAAAACTTCTTTCTACAATATTAAAAAAAAGTGTATATGTTTTATAATATCACACTATCAAACTTTATATATATAAAAGTAATTAAAATGATAACAAGTATATAAACTCATAAAATTAATTTTACGATTAGGTTGGGGTGTTACTTCATGTTTCTTTGATTATTACTTGTATACAAAATTCTAGAATCATCAAATTGGAATAGGTCCCTTACTGACCTAACCAATAGGAATAGAATGAAATTTCTTCCCATCCATGCTAAACGTTGTGTACACTCTCAAATTTTTTTCTAGATCTCATATTGATACGTTGTGGAAATGTGTCATCCAAGTCCAATATGATTGAGAGAAAGATGTGATGTAAGTTTAGGCAATTAATGAAAGATTAATGAGATAACAGTAAAATAAGTTAATATAAACTTTTGAGTAACAGTAAAAAAAAATTAATGAAAGAGGTAAAAAAAATGCTAAATGCTAAATGCAAAATTAAAGCATCACTTGGTAATACCTCATGCATTCCCGCATGAGATCTCTGCTTATATATATATATATATATATTGATGATTAGACCTTTATAACTCTTAATCACTAATCAGCATGAGTCTCAAAAAACATTGTAATAAGACTTTATCATATATAAAAAATAAGCATAGATTTTTTTTTTATCTCTATTTTTAAAAAAAAAAGGATATTGCTATTGTGTTCATTCTTAAAAGAATTTAAGCACAGATTAAATTTTCATTATTTTGACAATTTTTCTTTGATTCCTTCATAATTTATATATTGTGTTGGTTTAAATGAATTTTTTCTCAGGCTTTCAAATGATGGACTTTAGATAAGATATTCAACTTTTATATGCCAAGCATTGATTGTAAGTCTTGTATATGGAACAAATCAAGATAAGAAATTAAGAATATTGTCCATTTTGGTTGGCCTTAGCTTGTTTTGTCTAGACATCAATTCCCTCTCTTGCCAAAAGTCCGACTTATTTTAGGTGGAAGTTTTCTTGATTATTACTTGTATACAAGATTCTAGAATCATTAAATTGGAATAGGTCCCTTTTGACCTAATCAATTGGAATAGAATGAAATTTCTTCCCATTCACACTAAACGTTGTGTACACTCTCAAATTTTTTCTGCATCTCATAATGATATATTGTGAAAATGTGTCATCTACGTCCAACATGATTGAGAGAAAGGTGTGATGTAAGTTTAGGCAATTAATGAGAGACTAATGAGATAATAGTAAAATAAGTTAATGTAAACTTTTGAGTAACAGTAAAAAAAAAAAACTTAATGAAATAGGTAAAAAAAATGCTAAATGCAAAATTAAAGAGTCACTTGGTAAGACCTCATGCACTCCCGCATGAGATCTCTGCTTATATATATATATATATATTGATGATTATTCCTTTATAACTCTTAATCACTAATCAGCATGAGTCTCAAAATACTTTTTGATAGGATTTTATTATACGTACAAAATAAAGATAGATTTTTTTTTTTATATTTATTTTTTTAAAAGGATATTGCTATTGTGTTCATCTTTATAAGAATTTAAGTACAGATTAAATTTTCATTATTTTTGATAATTTTTCTTTGATTCCTTTATAATTTATATATTGTGTTGGTTAAAATGAATTTTTTTGACTTTAGAAATTTTTCTTTTTATACAGAAAGACAATAAAAAGACTGACTTTCTATTTATTTATTTTTAATTTTTTCATTAAAATAGTATAAAAAATTTCTAAAAATAATCCATTAATAAAGTTACATACCCATTTTTTTTTCTATTAAGCTCCGTAGACAAGGTAAGAAATATTTTTGCCAAGAAAAAAAAAAGCCTTAACAAGAATTACAATAAATTATAGTTTAGATTCCTTATTGTCTATTGACACGACAGGACATGGCTCCTACATATCTAGGAACGAAAAGTTGTGCACACGATAAGGATTGTTTTGGACCGTCCGATCATGGTTACAATACAGTAGTTAAGTAGTTGTATCGCTTTGATCGAGCACTGAAGCCAAGATTTTCGAAATTTCTGACTCTGAAAATAAGTGCTACTCCCCAAAAAAAAAAAAATTGATGATACTACTGTATTTCTTTTTTGTTTTGTTTAGTACTAGAGTGTAATGATCGAACGGCTGCCGATCGTTTTTTTCAAGAGGGTCCACTCCGGAATGTCCTGTCGTGTCAATAGCAAATAAGGACTCTAAACAATAATTTATAGTAATTCTTTTTAAGGCTTTTTTTTTTCTTGACAAAAATATTTTCTTCCTTGTCTACGTAGCTTAATAGAAAAAAAATTGGGTACGTAACTATATGAATGGATTATTTTTAGAAATTTTTTATACTATTTTAATGAAAAAATAAAAATAAATAAATAACAGTCATTTTTTTATTGTCTTTCTATATAAAAAAAATTTTATTTTTCTATAAAATTTTTTTTAAATGAATTTTTAACCAATGTCTTAAGGGCACTTGTTAACATAACCTTAAATTCAATTAGATTTTAAATTAAATTTTAATTAAAGTTTAATTTTACATCATGTGTTTTATTTAATTTTTTAATTTTTATAACAAGTAAATTATTTAATATAAAAATTGAAGAGTTTAGATTTAATTAAATTTTAAATTATATATATATATATATATATTTATATAAATTGTGGGCGTCCTTGGTCAAAACAACGTGGGCGTCCAGCTATCAATCGAATAATTTCTAGCAATTTCGGATACGTAATCTCTGCAAACCAAAACAAGTCCCAAATGCAAAATAAATCTTATCATTTTTCTAACAATGATATTAAGGTGGCAGATTATGAACGGTGCATTCCTCGTAATATTGTACATGACTTAAATCAAAATCTGTCATATCAAACATAGTCAAATTTGTTGTGTTTAGAAAAAAGACACAGACAGCAATATGATATTTTAGGGAAGCTGCTGTCGAAGGTGTTTTGGATTCTCGCAGTCACATCTCCTTTAGCGATGTCCCAAAAACCCTGAGACTTGCTCTAGGCCATGATTTTCCAGTCACCAAAGCTGTTTATCATCTACTTGATGATAAGCATTTTCCTCAATCTCATAAACCCATGTGCAACTCAGATATTCTTCAACTACAACAATTTCAGTGACACAACCAAGTACAAACCTGTAACTCTAACAGGGAACGCCAGGAACTCAGGTTCAATGATCCAACTCACACCGGATGAAGTGGACGACTGGGGTCGAGCCACATATTCAGAGCAAATGCATCTTTGGGACAAGAACTCAGGAGTGGCCAACTTCACTTCCAATTTCTCCTTCATCATCGATTCTCGAGGTAAAGACACATATTCAGATGGGCTCATGTTTTTCCTCTCAACCCCAGATTTCCCTGATCCTAACCCAACAGATGGCTCTGGCCTTGGCCTTGTGAGCCGCGTGCAAATGGGACAATCCAATTTCCTAGATACAAATAAATTCGTTGCAGTGGAGTTCGATACTTGTCACAATGCTCTATGGGATCCTTCTTATCGAGTTCCTGAACACGTTGGTATCAATATCAACAGCATGACGTCTCACAACTCTACACCATGGTATTGTACTATTATGCAGAATAGAACATATAGTGCAAGTATCAATTACGATTCCAGTACACAAAATTTTAGTGTCACCTTCACTGGTTTTGATAATGATACCACCCCTATTCAACAACACTTATCTTCTATCATTAATTTGACACTTCTCTTACCAGAATGGGTTGAATTTGGGTTCTCGGCATCTACAGGACTTGTTTCTGAGTTGCATATTCTTACCGCGTGGTCTTTTGAATCGACATCACCTTCTGTGGAAAAGAATAAAGACGAGCCCAACAAAAAATTGGTGGTGGGCCTCAGCGTGGGTGCATGCATTTTAATTATTTGTTTGGTGGTGCTTTACCGTGTGTATAAGAAAAAGTGGCGTTCAAGCGAAGAAGAAGAAGAAGAAGAAGGAGAGTTAGTCTTTGATCTTTCCATGGATGATGAATTTGAACGATGTACTGGACCAAAGAAGTTTTCCTACAAAGAATTAGTTTCTGCAACGAATAACTTTGCCGAGGAAAATAAGCTTGGACAAGGAGGGTTTGGTGGGGTTTATAAAGGATATTTAGGGGACCTGAATTCCTATGTTGCTATTAAGAGAGTTTCAAAGGGATCTAAACAAGGGATAAAGGAGTATGCATCAGAAGTAAGGAGTATCAGTCGGCTCAGGCATAAGAATTTGGTGCAATTAATTGGTTGGTGCCATGAGAAAAATGATCTTCTTCTAATTTATGAGTTCATGTCCAATGGCAGCTTGGATTTGCATCTTTTCAAAGGTAAAAGCATGTTAACATGGATGGAGAGGTACAATATTGCTCGAGGACTAGCATCAGCACTTCTATACTTGCATGAAGAATGGGAGCAATGTGTTTTGCATAGAGACATAAAGTCAAGCAACGTCATGTTGGATTCAAATTTAAATGCAAAGTTAGGGGATTTTGGCTTAGCTAGGCTAGTGGACCATGTAAAAGGTTCACAAACCACGGCTTTGGCTGGGACCATGGGCTACTTGGCCCCTGAATGTATTATGTCGGGTAGGGCCAGCAAGGAGTCAGATGTATATAGTTTCGGAGTTGTAGCTTTGGAGATCGCTTGTGGAAGAAAAGCAGTTGAACCCAATGCAAAAGAAGATGAAACTATTCTGTTAGAGTGGATTTGGGAGCTTTATGGAACAAGAAATCTTCTTAAGGCAGCTGATACTAGATTTTGTGGAGAATTTGCTGAGCAGCAAATGGAGCGATTAATGGTTGTTGGACTTTGGTGTGCTCATCCAGATTACAATGTTAGGCCGTCAATAAGAAAAGCCATTCATGTGCTTGATTTTGAAGCTGCGTTACCCATTCTCGAACCAAAGATGCCAATGCCAACCTATCTTACCCTTCCAATTCTTGCATCAACATCTTCAACTAGTAATTCAGAAGACCACCGCGCTCAGTCATCAACCCCTGGTAGCTACACAGGTTCTTCACAGTTCACAACATATTCTGCAGCATATACATCTACTCAATAACTTCTATACTCCTTTTTTCTAAAATTTGTTCTACTTTCCTGATAATGATAAGTATTGTAAATTCTTTTCCCCAGTTCTGACTTTGTTTGGTGAAGGAGTGGGATGGGGTACATGTTCATAATTGAGTTAAAATATCAAAGAAAAAATGATAGCAGATATACTCTTTTTTTTTTTTTTAATAATTTTTTTTTATTTTTTATGTGTGCATATATACTCCGTCTGTCCTGACCCATAAAATTACAGTGATTGTGATGGTCTTACGTCTCCTATGTCCTGACCCATAAAATTACAATGATTGTGATGGTCTTACGTCTCCTATATATGTTTGTGTAGTTACGAAAATATAGGGACTAAAACAAACGTTAAAAAATTTTTAAATGAGTAAAAATGTCATAATTAGTTTCCAAGTTTAAGAACCAAAAATGCACTTAAGGGGAGGGGAAAAAAAGAGAGGAAAGCTTTTCGTGGTACCATAGTCTATCAATTCATCATTATCATATTGGGCAAACATTAGAGATAGAATCTTTACAAAACTCTACCTGCTAGAAAAGTTTAACAGCCTAGAAATAATTGAAAATAAAAAACGAAGTGGAAAATGTTCTCAACTATACTTACTACTTAGGAATCTTTATTCAGTTTGCAGGTAGAAATTTTGGAATATTTGCCCCCAAAAGATTAGGGTAGGTAAGGTTGTCTTTGAAAGAAAAATTTTAAAATAACAACATTCAAGTTGTGAACTTCAGTCCGGTTTGAATTTTCTTTATGTAGAATAATTAATATCTTTAACAATCAAGAAATTAGAGTATACGATGATAGCAATACTAGTATATATAGTTGTATGAAACTTTATCACAACAGTATAGTAGTATCGTTTGACAATAATTTGGTAATGATACTCATTGTGACCATGTTAAAGTGTGGCATTAATAGTGATGATAATGACTAGGGGTGGACCTGGGGTGGAAATAAACATGGCAAAATGGGTGGGTCGGGTTCGGATCGGGTCGGGTCAAATGGGTTGCAGGTCAAAACGGGTCATTTTAAATGGCTTAAAAACAGGTTTAAGTCAATTGGTTTGTGGGTCAGGTTGGGTTGGCCCGTATTTTTCACATGAATTATTTTTTTTTTTTTATAAAGAAAACAACTTGTATTTGCCATTTGGAAAGTCATGCAGAAAATTACTTGATGTAAATGCATTACTTTAAATTCACCACTTATATCAAGAATGAACTCAGTTAAACTTATTAATCCATATTCAATAATTTTAAAATTATACAAATCCCAATATTGCTAACTAAAACAAAATAACACAAAGATAAGTAAAAAAATACACAAGTTTTATTTCTACACAATATCAACATCCCAAAATATGAAACAAAATTACAAATAACTTATTGGATAACTCATTTGACAAAGAATAAAAACATATACGAAATTTACAATCTTAAAAATTAATTTTATAATCTATTATCAATTGTGGTCGGCACTCTATTTCAATTTGAGAATATACATGAAAGTTTGATTGTTTACTTATTTATATATGGTCTCTTTTATGAATATTATATCATTGTTAAGCAACACACACTTTAGAAAATATCATAATTTATTTTGAAAAGTCGTTTATTTTGGACATAAATTGTTGAAAAATAGGTCTAAGCATTCATAATTTATGCTAATTTGATACTTTGTGTCACGACCCAAACCTGTACTTTAGAATTTAGAGCATGATTGGCATGTTAATATCAAGTTTACCTCAATACTAACATAAACCAACCTAATCTGAAGGTGTTTATCAAGAATTGTTTCTTATATTCCTGCTTATCTTCTTGCATAAAAGCCATAATTTACAAAAATGATGAAAACCTTGAAACTTCATTTCATTTGAACTTGGAAAGATTACCACTTGGCTAAAATGTCAAGTATTCGTATAAATATTACATAGCTAAACGTTTAGCAAAACTCTTATTATAAACCTAACTTCAAAGACAAACAACTGGGGTTTAAAACAAACTAAGGTTCTAAATTACATCTGTGCTAAAAAATCAAGTACATCTTGAATCCTCCTATACAACAAAAGAGCTAAACTACTATACAAAAAAAAAAAAAAAAAAAAAAAACTATACTTTCTAACAAACGAGAATTACAGAATCCTTGCCACCTCTAATACTCTCGCTGCTTCCAGGAAGAATCTGTGCACTGAAATATAATAGGGTGAGCTGCGAAGCCCAGTAAGGTTTTAAGCTCCATGGGCCTTTAATAAGAATGTATGTAAATAAAATATTTTATGGATATGCTAGCTTTGATAAAATAGCCTTCATACTATTCACATTGTTCTTAAAATAACTTGTGATTTTTCAGATAAAAATACTTTATTTTCCTTTCATATAATAATAAAAGGACATAATAAGGAACTTAAACATAATTCAATAATCTTATCTTTGAATAGACTATAAAATACTTTATCATAAACTTCTCATCAGATTTATAACACATTCAACATACCTTTTTTATCATCATACTTATCTTATAATTTTCAAATAGCTTAATAGCTTATTTATAATACATATTAGTCAGTCTACTTGTAAGTCAATTACAACTTTGGAAGGCTTCCAGCACAATGTGCTAGGCATTTAGCATTTCCCACAATGCTAGGTAATCCCGGAATTATATTATAATACATATCTTCAATTATAGGGGTAGGTTGACATCCTCCACAAGTTGGCCGTTACCAACAAGGGTGAGTACAGCAGAGCCAGTCCCACTTTTAATGGCCAACCAGAATTTTCATGGAAATACCAGTATTATAACCCCTACTGGCTGAGTTCAAATCACAACAATGGAATAACTAAAACATATATTTTTCTGATAACTTTGCTTTTACATAAATGTTTCACAACAGTAGCATATCTACTTCATTCTTAAATATTATGTTCGTGATATAAATAATAGCATCAATATGCTAAAATTATCATGTATATAAGATTGAACAACTCATGAACATATATTTTACTTAAATCAGGCTTATATGTAATATCTCTAATTAAAAGGTTTTAATGCATAATAGTTTTCTAAACAATTTTAATACTTATCAAACACACATATCACATATCCCTTATATGAAAACAGAAGACGCGAGATGTCACGCCCCAAACTCGATACTCGAATTTGTGATCATGACCGGCATGCTAATATCAAGTTTAAACCTGATATTAACAAGAACCAACCTAACTTTTACAAAAGCTTCCCTCTTTATTTTCATTCTTGTTTCCTTACGTAAATGATATAACCTTTCACTTGACATTCAGAGCATCTATATTGTACTCAAAGAATAACATAATCCACTAGTTACTCAAATTCTAAATTTCACATAATACATCTCTTAATGTTTTAAGATACACAATTTTCATTAGATCCTAAATACACAATACTACAAAGCTAAACATCAAATTGCTAGTTTGGGATCTATACTTTTAAAACTAAAACCAGCTCCTTCCAAAACTCGACTAAGGCTCCGTCTGCTCCAAAATAAAACCTGCTAACTGAAAGAGTGGAACGAGTGAGCTACATAGCCCAGTAAAGGTAAGATACATGAGAATTTAATAAAAATGCATGTAAATCACTCATTTCATTCTATAAATATATAGATAGGAGAACATCTGTTCATGCATAGTATTTTATACTATTTATAATAATAACTTACACGCTCTTCGTAGAAAAATAATTATTCTCCTTTTTCTTATTAGAATAATATTATCAAAACCTTTCGGATTGAATTTCTTTCATTTCTTACAAAGTTACCATATATATATTCTCATTACAAAATAATCATTTTAACTAAATCAGATAATCGATAACTTTGTCTTAAACTAGAAACATCTTAAAGAATAATAAAACTTTCCTTCATAAACTTCTTCTCGTAAAATATTATAACTTCCATAATCATAAAACTTAACGTTTCATAAAAAAAAAAAAAAAAGATATTTGATAACTTCTTAACGTAAACTTGTACTTTCATCAGAAGTTTTATCTTTGTAGCACAACAGAACTTTAGAAACTTTTATCTTTAATGAACAGCTTTTTTTTTTCATCAGAAACTTCTTCTTATCATAAGAGCTTTTAAGTTTTCACAATGTATTTAAACAAAACCATTCTCTCATGATTAACAACATAATATAGTTGTTCATAAATAACATATTGGTTAGTCCATATCTGATAAGTCTGTACTTGTTTGGGAGGCTTCTAGCACCACGGTGCTAGGCATCCAGCATTCTCCAAAATGCTAGGTATTCCTGGGATCACATCATAATACATATTTTCAACCATGGGGGTCAGTTGACTTCCTCCACAAGTTGACCGTAACCAATAAGGGTGGGTACAGCAGAGCCAGTCCCACTTTTAATGGCCAATCATATAACATTTCCAATGAAAAACTAGTAATTAGACCCCTACTGGCAGAGTTCAGATCATTAGAGGACATAACCCAAAAACATTTCATACTTATACATCATACTGAAATTCATAGTTAGCATAACATTTCATAATAAAAGCATTTCTATTGTTTTCTTTAAACATCATGTTCATGGAATTAGTAATAGCATTAATATGCTTAAATCATATACATAAGGTTTTGAAAGCTCACGAACATATCTTTTTCTAAAACATGATTATATGCCATATCTCTAATAAAAAACCTTTTAATGCATAATATACTTTAAAATAACCTCATGACTTACCAAATGCTCATATAACTTATCCGTTACCTAAAAGCAAAGGGACTGAGAGCCAATAGTCGAAGGAGCTTAAACTTGGGTACTAGTAACACCTAAACCAAAATCAAAGCTTATTACTATCCATTATTCCTTATCATAAACTTACACATTCATCTCAAAACCTATATCTTAGAATCAAGAAAATCCTAATCCCACCTCAACGAGGTTTCCCCAAACATTTTATGCACACATCAACAAATGAGGTACCAACTAAAGAAAACCAACATTCTCATATATATATATATATATATATCATATCATATCATATCATATCACCAAAGGTGCCAACTTCATTTCAAAATGTGCTTGAGATTAAGGCAATAATACATGCATAAACATAAACTCTTTTAAGAATGGTCATATAACCATATACACTCATAAGGCAACATACAACGTGTTCAACAAAACAGCTTCCTAGATACAACTGTCGAATGATTTAGAACCTCTCCTTTGAGTACTAAATCTTGAACCAAGTTATACAAAATTTATCTATGATCTAGACATACCAAATGATGAGCATATTAAATTATAGCTTAGAACATTCACCCTAACTTCAAAATTAAATCCACAAAGTCAGGTGTATCATATGCTGTTCACTGCTCATTACAACAGCGTAAGAAAATACAAATGGGCTGTCCTTACGCATCCAAATGTCATGAAATTTTACAGAGCTACTCCCCTATATGTCTAGTATATACCATAAAAATTGTGCAGTCAAATCATAAAACCATAATTTATTAAAAATCATACAAGGCAACATACTCAACTCTGTCCTGGCAGAATTTCATGCAACTTAGAAATTAAACCATTATTTTTATATCAATCCAAATGCTGTGAGACCACTTCCATTACAACCATATGTGTCTTAGGATTCATAAGAAATATCCCTAGCATGCAAATTAACTATATACAATTTAATATATAATTTATCATGCATAAACATAGAATCTGTCACAGTGACAGCTTTGCAACCTTTTCTTGTAAATTCACAAACAATTATCAAACAATGGTATTTTCTTATGGAATTTAATACACACATACTGGACATATTATATAATAATCCCCAACAAACCATTTACCTATAGCTGTCCTAGAAAAATATAGAATTTATAATGACCAAACAGGTTAACCAGTGAGTGCAGCTCTTAACAAGTTCATGAACTAACTCTTAAAAAGCTTCAATTACTGAATCAACTACACATTCAGCACCTCAAATAACAATCACTTAAGTTTAAATAGACACTAGATAAAAGAATTAGATTTTCCCTTTACCCTAGGCATGGTTCATGGAGTGATAGAGCTAGAATCACTCTAGCTTTAAATTGGGAACAAAAGCTTGAGAAGGATTGAAGGAAACATTTTTCCTTGCTGCTGGATCCGTAGGTGTGAGAGGGAGAGAAGACTTGAGAGCTTTTCTTCTTTTGGTGTTGGACCTGTGGGTATGAAAGAGGAAGAGAGTTCTTGAGTCTTCTTTCTTTGAGAAAGTCAAAGAAGAGATAAATGTGCAGTCAATAAGAACAAAGAAGGAAGAAAACAAAGAAGCAAAGCAAGAAGGACCAAGGAAGTTTCTGGTGCAGCGAAGAAGTCAAGCAAAAATATCTTGGGTGATTCACGTGTATTGCTAAGGAAAGAAGAAGTTTTGACTCACCTTTTCATCTTTTAGTATTTATACTTTTCACCCTCCCATAGTTCTATATTCTAAAAAGACCTAAATAATAAAATAACTTTGCATATAAACCCTTACCTTTATACACTTAATTAAACACCAACAACTATATATCTAATAACATAAACCACTTAATATAATTTTGTACATACTTAGTATATATATATATATATATATATACATATAACACAAATAACCATTAATTATTTAAAATCTTTACAATTCTTATTCAAAGGCATTATAAAATAGTATGCTTATTAAAGACTCTTATATTAATTATAGAAAGAAAGTGGCTTAAAATAATAATTAACTATTTAAACACATAGTTTAACTATAAAATTGGGTCGGGGTGTTACACGAGAGATTTGTATAAGAGGAGCTCAAGTGTCCATGTTCATGTTCATGTTCTTGTTCTCGTTACTTAAATGAAAGACCAAAACTTATTACTAACAAACTCTTCCTAAGTATATAAACTTATACCTCAATCACAACCTAACTCTCAAACTCAAGAAAATCTTAATTCTCATCACATAAAGTTTCCCCAAAAAAAGGTACATTCATCAAACACATTACATACCAAAACTTAGAGAAACCAAGGCATGAAAATTCATCTATGATCTAGACATACCAAAAGATAAGCATATTAAATTATAGCTCAAAACATTCACCCTAATTTCAAAATTAAATCCATAAATTCAGATGTATTATATGTTGTTCACTGCTTGTTTCAGCAGCGTATGCCTCATTTGTAAAATACAAATGGGCTGTCCATACACATCCAAATGTCATGAAATTTTACAAAGCTACTCTCCTAGATGTCTAGTATATACCATATCAATTTCAGAGTCAACGCATAAAACCATGATTAATTAAAAATCATACAAGAGAACATGCTCAAATCTGTCCTGACATAATTTCATGCAACTTATAAATTAAACCATTAATTTATACCAATCCAAATGCTGTGAGACCACTTCTATTACAACCATATGTGTCTTAGAATTCATAAAAACTGCTCCTAGCATCCTAATTCACAGAAAATGATTTAATATAGAATTTTCTTGTTGTAAACATCAAATCTATCACAGTGACAATTTCTGCATATGTTCTTACAAGATCATCAACTAAGAAATTGGCCTTCATTTCATTTGGGTGTTTTTATACCTATACTATACATATTAATATACATTAATAAGCATCCAATTGGCCATAATATCATCAATCTTTCAAATTACTATAACAGAATCACAAGTTCAGCTTCTAAAATCAGATTAGAGAATAAAGAAGGGAAAATAAACAAAACAATTATACTATCAAAATACCCACAATCAAATGAGGTTTTAATTACTTACCCACAAACTTTGAAGCTAAAACTTTAGTATTACTCTTTCAGTTTCTTCTTTAGAGGGAGGTATATTGTTTCAGTGAGAGAGGAAGGGCTGTTGGTGAGATGGTGCTGCCGTGTAAGAACAAGGGAAGAAGAAAGAAACAAGAACAAAGAAAAAGGAATGGGGAAAGAAGAAAAGGAGATGAACTTTCTGGTGTAGCCAAGAGAAGATAAGGGAGACATTTTGTGGGGCATGTGTCTTGCTAAGGAAAGGAAAGGTTATCGCTCACCTTTTCCAATTTTTAGCATTTATACTTTTCACCCTCCCATAATTCTATACTCTAGAAAGACCCAAATAACAATATAACTACATATAAACCCATACCATTATAAATTTCTTTCCATAACATTAAAAGAGCATATATGTTTTATAATATCACAATATCAAAGCTTTATACACTTAGAGTAATTAAGATAATAACAAGCATATAAACCCATCAAATTAATTACGCAATTAGGTTGGGGTGTTACACTTTGGCTTTACTATTTTCACACTTATGAATGTTTCTCACACTTGTCTACAATTTTAAATCTATGTTTTTGATTCTACTGTAACCAGATTATCTTGGCATGTACTTTGCTATTTGATATCTAAAATTATTTACTATAGAATGCTTAACCATTCATCTTTCAATTCATTTGCTATTTGATATCTAAAAATATTTACTATAGAATGCTCAACCATTCATCTTTCAATTCATTTGCATGCAGTTATGTAAATGTCTTAATTGTTTCCTTAAAGCTCACAACAAACAATTAAACCAATATTATCTTAATTTTATTATTTTTTTTACCAAAAAAAAAGTTTTTAAAAATGGTTTGGGCCAGGTTGACCCACAAAAAAACACAGGTCGGGTCACGGGTCAACCTGTTTTTGCTTTGGGTCAAAAAAATTGAGTCCGGGTTGGATATTTTTCAAGTCAGGTTGGGTTGGGTCAGAATATTCTGACCCATTTTGCCATGTCTAGGTGGAAGTCACAAAGTAGTGGTCATGGACCAAAAAGACAACCAAAAAAGAAGGGGCAACGAGGCTTGAGAAATGACAAATATTAATAATTAAATATAATACTTATATAAAAAAAATAGTATATGTCATGATAAGTTAAACTTGAGACAGTACAGAAGGTATTGGAGTGCTATTATCACAACATTTGCTTGATAAATACTAAAAAAAACAGCAATTATAGAATTTGAAGCAAGTTTAAAGGAGAGAGAGAGAGGGGGGGGGGGGGGGGGTTCAAGTTGCACCATTTTTAGACCAGAGATTTCTATGAAATCTAATGGTTAAAAAATGTCAACTATCCATGTTATCATTAAACATTTATTGTTTGTCACATCAAGCTAACCAAACTAAATTTAAAAAATATTATATTAAGTTCAAAGCAAGTCCAATCCTTAGAGATAAATATAGAAATGATCAAGTTGTAAAGATCATGATAAGATTGAAATGTTCATTTTTGCTAATTTTTAGATGAAGAAAGCTTAATGATGCCGAAAATCGTCAATAAGCCATACAATACTCACTTGCTCGAAACTTGACCTGCGGAATAGAAAACAAAGAATACCTTAGGAGAGTACCAGTGTGGTACCAGCCAACGACCCTCCGAAGGTTAAGTTAGAAAACTTCTTACAATTCTAGAGTGCTAGAGCGGAGATGAATTATGCGTACCTTGGTTTGTGAGGGTCTTGGAGTTTTTATAGTAGTATGGGGTTGACATTCGTTCCTTGGTTTAGAAGTCTTTTCCTTATAGGAGAGATCCTCTTTAACTCACATATTTTACGGGATTTTTTCCTTATAGGACTCCTCTTGGTTAGGGATAAGCGTGGGGTACAAGATGTTTCCTTATATATGCATGTGTGAAGACCACGCTAGGCCACGTCAGACCTGTCAAAGGTTTACATGTCCACTTTAGCTTCATCCCGTCAGCTTCCTGTTTCGTCCAAGTAGCCCTCGTCAGCTTCGGGACAGAGCCGTAGACCTTATATTTGTTTCTCGTTGAGTAAAGCTGACGAGTTTATTAGGACCGTCGCCTCTAACCTTAATATGGGTGAATATCAATTCTACAAAATTACCCTTATCAATCATAATCTGATCCTTAGTGTTAATGATTAGAATTTATTTTTAATTCAAATTCATCTTCTCTATAGAATTATTCTAATATTTTTCATAATTTAGAAAAAAATAAAAAACGTCAGTGTTAATTGTTAAATCCCACACACCTCCACTCTCTCTCTCTCTCTCTCTCTCTCTCTCTCTCTCTCTCTCTCTCTCTCTCTCTCTCTCTATATATATATATATATATATATATATATTTAAAGAGGTTGTAATTAATATTGCATAATCTTCTCTCTCTAAAAGTAATTGTAATGAATACGGAATAGGGAGAGAAAAAAAAGCTTTTGAATTAATTCAGCTAGTGTGGTAAGTAATAAATGTTTAATAATGACATAAACAATTGACTTTTACAACCATTGGATCTCATAAAATCTATGGTATGAAAAGAGTGTTACTCTTGTTAAGTTACACTATGTCTAACTTGAACACATCTCTCTCTCACTCTCTCTCTCTCTTTGTAATGGTTAAGAACAAACAATTAAACATTTATTACTTTTCATATAATTTGCCTAATTAATAACATTTTTTTCTCTCTCTCTCTTTATTTATTACTTTCCACACTTTTTTAATTCCTTTTTCTTTCCACCCCGTTGAAGAGCACTTCATTTTTTGTTTTTAATAAAGGCCAAAATATTATCTCAAACTTTCAATTTTTTAAGTGAACGGTAGAAATTTTATTAATTGAGCAAACTATAGAGGTTGCTAGAAATCACATATGATGGGTTGGATTTCTCCCAGCCATATCCGTTTAGTTGGAGTACAAACGGCTTATTGTGCTAATCATTTGCCTCCTTGTATGTTGGTATTTTGTGTTATGTGCAATTGGATTATTTGAAACTTATCCTTGATATTTCAAGCTTCCTCTAACGGGTGTCTAAATGAGAATACTACAAGTCTTCTCCCTATATGATTACTGATTACATATTGGAGGAATCATTACAAATAAATTAAAATTTAACTTAACTTTTTTTTTTTTTTTTGGGTTCTTTCTAAAGTAAAATTCTATAGAAACTCTTATAGATAAATGGTAATTAAGTTTGGTAGGAAAATTGCTCTAAAATGCTTGATTAGCAAACAGTGCCGTACCTAATAAATTTCTAGTGTACCGTGCAATTGTTTCTTTGCTGAAACTCCCACTTTGGCAATGGCAAGGTGCTCTTCTGTAGATGAGTTTGTGTTTTGCAGGTTCTTGAAAATGGTGGTGTGTGGTGTGCCTTTTAATAAGTGAAAAGCAATAAATAAGGGGAGAGAGAAAAATATTATGGTATTAATTAGGTTATTAGATGGAAAGTAATAGCATTTAATGATATTTTTTTCAACCATTAGATGTTTTAGAAATCTACGGTATAAAAAAGATGTAATTTTATAAGAGTTACACCCATTTTAAACCATTGGATTTAAGTAGATCCAATGGTAAAAAAAAGACCCTCATTATTGCTAATATTCTGATTAGGATTTCATTAATATTTATCATTTATTATATTTTATATCTATCTCTAAACCCAAAATAAGTGTTATATTTGACTCTCTCTACGTTTCTCTCTACCTCTTTCTCCTCCACCGTTGTTCCACCTCAATGGATAGATTGCCAGCAGAAGAAGGGAAAAAAAAAAAAAAAAAAACTGTAGAACACTGACGTTAGAGGTTTTTGCTCATATGCTTCCATATAAACAACTAAAGGTTTTAGAAACGTATTTTCAATCTCATATCATAATTGGGAATCCACAAGGTCAAGAGAGAAATAAGCACCAAATATACATCAATGATTACATTGATTAGCATGCTAAAGATTAGATTATGCAACTTCATTATTAGAAGAATAAAGATAGTATTCAAATACATCCGATACAGTAAGCAATTTTTCAGAATTTTCAAAGTATAAAAGTAAAAAGTAGGGAGTCAATTCAAGTTAATCTCTATATTGCCAGACTAGTAAAAATATTAAGTGTCTCATGTACTCTGACTACTATCTCTTTTGAACAAGTAATATAATTGTTACGAGTAATTAAATGTCTCATGTTATTTTTTTATTAAACACAGTAACAATTACGTAGTTATTTTATTTATTTATTAAACACAGAAACTAAAACCAGCTCCAACATTATGGCTAAAAGAGCAAATATCACTACAAAAAACGGGGTCTATAGCTGCGTTCAAAAACGTGGCTATAGACCCCAAAAACGCAGCTATAGGATATAACCGCGTTTACAAATCAGGCCAATACTAAGCAGCAATAGCCCCCTGCGGGTCTATAGCTGCGTTTTTTAATCGCGGCTATAGGCTTCGGGCTTATAGTTGCTTTTTTAAAAACGCGGCGCGGTTATAGGCTGAGAGAGAGAATGATATCATTCTTTCTCAGAATGTTGTTTCAGCTTAGTTAGTGTCTGGCCTTTTTTTTTTTTTTTTTTTTTTTTTTTTTTTTTTTTTTTTTCTACTGGCAACCTGTAGAGGTGAAACAACGGTGGAGGAGCAATTGTGGAGGAGAGAGAGAGAGAGAGAGAGAGAGAGAGAGAGAGAGAGAGAGAGAGAGAGAGAGAGAGAGAGAGAGAGAGAGAGAGAGAGAGAGTATACTTTTTTAGGTTTAAAGATCGGTTTAGAATGTAATAAATGAGAGTAATAATGAGAACCTAATAAAAATATTTGTAATAATGATGGTCTTTTCTTAACCGTTGGATCTACTTGAACCCATCTCATATATATATATTTTTGAGAATACTAAGTATTTTTAACACACACACACACACACACGGGGAGAGGGGAGAAGTTTTTTAAAGAAACTTACAGTGGTGTATATCCAAAAGGGCCTAACTCTTAGATACATAGCACAAGTTTTAAACTTCTTTTACTCATACTCAGTTTACAAAGTGGGATTAACCCACTATTTTTTCTTTTGAGAATACAAAGTATTTTTAACACACACACATAGGGGAAAAGGGGAGAAGGTTTTTTAAAGAAATAAACAATTTTGTATATCCAAAAGGGCCTCACTTTTGGATACACAACACAGACTTTAAACCTCTTTTACTCACACTCAGTTTTCAATGTGGGATTAACTCACTATTATTTCTTTAATAAAAACCCATCTCATGTATATATATATATATATATATATATATATATTTATTTATTTATATATTGATATTGATTGCTAAGAACACAAAAGCAAATACTTCCTTGTGAAGGTGCTTCATGTGGGCTTTCTCAATGTTGATGCATGCCCTTTCTATTATCAATTTGCTTGAATTGACATTGAATTTTAGCTTTGGAGTGTTGATGCCTAACTCTATAATCAATTTACTTGCAATGACATTGCACTTGAGCTTTTGAGTTGCTGGATGTGTGCCCTTATCTTAGTGCTTTCACTATATTGTTTTGCTTTGCAAGACATTGCACTTGATCTTTTGAGTTGCTGAATGTGTGCCCTTATCTTAGTGCTTTCACTATATTGTTTTGCTTTGCAAGACATTGTACTTAAGCTTTGGAGTTGTTGGATATGTGCCCTTATCTGAGCACTTTTGTGTAATTTTTTTTTTGATAATTTAATAGTTAGGGAAAGAAATTTGATCCATAAATGTTGTAAAGTTGTAATTTATAATTATTTTATGTTGGCTTTAATTCCGTGCCTAATTTGATTGTAATTATGTTCAATCTTTTGTACCTTGTATTTAATGTGTGATTTTATTGTAAGGGTTGTGTGTGAAAGAGAGAGTGTGTGAAGACTCAAGGCAAATTGAAAACTGAAGTATTTTCACAGGTGGCTAGCGACTAAGCATCTTGCGAAATGGTGCATGTGCCCTGCACATGACTGGAATGCGAAGAGTTAGGACAGGATGGATACAGCTGTGTTTCACGACTAGCTCGCGGGTAAGGCCTTCCTGCAAGATACCCGCGAAACATTCTGTTCTGCTATTTTGTCTTGTCTGAGACACTCTTTCTCTACCCACACTATATATACTCTCATTACCCACAGATGTATAAGAGAGCTTTAGAGAGAAAACCCTGGCCACAAATCCTTGAGAGTGAGAGATTGTTATACCCATAATTTTCTACACAATCCTTTGTGGTTTTCCTCAACTCTTACCTCTCCATTTCCAAATCATTGAGAGATTGATAGTCCAAACACTTACCACACCCTTCTTGAGTGAAAAGTAAGGTTTTGGAGCTGCTGAGAAGCATTGGAAGAAGTCATATGTTTGGCGAATGCAATCGAGTTGTATTGCGTGATCCGAAAAGCTAGAGAAAACAAGGCTTAGTGAAACCAGTTGATAGCAGGAGCTTTGAGGGCTTGAGAATATGCGGTAGACTAGGCTTGAAGAGTCTTTTATAATTCGTGTACTCCAACTTATTTTTTAGTAGATCGATTTATCACTTGAAGAGTGGCAGAAAGGTTTTATGCCGAATACTTTGGTTTCCTCTTCGATAACACATCGAAGTGTTATCTTGTGTTTGCATTCTTCTTCCCTACTCTTTTACCTTTCAATTTACTGATGTGTTTTATTGATTATGGATTAGAATAGTTTATTTGTTTATCTACTCACATTTATTCTATTCCGAACTTATTACTAAGTTAGAGTATAATCTATCGAGCAATTATCTTTATTTTGGGGGGTCTAAATAGCTCCTGTGTTTTTAACACATTTTCGAGCTTTCAAATGTCTTCATTGTAAACATCAAGAAATATCGATTGAGTTACAAAGTTTTGTGTATTATTGTTGCTTTGCAAATCTTGTCAACAAGAATTGGTTTAGCTATTGTGCTTGTTTGGTATAGCTTAAAGGAAAAAAAAAAAACATTTGGTAAAAGTAAAATTTAGGTAAAGTTCCTTAAGTGCTACATTTTATATTCTCTTATTAGACATAAGGACAATGTTATATTTCCCATGAATAATTAAAAATGAGTTGTTTGAAAAGTTGAATCTAGGGAAAAAAAAGAGTGGAAAAATCGAAACAAACCCTAGTAGTGCTTGTATTTAAAGCAATGGAAGGTCTTAAGCAACTTGTTATCATATTTATCACAATATCTACTTTTGATTCAAGTACATACGTACATAAACTTATAGCAAAGAAAAAGAAAAAAGAAAATGAAAAAACTGTACATAGAAATAAGAATCAGCTTGGGTCTAGCACTTCTGTGCATTGAATCGTTAGGATTTTGATACATGTTAAATAATTGTCATGTATTTACATCTCAACAGGTTCAATGCATAGGAGCATTAGACCCAATTCTTGCAATTGAACATAATTATAAGAAATTCCTCGTAAGCCATGCAAAATTGCAAATACAATAGATGATATCATCATCATGGAATTAGAACTCCACTCAACCTAGATTTGGAAGAATCAATTCAAAAATATCTAGATTGAAGAATTTTGTGATAAATGGATTCAAATTTGGACCCTTTGTATAGGTTTTGTTTTGGGTTGGACCCATCAAGGTGAGTTGGATTAATATATCTTTTGAGAATAAGCTAATCACTACAACAAATATGACTAAGTATTACAAAACCTTGAGAAAAGTTATTTTAAGAGTCCAATTGACCCTTGATAACCTTTAAAACTTCTACCGTCGAAAAGAAAATTTTCAAGGCCTTCATGGCCCCCAAAACAAGTGCTTTAATCTTATTTTGAGGGTCAAGAGACCCTTAAATAACTTTTTACCAAGGTTTAAAAGATTTACATTTACAACCCTTGATAAATAAAGTTATTTAAGGGGTCTCTTGACCCTCAAAATAAGATTTTATTTTATTTAAAAAAAAATCACAATCATGTACAATATATATATATATATATATATATATATATATATATTACACAAAAAAAAAAAAAAAAAAATCACAATGGTTGAGATGATATGCTATGATATTGATGTATAACAAAAGTGATATCAATGGCCTCATATATCTAAAACAGAGAGATATTTAAACACCACTAATCCCTTTATCAAGGTATATTGCTACAATTGCATTTGATTTGATCTCTAAACTCAAACCTACAAATTAACACCTATGATGTGTATCAATTTCAATATTGAGATTACTTAACAGATTAGGGGCTACATACAAACAGTCGATTTGTCAATTATTGTTTAAGAGAAAAAATATCAACAACCATACTTTGTACAAAGACCAAATCTGTCCAAGAGTTAAAGGTTTTTGATACACTTTATTGTTCATCATCATCTCCAAAGCAAGAAGTCATTAGCTAGTGCAATTGAACTTTTCAGCCATTATTGGTGCCCTCAAGTTTTTGAAAAAGAAAGAATGATACCAAGAGTTTGTTAATTTCCCAGCAAATATATCTATACACCCTTCCACAATATCAAATTCAAGATACCCACAATTTCAAAAAAAACAAAAAAGGCACAACAGAGTTCATATATCTAGTTTTGATTGCAATCATTGCAGTCAAACCAAGAAGACTACAATAATAATAACTGAAATTACAAAGCTAAAATATGAAAAGAGAAACAGAGAGGGAGATATTCAAATATACAATACCATACAAATCACAAAGTCATCATCAGCTCTCTCTCACTAGTTGCCATCATCCAACGACTATATCAAGAGAGCGGGAGGGGAACCAATGCCAAATCCATCTCATTATCTCATCCCACCCTTCAAAAAAAAAAAAAAAAAAAACACTAACTAATAATGGCAACTACGTCTACAGTTCCACGCTTTTCCAGTCCCATATCCTCAACTTCAACCTTAACCAGTACTCCAAAACCTCCACAGCTTCACTTCAAACCCCACCTCCTCTCACCATTACATTATCCACCTAGAGCTACAATATCTAATATTCCATCAATATGTTTGCTTATTTGTTCTAATGTCACTACTCACTACTTTCATCAGCTACCAAAAAAAAGAACATCCACAATAAATTTTTCAAGATAAGGATTGCAAAAGCAAACTAGTACCTATCTATTCTATCCACATAAACAGCTCTACAAGTCATTCCAAATCTATCCAATAGTACTAAAACATTATATTGGGTTTTAATATCAAATTCTGGAAACTCAAATTAAAACTTTCAAAAATTAACAATGGCTGTTCAAGCTTACCCAGCAAAATCCCAACAACCAGAAATAGTGACTAGCTTGAGTTGATCTTCATACCTTAGTGATCACTACTAGATTGGGCTGATTGTGAGGTGATATAACTCAACATTTGCATCATCATATTGTCATAATGTGCTCTCTGTTCTGCCATTTGACTAGCTTGCTGTTTCTCAAAATGTTTTCTTTGTTCTGGCATTTGAATAACTTGTTGTTCGAGCATGCTTTTGAGGTGCTTTACTTCTTCTTTCAACTCTGCATTAGCCTCTATCAGTCTCAAAGATGATTTGAGACTTATTATTAGTTCCAAAGTCAGGTCTATGTACAACAATACCAATGATGATTGGAAAGCATGTTCATGAAAGAAATACCCCCAATGATTTTAACAGATTCAAGATATAAAGGAAGGGCTCAACAATTAATATTAGCAAGAACTACTTATCGAAAAATATGTATTAGCAAGAACCACTTAAGAGTCACAATTCATTTTACTAGTCCTGAAAAACTAGGATAACATCATAGTAAATTAGAAGACAGCAATGCTAACAAAGGCAGGTAACATAGCTCAATCATCCATGGAATGACCAATTTGTACATCAAAAAGGAAGGTCTTTCAGCTAATTATTGAAAACTAATAAGGACCTCAATCTAAATCATGTACTTCTGCTTTTCTTAAAAGATGAAACCTAGTTCTTTGTAAATGCCAAGTATCAAAGGAAGGAATACAATTTATAAAAACCTAATTCTCATACTAGATCTTTGATTTCTCAGTTTAGACTCTAATCTGGGTAGTTTCATAAATGCAAAACCTTTATCCAATTTTGCCAACAGAAATTCCTCAAAAAAACCCAACTAAGCCCAAAATGAATCCCAATTTGAAACAACAAGAACCAATTCCATCAAAGCTCATATTTCAAGTTCATAGCTAAGTACTAATCAAAACACTATGGCATTGCCTTGCATCTACTCTAATTCATTCATTGCAAAGGCACTATGGCAGTGGTACACAAATTATCAATGAGTTATAGCAATCAAACAACTATTAAATAATGCAATCAATTGTATCCCTTAATTTTCCATATAAAGAGCATACTTGTAACAGTGCAGCAATAGTACGAAAAGAATTCTGCAACAATAGAGCTAAATCTTGAAATAATTCTCTCTTCTAAAATAGAAAAAAAAAAAGAAAAAAGAAAAAAAAAATTAATTAGGCACACCTGTGTAAGTACAGCAATAGTAACTTTAGAAGCCAATCTTAATGACACATTATTCTAACTTCATACATACCAAAACGTGGACTGGCTGTTGAATTTGGACACGGTTTTTGCTCTTTTACCCTTCTTTTGTTTTTCCAGAGGACAACTGCAACAAGAACAACAAGTTCATGTGTTATGCATATGCTTAAAGACCACAACAAATTCATATGTTATGCACACGCTTAAAGACCACAAACCAAAATTCTCACTTTGGAATATTATATTAGATTTCAATTTGAAATTAAACAAAACAAGAACTATAACAAATAGCAATACAACAAGTAAACTAAGAGAATGTAAACAATTAAGGGCACAAGAAAAATGTTTTGAAAGCAATTTGCCAACACTAAAATAATTTGAGCCTATTAGTCATAGATTTGTTTTAAACGTAATGAAGAGGGTCCATTTTTTTTCTTTAAAAGACAATTTTCTAGGATGGTATCTCCTCAATCAATCAATTCGAATCATATGAACTTCAGAAGAAGCGAATCAATCAAAACTAAGATAAACCCCTGTTGTATCAATCAATCAAAAGGAACAAATTAATTAACATTAAAGGTTGCACTAAGACTAGCAAAAATAAATGAAAACTTTTAACATCACGTTGTCTCACTCAGTGAAGAGGGGAATGAAATTGTATTCTTCATCGTCTCAATGAAGAGGAAATAGTAAAATAGATGAAAACCTAACCATCATCAAATAATTATAAACAAATAAATGGGCAAAGGAAACACATCACAGACCTGGATCCATATTCCATGGTGCAATCCTATCACAGAATTTTCAAATTATGAAATCTGCAAACGCAATGCTCCCAACCATGTGCAATAAAAACCAAACAAAAATATTTATAATCCTACTGGAGCCCATCCTTTTCAACCATAAATATGAACCAAAGCACTGGAAAAAAAATAAACAAGAGATAAAAGTAACCAGTGACTCTTTCATTCAACCACCCCAAGGCATTAGTCAAAACCATTTTTAAATTTGGTACTAACCTAGCTGGCTTAATACAGGCAGTGTTACCAACTCTGAATGAGAGATTGACTTGAACACAAGAAAAATAATGTATTGAGATGAAAAAGGACCATATAAGCACAACAATCAATGTTAATGATGTTGTAGTACATCTTAAATTGGTTGAACTAATTACTCATATAAATATTGAATCCTAAAAAATAATTAAATTTTTACCATGTGGTCTGCTCAAAGTTAAACAATAATATTAAACATAATCGAAGGATTCGAGCCTTCCCTTTCAATAGAGACATGGAAGCTTTTAAGGGCGAATACACGGACACCCTTGCCATTTACCATTAAATATCCAACATTTTAGTAAGTTGGCCGGTTTTAAAAATATTTTTAAAACTAGCATCTCGAGTTTTTAAAACTCGATTTCAATTGCAAATCGAGTTTTAAAAACTCGAGTTCCAGAATTTTGACGAAATGATGTGGATAAAAAACTCCACGTGGAACTCGAGTCTCTAAGACTCGAGTTCCAGAGCACACACACGAAGAAGTCCACGGGGAAGAAGAAGAAAAGAAGAAGAAGAAAAGAAGAAGATCAGGATCGGGCTCACGATCTGGATCCGGATCGCGATAGGGATCGCGAACTGGATCCAGATCGCGAACTGGATCGCGATCCCGATCGTGAACTGGATCGCGATCCCGATCGCGAACTGGATCGCGATCCCGATCGCGATAGGGATCGCGAACTGGATCGCGATCCCGGATCCAGTTCGCGATCCCGATCGCGATCGCGATCGGGATCCCAATCTTCAGATCGTGATCCCGATCGGGATCGCGATCTGGATCCGGATCGCGAACTGGATCCGGGATCGGGATCGAGATCGCGTTGGCGTTGGCGTTCGCGATCGGGATCGCGATCGCGATCGCCGATCGCGATCTGGATCGGGATCGAGATCGCGATCGGATCGCGTTCGCGATCGCCGATCGCGATCGCGGATCGCGTTCGCAATTTGGATCTCTTCATCATCTGTGGTTCCGTGGATCTCTTCATCATCTGTTCTTCTTCAGTTCTTCATCATTTGTTCTTCTTCAGTTTCAGTTTCAGTTCTTCAATTTCAGTTTTGGTTCTTTTAGAAATCGAGTCTTTAAGACTCGAGATCTATGTGGCATTTTCTGTCCAACTCATCAGCTTAAAGTCTCGCAAAACGAGTTCGTGAGACTCGAGTTTTAATTTGGATCTCGAGTTTCTAAAACTCGAGATGCTAGTTTCCTTAATTAAATTTTTTTATTGTTAACTTACTATATTACCCTTCTTCACGTTGTTATTTTGCACATTTCCCCATGGCAAGAATGAAAACTAAATTTGAATACACAAACACACTTGACAGAGCAAAAATGAAAATTAAATTCCTAGTTATTGATGTGCAAATTATATTAGGAAATAAATCAAGGCTTACAAAGTCTCTAAAAGCACATTTCCCACACAACCAATACTAGCAGTCCCTTGGATTGAGCCTTGCAATCTCGTTGTGCCTGTACTCAAAAAAAAAAAAAAAAATCAATCAATATTTGTATGAAAACTGTAAAGGAAACAGAGATTATGATTTGAACTCAAATAATGAAATCGCAAAAGTCGAACAATTAGAAATCGAAATAGTGAAATCGATGATGAGTTCAATTTTCTGAGAAATGTGAAACGAAAATCATGGGGAAATCGATGAAAAAGTGTGCGTAAACCAAAAAAAAAAAAAAAAATCAAAGACGAAATTAGGGTTTGTGATTCGTACCTAATCGGAGCTGAGAACATAACACCAAGAGAGACGAAGAGTCACAAAACCGAGATCAATTCGTACCTAATCGGAGTTGTGCGATTTCCATTATCGTCGAGCTCTATGAGACTTCCATGATCGTTGAGCTCTATTAGATTTCCCTGAGCTTTATGAGATTACTATGAGTTCTATGCTTTCTCAGTTTCAGGCTTTCAGCAAGAGAGTGAACAAGTTCTGTGCTATCTTTCTAAATTTTGTTGTGGGCTTTTTTAAAGGGCTGAAAATTTTGTCATATTTTATCAAGGGCTGTGGCTGAAAAATGTAAACGTTTTGGTACAAAATTGGCCCGCTCTTTTTTTTTTCACATTTATTTCATGGGTGTTTTAACTTATTTTGAGGGACCTAATAACCTTTGAAATAAAGTTTAGTAATATAGCCTGCCGCATTTGTGTTTATAGATTGTATCGACAGATTTTAGTAAACTCTCAATAAAAGAGGGTTGAAATAACTAAAGTTTGTCGTAGTGAATGGGTCTAGGCTTGTTGAAAAGCTTATGAAAAATTGGAGTACGAGGTTTTTTTAGGAGGCCCAGTCAACCACATCAATAACACAGGGATTACCCCAGTCCATCAATATCTCGGCATTCTTTACCCCAGTCCATAAATAAATGCTTTTTAATTAATAGGCTGGAGTCATCAAGTACACTTACTGGACCATTTTTGTTTTTGTTTTTTGAAAGTCCAATTCACTTATTGGACTTGATTATTAAAATATTAGGCATAGTAGCAAAAAAAAAAAAAAAAAAAAAGACATGCTAGGCTTGCTAGCTCTACTAATTTATTTAACTTAATTAATCTTATTCTAAATTAAAATTATGGTCAATTAGGTCGAAGGGGTAGGACAATTGAGTGGAGACCATCCTGATAGTTGGATACTTTTCTTCTTCCTCCTTTTAAGCACCAATTAATTGAGTAACTTGTATTTATTATTTATCAATTTCCTCATTCAGCATTTCCTATAAAAAAAAAAATCCTGAATCAACAATTGAATCTCTCATTCTTCCTTCCTTGAAGATTGATTGTACTGAATTATAAAAGCTCATCATTTATTTGGTTGACTCATATGCACTCTTTATCAATTTCTCAATTAACATATCATTTGTTGTCGCCTTTACCCATGTTATTTTAGGCCTCTCCTCATGTTCCTTTTCATTCCCCAACTTGAATTGAATCATTTTTTTTAATACATTGATCAATTCCCATTGCACCACATGACTAAACCATCTTAAATCTCCCTTATATTTTAAAAAATACAAGCTAAATCTACCAAACAAATGACTTCATTTGTACATAGTAAACCATAGTAACCTCTCTTTTATCGTTTTCAACACAAACCATCCCTACCCTTAAATTGTTGGAGCATTTTAATATTATTTAATTAAAATGAATAAATATGATAATATAAATATAAAGATGTGGGAGTTAATATGGAAGATAAGGAATTAGTAGAATGTTTAATCCCACGTTGAAAATGAGAGAGACTCTTTTATTCTTTTTAATTGTGGTGACTAATGAGCTAATATATATTGATTCAGATATTAGGCTAGATACGTGCACAAAGGGAGAGGTGGAGGGAGGAGGTTCTAGCTATACGACATTTGTTAGGTTGTTGTATCTTGGGGAAGATAAGTCAGAGAAGGTCTGTACCAGTTACAAAGTTTAACCAACTAGGGGCTTGAATCTCTTTAAAGAGAGCAAGTGCCCTGTCTCAATCCAAATAGTGCTGTGTATTTTTTTATCTTCAAATTAATAATATTCAGAAGTATTATTCAATTTCTCTTGTGTTTCTTCCATTATTATTGTGTTTGCACCAACATAAACAAACAACTTCAATTCCAGTTTTATATATTTTCAAACATCCTTAATTAGTCTTCCATTTATTTTTTTTATTAATGATGCACAAAATCGTCAATGAGTTGATTGTCCACACACAGGCCAATTACCTGACGGGTCTAGAGACGCCGTTGGTCAGGAGGGGAGGGTGACAATTACAGATGGACCAGAGAAAAGTCATTAATCTTTCCGACGTGCTACAAGGGGATGCTTGACGAATCCAAGAGCTTTAAATGTTGAAAATGCCCTCATCAATTATTGACTAAGGAATTTGGGTTTGAATCCTACCTTAACCTCATGATTAAAGAGCAATCATTACAGAGAGAAAACACATAAGCTATATATATATATATATATATATATATATATATATATATATAGACACACACACACACACACACACACACACACACACACACACACACACACACACACACTCAATTGGAATATATGTAGTGCAAATTACATTTTTTTCATCTTAAACTATCCCTTCGATTCCATTTAGCCCCTTAACTATCGAAATACACAATTAATCCCCCCAAAATTATAACTATATTTTTGTGTTTCTCCTCCCATTTGTTTTGATGTTCAGTGTAACAGAATTTAGCATTTAAATACCAATTTATTTCTTTCTACAAAACATGTTACTGAGGAGAAGTATTTTTGAAAATGGAGAATAGAGGGTCAATCGAGCAGATTTTTTTTTCCAATTAACCTTAAATATCTAAAAATTTCGTTAGTTGTCACATTTCAAAATTATCTGGGAAACTAACATCTCGAGTGTTTAAAACTCGAGATCAATGTAGAACTTGAGCTATTAATCCTTGAGTTCAGGATTTTTTCATATAGTTATGTGGGCAAATTTTCCACGTGGAACCACTTTTTCCACATAGAAATTGAGTTTATAATACTCAATTATGAACTAGAGTTACAAAAACTCGATTTCTGAACGATCAAAATCACTCAAACACGCTTTTAAACATCTCACTCTTTACTCTCACACTTTCAAACACAAAACTCAGTCAGACACCTAAATCAATCACTCTCACACTCAAACACTCTCACATAGACACCCAAATCACTCACTCTCACACTCAAACACTCTCACCCTCAAATACTCTCCTCCTTTAGGCACCGAAACTTTCACTCTATCGGAGATGATCTCCTCATCGACGGCCACTCATTTAGACACCCAAACACCTTCACCCTACCAGAGACACTCTTCTTATTGGCGGCCAGAAAACCCTCAATCAAAATCCCTTTTGTACCTACCCTTTTGTCAAAATCCCTCCTTGTTTGTCTCCTTTCAACATCCCACCAACAAAAGTTCGGATTTTTTCCATAGAGCACCCAAGTTTCAATTTTGAAGGTATGTTTTTCATTTTTATGTTCATTTATAGTTGGACCCAATTTCTTTGTTCTTTCGATGGATTTTATTTGGTTTGTACCCATTTTTTGTTTCATTAATTGTAACCCTGGAACCTCTACTTAAAAGCTCCATAAGAACATTACATGTTGAATTTTTGTCTGAGAGGAGAAAGGTGTACTATGCCTTTGTGCACATAAAGATAAATCTCATATTTAGGACCAACATGTGGAGTCTATTTTTGTGTAAGAGGAGAGTAGTAAACTGCATACACTGAATAATTTCACTTAACTAAGATTCTATACTCTAGGAGAATATTAGATAGTAGTTTAGTAAATTTTAAGTTAAATTAGTACCATGTGTTAAACATATTTGATTAATAACAAGTTCTAAGTAAAAAATTGTTAAAAAAAATTATCTTTATTAGTTATACTGTTGTGAAATATTTCTTCCCCACCTCTCTTTTACTCAAACCAAAGATATAGTTTCTAAGGAGTTTCTTAAAAAACCAGGATAATGATTAGAAAACAAGAATGAAATTTGCGCGATTCTATAGTTTATGAGATCTTTCTAACTCTATCTATTTATTTTTTTATCATTGCTAATTTTTAGGATTTATATTATTGAACCAAAACTTGTTTTTTATTGCAATATTTTCCAACAATATCATATTACTTATGAAGATAAAGTAATACCTTCAGTTTTCATCAATGAGTCGACAAGAAGAACAAACATTTCAACATAATAAAGCTCCGTTAGAGGCTTTTGTGTTATGCTCTATGATAAGAAAATGTAGAGATAGATAGATAAAAAAGAGTCAAATTATGAATGATATAAAAGAAAATGCAATGATACAATATCTAACCTCCAAAGTGTGTGGTTATCTATCTCACAATGAGTATGTACTTGTTCCCTTCCTAACACTCCAAAATAATCCAGTACATGCATATATATATATATATATATATATATATATATATATATGTATGTATATAAGCCAATGTAACTATATTTACAATCTTCAAGGAATTTTTTTTTTTTGTGGACATGTAGGCAAACCAAAAACAAAGACAAAACAGAAACACACTTACAGTAGGGTAAACCAGAAATAGAGATGAGAGGTAGAGAAGTAGAAACTATAGAAACTGAGAATGTAAATGCATTTAAATTACATCAAAAGGCATTCTCAATAGGCATTAAACTATAGAAACTGTTTTTTGCTAATAGGCTTAATTTGTAGTTCTAATCATATTACTAAAATCACAAACTTGAAACAGGTACATTGGATAGAGAATAGTTAGATTACAAGTACATTCAACAAAACCAAAACTTTAATTGTGTTGATACAACGAAGTTAATTTTGATAAGATCGGTGGTCAATAGTATTACAATAACAAAAACGTTGTCCATGGAAGCATGCCTGAAAAACGTAGAATAATTACGTTAAGAGACAAGATAGTAAACATTAGGTAAATATAGAATCAACTACATTTATTTAACCAATCCAAAACTTTTTGCTATGTATCATCTACCTAGTTTGGAACATGACCGCTTATGGAAGCGCCACGGGGCTCTAGACATTTTCTGCGGTTATGCCCAGAAGCATGACATAGTTCACATGTCTGCTTGGGTTGACTTTCTATCAAATCTGCATCCTCCCTTCGCCTTCCCGGTTCTCGATCCTTATTCTTGATTCCATCCATCTCATTCCTTATTCTTGACTTCACTGGTCGAACTTTGGCCTGCAGCAGTTATGAATTAGGCAACCACTTTGGCCTCATAGCATCTCTCCACAATGACTCTGACTTAGGAACTGCAAATGCATGTGAATAAGTGTTACTGACATACTCCAAACTATAACATAGGTGAATATGTGTGGTCAAATCAATGCCTAGCACATCACAAACTCTAATTGCATGTGAACACGAGATCTTAATGTTTTGCCATTTCCCACAACTACATGTTCTTTCCAATAACTGAACTTCATAACTATGGTTTCCCCTTCTAGTGCTATAGATGTTGTGTGAAGTAACTACTTGATATATTGCATGTCATTGTTAAATGACCTGACATGGTGTTTCTCAAATTTACGCCTATTTTCCAAATATGCGGATATGGCATATGTACTCCATCTCTTACCCTCCAACAAATCATGAGTAATCTCTTTGTGTCGATTATGGAAATATGCAACAAGTTTGGACCAAGTGAACTCAACCATTGCGATAATAGGAAGGCCCTATGCACCTTTCAGTACACCATTGAAGCACTGTGATATATTGGTTGTCATTGCCCCATAATGCCTCCCACTATCATGTGACTGGGTCCACATCCCATAGACTCCGTTATTAGGTATGTGTATGGCGTATAAGATTTTTCCTTGCCATTCTTCCCCTTCACCTTCACGTTGTTCCTAATGGCCTCAATTTCCACCTACTTTTGAACTCCATTATGTTATCAAATTTAATTGCCAGAGTAGCATATCCCACTTTCAATGCCAATGACTTTAGAATCGAGTCCTGAAAATGTGTGTTGAAGTTGCTAGCAACATGCCGAAGACAATATTTGTGAAATATCCGTGTGCTTTCATTTTCATCCCTAGGCCAGGTTGCAATGGAATTTTTGATACCAATATGTCAGTCAAAAATTATGCAAATGCCTTCAGCAAGTATCACATCCCCTATCGTATCTCTGAGGCATTCTAAAAACCACCCTCAACTGGACTCTGACTCATAATCCACAACGGCAAAAGCGAGAGGGAATACCTTGTTGTTAGCATCGGTTGCCATTGAGATCAATAACTTTCCTTGATGTTTACTATACAAATGGGTCCCATCAATACTGATAATTGGCTTGCAATATTTGAATTTATCAATGCATGGAACGAAAGACCAAAACACATAATACAAAAATCTAGTGTCATCTACATTGGTGGGGTATGGTATGATAGAACACCCAGGTATCCGGATCTTGATCAACATATGCTGGTAGAAACTTTTGCAACCTTTGGTAAGACTCTTCCCAATGCCCAAATATCTTCCCAATCGCCTTTTGTTTCACATCCCAAACCTTATAGTAAGAACACTTATGACCATTACATTTCGACTTCATCATAGATCTAAGTTGCTTAATTAGGGTAGTATGATCCTTACTTAACTTCTTAAGGATGTTTGATGTAATAAAATTAGAATTCATCATTCTACCATCATTTCGCAACCCAATCGATATACACGTGTGAGGACCCACATACATGGTGACTATTAATAGTCTGTGGAGTTTGGGCTTCATGAATACCATGACATATCACTTGCATGACTCATCTATGCATTTCGCACAAAGTTTGACCTTCGTCAACCTACTAATAACAAAATATTTGTTTTCCTTGAGGGCATAAATTGTTAATGCGCGCTTTACCTCCATTTTATTGGCAAAAGTCAATCCTTTGCTAAAATTCACCCCCTCTTTCCAAGTAGACACAAATGGTATCTCAATATTTGAAGGATCGACCCTATTTGCCTAAGTATTTGCAGAGAATGACAAGGCAGGAGGTGCGTAGGCAAGAATTATATTCATAATGTTTTGGACACTAATAACATTGTCTGCATCAATTTCATTATGTTCAAATATCTCATTATCATCAATGTCTCTCTCAAAGTCCCCTCGTTCAATACAAAATCTTCACCATTAATGGCAGTCTCGTTAACATCGTCATCGTCATCGTCATCATCTTCATCATCATCCTCTGCATGTATAAAATGCTCACATTGAGCATCTGGAATTGTAACTTGTAAAATTGTGGTTGTTTGTTGGATTTCCTTGACACTAACTTCTGCACGTGGCTCCAACTTTATGTACAACTTAATAGCACTTACTTGGGCTATTCTCTCCATCTTGTCAAACATGATCTTTACATGTTTGTCTGTTTCTATCGTCATATACTTATAATTAATCCGATGCTTGAGGACTTCATGTGGAAAACGATTAGTAATTTGTATGTTTTGCATAGCAGATTCACACACAATTCTTCCATAACTATCATCTTCAATTCATCAAGGGTCTTCAACCTACGATCAATTTGAGTATAATGGCACTTTATACCCAACCCTTCAAATGGAAATCTCTTGTTCACATTGGTATTGTTAAGTGACCCACCGTGGTATAAGATTTTATCAATTACAGTCATTGTGAACTTGTTAGAGTCAAGTGTACTATGTTAGTTACAAAATATTTTATGTAGTCAAAGTATACAACATTTTCCCTACTCAATGTACAAATTTTAATTCATTCGAAGGGCATGAATTTCATTACACATTCGTACGTTAGACAAAAAAATGTCTTCAAATTTGTTCTGATAACACTACTCATTTCATACCCAAATCCTTTTTTGATCATGCTAAGACTACCCATTTCATACCCAATACAAAAAAAAAAAAGGCTAAAATCTTTGTAAAAGTATACAACATTTTATCTAGTTACATATCTATAACATTTACATACCTATTTCATACCCAATAAGAAAAAAGCCATTTCATTACTCATTCAAAGGGCATGAATTTCACTACCCATTTCGTACTCAATACCAAAAAAAAAAAAAAAAAAAAAAAAAGAGAAAAGAAAAACAAAGAAGCCAAAATCATTGTAAGATCATGATAAAAACACATTCTTGATAAAAGCCTAACATGATAAAAACAAATTCTTGATAAAGAGCCTAGAAATGATGAATAAATTTTGCTAACAAAAACCATGCAAATAAATAGTAAAAATATTTACACTAACAAAACAGAATTGTATATATTCACAATATCATGGTTTCTTAACTAAGTTATGTTAAGTATCTATCAAATAAATAGTCAAAGTCTTTAACCCACACCCAACAACAAATAATACCCAATTGCAGTGACAATAAAATCCAAACCCTTACTTAAGATGTAAATTTGTTGAGAGGGAGGAGTAGTGACAGAGAGAGGCAATGTGGTGTGAGATCAGAGGCAATGTTGTGTGAGAAGTGTGGGTGTTATGGGTGAGTGAGGCAGTGAGGAGTGTGAGGAGTGTTAGAAGCTAGGAGTGTTATGGGTGAGTGTGTAGTGAGGACTGAGGAGCATTAGAAGCAGTGATCAGTGTTTATAAAATTTAGCCCGACGAAAATAGAGTCTTAAAGATTTGATTTTGCTTTTTAAAACTCAAGTCTATAAGACTCGAGATCCACGTGGGATTAAACTTCCACTTTAGCAAATGGAACTCGAGTCTTTAAGCCTCGATATTTAGATAGAAATCGAGCCTTTAAAACTTGAGATGCTAGTTTGCAATATTGCTTGTAATGCATGTCAACTTATTATATTCTTTCCCTTACTAATGCTAGCCTACAAAATACCTCAAATCGAGTGTTCCAATAATTTAGTAGGTGAAGTATAATGGGGGTATAGTTTATAATGAAAAGTGAAATTAGCCTATTCATTCCAATACTAAAAAAATGAAATTATAAAAAAAAAAAAGGAGAGAGAATGCGTGCGTAAGAGTAGGGATATACCAAGAGGGAGACAGGAATCTCTCTCTTTCACTCTGCAGGTGCTCTTTTCCTCCTTCCTGCTCCTTCACTTTTCCTCTTTGCCAAATAAAGAATCAAACTCAAAAGCTCTCTTCATTACCTCATTTTATTCCAAAACCCCACAATTCTCAAGACTTTTCAATTTTATTTTTGACCCTTAAAAAAAAAAAAAACATGAAAAACAAAAGTAGCAAAAAACACTTGTAAAATAAAAAACAGGAGAGTCTGTCTCTAACCAATAATACTAGGCAGTTGTTGTCTCAAATACAAAACATGCGGAGAAAATCGCAGCCGTGCTTTAATCTCCTCCTCTCTCATCTCCGCCGTTGCTCCTCTCATCAACAACACTCATATTTTCACTCCTTTCGTCTTGTGTAAAAAGCTCTCACAGTTTTTACTGTTAAACCTTTCCTCCGATCATCACACTCAATGTCAAAGTTACAGCACTGGTAGCTCTAAACTGGGTTCATCTTCATTCTTTGGTTTTCATTTTCAATCATCTAAATGGTTCGTTTTGTTGGGCTTGGTTTCCTTGGACGACAACAACAAACTTCACCGTCACCACTATTCCTCTCATCGCTGTAAAGTTCTTACTCTCTTTCTGTGTGTGTGTGTGTGTGTTGAAAATTTTATTGTTTTTGAAAGTTTTATTGATTTTTGGTGGTGGTGGCAGATTTTTTTACGAGGGCAAAGCAAGTGCAGAAGATTGAAATCCGGGATGAACACAAGTTACACAAGTAAAGATGTCTTTTTTTTTTTTTTTTTTTAATATATATATATATATATATATGTTTTTCTGTTGTTTGTTTCTGTTTTTACCTTTGCATTTGGGTCTTGAGTGCTAGGTGAGGATTGGAAATGTTAATGTTTTTTTTTTTTTTTTTTTTTTTTTTTTTTTTTTTTTTTTTTTTTTGTGAAGGTGGGGTTTGTTGTTTTTGTATGGAAAATGAATGTGGCAAGGAATTGTGTTATGTACTTTTGAAATTTTTTGTGAATTTCAATAGGAATTTTTTGGATAATGTTGAAAGTTACCGAGGCATGATTTTGATCATTCCCAGAGTGCACAAAGTTTATCGGGAGCCTAGAAGAGTGCACAGCATTATGTCGCTTGAAAACCTTTTTTTTGCCCTATAGAGATTGTGCATAACATAAAAAGGTCGTATTACATTGAAAACCTAAGTTATCAATGCATGAGATAATTGACCATATGTGAAAGAAATGTTATATACAATGGATACATAAAATAATACTATGCCATTGCTTGGCTGTGCAATTGCGTAAAAGGCCCCATGCCTATATAATATTTCAAAGGTGTTAGCCAAGCGTGACAACACTCAGATCTTTTCCGAAAAGGAACGGAGGAACAACTAACTGAAATAGAAATTGTGAACACATATAATGGGTAATGTTATACTTGCACCTTATTCAAGCCATATCTCAACATTTTTAAAAAGAAAAAAAAAATTAAAGGAATTCTTACTTTTTGAAAATAATGCAAACAATTTATATAATTTCTCTTGCGAGCTGTATTTCCTTCAGGGAAACATTCCTATCTCCTCTTTGCCCAATTTTTGTAGTTAGCTTATTTGAGGTAAATAGACAAGGTAGCATCACTCTCAATATAATTTTAGCTTAATGATCCAAAAAACTCTACTTTTATTACTTTAGTTAATGGGTTTTTTACAACAAATATATACTCTCACTATTTTATTAAAGTATTATTTTTTTTCCCACTCAAATAATACTTTTTTTTCTTCACTTTTTTCTTTACCATTTCACTTTTGCAAGTGCTGTGCAGACTTTGTTAATGACCATTTCACTTTCTGCAAGTGCAAACTTTGTTAATGAAGATGGATCCTTTGAGATGATGAGCAAGAGCTTGCTAAACAGTAAGAGTGTCTTTAGCTATACTTTCATTACAAATCTTCAAAGGCAAAGAACGTTAAAAAAATATGTATCCAAATCATTATTCCAAGTCTCAAAGTTCTACTAGAATCAAGGTTCTACTAGAATCAAGGTTCAAAGACTTTGATCTATCAAAACTTCATCAGATTTAAGTTTTGAGATTCTAAAGAACTTTCACCACAAATTTTCGAAGAACAAAATCATTCGAAGAGCACACGTAGAACGAAAGGAATGTGAAGAATGAGAAATCTCTAACAAGCACACTGCCAAAGGGTCATCACAATTACGTTTCAAATCCCTTTCAATCCACTTTTCAATCCAACTGGAGGACATTGTGTTCAAGTCAAAACTACATGATGCAAAACTTAAATTGAAGAGTTATCCAAGGAGATCAAATAAGATGATTTTTTCTATTATATTATAATATAACTATAGAGAATTGTACCTACAAATTTATCAATACAAAAATACATTTGTTAAACATTTTCAATTTATTGATTTTCAAACTTGAAATTTTTTGTTTTTACGGTCACCTATATCTAATTAAATTTATTACCAAATTTAGGTTAAGAAAATACCAGCTTTCCTAATTTAAGCAAGGACAAAGAAAAACAGTAAATAAATGATACGAGTAAACAGACGGATGAGCAGCTTTATTTCATTCAAAAGAAATTTACAAATAGATAAGACACTCAACTCAACCAAACAGCACAACACCAAAACGACGACAACAACACCACAATAATTTTCAAATAACACATAGAATAATCGGGTTATCATCCCCCAATTTAAAGAACGGGAAATGTGTCTCACTTTATTTAAGTAGATGAGTTTTCCCCATTCAATTATTCCATTCAAAACCAATTAAAAGGAAACGTTTTCAACTGGTAGATTATTTATGAATGCTGCTCATTCTCTAGTACGTAACATGTTCAGAAGTATTCCATATGCACTCCTATGGCATCTAAGTAGGCACCACTTCTTCCATGGAAACCAACAACCCTTCCTGGGGCAACACTTGATGTGAAAGCTTGACCAATCTCATCACCATAGGGTCCATATTTGGCTTTGTTTGTGTAGAATGTAATGGACCGCAAAGCTCTGAAGCTACCGCTCCCTTCAACAGGCCCATAAAATCCCGCCATGCGAATCAAGAATTCCTTTGATACTTCCAGTTTTATCTACCAAACCAGAATACAAATAGGATTAGCAAAATTTTAATTAGAATTAGAATTATATATGTAAGCTTGTAGAGTTTATCGTATGTTCTACCCAGCTCAACTAACAAATCAAAGTAACATGCATGCAGGGTATTGTAACATCTTTGTATAGTGTTTCAGAATTAATATTGCAATTTTTTTTTTCATATTTAAATAATGACATTGTAATAGTTATTATTATTATAATATATTTATTTACCGGAGCAGTTGGCTCACCGCCTTCTCCACCATGCTTTGGTGACAAAACAGGCTTTCCGTCTTTGCTTTGATACAACACACGAATTGCATGAATCACTGAATCTCCAACGTACAAATGCAATTCACGGATTGCTGGAAAAACTCCATCATCCCATTCCATCCCGCCATGCCCACCCCACGGCCCAGGTCCTCGAGGAACAGGCAAAGCCATTTTCAAAGTATTGTCCTGCTATTAATTAAACAAGGACAACAATGGTAAATGAATAACATCTATTAGGGTCTGTTTGAGAATCGTTTATTTTGTTGAAACTAAAATTTTTTTGTTAAAAATACTGTAAATAAAGGCAAAAGTTAATTAAAATAGTACAGTAGGATACATAAATAGTATTAAAAAGTACAATAAAATTCACAAATAATAATAAAAATAAGTTAAATAATAAAATAAATTGAATAGTAAAATAAGTTGACAAATTTTAATTTATCCTAACTTAAGCTTAGTATTCGAATAAAACATATGCATGCATGAACTGTGGGAAACATTATATAATGACGTTGACCAAACCTTTTTCCGCGGTATTTTCACATAGGCACCAATAGCATCAATCAAAGTACCCGAACGGCCATGGAATCCAACAATTTCGCCACCCTCCGTACTGTAGGAAAATGGTTGACCGGTCACAACTCCATAGGGTCCATACTCAGTACCCTTATTTGTTTTAAATCTTAGAGAACGAATTACAATATGCTGCCACAAGTCAGCAACTGTACCGCTAATGGATGTCAGGTACTCTTCAGGCCAATGGAGCGATATCTACACATACATATATGATAGACCAAAAAACATTCATTCAACTTCATTTAATGTACGTATATTTAATTTCTTGTTTCACAAAAATAATGCATGATTAATGTAACTAAGTAGTACCAATATATATATGTACGTACCTTGTCAGTTGTCCAGGTGTCACCAATACCACCAAACTTCCTAGAATGCTGGAGTACACCATACTCATCTCCACATTTGAATGTAATTGATTCGATGCCATTTCCATGAACGATTTCCATCCCAATGATCCCACCATTATTTACCACGAAGCTCCACCGGTCTCCACCTTCACCTCCCCACAGCCCAACCGTCAAGAACTCCTCCATGTTGCAAAGAGATGATGATTACTAAGAGAGAATCGAAGCGCCTTGTGTATTATTTTTTGTTGCCTGACGATGAACAAAGAATGCCATCTCCTTTTATAACTGAAGAGAGATGCTACAGGACAAGACTTGGTTAGAAAAATAATGTCTGTCTATTTGTATGAGGAAGCGAATATATTTTCTTCTTGTTTTTTGTTTTTCGGTCTAAGTTTTGCAGAGAAGATACCACAATTGGCACTACAAAGGTTAAATGGTTCCACACTTCCACGCATTCCGATTCTTTTTATTTTTATCTAGCATATGTCTTTGCCTATTCTTTACATTTTGGATTGCCTAAGAAATTTATTTTGGAATCATATATCTTTGCACCTATTTTTTTGTGCTTTCCTTTATGTACAAGTAGTAATTTGGTATTGATGCACTTTGAAAACCAATATGTGTCTATAGCAACAACAAGGTTTGAACAAAAGCAACAAAGGACAAACAACAAGTTTCTCTTGCTAAGAAGTCTCATAACTTGATCAGACTTCAACCTACTAAGGGTGTGAGAATGCAGGTCAGTGAAGCCTTGTTCTTCTATTGGTAGTTTTCTTTTATTTAGGCTATCCAATCCAAGTACCCTTAACTTTCAAAATTCTTACTTAATGCCAAGGGGGACAAATATAAAAACACCTTTCAAAGTCTTACTTCTCAAAATATTAGAAATCAAAGGGGTTTCTTACCGGCGGTAGAATAACAAGGTTTATCTGTCGTTGTTAAGTGTAGAAGTTGCTATAACTGTAGAATATACTGCGAATCAGAAATAGAATTGGTCAGCTAGTCAACTGGCCATACGTCAAGAGCAAGACCAACTCAATATAATTTGAGGTTTAATAATGTGGTAACTTTTAGAGCAAGTCTACGGGTACAAAACATTTCACAACTGTTAGAGTTGACTCATAGTGAAATGTTAGAGTTGACTCATATTTGTTACTAGGCTACTGAGTTAGGGACCTTATGGAAATAGTATAGTGGAGTGGAGCGGAGCGCAATAAAGCATATATCCCAAATACTTGTGGAACTCAGCCTTATGTGAGGAGGTAGTATCTTGTGTAATGGCTGTATGAAACCAATGTCTCACAACATGTGGGGTCCATATATTAGATATTATCAAACCTTATTTAAGAGGAATGTTACACAAAAGAATACATCATAGCTAGGCGTAGCCATTGTGTGAAAGACCACAAACATACAGCCGAAGGTGTTAGCCAAGTGTGACAGCACCAAGATTGTTGAAGCACAGAGTGGAGGAACAGCTAACTGAAATAGAAATCAAATACAAAGAAGGACAGGAGTGACCAGCATTCAGTGTGATTCACTGTGATACATCTAAGGTGTAATATTTAGACCTTATTCAAGCCATATCTCAACATTTTTTAAAGAAAAAAAAAAAAAATCAAATGCATCCTTACTTTTTGAAAATAATGCAAAGGATTTATGTAATTTCTTTTGCAAGCTATATTTCCTTTTGGGAAACATTCCCATCTCCTCTTGCCCAATTTTTGTGGTTAGCTTATTTGAGGTAAACAAACAAGGTTACTCCCCTCTTTTTCTTCGTTAAATATGCTCATTCAATATAAGGAATAAGAATATTTCTTGTCAAAAAATTAAATATAATTTTCTTAAGTTGCCCTCATTTTAATATAAAATAGAACTAAAAACAATTGTTTTGAAAAATAATGTCATCCTATTTGTATGACGAAGCGAATATGTTCTCTTTTTACTGTTTATTTTTGGTCTAAGTTTTGTAGAGAAGATACCACAATTGGCATTACAAAGGTTCAATGGCTCCACACTTCCTAGCATTCAGATTCTTTTTATTTTTATCTAGTTTCTGCCTTTCCCTACTCTTTACGTTTTGGATTGCCTAAGAAATTTATTTGGAATCATATACCTTTGCACCTATTTTTTTGTGCTTTCCTTTATGTACAAGTGGTGATTTGGTATTGATGCACTTTGAAAACCAAATATAAACAAACATCACTACTCTCTCACCAAGGCACCAACTTCCTAACCAAATCCCAAACCATGTTCCAGAGTGACCACTCTCTTCCTCCTCTCCATAACCAAACCAACCTTCTTCATCACACAATGATCCTCAATGGTATCATCATGCACTTTGGAATGGGTGGAATTGGTAATATATCTGCAGAACCATTTTCCCTCCCTTTAATGGGAGTTGCTAATGCTGCCCAATGCCTAGTGATGGCACTTTATGGCCACAAAAGCAAAGACTTCCTTGAGAAGGTGCTTCATGTGGGCTTTCTCAATGTTGATGCATGCCCTCTCTATAATCAATTTGCTTGAATTGACATTGAATTTTAGCTCTGGAGTGTTGATGCCCTCTCTATAATCAATTTACTTGCATTGACACTGCACTTGAGCTTTGGAGTTGTTGGATGTGTGCCCTTATCTTAGTGCTTTCACTATATTGTTTTGCTTTGCAAGACACTGCACTTGAGCTTTAGAATTGCTGTGTATGTGCCCTTATCTGAGCAATTTTGTGTAATTTTTTTTGTTCTTTTTGATAATTCAATAGTTGGGGAAAGGAATTTGATCCATGAATGTCTTCATTGTAAACACAAAGAAATGTCAATTGAGTTACTAAGTTTTGTGTATTACTTTTGCTTTACAAATCTTGTCAACAAGGATTGGTTTAGCTATTGTGCTTGTTTGGTATAGCTTCAAAAAAATTATATATTTGGTAAAAGTAAAATTTAGGTAAAGTTCCTTAAGTGCTACATTTTATAATCCCTAATTAGACATAAGGACAATATTATATTTCCTAGGAACATTTAAAAATGAGTTGTTTGAAAAGTTGTATCTAGGGGAAAAAAAGGTGGAAAAATTGAAACAAACCCTAGTAGTGCTTCTATTTAAAGAAATGGAAAGTCTTAAGCAGCTTATTACGATATATATTGCAATATCTACTAACGGTCGCAACGGTGTGTTCGGTTTCCAAATTAAACCACCGAATTAAAAGATATCGTATGATCAAGTTTGCACGGTCATCTAGCATGCATTTTCCTTAGGTAGAGTCGACCACACATGATTAATTTAAATTAATTCTAATTGGTTAAACAATTAAAATTAATTAAATAATTCTGTGATTGGTTAATAATTAGTGTTTAAAATAAGGATGCATGCATAGGAATAAAATGGATGATTGGATAACAATAAAATTGTAGATAATCTGAACTTTATCAAGATTTATTTTAAGGAATTTATCCACAAGATAATTGTTCCTAAAAAGTCTGAATTATCCACAAAAGAGATAAAAAAAAAATCATGGACTAAAGATGAAAACACATCTAGGTACAAGGGCCAAATAAAAAAAAACCCTAGAAAGAGAGTCCAAAACGCACCCGAACACGAAAGTGTGTTCCGCATCCAAGAGTACTATTTGGCACTTTAAAAGTGCTGAATTGCCTCCTTTTGGGCTTTGGCCAAACTCCCTTCGGGTGATGATAAGGCACACCATTTTCAATCTTTTTGCAGAAGGATGAGTCCCGATTCGCATTCTACACATCAGGGCTATTTTTTAGAGTCTTCTGGCCTCTATAAATAGAGACTGAATTTCACAATTCAGCACTTTTTTTTAACGCTTTGAGAGGCATACGTTTTGGGACTCTAAAATTGCTAATATTTGCTGATCTTCTCTGATATTTGCGGTTGAAATTAGGGATTTTAGGTTTTAAAGGTAATTGAAAAAAAATTTTTGAACCCTAAAACATCATCTCAAGAACAAGAAGAGTGCTCCATGCAAGAGGTTGTTTCTAATAACCCATTTATTTTTATGCTTCTCTTATCATGATGATGCATGTTTAATTGTTTCAAATATTCATATTCTGATTTGTTAATTTAGTTTATGAAATTATGTTCTGGATTCTTTTGTTGTTACTCTAATATGTTTTTTAGTTTTAAAGATTTGCATATAATTAACTCTTTTTCTTCAAAATCAAACGGATCTGCATCTTCCTTTGATGTAGATTTGAATTTTTCTTTAAAAAAAAAAGAATTTTTCTCAAATTAAAAACTGATTTGTATCTTTCTTTGATAAAGATTTGATTTTTTAATGCATGCAGATTTTTAAAATAAAGAAAGATTTCATGTATTGTTGTGTTTATGATTGTATTGTTTGGTTCATATTGCATAAATTTATGCTATGAGTGAAACTCTCTTCAGAAAAAAAAAATTCATATATATTTTTTTAAACATATAAAAGCAAATCTGGTCTTTCTATCATCAAAAAACCTTTTTTTTTTTTTTTTTTTTGAAGTTCTTAAAAACAAATCTGTTTTTTCTATCATCAAAAACCAAATTTTTTTTAGTTCTCAAAAACAGATCTGATACTTTTTCAAATCAAAAGACTTTGTTTTATGTAATAAACACGAATTTGAATTTTTATCTCCAAAAACCTTTTTTTTTTTTTTTAGATTCTTAAAAACATATTTAATTTTCTCTAAACCAAAATAAGATCAATTTTTTATCACTAAACAAATCTGAATTTTTTTAACAAAGAAGAGGATACATTCATAAATAAATTCGTGTAATTTAGTTTTGTTCATATATACAACATGTCATTCATAGCATGCATAAAGGGTACATAGGTCACAAGAGTCTAGAAGAATAGACTCTGTTTGGGCGGAATGGGTGCCTAACACCTTCCCATTCCGTAACCTAACTTCTGGATTTAGGTCTTTGGATAAGTAGATCTAAGCCTTGTCTTTGTTTTATTTTGGGTAGTATGTAACTAAGACAAAAAGCTATGTAATTATTTAGTAGTTATAACCAGGACCCAAAGCCATGTAATTCTTCAATTTTTCAAATATTTAATTTTTTATTCAATTAATGAATGGAACAATTCAATCATGTAATTGTGTGTGTATATATATATATATATATATATATTGTATAAAAACTAAGTGGTGACTCCACATCATTTACCCAAAAAGAGAGGTGCCTGAAAAAGCACTCACAAAATCAATCTTTCTTTTTTTTGAGAGGCACTTTCGAGGTCTCTTACAAATTTATTTCTTGAAATTAAAGTACCATACAAAAAAAAAGAAAAAAAAATCGCTCCACAATCCACACTCTAAATACTAATTACTATCTTAAATATTTATAACCCACTGAATAATATAAAATTTACAAAAAAAAAAGTGAAAAAAAATAATTTACCCTGTACTTGATTTTTTGAAAGTAAAGTACCATACAAAAAGAAAAAAAGAAAAGAAAAGGTAAAGATAAATTACTCCACGGTCCACACTTCAAATACTAATTGATATCTTAAATATTTTTAATCCACTTATTAATATAAAATTTACAGAAGAAAAAAAAAGTGAAAAAAATAGTTTACCTAGTACTTGATTTCTTGAAAATAAAGTACCATACAAAAAGAAAAAAAAAAAAAAAAGGATAAATCACTCCACGGTCTACACTTTAAAAACTAATTGCTATCTTAAATATTTATAATCTACTTAATAATATAAAATTTACAAAAAAAAATTAAAAAAAAAATTACCCAGTACTTGATTTCTTGAAAGTAAAGTATCACACAGAAAGAAAAAGAAAACAAAAATGTATGTTTTTAGACCCCTTAAACACAACCATATTAACCTAGTTAATTAGCCAAGTAATTACTTAATCATATTATGAAGTCTAGGTTAACACAATATATCATATCATTGCAAAGTGCGAAAAATAAAGAATGCACCAATATGATAATCCAGGAAAACCAAACCGGTAAAATACCTGGAGAGGATTTAACCTAGCTATCTTTAAGGTAAAAAGAATTCACTATGAAAGAATTGAAGTTTGCACAATAGCGACTTAGACCACTATCATCCTATTGCTATCTCGAGTAGAAAACTTACTACCACGACCCCATGATATCTCCGGGTCCAAGGACTACTTCTTTCTTGAATTCTCAGCAAGCACAAGCATTCCTGCTTGTATATCTTTAAGGTCTTGAAACAGAAAACTGAATTGATCACCAAGCTCTAGACATCAATTTTGAGATTGGAAACCTTAAGTGTATGTGAAGGCAAACACCTCTAAATTTCACAAAAGATTTACCCACACAGCATAAAGAGCCAACACAAAACATGGTTAGGGTTTTTCCTTTTATACTTAGGGAAAAACATAAAACCCTACATGTCAAACGGGCTTGGGCTGAGTTGGAAAATTCTGCAAAAAATCAATCTGCACGACTTTCGATCGGTTGAGTCTAATTCTCAATCGATCAAGCCAAACAAATTTACATAGTAAATCCTGCTGAACACTCGATTTCAACTTTACATATAAATACACTTTGAGCAAGTCTAAACAAGACTAAAACGTTTTGATCATGGTTTGCCAACTTTACAAAATGAAGTTCTAATACATTAGTTCCTAATTCCTTAAAACCTAACAAAAAAGATAAAGATAAATCACTCCACGGTCCACACTCTAAAAACAAATTACTACCTTAAATATTTATAATCCACTTAAAAATATAAAATTTACAAAGAAAAAAAAGTGAAAAAAAACTACCCAGTATTTGATTTCTTAAAAGTAAAGTACCATACAAAAAGAAAAAAAAAAGATAAAAAGAAAAAGCTAAATCACTTTACAGTCCACACTCTAAATACTAATTATTATCTTAGATATTTATAATCCACTTAATGATATAAAATTTACAAAAGAATTAAAAAAGTAAAAAAAAAAATTACCTAGTACTTGATTTCTTGAAATTAAAGTACCATACAAAAAAATAAAAAAATAAAGATAAATCACTCCACAGTCCACGCTCTAAATACTAATTACTATCTTAAATATTTATAATTCACTTAATAATACAAATTTTAGTTGCACAAAGCTTTAACCTTTTTTGAAGATAAATGGCAAATACAGAGGTTTGATGTACACAATTGTGGGGGTAGATTAGACCTTGTAGGTTTTGAACTACATGTGGATGGAGAGTTTAGACTTGGGTCATAAATCATAATGTCTGGGCTTGGGCTTTTTTTTTTCTAGTTTGAGAATCTAGTCATCTGTTTTTAGAGAATCCCATTTGTTTGGTCTAATTGTTAACCTCAGCCCATATCAAAAACTAATAATAAAAATAAGTTTCTATAAGTTATTGGGCAATAGTTTAAAACTTAATGAAAAAAGGTTTAAAAAACTAAATAGAAGCTTAAAGTTCCACATGATAGGACCTCATGCATTCATACATGAGGTTTCTACTTTTATATATATATATATATATATATATATATATTGATTTCCCAAGAACAATTAAAAATGAGTTGTTTGAAAAGCTGTATCTAGGGGGAAAAAAAGTGGAAAAAATTGAAACAAACCCTAGTAGTGCTTGTATTTAAAGAAATGGAAAGTCTTAAGTAGCTATTATGATATATATCACAATATCTACTTTTGGCTCAAGTACATACGTATATAAACTAATAGCAAAGAAAGAGAAAAAAAAAAAAATGAAAACATTGTGTATAGTTTAAGAAATAAGAATTGGCTTGTGTCCAGTGCTATTAGGCATTTGACCCGTTAGAATTTTGATATGTGTTAAATAATTGTCACGTGTCTGCATCTCAATGGCTTCAATGCACAGGAGCACTAGACGCAACTCTTGCCCTAAGAAGTATATGCAATTGTATATAATTATAAGAAATTCCTCATAAACAATGTAAAATTGTAAATATGATAGACGATATCATGGAATCGGAACTCCACTCAACCTAGATTTGGAAGTATCAATTCAAAAAGATCTAGATTGAAGAATTTTGTAATAAATATATTCAAATTTGGACCCTCTATACAGTTTTATTTTGGGTTGGACCCATCAAGATGGGTTGGATATGATTAATATATCTTTTAAGAACAAGCTAATGGGTCTAGGCTTATTGAAAAGCATATGAAAAATTGGAGTACGAGGTTTTTTAGTAAGCCCAGTAAGCTACATCAATAACACGGTGATTACCCTAGTCCATCAATATCTCAGCAGTCTTTTCCTTAGCCACTTGGCCTTTGGGCTCAAAGTAGGGGTGAGAGAATTTGTTTTTGTTTTGTTGTTTTGAGAATCATGTTTAGGATATAGGCTATTTTGTCAAGTTTCCAATAAAGATATCCAAATTTAAATCTTTCAGCCCCTAATCATCATTATATCAAAAACGTGAAGGATATCAATTTGTATAATTAACATTAAAAAGAACAAAGAAAATTTTTACATAGTAATTGGTGTGCTTCATCTCTATTTGTGATGATCGAAACTTGGTTCTACCAATGATATTGTGGTTTAATGAATTTCTTTTAATAAGAAAGTCTGTGATTTATATGGATTTATGAGATCATACTTGAAATTTAAATGGGGTTTGAATATAATTCACATAAAAAGTAAAGTATAGGCATTTAAAATAAATAAATATTTTTGTAGAGAGTTTCAATCTATTAAGTCTACTCTTAATGATGTTTTTTATCGTTAAACCAAGACACCAATCGATTTTTGGTATAGGCGGAGATTGAACCCTAGATTTCTTATTCAACCATCAGATACTTTATCAGTTGAGCTAACTGGAACCCACAAAATAAATGAATATCATTTTATTATTGGAGAAAAAATATTAATGAAAGACAGCAGACTTGGCACGGAATACGAGAAGGATGAAGAAAGAAGGGTATAGAAGTCATTCCTTCCGTATTAAATACAAGACAACTACTCCTCTGACTGCATTAATGAGGAAATGACCATAAATAGTGGTGACACAACTAAGATTACAGGGTAAAGCTTACTAGTATGTTCTGGATGAGACAAGAGTCCTAGGAGTACAATCTCAGCCCTCCAAGTGTAAGATTCAGATGATTTATGGCTAGATATAAAAGGAAAAGGAAGATCCAGATGCAAAAAAAAATGAGAAAGAAAGGAAGAAGACCACTTTGTAGCCAAGAACTTGAACATTTGTATAAGTCAGAAAGAGGCACACACACACACACACACACACACACACACACACACACACACACACACACACACACACACACATGTATAAGAACATACCTTCCTCGGGCTTGACTAAGGAGTGCTTTTCTTTTCAACTTGTTTGTCTTAGTCATTCCATTTGCCCCCTATCCTATTGTGATTTACATTTAACTTATTGAACGTTCAGTAACAAACCCACTCTCTAACAAATCTATTGTCGTGGGCTTATTGGGCCATTGTCCAAATCTTTTGGGCCGTGGATCAAACTTGGCCCTTACAAACTTGATTAGTAATATATTAGGTATAGTAGCAAAAAAAAAAAAAAAATAATAAGGACATGCTAGGCTTGCTAGCTCTACTAATTTATTCAACTTAATTAGTCTTAATCTAAATTAAAATTATGGTCAATTAGGTCGAAGGGGTAGGACAATTGAGTGGAGACCATCCTGATAGTTGGATAGTTTTCTTCTTCCTCCTTGTAAGCACCAACTAATTGAGTAACTTGTATGTATTATTTATCAATTTCCTCATTCAACATTTCCTAAAAAAAAAAAATTTCCTCAATCAACAATTGAATCTCTCATTCTTTCTTCCTTGAAGATTGAATGTACTGAATTATAAAAGCTCTTCATTTATTTGGTTGACTCATATGCACTCTTTCTCAATTAACATTTCATTTGTTGTCACTTTTACCCATGTTATTTTGGGCCTCTCCTCACGTTCCTTTTCATTCCCCGACTTGAATTAAATTGAATCATTTTCTTTTAATACATTGATAATTCCCATTGCACATGGCTAAACCATCTTAAATCTCCCCCATATTTTAAAAATACAAGCTAAATCTACCAAACAAATGACTTCATTTGTACATAGTAAACCATATTAACCTCTCTTTTATCTTTTACAACACAAACCATCCCTACCCTTAAACTATTGGAGCATTTTAATATTATTTAATGAAAATGAATAGATATGACAATATAAATATAAAGATGTGGGAGTTAATAAGAAAGATAAGGAACTAGCAGAATGTTTAATCCTATGTTGAAAATAAGATAAACTCTTTTACTCTTTTTAATTGTAGTGATTAATGAGCTAATATGTATTGATTCAAATATTGGACTAGATATATGCACAAGTGGGATGTGGAGGAAGGAGCTTCTAGCCATACGATATTTGTTAGACTGTTGTATCCTTGGGGAAACAAGTCAGAAAATGTTTGCACCGGTTATAAAGTTTAGCTAACAAATGGCTTGAATCTCCTTAAAGAGAGTGAGTGCTGTGTCCAAATAATGATGTGTATTTTTTATCTTCAAATTAATAATATTCAGAAGTATTATTCAATTTCTCTTATGTTTCTTCCATTATTATTGTGTTTGCACCAACATAAACAAACAACTTTAATCCCAATTTTATATTTTCAAACATCCTTAATTAGTCTATGTTAGGTATTTTTTTTTTTTACACCTAATTTTATTCAAGTACCACCTATTTATACCACTAATAAGTTATTGGGTTTTCCCGAATATTTTTCGCTCTATTATTATGTTAATCACAAATGTTTCATCTCTCATTATCTAAATTGGGTTATGATATAAACTATCACAAAAGCCCCAAAACTTATATTTTATCCAATTTTATTATCATTATTTAGCTAAGCCTAAAACTGGCCCTATGAACCCAATACACACATCTTACTCTATTTAAGCACAAGAATACTTATGCTTGGCAACATTTGAAAAGTCCATGATTCAAGTCCATGGCAAAACAATTTTATTAATGGAATTCAAATCCATGATCAAAGCCCATGATTTAAACCCATGGCAATTTATTTATTTAAAGCCCAATTCTCGTTGACAATATCAAAACCCAATTTTCATTGGCAACATCAAAACCCAAAACCCAATTCTCATTGGCAACATCAAAGCCCAATTCTCATTGACAATATCAAAGCCCAGTTTTCGCTGGCAATATTTAAAGCCCAATTTTCATTGGCAACATCAAAGCCCAATTCTCATTGGCAATATCAAAAGCCCAACTTACGTTGGCACTATTAAAAGCCCAAGCTAACTATTTGGCACTATTTTATCAAAAGCCCAAGGTTATTAATATTTGGCAAAATACTATATCATAGTTATTTCACTTAAAAGTCCAATAATGAATAATACTTTAGATCCTTAAACCTATCACTATAATATTACAAGTTCATAGAATTTATGAATTATCTATTCTCAAAAGCCCATGGAAAGTTATTATTAGACCCATGACATTTATTTATTTCATGTTATAAACTCATGTACACTATTTATGTTATATCACAATATTCATAATATTTATTACCAAAACTCATGGTAATTATTCATCTTACATGTCCATTATGATTATCTATAGAGAAACTCATGAGAAACTATACAAGTTGTTATTTGAATCCCATGAGAATTAATACCCAAATCTATCATAAATATTTATTAAAGGTCATGAATTCATTTTATTTCTACTAACAACTAAAGCCCATGAGAAGTAAAAAACCCATGGCAAAGTATGTCTTTAATGCCCATTTTGTAGGCCCAAGAATCTCATGAAGTAGGGAACGAGCCCAAGCAAAAAAAGAGCCACGTGGCCCAACTAAAAGTGCTGAAATGGAGCAAAGTTTCAGACTTAAAAAGTCCCTAGCAAGAGGCTTGAGGAAGGGCAACCAGCCTTTGTTCATCCCTAACCAAAAAACAACTAGAGACGCCAACAAGAGAACCAAGCCTTTGAGAATGAACTAAAGGCTGTCCCATCAGTTTTCTGCCACCCTCTGCCTGACATGAACAGTGCCAGAGAGCTGTCATATCAGCTAAAGTCTAATGGGTGATCAAACTCCATCATCTTCCTCAAAGCTATACCTCCAGCAAAAGGGGAGCTGAAGCCAAGTTATCCAAATTTCAACAAATTGATGCTATAAATGTAAAAAACATTCAAGACATGATTCATGTACTAAGCCCATGAATCCTAAAGGGGAAAAATTAGGAACATGTGGTTTGGAGGGCATAAAGGGATCTCTAGCGGAACCCCCTGAAGTAGACTAAAGTTTGACACCTAGCTTGGGAGTGTTGAATCTCACTTCTTGGGGGATCAAATCTCAGTTGCAGTATTAGGATTCTCTCTTGATACACACCTCAAACACAATAATTAAGCTCAGCCCAAAAATATTGGCATTTAATGCAAAAAACTCTAAAATCCCATCATTACCCAAAGAAGCAAGGCAGCCCCTAAAATGGGTTTTCCTACTTCTGATAAAAAATCCCAGGAAGGCTTGACCTTGATTTCGTCACCTTTGAGACGTCATAAGTTTTTGGATTCTTGTCAATTAATGCCTCCCTTCAGCTCCATTATAAATAGACAAGCAAACTAACCACAAAGACAACCAGCCACCCCCCTCTGAAACTCTGGGTTTGTTTGCCATTTTTGCTAGTGGTTTAGCTCTCTTTAAGCTCACCACTCATCATCTTTAGCCTACACTCATCTAATCCCAGATATTCTTCTCCTCCCTTTACACAATCACAGCTCAAAAATGTCCTCCAACTAGTCACAAACAACCCATTACTCACAAAAAGCTTCAATGTTAGTACTAATCCTATCCCACTCACTCAAAAGGCTCACATTCATCTCATTCATGCCTTATAAATACACACTCATCAAAATTTTAGTTTAATACTTGCTGCACTAAGCTGAGGATCTTTCTCTCCCTTCATTTCATTCTATTTTTCCTCTTTTATTTGTAACTATGGATCCTTTAATTCTTGTTTATTATTATTATGATGAAGAATATAATATATTTGTAACAATTGAATTTTTCCCTCATATTGATGTAATGATGGCTGAAAGTACTATAAACTCCCTTGACCAAGACACACAAGGACCCCTAGAAGTGAACACTTTCCTAAATTTATTTAATCGTTGACTGCTGGACTCTAAGTATAATTTCACCCCCACCGCTGGAGATAATACCACACCGCTAAAGGACTGATTTGAACTATGATGCTGAAAAAAGACTAATAATATAACAAACTAACAACAGTAACGTGTTTATTGTGCTTTATTGTTGTCTTCTTGTTAGGGTGCAGCCTCTATCTCTTGCCTGGGCGGACTTCCACAACATCGAAAGCCTTTGGGCTTTATTCCAAGACCCATCGTCGAGTTTCGGCTTGGCTACCCCATATTCTATTTGGGAATATCAAAAATTTTCCCTTAACAGTCTATTTACAATTTTTTTTATTGTTGTTTTCAGTTAGGTCAATTAGTAAAGTTTAAAATTATTGATGATACACAAAATCGTCAGTGAGTTGATTTTCCACACAAGCGCCAATTAGGGTACCTGAAGAACAAAAAGAATGAAGAACCTATAAAGAGCACCGATGGGGTGCTAGCCAAAAGTCCTATGAAGGTTAAGTCAGTGATAGAAAAATCTCCAATAACTCAAGAATGCAAGAGCTAGGAGATTTCACATACCTCAAGAAAGTTAAGGTTTGATGTTTATATAGTCGTGGAGAGTTGACCTGAATCCCTCGATTTTGGGAGGTTTTTTGTAAAGAAGATATGGAATTATTGCCTCGAGATTCTAGGGCTTTCCATCCCATATTGGGAAGATATGTATGTGGAGAGGAATCTTTGGATGTGGTGTGCAAGCCATTTCCATATAGGGATGTGTAAGTGGAGGACACATAAGTGCCCGTGGGACCTATCGCATCTGCACGTCGGCACGTTATTTCACCCGTCGAGCTCAGCATGGATTGTCAGTATCTCGAGCTTCGCAAGTTACTTGACAGGTCTAGGGATGCTGTTGGTTAAGAGGGGAGGGCGATGATTATAGATGGACCAAAGAAAATTCATTAATCTTCCCAATGAGTTATGAGGGGATGCCTGATGGATCCAAGAGCGTTAACTGTTGAAAATGCCCTCATGATTATAGAGCAATCATTACAAAGAGAACACACATAAGTGTGTATATATATATATATATATATATATATATATAGACACACACAAACCCAAACACACTCAATTGGAATATATTTAGTGCAAATTACATTTCTTTTATATGTATCTTAAACTATCACTTCGATTCCATAAAACCCCATAACTATTGAAATACACCGTTAATCCCCCAAAATTATAACTCTATTTCAGTGTTTCTCTGGCAGTTTGTTTTAATGTTAAGTGTGACAGAATTTAGCAATTTTTTTTTGAGAAAGTCAAAATTTAGCATTTAAATACCAATTTATCCTTTTCTACAAAACATATAACTATAGGTAAATTGATCTTCTAATATTAAATTTTAGAATTAATATCAAAATAGAGGACATGAAGTATTTTTGAAAATGGAGAATGGAGGGACAATCAAATATTCCAATAATTTTTGTAGATGTAGTGTAATTGAGGTTATAGTTAATAACAAAAAGTGAAATTAGCCTATTCCCTCTCATTCTTAAAAAATGAAATTAAAAAAAAAGGAGAGAGAATGCGTGGGCAAGAGAGTAGGGATATACCAAGAGGGATATATGATTTCTCTCTCTTTCACTCTGTATGAGAGCTCTTTTCCTCCTCCTTCTTCCTCCTTCACTTTTCCTCTTTGCCAAACAAAGAATCAAACTCAAAAGCTCTCTTCATTACCTCATTTTATTCCGAAACCCCACAATTCTCAAGCTTTTTCAATTTTATTTTTGACCCTTAAAAAAAAAACATGAAAAACAAAAGTAGCAAAAAACACTTGTTAAATAAAAAACATTAAACTCTATCTCTAACCAATAATACTAGGCAGTTATTGCTTCAAATACAAAACATAGTATGCGGAGAAAATTGCAGCCATGCTTTAATCTCCTCTTGTCACGCCCCAAACCCAAAAAGGTCCAAAACATGAGAAAGACGTCTCAAAGTACCTGTAGGATTTTCCTATTTGGCAATTCAATCCACAAAAATCATATCAAATACTAACATCAAGAATTATCACAATAATTCCATTGAATATACTCTCAAGGTAAGTCAGAGCTCTTAACAATAATTACAGGGACCATTGGCCACAAAAGAATAGAGGTCTAAATATATAGTTACACATCACCAGCTTGATACACTAGTAGTAATAACATCACAACCACTATCAAGTAAACCTATCACAATAAGCATAGAACTTGAAATTGCATCTAGCTAAAATTTAAGAATTGCCAAAAGAGCACTTAATTAGGCAAGCCTATTATTTAACCTAGGCCTGTTCAAGATCTAACCGGCACCGATGCAACCAGCCAGTACTGAACCGAACCGACCGCTACAAAGCTCCACTGTAGGTGTCTGGCACGGTGGTCGGAGGAGATTCAGGCATATCGACGATGGCCAGTGCGGTGATTGGCAGCTATTTTACACTCCGACGAGAAACTGCACCACACTGAGTATATATATGATATTATTTAACATATGTGTAATAGTGTTTCAGTAGAAAGAATGCAAGAGAGTTGTTCAAAAAAAAAAAAAAAAAGAATGCCAGAGAGTTGGCTTGAGAGAGGCAAGGAAGAAAGGAGCGCAGCGCTAGAGAAAGAGCTGGAGATGTTGGGTTAAGAACATTATGGGTTTTTTATATAATTTTAATTTGATACCAAACGACGCGTTTTGAGCTTGACATTAATTTTAATATCAGTTCCAAAACTACGTCGTTTTGGTATCGGCTTTGAAAAAAAGAAAAAAGAAAAAAAAGAAATCAAAACTACAGCATTTCAATTTAAACCCTAAAATTATTACATACCCAGCTCTCACTTTCTCATCAGTCGCCAGCCTCTCCTTCTCCCATAAACATCTCCTCCTCGCCTTTCTCTTTCTCTCTCCTTACTCTTTGCCTCCGCTGCTGTTGCTGCTTACTGCCACCGTATTATGCCCCTTGAAGCTACAATTCTTGGAGTTCCACTTTTTCCTCTCTCCTTTTTGCTATTCTCATGAAGTTTTATAGAAGATTTTGAATTTTATGCTCCTCCTTACAATACTTTCATTGAGGTTTGTTTACGTATTTTATTTTCAATAGTTTTGATTTATCTTTTATGGATTCAGTTTATTTATTTTTATTTTTTAAATGGGTTTTTTTGTGATTTGAAATTGAATATTTTTGAGAGAAAGCTTGTGAATTTGTTTGTATTTGTGTGTTTTCCTTTGTTTCCTTTTCTTTTTATGGAATATTTGAATGGGGTTTGGGTTGTTATCTCATATCTGCGTTGTGTTTTGATTCCTAAGAAAATAGAGGAATTAACTGAACTAACATCTCCGAACCGGTATGGTGCATCGCACCTTGTGTAGACCAGTGCCAACCCTTCATAGATGAGGTGCGGTGAAGCATGAGAGAATACCGCACCCAATAGGTGTGGTGCAAAAAACCCTCCATTAACAGGCCGCACCGCACTGTGTACAGGCCTAATTTAACCTCATCAATAATAATATATCCCACTTCCAAAGTTTATCAACAAATTGATTCACAATGCATAAACTCCAATTTATAAAGTTAACCCATTTAATATCATCTCCAACATCATGACTAGCTTCCATAAAATTTACATTACATTATTAAGAGACCCATGAAAGCAAAATCAAAATATCCTCCAAGACAAGATATTTAGAACTTCAACTAACTCCAAATAAACCCAATGGCAATGGGAAAAAATTAAGTTTACCAGCCATCACATGTTATAATTCAAAACCCCTAAATTTTCCACCATAAATAAACCTTAGGTTGTCATTATTAGCACAAACCATATACCCACTCATCAAATAGTTTCATTAATACAAAACCCATACATAAATATGCATAAATATCACTTCCAATACTCATAAATCACATAGGTATCATTATTAAAGCTTAGATAACAATAACCTCAAGCAAAAGTGTAAAACCCACCAAAAAGATTAGAAATTTTTACCTTAAATAAAGAATGTGAAGGTGTTTATAGGTTTACAAAAAATTTTCGGTGATCTTACCGGAAAAATGATGGTAAGATGGTGTGGTTTGGAGTGGAGTCCGGCGGTGAGTTTGGAAGTGAGTGTTTGTGTGTGTGTGTTTTAGTAAAGAGAAAAGAAAGAAATTGAAAGGAAGCAAGGTATGGCCGGCCAAAAGAGAGAAAAGTGATGGGTGAAATGAGTGGTGGGGAAGAGGGTTAGGTGGGGGGCACGTGGGAGCCTTAAAAGTCTGACCTTTTTTTTATTTTTTTTGGGTCAGACTGACGGGACGTTACACCTCCTCTCTCATTTCCGTTGTTTCTCCTCTCATCAACAACGCTTGTATTTTCACTCCTTTCGTCTTGTAAAGCTTTCACAATTTTTACTACTAAACCCTTTCCCCGATCATCACACTCAATGTCAAAATTACAGCACTGGTAGCTCTAAATTGGGTTCCTCTTCATTCTTTGGTTCTCATTTTCAATCATCGAAGAGGTTCGTTTTGTTGGGCTTGGTTTTATTGGATGACAACAACAAGCTTCAACGTCACCACTATTCCTCTCATCACAGTAAAGTTCTTTATTCTCTTTCTCTCTGTGTGTGTGTGTGTTGAAAATTTTATTGTTTTTGAAAATTTTATTGATTTTTGGTGGTGGTGGCAGATTATTTTACGAGGGCAAAGCAAGTGCAGAAGATTGAAATCCGGGATGAACACAGGTAAAGATATGTTATCTTATATCTGTTTTTGTATTGTTTGTGTTAGAAATACTGAATAATTGTATTGTATTTCTCAGTAAGGAATATACATGAGTGTGCCTTTATATAGGAGGCATATGAGTACAGTACAAGTAGGAGTGTAGTACGAGATGTGTGTTGTACAAGTAATCTAGTGTGCTCTACAAGTAAACTAGTTGGACCTAAAGCCCACAACGCTATACAAGTTAACAGCCCCCCTTAAACTCAAGGTGGATGTGAGACCAGCTTGAGGTTGTCAACTAAATCACGAAGGCGTCCTTTAGGATGTGACTTGGTGAAGATATCTGCAAGTTGATATTTGGAGGAGACGGAGAAGAGCTAGAGAGCACCATGGACAAAATGATAACGGATAAAATGACAATCAATCTCGATGTGTTTAGTCCGTTCATGGAAGACATCATTGTGAGCAATATGAATGGCACTCTGGTTGTCACAATAAAGAGGAGTAGCAAAGGATGTGGACACACCTAAGTCCTTAAGAAACCATTGTAGCCAAAGGAGCTCAGATGTGGTATCAGCAAGGGCACGATATGTAGCTTCAGTACTGGAGCGGGCCACATGAGTTTGTTTTTTACTTGGCCAAGAAATCAGAGAAGAACCAAGAAGAAAGCAATAATCAGTGGTGGGCCTGCGATCAGTGGGATCTCCTGCCCAATTAGCATCAGAAAATGCACGGAGAATAAGAGGAAACTGAGTAGAGTAAAAAAGACCATGGACGAGAGTACCCTTTAAGTATCAAAGAATGCGCAGAACAGCAGCATAGTGAGTCGATCGTGGAGCAGATAGATACTAGCTCACCCGGTGAACAGTATAGGAGATGTCTAGACGAGTGACAGTGAGATAAACTAGGCTGCCAACCAAGCATCTGTAAAGAGAGGGATTAGACAATGGTTTCCCTCCTGAGGGAGTCAGATGCACATTAAGTTCAACTGGAGTGTCAACAGTCTTGCTATCAGTGAGTCTAGCTCGAGACAAGAGTTCAAAGGCATACTTGGCTTGAGTAATATAAAGTTCATCTGTAGAATGAGTGATTTCAAGACCCAAGAAGTAGCTGAGATATCCAAGATCTTTCATCTCAAATTGTTGACTGAGAAAATCCTTGAGTTTTTGAATGCCATTGAGGTCATCACCAGTTATGATCATATCATCCACATACAAGAGAAGTAAAATAATGCCTTTGCCAGTGCAACGAAAAAATAAGGCAGAATCATAATGACTGGCCATGTAACCCAAGCGAGAGATGGTAGAGCTGAATTTGGCAAACCAAGCTCATGGAGCTTGTTTAAGGCCATAAAGTGCACGTCGAAGGTGACAAACCTTGTTTGATTCAACAGAGAGACCAGGAGGAGGTTGCATATAAACTTCTTCACTTAAATCTCCATTAAGGAATGCATTTTTAACATCCATCTGGAAAAGGTCCCATTTACTGGCAGTAGCAACAACTAAGAGGGCATGAACAGATGAGATACGTGCCGGAACATAGGTCTCTTCATAATCAATCTCATACTCTTGTGTAAAGCCTTTTACAACAAGAAGAGCTTTGTAGCGCTCAATGGACCCATCAGAGCAAGTCTTAATCTTGTAGATTCACTTATAACCAACCACAGATTTCCCAGGGGGGAAAGTCACCAAATCCCAAGTATGGTTTTTAGATAATGCATCAAGTTCCTCTTTCATTGCAATCTGCCATAAAGGGTCAGTGGAAGCCTCACGATAGGTGTGAGGCTCATGCAGTGTAGGAAGGGCAGTGTAACAATGATAGTCAAGTAAATGTGTAGGAATGGATTTTACCTGAGTTGAGTGACGAAGTGAAATGTCTTGTGCAAGATCTTCAGGTAGAGCAGGAGCAAGGGACCTAAGCTTAAGGTTGGGGTTGGGTTGCTCGTCTTTGACCTGTTCATTAAAGGGTGAACTAGGAAAGGGATCAATGATATCTGGTGGTTGGACAGAGAAGTCTACATAAGAATCAGGAGCAACTACAAGAGGATCAGGAGCAACTACAGAAGGAATATGTGCCTCATCTAGAAAAAGATTTAAGACAGAGGAGGAAGACAGGGAGGCACGGAAGCGAGAGAGCTCGACAAAGAGGCGATGTTCCCAAAAGACAACATTGCGAAAGACACGAAGACGATGAGAAACAGGATCATAACACCGATACCCCTTTTGAGTTTCGCTATAGCCAAGAAAACAACAAAGTCTTGACCGAGGTTCAAGTTTGTTATTCTCATGTGGCTGAAGAAGAACGAAATAGGCAGAACCAAAGGAACGAAGGTGATGATAATCTGGAGATGACCCAAAAAGGCGCTCATATGAAGTTTGATTTTGGATGACAGGATTGGGAATGCGATTAATAGCATGAACAGCATGAAGTGCAGCTTCGCCCCAAAAAGGAGCAGGAACTTTGGCAGAGAGAAGGAGAGCACGAACAATGTCAAGAATATGACGAAGTTTTCGTTCGGCTCTACCATTTTGTTGAGAGGTACCTCGACAAGTTAGTTGATGAACGGTGCCATAGGAATGCAAAAAAGCTTGGAAAGCATATTGAGTGTACTCAAGAGCATTATCAGATTGAAAAATTTTGATACATTTGGAAAATTGAGTTTCAACCATTTTTACAAAATTAGAATATACTTGCAATAATTCAGAACGATATTTCATATGAAAAATCTAGCTATAATAGGAATAATCATCAACAAAGACAACAAAATATCGAGATCCACCAATACTAGAGACAGAGGAAGGTCCCCAAACATCAGAATGAATTAGGTCAAAAATATCAGTGGACACTGATTCACTAGTATTGAAACTCAAAGTTGGTTGTTTTCCTAATTGACATGAAACACAATCAAAATTTTTTGTGGACACTGAGCCTAACAAACTTCTAAAAGCCAAGTGTTGTACCCGAGAGGAAGATGCATGACCAAGTCGGGCATGCCAAAGTGCAAGGGAAGGAATAGAAGAAATTGCAGCAACTGCAGCAACAGAAATAGGAGCAACAAGTGGAAGACGAAGGTTGTCCACAGGAAACATATGTCCAACTCTGGGACCAGCCCCAAGCTCCTGTTCCGTCCTCGGATCCTGCACAATACACCCAGAATAATCAAAGATAATGTGATAACCCAACTCAGCTAATTGTCCCACAGAAAATAAATTATAAGAAAGGTTAGGAACATTAAAGACCCTAGGAACTGAGAGGTTGGAGGTCGAAACAGAACCTATATTATGACCAGACATTGTGGAACCATTTGCTATGCAAATATTAAGAGGGTGTGGTGTAGGTTGAAGTTCTGAAAATAAGGACGAGTGAGGTGTCATGTGATTGCAACAAGCAAAATTCATAAGCCAAGAGGAAGGAGACATATTAGATAAAACTGAGAGAGAAGAGGAATAAGATGCATTGCCAACCATACGAATGACATTAGCGATGATGTTTATAAGGTCATCTCTGGAAATGGTGAAAGTGGATCCGGAAGATTGAGATTGTGCAGTGACGGGAGCCATTGGTTGGACACTCTCAGTGTTCACAACAGTAGCAGCAAAAATTGAAACAACTGATTTGTTGCGATGATAGCAAGTCTCAATATTGTCACCAAGACGTTTGTAAAAATTGCAAAAATGTTTACTGGATTGTCAACGACGATTATTGCAACAAGAAGAAGACCTATTATTATTCTTCAATTAGAAGAAAAATATGCAAAAATGGACTGCAAAAATGAAATCTACGTGAAAAATTGGGTAAGGAGCACCTGGACAGCAAAAGTCAACCTTGGAGAAAAAGTCAACGGTCAAAGTCAACACTGGTCAACGGTCAAAGTCAACAACTTGGTCAGCGATGACGTCAGCTGTCTGGATGGGTGACGTCAACAGAGGAGTTGATGATGACGTTAGCCCTAGATGACGTCACTAATGATGTAAGCAAACATTGATGGAGGCGCGTGAGGCGCGTGATTGAGGCGCTGCTTCTTTTGGCGGCGCGTGAGGGCGCGTGCGGGCTCCAATGGCTGTAAGGCTTCCATGAATGAGTAGATCGTGATGAGACGATCACTATGGTACCTGTAAAAAGCTGATCGGAGTAAGACACACGACGAAGACGTTGAGTGCAATGGCCTGTGGTGCGGGACTCCTCAACGATGGCAGCTGCAGGTCGTTGTGACGGCAGAAGCAATAAGGGTGGAGTAACACCAGGAGAGAGAAGACTGCTAAAAGAAAAATCAAAGCAGTGGCTCTGATATCATGTTAGAAATACTGAATAATTGTATTGTATTTCTCAGTAAAGAATATACATGAGTGTGCTTTTATATAGGAGGCATATGAGTGCAATACCAGTAGGAGTGTAGTACAAGATGTGTGCTGTACAAGTAATTTAGTGTGCTCTACAAGTAAACTAGTTGGGCCTAAAGCTCACAACACTATACACATTAACAGTTTGTTTTTGTTTTTGCCATTGCATTTGGGCCTTGAGTGTTAGGTGAGGACTGGAAATGTTAATGTGTTTTTTTTTTTTTTTTTAAATTTTGTGAAGGTGGGGTTTGTTGTTGCTGGTTTTTTTTTTTTTCCAGATAGAGATTATGCATAACATAAAAAGGCAGTATTACCGTGAAAACTCAAGTTGTCAACCCTCCACTAGTTTGTATTGATCGGAGCCTCACAGAGGCATAAGAGATGCAGAGTGAGAAGACCCAGGGAGAGAATTAAATAAACCACCATAGCCGCCGCCCTTGCTCCAATCTCCAGACAACCGGTTTGAGAGTGGGAGAGAATATGAGAGAAGACGTGGACAGATGAGAGAGAGAGTGTCTGAATGGGTGTTGAGTGTTGAAGCAGAAAAATGATATAAAAAATAAAAGTTTGGTGTGGCGTGAAAAGTGTCTCGCCACAAGTGGCATAGGAGTATGGCATTTTAGACCAATTTGATGAGACTGATTCATGGGTTTTTTTTTTTAACCTTTAGCTGTATATTTGCTGAAAAGTAATTTTAGCTATATCATTTATTACAAACCTTCGAAGGCAAAGGATATTAAAAAAAATCTTCCAAATCATTATTTCAAGTTTTAAAGTTTTATTAAAATCAAGTTTCAAAGACTTTGATCTATTGAAACTTCATCAGATTCAAGCTTTGAAATCTCAAAATACTTTCACTACAATTTTTGAAAGATCAAAAACATTTGAAAATCTTTCACCACAAATTGTCGAAAATCAAAAACATTTGAAGAGCACACGTAGAACACAAAGAACGAGAAATCACTAACAAGCACACAACTTAAGGGTCATCACAATTACGTTTCAAAGCCCTTTCAATCCAACTGGAGGCCATTGTGTTCAGGTCAAAACTACATTGACGCAAAACTTGAATTGAAGAGTTATTCAAGGAGATCAAATAAGATGATTTTTTTTTCTATTGTATTATAATATAAAAATGGAGAATTGTACTTACAAATTCATCAATACAAAAATACATTTGTTAAACATTTTCAATTTATTGATTTTCAAACTTGAGATTTTTGTTTTTACAGTCACCTATATCTAATTAATTTTATTACCAAATTTAGGTTAAGAAAATATCAGCTGTCCTAATTTAAGCAAAGCCAAAGAAAAACCCTAAATTAATTATACGAATAAACAAACGGATGAGCAGCTTTATTTCATTCAAAAAAAATTTACAAATAGATGAGACACTCAACTCAACCAAACAGGACAACACCAAAACAACGACAACAACACCACAACAATTTTCAAATAACACATAGAATCGGGCTATTATCCCCCATGTACGTAACACTTTCTTTAAGTAGATAATTTTTCCCCATTCAAATATTCCTTTCAAACCCAATATTTAAAAAGAAACATATTCAAGTAGTAGATTATTTATGAATGCTGCTCATTCTCTAGTAACATGTTCAGAAGTATTCCATGTGCACTCCTATGGCATCTAAATAGACACCACTTCTTCCATGGAAACCAACAACCTTTCCTGCGGCAACACTTGATGTGAAAGCATGACCAATCTCATCGCCAAAGGGTCCATATTTGGCTTTGTTTGTGTAGAATGTAATGGACCGCAAAGCTTTGAAGCTATTGCTCCCATTAACAGGCCCATAAAATCCCGCAATGCGAACCAAGAATTCCTTTGATACTTCCGGCTTTATCTACCAAACCAGAACACATATATAGGATTAGCAAAATTTTAATTAGAATTAGAATTATGTCAGCTTGTAAAGTTTATCGTATGTTCTACAGCTCAACTAACAAATCAAAGTAACATGCATGGTATTGTAACATCTATGTATAGTGTTTCAGAATTATAGTTGCAAATTTTTTCATATTTAAATAACGACAGTGTAATAGTTATTATTATTTATTTACAGTCTTAATTTGATCACCGCCATCTCCATCATGCTTCGGTGACCAAACAGGTTCCCCGTCTTTTCTTTCATACAGCACACGAATTGCATGAATCACTGAATCTCCAACGTACAAATGCAATTCATGGATTGCCAAAAAAACTCCATCATCCCACTCCATCCCGCCATGCCCACCCCACGGCCCAGGTCCTCGAGGTACAGGTAAAACCATTTTCAAAGTATTGTCCTGCTATTAAACAAGTACAACAATTTGTAAATGAATACATCCTTTAGTCCTCGAATAAAAAATGAACTTTGGGAAACAATAATGACCAAACCTCTATCGGCGTTATTTTAACATAGGCACCAATGGCATCAACATTATCACCTGCACGACCATGGAATCCAACAATTACGCTACCCTCCATACGGTGGGAAAATGGTTGACCGGTCTTAGTTCCATAGGGTCCATACTCAGTCTTATTTGTTTTATAACTTAGAGAGCGAATTACAATATTGGCCCCATATTTCACAGTTGTCCAGCTAAAGGATGTCAGGTACTCTTCAGGCCAGTTGAGTGATATCTACATATAATGCACCAAAAAAAAAAAAAACATTCAACTTCATTTTATGTATATTTAATTTCTTGTTTCACAAAAATGCATGATTAATGTAACTGAGTAGTAGCAGTATATATGTACCTCGTTAGTTTTACTGCCACCATTACCACCGACCTTCTTAGAATGCTGGAGTATACCATATTCATCTCCACATTTGAATGTAATTGAATCGATGACATCTCCATGAACGATTTTCATCCCAATGATCCCACCATTATTTTCCACGAAGCTCCAGGGGTTTCCACCTTTACCTCCCCACGGCCCAACCGTCAAGAACTCCTCCATGTTGCAATGAGATGATGATCACTAAGAGAGAACTGAAGCGGCCTGTATTATTTTTTGTTGCCTTACAATGAACGAAGAATGCCATCTCCTTTTATAACTGAAGAGAGATGCAATGGGACAAGACTGTACTTAATTACAAACTTCTATTTAGTGGACAACACGTGTCGTTTCCACAGTTTCTGATTCTTTTCTTTTTTTTTTTTTAATTTTTTTTTCTTGCTTATGTCTTTGCCTACTCTCTAGGGTTGCCTACGAAATTTATTTGGAATCGTATATCTTTGCACCTATTTTTTTGTGCTTTTCTTTATGTATAAGTAGTGATTTGGTATTGATGCACTTTGAAAACCAATATATAAATAAACATCACTACTCTCTCACCACGGCACCAACTTCCTAATTAATCAAATCCCAAACTGATAGGTCAAGAATGTTTTGATCCTTTGTAATAAATTAACCAATTAATTAGTTAAATGGATTAATTAATCAGATTAACATACAATAAGCGTGGGAGTACAAACAAATCACCAATTAACTAAAGTATTCAGTGGAAAATAAATTAATACGATGATTTGTTTACGAATGGGAAAAACTTACACGGAAAAAATCTCACTGGGTGATTTTAAGGTTACTACTCCTGAGAATCCACTATTATCAAAACAAGCGGTTACAAGTAAGGGAATCCCAATACCTTATATCAACTTACAGTTGAACCCTTACCCCAATACCCAATTAGACTTGTTCTGTAGAGACAATCTCTCCTTTTCAATGCACAGCTTTTAATACGTGACTAACTAATTGCGCGGATCCCAACATGCAACTTAATTCATCCAGACGATGAAAATCAAGAAGTTGCTTGGTCACAAAATCCTATGGTGCACAAATACAGCAGCTTCTTCAAGAGAAAGATGAATTAAGAAAATTCTGTCTCCGGTCACAATTTGCAAGAACTTGGGCAACTGTGTAATCTATGATGACCTTTAAAACAATTCTTATATATGTCTAGGGTTGTGAGAAAAGAAAGTCCAAACATATACCCATGGATTGAATTGAAATTAGCTCTGAAAAACTGAATTTCATAAACCTCGATAAATAGCCATCTATCGAGTTAGCTGTCGAGCCACAGGCTTTAGCAGTTTTTAAACCTCGATAGATGCTAGCTGTCGAGCTTTAATGAACAACACTTTCTCACTTGATTCTTGGACAGACTTGTATGGCTATAACATTTGAATTTGAAACCTTGTTCCTTGAAGTATTAAATACATCCTAGATCTACCTAATTACAAGTGAAGTGCCTTTTGTCAAAGGATTAGCCAATTACATAGATATATTTACATATGTTCCTAACATCAAATCACATATGTTCTAACACAAACCATGTTCCAGAGTGACCACTCTCTCCCTCTTCTCCATAATTAAACCAACCTTCTACATCACACAATGAACTTCAATGGCATCATTATGCACTTTGGAATGGGTGGAATTGGTAATATATGTGCGGAACCATTTTCCCTTCCTTTAATGGGATTTGCTAATCCTTCCCAATGCCTAGTGATGGCACTTTATGGCCACAAAATCAAAGACTTCCATGAGAAGGTGCTTCATGTGGTATTTCTCAATGTTGATGCATGCCCTCTCTATGATCAATTTACTTGAGTTGACATTGAATTTTAGCTTTGGAGTGTTGATGCACTCTCTATAATCAATTTACTTGCATTGACATTGCACTTGAGCTTTGGAGTTGCTGGATGTGTGCCCTTATCTTAGTGCTTTTGCTGTATTGTTTTGCACTTGACCTTTGGATTTGCTAGATATGTGCCCTTATTTGAGCACTTTTGTGTAATTCTTTTTTTTTTAATTCAATAATTGGGGAAAGGAATTTGATCAATGAATGTTTCCGTTGTAAACATCAAGAGATGTGGATTGAGTTACAAAGCTTTGTGTATTCCTTTTGCTTTGCAAATCTTGTCAACAAGAATTGGTTTAGCTATTGTGCTTGGCTGGTATAGCTTTGAAAAACACACACACACACACACACACACACACACACACACACACACACACACACACACATTTGGTAAAAGTAAAATTTAGGTATAGTTCCTTTAGTGCTATATTTTATATTCTCTAATTAGACATAAGGACCATATTATCTTTCCCAAGAACAATTAAAAATGAGTTGTTTGAAAAGTTGTATCTAGGGAAAAAAAAAAGTGAAATAATTGAAACAAACCCTAGTCATGCTCATATTTAAAGAAATGGAAAGCCTTAAACAGTTTGTTATGATATATGTGTCGCAATATATATTTTTGGTTCAAGGACGTATGTACATAAACTTAAAGCAAAGAAAGAGAAAGAAAATGAAAAAAATTGTACATAATTTAAGAAATAAGAATCGGGTTGGGTCCAGTACTCTTGTGCATTGAACCTATTAGGATTTTGATACATGTTAAATAACTGTCACGTGTCTGTATCTCAATGGATTTAATGCACAGGAGCAATAGACCAAACTCTTGCCCTAAGAAGTGTATATAGTGTTTGTTTGGAAACAGCTTATCTAATTTTTTACTGAAAAATTTCTACTAGAAGTGTGCTAAAGTATTGTCTTGCTATTAAACAAGTACAACAATTTGTAAATGAATACATCCTTTAGTCCTCGAATAAAACGTGAACTTTGGGAAACAATAATGACCAAACCTCTTTCTGCGTTATTTTCACATAGGCACCAATGGCATCAACATAATCACCCGCACGACCATGGAATCCAACAATTATGCCACCCTCCATACGATGGGAAAATGGTTGACCGGCCACAGTTCCATAGGGTCCATACTCAGTCTTATTTGTTTTAAACCTTAGAGAATGAATTACAATATAAGTCCCCATGTCCTTAACTGTACCGCTAAAGGATGTCAGGTACTCTTCAGGTCAGTTGAGTGATATCTACATATAATATACCAAAAAAACATTCAACTTCATTTTACGTATATTTAATTTCTTGTTTCACAAAAATGCATGATTAATGTAACTGAGTAGTACCAGTATATATGTCCCTTGTCAGTTTTACTGCCACCCTTACCACCAACCTTCTTAGAATGCTGGTGTACACCATACTCATCTCCACATTTGAATGAAATTGAATCGGTGGTTCTTCCTCCATGAACAATTTCCATCTCAATGATCCCACCCTTATTTTCCACGAAGCTCCAGCGGTTTCCACCTTCACCTCCCCACGGCCCAATGGTCAAGAACTCCTCCATGTTGCAAAGAGATGATGATCACTAAGAGAGAACTGAAGCGGCCTATATTGTTTTTTGTTGCCTTACAATGAACAAAAGAATGCCATCTCCTTTTATAACTGAAGAGAGATACAATAGGACAAGACTATACTTACAAACTTCTATTTAGGGGACCATACGTGTCCTTGTAATAATTACAAATGGCTATAGATGTTGAGAGGTGAAATACTGACAGGACAACACTTAAAAATTTTTATTTCTAGACCACACGTGTCCTTTTATTTAATTATAAATTAATCGCTATATAAAAGTTTGGTGGGAAGAAAAGTTAGTAATAATAAACTAATTAGATATCTACCACAATTACAACTTCTTGACAAATACTAATTGTAAGATAATGGCCTACCTAGCTCTTCTTTGAGTTTTCCCTACAACTTTCTTATATGTTTACTTGTTCTGACATTTGTTGCTTACAAAGGTCTTCCATGCACAGCTAACCTTTTATACAACCTGTAAAAAAGTCCACGACAATTTTTGCATGCTAATCTTATCCCAACATAGACATAAAGCTCAACCCAATCACTAGACGACTTAGTTAATCACCTAAGCCACCTAAATTTTAATCAATATAGCCCAAAATATTAGCATATAAATAAAAAAATAATTTTTTTATTAAATAAAAAACCAAAAAAATTGAAAATAAAAAAGTTATTGTAGATACCGTAATTTGTCTGCCCTAGATTTGAGTGCTGGACCCCGAAAATTCTACAAATATCAATTTTTCACCAGGACGCTGTGGGAACATCTAGACCGACATACTACAACCCGTTTAGGCATTGGAGCACTCAAAATTGATCTTAGGTCAAATTGAGTAAACTGCCCCTAATCAACCTAGGGTTGACCGAAGGTCAAAATTGGTCAAAACCACTCTTAAACAACAAATTTTCATGTTTTTACATCAAACCCGAGGTTATCGGATATTCTTATCAAACTTGACCAAGTTCAACTCAAGATTGACTCCCAAGAGCGATCGCAAACCTAATTTTGGTCGAACCATTAGAATGATTGGAACTAATGTCATTGTGAATATTCTTGAATTCCCTTTCCAATAACCACTCATAGGTTGAAATCGGAGTTAAAACGATTGAGATATCTTGAAAATCGTGCTTGGCGCATTAGCTCACTTCCCAAGGCTATAACTTTTGATCCGACCGTTGGATTTTCAAAATGTCAAGTGTTATGAATACTAGACATCCATACCTTCCCATTGGTACCAAGACCAGCTTAATTGGATTTCGGAAAGGCCTTTAAAAGAGCGACCGATGTTAGTACCGAAAAGCAAGAGGAAAAGACAAGACTGATGATGTCAGCCTATGCACCTGCCACACCCTAAGTATGTGCTGGCACACTCTTTACGCACTTCTCCAATATGCAAAAGGTCTCAATTTAATTGTAATCTAAGGCTTGAAAACCCCTTTGATCAACACTGTCCATGATTCTAGTTCAATACCAAAATTTTCCTATCTTTCATTAAATTAGGAAAATTGACATTTTCTTAACCTAGATTTCGTAATAAAATCAATTATATATTAGAGAATACTCACAATTAGAAAATTTAGTGATTGGTGGCAACTCCAAATTATAATGAATCACTAATAATCCCTACAAAACTTGCACTTTTGGGATTTACACACTCTTGACACACTTCTCTAATAGATAGAATTTGCTTTCTTTGTTCTCATCCACACAATGAACAACAACAAAAATGTTGTCATAGCAAGAGATGGCATGCGGTAAAGGTCACCACCGTCCACAATAGCGGGGGTGGAATAGAGATGCAATAAAAAAAGATTAACAAACTTCTATTTTGGAGACCATACACGACCTTGTAATTAATTACAAATGGCTATAGATGTTCAGAGATGCAATACTAATAGGACAATACTTACAAATTTTTATTTGAGGACCACATGTGTCCTTTTAATTAATTATAAATTAATCGCTATATAAGAGTTTGGTGGCATGCGGTAAAGCTCACCGCCGTTCACAATAATGGGGGTGCAATAGAGATGCAATAAGAAAAGATTAACAAACTTCTATATTGGAGACCATACGTACCGTTGTTATTAATTACAGTTGATTGGACATAAGGACAATATAAATGAATTGATTGGAAAGCTGTATCTAGGGAAAAAAAAAGTGGAAAAAATTGAAACAAACCCTAGTAGTGCTTGTATTTAAAGAAATGGAAAGTCTTAAGCAGCTTGTTATGATGTATATCACAATATGTACTTTTGGCTTAAGTACATCTGTATATAAACTAGTAGCAAAGAAAGAGAAAAAAGAAAAGAAAAAATTGTACATAGTTTAAGAAATAAGAATCGGCTTGGGTCCAGTGCTATTATGTATTTGACCCGTTAGAATTTTGATATATGTTAAATAATTGTCACATGTCTGCATCTCAACGGCTTCAATGCAAAAGAGCACTAGACCTAACTCTTGCCCCAAGAAGTATATGTAATTGTACATAATTATTAGAAATTCCTCATAAGCAATGTAAAATTGCAAATACGATAGAAGATATCATGGAACCGGAACTCCACTCAACCTGGATTTGGAAGTATCAATTCAAAAAGATCTAGATTGAAGAATTTTGTAATAAATGGATTCAAATTTGGACCCTCTGTATGGGTTTTGTTTTGGGTTGGACCCATCAGGATGGGTTGGATATGATTAATATATCTTTTGAGAATAAGATAATGGGTCTAGGCTTATTGAAAAGCATATGAAATATTGGAGTACGAGTGTGGACGACTAAATTTCTAGTTCGAAATAAATCAAACGAGTAAAATAGTTTCACAAATGCGAATTTGTATTGATGAATGTGTGGTACAATTCTCTGTAATTACAAAGGAGTGATCCTCTGATTCGATCTCCTTGAAAGATTTGTTGATTGGAATTGTGGTGGTGTGATTTTGATTCGAACACCAAATATACTTCAATTTGGCTGAAGAATGGATCGAAGATCTTCGAAACAGAATTACAATGATTCTCTGGCTATGAGCTTGTTAGAAATCCTTTGTTCTTCATGTTCTTCGTGTTCTTGGTGTGTTCTTCGTGTTCTTGGTGCGTTCTTCATCTTCGAAGGTTTGTGGTGGAAGTTTTTCGGTGCTTTAGAGGCTTCAATCCGTAGAGCTTCGTTGATTTATGGTTTGTTGAGGTTTCTGGAGGCTTTTGAGCTTGAGTCCAGTGAATTTGAAGATCTAGGAATATGATTTGGATGATTCCTCTTTGAATATTCTTCGTATTTGAAGGTTTGTGGTAGGAGTTCTTCGGGGCTTTAGAGGCTTGAATCCGTAGAGCTTTACTGATTTGTGGTTTGTTGAGGTTTCTGGAGGCTTTTGAGCTTGATTCCAGTGAACTTGAAGATCTAGGCAGGTAGTTTAGATGATTCTGCTTTGAATGTTCCTTGCATTTGAGTTTGAAGTTCTTGAAGTTCCTGGAGGCTTCAGGGCTTGATTCCAGCAGAGCTTCAATACTTCTGAATCTTCTTTGATGCTGCTTATGCTCTAAATGGCTTCCTCTTCCTCTTAAGATGTCTTCCTTCCTCTTAATGCCTTAGGAAGGCTTCTATTTATAGGAGTTTAGAGGTAGGTGAGTGACATGTGGCAAAATTTGATTGGTGACACATGTCACAGCCTGATTGGTCTGCTTGTGTCATTGCTTACACGTGCTGGACTACTTGTGTCATCGCTTACACGTGCTGGACTGCTTGTGTCATCACTTACATGTGCTGATGTGTGATTGGTTTACTTCAATGACTTCAATAACACTTGGCAAATTTCTATTGGTTTCTGAGTATTGATAACAAAACCTAGTTGCCATGCGTGATACTTTATAATTAACTGTATTTTGTGGACTTGATAGCATGACGTGTCAGCTTGTGATAGGTCGGGAATTTTCCCTCTCTACAACGAGGTTTTTTAGTAGGCCTAGTAAGCTACATCAGTAACACAGAGATTACCCCGGTCCATCAATATCTCAGTAGTCTTTTCCTTAGGCTCCGTTCGTTTGGGGTGAAAACGAGGAGGATGGAAAACAAAGAAAGGAAAATAGGGTAGAAAATACTGTTTTTCATTGTTCGATTGGGGAAGGAAAATAGGAAGGAGAGAAAACTCAGGAGAAAGTTTTCTCTTTGGGCCCACATTTTTTTTCCTTCCAAATCGGAAGGAAAATCTGGGGAGAAAAGTTCTATAGTAGCACTTTTACAAAAATGCCCTATTTTCACTTATTTTTTTTTTCCAATATATATATATATATATATATATATGTTTTTTTTAACGTGACTTGCACGATCTTCTGTTTGTTTGTTTGTTTTTTTTTTTTTTTTCAAAACTTGATCTGAAGGTCCTGAATGTTCTTCTTCTTCTGTTTTTTTTTTTTTCTTCAAAGTTTGACCTGAAGGTCCTGAACGTTCTTCTTCTTCTTCTTCTTTTTTTTTTTTTTTTTTTTAATTTTTATATTTTATCAAAACTTGACTTGAAGTTCCTGAACGTTTTTTTTTCCCCTTCAAAACTTGACCTGAACGTTCTCTTTTTTTTTTTTGACTTGAAGGTTTTTTTTTTTCAACGTGATCTGATCTAATTTTTACATTATAATAATAAAAAAATAATATAAATTTATATATATGATGTGATAAATTTTATATTATTTAATGAGTACAAATAAATCTATTTTTTTACCTGTTATGTAACAAGGGTATTGTTAGGTTCTAAAAGTTTAGAACAATTGGCAAATCGTGAGCACACAAGAACATGTAAGCTGCAAAAAGAAGAATTCCGAATCTGTCTGGTTCGATCGATCGAAAGACAGGCTCGGTCGATCGAAAATCGTATCTGCAGAATTTTAAGTTGGCCCAAACAGCAATTCTAGCCCATTAAGGATTAGGGTTTCAATTCTACTTCTCCCACTATATAAAGGAAACCCTAAGCACGTTTTTTATAAGGTTTTTTAGAGAGAAAAGAGTGTGCCTCTTTTGTATTTTAGGGTTTTGTTCCTAAAACCTCTCTTATTACTTCTACCGGTGTTGTTCCTTTAAGAATCTCAAGATCCGGTATTGCTGAAGTTGCTGCCTTCTCTAATCATCAAAGGAGCTGATGATCAAAACCTTCAAGGGTGGTCTTGGAGTCACAAACAGGTGAGTTTGTGTTGCTAAACCTTTGAGTGGAGTCTCAAAGTCACAAACGGTGGTGTTTGTGTTTTGTAAAGATTAAAGAAAGAAGGAGTCCGTGGATCTCGGAGCTATCATGGGGTCATGGTAGTAAGTTTCCTACACTTGGGTAGCAATAGGATGTTAGTGGTCTAAGTCGCTATTGTGTAAACTTCAATTCTTTCTAGTGGATTTGCTATTTTACCTTGAGGATAGCTAGGTTAAATCCTCCCCAGGTTTTTACCGGTGTGGTTTCCTGGGTCATCATATCGTTGTGTTATTTATTTTTCCGCTGCTTTACATGATATGATTATTATTGCTTTAACCTAGATTTGAATAATAAACCTAAGTATTCACTTGGTTAATTAATTAGGTTAAACAATTTAAGTTTACAGGGGTCTAAACGAACTGACAAGTGGTATCAGAGCGGGTAGCTCTTTTGTGTTAGATCCTTTGATCTAAGAGTTGATCCTTGATCCCTGTTATCATGGATAATTTTAAGTGTCTTACTGTTTTTGATTGTGATGATTTGAATAAAAAGGACACTGTTGTTTCTGTTGATTTTATTGATGCCTTTGAAACTCTTCGTAAAGAATTATCTAAGTCTTTGAAAATTGCTAAGAAATTTAAGGAAGAGTTAAAATTGGCTAATCTTGAAAAAGAGGAATTGATTGTTAGATTAGATGAATCTAATAAAAAGAATGAATTTTTGAGAAATCAAATTTCCTCTAAAGATGAGAAGATGAAAAGCTTGGAACAAGAGTTAGTTGAATCTAAAGCTAAAATTGAAAATTTGACTAGTACCAAGCCTGCTGTAGATAACAGAAGTGTTTCTGTTTCTTTTAAGCCTAAAGCTGAAAAAGTTTATATCCCTCCTTTCAAGAGGAATAATAAAGAAAAGGCTTATTTTGCTAGGTTAGACAAAGGTCAAAGTTCTGATGTAGACGCTGAAGTTTCTAAACCTATGTCTAAACCTACTGTTAGAGAGCATAAGAAATCTGTTTTTGTGCCTACTTGTCACCTTTGTGGTGTTGTTGGTCATATTAGACCAAATTGTTCTTTGTTGAGGCAAAAACCAAAATCTGAGACTAGATTTGCTGTTAGGAATACTGATGTTCCTAAATTTGTTCCTGTTTGTCACTTTTGTGGTGTTTCCGGTCACATTCGTCCTAATTGTCATAAATTGAAATTTAAGCATTCTGTATTTCAATCTAGGACATGTGATGATATTTCTCCTGCCATAAGTCCAAATAAATTGTTTCATATTCTTTTGAAAAATTTGAGCTTGTTGGCTTGTGAAAGGAATTTGCAGGATTTAAGTCTTTCTCAGAAGATTGGTGTAATTCCTCAAATACACTCTGCTTCACATGGATTTTCACCTACAAAGCCGAAGACTCGTGCTATATGGGTGAGAAAAGATTCTCTAAGGTGAGTGTTGCTGACTTGTCCCTGATTTAATTCTTTCAATTAATTGTGGACATGTTTTCTTTTAGTTTTTTTTTTGTTGTTTTATTTGTTTTGAGGATTACATGAATTATGATATCTCTTTTGATTTAGAACATGCTTGACATTGTGGAGAAACTTGAATAGCATGTGTTCTATAAGTCCTAAGCTATTTTTTGATTTTGTTTGAGTATGTACTAGTTTGTACATGTACTCATGGGTTAATTAAGAAATTGATATTTCTTGTTTGTGTACCCTCTATAGCTTAGTTAAGCACTGTCATGCATTGCATTTGCAATTTTTTTTAAGTATTTAGCATAAAGTGTGCTTCTTAGTTTTGGTCATAAAATTTTTTTAAAAAAACCAAAAAGATTTTTGTGTTTTGTTTTATATATCTTGGATTTATAGTTGAGGTTGGCCATTTATCTTTACATAACATTTTTATGTACCTTGTTTAGCTTGGATGAGCTTATTTTATTGCACTTTACTAGTTTAAGCTTTGTAGTGCATGTTGTGTGGGAAGATGTTTATAGTTTTTGATCACTTTGTCTTGATCTTGAAGTCACATGCCTTTGATTGTTGGACTTGAACTTTTTGAGAAAGGCATAAATAACCATCTCACCACTGTTTATTAGCCAATCATGAACACCTTAGTGCATATCATAAGATTTTGTGCTCGAGAAAGTGTAGCACATGCACAAAAAGAACATAAGGTGTAGCCTCTATTAAAATTGGTGTGTACATTATCCCGGCTTTTATTAAGTTTCTAATCAATTAAATTGAAAAATGAGGCAAATCAAGAAACTTACATGTTTGCAAGCTTTTATTCTAGGAGATGTGGGAGTTATAGAATGTAACTCTTTAGGTGATAGTCTCTTTCAAATTTATGTGATGAATTTTGTAGACTTTGTGATTGATTACTATTCACATATCACCTCACATGTTTCTTAAGCTTTTGCTAGTTGCACACACTACACAAGTTACTCTTTGCTAAACTTGGTACATTATATTGTGTGTGATTTTGTTGTGGCCATCCAAGATTATATGTTCCTTGATTTTGATGCAAAATTTGAGTTTTAAGGACAAATTGATTAAAAATTTTAATTTTGGAAGATCTGGGCTGTATTCATGTGTTTTTGAAAAACTTTTAGTCTCATACTCATGCATTTCATTAATGAAATATTGTGCTTTGAGGAGATTCTGCATAAAATTGCACTGTTTTTCAAAATTTTAATTTTTCCAGATTTTCGATCGATCGAATCTGTCTCTCGACCGATCGAAATTGCGATAAAAATTTTGGTTTGATTCTGTCTGACTCGATTGGTATTCGATCGATGCTCGATCGATCGAAACTGAAATATTTTCAGTTTTTAGAGTTTTTGACCAAATATTTTTTTATGCATCATTTATGTTTAGGATTCACATGAATTGCATTGTTTTTGTATCCATCTTGCAGTTTTGCAGTCATATCTCTCATTGTTTTCACACATAACTTGCATACACTTTGCTAAATTGGGTACTCAACTTGATTTAAAAATTGATTGATTAATTTTTGAGTCCTTTGTACATTTTAGTATATGCTATTTTTCTTGATGTGTGAATTGCAGAAAATATTTTTCTTAAGAGATATGATGGATAATCAATGTGCAAATATTTTCTCTACTCATGCAACTTTTATGGGTCACATAGTGTCAAGTTTGCATTTATTGAAAGAGAGAATATTTTTCTTCATGTGTATCCTCAACTCAATTTTTTTTAGGTTTGTGTGTTTTTATTTATCCCTACCTCCTAAATTTTCCCCAAAATTGTTTTTTCCAAAATTTGTTTTGTTTTTCCTATTTTTATAGGGGGAGAAAAGTTTTTTTTTTCACCTTTGTTGTTCATAGGGGAGTTGTTGCTCTTTATAGGGGGAGTTATCTCTTTTTTCTATAGAGCTAATCTGTTTTATGTTCCCTTGGTTCTCTTTTTTCTCTCATGTTTACTCTTTGTTTGAGTTGTATTTGTCAATATGTGACAAAAAGGGGGAGAAAATAGATGAAATGTTGGGAAGCCTGTTTGTCTTGTTTAGGGGGAGATAAAATTCTTTTTGAAAAGGGGAGAATATAAAAACTTTTTGATGTATCTAACTTAGGGGGAGAGTTAGTTTACTTTTGTTTTTATATTGTGCTTCATTTTGTTTATATGTCTTTCTTTCCACACATGCGTTGATGTGTTTGTTGAGTGTTTCAGGAAAGACAGGTGCATTCTGATCAAGACCTTCTACCTCTTCTTGGCAACTTCTAGGTTAAGAGTCTTAGATTGGGATTTGTGATGTAATTGGGCATTTTATTGTATTGGGTTGTTCTTGTATTTTAACATTTCATTTTGTATGAAAGTTTTGTCACGAATTGCCAAAGGGGGAGATTGTTAGGTTCTAAAAGTTTAGAACAATTGGCAAATCGTGAGCACACAAGAACATGTAAGCTGCAAAAAGAAGAATTCCGAATCTGTCTGGTTCGATCGATCGAAAGACAGGCTCGGTCGATCGAAAATCGTATCTGCAGAATTTTAAGTTGGCCCAAACAGCAATTCTAGCCCATTAAGGATTAGGGTTTCAATTCTACTTCTCCCACTATATAAAGGAAACCCTAAGCACGTTTTTTATAAGGTTTTTTAGAGAGAAAAGAGTGTGCCTCTTTTGTATTTTAGGGTTTTGTTCCTAAAACCTCTCTTATTACTTCTACCGGTGTTGTTCCTTTAAGAATCTCAAGATCCGGTATTGCTGAAGTTGCTGCCTTCTCTAATCATCAAAGGAGCTGATGATCTAAACCTTCAAGGGTGGTCTTGGAGTCACAAACAGGTGAGTTTGTGTTGCTAAACCTTTGAGTGGAGTCTCAAAGTCACAAACGGTGGTGTTTGTGTTTTGCAAAGATTAAAGAAAGAAGGAGTCCGTGGATCTCGGAGCTATCATGGGGTCATGGTAGTAAGTTTCCTACACTTGGGTAGCAATAGGATGTTAGTGGTCTAAGTCGCTATTGTGTAAACTTCAATTCTTTCTAGTGGATTTGCTATTTTACCTTGAGGATAGCTAGGTTAAATCCTCCCCAGGTTTTTACCGGTGTGGTTTCCTGGGTCATCATATCGTTGTGTTATTTATTTTTCCGCTGCTTTACATGATATGATTATTATTGCTTTAACCTAGATTTGAATAATAAACCTAAGTATTCACTTGGTTAATTAATTAGGTTAAACAATTTAAGTTTACAGGGGTCTAAACGAACTGACAGGTATAATAGTCAATTTATATAAATTACATTTTCCATCCTTCTCTTTTTCTCTCCAACCAAACAAAAGAGTTTTCCACCCTCTCACTTTTCCACCTCTCCAACTGATCACACAAGAGGGAAAGCTAAATATTTTCCATCCTCCCACAATTTTTCATCCTCCCACTTTTCCCCTCCTCTAACCGAACGGACCCTTAACGTACGTATATTTAATTTCTTAAGGAACACTCTAGAAAATATTCTTAGAGCCGCCACTGTTTCGTGTTGTAAAGCTCTCACAGTTTTTACTGTTAAACCCTTCCTCCGATCATCATAGTTAATGTCAAAGTTATAGCACTGGTAGTTCTAAATTGGGTTCCTCTTCATTCTTTGGTCCTCATTTTTAATCATTGAAACGGTTCATTTTGTTGGGCTTGGTTTCCTTGGACGACAACAACAGGCTTCACCGTCACCACTATTCCTCTCATCGCAGTAAAGTTCTTTACTCTCTTTCTCTATGTGTGTGTAGAAAATTTTATTGTTTTTGAAAATTTTATTGATTTTTGGTGGTGGTGGTGGCAGGTTTTTTTTACGAGGGCAAAGCACGTGTAGAAGATTGAAATCCGGGATGAGCACAGATAAAGATGTTTTTTTTTTTTTTTTTTTTAATTATATATATATATATATATATGTTTTTGTATTGTTTGTTTCTGTTTTTACCTTTGCATTTGGGTCTTGAGTGTTAGGTGAGGATTGGAAATGTTAATGTTTTTTTTTTTTTTTTTTTTTTTTTTTGTGAAGGTGGGGGGTTTGTTGTTTTTGTATGGAAAATGAATGTGGCAAGGAATTGTCTTATGTACTTTTGAAATTTTTTGTGAATTTCAATAGGAATTTTTTGGATAATGTTGAAAGTTACCGAGGCATGATTTTGATCATTCCCAGAGTGCACAAAGTTTATCGAGAGCCTAGAAGAGTGCACAGCATTGTGTCGCTTGAAAACCTTTTTTTTTTTTTTACAGATAGAGATTATGCATAACATAAAAAGGTCATTACATTGAAAACGTAAGTTATCAATGCATGAGATAATTGACCATATGTGAAAGAAATGTTATATACAATAGATACATAAAATAATACTATGTCATTGCTTGGCCGTGCAATTGCGTAAAAGGCCCCATGCATATATAATATTTCAAAGGTGTTAGCCAAGCGTGACAACACTCAGATCTTTTCCGAAAAGGAACGGAGGAACAACTAACTGAAATAGAAATTGTGAACACATATAATGGGTAATGTTATACTTGCACCTTATTCAAGCCATATCTCAACATTTTTAAAAAGAAAAGAAAAAAATTAAAGGAATCCTTACTTTTTGAAAATAATGCAAACAATCTGTCTATATTATTACTAAAAGCTGAAGCGTAGCAATTAATGTTGCTACGCTGTTGTTGAGCCACATTAACAGCCATGCCATTACCAATTTTTTTTCCTGAATTTCTCCTATAATTTTAAAATACTTTTACTAAAATTTTCCTTTAATTTTAAAATACTATTAAAATGAAAATGATTTCCAGCCTTATCTCTTCCATAAAACTCAATCTTTATAGCTTTAATTATGTCCACCATAAAGCCCAAATCTATATGCATGTATATTACATTAATGTTGTCCATAAAGCCCAAACCCAACTCTTTCTCTTCCGTAGATAGTTTCAAAACTTCAAACCTTCGGTTTTCTAACGCCGGCCTATCTCTCTTCCCTCCTTCGTCTCTTCCTCTCCTTATTTAAGTGAATCAGTCCTTCATACCTCATATTTGTCTCCCCTCCTTTTTTGACTAATGATTCGAACTCTCAAAAGCAAGTACCCCAAATTTGACCATGGTGACCAAAATTTGTATTTCATTTCATGACTATTGGTATGTTGATGTTAAGTTTAGTAGTTTGATGGTTATGCTAGTGTGATATTTTGAGTGTAGTGTGGAGCTTAGAAACCCTATATTTATGTAAGATTTTGGGTACAAAACTTTTATGCTTTGTTTATATTAATATGAGATCCTTTTTTTTTTTTTTTTTTTCGTTTGTTTGTGTTTAAATTTAATTTAAGGTTCTAGGTTATGTCAAGCTTGATTTTATATTTAGTTTAATTGTTTCATATCTTGGTATATATTAGTGGAGAGAAAATCTATCTGGGATTTTAGAGTTGTTAAATTTTTTTTTTTGGGGGGAGTCAATAATAGTGCCTTGATTCATCGTTAATAACTTTGTTATGTGTTGTGTAAGGAGTTTTGCACCCAAAAAAAAGGTGATGGCTGGAATGAATAATACAAGTTAAGGTTTCTACTATACTTGATGCTCATCTTAGGGACAGTAATATTTCTTCTCCTGCCTCTTCTCTGATAATCAGGGAGTTGCCACCGTGGTATTTCTTCTTAATTTGTTGCTAACCAAGTAGTTCAAATTTCTAACCCCTCCCTTAGAATCTCTATGCACCCTGTTAGGTTCTAAGATTTAGGAACTAATGTATTAGAACTTCAATTTGTAATGTTGGCAAACCATGATCAAAACATTCTTTAAGTTGTGTGTTAGACTTGCTCAAAGTATGACTTTTTATGTAAAGTTGGAATCGAGTTAACTGCAGAATTTACTGTGCACTTCTGCCTGACTCGATCGATCAAGAATTAGACTCGACCGATCGAAAATCGTGCAAAACATTTTTCTGTAGAAAATTCCCAACTCAGCCCTAGCCCATTTAATGTATAGGGTTTTATGTTTTGCCCTAAGTATATAAGGGAAAACTCTAGCCACGTTTTTAGAGTTCTGAATGCTGTGTTTGTGAATCTATTTGTTAGATCTAGAGGTGTTTACCTTCACATATACTTAGGGTTTTCAAAATCTAGATTCATGTCAAGAGATTGGTAAATCATACAGTTGCAGAATCAAAAGAGCTTCAAGATATACAAGCAGGTGTTGCTTGTGCTTTGCTGAAGAATTCAAGGAAAGAAGGAGTCCGTGGTCTCGGAGCTATCACGTGGTCGTGGTAGTAAGTTTCCTACAGGCAGGTAGCAATAAGATGTTAGTGGTCTAAGTCTTTATTGTGTAAACTTCAATTCTTTCATAGTGAATTCGTTTTACCTTGAGGATAGCTAGGTTAAATCCTCCCCAGGTTTTTTACCGGTTTGGTTTTCCTGGGTCATCATATCATGTGTTCTTTATTATTCCGCACTTTTATATGATTTGATTTATTTGTTTTAACCTAGAACTGTTTAAATTACCTAAGTTAATCACTTGACTAATTCTCTAGGTTAATCTGTTTGGGTTTAAGGGGTCTAAACGAACTCACAATTGGTATCAGAGCGGGTAGCTTGTGTTTTTGATCCTTTGATTTTTGAGCTGATCCTTGACCCCTGTTGTCATGGAACACGGACACTCTATTGTTGTTCCACCTCATTTTGATGGAAACAACTATGCTTATTGGAGAGTAAGGATGAAAGCATTCCTGAAATCCATTGATGAGAGAGTCTGGAACTTTGTTGAATATGGGTGGGAGAAGCCCATTACTCCTATGAGTGAGTGGCAAACTTCTCAAAAGGAGGCAGCTGCTTTCAATAGCAAGGCTATGAATGCTATTTTCAATGCTGTCTCTATGGAGGAATTTAAAAGAATCTCTAATATTGAGGTTGCTCACACTGCTTAAAATATTCTCCAGACTGTGCATGAAGGCACAAAGGCAGTTAAGATTAATAAGTTGCAGCAATTAACTACTAGATTTGAAAGCATTAGAATGAATGATGATGAATCTTTTGATGAGTTCTATGCTAAACTGAATGATATAGTTAATTCTGCTTATAATTTGGGTGAAATCTATGATTAACCTAAAATTGTTAGGAAGATTCTTAGATCTTTTGACTGAGGATTTTAGACCCAAAGTGACTGCCATCACTGAAAGCAAGGATGTGAACTCCATCCCTGTTGATGAACTTGTAGGATCTCTTCAGTCCTATGAGTTGGACCTACCCAAGACAAACAAATTCAAATCAATGGCTCTTAAGTCAGTTGATGATGTTGAGGATGGTGGATTTGATGATGAACTCTCTGCAACAGAGATTGCCTATCTTGCCAAGAACTTTAGAAACTTTCTTAGGAACAATAACAGAAGGGCAAGAGGCAAGAACACTGTTAAACCTAGAAATTTTAGGAGGAATGATCCCACTAAGGTTAATAACACTGAAAAACCTAAAGAGAAAGTAGGTCAACCTTTTAATAATTCTTTGGGACCACAATATTATGGATGTCAAGGGTATGGTCATATGAAATCTGAATGTCCTACATACTTGAAGTCTAAGGGTAAAGCTATGGCTGTGACTCTTAGTGATGATGAAGTTTCTGACAATGAATCCGCTAGTGATAAGGATGGAAACTTCATTGCTTTCACTGCTATTACTGTAGTTAATGAAAGCATGTCTGTTGAAGAGAACCCTTTTGATGGGGAACTCTCTGAAGATGCAGATTTACAGGAAGCCTATAATAAACTTTGCAAAGTTGCTGCAAAAGATGCCATGAATGTTGATTTAGGCTTAAAGAAAATTGCATCTCTTGAGCTTGATAAGAAGAATTTGCTTGTGAAATTGTTTGATGCAAATGAGCTTTTGAATAATGTGAAAACTGAGAACATGCTTTTACTTGATAAAGTTAAATGTTTGGAACTTCAATTATCTGTTGTTAGAGAACAAACTAATAGGTCTGCAAGCTCCAAATTTGATCACATGTTGAGTGTTCAAAAGTCTCCTTCCGACAAAACTGGCTTAGGTTTTGTGGAAAGCATCTCTGTGCCTGAATCTCATTCCACAAATTTTGTTCCCTCTTCTGAACCTCCTAAGAGTGAGATTGTCAAACCTTTGGTGTGTGAACCTGTTAAATCTGCAGATGTTACTCCACCTAGGAAGATTAGGGTTGATCTTCAAAAGTCTCATTCTAGAGCTTCTACTTGTACTAAGGGCAAGCTGCATGGTAAGCTTGCATGGGTTTGTCATTTTTGTGGAAAGTCTGGACACATTCGTCCAAATTGTTTCAAGTTGCAAGCTGCAAAGTGAGCAAATAAACCTAAAGTACCTGTGCCTCAAGCACATGATCCTATGGAACTTATTGGTGAATTGGTAAAGGCGTTAAACCTTTATTCCAATCCTGGAGTTGGTCAAAATTCTAATATGAATCATAACTCCAATGCAAGAGTTGCATCTAAAAAGTTTTGGGTGCAAAAGACTCGACCTAATTGAGTCTGTTTGACATGGTCCTTGTGCTTCACTGTTCTATCTTTTATGACCTTTGTTTTTAGGATTTGCATTGCATAACATTCATGCATTTCGTTCTAGGTTGTTTTAGTTTTTTTTTTTTTTTTTTAAAGTTTGGTGCAAATTGTGTTTCTGCTATTTTTTTTTCTTGAATTTGAAAACAAGGTTGGTCAATCTAATTTTGCATAACATGTTTATGTACCTTGTTTAGCTTTGATGCACTTATTTTTATTTCACTTTACTAGCTGAAGTTTTGTTGTGCATGTTGTGTGGGAAGATGTTATATCTGTTGATCATATGATTTTGATCTTGAAGTCTTATGTCTTTGACTGTCGGACTTGATCTTATTGAGAAAGGCATAAATAACCATCTCACCACTATTTATTAGCCAATCATGAATACCTTAGTGCATATCGTATGATTTTGTGCTCGAGAAAGTGTAGCACATGCACAAAAAGAACATAAGGTATAGCCTCTTTTAAAATGCTAAAATTGGTGTGTACATTATTGGGCTATAATGATATCACAATTCAAATAAAATTGGAGTGTACATTATCCCGGCTATATTATTAAGTTTCTAATCAATTAAATTGAATATTAATTCTGAGGCAAATCAAGAAACTTACATGATTGCAAACTTTTATTCTAGGAGATGTGATAGTTATATGATGTAACTCTTTAAGTAATAGTCTCTTTCAAATTCATGTGATGAATTTTGTAGAAACTATGATTGATCTCTATATGCATATCACCTCACATGTTTCTCAAGCTTATGCTAGTTGCACACACTACACAAGTTATTCTTTGCTAAACTGTGTACATGTTATTGTGTGTTTTTTGGTCTGACCAACCAAGTTTGAAAATTTCTGAAATTGATGCAAAACATGTTTGTTTGTTTAGAGTTTTTGAGGGATATTAAGAGAAAATCTTGTTTTGGGAGATCTGGGGTAAATACATGTGTTTTTGGAAAACTTTTCAACTCATACTCATGCATTTTTCTCATAAAATCTAATGCTTTGAGGAGTTTCATCACTGAAATTGGTTTGTTTTTCAAAAATTTGTTTTTCCAGAATTTCGATCGATCGAAACTGTTTTTCGACCGATCGAAAATGTCTCAAAATCTCTGGAAAGTCTCGGGTTGTTTCGATCGGTACTCGATTGGTTTTGGATCAATTGAAGGATTTTCGACCGATCGAATCTGTTTTTCGATCGATCGAAAATTGGGTTGGGAGTTTTTAAAAAGAACTTTTCTTCACGTGTTCTTCACTTTTTCAAAAACTTTTCAACTCTTTTTTTGTCTCTCACCAACTGGTCAAGCCAACTTTTGCTGTTTTTGTCATTTTCCTCCGTTCTTTTTGCATCAAATCTCTCTCCCAAGGTCGGTAAGACTCTTTTGCCCCTCGTTTTGATTTTATTTTCATGTTTCATGCATAATTTTCATGCATTTTGGGTATTTTCGGCATTTAGAGGTTTTGGTATTTTTGGGAGTGATTTTGAATATTTTTCTTTCAAATTAATCATGGGTTTTTGTGGGGACACCTTATCCAAGTACTACAAGTGGTTTAATTTGATTAATTTGGTACTTTGTGGGAAATTTGAAAATCTAGGGCTTGAAATTGATGAAATTGGGGATTTTGTTCAATTTGATATAAATTGATGAGATTGGCTTGTTAGATTGATTAATTTGATCATTATATTTTGTTATTTAACTGTTGTGATGATCAATTTCTCAATTTGTTGTGTTTTGAAAAATTGGGTTTTTCCCAAATTGGGTATTTTTGATTTAAATCTTATGCTCAAGCCAATTTTGTTAATTTGGATCATAATTGACCTATGTCACTGTATTAGTTTATGCATCATTTGCATATTTTGTTCATGCATCATATAGATTGGTATTTCTATTTTATGCTGTGCTAACTTGCAGTCTGCCCTTGATTTTTGTTTTTGCTCTTCTCTTTCTGTGTCTCTTTTTTTTGTTTTTAGCACTATGCCTAGGAAAACTAGAGCCTATAGGACTCCTGTTCCTTCTCCTTCCTTTGATAGTGATCGGTTTCCTAGTGAGAAGAACCAAGAGACATACGAGACCTTTAACCTTAGGCATCAAATTTGGGGTGAGCGTAGGGTCATTTTAGATGAGGTTGATCCTGAGGTGAGACGTAATTTTGAGCGTCGGGGTTGGTTACCTTTGTTGGATATAGATCATCCACCTCTGGCTACCTTGATTAGAGAGTTCTACTCGAACCTCTCTATCCACGTCTATGATGCCAACACCTTGGTTAAGGTTTGGTTACGAGGTATGGAGTATCGCATTACCCCTTCGATAGTGTCTGATGCTCTTGGGGTGCCTATTGTTGATCATCCCGTCTTTCCTTATGATGAGTCTCCGCCTCTGGATGACGTGATGTCTTACATCACTGGATCTTCTATCTAGTGGGGTTTTGATCCTCGGATCACGTCTACTGAGCTCTCTGAGCTTCACTATCTTTTCTTTAAGATTTCCTGTCATTCCTTGTGACCTATTTCTCATCTTCATATTATTCCTATTGAGCGGTATGTCTTTTTGTATGCTCTTGTTACTGATGCTCCTATCAATTTTCCACACCTGTTTCTTCGTTCTTTGAACGAGGTACATCGGAGTAGTTCTATGGCTCATGCTTTATTCTTTCCTGTTTTTATTCATAGGATTCTCCTTCATCTAGATTTAGGTGATTATCCTGCTTCTGAGCTCGTACACATTATTGCTCCTATAGGTGCTACCTTTTTGAGGCTAAGGGCTGCTCAACTTCAAGCTAGCTCTAAGCGTCCTAGGATAGAGCCTTCTGGTGTCACTCCACCTCCTTCTTCTTTTACAGATGCTCCTGCAGTTGAGACGTCTGCTGATCCTGCTGCTGCTGCTGATGATGTTCCTCCACCTTCTCCTTCGGATGTTTCTGATATTCGTCGGACTCTGGATACTGTCATGACCGTTCAGGCGGCTCATGGTCAGCTTCTGGTGGATGTCCTTGATGAGCTTCGTGCTTTAAGAGCGGATTTGGCGAGTTTTCGTCGTTCTCCTTCGCCGTCTCCTTTTGATGATGAATGAGTGCTCTTTGGCAATTTGTCACAAAAAGGGGGAGTGCATCCTATTGAGGAGTTCATATCTTGTAGAGGAGATTTTTGTCTTAGGGGGAGTTTTGTACCTTGTTGTGATACTGAGGAGCTTGTGGAGTTATTAGATTGTATCTAGGTGCTTCACTTTGTATTTACATTTTTGGCTCTTGTTAGGAGATATTTTTTGAGATACATTTTTATGTATTTGTTTCTTGTTTCACTATGCTACTTTGCTTATTGATTTATATTTATGATGCTATTCTTGATATATGTCTTTATTTTGTGTCATGTGAAATCAAGAAGTTCTTTTCTATATTCCTTGTATTTTCCACACATGCGTTTATGTGTTTGTTAAGTGTTACAGGAATATACAGGTTGATTCAGTCGTGCTGCTGTCTACTTTGCAACTGTTAGATAGTAGTTAGGTTGAATTTGTTTAGTGGCTTTTTATTTTGTAATGGGCTGTTTTATTTTGTAAATTTTGAACTTTTTGTTAAGTTTGTGTTTTGTCACGGATTGCTAAAGGGGGAGTTTGTTAGGTTCTAAGATTTAGGAACTAATGTATTAGAACTTCAATTTGTAATGTTGGCAAATCATGATCAAAACATTCTTTAAGTTGTGTGTTAGACTTGCTCAAAGTATGGCTTTTTATGTAAAGTTGGAATCGAGTTAACTGCAGAATTTATTGTGCACTTCTACCTGACTTGATCGATCAAGAATTAGACTCGACCGATCGAAAATCGTGCAGAACGTTTTTCTGCAGAAAATTCCCAACTCAGTCCTAGCCCATTTAATGTATAGGGTTTTATGTTTTGCCCTAAGTATATAAGGAAAAATCCTAGCCACGTTTTTAGAGTTCTGAATGCTGTGTTTGTGAATCTATTTGTTAGATCTAGAGGTGTTTACCTTCACATACACTTAGGGTTTCCAAACTCTAAATTCATGTCAAGAGATTGATAAATCATATAGTTGCAGAATCAAAAGAGCTTCAAGATATACAAGCAGGTGTTGCTTGTGCTTTGCTGAAGAATTTAAGGAAAGAAGGAGTCCGTGGTCTCGGAGCTGTCATGTAGTCGTGGTAGTAAGTTTCCTACAGGCAGGTAGCAATAGGATGTTAGTGGTCTAAGTCTCTATTGTGTAAACTTCGATTCTTTCATAGTGAATTCGTTTTACCTTGAGGATAGCTAGGTTAAATCCTCCTCAGGTTTTTTACCGGTTTGGTTTTCCTGGGTCATCATATCATGTGTTCTTTATTATTCCGCACTTTTACATGAATTGATTTATTTGTTTTAATCTAGAACTATTTAAATTACCTAAGTTAATAACTTGGCTAATTCTCTAAGTTAATTTGTTTGGGTTTAAGGGGTCTAAACGAACTCACACACCTAATATGTAGGGAGGTACCATCCCACCTACAAAGGCAGTGATTTTTCTTAATTTTTTGCTGACCAAGTAGTTCAAATTTCTAACCCCTCCCTTAGAATATCTATGCACCCAATATGTAGGGAGGTACCATCCCACCTACAAAGGCAATGCTTTTTTAAGATATAATATTTTCTTATAGAAAATTAGTATATTTTCTATTGAAACTAATATAATTTGTGTTGCTCTATTTATTTATTTGGTTGGTTGAGAAATTTTGACGATGAATTTTGTTGGTGAGAATTTCTGGGCTGAGTCTAAAATTTAATACGAAATATTAAATTTTATGTTTTCATCTTCCCTTTTATCCCCTATCCTAATCTCTTTGTCTCATTGGCAGGCTTTAAGTTCAGGAATGGTGCACACAATCTTTGGGTAATTGCTATGCAAGTTTCTTTTAATTTCATGTTTTTTTTTAATGATAGATATCAATTTGCTTTATTTCTGATTACGATTGATATATATTTGCTTGTAAATGATATTGGATTTGACCCTCGCTTTCACTAAGCATAAGGTATCACATTCACAGAACTTAATGCAAGGTATTCTATGCTTTCTTTCTTTTTAAGAAAATTTAAGATCCAATTCATGTGTTTGTTTCATGTTTTTGTTTTGTGCATCTTTGGGCTAATAAGGCAACAAAAATAATGTTTTTAACGCTGTTTGGCATTGTTAACAACATTGCATAATTGGTTGCTTCAACTCTTTTTTCATTGCTGGAATTTTTTCATTTGCTTTGATTTGTGAATAATGACTTTTTTTTTTTTAAGGTGTGAATAATGACTCTAAGTTCGTTACTTTTCATACTAATGGTTGACTCCATTGGGTGCTTATTCTTTTTATTGCATTTCAGTGATATGAATATATATATATATATATATATATATAACTGTCATACATTTGGTTCACTCTATTCATTCAATAAATAGTGATTAGCTTTAAGGTTTCGAAATTGAAAATGGGCTAGACTTTAACAGAGATGGTAAAGGATCAGCGTGCCGAGATGATGTCTTTGGGATGAGGTGAGACATTATATTGAAGTAGATGAGAAGTTGACAATATACATGAAGTGATATGGTATTTGAAATTGGAGTTAGATGCCAAAACCTACTGGTAAGAAATGTGTAAATATATATATATATATATATTTTCTTTTGCTCCCCTTAGTTGTGTTACACATTATATTTATATATTGGTTGTAGCATCATTATGTCATAGAAGTCTTTCCAATTGAAGACTTAGTACTTTCTTTATCACAAAAAAAATAAAAATGTAAGTTCTTTTTGGTATAAATGTGAGATATCTTTCTTCTCAAAGTTTGACTAATTGTGTTAGGTGAAACATTATCATGTAGTGTCATAGCTGCCATTTAAATAATTAAATTCAAGTGCAAATAATACAAAAGTTTTCATACCAGTGCTATTACCTCAATCCATTAAAAATCACTACCATGTTTTCATACTAAAAGTTTGTTTTTTTTTTTTGGTTGATTTATATTATTTTTGAGGGGAGTTTATTACTGAAATGCAACTTCATAAACATTTGAGTTGAAAGAAAATTTTGGTGTTAAAAATAAATAATCCTTACAGTAATCGTTACTTTTTATATACTACATTATATTATATAATATCTATATATTCTCATGCATCACACGGGTTTGTGGCTAGTTTATATAATTTCTCTTGCAAGCTGTATTTCCTTTGGGGAAACATTCCTATCTCCTCTTTGCCCAATTTTTGTATAGTTAGCTTATTTGAGGTAAATAGACAAGGTAGCATCACTCTCAATATAATTTTAGCTAAATTGATCCAAAAAACTCTACTTTTATTACTTTAGTTAATGGGTTTTTTACAACAAATATATACTCTCACTATTTTATTAAAGTATTATTTTTTTTCCCACTCATATTATACTTTTTTTTCTTCACTTTTTTCTTTACCATTTCACTTTTGCAAGTGCTGTGCAGACTTTGTTAATGACCATTTCACTTTCTGCAAGTGCAAACTTTGTTAATGAAGATGGATCCTTTGAGATGATGAGCAAGAGCTTGCTAAACAGTAAGAGTGTCTTTAGCTATACTTTCATTACAAATCTTCAAAGGCAAAGAACGTTCAAAAAATATGTATCCAAATCATTATTCTAAGTCTCAAAGTTCTACTAGAATCAAGGTTCAAAGACTTTGATCTATCAAAACTTCTTCAGATTTAAGTTTTGAGATTCTAAAGAACTTTCAATCCAAATTTTCGAAGAACAAAATTATTCGAAGAGCACACGTAGAACGAAAGGAATGTGAAGAACAAGAAATCTCTAACAAACACACTACCAAAGGGTCATCACAATTACGTTTCAAATCCCTTTCAATCCACTTTCCAATCCAACTGGAGGACATTGTGTTCAAGTCAAAACTACATGATGCAAAACTTAAATTGAAGAGTTATCCAAGGAGATCAAATAAGATGATTTTTTCTATTATATTATAATATAAATATAGAGAATTGTACCTACAAATTTATCAATACAAAAATACATTTGTTAAACATTTTCAATTTATTGAATTTCGAACTTGAGATTTTTTTTTTTTTTTTTTTTACGGTCACCTATATCTAATTAAATTTATTACCAAATTTAGGTTAAGAAAATACCAGCTTTCCTAATTTAAGCAAAGACAAAGAAAAACAGTAAATAAATGATACGAGTAAGCAGACGGATGAGCAGTTTTATTTCATTCAAAAGAAATTTACAAATAGATGAGACACTCAACTCAACCAAACAGCACAACACCAAAACGACGACAACAACACCACAATAATTTTCAAATAACACATAGAGTAATCGGGCTATCATCCCCCAATTTAAAGAACGGGAAATGTGTCTCACTTTATTTAAGTAGATGAGTTTTCCCCATTCAATTATTCCCTTCAAAACCAATTAAAAGGAAACGTTTTCAACTGGTAGATTATTTATGAATGCTGCCCATTCTCTAGTACGTAACATGTTCAGAAGTATTCCATATGCACTCCTATGGCATCTAAGTAGGCACCACTTCTTCCATGGAAACCAACAACCCTTCCTGGGGCAACACTTGATGTGAAAGCTTGACCAATCTCATCACCATAGGGTCCATATTTGGCTTTGTTTGTGTAGAATGTAATGGACCGCAAAGCTCTGAAGCTACCGCTCCCTTCAACAGGCCCATAAAATCCCGCAATGCGAATCAAGAATTCCTTTGATACTTCCAGTTTTATCTACCAAACCAGAATACAAATAGGATTAGCAAAATTTTAATTAGAATTAGAATTATATATGTAAGCTTGTAGAGTTTATCGTATGTTCTACCCAGCTCAACTAACAAATCAAAGTAACATGCATGCAGGGTATTGTAACATCTTTGTATAGTGTTTCAGAATTAATATTGCAATTTTTTTTTTCATATTTAAATAATGACATTGTAATAGTTATTATTATTATAATATATTTATTTACCGGAGCAGTTGGCTCGCCGCCTTCTCCACCATGCTTTGGTGACAAAACAGGCTTTCCGTCTTTGCTTTGATACAACACACGAATTGCATGAATCACTGAATCTCCAACGTACAAATGCAATTCACGGATTGCTGGAAAAACTCCATCATCCCATTCCATCCCACCATGCCCACCCCACGGCCCAGGTCCTCGAGGAACAGGCAAAGCCATTTTCAAAGTATTGTCCTGCTATTAATTAAACAAGGACAACAATGGTAAATGAATAACATCTATTAAGGTCTGTTTGAGAACCGCTTATTTTGTTGAAACTTAAATTTTTTTGTTAAAAGTATTGTAAATAAAGACAAAAGTTAATTGAAATAATACAGTGGGACACATAAATAGTATCAAAAAGTACAGTAAAATCTACAAATAATAGTAAAAATAAGTTAAATAGTAAAATAAATTAAATAGTAAAATAAGTTGACAAATTTTAATTTATCCTAATGTAAGCTTAGTCCTCGAATAAAACATATGCATGCATGAACTTTGGGAAACATTATATAATGACGTTGACCAAACCTTTTTCCGCGGTATTTTCACATAGGCACCAATAGCATCAATCAAAGTACCCGAACGGCCATGGAATCCAACAATTACGCCACCCTCCGTACTGTAGGAAAATGGTTGACCGGTCACAACTCCATAGGGTCCATACTCAGTACCCTTATTTGTTTTAAATCTTAGAGAACGAATTACAATATGCTGCCACAAGTCAGCAACTGTACCGCTAATGGATGTCAGGTACTCTTCAGGCCAGTGGAGCGATATCTACACATACATATATAATAGACCAAAAAACCATTCATTCAACTTCATTTAATGTACGTATATTTAATTTCTTGTTTCACAAAAATAATGCATGATTAATGTAACTAAGTAGTACCAATATATATATGTACGTACCTTGTCAGTTGTCCAGGTGTCACCAATACCACCAAACTTCCTAGAATGCTGGAGTACACCATACTCATCTCCACATTTGAATGTAATTGATTCGATGCCATTTCCATGAACGATTTCCATCCCAATGATCCCACCATTATTTACCACGAAGCTCCACCGGTCTCCACCTTCACCTCCCCACAGCCCAACCGTCAAGAACTCCTCCATGTTGCAAAGAGATGATGATTACTAATAGAGAATCGAAGCGACTTGTGTATTATTTTTTGTTGCCTGACGATGAACAAAGAATGCCATCTCCTTTTATAACTGAAGAGAGATGCTACAGGACAAGACTTGTCTATATAAACCGGTTTCTAGGCAAAGTGATAAGGTTTAAGATTTTTTTCCCCACGTGTCTTCCTCTCATTGGTATTGTTAGAAAATCTCCCACTTATCTTCAAAAATTATAAATTTATTCATCTCATTGGTTTCTAGGCAAACTGTATGTCTTGCACTTTAGATTTGCATGTTTTAAAAATCTACTCAAAATAAAAACAAAAAACATGTGCAACCCGTTTTGGTTTTTCAAAGAGTGTAATTCATTTGGTTCAATCTTATTCTGGGGTTAAATCTTCCGTGTCAAGAAGATCTATAATGCAGATATATTTCAAGTCCTCAAAAGGTTTTTCTAGATAATTATAAAATATTTTAGTTAAATAACTCGAAAATGAACAAGAAATTTATTAAAAACACCAAAAAGCTTTTCATCTAATCAAATCAAATTAGGAGAATACATTTTAAGTAAAAAATATTATTTAAATATGTAAAAGGTCTCGATTTAATTGTAGTCTTAGGCTCGAAAATCCCTTTGGTCGACATTGTCCATGATTCTAGTTCAATATCAAAATTCTTTATATTTGATTAAATAAAGAAAATTGACATTTTATTAAACTAGATTTAGTGATAAAATCAATTATATATATTCGAGATCGCTCACAACTAGAAAATTCTGCGATTGGTGGCAACTTCAAATCATAATTAATCACTGATAATCCCTACAAAACTTGCACTTGTAGGTTTCACACACTCTTTGCGCACTTCTCCAATACAAAGAATGAAAGAAGGGGAACCCTTTTGCTTTCTCTATTCTCATCCACACAATGAACAGCAAAAAAAATGTTGTCGTGGCAAGAGATGACATGCGGTAAAGCTCACTACCGTCCATGACAGAAGGGGTGGAATAGAGATGCAATAACACAAAGATTAACAAACTTCAATTTGGGAGACCATACGCGTCCTTGTAATAAATATATATAGAGACTCTTTATTTCCTTTGGTTCAATGTTTCAAGACTATTTTTGTTACATTATTTATTCAATGTTTTAAGACTACTATTTGTTTTATTTGGCTCAATATTTCAAGATTTTTTATCTCTCATGCACACAAAATACTCTTTGCATTTCTATTCACCCTTTTCACTTTTACTCCTTTATATACACATGTCCATAGCATTTCATACCATCCCTTATTAAATACACTTAGACAAAAAATGATGTCATTTACTTTCAACTTTTCAATGACACCTACATAACTCCAACGTTGTAGTATCATTTAATCGTAACCTGTATGAGTAGGCTATAACCAAGAAAAGGGGCTTGCGTTTTTTATTTAGTGACGATAGCTTATGGTTTTGATGTTAAAGTCAAACATTGTAGATTTTGTGAAGATTAAGATTCGCTTGGAGTCTTTGGGCATTTGAGATTTTGGTTTAGGAAAGTTATAAATGTATTTTTTTAGAACTAAAGAAAAAGAAACATTCTAATTGATTATTTATGAAATTAGCTATTTGTTTTAAAATTTTGTGTTAGAATTCATAATTTTTAGGTTTCTTTATAAGTTTATTTTACTACTATTTTGTACGGTATGAGCCATAGTGATAAAAACAAAAATTAATAGTGATTTAAAAGTGTTTTTCGCTTTTTTTTAAGGATACAAAAGTCCAACTAAAAACAATTGAATTTTGATAAATGAATGTGTTTTTGGTAAATTTCTCTTTGTTTAATCACGTTCACTTTATGTTAATACTTATCTTGGAAAAAAAAATTACTTACAAGTTTAGAGGAGGAAGAAAACAAAGATTCACAAAACCCATGAAACGGTTGAAGGTTCGCTTCGTCAACTAGAAAAAGAGGAGAGTTAGAGCAGAGATGAAGGTGGGCATGCGGATGTGGTTTGGGTAAGAAGCAGAAACTGAGGGTGCCGGTGGCAGTGGCAGTGATAGCAGAGGGAGGAGGACTGGAAAAGTGTGAGGGTTTTTTTTTTTTTTTTTTTTTTTTTTTTTATCGGAGAGATTGTTTTTGAAATAATGAGATGTGGCTTGTTGGGGCTTTTTTTAACTTCACACGGATTGATGAGCTGGCACTTCATAGGAGCCATTGGATGCTTTCAACGGCTGAGATTTGTGTTATTGCACACCGTGCAATACCCTAGGTATTGCACGGGATCTCAATCAATTGTACAATAATGAACTATCTAGCTTTTTTGGAATTTTCTGTACAACTTTCTTATATGTTTACATGTACTGACATTTGTTGCTTACAAAAAAGGATAAGGTTTAAGACTTTTTTCCCCACACGTCTTCCTCTCATTGCTATTGGTAGAAGATCTCCCCCTTATCTACAAAATTATTATTTTATTCATCTCATTCGTTTCTAGGCAAGTTGCAGCACTTTAGATTTGCACGTTTTAATTTTTTATTATTTTTTTTATGCTAAACGATTTGCACGTTTGAAAAATCAACTCAAACTAAAAACAAAAAAAATCCTTTGTCCTTGATTCTCTATTTTTTATTGAGGAGTTCAAAAGCATGTGTAAACCGTTTTGGTTTTTCAAAGAGTGTAATTCTTTTGGTTCTATCTTATTCTGGGGTTAAATCTTCTGTGTCAAGAAGATCTATAATGCAGATATCAAGTCCTCAAAAGGGTTCTCTAGATGATTACAAAATATTTTAGTTAAATAACTCGCAAATGAACAAGAAATTTATTAAAAACACCAAAAAGCTTTACATCTAATCAAATCAAATTAGGAGAATACATTTTAAGTAAAAAATATTATTTAAATATGTAAAAGGTCTCAATTTAATTGTAGTCTTAGGCCCAAAAATTCCTTCAGTCGACATTGTCCATGATTCTAGTTCAATATCAAAATTTTCTTTATATTTGATTAAATTAGGAAAATTGACATTTTATTAACCTAGATTTAGCGATAAAATCAATTATATATATTGGAGACCGCTCACATCTAGAAAATTCGGTTATTGGTGGCAACTCTAAATCATAATTAATCACTGATAATCCTTACAAAACTTGTATTTGTAGGTTTCACACACTCTTCACGCAATTCTCCAATACAAAGGATGAAAGAAGGGGAACCCCTTTGCTTTCTCTATTCTCATCCACACAAAAAACAACAAAAGAAATGTAGCAAGAGATGGCATGCGGTAAAGCTCATTGCTGTCCACGACAGAGGGGGTAAAATAGAGATGCAGTAACACAAAGATTAACAAACTTTAATTTAGCTACCCATACAACACCGAATACAAAAATGTTGCCATACCATATTCCAATGTAGCGATTGGTAGAATTTGCAGGGCTGAAGAATCCCAGTTTGAAAGCACTCCCATTGGAGACTATGTTGCCAGGGTCTTTGATGGATTGAGAAGATGTGATGGTGTCTATAGCAACACCAAGTTTTAAACAAAAGTAACAAAGGACAAACAAGAAGTTTCCCTTGCTAAGGCACCAACTTCCTAACCAAATCCCAAACCATGTTCCAGAGTGACCACTCTCTTCCTCCTCTCCATAACCAAACCAACCTTCTTCATCACACAATGAATTTCAATGGCGTCATCATATGCACTTTGGAATGGGTGGAATTGGTAATATATGTGCAGAACCATTTTCCCTCCTTTTAATGGGATTTGCTAATGCTGCCCAATGCCTAGTGATGGCACTTTATGGCCACAATAGCAAAGACTTCCTTGAGAAGGTGCTTCATGTGGGCTTTCTCAATGTTAATGCATGCCCTCTCTATAGTCAATTTACTTGAATTGACATTGAATTTTAGCTCTGGAGTGTTGATGCCCTCTCTATAGTCAATTTACTTGCATTGACACTACACTTGAGCTTTGGAGTTGCTGGATGTGTGCCCTTATCTTAGTGCTTTTGCTGTATTGTTTTGCTTTGCAAGATACCACACTTGAGCTTTGGAGTTGCTGGATATGTGCCCTTATCTGAGCACTTTTTTGTAATTTTTTTTCTTTTTGATAATTCAACAGTTGGGGAAAGGAATTTGATTAATGAATGTCTCCATTGTAAACATCAGGAAATGCCGATTGAGTGACAAAGTTTTGTGTATTACTTTTGCTTCGCAAATCTTGTCAACAAGAATTGTGTTGGACCGTGAGCTTTGTCATTCCACCTTAAAACCAATTGGTAATGAGGAAGACACACTGAAATCTTTTATGACATTCGACATCGCACCACGCAGGCCTATTTTTAGAGTAGTTGAAGGGAATCAAATTGTGGTCCTCCCAACAATCTCTCCTTTACATCGACACTCCCGTGACTCGAACCCATGATCTTAGCTCTAATACCATTTGTTGGCCCGTGAGCCGTTCCACCTCAAAACCAATTGGTGATGAGGAAGACACACTCAAATCTTTTATAGCATTTGACATCACATCACATAGGCCTATTTTTAGAGTGATTATAGGGAGTCAAATTGTGGTCCCCCCAACAAATTGGTTTAGCTATTGTGCTAGTTTTGTATAGCTTTAAAAAAAAAAAAAACACACACACACACACACACACACACACATTTGGTAAAAGTAAAATTTAGGTATAGTTCCTTATGTGTTACATTTTATATTCTCTAACAAGTCACCAAATCTAAAAGCAAACATTATAAGTAATAAAATAAGAGAACAATATGGAAATAAAGTGATTGTGAGAACCGAATTACTGATTGTCCAAGCACTTCTTTAACATTGACAATGTTTTGGTTTGGAGGTTGAAGGGCTTTGATTCTAAAAGCTTTTGGTTTTATATTTTTTGTTAACTGGTCTGTTTGTTTGCTGAGAACCCCATGACAAATATCCATGGCTTTTAAATATGATAGTTTTGTGGGGGCTTATTTGTGGGAAGGATTGGATTCTACATTGGTATAATTTAGGCTGATAGGCTCTTTATCTATGGAGGAAGAGAAATTGTAGATATATATAGAAAAATAAAGCCGTGGGTGTTCTATTTCCAATTCCAATAAGCAATAATTGAACGTTTTGAAAAACCTTTTGATCAGAAATAGGAAGAATCACCATTAATCAAGAGACAGATTTCAAGAAGGTCTGAATTAATGCTCAATTAGTTGAAAGAATAGCAAAATGTTAATTACAAAAGGAAGAGATAATGCGTACCTAGTGAGGATTCTGATTTTTTTTAGCAAAGTGGCAATTGAACAGGTATGAAGAAGTGATTCAGAGGAGATGAAGAGACCAAGGAGGGAAGAGAGAGAGTTTGGCATTAGAAAGGTGAAATTCTGAAGTTTTGAAAGCGTGAAAGACAAGAAGAGAAAAAGGGAAGGAGGGGAGACACAGAGGGGTTAGCATTAAAGACAACATTAACAGCATTAATGTAAGATTGGGCTTTATGTTGCATATAGGATTGGAAATCATTTTTTTTTTAATACTCCCTCCGTCCCATTTTGTTTATCCTATTTGAAAAGTCAAACTTTTTAAGAGAACATCATTTATTGTCTTGTCCACCTTATAAAAAAGTATAAGTTTACAAAGCTACTCTTAAATAAATTTATCAACTTTTTTTTTAAAAGAGTTATTCTTATTCTTAATGTGTCAACTAAAAAGGTGCTCCAATTAGATTGATTTTTTTAAAATATTTGTTAATTTTGTTTTCAAATAGTTTCGAAAATAAAATAGGGGTATAATAGGAACATTAGTAAATTAATTAATTTTATTTTTAGAAACAAAACAATATTTTGGGACATCCCAAAATGAAATAGAGGACAAAAAAACTGGGACAGAGGGAGTAGTATTTTAAAATTATGGGAAAAATTTAGAAAAAATGAAGGATAATGACATGGCTGCTGATGTGGCTAAACGAGAGAGTAGTAACATTAAATGCTACGTCTCAGCTTTTAGTAATATATAGATTGATTTCTCTTGCAATCTGGATTTCCTTTTGGGAAACATTATCATCTCCTCTAGCCCATTTTCTGTGGTTAGCTTATTAGTTTGAGGTAAATAAACAAGGTCACATTTGGGTATCATTGTTGAATTTTAACTTGCTGATTGTTATTTACTCTTTGAGTTTGATAGCATTTTTGTTAGTCTTTGAGCATTTTGCTATAATTCTCTCTTATTTCCCAAAAAGGGTCCTCTCACAAAAGCACATGGGACTAGGAAAAACTCGAATTTCTCTAAAGAAATTTCATGTCTTGAACTTTCTCGATCATTAGATAATATCATGTATAAATGGAGGTGGTGTGAGAGAGAAATGTTGCTACAATGGTTACACAAAATAATAAATTGTTGCTAGTTTTATGGTTACACAGAGTGAATATGTCAAGAACACATGCTAGCTATCGACCTTGAACCATTGTCACAGTAGCATTGTTAACAGAGAATATACTTTTTCTGCGTTGAGAAGACTCTGTATCTAAGGCAAACAACCTTTCAGTGAATGCTGGTTTCTTTGGGCGAGGCATATCAGCAATCTCACTTTTAAGCATAGAAACAACAACCGATATAGTCGGCCTATCTTTAGCATATTCTTGAACACACAACAGCCCAACCTGTATGGATCTCAAAATCTCCATTTTAAAAAAGGGTTTAGATATCATCGGGTCTATTAATGCTACAACATTGTCTGAATTCCACAATTTCCATGCCTAGAGAAATGAAAACATGATTGAAATTGTTAGCATCAATACCAAAACTTTAAAGAACAAAAAGCAATGGAGGCTTTCAAAAAATGAGGCAATGGGATGACTTACAAGTCCTAAAAGGCGTAGGAACTCCTCATCATTATAAAAGCCAGTGTTTCTTCTTCCACTAACTATCTCTACTAATAACACTCCAAAACTGAAGACATTTGATTTCTCTGAAAATCGCCCTTCTATTGCATATTGAGGGGACATATAGCCACTGAATTTCAACAATAAAACACATCCAAATCTTGTCATCTCAATTATTTGTATTACTAACAAATTTAATTAGGCAAAGCAATGGTACTTACTAAGTTCCGACAACCCTTCTAGTATTTCCTTGGTCTTCATTGCCTCGAAAAATCCTAGCCGTACCAAAATCTGATATTTTTGGATTTAGCTCTTTATCCAACAAGACGTTACTTGCCTTTAGATCTCTATGAATAATTCTTAATCTTGAATTCCTATGAAAGTAGAGCAAACCTCGACCAATTCCTTCAATAATGTTAAACCGCTTTCTCCAATCTAGCATTTCATATTTGCTTGGATCTAATGAATTTTATCAAAAGAAATTGAGGGTTAATCTTACAAGGTAAATGAACATGAAGTCTGCAAAAGAAGTTCATATGGTGAAAGTAATTAGAAAGCTATGTTTCAAGTGAAATACCACAACAAAGTCATAGCATATTGACAAAATTCCTATGAACAAAGAAAATAGGTAAAATTCTTTTGAAAGAATTTCAAAATTAACTAACCAAAGAGAAATGCATCCAGACTTTTGTTTGGCATGTACTCGTAGATCAACATCCTCTCTTCTCCTTCAACACAGCAGCCAAGGAGCCTAACAAGATTCCAATGTTGGAGTTTAGAAATTAGCACTGCCTCATTCATAAATTCTTCGAACCCTTGTGCAGAGGTTCTGGAAAGTCTTTTTACTGCAATTTCTTGTCCATCTAACAGTTTTCCCTATATAAAAAAAAAAAAAAAAACTCAAATTATTAACTATATATTCATAGTATTAGATAATAAAACTTTAGAAGAGCAACCATTACCTTGTATACGGAATCAAATCCACCTTGGCCAAGCTTGTTAGATAGATGGAAGTTGTTTGTTCTCGCCAGCTTCTCAAAATTGAATAGTGGTAGTTCCTAGACTTTAACTTGGTTCAGGGGGTCACTAGGAAAATTTTTTATGTGCTTCCCCTCTGTTGAAATATAAGATCTCCTTTTCTTTCTTTTTCCTTGCTGATTTCCACTACAGTTGTGAGTAATCTCCAACATATAGCAAAATTTCCAAGTCCATTGTGTTATTTAGTCAAAGTGTTACCTTTATGTTTAGCTATCCACCTCCACAATAAGTAAGTGCAGATTGAAATCAAAACCGTTCCTATGATCACAGTGATTGTGACAATTTTTTTCATGTCTAGCTTTGTAATTGTAGATCAGAAAAAACTTATTATACTAATTCAAACAAAACAGTACTAGTGGGTGCGTTTGAATATCGATTATTTTGCTAAAAACTAAAAACAATAAAAAAATAATAAAAAAGTTACTTTTCACAATGAAAGATGCACAATTCATGTTCCATGAATAGTGCAAAAGGTTCTGGTTCAAAAAAAAAAAAAAAAAAGACCCCCAAACGCAGCTCAAAGAATCTGAATCCAAATGCATACTTTAGGTTGTATTTTACGAGGATTTCATTAGCTTGGGGAGCTGAGGTGTTATGGGGGTTGGGTTGAAGTGGAAAGATTAAACAACTCACCAAGATCTGAATAGGTAACACGAATGTAAAGATCAACTCCGGCGCTAGAGAATTTCTGTGAGTCAATTAAGCTTCCAGTCCATAACATACAACCAATGCCAGTATCATATGCATAAGCTATACAAGAACAATTCTCTAAACACTGCTGTCTGCAATCAGCTTCCAGAGCTTGTGACCAATCTGCAAAGCCTGGCACTTTCATCATATTCAGTTTCAAAAATCCATCCATTTTGCTGCCTTCACTGCCAGTATTCACCCTCCCTCACTGCAACTGTGTCCTCCTAACGCATCCACTTGTCCAATTTCCTCTATTCCATTCTTTTGTGTTCTTTGGCTCAAACCCCTGTAAACGGCTGCAAATTGGTGTATTCTGAGAATTACAGCTTCCAAATGTCCCATAATTACCATAAAAATCACACTCAAACTGCAAACCTAACGAGACCTCCCAATCCTCCTTCTCATAATCCCAAGATCTTTGCTCTAAACTTCCATGTGTATTGAGTGCAAAATGTATCAAAGAATCATTCACATAAGAAAAACTCAAGAAAAATGTTCCTTCATGATCATTAATAAGACTAAATCCGTCCAGTAATTCATAATCCATAATTGTATTCCAATGAAGACCCAATTGTTCCATGGACCACTGCGCCAATATGGGCTACCGTATTTCCAAATGAATGCTTGAGGAAGATTAAGAGGTTGAATATTGACAGAGAAGCTTCCAATGGATGGATCAGAAGGGCTCTGCCATGATGTCAATTGCACTTTGTTACCTGTTCTGACGTTGGTACTAATTTTCATCTTGGGCAAGAGTGTATCACAAGGAAGTTGGAAACTCTCCCATATGATTGTCCCTGTAGTTTTTTCTTGCAGTACAAGGTTCCCCGAATCCAAAAGCTGGGCACTTGAATTGGCAACAGAATTTGTAACATTTAAGAATCTCTTTTTTTTCCATCTAGTACTACAAGATTGCCATCCTCAGATACAGTATGAACCCCAGAAGAATCATTGAGTGGTGTCTCTCTGTTAGTTCTCACATGACAGTGAATACAGAAATGTTGCTATACCATATTCCAATGTAGCGATTGGTAGAATTTCCAGGGCTGAAGAATCCCAGTTTGAAAGCACTCCCATTGGAGACTATGTTGCCAGGGTCTTTGATGGATTGAGAAGATGTGATGGTGTCTTTAGCAACAACAAGGTTTAAACAAAAGCAACAAAGGACAAACAAGAATTTTCTTTTGCTAAGAAGTCTCATAACTTGATCAGACTTCAACCTACTAAGGGTCTGAGAATGCAGGACAGTGGAGCCTTGTTCTTCTATTGGTAGTTTTCTGTTAGTTAGGCTATCCAATCCAAGTACCCTTAACTTTCAAAAGTCTTACTTAATGCTAAGTGGGGCAAATATAAAAACACCTTTCAAAAGTCTTACTTCTCATAATATTAGAAATCAAAGGGGTTTGTTGCCTGCGGTAGAATAACAAGGTTTATCTGTCGTTGTTGCAAGTGTAGAAGTTGCTATGACTGTAGAATGTACTGCGGATCAGAAATAGAATTGGTCAGCTAGTCAACTGGCCATACGTCAAGAGCAAGACCAACTCAATATAATTTGAGGTTTAATAATGTGGTAACTATTAAAGCAAGTCTACGGGTCCAAAACATTTCACTACTGTTAGAGTTGACTCATATTTGTTACTAGGCTACTGAGTTAGGGACCTTATGGGCGTAGTGGAGTGTGGCGCAATAAAGTACATATCCCAAATACTTGTGAAACTCACATTTATGTGAGGAGGTAGTATTTTGTGTAATGGCTGTATGCAACCAATGTCTCACAACATGTGGGGTCTATATATTAGATATTATCAAACCTCATTAGAGAAGAATGTTACACAAAAGAATACATCATAGCTAGGCCTAGCCATTGTGTGAAAGACCACAAATATACATCCGAAGGTGTTAGCCAAGTTTGACAGCACCAAGATTGTTGCAGCACAGAGAACGGAGGAACAGCTAACTGAAAGAAGGATAGGAGTGACCATCATTCAGTGTGATTCACTGTGATACATCTAATGTTGTAATACTTGGACCTTATTCAACCATATCTCAACATTTTTTAAAGAAAATTAAAAATCATATGCATCCTTACTTTTTGAAAATAATGCAAAGGATTTATATAATTTCTATTGCAAGCTATATTTCCTTTTGGGAAACATTCCCATCTCCTCTTGCCCAATTTTTGTGGTTAGCTTATTTGAGGTAAACCGATAAGGTTACTCCCCTCTTTTTCTTCATAAATATGCTCATTCAATATAAGGAATATGAATATTTCTTGTCAAAAAATTAAATATAATTTTCTTAAGTTGCCCTCATTTTAAAATAAAATAGAATTAAAAAAAATTGTTTAGAAGAATAATGTCTGTCTATTTGTATGAGGAAGCGAATATGTTCTCTTTTTACTTTTTATTTTTGGTCTATGTTTTGCAGAGAAGATACCACAATTGGCATTACAAAGGTTCAATGGTTCCACACTTCCACGCATTCAGATTCTTTTTATTTTTATCTAGTTTCTGCCTTTGCCTACTCTTTACGTTTTGGATTGCCTAAGAAACTTATTTGGAATCATATACCTTTGCACCTATTTTTTAGTGCTTTCCTTTATGTACAAGCGGTGATTTGGTATTGATGCACTTTGAAAACCAATATATAAACAAACATCACTACTCTCTCACCAAGGCACCAACTTCCTAACCAAATCCCAAACCATGTTCCACAGTGACCACTCTCTTCCTCTTCTCCATAGCCAAACCTACCTTCTTCATCACACCATGATCCTCAATGGTATCATGATGCACTTTGGAATGGGTGGAATTGGTAATATATGTGCAGAACCATTTTCCCTCCCTTTAATGGGAGTTGCTAATGCTGCCCAATGCCTAGTGATGGCACTTTATGGCCACAAAAGCAAAGACTTCCTTGAGAAGGTGCTTCATGTGGGCTTTCTCAATGTTGATGCATGCCCTCTCTATAATCAGTTTGCTTGAATTGAAATTGAATTTTAGCTTTGGAGTGTTGATGCCCTCTCTATAATCAATTTACTTGCATTGACACTGCACTTGAGCTTTGGAGTTGCTGGATGTGTGCCCTTATCTTAGTGCTTTCGCTATATTGTTTTGCTTTGCAAGACACTACACTTGAGCTTTGAAGTTGCTGGATATGTGCCCTTATCTGAGCACTTTTGTGTAATTCTTTTTTCTTTTTGATAATTCAATAGTTGGGGAAAGGAATTTTATTCATGAATGTCTTCTTTGTAAACACCAAGAAATGTCGATTGAGTCACAAAGTTTTGTGTATTACTTTTGCTTTGCAAATCTTGTCTACAAGAATTGGTTTAGCTATTGTGCTTGTTTGGTACAGCTTTAAAAAAACAACATTTGGTAAATGCAAAATTTAGGTAAAGTTTCTTGAGTGCTACATTTTATATTCTCTAATTAGACATAAGGACAATATTATATTTCCCAGGAACAATTAAAAATGAGTTGTTTGAAAAGTTTTATCTTAGGAAAAAAAAAAAAAAAAAGAGTGGGAAAATCGAAACAAACCCTAGTAGTGCTTGCATTTAAAGCAATGGAAGGTCTTAAGCAACTTGTTATGATATTTATCACAATATCTACTTTGACTCAAGTACATACGTCCAAAAACTTATAGCAAAGAAAGAGAAAAAAATGAAAAAATTGTACATAGTTTAAGAAATAAGAATCAGCTTGGTTCTAGTGCCCCCGTGTATTGAATCCATTAGAATTTTGATACATGTTAAATAATTGCCATGTATTCGCATCTCAACAAGTTCAATGCACAGGAGGACTAGACCCAATTCTTGCAATTGTACGTAATTATAAGAAATTCCTCATAAGCCATGCAAAATTACAAATACAATAGACGATATCATCATCATGGAACAGGAACTCAACTCATCCTGGATTTGAAGTATCAATTCAAAAAGATCTAGATTCGAGAATTTTGTGATAAATGGATTCAAATTTGGACCCTCTGTATGAGTTTTGTTTTGGATTGGACCCATCAGGATGGATTGGATTAATATATCTTTTGAGAATAAGCTAATGGGTCTAGGCTTATTGAAAAGCATACGAAAAATTGGAGTACGAGGTTTTTTAGGAGGCCCAGTCAGCTACATTAGTAACATAGTGATTACCCCGGTCCATCAATATCTCAGCAGTCTTAGCCATTTGGCCTTTGGGCTCAAAGTGGAGGTGAGAGACTTTTTGTTTTTGATTTTGTTTTTTTGTTTTGTTGTTGTTTTGAGAATCATGTTTAGGATAATAGGGTATTTTGTCAAGTTTCCAATAAAGATATCCAATGTTTAAATCTTTCCATCCTTAATCATCAATATATCAAAAATAATAAGGTTATCAATTTGTATAATTAACATAAAAAAGAACAAAGACAAATTTTACATAGAAATTGGTGTGCTTCATCTCTATTTGTGATGATCAGTCAACTTGGTTTGACCAATAATATTGTGGTGTAATGAATTTCTTTTAATAAGAAAGTCTGTGATTTATATGGATTTATGAGATCATACTTGAAATTTAAATGGGAATTGAATATAATTCACATAAAAAGTAAAGTATAGACGTTTAAAATTAACTAGTCATAGACCCGTGCGTTGTGTGTAATAATTTTCAGATAAAATATTATTTTAGTCTCTAGACTTTTAAAGAGTTTAAAAAAAAAAAAAAATTTTATCATATTTTTCATAATCTTATCTATAACATTTTTTACCATTATCATATATTTATTGGTTGATGATTTGTATAAAATAGAAATTAAATGAGCGGTAGAACTATTCAATTATTTTTTTTAAGTCATGGTGTATGAAGATTATGATTATATATATATATATATATATATATATAATTTCTCTAGTTAGAGTTTGACTAATTTTAAGTTTAAATTTTGTATTATTATATTTAATTGTTAATTTTATTGCACTACAAAGTTTTTAATGTCCTTTGTATAGCCATCTCTATTTTATTTCTTACTCATCTTTACTATCTTTTTATTTTTCAAATAACAATTATTAATTGACGTTTGAGTTCATTTCTTTTTTTTCTTCCTTCATTTATTCTTTATTACTTTGTATGTTCCATTGCTAGTTGTAAATTTTATGCTTATTAATAAGAAATAGATATCATGGGTGGCTTAAATAGTTATAGATATAATTATATTAGTGGTATGTCAAAGGTTTTTTTTTTTTTTTTTATGAGGGATGTGGTTGAATTTAAATGTTAATAAAATGATACGAGAAAAAAATAAAAATAAAATACATAACAATAAACAATAACTTATCCAAATAATTCTATGTAATATAATAGTAGTACATTCTTATACTATTTTTAACTATTTATAATGCAATATGATAATATTTAACAATCAAAGTCATAAAAATCAAAAAAAAAAAAAAAAAAACTTAAAACACAAAACTAAATCCCATCAACCAAAATAGAGTTCTAAAGAATACAAAATTTTATCAAGCTAAAATAGAGATGCAAGAAAAATAAAAATAAAAATCTACCAAAAAATTGAGGGAGAAAGAATGGAAAATAACTACTTTTTTTGTGAGAGAAAATTATGTAAAGAATGGAATAGTGAATGATAAATTTATACTAAGAGGATGATAATAAAAAGAAACAAAATAAAGGAAGATAAAGAAAAGAGGAGGAGTGATATCAAAGTAGAATATTTGGGGAGATAAAAAGTAAAGAGAATGAGAAATGTTAGAGAAAGTGTAAATGTTAAAAAAAAAATGAGTATAATTTGATGAGCACAATAAAATTTACATTTTTTATTTTATAAAACAAAAAGAGAGAGAGAGAGAGAGAGAGAGAGAGAGAGAGAGAGAGAGAGAGAGAGAGAGAATATATAAATAATTTAATGATAAGGAAGATGTGATTGAATTTTAATATTGAGAAAAATATAAGAGAAGAAAAAAAATAAGGAAAATTAAAAGATATAATAATAAACACTAAATTATCCAAATTATGGTATGTAATGGAATACTATTTTATTTTTCATAATGTAATCAGATAAAATTTAACAATCATAGAGCAAAATAATATTAATAATAACTTAAAACACAAAACTAAATCGTGTCAACTTAAATTAGAGTTCTTAAAAACATAAAAATTTCTCAACCTAAAGTGGAGATGCAATAAAAAATAAAAATCCACTAAAACATAGAGAGAGAGAGAGAGAGAGAGAGAGAGAGAGAGAGAGAGAGAGAGAGAGCCTTTTTGTGAGAGAAAACTATGCAAAGAATGGAAAAGAGTGACAAATTTATAGTAAGAGTGAAGGGATATGAAGAGACAAATAAAGGAAGATGAAGGGAAAGATGAATAACAATATTAAAGTAGAGAGTAATGGGAAGATGAAAAGATAAGAGAAGAAGAAAGGTTGAAGAAAGTGTAAATATTTTAAAAAAAATGAATATAAAAAAAATTATAGGAAAATTGGAAATAAAAAAGAAATATATATATATATATATATATATGTTAAAACCGATAAAGATGAATATATAAAGTCAATAATCTATTTATATTTATTTTTTTGTAAAAAAATAAATAATAAATAATAATTATATGGCGAATGATGTGGCGATGAGGTGGCGCAACAGGAGTTCAACAGTAATAAATGCTACGCGTCAGCTTTTAGTAATATATAGATAAATATTATTTTATTATTGGAGAAAAAATATTAATGAATATTCTAATTAACGTTGGATAGGTCAAAATAAATAAATGTTTTTTAATTAATAGGCTGGGGTCATCAAATACACTTATTGGACTTAACTAGTAATATATTAGGCATAGTACCAAAAAGAAGACATGCTAGGCTTGCTAGCTCTACTAATTTATTCAACTTAATTAGTCTTAATCTAAATTAAAATTATGGTCAATTAGCTGGAAGGGGTAGGACAATTAAGTGGAGACCATCCTGATAGTTGGATACTTTTCTTTTTCCTCCTTGTAAGCACCAACTAATTGAGTAACTTGTATTTATTATTTATCAATTACCTCATTCAACATTTCCTATTAAAAAAAAAAAAATCCTCAATCAACAATTGAATCTCTCATTCTTCCTTCCTTGAAGATTAATTGTGCTAATTTATAAAAGCTCATCATATATTTGGTTGACTCATGCACTCTTTATCAATTTCTCAATTAACATATCATTTGTTGTCACTTTTACCCATGTTATTTTAGGCCTTTCCTCATGTTCATTTTCATTCCCCAACTTGAATTGAATCATTTTTTTTATTACATTGATCAATTCCCATTGCACATGACTAAACCATCTTAAATCTCTCCCATATTTTAAAAATACAAGCTAAATTTATCAAATAAATGACTTCACTTGTACATAGTAAACCATATTAACTTCTCTTTTATCTTTTTCAACACAAACCATCCCTACCCTTAAACTATTGGAGCATTTTAATATTATTTAATTAAAATGAATAAATATGATAATATAAATATAAAGATGTGAGAGTTAATATGGAAGATAAGAAATTAGCGGAATGTTTATTCTCACGTTGAAAATGAGAGAGACTCTTTTATTCTTTTTAATTGTAGTGATTAATGGGCTAATATGTATTGATTCAGATATTGGGCTAGATACGCGCATAAGGAAGATGTGGAGGGAGGAGGTTCTAGCCATACGATATTTGCTAGGCTGTTGTATTTTGGGGGAGACAAGTTAGAAAAGGTCTGTACCGATTACAAAATTTTACCAACTAAGGATTTGAATCTCCTTAAAAAGAGCGAGTGCCACGCCTCAGTCTAAATAATGTTGTGTATTTTTTTTTCTTCAAATTAATAATATTCTTCAAATTAATAATATTCAGAAGTGTTATTCAGTTTCTCTTGTGTTTCTTCCATTATTATTGTGTTTGCACTAACATAAACAAACAACTTCAATCCTAATTTTATAGTTTCAAACATCCTTAATTAGTCTCTCTACAATATTTTTTTATTGTAGTTTTCAGTTAGGTCAATTGGTAAAATTTAATATTATTGATGATGTACAAAATCATCAGTGAATTGATTCTGCACACACGTGCCAATTAGGGTACCTAAAGAACAAAAAGAATGAATAACCTATAGAAGCATTGGTGGGGTGTTGGCCAAAAACCCCCTGAAGGTTTAGTCAGTGATAGAAGGATCTCCAATAACTCAAAAATGTAAGAGCTAGGAGATTTTACGTACCTCAAGAAATTTTAAGTTTGATGTTTATATAGTTGTGGAGAGCTGACTTGAATCTCTCAATTTTGGGAGGTTTCCTTGTAGAGGAGATATAGAATTATTGCCCCGAGATCCTAGGGATTTCCTTCCCATATTGGGAAGATATGTATGTGCGGAGGAATCTTTAGACGTGGTGCGCAAGCCATTTCCATGTAGGGATGTGTAAATGGAGGACACGTTAGTGCCCATGGGATCCATCGCATCCACCTGTTGGCACTTTATTCCACTCATCAGGCTCATCGTGGATCGTCAATATCTTGAGCTTTGCAAGATACTTGGTCAGGAGGGGAGGGCGATGATTACAGATGGACCAAAGAAAATTCATTAATCTTCCCGATGCACTACGAGGGGATGCCTGCTGGATCTAAGAGCTTTAAATGTTGAAAATGCCAGTGAAGTGAATTTTGTACCGCATCGGCCGGTACATACCGTACCGGTCACTGAACCGGTACACTTCCCCTTCAATTTCGTTTCGGAAAAAATACTGGCCGTATCAGCCTCGTACCGGCTTTACTGGCCTTGTACCAGCCGTACCGGCGAATTTCGGCCGTACCTGCCAGTATATGAATACCGGCCCAAAATGCAAAATTTTTTTTTTTGTTTTTGTTTTTGTTTTTTTGTTTTGTTTTTTTTTTTTTTTTTTTTTTTTTTGTAATTGTGGCAACTTAATAAGGGTAGGATGGTAATTTAATCCCTAATACTAACCCTAAACACTACCCGATTCCCACCCCACCGCAGCCTTATTCTCTCTTCTCCCTCACTCTCTCGGTCTCACTCTTCTCCCTCAACTCTCTCGTTCAATCGTTCTCACTCTCTCGGTCTCAATTTTTTTTTTGTATGCAGTTGTGTCTCTCTGTCTCTTGGCCAATCTGTCTCTCACCCAGGTAAAATTTTACCTTAATTTTTGCTTTGTCTCTCCCTCACTCTCTTGTTCAATCGTTCTCACTCTTTCTTCTTCTTCTTCTTCTTCTTCTTCTTCTTTTTTTCTTTTTTTGTATGCAGCTGTGTCTCTCTGTCTCTCGGCCAATCTGTCTCTCACCCAGGTAAAATTTTACCTTAATTTTGCTGTGTGGACTATGGAATTATATTTTGCCTTAAAATTTTTGTCTCTCCCTCACTCTCTCGTTCTCACTCTTCTCCCTCACTCACTCGTTCTCACTCTTTTTTTTCTTTTTCTTTTTTTGTATGCAGATGTGTTTGCTCTTGGTGATCTTTTTCTCTCTCAGCTGCTCTAAGTCTCTCTGTCTCTCGGCCAGTTTGTCTCTCACTCTCAGGTAAAATTTTTCCTTAATTTTTGCTATGCGGAATTATATTTCATGTGGAATGGTGATTCAGATGATGTGATAAATTATAAATTGATTACTGTGTTCATGAATTGGGTTACTGTGTTCATGAATTGTTGTTTCACTACTGTGTTCATGAATTGGGTTACTATGTTCATGAATTGTTGTTTCATTCTTGATTTTGGTTAGCTTGAGATATTGGGTTAGTATTAGTAATTTACAACTTAGTATTATTATTAATAAAAAGGTAACTTAGAATTATTAACAAATAATTTATGGTATATATGCAGTGTGAATTATGACTGAATAGTCAAGTGTAGCATCTGGCCCAGTTGTAAGATCCGAGGATCCAGCATGGGCTTATGGCCGTGCTGTGCTGGATGCGAGAAATAACACCCAGTGTACTTTTTGTTCTAAAATGATAAGGGGGGGAGGAATTACTAGGCTCAAGTATCATTTAGCTGGGATTTTGGGTGATGTTGAGGCATGTAAAAAAGTATCTGAAGATGTAAAATGGCAAATGAAACAGTTACTTGAAGATTTAAAGAAAAGTAAAAAAAAAAAAAAAAAAGAATAATAAGTAAACAAATTGCAAATCCCTATGATTTAGAGGAGGATGATGATCTTCATCATCATGATGAAGGTAATAATGATAATGAGAGAGGGGGTTCAAAGAGTCATTCAGATATTGGGCTAGATACATGCGCAAGGGGAAGGTGGAGGAAGGAGGTTCTAGCCATACGACATTTGTTAGATTGTTGTATCCTTGGGGAGACAAGTCAGAAAAGGTTTACACCGATTACAAAGTTTAGCCAACTAAGGGCTTGAATCTCCTTAAAGAGAGTGAGTGCTGTGTCCAAATAATGTTGTGTATTTTTTATCTTCAAATTAATAATATTCAGAAGTATTTTTCAATTTCTCTTGTGTTTCTTCCATTATTATTGTGTTTGCATCAACATAAACAAACAACTTCAATCCCAGTTTTATATTTTCAAACATCCTTAATTAGTCTATTTACAATATTTTTTTATTGTAGTTTTCAGTTAGGTCAATTGGTAAAGTTTAATATTATTGATGATGCATAAAATCGTCAGTGAGTTGATTGTCCACACACGCGCCAATTAGGGTACCTGAAGAACAAAAAGAATGAAGAACCTATAGAGAGCACCGATGAGGTGCCAGCTAAAAGCCCTCCGAAGGTTAAGTCAGTGATGGAAAGATCTCAAATAACTTAAGAATGCAAGAGCTAGGAAATTTCACATACCTCAAGAAAGTTAAGGTTTGATGTTTATATAGTCGTGGAGAGTTGACCTGAATCCCTTGATTTTGGGAGGTTTTTTGTAGAGAAGATATGGAATTATTGCCTCGAGATTCTAGGGCTTTCCATCCCATATTGGGAAGATATGTATGTGGAGAGGAATCTTTGGATGTGGTGTGCAAGCCATTTCCATATAGGGATGTGTAAGTGGAGGACACATAAGTGCTCGTGGCACCTATCGCATCTGTACATCGGCACGTTATTTCACCCATCGGGCTCAGCATGGATCGTCAGTATCTTGAGCTTCGCAAGTTACTTGACAGGTCTAGAGATGTTGTTGGTTAAGAGGGGAGGGCGATGATTATAGATGGACCAAAGAAAATTCATTAATCTTCCCAACGAGTTATGAGGGGATGCTTGATGGATCCAAGAGCGTTAACTGTTGAAAATGCCCTCATGATTATAGAGCAATCATTACAAAGAGAACACACATAAGTGTGTGTGTGTGTGTGTGTGTGTGTGTGTAGACACACACAAACACACTCAATTGGAATATATTTAGTGCAAATTACATTTTTTTATATATATATCTTAAACTATCACTTCGATTCCATATAACCCCATAACTATTGAAATACACCGTTAATCCCCCAAATTATAACTCTATTTCAGCGTTTCTACGACAGTTTGTTTTGATGTTAAGTGTGACAGAATTTAGCAATTTTTTTTTGTTGAGAAAGTCAGAATTTAGCATTTAAATACCAATTTCTCCCTTTCTCCAAAACATTTAACTATAGGTAAATTGATCTTCTAATATTAAATTTTAGAATTAATATCAAAATAGAGGACATGAAGTATTTTTGAAAATGGAGAATGGAAGGACAATCGAACATTCCAATAATTTTTGTAGGTGTAGTGTAATTGAGGTTATAGTTAATAATAAAAAGTGAAATTAGCCTATTCCCTCTTATTCTTAAAAAATGAAATTAAAAAAAAAAAAGAAAAAAAAAGGAGAGAGAATGCGTGGGCAAGAGAGTAGGATCGATATACCAAGAGGGAGACAGGAATCTCTCTCTTTCACTCCGTAGGAGAGCTCTTTTCCTCCTCCTTCTTCCTCCTTCACTTTTCCTCTTCGCCAAACAAAGAATCAAACTCAAAAGCTCTCTTCATTACCTCATTTTATTCCGAAACCCCACAATTCTCAAGCTTTTTCAATTTTATTTTTGAAAAACAAAAGTAGCAAAAAACACTTGTTAAATAAAAAGCAGTAGACGCTGTCTCTAACCAATAATGCTAGGCAGTTATTGTCTCAAATACAAAACATAGTATGCGGAGAAAATCGCAGCCGTGCTTTAATCTCCTCCTCTCTCATCTCCGTTGTTTCTCCTCTCATCAACAACGCTCATATTTTCACTCCTTTCGTCTTATAAAGCTCTCACAGTTTTTACTGCTAAAACCTTCCTCCGATCATCACACTCAATGTCAAAGTTACAGCACTGGTAGCTCTAAATTGGGTTCCTCTTCATTCTTTGGTTCTCATTTTCAATCATCAAAGCGGTTGGTTTTGTTGGGCTTGGTTTCCTTGGACGACAACAACAAGCTTCAAAGTCACCACTATTCCTCTCATCGCAGTAAAGTTCTTTACTCTCTTTCTGTGTGTGTGTGTTGAAAATTTTATTGTTTCTGAAAATTTTATTGATTTTTGGTGGTGGTGGCAGATTATTTTACGAGGGCAAAGCAAGTGCAGAAGATTGAAATCCGGGATGAACACAGGTAAAGATATGTTATCTTATATCTGTTTTTGTGTTGTTTGTTTCTGTTTTTACCTTTGCATTTGGGTCTTGAGTGTTAGGTGAGGATTGGAAATGTTAATGTGTTTTTTTTTTTTTTTTTTTTTTTTTTTTTTTTTTTTTGGAAAATGAATGTGGCAAGGAATTGTGTTATGTACTTTTGAATTTCATTCCAGAGTGCACAAAGTTTATCTGGAGCCTGGAGGAGTGCATTGTGTCGCTTGAAAACTTTTTTTCCAGATAGAGATTATGCATAACATAAAAAGGCAGTATTACCGTGAAAACCCAAGTTGTCAACCCACCACTAGTTTGTATTGATCGGAGCCTCACAGAGGCATGAGAGATGCAGAGTGAGAAGACCCAGGGAGAGAATTAAATAAACCACCATAGCCGCCGCCCTTGCTCCAATCTCCAGACAACCGGTTTGAGAGTGGAGAGAATATGAGAGAAGACGTGGACAGATGAGAGAGAGTGTCTGAATGGGTGTTGAGTGTTGAAGCAGAAAAATGATATAAAAAATAAAAGTTTGGTGTGGCGTGAAAAGTGTCTCGCCACAAGTGGCATAGGAGTATGGCATTTTAGACCAATTTGATGAGACTGATTCATGGGTTTTTTTTTTTTTTTTTTTTTTAAACCTTTAGCTATATATTTGCTGAAAAGTATTTTTAGCTATATCGTTTATTACAAACCTTCGAAGACAAAGGATATTCAAAAAAAATTCTTGCAAATCATTATTTCAAGTTTTAAAGCTCCATTAAAATCAAGTTTCAAAGACTTTGATCTATTGAAACTTCATCAAATTTAAGCTTTGAAATCTCGAAAAACTTTCACTACAATTTTTGAAAGATCAAAAACATTTGAAAATCTTTCACAACAAATTGTTGAAAATCAAAAACATTTGAAGAGCACACGTAGAACACAAAGAACGAGAAATCACTAACAAACACACAACTTAAGGGTCATCACAATTACGTTTCAAAGCCCTTTCAATCCAACTAGAGGCCATTGTGTTCAAGTCAAAACTACATCGACACAAAACTTGAATTGAAGAGTTATCCAAGGAGATCAAATAAGATGATTTTTTCTATTGTATTATAATATAAAAATGGAGAATTGTACTTACAAATTCATCAATACAAAAATACATTTGTTAAATGTTGGAGAAAAATACAATAACAATGGAAATAACACAAAAAGAAACTGAATATTATTAAGTTGAAGAGGAAATACACAACACTTATTTGGACTGAGGCGCGGCACTCGCTCTCTTTAAGGAGATTCAAGCAGACCTTCTCTGACTTGTCTCCCCCAGGATACAACAGCCCAACAAACGTTGTATGACTAGAACAGCTTCTGCACAAAGTGTTCAAGCCCAAAGCTCCACCAGAAAGAACACCCTTCCTTGCCAAGAATCTCTCTTTTTTTTAGTGTGGATTTGCTGTGTGTTTTTTCAGTAACTTGATACCTCCACTCTTCACCTCCCCCTTGCGCACGTATCTAGCCCATTATCTGAGACAATTCATGTTAGTCCATTAATCACCACAATTAAAAAGAATAAAAAAGTCTCTCTCCTTTTCAATGTGGGATTAAACATTCTCACTAACTCCTTATCTTCCACATTCACTCTCATAATCTTTACATTTATTTTGTAACATTTATTCATTTTTATTAAATAATATTAAAATGCTCTAACATTAAACATTTTCAATTTATTGATTTTCAAACTTGAGATTTTTGTTTTTACAGTCACCCATATCTAATTAATTTTATTACCAAATTTAGGTTAAGAAAATATCAGCTGTCCTAATTTAAGCAAAGACAAAGAAAAACCGTAAATTAATTATACGAATAAACAAACGGATGAGCAGCTTTATTTCATTCAAAAAAAATTTACAAATAGATGAGACACTCAACTCAATCAAACAGGACAACACCAAAACAACGACAACAACACCACAACAATTTTCAAATAACACATAGAATCGGGCTATTATCCCCCAATTCAAAGAAGAGGAAATGTACGTAACACTTTCTTTAAGTAGATGATTTTTCCCCATTCAATTATTCCTTTCAAACCCAATATTTAAAAAGAAACATATTCAAGTAGTAGATTATTTATGAATGCTGCTCATTCTCTAGTAACATGTTCAGAAGTATTCCATGTGCACTCCTATGGCATCTAAATAGACACCACTTCTTCCATGGAAACCAACAACCTTTCCTGCGGCAACACTTGATGTGAAAGCATGACCAATCTCATCGCCAAAGGGTCCATATTTGGCTTTGTTTGTGTACAATGTAATGGACCGCAAAGCTTTGAAGCTATTGCTCCCATTAACTGGCCCATAAAATCCCGCAATGCGAACCAAGAATTCCTTTGATACTTCCAGCTTTATCTACCAAACCAGAATACATATATAGGATTAGCAAAATTTTAATTAGAATTAGAATTATGTCAGCTTGTAAAGTTTGTCGTATGTTCTACAGCTCAACTAACAAATCAAAGTAACATGCATGGTATTGTAACATCTTTGTATAGTGTTTCAGAATTATAGTTGCAAATTTTTTCATATTTAAATAACGACAGTGTAATAGTTATTATTATTTATTTACAGTCTTAATTTGATCCCCGCCATCTCCACCATGCTTCGGTGACCAAACAGGTTCCCCGTCTTTTCTTTCATACAGCACACGAATTGCATGAATCACTGAATCTCCAACGTACAAATGCAATTCACGGATTGTCAGAAAACCATTTTCCCACCCCACGGCCCAGGTCCTCGAGGTACAGGTAAAACCATTTTCAAAGTATTGTCCTGCTATTAAACAAGTACAACAATTTGTAAATGAATACATCCTTTAGTCCTCGAATAAAACATGAACTTTGGGAAACAATAATGACCAAACCTCTTTCGGCGTTATTTTAACATAGGCACCAATGGCATCAACATTATCACCCGCACGACCATGGAATCCGACAATTACGCCACCCTCCATACGGTGGGAAAATGGTTGACCGGTCTTAGTTCCATAGGGTCCATACTCAGTCTTATTTGTTTTAAAACTTAGAGAGCGAATTACAATATTGGCCCCGTATTTCACAGTTGTCCAGCTAAAGGATGTCAGGTGCTCTTCAGGCCAGTTGAGTGATATCTACATATAATGCACCAAAAAAAAAAAAAAAAAACATTCAACTTCATTTTATGTATATTTAATTTCTTGTTTCACAAAAATGCATGATTAATGTAACTGAGTAGTAGCAGTATATATGTACCTCGTTAGTTTTACTGCCACCATTACCACCGACCTTTGCACCTATTTTTTGGAATCGTATATCTTTGCACCTATTTTTTTGTGCTTTTCTTTATGTATAAGTAGTGATTTGGTATTGATGCACTTTGAAAACCAATATATAAATAAACATCACTACTCTCTCACCAAGGCACCAACTTCCTAATTAATCAAATCCCAAACTGATAGGTCAAGAATGTTTTGATCCTTTGTAATAAATTAACCAATTAATTAGTTAAATGGATTAATTAATTAGATTAACATACAATAAGCGTGGGAGTACAAACAAATCACCAATTAACTAAAGTATTCAGTGGAAAATAAATTAATACGATGATTTGTTTACGAATGAGAAAAACTTACACGGAAAAAATCTCACTGGGTGATTTTAAGGTTACTACTCCTGAGAATCCACTATTATCAAAACAAGCGGTTACAAGTAAAGAAATCTCAGTACCTTATACCAACCTACAGTTGAACCCTTACCTTAATACTCAATTGGACTTGTTCTGTAGAGACAATCTCTCCTTTTCAACCTACAGTTGAACTGACTAACCAATTGCGTAGATCCCAGCATGCGACTTAATCACCAACTTGAGAAGCATGTTAACTGAAAAGTTCTTCAGTTCATACAGACGATGAAGATCAAGAAGTTGCTTGGACACAAAATCCAACGGTGCACAAACACAGTAACTTCTTCAAGAGAAAGATGAATTGGGGCAAATTCTGTCTCCAGTCACAATTTGCATGAACTTGGACAACTATGTAACCTATGACGACTCTTAAAATAATTCTTATATATGTCTAGGGTTGTGAGAAAAGAAAGTCCAAACATATACCCACGGATTGAATTGAAATTAGCTTTGAAAAATTGAATTTCATAAACCTCAATAGATAGCCATCTATCGAGTTAGCTGTCGAGCCACGAGCTTCAATTGTTTTTAAATCTCGATAGATGCTAGCTGTCGAGCTTTAATGAATAGCACTTTCTCACTTGATTCTTGGACAGATTTGTATGGCTTTAACACTTGAACTTGAAATCTTGTTCCTTGAAGTATTTAACACATCCTAGATCTATCCAATTAAAAGTGAAGTACGTTTTGTCAAAGAATTAGCCAATTACATAGATATTGACATATGTTCCTAACATCAAATCACATATGTTCTAACACAAAACATGTTCCAGAGTGACCACTCTCTCCCTCCTCTCCATAATTAAACCAACCTTCTACATCACACAATGAACTTCAATGGCATCATTATGCACTTTGGAATGGGTGGAATTGGTAATATATGTGTAGAACCATTTTCCCTCCCTTTAATGGGATTTGCTAATGCTGCCCAATGCCTAGTGATGGCACTTTATGGCCACAAAATCAAAGACTTCCTTGAGAAGGTGCTTCATGTGGTATTTCTCAATGTTGATGCATGCCCTCTCTATGATCAATTTACTTGAGTTGACATTGAATTTTAGCTTTGGAGTGTTGATGCCCTCTCTATAATCAATTTACTTGCATTGACATTGCACTTGAGCTTTGGAGTTGCTGGATGTGTGCCCTAATCTTAGTGCTTTTGCTGTATTGTTTTGCATTTGACCTTTGGATTTACTGGATATGTGCCCTTATTTGAGCACTTTTGTGTAATTCTTTTTTTTTTTATTCAATAATTGGGGAAAGGAATCTGATCAATGAATGTCTCCGTTGTAAACATCAAGAGATGTGGATTGAGTTACAAAGCTTTGTGTATTACTTTTGCTTTGCAAATCTTGTCAACAAGAATTGGTTTAGCTATTGTGCTTGGCTGGTATAGCTTTGAAAAACACACACACACACACACACACACACACACACACACACATTTGGTAAAAGTAAAATTTAGGTATAGTTCCTTTAGTGCTACATTTAATATTCTGTAATTAGGCATATGGACAATATTATCTTTCCCAAGAACAATTAAAAATGAGTTGTTTGAAAAGTTGTATCTAGGGAAAAAAAAAAGTGAAATAATTGAAACAAACCCTAGTCGTGCTTGTATTTAAAGAAATGGAAGGCCTTAAACAGTTTGGTATGATATATGTATCGCAATATATATTTTTGGTTTAAGTACGTATGTACATAAACTTAAAGCAAAGTAAGAGAAAGAAAATGAAAAATGTGAGTACACAAGTGTAGACTCATTAAGATTTATCCGCTTTGGGGAGCTAGGCCCGCACGGATTATCCCTTGTACCGCAAAGGAAGGAAGGAGCAAGTGCTGGACTTGGACTCGCAGTCCCACATCGGGCATTTGGGCGCTCCCACACATGCTTATAAGCCTCTGGAGCTCACATGTGTGTACGTCTACTTGCGTATGCGATCGTCGCATACGCGAGTAAACGTACACTCATGGGAGGTCCAGAGCCTTATGAACCATGAGTGGGAACGCCCTCTGCCCGATGTGGGACTGCTGGTCCAAGTGCAATGCTTGCCACTTCCCATCCATTGGCTGAGGGATAAACCGTGAGGGCCTGGCTCCCCAAAGCGGATAAACTTCTTGGGACTAGTCAGGGGCAACCCTCTACAACCAAAAAGAGTTTTAATGTGAGTACACGAGTGTAGACTCATTAAGATTTATCCGCTTTGGGGAGCCAGGCCCGCACGGATTATCCCTTGTACCGCGAAGGAAGGAAGGAGCAAGTGCTGGACTTGGACTCGCAGTCCCACATCGGGCATTTGGGCGCTCCCACACATGCTTATAAGCCTCTGGAGCTCACATGTGTGTACGACTATTGGTATGTTGATGTTAAGTTTAGTAGTTTGATGGTTATGCTAGTGTGATATTTTGAGTGTAGTGTGGAGCTTAGAAATCCTATATTTATGTAAGATTTTGGGTACAAAACTTTTATGCTTTGTTTATATTAATATGAGATCCTTTTTTTTTTTTTTTTCCATTTGTTTGTGTTTAAATTTAATTTAAGGTTTTAGGTTATGTCAAGCTTGATTTTGTATTTAGTTTAATTGTTTCATATCTTGGTATATATTAGTGGAGAGAAAATCCATCTGGGATTTTAGAGTTGTTAATTTTTTTTGGGGGGGGGGGGGGGGGAGTCAATAATAGTGCCCTGATTCATTGTTAATAACTTTGTTATGTGTTGTGTAAGGAGTTTTGCACCCAAAAAAAAGGTGATGGCTGGAATGAATAATACAAGTTAAGGTTTCTACTATACTTGATGCTCATCTTAGGGACAGTTATATTTCTTCTCCTGCCTCTTCTCTAATAATTAGGGAGTTGCCACCGTGGTATTTCTTCTTAATTTGTTGCTGACCAAGTAGTTCAAATTTCTAACCCCTCCCTTAGAATCTCTATGCACCCAATATGTAGGGAGGTACCATCCCACCTACAAAGGCAGTGATTTTTCTTAATTTTTTGCTGACCAAGTAGTTCAAATTTCTAACCCCTCCCTTAGAATATCTATGCACCCAATATGTAGGGAGGTACCATCCCACCTACAAAGGCAATGATTTTTTAAGATATAATATTTTCTTATAGAAAATTAGTATATTTTCTATTGAAACTAATATAATTTGTGTTGCTCTATTTATTTATTTGGTTGGTTGAGAAATTTTGACGATGAATTTTGTTGGTGAGAATTTCTGGGCTAAGTCTAAAATTTAATACGAAATATTAAATTTTATGTTTTCATCTTCCCCTTTATCCCCTATCCTAATCTCTTTGTCTCATTGGCAAGCTTTAAGTGCAGGAATGGTGCACACAATCTTTGGTTAATTGCTATGCAAGTTTCTTTTAATTTCATGTTTTTTTTTAATGATAGATATCAATTTGCTTTATTTCTGATTACGATTGATATATATATGCTTATAAATGATATTGGATTTGACCCTCACTTTCACTAAGCATAAGGTATCACATTCACAAAACTTAATGCAAGGTATTCTATGCTTTCTTTCTTTTTAAGAAAATTTAAGATCCAGTTCATGTGTTTGTTTCATGTTTTTGTTTTGTGCATCTTTGGGCTAATAAGGCAACAAAAATAATGTTTTTAAGGCTGTCTGGCATTGTCAACAACATTGCATAATTGGTTGCTTAAACTCTTTTTTCATTGCTGGAATTTTTTCATTTGCTTTGATTTGTGAATAATGACTTTTTTTTTTAAGGAGTGAATAATGACTCTAAGTTCGTTACTTTTCATACTAATGGTTGACTCCATTGGGTGCTTATTCTTTTTATTGCATTTCAGTGATAGGAATATATATATATATATATATAGCTGTCATACATTTGGTTCACTCTATTCATTCGATAAATAGTGATTAGCTTTAAGGTTTTGAAATTGAAAATGGGCTAGACTTTAACAGAGATGGTAAAGGATCAGCGTGCCGAGATGATGTCTTTGGGATGAGGTGAGACATTATATTGAAGTAGATGAGAAGTTGACAATATACATGAAGCGATATGGCATTTGAAATTGGAGGTAGATGCCAAAACCTACTGGTAAGAAATGTGTAAATATATATATATATATATATATTTTCTTTTGCTCCCCTTAGTTGTGTTACACATTATATTTATATATTGGTTGTAGCATCATTATTTCATAGAAGTCTTTCCAATTGAAGACTTAGTACTTTCTTTATCACAAAACAAAAAAAATAAAAATGTAAGTTCTTTTTGGTATAAATGTGAGATATCTTTCTTCTCAAAGTTTGACTAAATGTCTTAGGTGAAACATTATCATGTAGTGTCATAGCTGCCATTTAAATAATTAAATTCAAGTGCAAATAATACAAAAGTTTTCATACCAGTGCTATTACCTCAATCCATTAAAAATCACTACCATGTTTTCATACTAAACGTTTTTTTTTTTTTTGGTTGATTTATATTATTTTTGTGGGGAGTTTATTACTGAAATGCAACTTCATAAACATTTGAGTTGAAAGAAAATTTTTGTGTTAAAAATAAATAATCCTTATAGTAATCGTTACTTTTTATATAGTACATTATATTATATAATATCTATATATTCTCATGCATCACATGGGTTTGTGGCTAGTTTATATAATTTCTCTTGCAAGCTGTATTTCCTTTGGGGAAACATTCCTATCCCCTCTTTGCCCAATTTTTGTATAGTTAGCTTATTTGAGGTAAATAGACAAGGTAGCATCACTCTCAATATAATTTTAGCTAAATTGATCCAAAAAACTCTACTTTTATTACTTTAGTTAATGGGTTTTTTACAACAAATATGTACTCTCACTATTTTATTTAAGTATTATTTTTTTTTTTCCCACTCATATTATACTTTTTTTTCTTCACTTTTTTCTGTACCATTTCACTTTTGCAAGTGCTGTGCAGACTTTTGTAGAATATGGCTTGAATTAGGAGTTTGACTCCTTGTTGGATTTGGATAAGAAAGGAATTTTATTCCTTTTTGGGTTACTGTTGTTTGAAGTTATCAAGCTCTATTAGAAGTCTTGTCTACCACTTGATTTTGAGTTCTATTAGGAATAGGAGTGATTCTCCTTTTTTGTGTGGAAAAGAAGTCTAGTTCTTCTTGGTTTTGAATATGCTAGCCGACTCAAACCTCATATATAAATAGAGTGCTACTGTGACAAATTTAGAGTGTGTGAACATACAGTTTTGATGTGTGAGAGCATAGAGTTTTGTGTGTGGAGAAAAAGAGGCTCTCTCTTGGTTTGTTTATTTGATATTTGTGGGTTGCAATTTGGAATTGTGAGAGAGGTTTTGTTGCCGCTTGGTTTTGATTCTGCGGCTTGGTGATTTGCTCTCTCTTGGTGCATTGCAACTCTTGGATTTGATTTGTGGCTCTTTTTTTGGTTTGTGCGTAATTCATATTTGGTATTTGGTATTTGTATTTGGTATTTGTGAACCTTTGGTTCTTGGGTTTGTATTTGGTTCTTTGTTTTGTATTTGTGAGAGAGAGCTACTTGGGTGTATTTGGGCTTCGGGTTTGTGAGAGTGCCTCTACACCAATTTGTATTATCCCAAATTTGTTATAGTAAAATTTGTTCGTTGTCACCTGTGGATGTAGGCTATTGCTGAACCACGTAAATTCTTGGTGTTTTGTGTCTATTTTCTTTTGGATTAATTTTCTTCGTTTTTTTTTTGTTTGTTTGGAGATCTTTCTCAAGCCTAAAATATTTTCACAATCAATCTTGATAATTTGAGCTTCCGCTATTTTATAACAACTTTGTTAATGACCATTTCACTTTCTGCAAGTGCAAACTTTGTTAATGAAGATGGATCCTTTGGGATGATGAGCAAGAGCTTGCTAAACAGTAAGAGTGTCTTTAGCTATACTATCATTACAAATCTTCAAAGGCAAAGAACATTCAAAAAATATGTATCCTAATCATTATTCCAACTCTCAAAGTTCTACTAGAATCAAGGTTCAAAGACTTTGATCTATCAAAACTTCATTAGATTTGAGTTTTGAAATTCTAAAGAACTTTCACCACAAATTTTCGAAGATCAAAAACATTCGAAGAGCACACGTAGAACGTAAGAAATGTGAAGAACGAGAAATCTCTAACAAGCACACTGCCAAAGGGTCATCACAATTACGTATCAAATCCCTTTCAATCCACTTTCCAATCCAGCTGGAAGACATTGTGTTCAAGTCAAAACTACATGATGCAAAACTTAAATTGAAGAGTTATCCAAGGAGATCAAATATGATGATTTTTTCTATTATATTATAATATAAATATAGAGAATTGTACCTACAAATTTATCAATACAAAAATACATTTGTTAAACATTTTCAATTTATTGAATTTTGAACTTGAGATTTTTGTTTTTACGGTCACCTATGTCTAATTAAATTTATTACCAAATTTAGGTTAAGAAAATACCAGCTTTCCTAATTTAAGCAAAGCTCTGAAGCTACCGCTCCCTTCAACAGGCCCATAAAATCCCGCAATGCGAATCAAGAATTCCTTTGATACTTCCAGTTTTATCTACCAAACCAGAATACAAATAGGATTAGCAAAATTTTAATTAGAATTAGAATTATATATGTAAGCTTGTAGAGTTTATCGTATGTTCTACCCAGCTCAACTAACAAATCAAAGTAACATGCATGCAGGGTATTGTAACATCTTTTTATAGTGTTTCAGAATTAATATTGCAATTTTTTTTTCATATTTAAATAATGACATTGTAATAGTTATTATTATTATAATATATTTATTTACCGGAGCAGTTGGCTCGCCGCCTTCTCCACCATGCTTTGGTGACAAAACAGGCTTTCCGTCTTTGCTTTGATACAACATACGAATTGCATGAATCACTGAATCTCCAACGTACAAATGCAATTCACAGATTGCTGGAAAAACTCCATCATCCCATTCCATCCCGCCATGCCCACCCCACGGCCCAGGTCCTCGAGGAACAGGCAAAGCCATTTTCAAAGTATTGTCCTACGATTAATTAAACAATGACAACAATGGTAAATGAATAACATCCGTTAGGGTCTGTTTGAGCACCGCTTATTTTGTTGAAACTAAATTTTTTTTGTTAAAAGTACCATAAATAAAGATAAAAGTTAGTTGAAATAATACAGTAAGATACATAAATAGTATTAAAAAGTATAGTAAAGTTCACAAATAATAGTAAAAATAAATTAAATAGTAAAATAAATTGAATAGTAAAATAAGTTGGCAAATTTTAATTTATCCTAACTAAGCTTAGTCCTCGAATAAAACATATGCATGCATGAACTTTGGGAAACATTATATAATGACGTTGACCAAACCTTTTTCCGCGGTATTTTCACATAGGCACCAATAGCATCAACCAAAGTACCTGAACGGCCATGGAATCCAACAATTACGCCAACCTCCGTACTGTAGGAAAATGGTTGACCGGTCACAACTCCATGGGGTCCATACTCAGTACCCTTATTTGTTTTAAATCTTAGAGAACGAAATTACAATATGCTGCCACAAGTCAGCAACTGTACCGCTAATGGATGTCAGGTACTCTTCCGGCCAGTGGAGTGATATCTACACATATATATAATAGACCAAAAAACATTCATTCAACTTCATTTAATGTACGTATATTTAATTTCTTGTTTCACAAAAATAATGCATGATTAATGTAACTAAGTAGTACCAATATATATATGTACGTACCTTGTCAGCTGTCCAGGTGTCACCAGTACCACCAAACTTCCTAGAATGCTGGAGTACACCATACTCATCTCCACATTTGAATGTAATTGATTCGATGCCATTTCCATGAACGATTTCCATCCCAATTGTCAGTTCGTTTAGACCCCTGTAAACTAGATTGTTTAGCCTAATTAATTAACCAAGTGAATACTTAGGTTTATTATTCAGATCTAGGTTAAAACAATAACAATCATATCAAGTAAAGCAGCGGAAAAATAAAAAACACAACGATATGATGACCCAGGAAAACCAAACCGGTAAAAAACCTGGGGATGATTTAACCTAGCTATCCTCAAGGTAAAATAGCAAATCCACTAGAAAGAATTGAAGTTTACACAATAGCGACTTAGACCACTAACATCCTATTGCTACCCAAGTGTAGGAAACTTACTACCATGACCCCATGATAGCTCCGAGATCCACGGACTCCTTCTTTCTTTAATCTTTGCAAAACACAAACACCACCGTTTGTGACTTTGAGATCTCACTCAAAGGTTTAGCAACACAAACTCTCCTGTTTGTGACTCCAAGACCACCCTTGAAGGTTTAGATCATCAGCTCCCTTGATGACTAGAGAAGGCAGCAACTTCAGCAATACCGGATCTTGAGATTCTTCAAGGAACAACACCGGTAGAAGTAATAAGAGAGGTTTTAGGAACAAAACCCTAAATACAAAAGAGGCACACTCTTTTCTCTCTAAAAAACCTTATAAAAAACGTGCTTAGGGTTTCCTTTATATAGTGGGAGAAGTAGAATTGAAACCCTAATCCTTAATGGGCTAGAATTGCTGTTTGGGCCAACTTAAAATTCTGCAGATACGATTTTCGATCGATCGAGCCTGTCTTTCGATCGATCGAACCAGACAGATTCGAAATTCTTCTTTTTGCAGCTTACATGTTCTTGTGTGCTCACGATTTGCCAATTGTTCTAAACTTTTAGAACCTAACAATCTCCCCCTTTGGCAATTCGTGACAAAACTTTCATACAAAATGAAATGTTAAAATACAAGAACAACCCAATACAATAAAATGCCCAATTACATCACAAATCCCAATCTAAGACTCTTAACCTAGAAGTTGCCAAGAAGAGGTAGAAGGTCTTGATCAGAATGCACCTGTCTTTCCTGAAACACTCAACAAACACATCAACGCATGTGTGGAAAGAAAGACATATAAACAAAATGAAGCACAATATAAAAACAAAAGTAAACTAACTCTCCCCCTAAGTTAGATACATCAAAAAGTTTTTATATTCTCCCCTTTTCAAAAAGAATTTTATCTCCCCCTAAACAAGACAAACAGGCTTCCCAACATTTCATCTATTTTCTCCCCCTTTTTGTCACATATTGACAAATACAACTCAAACAAAGAGTAAACATGAGAGAAAAAAGAGAACCAAGGGAACATAAAACAGATTAGCTCTATAGAAAAAAGAGATAACTCCCCCTATAAAGAGCAACAACTCCCCTATGAACAACAAAGGTGAAAAAAAAACTTTTCTCCCCCTATAAAAATAGGAAAAACAAAACAAGTTTTGGAAAAAACAATTTTGGGGAAAATTTAGGAGGTAGGGATAAATAAAAACACACAAACCTAAAAAAAATTGAGTTGAGGATACACATGAAGAAAAATATTCTCTCTTTCAATAAATGCAAACTTGACACTATGTGACCCATAAAAGTTGCATGAGTAGAGAAAATATTTGCACATTGATTATCCATCATATCTCTTAAGAAAAATATTTTCTGCAATTCACACATCAAGAAAAATAGCATATACTAAAATGTACAAAGGACTCAAAAATTAATCAATCAATTTTTAAATCAAGTTGAGTACCCAATTTAGCAAAGTGTATGCAAGTTATGTGTGAAAACAATGAGAGATATGACTGCAAAACTGCAAGATGGATACAAAAACAATGCAATTCGTGTGAATCCTAAACATAAATGATGCATAAAAAAATATTTGGTCAAAAACTCTAAAAACTGAAAATATTTCAGTTTCGATCGATCGAGCATCGATCGAATACCAATCGAGTCAGACAGAATCAAACCAAAATTTTTATCGCAATTTCGATCGGTCGAGAGACAGATTCGATCAATCGAAAATCTGGAAAAATTAAAATTTTGAAAAACAGTGCAATTTTATGCAGAATCTCCTCAAAGCACAATATTTCATTAATGAAATGCATGAGTATGAGACTAAAAGTTTTTCAAAAACACATGAATACAGCCCAGATCTTCCAAAATTAAAATTTTTAATCAATTTGTCCTTAAAATTCAAATTTTGCATCAAAATCAAGGAACATATAATCTTGGATGGCCACAACAAAATCACACACAATATAATGTACCAAGTTTAGCAAAGAGTAACTTGTGTAGTGTGTGCAACTAGAAAAAGCTTAAGAAACATGTGAGGTGATATGTGAATAGTAATCAATCACAAAGTCTACAAAATTCATCACATAAATTTGAAAGAGACTATCACCTAAAAAGTTACATCATATAACTCTCACATCTCCTAGAATAAAAGCTTGCAATCATGTAAGTTTCTTGATTTGCCTCATTATTCAATTTAATTGATTAGAAACTTAATAATATAGCCGGGATAATGTACACACCAATTTTATTTGAATTTGTGAGATTATTATAGTCCAATAATGTACACACCAATTTTAATTAGAGGCTACACCTTATTTTCTTTTTGTGCATGTGCTACACTTTCTCGAGCACAAAATCTTACGATATGCACTAAGGTGTTCATGATTGGCTAATAAACAGTGGTGAGATGGTTATTTATGCCTTTCTCATTAAGTTCAAGTCCGACAGACAAAGGCATGTGACTTCAAGATCAAGACAAAGTGATCAAAAACTATAAACATCTTCCCACACAACATGCACTACAAAGCTCAAACTAGTAAAGTGCAAGAAAGAAGCTCATCCAAGCTAAACAAAGTACATAAACATGTTATGTAAAGATAATATGGCCAACCTTGATTACAAATCCATGATATGTAATACAAAACACAAAAATCTTTTTGGTTAAAAAAATTTATGACCAAAACTAAAAGCACACATTATGCTAAATGAACAAAGATGCAAATGCAATGCATGACAGTGCTTAACTAAGCTATAGAGGGTACACAAATAAGAAATATCAATTTCTTAATTAACCCATGAAAACATGTACAAACTAGTACATACAAAAAAAATCAAAAAATAGCTTAGCACTTATAGAACACATACTATTCAAGTTTTTCCACAATATCAAGCATGTTCTAAATCAAGAGAGAGATATCATAATCCATGTAATCCTCAAGAAAAATTAAAACTAGACACAAAATAAAATATTTTTGTCTTTTTGAAATTTTTCAATGTTTTTGGATTTTTTTTTTATAATAAAAAACAACCTAAACAACAAAACAACCAAAAACAAAAAAAAACAAAACATGTCCACAAATAATTGAAAGAATTAAATCAGGGACAAGTCAACAACACTCACCTTAGAGAATCTTTTCTCACCCATATAGCACGAGTCTTCGGCTTTGTAGGTGAAAATCCATGTGAAGCAGAGTGTATTTGAGGAATTACACCAATCTTCTGAGAAAGACTAAAATCCTGCAATTTCCTTTCACTAGCCAACAAGCTCAAATTTTTCAAAAGCATATGAAACAATTTATTTGGACTCATGACAGGAGAAATATCATCACATGTCCTAGATTGAAATACAGAATGCTTAAATTTCAATTTATGACAATTAGGACGAATGTGACCGGAGACACCACAAAAGTGACAAACAGGAACAAATTTAGGAACATCAGTATTCCTAACAGCAAATCTAGTCTCAGATTTTGGTTTTTGCCTCAACAAAGAACAATTTGGTCTAATATGACCAACAACACCACAAAGGTGACAAGTAGGCACAAAAACAGATTTCTTATGCTCTCTAACAGTAGGTTTAGACATAGGTTTAGAAACTTCAGCGTCTACATCAGAACTTTGACCTTTGTCTAACCTAGCAAAATAAGCCTTTTCTTTATTATTCCTCTTGAAAGGAGGGATATAAACTTTTTCAGCTTTAGGCTTAAAAGAAACAGAAACACTTCTGTTATCTACAGCAGGCTTGGTACTAGTCAAATTTTCAATTTTAGCTTTAGATTCAACTAACTCTTGTTCCAAGCTTTTCATCCTCTCATCTTTAGAGGAAATTTGATTTCTCAAAAATTCATTCTTTTTATTAGATTCATCTAATCTAACAATCAATTCCTCTTTTTCAAGATTAGCCAATTTTAACTCTTCCTTAAATTTCTTAGCAATTTTCAAAGACTTAGATAATTCTTTACGAAGAGTTTCAAAGGCATCAATAAAATCAACAGAAACAACAGTGTCCTTTTTATTCAAATCATCACAATCAAAAACAGTAAGACACTTAAAATTATCCATGATAACAGGGATCAAGGATCAACTCTTAGATCAAAGGATCTAACACAAAAGAGCTACCCGCTCTGATACCACTTGTCAGTTCGTTTAGACCCCTGTAAACTAGATTGTTTAACCTAATTAATTAACCAAGTGAATACTTAGGTTTATTATTCAGATCTAGGTTAAAACAATAAAAATCATATCAAGTAAAGCAGCGGAAAAATAAAAAACACAACGATATGATGACCCAGGAAAACCAAACCGGTAAAAAACCTGGGGAGGATTTAACCTAGCTATCCTCAAGGTAAAATAGCAAATCCACTAGAAAGAATTGAAGTTTACACAATAGCGACTTAGACCACTAACATCCTATTGCTACCCAAGTGTAGGAAACTTACTACCATGACCCCATGATAGCTCCGAGATCCACGGACTCCTTCTTTCTTTAATCTTTGCAAAACACAAACACCACCGTTTGTGACTTTGAGATCCCACTCAAAGGTTTAGCAACACAAACTCTCCTGTTTGTGACTCCAAGACCACCCTTGAAGGTTTAGATCATCAGCTCCTTTGATGACTAGAGAAGGCAGCAACTTCAGCAATACCGGATCTTGAGATTCTTCAAGGAACAACACCGGTAGAAGTAATAAGAGAGGTTTTAGGAACAAAACCCTAAATACAAAAGAGGCACACTCTTTTCTCTCTAAAAAACCTTATAAAAAACATGCTTAGGGTTTCCTTTATATAGTGGGAGAAGTAGAATTGAAACCCTAATCCTTAATGGGCTAGAATTGCTGTTTGGGCCAACTTAAAATTCTGCAGATACGATTTTCGATCGATCGAGCCTGTCTTTCGATCGATCGAGCCTGTCTTTCGATCGATCGAACCAGACAGATTCGGAATTCTTCTTTTTGCAGCTTACATGTTCTTGTGTGCTCACGATTTGCCAATTGTTCTAAACTTTTAGAACCTAACACCAATGATCCCACCATTATTTACCACGAAGCTCCACCGGTCTCCACCTTCACCTCCCCACAGCCCAACCGTCAAGAACTCCTCCATGTTGCAAAGAGATGACGATCACTAAGAGAGAATCGAAGTGACTTGTGCATTATTTTTTGTTGCCTTACGATGAACAAAGAATGCCATCTCCTTTTATAACTGAAGAGAGATGCTACAGGACAAGACTTGTCCATATAAACCGGTTTCTAGGCAAAGGGATAAGGTTTAAGATTTTTTTCCCCACGTCTTCCTCTCATTGGTATTGTTAGAAAATCTCCCATTTATCTTCAAAAATTATAAATTTATTCATCTCATTGGTTTCTAGGCAAGTTGTATGTCTTGCACTTTAGATTTGCACGTTTTAAAAATCAACTCAAACTAAAAAACAAAAAACATGTGCAAACCGTTTTGGTTTTTCAAAGAGATTCATTTGGTTCTATCTTATTCTGGGGTTAAATCTTCGGTGTCAAGAAGATCTATAATGCAGATATATTCCAAGTCCTCAAAAGGTTTTTCTAGATGATTATAAAATATTTTAGTTAAATAAATCGCAAATGAACAAGAAATTTAATAAAAACACCAAAAAGCTTTTCATCTAATCAAATCAAATTAGGAGAATACATCTTAAGTAAAAAATATTATTTAAATATGTAAAAGGTCTTGATTTAATTGTAGTCTTAGGCCCGAAAATCCCTTCGGTCGACACTGTCCATGATTCTAGTTCAATATCAAAATTTTCTTTAAATTTGATTAAATAAAGAAAATTGACATTTTATTAAACTAGATTTAGTGATAAAATCAATTATATATATTCGAGATCGCTCACAACTAGAAAATTCAGTGATTGGTGGCAACTCCAAATCATAATTAATTATTGATAATCCCTACAAAATTCACACTTGTAGGTTTCACACACTCTTCGCGCACTTCTCCAATACTAAGAATGAAAGAAGGGGAACCCCTTTGCTTCTTTCTCTATTCTCATCCACACAATGAACAGCAAAAAAAATGTTGTCGTGGCAAGAGATGGCATGCGGTAAAGCTCACCACTGTCCACAACAGAGGGGGTGGAATAGAGATGCAATAACACAAAGATTAACAAACTTCAATTTAGGAGACCATACGCGTCCTTGTAATAAATAAATAAATAAATAAATATATATATATATATATATAAATAAGCAGAGACCTCATGTGAGAGATCATGAAATACCCTTAAGCCACATTAGGTATAAGAACAAAGTTAACAAATTTAAAAGTAGAGACTCTTTATTTCCTTTGGCTCAATGTTTCAAGACTATTTTTGTTACATTATTTATTCAATGTTTTAAGACTATTATTTGTTTCATTTGGCTCAATGTTTCGAGATTTTTTATCTCTCACGCACACAAAAAACTCTTTGCATTTTTATTCACCATTTTCACTTTTACTCCTTTATATACACATGTTCATAGCCATTCATACCGTCCCTTCTTAAATACACTTAGACAAAAAATGATGTCGTTTACTTTCAACTTTTTAATGAAACTTACATAACTCCAACGTTGTAGTATCATTTAATCGGAACCCGTATAAGTAGGCTATGACCAAGGAAGGGGGTTTGCGTTTTTTATTTAGTGACGATAGCTTATGGTTGCGATGTTGAAGTCAAATATTGTAGATTTTGTGAAAATTAAGATTTGCTTAGGGTCTTTGCGTATTTGAGATTTTGGTTTAGGAAAGTTATAAATGTATTTTTTTAGAACTAAAGAAAAAGAAAAAAGAAACATTCTAATTGATTATTTATGAAGTTAGCTATTTGTTTTAAAATTTTGTGTTAGAATTCATAATTTTTAGGTTTCTTTATAAATTTATTTTACTGCTATTTTGTACGGTATGAGCCATAGTGATAAAAACAAAAATCAATAGTGATTTAAAAGTGTTTTTCGCTTTTTTTTAAGGATACAAAAGTCCAACTAAAGACAACTGAATTTTGATAAATGAATGTGTTTTTGGTAAATTTCTCTTTGTTTAATAACGTTCTCTTTATGTTAATACTTATAAATGAATTTCTTAATTTCATTGAGATAATTAATTGGGTGTTTGTGATCAAGGTCTCCATATTTGGTTGTGAAAATAGAGTAGTTGAGGAAGTGTTTAGTAAGTTGCTAAAATTTATGTAATTTTAGAATATAAAAATATTATATACTTTAAATTTTTATTTGTAGATTTCAAAATCATTTAATCAGCTTGAAAAATAAAAAATCTACTTTTAACAGTAAATATTATAATCTTACAGTGTTATACAATTTTTTTTAAAGAAAATATGAATTAAGAAAATCAAGTTTCAAAATTAACAATATTGTGGACAAATATAAATATTATACAAAAAATAAGTATTAAGTATTATATGTAGATTTTAATATATATAAAAATTATTTCAAATAAAATTATAAAATAGTTTGCGCATCACACGTAATATCATCTAGTTAATTACAAATAGCTATAGATGTTGAGAGATGCAATATAATACTTATTACTTAACAAATTTTTATTTCACGGCCACATGTGTCCTTTTAATTAATTATAAATTAATCGCTACATAAAAGTTTGGTGGGAGTTGAAAGGTTGATAGCTATCACAATCACAACTTGTTAAGAAAAATTTCAAAATATTATGGTGTCGCAAAATTTCTTCTCCTCTCGTAGGAGTGTTTCCTCTCACCAAGGGTGAGCCTTCTTTCTCTTATCCTCTGACTGGGGCTTTACCTGCGGAGAGCAAGAGCAGACGTCTTCATAATCTCCTTTTCCTCATATAGTATATCTCCATTCCCTCTATCTTTCTTCCTTAATGGATTCTGACTTCATTGAACAGATCCAAAACATTTCACTGACATCTGAAGAGGAGGAGCCTATCACCGTTCGAGCGGCCCGTAGGGACGAGATTCTTGAGGAATACTCCCTTAGCCTCATTGGAAAGTTCATGACCACTCACCCTTTCAACGCAAGAGCTGCAAAAAACCTCCTACGGTCTGTGTGGAAAATGGGTAGCGACCTCAAAATTGTAGACGTGGGAGAAGGCCTGTTTCAGTTCAGGTTCTCGTTGGAAAGCCAATTACAATGGGTGTGGGACAACGGACCGTGGAGTTTTAAGAATAATATGTTGGTGTTGCAGGGATGGGAGAAGGGTTTGACAGCCAGGACGATACGTTTTAGGAGCTTGCCGATGTGGGTCCAAGTATGGGGTCTGCCTTTCGACCTTATCAATGAGGAAGCGGAGCTAGATATCCGTCGGGGTATCGGCCACATGGTGGAAGTGGACTGTAAGGCACTCGCGTCAGACCAAGCCCACTTTCTGCGGATTCGGGTGGAGGTACCGCTTGAGAAACCACTACGGATAGATGGCCGAGTGGTAAGTCCGGAAGGCGACCGTTTTAGGGTGGCATACAAGTACGAAAGGCTCGTCGGATTGTGCTTTCTGTGCGGTAGAGTGGGTCACGACGCGAATTGGTGCCCTCACCCATACAAAGGAACCACGGAGAGTAGGCCATATGGAGAATGGCTTCACGCGGGTATTCGAACAAAACCAGGGGGTCCACGGGGTACTGAGGACAGCCCTCCACGGCACAGCCCAGCGCCCGTGACTCCGAAGTCACCAAGAAACCCACAGGGCACAGAAACTCCAACGTTGACTCTGAGTGACATGACCGATAACACCAAATTTCGAGGCGTAGAAAACGCAGACACCTACAAAGGCGGCAAATCCGAGATTCATGGTACTGACAAAGATGATTTTTCTCCTCAAATCATGCAAAAGTTACCAACAGTTCCTGACACCTTGAAACCCAACCCCATGGAAACTGACCCAACTCTGAAACTGACCGGCCAACCCCACGACAGCCCACACCAACACTTTCTGGGTTCAGGTATACCATCAAGAGACCTTTTTACTGTACCTATATTATATAGTATGGAAAAGCATGAAACCAAAGGAGATCACGTGACTCAAGTCGTGCCAAAAGAGAATCCACGTCCACGTGCATGGGAGAAGGGGTCTGTTAGTAATTTTCCACAAAAAGCAACTACATGGAAAATAACTCCACAAATCCAAAGCAATGCAAAAAAAAGACAAACCCACCAACTCACTGACTCGGGTTGGTACTAAGAGAGTTGAACGAGACCACCAGCACAAACATGGCTCTAACACAGAGAAGGTGAAGAATAAGTGGCATAAGGTTTTGGCCGATGAAACTAAACCAACTACCCCAATGGCGGCGGCTGCCTCTCCGCCCCGCCGAACGCCATGATCATTATGAGCTAGAACTGCCGGGGGCTTGGGAACCGCCGTGCAGTTCAAGTACTTACCGATTTGGTAAGAAAAAAAGGACCCACAATTTTGTTTCTTATGGAAACAAAATTGACAGTAAGTGAGATGCAGTCCGTTAAAATGGAGTTGGAGTTTCCCTCGATGCTGGTTGTGCCTAGTGTGAAGCGCAGTGGTGGGCTTGCTTTGCTGTGGAAGAATGATGTGGTGGTCTCTACCCAGACCTACTCCCCCAACCACATCGACGTCCATATTTCTTCCCCATTGCAGCTGCTATGGAGACTGACGGGGGTTTATGGGCACCCTGAGGAAAGGCTAAAGAGTGAGACGTGGCATTTGATGAGGCATCTACGGGGCCAGGCATCACTCCCTTGGGTGTGTCTCGGCGATTTCAACGAAATCCTCAACTCCGATGAGAGGAATGGCTGAATCCCCAAACCGCTTCGGCCTATGCAGGATTTCCAGGCCACACTTCTTCACTGTGGGCTAGTGGACTTAGGCTTTCAAGGTTATAGATACACATGGAGAAACGGAAGGCACGAGGAAGACTTTGAAGAGCAACGACTTGATCGGGTTTGTGCATCGAAGGATTGGCGAGAGCTTTACCCACAGGCAAAAGTCCTTCACACGACGGCTGCTTACTCTGACCACGACCCCATTCTGTTAACCACTGAGCCCACTAGTATACGTCATCACCGAAAAACAAAGATTCATCGTTTTGAGGAGAAGTGGGGAGCCCACCCAGAGTGTGAAGAGCGTATCAGAACCTCTTGGTCACAGAGTCAACCTAGTGGAAGCCATGTGTTCTGTTTGTTTGAAAAAATAAAAAGGTGCAGGATGGACCTCGTGGCTTGGAGTAGGTATACCTTTGGTAACACCCGAGATCGGTTAAATGCCAAACAGGATGAGATGGAGGAGCTTAGGGCAGCAGGCTTCGGGGAAAATTTGGACAAAATAAATGAGGTTCGAAGAGAGATTAATGACCTTCTGCATCTCGAAGAGGTATTCTGGCGACAAAGGTCTCGGTCCATCTGGCTTCCAGCAGGAGATAAGAACACGAAGTATTTTCACCAACAGGCTAACCAATGACGTAGGAAGAATACCATCGAGGGCGTGCACGACACAAATGCGAACTGGTGTACTAATACAGGGGAGATAGCAGCCATAGCAGAAGCTTACTACAAAGGTTTGTTCACTGCGTCAACGGAACTTGACATGGAGGGTGTGCTGGCATTTGTGGATAATGTAGTAACTGAAGAGATGGCAAGGAGCCTGGCATGTCCTTACACTGAGGAGGAGGTTCGGGTGGCCCTTTTCTCGATGCACCCCTCTAAGTCTCCAGGTCCAGACGGTATGACTCCCTTCTTTTTCCAAAAATTCTGGCACATTGTGGGGCACGACGTCACTGTAGCGGTTTTATCTGTGTTACACTCAAGGAGATACCTGTATAAAATGAACTATACACATATTGTGCTAATTCCCAAAAAGAAGGATCCACAACTCATCACAGAGTACCGTCCTATAAGTTTGGGTAACGTTGTCTCAAGGATTATATCAAAGGTACTGGCGAATCGGGTGAAGCCTATCAAATGTTATCTCGGACTCCCAAAGTGCATTTGTGCCTGGCTGGCTTATCACAGAGAACACTACTATTGCATATGAAATGTTACACAGGATGCGGAATAGGCGTAGGGGAAAGGTCGGTCATATGGCAATCAAGCTTGATGGTAGCAAGGCCTACGATAGGGTGGAATGGGATTTCCTAGAAAAAATCATGTCAAGGATTGGCCTTCCAGTACAGTGGGTGAACCTTGCAATGTTGATAGTACATACAGCCTCTTACTCCTTCATTATTAATGGTGAACCTTGCGACTATGTCTCCCCCTCTAGAGGCATCAAACAAGGGGACCCATTGTCTCCATATCTCTTCCTTTTGTGCGCTGAAGGGCTGTCCTCCTTGCTGCGAAAGGCAACCGAAACTCGTCACTTGAAAGGGCTTACCTCTTGTCAAGGTAGGGTGCGCATTTCTCACCTCCTTTTTGCTGACGATAGCCTACTTTTTAGTGAAGCTAAGGTGGATGAATATCATCGGTTGATAGACGTGCTCTCCCAGTATGAAAAGGCTTCGGGGCAAGTTATAAATTGCCAAAAGACAACGTTGTTCTTTAGCAGGAACACATGTCGGGAGGTCCAGGAAAATATTCAGACTATGTTTAGAGCACAGGTAATGACTAACTGCGAAAAATATCTTGGTTTACCCATGGTGAGGGGTAGATCAAGAGTCAGTACCTTCAAGGATCTCCAGGAAAGGGTCTCTAAAAGGGTGATGGGGTGGAAGGAAAAGTATATCTCAAAAGCTGGGAGGGGGGTCCTTATCAAGACGGTGGCCCAGGTGATTCCTACTTACTCGATAAGCATATTCAAAATCCCTATAGCTGTGTGCGACAAGATGAACTCAGTGTTGGCTAAGTATTGGTGGGGGCAGACCTGGAATGAGTGGAAAATTCACTGGATCAACTGGGGCAAGCTGTGCACTCCTAAGAATAAAGGTGGGGTGGGCTTTCGCGATATTCATGCGTTAATCTTGCGATGTTAGCTAAGCAGGCGTTGAGGCTCATCCATAGGACACACTCTTTGTTCTACCGAGTGTACAAAGCAAGGAACTTCTCCTCATGTTCATTCATGGAGGCCGAACTTGGGAGCAACCCTTCCTACGTGTGGCGTAGTCTTCTTAATGCTAGGGAGTTGATTAGGGTGGGTTCCATATGGAAAATCGGCGATGGGTGCTCGGTTGGTATTCACTCTCATAAGTGGCTACCTCACACCCTATCTTTCCATGAGGGGGTAGACCTGACGTTGAGGGTGGCGGATTTCATAAACCCACAAACTAAACAGTGGGACAGGGGGAAGGTCAATGCTTGGTTTCAACCACCGTCGAGGGATGAAGTTCTGCGGATTCACCTAGGGAGTTTGGAGGAGCGAGATTCACTGATTTGGAATGAAAATAAGGCCCAAACGTTTTCGATGCAAACCGCTTATCAGGTTGCACTTCGGATGAATCAAACAGGGAACGGCGAACACCCCAGGGTGCAAGATGATAAGTCTGTTTAGGTCCGGCTGTGGAAGTTATCTGTCCCTCCTAAAGTGCGGAACTTTGTGTGGCGGGCTAGCTCGGACATCCTTCCCACACGTGCAAACTTAGCCCGTCGGAGGGTTCCCACTGACCCTGGGTGTGCAGTTTACGGCTCGGGTGATGAGACGGTTCTCCACATCCTTTGGCAGTGCCCCTTAGCGCGAAATGTTTGGGCTCTTGTCAAAGGAAGACTACAGAAGTGTGACTCCTCGGCTAGGTCGTTCTTTTGCTTAGCCAAAACTTTGAAGGATAAGTTGTCGCGAAAAGAGTTGGAGATGTGGGCCATGGTGGCATGGTCCATTTGGAACGCGCGGAATAAGCTATACTTTGAAGCTTTTCAAACCCCGCCGCATGCAATACTCAAGAGTGCTGAAACATTTTTAGAAGAGTAACAATGCTTAACTCGTAGCATGCCTACTTTCTGAGCACCTGAGTGTGCTAACTCTTGTATACTTTATAGTTTTTTTTCTTTCCTTTTGGCTGTCTTGACTGTTGGGGTCTGGTTGGAGGTGGCCACCACCAGTGCACTCTTTGTACTCCTTCAGTTTTTTAATATACTCCTATCTTTCTGTCAAAAAAAAAAAAAAAAAAAAAAGGAATATTGGACGATCTAGCTTTTTTTGGAATTTTCTGTACAACTTTCTTATATGTTTACATGTATTGACATTTGTTGCTTACAAAAAAGGATAAGGTTTAAGACTTTTTTTCCCCCACATGTCTTCCTCTCATTGGTATTGGTAGAAGATCTCCCACTTATCTACAAAAATTATTAATTTATTCATCTCATTCCTTTCTAGGCAAGTTGTATGTCTTGCACTTTAGATTTGCTCGTTTTAATTTTTTATTATTTTTTTATGCTAAACGATTTGCACGTTTTAAAAATCAAATCAAACTAAAAACAAAAAAATCCTTTGTCCTTGATTCTCTATATTTTATTGAGGAGTTCAAAAGCATGTGTAAACCGTTTTGGTTTTTCAAAGAGTGTAATTCTTTTGGTTCTATCTTATTCTGGGGTTAAATCTTCTGTGTCAAGAAGATCTATAATGCAGATATCAAGTCCTCAAAAAGGTTCTCTAGATGATTACAAAATATTTTAGTTAAATAACTCGCAAATGAACAAGAAATTTATTAAAAACACCAAAAAGCTTTCCATCTAATCAAATCAAATTAGGAGAATACATTTTAAGTAAAAAATATTATTTAAATATGTAAAAGGTCTCAATTTAATTGTAGTGTTAGGCCCGAAAATTCCTTCAGTTGACATTGTCCACGATTCTAGTTCAATAGCTAAATTTTCTTTATATTTGATTAAATTAGGAAAATTGACATTTTATTAACCTAGATTTAGCGATAAAATCAATTATATATATTGGAGACCGCTCACAACTAGAAAATTCAGTGATTGATGGCAACTCCAAATCATAATTAATCACTGATAATTCTTACAAAACTTGCACTTGTAGGTTTCACATACTCTTCACGCACTTCTCCAATACAAAGAATGAAAGCAGGGGAACCCCTTTGCTTTCTCTATTCTCATCTACACACTGAACAGCAAAAGAAATGTTGTCGTAGCATGAGATGGCATGCGGTAAAGCTCACCGCTGTCCACGACAGAGGGGGTAAAATAGAGATGCAATAACACAGAGATTAACAAACTTCAATTTAGCTACCCATACAACAGCGAATACAAAAATGTTGCCATACCATATTCCAATGCAGCGATTGGTAGAATTTACAGGGCTGAAGAATCCCAGTTTGAAAGCACTCCCATTGGAGACTATGGTGCCAGGGTCTTTGATGGATTGAGAAGATGTGATGGTGTCTATAGCAACACCAAGGTTTAAACAAAAGCAACAAAGGACAAACAAGAAGTTTCCCTTGCTAAGGCACCAACTTCCTAACCAAATCCCAAACCATGTTCCAGAGTGACCACTCTCTTCCTCCTCTCCATAACCAAACCAACCTTCTTCATCACACAATGAACTTCAATGGCATCATCATATGCACTTTGGAATGGTGGAATTGGTAATAAATGTGCAGAACCATTTTCCCTCCTTTTAATGGGATTTGCTAATGCTGCCCAATGCCTAGTGATGGCACTTTATGGCCACAAAAACAAAGACTTCCTTGAGAAGGTGCTTCATGTGGGCTTTCTCAATGTTAATGCATGTCCTCTCTATAGTCAATTTACTTGAATTTCATTGAATTTTAGCTCTGGAGTGTTGATGCCCTCTCTATAATCAATTTACTTGCATTGACACTACACTTGAGCTTTGGAGTTGCTGGATGTGTGCCCCTTATCTTAGTGCTTTTGCTGTATTGTTTTGCTTTGCAAGATACCGCACTTGAGCTTTAGAGTTGCTGGATATGTGCCCTTATCTGAGCACTTTTGTGTAATTTTTTTTTTCTTTTTGATTATTCATTAGTTGGGGAAAGGAATTTGATCAATGAATGTCTCCATTGTAAACATCAAGAAATGCCGATTGAGTTACAAAGTTTTGTGTATTACTTTTGCTTTGCAAATCTTGTCAACAAGAATTTTGTTGGACTGTGAGCTATGCCATTCCACCTTAAAACCAATTGATAATGAGGAAGATACATTCAAATCTTTTATGGCATTCGACATCACACTACGCGGGCATTTTTTAGAGTAGTTGTAGTGAGTCAAATTGTGGTCCCCCCAACAATTCCTCTCTCACATTGACACTCCCGTGATTCGAACCCATGATCTTGGCTCTGATACCATTTGTCGAACCGTGAGCCGTTCCACCTTAAAACCAATTGGTGATGAGGAAAACACACTCAAATCTTTTATGGAATTCGACATCACACCACAGGGGCTTATTTTTAGAGTGATTGTAAGGAGTCAAATTGTGGTCCCCCCAACAAATTGGTTTAGCTATTGTGCTAGTTTTGTATAGCTTTAAAAAGAAAAAAGAAAAAAAGAAACACATGCACACACGCACACACACACACACACACACATTTGGTAAAAGTAAAATTTAGGTATAGTTCCTTAAGTGTTACATTTTATATTCTCTAACAAGTCACCAAGTCTAAAAGCAAACATTATAAGTAATAAAACAAGAGAACGATATGGAAATAAAGTGATAAACTAATGGATAACATCTTCAAATGGAAAAACCACTATGAGATAATGTAAATGGAATCAATACTATGCTGAAGGCTGTTTCGGTTTGATTAGTAAGACAAAATATTTCGATACCGGTTGATACTGGAGGTGTACTATTTCCTGTTTACCACTAATTATATATATATATATAGATAAATTTATTTATTTGTATAATCATTAGTCAAAATTTATATAATTTATTAAAAACATTTAAAATTATAAGTTCTTTTTTTTTTAGAAGAAGTTCATATCTCGTTCAATATGCTAATTACTAACTAAAATGTCAAAATATTGATAATAGTAGACAATTGATGTTCATGTACTTAAATGATACTCGAATAATAAAAAGTTAAAAAAAAAAAAAAAAAGAAGTTGCCATGTAAATAGCATATAAAAATATTGGTAAGTAAAAAAGTAACGCAAGTTTAGTTATGTTTAACATCGTGAACATGTGGAGGAAGATCTTCTATCCATACCATTAAATCATTTATATGTCTCGCATGTTTAGTTAGATTATAAGTTATAGAATTTTCCAATCGATGATATGTGAGAAAATAACATTGCTAAATGTTAGGTTTTAAGGAATTAGGAACTAATGTATTAGAACTTCATTTTGTAAGGTTGGCAAACCATGATCAAAACTGTTTTAGTCTTGTTAAGACTTGCTCAAAGTATGTGCTTATTGTGTAAAGTTGGAATCGAGTTACTGTAAAAGTCACTGTGCAAATCTGCCAGGCTCAATCGATCGAGAATTAGACTCGATTGATCGAAAGTCGTGCAGATTGTTTTTTTCTACAGAATTTTCAACTCAGCTCAAGCCCGTTTAGGGTTTTATGTTTTGCCCTAAGTATAAAAGGGAAAACCCTAGCCACGTTTTCAGAGTTCTGAATGCTGTGTATGTGAATCTTTTTGTGAGATCTAAAGGTGTTTATCTTCACATACACTTAGGGTTTCCAAATTCAAGATTGATGTCAAGAGCTTGGTGATCATTCAGTTGCAGATTCGAGAACTTCAAGATATACAATCAGGAGTGCTTGTGCTTTGCTGTGAATTCAAGAAAGAAGTAGTTCGTGGACTTGGAGCCGTCATATGGTCGTGGTAGTAAGTTTTCTACTCAAGGTAGCAATAGGATGTTAGTGGTCTAAGTCGCTATTGTGTAAACTTCAATTCTTTTATAATGAATTTTTTTTTATCTTGAGGATAGCTAGGTTAAATCCTCCCCAGGTTTTTTACCGTTTTGGTTTTCCTAGGTTATCATATCGTGTGTTCTTTATTTTCCGCACTTTGCATGATATGATATATTTGTGTTAACCTAGAATTGCTTAATTTACCTAAGTTAATCACTTTGCTAAATATCTAGGTTAATCTGTCTGGGTTTAAGGGGTCTAAACTTCGTACAAGTGGTATCAGAGCGGGTAGCTTTTTTTTGTGTAGGTCCTTTGATCTAAAAGCTGATCCTTGACCCTGGTTGTCATAGAACACGGACACTCTCTTGTTATTCCACCTCATTTTGATGGGAATAATTATTCTTATTGGAAAGTAAGGATGAAAGCATTCCTGAAATCCATTGATGAGAGAGTCTGGAATTCTGTTGAATATGGATAGGAAAAGCCCACTACTCCTGTGAGTGAGTGTCAAACTTCTCAAAAAGAGGTAGCCGCTTTTAATAGCAAAGTTATGAATGCTATTTTTAATGCTGTCTCTATGGAGGAATTTAAGAGAATCTCTAATGTTGAAGTTGCTCATACTGCTTGGAATATCCTCCAGACTGTACATGAAGGCACAAAGGCAGTTAAAATTAATAAGTTGCAGCAATTAACTACTAGATTTGAAAGCATTAGAATGACTGACGATAAATCTTTTGATGAATTCTATGCTAAATTTAATGATATTGTTAATTCTGCATATAATTTGGGTGAAATCTATGATCAACCTAAAATTGTTAGGAAGATTCTTAGATCTTTGGCTGAGAATTTTAGACCCAAAGTGACTGCCATTACTGAAAGCAAGGATGTGGATTCCATCCCTATTGATGAACTTGTAGGATCTCTCCAGTCCTATGAGTTGGACCTACCTAAGACTAACAAATCTAAATCAATGGCTCTTAAGTCTGTTGATGATGTTGATACTAGTGGATTTGATGATGAGCTATCTACTACAGAGATTGCCTATCTTGCCAAGAACTTTAGAAATTTTCTTAGGAATAATAACAGAAGGGCAAGAGGCAAGAACACTGCTGAACCTAGAAATTTTAGGAGGAATGATTTCACTAAGGTTAATAAAACCGAAAAACCTAAAGAGAAAGTAGGTCAACCTTCTAATAATTCTATGGGACAACAATGTTTTAGATGTCAAGGGTATGGTCATGTGAAATCTGAATGTTCTACATACTTGAAGTCTAAGGGTAAGGTTATGGCTGTAACCCTTAGTGATGATGAAGTTTCTGAAAATGAATCCGGCAATGATAAGGATGGAAACTTCATTGCTTTCACTGCTACTGCTGTAGTCAATGAAAGCGTGTCTATTGAAGAGAACCCTTCTGATGGGGAGCTCTTTGAAGATGCAGATTTACAAGAAGCCTACAATAAACTTTGCAAAGTTGCTGCAAAGGATGCTATGAATGTTGATCTTGGCTTAAAGAAAATTGCATCTCTTGAACTTGATAAGAAAAATTTGCTTGTGAAACTGTTTGATACTAATGAACTTTTGAATAATGTGAAGACTGAGAACATGCTTTTACTTAATAAAGTTAAAAATTTGGATCTTGAATTATCTGTTGCTAGAGAACAAACTAATAGATCTGCAAGTTCCAAACTAGATCACATGTTAAGTATTCAAAGAATGGTGTCAATAGCTTTGGTGGTCTTGGAGCATCTATAATAGACTCACTTGATACGTTGTATATCATGGGTCTTGAGGAGCAGTTCCAGAAAGCTAGGGAGTAAGTTTAACCTTCGATTTTTGTTATTCTCATGGACACTAGTTTACATTCCTTATATATCATACTCCATTTTTCTTGGCAGGTGGATTGCAAATTCATTGGATTTTAACAAGGATTATGAGGGTAGCGTTTTTGAGACAACCATAAGGTTGCGCTATAAGGTTTATGTAGTTGAATATAAAAATTCTCGTTTTCCTGTTGACATGAAAAGTTATGGGGCTATATGACTTTTTGTGGTTTTAAAAGCAACTTAGGGTGAGAGTTAGCTGTATTGCATCTGCTGAATCATGTCTGTTTTCCTGGAATTCAGAGTTGTTGGTGGACTTCTTAGTGCATATGATCTTTCAAACGACCAAGTTTTCCTCGACAAGGCTAGGATATTGCTGATAGATTACTTCCTGCATGGGATACACCTTCTGGGATCCCTTATAACATAATTAACCTGGCACATGGAAGGCCACACAACCCTGGATGGACGGGGCTAAGTTGTTATTTTTCTTCATGTAGGTCATACCATAAGTTGGTTTCAGACCCAGGACGGGTTTACCTCCCAACCTCTCAAACTGAGGTCACTTGTGAAGCTAGGCAATTACCTTTGGACCTAATTGTAATTGCCAGCTTCAGGAATATTTTTTCTGAATCTACTGCTTTAATAATTTTTTAAGCATTTAAAATTTGTTTAGCTGTCACTTTATCATAATATGATGGTTATTTAGGGCTTGTTTAGATTATATTATTTAAAGCTTTTCTTTTTCTAGGTTCAAATTTATTTTTATACATCTTATTTTTTAAGCTCAAAAAGCGGATGAAAATAAGCTGTCCCAAATGAGCACACTGATGGATGAATTGTATAATCTTTGGCTCTTCCCTTGGACAATATCTCAAGTATCTACCTAAGTTTAGGTCTGAATTTTTCATATGCATAAATAATCTATCAAACATGTTGAAGTAGTGTCCTGTAATTGGTTAAATTATTTTTATATATTTGATGATATAATTTTCTTGTTCCTAGGGGGAAAGTATCCTTGCAGATTCTGGCACAGAGCAGCTGGAGTTTATTGCTCTATCTCAGAGGGCAGGAGACCCAAAGTATCAGCAGAAGGTAGTTGATCATGTTTATATGCACATGATTTTCAAATTATTATTATTATTATTATTATTATTATTATTATTATTATTATTATTATTTTAGATTTTTTTTTTTTTTTGGGGGGGAGGGGGTTTTGGTGACGTGTGTGATGGAATGTAGTATTTGCTGTTTTATTGGACTTTGGCCCCCAGGAGTAAAGGGTGGGGTTCGCGTAGGTCCAAGTCTTACAAAACCACAGATGTTTTATGTTCAGTTTCTATTTGTATTAAAGGTCCAAGTCTTGTGAAAATTTTCAATCATAAAGTTCCTTTGTAGGCACAAAGAGCATGACTTGTATGCAAATCATATTCAGTTAAGGAGCTATTCTAGGGGTTGCACACATCCAAGTTCCAATATGGTTCTGATAAAGGAACTTTTCTAGGCATTGATATGCTGACAGTGAATTGAATGGCTTGCATATTTTCAGGTGGAGAATGTTATAGCACAGATTAATAAAACTTTTCCTGATGATGGCTTGCTTCCTATCTATATTAGTCCACAAAGAGGAACATCACAATACTCTACCATAACCTTTGGTGCTATGGGTGACAGGTATTCATCATATTGAAATTTTGATGTGATTTATACTACCTTTTGTGAGTTTCAGATTTCATTTTTACTTAAGTCTAGGTCCCCTAAACAAAAAAATTGATTGCAGCTTTTATGAATACTTGCTCAAAGTTTGGATACTGGGTAATAAGACTCCTGCTGTGAAGCTTTATAGGTGAGAAGTCTTTGCCATTTCATCTATATTTATAGGTGTGAAGAAACTGTCATTTTTACTTGGATTCAAAGGTAAATAATTTTCTTTTATATTAGACATGATTTTTATTTAATATGGTATGCGACTTATATTGTCTTTCTGTTTTTCAAAAAATTTATATTAAGCTGAATATCCAGTTTAATATCATCAGCATTCTTCCCCTTGAATTTCATCTTGATGTTAATAATTCTTGTGGAATCTTGGAAGCAGAGAAATGTGGGAGAAATCAATGAAAGGTCTATTAAGCTTGATTAGGAGAACAACACCATCATCTTTTACATATATCTGTGAGAAGAATGGGGATTCTCTGTCAGACAAGGTAAACTTACGGGTTACGTGTACAGTACCAGTAATATCACATTAGTGATTTATTATTTGATGTTTAAAATTTTTTTTCTCCCTTTTATCTAATTTATGTGCAGATGGATGAATTAGCCTGCTTTGCCCCAGGACTGTTGGCTTTAGGATCATCTGGTTATGGTCCTGATGGCTCGCAAAAATTCTTATCAATTGCAGAAGAGGTATTCTTAATTCCTCAAAACTTTTGAATCATTTGTGATTGATCAAGGCCTTTTTGCCCCTCAAAATTTAACATAAATTTTGGCCTGTTTATCATTTTTGGGAGAACTATAGTCAGGGAAATTGTGGAAGAAGAAAATCAATTGTGTTATACCCTCAAATTGGAATTAAAGGCAGTCAAAAGCAAGTTGTTAACAAATGAGCTTTGTCAAGTTCACATGAACAAACTCTTAACACCCATAGCGTATAGGCATGCCCAATAAGACTCAAACCACATGCAGACTGTGTAGGCTTTGAGATCATGTTGAAAACCAATAATCCCAAGTGCTCAAGCTATTAAGAAATTGACCTACAATGTGTGTCAAACTCACATGTAAAGGCAGAATAGTATTTTTTTGTATATTAAGAAATTGACCTACAACAGTATTTTTTTTGTATGCGTATGAGCATGCATGCATTGGTTTGTTTGGTTTTTGGTCCCTCAAATTTATGTAGATGTGTTATTGTATTGCATTTCCGGTCTCTAAAATATGGGTTTTTGTTTGATTTGCTCACTCAAATTTAAAAGCTTGAATTCACTAACCTAAATTTGTGAAGGGAACAATATTGGTCCTCCATTTATTTTCAGTCCATCTTGTTGCTTGGTGGCTAATGGCATGCTGAGTCAGCATTATTTATCTCACGGGCTAATTCATTTAGTTGTGGCTGTCCAAAGCATCCTGGGACGCAACCAAATTGACATCTCATTCCTTTCTATTTTTTCTTCTCGTTGCTCTGCATCTCTCTATCTTCTCTAGCAGCCATTATGGCCACAATCAAACACCCTAAAATTCAAATCAATCAAACTTCTTTTAAACTCTCTCTCTCTCTCTCTCTCTCTCTCTCTCTCTGTATTTTTTAAGCATCAGAAATCTGAGTCATCAAAATTGAGTCAATCTCTTTAAGAAACCAGGAAAGCCAAAATGCAAACCCATCTCTCTTTTGTTTCCTAAGGGTGCGTTCGTTTGGAAGGAAAACAGGGAGGATGGAAAATAGATGATGGAAAACAGGGTGGAAAATGCTGTTTTCCACTGTTCGTTTGGGGAAGGAAAATAGGGAGGATGGAAAACTCGAGAGAAAGTTTTCTCTCCGGGCCCACTTTTTTTTTCCTTCCAAATCGGAAGGAAAATCTGGAGAGAAAAGTTCTATAGTAGCACTTTTACAAAAATACCCTCTTTCTACCTATTTTTTTCAACGTTTTTTTTTTTCTTTTTCTTTCAACGTTGCCCTGAAAGTTTTTTTTTTTTTTTTTTTTAACTGAACAACGTTGTTCTCAGTGAACAACGTTGGTTTTTTTTCTTTTTCTTTTCACTGGACAACGTTGTTCAGCGAACAACGTTGTTCTTTTTTTTTTTTTTTTTTTTTTTCCAACGTTAACAACAACAATGTTAACATTGGTTTTTTTTCTTTGAACAACGTTGTTCAGTGAACAACGTTGGTCTTCTTTTTTTTTTTTTTTTTTTATCAACGTTACTGAACAATGATGTTTTTTTTTTTCTTTTCAACTTTATATATATGATGTGATAAATTTTATATTATTTAATGATTAAAAATAAATATGTTTCTTACATATTATGTAACAAGGGTATAATAGTCAATTTATATAAATTACATTTTCCATCCTTTCCTTTTTCTCTCCAACCGAACACAAGAGTTTTCCATCCTCCCACTTTTCCACTCCCCCAACCGAACACACAAGAGGAAAAACTAAATATTTTCCATCCTCCCACTTTTCCATCCTCTCACAATTTTCCATCCTCTCATTTTTCCACTCCTCCAACCGAACAGACCCTAAATAAACACGATGGTGAAGAGTTGGGCTTGGCAGATGACATGGTTTAAGCGGCACATTTGATGGCTTGAGGGTAGGGTACCAATGGGTTGGAAATTCTGTTGGCAGTTTGAGAGTGATGAGGGTTTTGGCTATGGCTGCTGGTAGTGGGTTTGTGCCAAAGGTGTGGGTCTTGGGGTTTTGATTCCGAAGAAAGCATGATTTTGGCTTTATGGTAATGGCTGGTTAGGGGGTGGTGGCAGTGACGGTGAGCGACCCTTGGGGTTTGTGTGTGGTGGTTTAGAGCTGTTGATGATGGGTTCAATTGCAATTGGGCGATTTTAGACTGGTGGCTGAATGGGTGATTGGTTTGATTGGGGTTTTTTTTTTTTTTTTTCAGTTTTCAATGTATGTGTGTGCAGCTTTTGTGTTTAATGTGTGGTGTGTGTGATTGTTGCAGTTGGTTGATTGAGGGTGAGGTTGGTTGGGTTTGACGGGGCTGGTTATGTGCTGTGGGGGATATTTTTGGTGAGTGGGAAGAAAATAGGGAAAAAAAAATGAAGTCTAAGCTCATATGGCATGAAAAGGAAATCTGGAGGTCTTGGCTTAAATGATGTAGACTGGGTTTTGGAGCTTTTGGTTATGGGAATGTTAGGTTCATGGGTCAGCTTTGGATTGTGGAAATTGAAAGGGAGATTAGTGATAGTGGAGGTCAGTGGTAAAGGGATGAAACTAGGGGGGTTTATTTGTTTTCGTTGGGTTCATCCATAGCATGAATCGGAGGAAGATGAGGTGGTGTCATGTGCTGAGTTTTGTAATTTTTGATAGCAAAAGTTCTTTGATGGAGGGAAATCATGCCGATTTGGTAGCTTGGTGGTGACTTCCAATAAGTGCTGGTTTTTTCCCGGTTTTGAGAATGTGTATGACTGGACCAGTATAGATGCTGGTTGATGGTTGAACCGGCAAGTCCAGTCCAGTTTTTAAAACAGTCCTTATAAGTGGTTCTCTGACATTAAAACAATATTGTCTATTAGGAATTTTACACCAAATTCAAATTTCCAAGAAGATATTGAACAGCTGACTATACATTAATGGAAATTTCATCTACAATATAAATATCTTCCATATCATGATCTGGTTTTCTGATATTGCTATATATCTCAGATATTTTGCACTTCTCAGTTGTTTTAAATGTAGTAAAAGTACTACTGTCTTTTCATTCTTTTGATCAGTGATCAAGAAATCTTCTATGACTTTTGCATATTTCCACCTCAACTCATGCTTTTAGTTTTGTACTTAATTTATTTGTTGAGGGCATATTCGATCATTTGTTTCCCTGCTTTGAGCCTTTGGTCAAGAAGCGTCAGCATGGCTTTTAGTCTAATACTTGTTTGGAGGTTCCAAGAATCTAGAGCACTCATGTGCTTTGATAAAGGGGCAAGATCAAGATGAGATACAATATAGTATTTTTAATTTCTTATCCTTTTTTTTTTTGGGGGTGGGGGGGATGGTTGGTGTTTCCTTGCACCATTGATCCCATTCATTCCACTATGTCATGCCTTGTACAGCTATCACTCTTTTGACAGTTGACTAGATTCTATTATTTCTTCTTTTACAGCTTGCTTAGACCTGCTACAACTTCTATCAGTCAACACCAACAAAATTGGCTGGGGAGAATTATTTCTTTCATTCTGGGCAGGTGAGTTATCCCTATTCTTGTGATATACAATGTTTTTGTTTGTGTGTGTGTGTCTTACATTACATCGATAAATACCTGTTTTAGGACATGACTGTGGGCACATCATGGAACATTTTGAGACCCGAGACAGTTGAGTCACTCTTTTACCTCTGGCGTTTAACTGGCAACAAGACATACCAAGAGTGGGGTTGGAATATATTTCAAGCATTTGAAAAGAATTCCCGCATAGAGTCTAGATATGTTGGATTGAAAGATGTAAGCACTCCTCAAATTCACAGCTCAACATTTGCATTTGTGCTCAAGTTTTCTTATTCATTCATTTCAGATTATTTTTTGATGAAAGCTTAGAAGTATTATCTTGGTCATTCTTTTGTTAAAGGGTCTAAGTTTACTATGGAATATTTTTTTTCTGACCAATGAATAAAGGGTCTTTGTTCAGTTCTTTCTAATATTGTCTCATAGATTCTTTGATATGTTAAAAACTATGGTGTTATCCTCAGGACGTATGTTCCTTGATTGTGTTCTTGCTTACCAGCCCCCTTGAAAGAGCTTAAAACATTTGCACATAGAAGCACTGCTAGCAGTCTGTCACTTGTTAAAAAAGAAAAAGAAAAAGAAAAATGCAGTTCATGGTGGCAAATTACCAGTGACATAAACTTGGTGGAATCATTTGATCATTGTGTCAGCGCATGGTTGATAGTGAGCTGGAGAACTTGGAACTATTTAATTTAATCTTATGTTCCTTTTAGTTGGTTTCTGTTCCTGAATTTGAATGGACTCACATAGATTACTCACAATATAGTGGACCATATCAATGCACCACTCTTACATTGTGGTTGAGTTTAAGAAAGTACTAGGTTATTACTGTTTTTCACTACAACAAAATGTATTTTTAGTGACGAAAAAATTCGTCACTAAAAGTTTAGTTTTTCGTCACTAAGGACCTTTAGTGACGAAATTGGACTTTTAGTAACGAAACTCATTTCGTCACTGAAACCCTGTTACTAAAAGTCCTGGTGACGAAAAATTTCGTCACTAAAAGTCCGATTTGATTTAAAAAAAAAAAACTTTTAGTGACAAAAACATTTCGTCACTAAATGTTTTCCTCACTAAAAACACTATTCAATGACGAAAATATTCCGTCACTAAAAACACTTTAGTTTATTAAATCATGTTTAGTGATGAATAATTTCGTCACTAAAACTATGTTCGGGTATATATAGTGACGAAAAAGTTCGTCATTAAAACTATTTTTTAGAAAATCTAAGCACATATAGTGATGAAAATTTTCGTCATTAAAACAATTTCTTACAAAATTTTGCTACATTTAGTGACGAAATATTTCGTCACTATAGATTAATTCAATGCTGCTATATTTGTGATAGAAAAATTCATCGCTAAAACTTATTTTATTGTTTTTATTTTTTTCATGGCTTTGATCTTAACTTATAACTTGTCATTACATTATTAAAACCTCACATTTGAATAACACAATTATTTTAACAACACATTTATTAAAAAAAAATAATCCATACATTCCACAAGTAAAAAAATAAAACAAGTATCCAATTCAAACTCCTTTTATACAATAATTGTTTGCAACACATACAATAACCCAAGATGTTTTATAACAACACAAAAAGTGTAGCATAAAATAATTAGAACCAACAGAAGATGTCCTCAAATATCTTCAAGTAATGCCAAAAGCAAATCCCCTAAAACCACCAATAAGAAATCTGCACAAATATAAAAACAATACTACATTAAAATCGTAAAGTAAAACTATTAACTATGTTATAAGAAAATTTCTGACATTGCATCCGCTTGCTCCAACATAATTACTACATATGTTATAGGTTTACAACATAAGTCACCCGCTTGCTCCAACACAAAAACCCACCACAAAACCAATTATCAACATCCCAAAAAATAATGTTTACAAGAATTTAATAAGAAATTACTTACTATGCTTAAGCCAGCACACACCTCGACCAAAGAAATCCAAAGTGACCACAAACAAATAATGAGTTGCCTGCCAAAAAAAAAAAAAAAAAGTTACTATGCTTTTAAGTACTTATACTAATGGTGATTTGCAGAAAATTTTGTTTTCCTAAACTAAACTTATATCTATTCTCAAAATTATATGTTTTACTATATTTAATAATAACTCCTAGTATTTAGTTGTCATTTCTAAGAACTTGATAAAATAATATAGTCTCAATATGGAAATCAACACATCATAGATCCATTTGTTGACTCTAAAGGCTCTCTTTTTCCTTCCTTTTCAAACTTTTAGCAGCTCCATAAATAAATAATCATCGTTTAAAAGGTGGCTACATACATTTTAATCATCTTTTACATAGAGTGAAGCCAAGTGACCATTCAATACCATTATCAAAACATTTTAGTAAATGTGTATACGAGTATGTGAGTGTGTGCTAAAGTTGGGAAATTATGTATAACTAGTCGCTAACCCGTGCGATGCACGGGATAGTTAAATAAAAATTAAAAGTACTTATTTTACTTAAAAGTATATGACTTAAATTTTAAAAATATATAATTTGAAAATGAATGAAAATAACTAATTTCTTCAATATAATGATTTAGAAAAATTCTTTTTCTTTCATATCATTGGTTTCACATAACACATTTCGACGTGGGCTATTCTATGGTGATAACTTTACATAATATTCAACTGCAATTATATCTACTATCCACTATCAATCTAATCTATGTTATCTTGATAGTAGATCTACAAATTGCATTCTCGTATTCTTAGAGCTTGCCACATTATTGTTATTATCTATATATAATATAAAACTGAAAATTTTAACTTTTAGAAAGACTTACATTAGAATTAGGAATAAAAAATAATTTTTTTTTTAAATTAGACCTCACATTAGTATTTTTTTTTTTAAGGCTCACTTTAGGTTTAAAAAAAAAAAGACTCACGTGAAAAAAAAAAAAAAAAAAAAAAAAGACTCCTATTAGGATTAAGAAAAAAAAAAAAGAGGCACCTATTAGGACTCTCTCACTATTTCGTTTAATAAATTAAAATTTTTTATAAATTAAAATGATGAGGAAAAAAGAGTATTTAGGTTTAAAAATTTTAAAAAAAATTATAAATTAAAATGATGATGTGAAAAATTGTAGGAGTTTCAGAAGCTTCGGTTTTATATATATATATATATATATATATATATATATAGATAGATAATAATATCTATATATAATATAAAACTGAAAATTTTAACTTTTTGAAAGACTTACGTTAGAATTAGGATTAAAAATAAATAAATTTTTTTTTAAAATTAGACCTCACGTTAGTTTTTTTTTTTTTTTTTTTTTTTTAAAGGGCTCACTTTAGGTTAAAAAAAAAAAAAGACTCACGTGAAAAAAAAAAAAAAAAGAGACTCCTATTAGGATTAAGGAAAAAAGAGAGAGACTCCTATTAGGACTCTCTCACTATTTAGTTTTAAAAATTAAAAAAAATTATAAATTAAAATGATGATGTGGAAAATTGTGGGAGCTTCAGAGGCTTCGGTTTTTAATATATATATAGATAAGGTGTTATAATCTCTCTTCGAGCTTATTAAACCCCAACGAGGTTACAAAGGATTGGTAACAAGTAGAGCATCAATCACCTTCTCCATTTTAGCATCCATATCAGATTTTATAGCATTGATTTAAACTTCCAATATGTCATTTTATTGTGCAAAAAAGAGACCCCAAACAAATAATAACGATTGTAAGTTACTAGACTAATGATGATTTGTAGATTATATCTTAAAGGTGAATCAGCTAATGGGACTCCACTAAAGGCACATAAAAACTATTACAAAATATTCAAAAGCATTTTGATAAGAGCCTAACTAAGTTGGGATGTGGTTTTTGGGTGGCTAGTTTGAGGTAGCCAAGCCTCCTAGAGAAAGAAGAGAGATTAGAGAGAAAAGAGAGGTTTGAGAGACTAACTTTGCTTAATAGATTTTGAATGAATGATTAAAAGCAACAATCAGCGTTATATTGGGAGGCTTAGTTGTGTATTACACCAAAAAATGCCAATATTAGCTAACAAACTTGGCTAATAACTGTAACTAACTGCCTAATAACTAATCTGCCAGCTAGGCAGCAACTACTACCAAGACAAGGTCAATACCTTACATACAAGTGCTAATACAAGTTACAACTTGAACATAACATCCATAAGTACATGTTTTAGGCAAAACTAGGTTCTTAACACATTTTGACTCTTGATTTTGTTGACACACCTTTAATGGAAATTGTAGAAGTGACTTACGCTAAGCTACATATAACCATTAAAATCACTTACAAGCTTATAAGGAGGCGTCCTCAATCCATAGTAACCACAAATTTTTGAAGCTCTTTGGGACCCATCAAACCTTCTTTTTTGCTACTTACAATGAGTAGATAGAAAATTAGAAAACATAAGTCACAACTTGCAAAACACCATAGTCAATGAAGGAAGCAAGTAACTATTCAAATTATAAAATAAAACAAAAATGCAGTACAATGTACTTAGTACTGGAGACTTTAAACATATTTCATTATGTTGGGGTTTTAGTACAATGCCGTATTTGAGGAAACACCATAAGCTATACATATTAGTTTACTATTAAATGTATAGCTTCTAGTTTACCCTTCTCAAGAAGCATTAGCAAACAAATGTTACTTCATAATTGTCAGGTCAAAAAGCTTACCAAACACAATGTGTTCATATGTTCTTGAGAAACACCATTAAACTTCACAATTGAAACAACAAAAACAACCAAGAAGCAAGAAGACAATATTATGTTCATACACACCAATACGGTGGCACTAGCCCCTGACACCAAAAAATAACACTCACAAACAGTAGCTGCAAAACTGTATAGGGGAGACTACCAAAAAGCATAGTCATTGATACTACCGTACTTGATACCAATACATACTATTGTCAAGTGCAACCTAATATGCCAACAGCATCTCCATAATAAAATAGTAACTAGGAAATTCTCATTAAACAAACCTTGAAGAAAACGAAGTTAGGAACCTACAATAGTTATAAGCTTCAGATATCTCAGGTTGCTCTTCAACTTCAACCTACAATAGTTTTACCCAAAATTAAATCCCAACACTATACAAACCAACAAGACAAACCAACAAGATGTCCCTACAGTAAGGCATAAAAAAAATCCAAAATTAACTTGTGTTCTTCACCTTGTTCCTCACAATTTCTTCAGCCACAAAAGAGAAAGAGAGCTGGAGATAAAAGAAAGATAACTTTCAGTTAGCTTTAGCCGAGTAGTATTTTTGCTATTGTCCTCAGCCAATAGTATAACTGAATATCAATAATCAAGTCATATTTTGACAACTCTAAACTTTAATGTTGGAACCCAAAGATCTTGGTGTTACTCCTAAAGTTTACATACTCATAAACTAATCAACAAAAATAATTAGATCATTCAAACCCTCAACAACTACACCAAGTCAACATTTTTACATTCAAATAGATATTCCTAGTAGTCCTTCAATGTCAAGGTTTTATACAAGAGATGGAGTAATGTTAATTATGTCAGAAAGCATACAAAAATAAAAAAGTTCTCCATAACATTAATGTCCGTGACAAACACTTGCAGAACCCTTCCACCACTATAAAATGCACAGGTGAGCATTCTAATTCACATTATGTGCCAAATTGCCAATACCAACTTTTCTAAACAATCGAAAATAAAAATAATTGATGGCCCAATTAAATTTAGTAGCTAAAATGTTGCCCAAGACATTATCAACCATAACATAAAAGTCAAAAGTAATGAACATAAGTTATCACAACTGATTTTTGTGAGTGTAATCCAAGAAGCAGATTTCCAGTTCTCTTTGGCACTGAATGTGCCCTCAGGACTTGTAAGCACTTCCAGTAAAACTAGTAATGGCAAACACCTAAAGCCTAGTTTATCATCATACACATAAGACCATCTACACTTTCACCACCATCATAGCACCACCACCACAAACCACCAAACCCACATCCACATCAAACACAAACCCATATGAATATATCCTAAGAAAGACTCCATAGTCTGTAGAGTATAGACTCTATACACTACAAACTCACTCCAATCACCAGATTCACAATCACTACCAGAACCAACACAGACAGAATCACAGAACCACCACGGGACTTCTAATCAAAATCATAGTTCCTCTCCAAAAAGAGAAAACACAAAAACAAAAACAGAAAAAAACAAAAACAAAAACAAAAATTGTCATGGATCACTCGTTCTTGTTAATGCTTTCAAATCTACTCCATCAACCAAACACATTATAATAATAAAAATTGAATTACCCACTTTTTTTTTCTTTTCCCATACTTTCTCAGCAACCAAATACTATAATTTAACAAAAAAAAAAAAAAAAAGGTGTCATCATCATGGTAATATTATCAAACAAATCAGAAACAAAAATGAAAAAGCAAAAGAAAGAGAGACCAGTTAAAGAGAAAGACCAAGAAACTCCACAGCTCAATGAGCTTAACGGCGATGGTGATGCTAAATCGGCGGGGTTGGCTCTTAAACGGAGCTTAATCGGCGACGGTGATGCTAAATCGGCGACGCTGGGACCTCATCGGCGACACTAGGACCTCATCGATGATGGTAAGGCTCAAAGAATCAGCGAATCGACGACGCTGGGTTTGGGGTTTTTTTGTTGGCTCATCAGTGACGCTAGGACCTCATCGGCGACGCTAGGACAGAAGGTTCAGAGAATCGGCCATGGTGATGTTGAATCGGCGACGCTGGGACAAAAGGTTCAGAGAATCGGCGAATCGGCGACGGTAAGGCTCAGAGAAACGGCGACGCTGGCTGAAATCGGCGACGGTTTGGGGTTTTTTTTTTTTGACTGAAATGGCTCAGGGAGTTTAAAATGGCTCTTGGGTTTTTTTTAACTAAAATGGTTCTTGGTATTGGTACGTGGTCTTGGCTATTGAAATGGCTCAGAGAGTTTAAGTCTTTAGTGACGAATTTTTCGTCACTAAAGACCGGGCTTTGTTAATATTTTTAGAGACGAAATTCATATTTCGTCACTAAATCATATTTTTAGTGACGAATTGTGATTTCATCACTAAAAATATATAAGTGCAAAACTGTTATTATTTTTAGTGACGAATATTTTTTGTCACTAATTCTTTTTTATAGTGACGAAAGGAGTTTCATCACTAATACTATCCACAACAATACCTATAGTGACGAAATATTTCGTCACTAAAAATTTTAACTTTTAGTGACGAAATATTTCGTCACTATAGATTAATTAAACTTGCGCCAAAATTTCCCTCCACTTGCGCCCTTTTTTCAGATCACAATAGTGACGAAATTTATTTTTCTTCACTAAATGTTATAATTTTTTTCATTATTAGTGACGAAATTCATATTTTGTCACTAAAGCTGTATTTTTAGTGACGAAAAATATTTCCTCACTAATATTCGTCACTAAAAATATATTTTGTTGTAGTGTTCTGGACCTAATGGACTTGAGACTTCTTGAGTTGACAGAAGTATAATTAAAAAAAAAAAAATACTAAATACTGTTACCTCCAAAAAGAAAAAGAGGGCATGTCATTTTCTCATGGGATATTTGATGAGTATGTGATTTTGATCACTTTGCATAATGTAGTTTTAAGACCTTGGTTTGTGAAGCCTTTCTTTTCCTTTTTTCCTAATTGATGTTTTAACCACAATTTAGGCTACCAGTTAATTTTTAGTTGATGCTTTGTTGATTTCTTCAAATAAATCTTGCTAAAAAGTAAAGTTTACTGCTACTGCTAGAAAATTTGAAGTGTTCTGTAAGAAGTTTACATAATTTTCTATTACTGCTTTGACGAGTATGTTATGATAACTATGTGGCTGCTCATTTACTATTGGCTGGTGTTCTCCTCAGGTTAATACTGGTGTCAAGGACAATATGATGCAAAGCTTCTTTCTTGCAGAAACTCTCAAATATCTGTATCTCCTTTTCTCACCCCCTTCAGTCATCTCATTAGATGAGTGGGTTTTCAACACTGAAGCTCACCCTCTGAAAATTGTGGCTCGGAATGATGGGGGAAGTGTTGGTGTTGTGGCCCGGAATGATGGGGGAAGTGTTGGAAAATCAGACAGGAAAAATATACCAACGACTAGATTTTGTGGCAGGAAAGAAGGTCGATCAGGCTAATTATTAGGAATCATTAATAGTTTATTATTTTCGGTTGAACCCTTTCTTTAATTTTAGGCTCAAGGCGGTGAAAGAGCCAAAGGGTTCAATGCACTTGAAACTCGATGTCAGCTTTTCCTATCAGGGTACAATGCAGCTCAACGAATTTCACGTGTAGGTTGAGGTTGTACTCTACAGTAAGATATGCGGGTGCCCTTATTTTACAATGATGGATTTGTAACATAGAAAATAGGTCATTCTCTACAGTTATAGTACTATTATCTGTTGTAGGAAACAGGGTTTTTGCCCTAAAAGCCTTTTTGACGGATAGCCATTTGTAATTTTAAGATATTTGGTCTTTTTTTACCCTTTACATTTGGGAATCATTGTTGAATTTTAAGTTGCTGAGTGTTATTTACTCTGAGTTCAATAGCATTTTGTTAATCTCTGAGCATATCCTAGTGGGCAAAAATAGCTATGTCGTATTAGGGGATAAGGTAGCTTTAGCGTTCTCTTATTTCCCTAAAACCCATAGAAATCGGTATTAGACAATTAAATTGATCCAGTGACTATTGGAACAACGAGTTCTTTAAACTCAAAAGCAAATTGAAGTAGACTCAAAATCTAAACAAAGAATCCATGGCTTTGATACTTGTTTGTTGAAATAGCAAAAGTTATGCTACCAATTTGTTGTTAGTATGCCTAATTATGGTAGGATTATACGAAATAGAAAGAAAACAAAAGAAAAAAAAAACACATAATCACACAAGAAACACAAATATAGGTGGTTTAGTCATAAGCCTACGTTCTTGGATGGAATTGAGGAGAGATTCTCACTAATAATATAAGATTATGAAGGTGATACAAGGGCTTTTTCCCACAAAAGCGTATGGCGGTGAGAGAACTCGTATTTCTCTCAAGAAAAGTGTAATGTGTTGAACTCTCCTGATGGCAATAAAGTATCATGCTTAACTATTGCATGTAACATTCCTCTCATATGGAGATGATGTGAGAGGGATGCTGCAGCAAAGGTTACACAAAATGATAATCCTTGCTAGGTTGTTGCATTGAGTGAAGACCCCAAATATATATAATATCGGAAAGACTTGTGGGATTCACCTCTATGTGAAGAGGTAATATCTTGTGCAATGGTTTTATGCAATCAATATGCGTTTGGATACCGCTTATTTTGCTGAAAACTGAAAAATGAAAACTGAAAACTAAAAAAAAATTAAAAAAATATTTTTTTTACTGTTTACTACAGTGTTTGTCACTGTTCATCGGCCTAAAATCACTGTTCATGGCCAATGAACAGTGACATAAACGGAGCTGAAAAAAAAATGCAGAAACGCAGCTAACGCAGCAAACGCGCCACGTATCCAAACAAAGCTTCAATGTCCCATAACATGTGGAGTCTCATAGATGTGTTCCCACCAATTTTGAGACATTGGCTGCATGCAATCAATACATGAGATAATAAACTTAATGTGAGAGAAATATTAAGTGCAATGGTTACATAAAATAGAAAGTCATTGCTCAAGTATATTTAATATCCCAAAGGTGATAGCCAAGTCTGACGGCACTGAGATTGTTTAATGTTGCCGCTTAACAACAATAAACAGAAATATAAATCAAATACAAAGTCAGAAAGGAGTGAGACTGTGAGAGTGCCCAACTTTCTAGGGGTGAGATTCCATGTGACACAACTAATGTGCAACACTAGAACCTTATTCAAGCCATATCTCAACAATTTAAAAAGAAAAAAAAAATCAAATGCATCTTTACCTTTTGAAAATAATGCAAACGATTATATATAATTTTCTTGCAATCTGGATTTCCTTTTGGGAGACATTATCATCTCCTCTAGCCCAATTTCTGTGGTTAGCTTATTAATTTGAGGTAAATAAACAAGGTTACATTTGGGTATTGTGGGGGAGGATTTTGTTCCAAGCCCGCAAGCAGTTTGTCCGCTCTGGAGCCAAAGAACCCGCACGTCTTTGTTCCTTCAAGCAACATGAGCAGTTTTTGAGACTTGCTCCGACATCGAAAAAAGATGTGCCCCACTCATGCCTTATAAACCTTAGCTAAAGGCAAGAGTGTACCACTACAACAAAAGCCGTGTGGGTCCTTCGGCCTTAGAGCGGACAAACTGCTTGCGGGCTTGGAACAAAATCCTCCCCCACAGGTATCATTGTTGAATTTTAAGTTGCTGATTGTTATTTACTCTCTGAGTTTAATAGCATTTTTGTTAGTCTCTGGGAATTTTGCTATAGTTCTCTTTCATTTCCCAAAAAGGGCCCTCTCACAAAAGCACATGGGACTGGGAAAAATTTGAATTTCTCTAAAGAAATGTCATGTCTTGAACTTTCTCGATCATTAGATAATATCATGTGTAAATGGAGGTGGTGAGAGAGAGAGATGTTGCTACAATGGTTACGCAAAATAATAAATTGTTGCTAGTTTTATGGTTACACAAAGTGAATATGTCAAGGACACATGCTAGCTATCGACCTTGAACCATTGTCACAGTAACATTGTTAACAGAGAATATACTTTTTCTGCGTTGAGAAGACTCTGTATCTAAGGCAATCAACCTTTCAGTGAATGCTGGTTTCTTTGGATGAGGCATATCAGCAATCTCACTTTTAAGCATAGAAACAACAACTGATACAGTCGGCCTATCTTTAGCATACTCTTGAACACATAACAGCCCAACTTGTATGCATCTCAAAATCTCCATTTCAAAAAACGGTTCAGATATCATCGGGTCTATTAATGCTACAGCATTTTCTGAATTCCACAATTTCCATGCCTAGAGAAATGAAAACATGATTGAAATTGTTAGCACCAATACCAAAACTTAAACGAACAAAAAGCAATGGAGGCTTTCAAAAAATGAGGCAATGAGATGACTTACAAGTCCTAAAAGGGTTAGGAACTCCTCATCATTATAAAAGCTAGTGTTCCTTCTTCCACTAACTATCTCTAGTAATAACACTCCAAAACTGAAGACATCTGATTTCTCTGAAAATTGCCCTTCTATTGCATATTCAGGGGACATATAGCCACTGAATTTCAACAATAAATGACATCCAAATCTTTTCATCTCAAATATTTGTATTACTAACAAATTGAATTAGGCAAAGCAATGGTACTTACTAAGTTCCGATTACCCTTCTAGTATTTGCTTGGTCTTCATTGCCTCGAAAAATCCTAGCCGTACCAAAATCTGATATTTTTGGATTTAGCTCTTTATCCAACAAGATGTTACTTGCCTTTAGATCTCTATGAATAATTCTTAATCTTGAATCCCTATGTAGGTAAAGCAAACCTCGACCAATTCCTTCAATAATGTTAAAGCGCTTTCTCCAATCTAGCAGTTCATATCTGCATGGATCTAATGAATTTTATCAAAAGAGTGTGGGTTAATCTTACAAGGTAAATGAACATGAAGTCTGCAAAAGAAGTTCATATGTTGAAAGTAATTAGAAAGCTATGTTTCAAGTGAAACAGCACAACAAAGTCATAGCATACTGATAGAATTCCTATGAACAAAGAAAATATGTAAAATTCTTTTGAAAAAATATCAAAATTAACGAACCAAAGAGAAATGCATCCAGACTTTTGTTTGGCATGTATTCGTAGATCAAAATCCTCTCTTCTCCTTCAACACAGCAGCCAAGGAGCCTAACAAGATTCCGATGTTGGAGTTTAGAAATTACCACTGCCTCATTCATAAATTCTTCGAACCCTTGTGCAGAGGTTCTGGAAAGTCTTTTTATAGCAATTTCTTGTCCATCTGATAGTTTTCCCTATAAAAAAAAACTCAAATTATTAAATATATATATTCATAGTATTTGATAATAAAACTTTAGAAGAGCAACCATTACCTTGTATACGGAACCAAATCCACCTTGACCAAGCTTGTTAGATAGATGGAAGTTGTTTGTTGCACTGGCCAGCTTCTCAAAATTGAATAGTGGTAGTTCCTGGACTTTAACTTGGTTCAGGTTGTCACTAAGAAAAATTTTATGTGCTTCCCCTTTGTTGAACAATAAGATCTCCTTTTCTTTCTTTTTCCTTGCTGATTTCCACTACAGTTGTGAGTAATCTCCAACATATAGCAAAATTTCCAAGTCCATTGTGTTATTTAGTTAGAGTGTTACCTTTATGTTTAGCTATCCACCTCCACAATAAGTAAGTGCAGATTGAAATCGAAACCGTTCCTATGATCACAGTGATTGTGACAATTTTTTTCATGTCTAGCTTTGTAACTGTAAATCAGAAAAAACTTATTACACTAATTCAAACAAAATAATTAACTAAATATGTTTTCTTTTCCTCTCTTTTTTGGTCCAATAGACTGTATTTGACGAGGATTTCATTAGCTTGGAGAGCTGAGGTATTATGGTGTTTGGGTTGAAGTGGAAAGATAAACAACTCACCAAGATCTGAATAGGCAACACGAATGTAAAGATCAACTCCGGCACTAGAGAATTTCTGTGAGTCAATTAAGCTTCCAGTCCATGACATACAGCCAATGCCAGTATCATATGCATAAGCTATACAAGAACAATTCTTTAAACACTGCTGTTTGCAATCAGCTTCCAGAGCTTTTGACCAATCTGCAAAGTCTGGCACTTTCATAGTATTCAGTTTTAAAAATCCATCCATTTTGCTGCCTTCATTGCCAGTGTTCACCCTTTCACACTGCAACTGTGTCCTCCTAACACATCCACTTGTCCAATTTCCATTATTCCATTCTGTTGTGTTCTTTGGCTCAAACCCCTGTAAACAACTGCAAATTGGTGTATTCTGTGAATTACAGCTTCCAAATGCCCCACACTTACCATAAAAATCACACTCAGTCTGCAGCAGAGCTAACCAGACCTTCCAATCCCCCTTCTCATAATCCCAAGATCTTTGCTCTATATTTCCATGCGTATTGAGTGCAAAATGTAACGACGAATCTTCCACATAAGAAAAACTCAAGGAAAATGTTCCTTCATGATCATTAAAAAGACTAAATCCGTCCAGAAATAGATAAGTCATAGTTGGTATTCCAAGGAAGACCCGATTGTTCCATGGACCACTGCGCGAATATGGGCTACCATCTTTCCAAATGAATCCTTGAGGAAGATTAAGAGGTTGAATATTGGCAGAGAAGCTTCCAATGGATGGATCAGAAGGGCTTTGCCATGATGTCAATTGCACTTTGTTACCTGTTCTTACGTTCGTACTAATTTTCATGTTGGGCAAGAGTGTATCACAAGGAAGTTGGAAACTCTCCCATATGATTGTCCCTGTATTTTTTTCTTGCAGTACAAGGTTCCCTGAATCCAATAGCTGGGCACTCGAATTGGCAACAGAATTTGTAACATTTGATGACCAAAGAATCTCTTTTTTTCCATCTAGTACTACAAGATTGCCATCCTTAGATATAGTAAGAACCCCAGAAGAATCATTGAGTGGTGTCTCTCTGTTAGCTACCCATACGATAGTGAATACAGAAATGTTGCTATACCATATTCCAATGTAGCGATTGGTAGAATTTACAGGGCTGAAGAATCCCAGTTTGAAAGCACTCCCATTGGAGACTATGTTGCCAGGGTCTTTGATGGATTGAGAAGATGTGATGGTGTCTATAGCAACACCAAGGTTTAAACAAAAGCAACAAAAGAAAAACAACAAGTTTCTCTTGCTACGAAGTCTCATAACTTGATCAGCTTCAACCTACTAAGGGTGTGAGAATGCAGGACAGTGGAGCCTTGTTCTTCTATTGGTAGTTTTCTGTTAGGCTATCCAATCCAAGTACTCTTAACTTTCAAAAGTCTTACTTAATGCTAAGGGGGACAAATATAAAAACACCTTTCAAAAGTCTCACTTCTCAGAATATTAGAAATCAAAGGGGTTTGTTACCTGCGGTAGAATAACAAGGTCTGTCTGTCGTTGTAGCAAGTGTAGAAGTTGCTATAACTGTAGAATACACTGTGGATCAGAAATAGAATTGGTCAGCTAGTCAACTGGCCATATGTCAAGAGCAAGACAAACTCAATAATATTTTAGGTTTAATAATGTGGTAACTTTTAGAGCAAGTCTACGGGTCCAAAACAATTCACAACTGCTGGAGTTGACTCATATTTGTTACTGCCTTACTGGGCCACTAAGTTAGGGACCTTATGTGCATAGTGGAGTGGAGCGCAATAAAACGTATATCCCAAAGACTTGTGGAATTCACTCTTATGTGAAGAGGTAGTATCTTGTGTAATGGCTGTATGTAACTAATGTCTCACAGCATATGGGGTCTAAAAGTGTCACGTCCCAAACCCAATACCCGGATTTGTGACAATGACCGACATGCTAATATCAAGTTTAAACCTGATATTAATAAGAACCAACTTAACTTTTACAAAAGCTTCCCTCTTTCTTTTCATTCTTGTTTTTTTACTTCTTGATATAACTTTTCATTTGATATTCAGAGCATCTACATTGTACTCAATGAATAACATAATCCACCAGTCATTCAATTTCCACAGTTTCACATAATACATCTCTCAATACCTTAAGGTACATAACTTTCATTAGATTCTAAAATACACAATACTACAAAGCTAAACATCAAATTGCTAATTTGGGATTTATACTTTTAAAACTAAAACTAGCTCCTTCCAAAACTCAACTAAGGCTTCCTTTACTCTAAAATAAAACCTGCTAACTGAAAGATTGGAAGGGGTGAGCTACACAGCTTAATAAGGGTAAGATACACAAGAATTTAATAAGAATGCATGTAAATCAAATCATTTCGTTTTATAAATATTCAGATAGGAGAACATCTTTTCATGCATAGTATTTTATACTATTCATAATAATAACTTATACGCTCTTTATTGGAAAATAATTGTTCTCATTTTTCTTATCAGAATAATATTACCAAAACCTTTCAGATTGAATTTCTTTCGTTTCTTACAAAGTCACCAAATACAATATTGATTGTTCAAAATCAATATATATATATATATATATGTATGTATTCTCGTTACAAAATAATCATTTTAACTTATATCAGATAATTGGTAACTTTGTCTTAAACTAGAAACATCTTGCTGAATAAGAAAACTTTTCTTTATAAACTTCTTCTCATAATATAGTATAACTTTCACGGTCATAAAACTTAACGTTTCATAAAGAACAGATATCTGATAACTTTTTAACATAAACTTGTACTTTCATCACAAGCTTTATCTTTATAGAACATTGAAACCTTTTCATCAGATTCTTTATCTTTAAAGCACAATAGAACTTCAGAAACTTTTAGCTTTAAAGAACAACTTTTCTTTTCATTAGAAACTTCTTCTTTCCATGAGAGCTTTTAACATTTTACAATGCATTTAAACAAAATCATTCTCTCATGGTTAATAACATAATATAGCTGTTCATAAATAACATATTGGTTAGTCTATATTTGATAAATCTGTACTTATTTGGGAGGCTTCTAGCACCACTATGCTAGGCATTCAGCATTTCCTACAATGCCAGGTATTCACAGGATCATATCATAATACATATCTTCAACCATGGGGTAGGTTGGCATTCTCCACAAGTTAGCCGTTACCAACAAGGGTGGGTACAGCAGAGTTAGTCCCACTTTTAATGGCTAATCAGATAACAATTTTCATGGAAAGCTAGTAATTTAACCCTTACTGGGTGAGTTCAAATAACCAGAGTACATAACTTGAAAATATTTCATATTTATACATCATACTGAAATTTATAGTTTGAATAACATTTCATAATAAAAGCATTTCCATTGTTTTCTTTAAACATCATGTTCGTGGAATTAGCAATAGCATCAATATGCTTAAATCATATACATAAGGTTTCGAAATCTCACGAACATATCTTTGTCTAAAACATGATTACATGTCATATCACTAATCAAAAACCTTTTAATGCATAATACATTTTAAAATAACCTCAAGACTTACCAAATACTCATATAACTTATCCCTTACCTGAAAGTAGAGGAACCAAGAGCCTAAAGTCGAAGGAGCTCAGACCTGGGGTTGGTAACACCTAAACAAAATATCAAAGCTTATTACTATCAATTCTTCCTTATCATAAACTTACACATTCATCTCAAAACCTATATCTTAAAATCAAGGAAATCCTAATCCCACCTCAACGAGGTTCTCTAAACATAAAATACATTCATCAAACAACATGATGTACCAAATCATAGAGAAACCATTTATTTAATGTTCATATTCAGATCATGTCAATCAGCTTTAAAATCAATTCAAAACATGTTTGAGATTGGAAGCAATGGTGCATGCATAAACTTACACAAGGCAACATTCAGCATGAACAAAATAGTTTCATAAAAACAATAGTTGAATGGTTTAGAACCCCTCTCTTGAGTACTAAACCTTGAACCAAGTTATAAAAAATTTATCTATGATCTAGACATACCAAATGATGAGCATATATAGCTCAAAACATTCACCCTAATTTTAGAATTAAATCCTCAAAGTTAGTTATATCATTTACTGTTCACTGCTGATTTCAGCAGCATATGCCTCATTTGTAAAATACAAATGGCCTATCTAACACATCCAATCTTCATGCAATTTTACAGAGAAACTGCTCTGGATGTCTAGTAAATAACATATCAATTTCGGAGTCAAATCATGAAACCATGATTTACTAAAAATCATACAAGACAACATACTCAAATCTGTCCTGACAGAATCTCATGCAACTTAGAAATTAAACCATTATTTTTATATTGATTCAAATGCTATGAGACCATTTCCGTTACAACCATATGTGTCTTAGCATTCATAAGAACTACTCCTAGCATCCTAATTCAAAGTACACAATTTAATACATAATTTACCATATGCAAACACAGAATCTGTCACAGTGACAGCTTTGAAACATTTTCATGTAAAATTATAAAATGATTGCAAATAGTCTCATTATCATATAGGGATTTTTATACACTCATTAGACATGTTAGAAAACACTTATATACAGTCATTTAACCATTTATAGCAAAATTAAAAGCAATAAAAATCCCAGCAGTAACATCAAATGTACTCATCCTAACTTTTTCTTACTTCCTTAATCATATACAATCATTAATTAGTAAAAACCCTAATCTACCTTCAAAAAATCACCAACACAATTTCAAAGCTTCTTAAAACACTATATATATATATATATATATATATATATAGACTTACAAGTTTCCTAATTTTACAAACCAAAAATACCATTACTAAAAATTCCTTGAAGAAATCATGAATTCTAAGATGAGAGTAGCTAGAACCCTTACCAAGTTTTTGGTTCTTGAGGGAAATAGAAGTAGAATCACTCTTGCATGAAAGGATTTCCCTTTCCTAGTGGCTGACCCCGAAAGTATGAGAGGCAGAGAGCTTGAGAGAGTCTTTGAGTTTTCTAGTTTTTTTGAGAGTGTGAAGAAGAAATGATGATGAACCCTTGTCTTTCTTTTAATGTGTGGACACGTGGGTTTGACAAAAGGGACTTCTAGATTCTTTGAGAAAGTCAAAGAAGAGTTAACGTGACGCCAATAATTACAAAGAAAGAGGAAAACAAAGGAGAAAAGAAAGAAGGACCAAGAAAGTTTCTGGTGCAGCCAAGAAGTCAAGGAAAATAACTTGGGTGGGGCACTTGTATGCTAAGGGGAAAATGGGCTGGTGACTCACCCTTACCACTTTTCAAAATATACTTACCACCCCTCCATAACCTTATGATAGGCCAAAAACATATTAACCTCTTGTGATGAATTAACCAATTAATTAGCTAAGTGAATTAATTAGGCTAAATTACATGCAATAAGCGTGGTAGCACAAACAAATCACCAATTAACTAGAGTATGCAGCGGAAAATAAATTGACACGGTGATTTGTCTACGAATGAGGAAAATCTACACGGCAAAAACCTCACCGGGTGATTTTAAGGTCACCACTCCCTTCCACTAATATCACAACAAGCGGTTATAAGTAAATGAATCCCAGTACCTTATACCAACCTATAGTTGAACCCTTACCCAATACACAATTCGACTTGTTCTGTAGTAACAATTTCTCCTTTTGATGCATGGCTCCCAAGTACGTGACTAACCAATTGCGCGAATCTTAGTATGCGACTTCAATCACCAACTAGAGAAGTTTGTTGGTTGCAAAGTTCTTCAGTTCATCACACGATGAAGATCCAGAATATGCTTGGTCACAAAACCTTATGGTGCACATACACATCAACTTCTTCACAAGAGATGAACTAGGGCAAAACTTTGTCTCCGGTCACAATTTGCTTGAACAGACTTTGCTCAATACTTGTGCAATTTGCGAACACTTTGACGGCCCTTAAAATAATCCTTTTATATGTATAGGGTTATGAGAAAAGAAAGCCCAAAGACACATTCACGGATCTCAAGAAAATAGAACAGAAAATCTGTGTTTCTTAAACCTCGACAGATAGCATCTGTCGAGAAGTTGTCGAGCAGCTGTCGAGCCACGGGGCTGGAACAGCTTCTTGAGCTCGATAGATGCTAGCTGTCGAGCTTTAATGACAGATACTTTCTTGACTTGAATCTTGGACAGACTTGCATGGTTTTAACACTTGATCTTGAAACAAGGTTTCTTGAAGTATCAAATACATCCTAAATCTACCCAATTACAAGTAAAATGCGTTTTGTCAAAGGATTAGCCAATTATATAAAGTAGTGACATATGTTCCTAACAAGTGAAACACATATGTCCTAACACCTTATATTCTAGATAGGCCCAAAATTACAAAATAACTTTGCATATAAATCCTTACTTTTATACACTTAATTAAACCCCAACAACTATATATCTAATAACTTAACCACTTAATAAAGTTTTGTACATAATATATATATATATATATATATATTTATATTTATATTTATATAAAATACAAATGGCCATTAATTATTTATAATCTTTACAATTCTTATTCAAAGGCATTATAAAATAATATGTTTATTAAATACTCTTCTATTAATTTTAGAAAGTAAGTGACTCAAATCTATATATTACTAAAAGCTGAAGCGTAGCATTTAATATTGCTGCTCTCATGTTGCGCCACATCAGTTGCCACATCAATTTAAAAATATATATATAATTTGTCCTACAATTTTAAAATTGGATTTTACAATTTTCAGCCCTATAAATGCAACTTCCTACTTATTTATTTTCTTCCACTATCACTTTATAATAAATCCAGCCAATTACTTATTTATTTACTTCTACTATCACCCTATAATAAATCTATATAATTAATCTAGCCCACCTCTTATATATTTAGTTACATTATCAAGTCCAATCCAAAACCTTTTCAGTTTAGTTTTAGGGTTTTGTGTGAGTATTTTCAGCTTAAAGGAAAAAAAAAAAAAAAACAAAAAACAAAAAACAACATTGATGCCTTTCAAGCTTTAGGGTTTTATTTATTTATTTTTATTTATTTTTCAATTTTCCTATAATTGTTTTTAACATTTATTTTTTTAATATTTACACTTCTCCAACCTTTCTTTCTCCCTTACCATTTCATCTCCCCATTACTTCTTCAATCTTTTTCCCTCCCTTACCTTTTCATCTCCCCACTACCCTCTACATTAATACCATTCTTCCTATTTCTCTTCATCTTCCTTTATTTTTGTCTCTTCTTATTCACATAATTTTACTATAAATTTGTCATTATCTCTTCTATTCTATGCATAGTTTTCTCTCACAAAAAAAAAAAATGTTCTCTCTCTCTCCCCCCCCCCCTCTCTCTCTCTCTCTAAATTTTTTGGTAGATTTTTTTTTATCTATATATTACTAAAAGCTGAAGCGTAGCATTTAATATTGCTGCTCTCACGTTGCGCCATATCAGTTGCCACATCAGTTTTAAAAAAATATATATAATTTGTCCTACAATTTTAAAATTGGTTTTTACAATTTTCAGCCCTATAAATGCAGCTCCCTACTTATTTATTTTCTTCCACTATCACTTTATAATAAATCCAGCTAATTACTTATTTATTTACTTCCACTATCACCCTATAATAAATCTGTATAATTAATCCAGCCCACCTCTTATTTATTTAGTTACATTATCAAGCCCAATTCAAAGCCTTTTCAGTTCAGTTTTAGGGTTTTGTGTGAGCATTTTCAGCTTAAAGGAAAAAAACAAAAAATAAAAAACAACATTGATGCCTTTCAAGCTTTAGGGTTTTATTTATTTAGTTATTTATTTTTATTTATTTTTCAATTTTCCTATAATTGTTTTTAACATTTATTTTTTTAATATTTATACTTCTCCAACCTTTCTTTCTCCCTTACCATTTCATCTCCCCATTACTTCTTCAATCTTTCTCACTCCTTTACCTTTTCATCTCCCCACTACCCTCTACATTAATACCATTCTTCCTATTTCCCTTCATCTTTCTTTATTTTTGTCTCTTTTTATTCACACCATTTTACTATTTGACATTATCTCTTCTATTCTATGCATAGTTTTCTCTCACAAAAAAAAAAAAAAATGTTCTCTCTCTCTCCCCCCCTCTCTCTCTCTCTCTCTCTAAATTTTTTGGTAGATTTTTTATTTATTTATTTTTCTTGTATTTCTACTTTAGGTTGATAATTTTTTTATATTCTTTAAAACTCTATTTTAGGTTAATGTGATTTAGTTTTGTTTTTTAAATTGTTTTTTTTACTCTCTTTGATTGTTAAATGTTATCCTATTGTGTTTTAAAGAATTAAATATAGCATATAAAAATATAATATTATTCTATTACATAGCATGATTTGGATAATTTGGTATTTTATTCTGTTACATATCATGATTTTTTATAGTGCTTAATTTAGATGTTAAACTGTGAGGCTTTACTAATTTTTGTTTATTTTCTAATCCTTTGTGGTAGACAAAGTACTCTTAATAGTTGTATTAGAAATACTCTATAATGCCATTCTTTTAAAAAAAAGCAAAGGTTAGCCAAATGAAAATAATCGGATAAGTGATAAATTTTAACTTTGCAATTTTATTTTAGTTATTATTATTTTATAACAATGCATGCATAGAAATTTAATTCTTAGATTTTGCTAATAATTGTTTATTTGATAATATGTTTTGGGTGGCTAAAATTATAATTTCTACAAAGAAAATAACCTTAATAGATTATCAAAAACAAAATTTTATCCTAATATTGGTTCAATTAATCATTGTTAAGTTTTATTAATTTTTTTAAGTTTAAAAAAAAAGTTTTTATTAATTTTTTTTAGTTTACGTTTTTTTGGTGTTTTAGATTGTTCCTATATTACATTTATGATTGTTCCTATAATAAATAAAAATATAATTATGAAATACATTTCTCATTATTAGATTAGTTTAAATTGTAAAAAAAAATTAATAAAACTATTATAAAAATAATTACACGTGCAACGCACGGGTTCGTGGCTAGTAATGATTAACTATTCAAACACATGGTGTAACTATAAAGTTGGGTCGAAGTGTTACAAAAAGTGTGTGGTTCTCATCTACTATTAGACATAGGTTGCATGCAACCGATGTATATATTAGATAATATTAAACCTTATTTGAGAAGAATGTTACACAAAAGATTACATCATAGCTAGGCCTAGCCATTGTGTGAAAGACCACAAATATACATCTGAAGGTGTTAGCCAAGTGTGACAGCACTAAGATTGTTGTCGCACAGAGAGTGGAGGAACTACTAATTGAAATAGAAATCAAATACAAAGAAGGATAGGAGTGACCAACATTCAGTGTGATTCCCTATGACACATCTAACGTGTAATACTTGGACCTTATTCAAGCCATATCTCAACAGTTTTAAAAGGGAAAAAAAAAAAATCAAATGCATCCTTACTTTTTGAAAATAGTGCAAAAGATTTATATAATTTCTTTTGCAAGCTATATATATTTCCTTATGGGAAACATTCCCATCTCCTCTTGCCCAATTTTTGTGGTTAGCTTATTTGAGGTAAATAGAAAAGGTTACTCCCCTCTTTTTCTTCGATAAATATACTCATTCAATATAAGGAAAATGAGTATTTCTTGTCAAAAAATTAAATCTAATTTTCTTGAATTACCCTCATTTTAAAATAAAATTGGTTAGAAAAATAATGTCTGTCTATTTGTATGAGGAAGCGAATATATTTTCTTCTTGTTTTTTATTTTTCGGTCTAAGTTTTGCAGAGAAGATACCACAATTGGCACTACAAAGGTTAAATGGTTCCACACTTCCACGCATTCCGATTCTTTTTATTTTTATCTAGCATATGTCTTTGCCTATTCTTTACATTTTGGATTGCCTAAGAAATTTATTTTGGAATCATATATCTTTGCACCTATTTTTTTGTGCTTTCCTTTATGTACAAGTAGTAATTTGGTATTGATGCACTTTGAAAACCAATATGTGTCTATAGCAACAACAAGGTTTGAACAAAAGCAACAAAGGACAAACAACAAGTTTCTCTTGCTAAGAAGTCTCATAACTTGATCAGACTTCAACCTACTAAGGGTGTGAGAATGCAGGACAGTGAAGCCTTGTTCTTCTATTGGTAGTTTTCTTTTATTTAGGCTATCCAATCCAAGTACCCTTAACTTTCAAAATTCTTACTTAATGCCAAGGGGGACAAATATAAAAACACCTTTCAAAAGTCTTACTTCTCAAAATATTAGAAATCAAAGGGGTTTGTTACCTGCGGTAGAATAACAAGGTTTATCTGTCATTGTTAAGTGTAGAAGTTGCTATAACTGTAGAATATACTGCGAATCAGAAATAGAATTGGTCAGCTAGTCAACTGGCCATACGTCAAGAGCAAGACCAACTCAATATAATTTGAGGTTTAATAATGTGGTAACTTTTAGAGCAAGTCTACGGGTACAAAACATTTCACAACTGTTAGAGTTGACTCATAGTGAAATGTTAGAGTTGACTCATATTTGTTACTAGGCTACTGAGTTAGGGACCTTATGGGAATAGTATAGTGGAGTGGAGCGGAGCGCAATAAAGCATATATCCCAAATACTTGTGGAACTCAGCCTTATGTGAGGAGGTAGTATCTTGTGTAATGGCTGTATGAAACCAATGTCTCACAACATGTGGGGTCCATATATTAGATATTATCAAACCTTATTTGAGAGGAATGTTACACAAAAGAATACATCATAGCTAGGCCTAGCCATTGTGTGAAAGACCACAAACATACAGCCGAAGGTGTTAGCCAAGTGTGACAGCACCAAGATTGTTGAAGCACAGAGAGTGGAGGAACAGCTAACTGAAATAGAAATCAAATACAAAGAAGGACAGGAGTGACCAGCATTCAGTGTGATTCACTGTGATACATCTAAGGTGTAATATTTAGACCTTATTCAAGCCATATCTCAACATTTTTTAAAGAAAAAAAAAATCAAATGCATCCTTACTTTTTGAAAATAATGCAAAGGATTTATGTAATTTCTTTTGCAAGCTATATTTCCTTTTGGGAAACATTCCCATCTCCTCTTGCCCAATTTTTGTGGTTAGCTTATTTGAGGTAAACAAACAAGGTTACTCCCCTCTTTTTCTTCGTTAAATATGTTCATTCAATATAAGGAATAAGAATATTTCTTGTCAAAAAATTAAATATAATTTTCTTAAGTTGCCCTCATTTTAAAATAAAATAGAACTAAAAACAATTGTTTTGAAAAATAATGTCATCCTATTTGTATGAGGAAGCGAATATGTTCTCTTTTTACTGTTTATTTTTGGTCTAAGTTTTGCAGAGAAGATACCACAATTGGCATTACAAAGGTTCAATGGCTCCACACTTCCAAGCATTCAGATTCTTTTTATTTTTATCTAGTTTCTGCCTTTGCCTACTCTTTACGTTTTGGATTGCCTAAGAAATTTATTTGGAATCATATACCTTTGCACCTATTTTTTTGTGCTTTCCTTTATGTACAAGTGGTGATTTGGTATTGATGCACTTTGAAAACCAAATATAAACAAACATCACTACTCTCTCACCAAGGCACCAACTTCCTAACCAAATCCCAAACCATGTTCCAGAGTGACCACTCTCTTCCTCCTCTCCATAACCAAACCAACCTTCTTCATCACACAATGATCCTCAATGGTATCATCATGCACTTTGGAATGGGTGTAATTGGTAATATATCTGCAGAACCATTTTCCCTCCCTTTAATGGGAGTTGCTAATGCTGCCCAATGCCTAGTGATGGCACTTTATGGCCACAAAAGCAAAGACTTCCTTGAGAAGGTGCTTCATGTGGGCTTTCTCAATGTTGATGCATGCCCTCTCTATAATCAATTTGCTTGAATTGACATTGAATTTTAGCTCTGGAGTGTTGATGCCCTCTCTATAATCAATTTACTTGCATTGACACTGCACTTGAGCTTTGGAGTTGCTGGATGTGTGCCCTTATCTTAGTGCTTTCACTATAATGTTTTGCTTTGCAAGACACTGCACTTGAGCTTTAGAATTGCTGTGTATGTGCCCTTATCTGAGCAATTTTGTGTAATTTTTTTTTTTTTTTGTTCTTTTTGATAATTCAATAGTTGGGGAAAGGAATTTGATCCATGAATGTCTTCATTGTAAACACCAAGAAATGTCAATTGAGTTCCTAAGTTTTGTGTATTACTTTTGCTTTACAAATCTTGTCAACAAGGATTGGTTTAGCTATTGTGCTTGTTTGGTATAGCTTCAAAAAAATTATATATTTGGTAAAAGTAAAATTTAGGTAAAGTTCCTTAAGTGCTACATTTTATATTCTCTAATTAGACATAAGGACAATATTATTTTCCCAGGAACATTTAAAAATGAGTTGTTTGAAAAGTTGTATCTAGGGATAAAAAAAAGGTGGAAAATTTGAAACAAACCCTAGTAGTGCTTGTATTTAAAGAAATGGAAAGTCTTAAGCAGCTTATTACGATATATATTGCAATATCTACTAACGGTCGCAACGGTGTGTTCGGTTTCCAAATTAGACCACCGAATTAAAAGATATCGCATGATCAAGTTTGCACGGTCATCTAGCATGCATTTTCCTTAGGTAGAGTCGACCACACATGATTAATTTAAATTAATTCTAATTGGTTAAACAATTAAAATTAATTAAATAATTCTGTGATTGGTTAATAATTAGTGTTTAAAATAGGGATGCATGCATAGGAATAAAATGGATGATTGGATAACAATAAAATTGTGGATAATCTGAACTTTATCAAGATTTATTTTAAGGAATTTATCCACAAGATAATTGTTCCTAAAAAGTCTGAATTATCCACAAAAGAGATAATAAAAAAATCATGGACTAAAGATGAAAACACATCTAGGTACAAGGACCAAATAAAAAAAACCCTAGAAAGAGAGTCCAAAACGCACCTGAACACGAAAGTGTGTTCGGCATCCAAGAGTACTATTTGGCACTTTAAAAGTGCTGAATTGCCTCCTTTTGGGCTTTAGCCAAACTCCCTTCGAGTGATGATAAGGCACACCATTTTCAATCTTTTTGCAGAAGGATGAGTCCCGATTCGCATTCTACACATCAGGGCTATTTTTTAGAGTCTTCTGGCCTCTATAAATAGAGACTGAATTTCACAATTCAGCACTTTTTTTTTTTAACGCTTTGAGAAGCATACGTTTTGGGACTCTAAAATTGCTAATATTTGCTGATCTTCTCTGATATTTGCGGTTGAAATTAGGGATTTTAGGTTTTAAAGGTAATTGAAAAAAAAATTTTGAACCCTAAAACATCATCTCAAGAACAAGAAGAGTGCTCCATGCAAGAGGTTGTTTCTAATAACCCATTTATTTTTATGCTTCTCTTATCATGATGATGCATGTTTAATTGTTTCAAATATTCATATTCTGATTTGTTAATTTAGTTTATGAAATTATGTTCTGGATTCTTTTGTTGTTACTATAATATGTTTTTTAGTTTTAAAGATTTGCATATAATTAACTCTTTTTCTTCAAAATCAAACGGATCTGCATCTTCCTTTGATGTAGATTTGAATTTTTCTTTAAAAAAAAAAGAATTTTTCTCAAATTAAAAACTGATTTGTATCTTTCTTTGATACAGATTTGATTTTTTAATGCATGCAGATTTTTAAAATAAAGAAAGATCTCATGTATTGTTGTGTTTATGATTGTTTTGTTTGGTTTATATTGCATAAATTTATGCTATGAGTGAAACTCTCTTCAAAAAAAAAAATTTCATATATATTTTTTTAAACATATAAAAGCAAATCTGGTCTTTCTGTCATCAAAAAACCTTTTTTTTTTTTTTTTTTTGAAGTTCTTAAAAACAAATCTGTTTTTTCTATCATCAAAAAACCAAATTTTTTTAGTTCTCAAAAACAGATCTGATACTTTTTCAAATCAAAAGACTTTGTTTTATGTAATAAACACGAATCTAACACCTTCCCATTCCGTAACCTAACTTCTGGATTTAGGTCTTTGGATAAGTAGATCTAAGCCTTGTCTTTGTTTTATTTTGGGTAGTATGTAACTAAGACAAAAAGCTATGTAATTATTTAGTAGTTATAACTAGGACCCAAAGCCATGTAATTCTTCAATTTTTCAAATATTTAATTTTTTATTCAATCAATGAATGGAACAATTCAATCATGTAATTGTGTATATATATATATATATATATATATTGTATAAAAACTAAGTGGTGACTCCACATCATTTACCCAAAAAGAGAGGTACCTGAAAAAGCACTCACAAAATCAATCTTTCTTTTTTTTTAGAGGCACTTTCGAGGTCTCTCACAAATTTATTTCTTGAAATTAAAGTACCATACAAAAAAAGAAAAGAAAAAAGAAATCACTCCACAATCCACACTCTAAATACTAATTGTTAGGTTCTAAAGATTAGGAACTAATGTATTTAGAACTTCAATTTGTATGTTGGCAAACCATGATCAAAACAATGTTGAGTCGTGTGTTAGACTTGCTCAAAGTATGGGTCTTATTGTAAAGTTGGAATCGAGTTTTTATGCAAAAGTACTGTTCACTTTCTGTATGACTCGATCGATCGAAAATTAGACTCGATCGATCGAAAATCGTGCAGAACGTTTTTCTGCAGAAAATTTCAACTCAGCCCAAGCCCGTTTTAATGTATAGGGTTTTATGTTTTGCCCTAAGTATATAAGGGAAAACCCTAGCCACGTTTTTAGTGTTCTGTTTTGCTGTGTTTGTGAATCTCTCTGTGAGATCTAAAGGTGTTTACCTTCACATACACTTAGGGTTTACAAACTTGAGATTTATGTCAAGAGTTGTGTAGATCAATACAGTTGCAGAATCAAGAGAACACAAAGATATACAAGCAGGTGCGCTTGTGGATTTGTTGAAGAATTCCGGAAAGAAGGAGTCCGTGGATCTCGGAGCTATCATGGGGTCATGGTAGTAAGTTTCCTACACTCGGGTAGCAATAAGATGTTAGTGGTCTAAGTCTATTGTGTAAACTTCAATTCTTTCATAGTGGATTCAGTTTACCTTGAGGATAGCTAGGTCAAATCCTCCCCAGGTTTTTACCGGTGTGGTTTCCTGGGTCATCAGATCTTTGTGTTGTTTATTTTCCGCTGCTTTGTTATTTTTGCTTAATTGTGTTAACCTAGTTTTAATTAAATTACCTAAGTTAATCACTTGGCTAATTCTCTAGGTTAATCTGTTGGGTTTAAGGGGTCTAAACGAACTTACACTGATTACTATCTTAAATATTTATAACCCACTGAATAATATAAAATTTACAAAAAAAAAAAGTGAAAAAAAAAATAATTTACCCTGTACTTGATTTTTTGAAAGTAAAGTACCATACAAAAAGAAAAAAGAAAAGAAAAGAAAAGGTAAAAATAAATTACTCCATGGTCCACACTCCAAATACTAATTGATATCTTAAATATTTTTAATCCACTTAATAATATAAAATTTACAGAAGAAAAAAAAAGTGAAAAAAATAGTTTACCTAGTACCTGATTTCTTGAAAATAAAGTACCATACAAAAAGAAAAAGAAAAAAAAAAGGATAAATCACTCCACGGTCTACACTTTAAAAACTAATTGCTATCTTAAATATTTATAATCTACTTAATAATATAAAATTTACAAAAAAAAAATTAAAAAAAAAATTACCCAGTACTTGATTTCTTGAAAGTAAAGTATCATACAGAAAGAAAAAGAAAACAAAAATGTATGTTTTGAGACCCCCTAAACACAACCAGATTAACCTAGTTAATTAGCCAAGTAATTACTTAATCATATTATGAAGTCTAGGTTAACACAATATATCATATCATTGCAAAGTGTGAAAAATAAAGAATGCACCAATATGATAACCCAGGAAAACCAAACCGGTAAAATACCTGGGGAGGATTTAACCTAGCTATCTTTAAGGTAAAAAGAATTCACTATGAAAGAATTGAAGTTTGCACAATAGCGACTTAGACCACTATCATCCTATTGCTATCTCGAGTAGAAAACTTACTACCACGACCCCATGATATCTCCGAGTCCAAGGACTACTTCTTTCTTGAATTCTCAGCAAGCATAAGCATTCCTGCTTGTATATCTTTAAGGTCTTGAAACAGAAAACTGAATTGATCACCAAAATCTAGACATCAATCTTGAGATTGGAAACCCTAAGTGTATGTGAAGGCAAACACCTCTAAATTTCACAAAAGATTTACCCACACAGCATAAAGAGCCAACACAAAACATGGTTAGGGTTTTTCCTTTTATATTTAGGGAAAAACATAAAACCCTACATATTAAATGGGCTTGGGCTGAGTTGGGAAATTCTGCAAAAAATCAATCTGCACGACTTTCGATCGGTTGAGTCTAATTCTCGATCGATCAAGCCAAACAAATTTACATAGTAAATCCTGCTGAACACTGATTTCAACTTTACATATAAATACACTTTGAGCAAGTCTAAACAAGATTAAAACGTTTTGATTATGATTTGCCAACATTACAAAATGAAGTTCTAATACATTAGTTCCTAATTCCTTAAAACCTAACAAAAAAGATAAAGATAAATCACTCCACGGTCCACACTCTAAAAACAAATTACTATCTTAAATATTTATAATCCACTTAAAAATATAAAATTTACAAAGAGAAAAAAGTGAAAAAAAACTACCCAGTATTTGATTTCTTAAAAGTAAAGTACCATACAAAAAGAAAAAAAAAGATAAAAAGAAAAAATCACTTCACAGTCCACACTCTAAATACTAATTATTATCTTAAATATTTATAATCCACTTAATGATATAAAATTTACAAAAGAATTAAAAAAGTGAAAAAAAAAATTACCTAGTACTTGATTTCTTGAAATTAAAGTATCATACAAAAAAATAAAAAAATAAAGATAAATCACTCCACAGTCCGCGCTCTAAATACTAATTACTATCTTAAATATTTATAATTCACTTAATAATACAAATTTTAGTTGCACAAAGCTTTAACCTTTTTTGAAGATAAATGGCAGATACAGAGGTTTAACCTTTGATGTACACAATTGTGGGGGTAGATTAGACCTTGTAGGTTTTGAACTACATGTGGATGGAGAGTTTAGACTTGGGTCATAAATCATAATGTCTGGGCTTGGGCTTTTTTTTCTAGTTTGAGAATCTAGTCATCTGTTTTTAGAGAATCCCATTTGTTTGGTCTAATTGTTAACCTTAGTCCATATCAAAAACTAATAATAAAAATAAGTTTCTATAAGTTATTGGGCAATAGTTTAAAACTTAATGAAAAAAGGTTTAAAAAACTAAATAGAAGCTTAAAGTTCCACATGATAGGACCTCATGCATTCATACATGAGGTTTCTACTTATATATATATATATATATATATTGATTTCCCAAGAACAATTAAAAATGAGTTGTTTGAAAAGCTGTATCTAGGGGGGAAAAAAAGTGGAAAAATTGAAACAAACCCTAGTAATGCTTGTATTTAAAGAAATGGAAAGTCTTAAGTAGCTTGTTATGATATATATCACAATATCTACTTTTGGCTCAAGTACATACGTATATAAACTAATAGCAAAGAAAGAGGAAAAAAAAAAAAATGAAAACATTGTACATAGTTTAAGAAATAAGAATTGGCTTGGGTCCAGTGCTATTATGCATTTAACCCGTTAGAATTTTGATATGTGTTAAATAATTGTCACGTGTCTGCATCTCAATGGCTTCAATGCACTGGAGCACTAGACCTAACTCTTGCCCTAAGAAGTATATGCAATTGTACATAATTATAAGAAATTCCTCATAAAAAATGTAAAATTGCAAATATGATAGACGATATCATGGAATTGGAACTCCACTCAACCTAGATTTGAAAGTATCAATTCAAAAAGATCTAGATTGAAGAATTTTGTAATAAATATATTCAAATTTGGACCCTCTATACGGGTTTTATTTTGGGTTGGACCCATCAAGATGGGATGGATATGATTAATATATCTTTTAAGAATAAGCTAATGGGTCTAGGCTTATTGAAAAGCATATGAAAAATTGGAGTACGAGGTTTTTTAGTAAGCCCGGTAAGCTACATCAATAACACGGTGATTACCCTAGTCCATCAATATCTCAACAGTCTTTTCCTTAGCCACTTGGCCTTTGGGCTCAAAGTAGGGGTGAGAGAATTTGTTTTTGTTTTGTTGTTTTGAGAATCATGTTTAAAATATAGGCTATTTTGTCAAGTTTCCAATAAAGATATCCAAATTTAAATCTTTCAGCCCCTAATCATCATTATATCAAAAACGTGAAGGATATCAATTTGTATAATTAACATAAAAAAGAACAAAGAAAATTTTTACATAGTAATTGGTGTGCTTCATCTCTATTTGTGATGATCGAAACTTGGTTCTACCAATGATATTGTGTTTTAATGAATTTCTTTTAATAAGAAAGTCTGTGATTTATATGGATTTATGAGATCATACTTGAAATTTAAATGGGGTTTGAATATATATACACATAAAAAGTAAAGTATAGGCATTTAAAATAAATAAATATTTTTGTAGAGAGTTTCAATCTATTAAGTCTACTCTTAATGATGCTCTTTATCGTTAGACCAAGACAACAATCGGTTTTTGGTATAGGCGGAGATTGAACCCTAGATTTCTTATTCAACCATCAGATACTTTATCAGTTGAGCTAACTGAAACCCACAAAATAAATGAATATCATTTTATTATTGGAGAAAAAATATTAATGAAAGACAGCAGACTTGGCACGGAATACGAGAAGGATGAAGAAAGAAGGGTATAGAAGTCATTCCTTCCGTATTAAATACAAGACAACTACTCCTCTGACTGCATTAATGAGGAAATGACCATAAATAGTGGTGACACAACTAAGATTACAGGGTAAAGCTTACTAGTATGTTCTGGATGAGACAAGAGTCCTAGGAGTACAATCTTAGCCCTCCAAGTGTAAGATTCAGAGGATTTATGGCTGGATATAAAAGGAAAAGGAAGATCCAGATGCAAAAAAAATGAGAAAGAAAGGAAGAAGACCACTTTGTAGCCAAGAACTTGAACATTTGTATAAGTCAGAAGAGGCACACACACACACACACACACACACACACACATATATAAGAACATACCTTCCTCGGGCTTGACTAAGGAGTGCTTTTCTTTTCAACTTGTTTGTCTTAGTCATTCCATTTGCCCCCTATCCTATTGTGATTTACATTTAACTTATTGAACGTTCAGTAACAAACCCACTCTCTAACAAATCTATTGTCGTGGGCTTATTGGGCCATTGTCCAAATCTTTTGGGCCGTGGATCAAACTTGGCCCTTACAAACTTGATTAGTAATATATTAGGTATAGTAGCAAAAAAAAAAAAAAAAAAAAAGACATGCTAGGCTTGCTAGCTCTACTAATTTACTCAACTTAATTAGTCTTAATCTAAATTAAAATTATGGTCAATTAGGTCGAAAGGGTAGGACAATTGAGTGGAGACCATCTTGATAGTTGGATAGTTTTCTTCTTCCTCCTTGTAAGCACCAACTAATTGAGTAACTTGTATGTATTATTTATCAATTTCCTCATTCAACATTTCCTAAAAAAAAAATTCCTCAATCAACAATTGAATCTCTCATTCTTTCTTCCTTGAAGATTGAATGTACTGAATTATAAAAGCGCTTCATTTATTTGGTTGACTCATATGCACTCTTTCTCAATTAACATATCATTTGTTGTCACTTTTACCCATGTTATTTTGGGCCTCTCCTCATGTTCCTTTTCATTCCCCAACTTGAATTGAATTGAATCATTTTCTTTTAATACATTGATAATTCCCATTGCACATGGCTAAACCATCTTAAATCTCCCCCATATTTTAAAAATACAAGCTAAATCTACCAAACAAATGACTTCATTTGTACATAGTAAACCATATTAACCTCTCTTTTATCTTTTTCAACACAAACCATCCCTACCCTTAAACTATTGGAGCATTTTAATATTATTTAATAAAAATGAATAGATATGACAATATAAATATAAAGATGTGGGAGTTAATAAGAAAGATAAGGAATTAGCAGAATGTTTAATCCTATGTTGAAAATAAGAGAAACTCTTTTATTCTTTTTAATTGTGGTAATTAATGAGCTAATATGTATTGATTCAAATATTGGACTAGATACATGCACAAGTGGGATGTGGAGGAAGGAGCTTCTAGCCATACAATATTTGTTAGACTGTTGTATCCTTGGGGAAACAAGTCAGAAAAGGTTTGCACCGATTATAAAGTTTAGCTAACAAATGGCTTGAATCTCCTTAAAGAGAGTGAGTGTTGTGTCCAAATAATGTTGTGTATTTTTTATCTTCAAATTAATAATATTCAGAAGTATTATTCAATTTCTCTTATGTTTCTTCCATTATTATTTTGTTTGCACCAACATGAACAAACAACTTTAATCCCAGTTTTATATTTTCAAACATCCTTAATTAGTCTATGTTATGTACTTTTTTTTTACACCCAATTTTATTCAAGTACCACCTATTTATACCACTAATAAGTTATTGGGTTTTCCCGAATATTTTTCGCTCTATTATTATGTTAATCACAAATGTTTCATCTCTCATTATCTAAATTGGGTTATGATATAAACTATCACAAAAGCCCCAAAACTTATATTTTATCCAATTTTATTATCATTATTTAGCTACGCCTAAAACTGGCCCTATGAACCCAATATACACATCCTACTCTATTTAAGCACAAGAATACTTATGCTTGGCAACACTTGAAAAGTCCATGATTCAAGTCCATGGCAAAACAATTTTATTAATGGAATTCAAATCCATGATCAAAGCCCATGATTTAAACCCATGGCAATTTATTTATCTAAAGCCCAATTCTCGTTGACAATATCAAAACCCAATTTTCATTGGCAACATCAAAACCCAAAACCCAATATTCATTGGCAACTTCAAAGCCCAATTCTCATTGGCAATATCAAAGCCCAGTTTTCGCTGGCAATATTTAAAGCCCAATTCTCATTGGCAACATCAAAGCCCAATTCTCATTGGCAATATCAAAGCCCAGTTTTCGCTGGCAATATTTAAAGCCCAATTCTCATTGGCAACATCAAAGCCCAATTCTCATTGGCAATATCAAAGCCCAGTTTTCGCTGGCAATATTTAAAACCCAATTCTCATTGGCAACATCAAAGCCCAATTCTCATTGGCAATATCAAAAGCCCAACTTACATTGGCACTATTAAAAGCCCAAGCTAACTATTTGGCACTATTTTATAAAAAACCCAAGGTTATTAATATTTGGCAAAATACTATATTATAGTTATTTCACTTAAAAGTCCAATAATGAACAATACTTTAGATCCTTAAACCTATCACTATAATATTACAAGTTCATAGAATTTATGAATTATCTATTCTCAAAAGCCCATGGAAAGTTATTATTAGACCCATGACATTTATTTATTTCATGTTATAAACTCATGTACACTATTTATGTTATATCACAATATTCATAATATTTATTACCAAAACTCATGGTAATTATTCATCTTACATGTCCATTATAATTATCTATAGAGAAACTCATGAGAAACTATACAAGTTGTTATTTAAATCCCATGAGAATTAATACCCAAATCTATCATAAATATTTATTAAAGCTCATGAATTCATTTTATTTCTACTAACAACTAAAACCTATGAGGAGTAAAAAACCCATGGCAAAGTATGTCTTTAATGCCCATTTTGTAGGCCCAAGAATCTCATGAAGTAGGGAACGAGCCCAAGCAAAAAAAGAGCCACGTGGCCCAACTAAAAGTGCTGAAATGGAGCAAAGTTTCAGCCTAAAAAATTCCCTAGCAAGAGGCTTGAGGAAGGGCAACCAGCCCTTGTTCATCCCTAACCAAAAAACAATTAGAGACCCCAACAAGAGAACCAAGCCTTTGAGAATGAACTAAAAGTTGTCCCATCAGTTTTCTGCCACCCTCTGCCTGACATGAACAGTGCCAGAGAGCTGTCATATCAGCTAAAGTCTAAAGGGTGATCAAACTCCATCATCTTCCTCAAAGCTATACCTCCAGCAAAAGGGGAGCTGAAGCACAGTTATCCAAATTTCAACAAATTGATGCTATAAATGTCAAAAACATTCAAGACATGATTCATGTACCAAGCCCATGAATCCTAAAGGGGAAAAATTAGGAACATGTGGTTTGGAGGGCATAAAAGGATCTCTAGCGGAACCCCCTGAAGTAGACTAAAGTTTGACACCTAGCTTGGGAGTGTTGAATCTCACTTCTTGGGGGATCAAATCTCAGTTGCAGCATTAGGATTCTCTCTTGATACACACCTCAAACACAATAATTAAGCTCAGCCCAAAAATCTTGTCATTTAATGCAAAAAGCTCTAAAATCCCATCATTACCCAAAGAAGCAAGGCAGCCCCTAAAATGGGTTTTCCTACTTCTGATAAAAAATCCCAGGAAGGCTTGACCTTGATTTCGTCACCTTTGAGACGTCACACGTTTTTGGATTCTTGTCAATTAATACCTCCCTTCAGCTCCATTATAAATAGACAAGCAAACTAACCACAAAGACAACCAGCCACCTCCCTCTGAAACTCTGGGTTTGTTTGCCATTTTTGCTGGTGGTTTAGCTCTCTTTAAGCTCACCACTCATCATCTTTAGCCTACACTCATCTAATCCCAGATATTCTTCTCCTCCCTTTACACAATCACAGCTCAAAAATGTCCTCCAACTAGTCACAAACAACCCATTACTCACAAAAAGCTTCAATGTTAGTACTAATCCTATCCCACTCACTCAAAAAGCTCACATTCATCTCATTCATGCCTTATAAATACACACTCACCAAAATCTTAGTTTAATACTTGCTGCACTGAGCTGAAGATCTTTCTCTCCCTTCATTTCATCCTATTTTTCCTCTTTTATTTGTAACTATTAATCCTTTAATTCTTGTTTATTATTATTATGATGAAGGATATAATATATTTGTAACAATTGAATTTTTCCCTCATATTGATGTAATGATGGCTGAAAGTACTATAAACTCCCCTGACCAAGACACACAAGGACCCCTAGGAGTGAACACTTTCCTAAATTTATTTAATCATTGACTGCTGGACTCTAAATATAATTTCACCCCCACCGCTAGAGATAATACCATACCGCTAGAGGACTGATTTGAACTATGATGCTGAAAAAGGACTAATAATATAACAAACTAACAACAGTAACGTGTTTATTGTGCTTTATTGTTGTCTTCTTGTTAGGGTGCAGCCTCTATCTCTTGCTTGGGCGGACTTCCACAACATCGAAAGCCTTTGGGCTTTATTCTAAGACCCATCGTCGAGTTTCAGCTTGACTGCCCCATATTCTATTTGGGAATGTCAAAAATTTTCCCTTAACAGTCTATTTACAATTTTTTTTTTATTGTAGTTTTCAGTTAGGTCAATTAGTAAAGTTCAAAATTATTGATGATACACAAAATCGTCAGTGAGTTGATTGTCCACACACGCGCCAATTAGGGTACCTGAAGAACAAAAAGAATGAAGAACCTATAAAGAGCACCGATGGGGTGCCAGCCAAAAGTCCTCTGAAGGTTAAGTCAGTGATAGAAAAATCTCCAATAACTCAAGAATGCAAGAGCTAGGAGATTTCACATACCTCAAGAAAGTTAAGGTTTGATGTCTATATAGTCGTGGAGAGTTGACCTGAATCCCTCGATTTTGGGAGGTTTTTTGTAGAGAAGATATGGAATTATTGCCTCGAGATTCTAGGGCTTTCCATCCCATATTGGGAAGATATGTATGTGGAGAGGAATCTTTGGATGTGGTGTGCAAGCCATTTCCATATAGGGATGTGTAAGTGGAGGACACATAAGTGCCCGTGGGACCTATCGCATCTGCACGTCGGCACGTTATTTCACCCGTCGGGCTCAGCATGGATTGTCAGTATCTCGAGCTTCGCAAGTTACTTGACAGGTCTAGAGACGCTGTTCGTTAAGAGGGGAGGGCGATGATTATAGATGGACCAAAGAAAATTCATTAATCTTCCCAACGAGTTATGAGGGGATGCCTGATGGATCCAAGAGCGTTAACTGTTGAAAATGCCCTCATGATTATAGAGCAATCATTACAAAGAGAACACACATAAGTGTATCTATATATATATATATATATATATAGACACACACAAACACACTCAATTGGAATATATTTAGTGCAAATTACATTTCTTTTATATGTATCTTAAACTATCACTTCGATTCCATAAAACCCCATAACTATTGAAATACACCGTTAATCCCCCAAAATTATAACTCTATTTCAATGTTTCTCTGGCAGTTTGTTTTAATGTTAAGTGTGACAGAATTTAGCAAATTTTTTTTGAGAAAGTCAGAATTTAGCATTTAAATACCAATTTATCCCTTTCTACAAAACATATAACTATAGGTAAATTGATCTTCTAATATTAAATTTTAGAATTAATATCAAAATAGAGGACATGAAGTATTTTTGAAAATGGAGAATGGAGGGACAATCGAATATGGAATAATTTTTGTAGATGAAGTGTAATTGAGGTTATAGTTAATAATAAAAAGTGAAATTAGCCTATTCCCTCTCATTCTTAAAAAATGAAATTAAAAAAAAAAAAAGGAGAGAGAATGCGTGGGCAAGAGAGTAGGGATATACCAAGAGGGATATAGGATTTCTCTCTCTTTCACTCTATAGGAGAGCTCTTTTCCTCCTCCTTCTTCCTACTTCACTTTTCCTCTTTGCCAAACAAAGAATCAAACTCAAAAGCTCTCTTCATTACCTCATTTTATTCCGAAACCCCACAATTCTCAAGCTTTTTCAATTTTATTTTTGACCCTTAAAAAAAAACATGAAAAACAAAAGTAGCAAAAAAACACTTGTTAAATAAAAAACAATAGACTCTATCTCTAACCAATAATACTAGGCAGTTATTGTCTCAAATACAAAACATACTATGCGGAGAAAATTGCAGCCATGCTTTAATCTCCTCCTGTCACGCCCCAAACCCAAAAAGGTCCAAAACATGAGAAAGACGTCTCAAAGTACCTGTAGGATTTTCCTTTTTGGCAATTCAATCCACAAAAATCATATCAAATACTAATATCAAGAATTATCACAATAATTGCATTGAATATACTCTCAAGGTAAGTCTGAGCTCTTAGCAATAATTACAGAGACCATTGGCCACAAAAGAATAGAGGTCTAAATATATAGTTACACATCACCAACTTGTTACATTAGTAGTAATAACATCACAACCACTATCAAGTAAACTTATCACAATAAGCATAGAGCTTGAAATTGCATCTAGCTAAAATTTAGGAATTGCCAAAAGAGCACTTAATTAGGCAAGCCTATTATTTAACCTAGGCCTGTTCAGGATCTGACCGGCACCGATGCAACCAGCTGGTACCGAACCGACCCGACCGCTACAAAGCTCCACTGTAGGTGTCTGGCACGGTGGTCGGAGGAGATTCAGGCATATCGACGATGGCCAGTGCGGTGATCGGCAGCTATTTTACACTCCGACAAGAAACCGCACCACACTGAGTATATATATGATATTATTTAACATATGTGTAATAGTGTTTCAGTAGAAAGAATGCAAGAGAGTTGTTCAAAAAAAAGAATGCCAGAGAGTTGGCTTAAGAGAGGCAAGGAAGAAGGGAGTGCGGTGCTAGAGAAAGAGCCAGAGATGTTAGGTTAAGAACATTAGGGGTTTTTTATATAATTTTAATTTGATACCAAAACGACGCGTTTTGAGCTTGACATTAATTTTAATATCAGTGCCAAAACTACGTCGTTTTGGAATCGGCTTTAAAAAAAAAAAAAAAAAAAGAAATCAAAACTACAGCATTTCAATTTAAACCCTAAAATTATTACATACCCAGCTCTCACTTTCTCATCAGTCGCCAGCCTCTCCTTCTCCCATAAACATCTCCTCCTCGCCTTTCTCTTTCTCTCTCCTCACTCTTTGCCTCCGCTGCTGTTGCTGCTTACTGCCACCGTATTATGCCCCTTAAAGCTACAATTCTTGGAGTTCCACTTTTTCCTCTCTCCTTTTTGCTATTCTCATGAAGTTTTATAGAAGATTTTGAATTTTATGCTCCTCCTTACAATGCTTTCATTGAGGTTTTTTTATGTATTTTATTTTCAATAGTTTTGATTTATCTTTTATGGATTCGGTTTATTTATTTTTATTTTTTAAATGGGTTTTTTTGTGATTTGAAATTGAATATTTTTGAGAGAAAGATTGTGAATTTGTTTGTATTTGTGTGTTTTCCTTTGTTTCCTTTTCTTTTTATGGAATATTTGAATGGGGTTTGGGTTGTTATCTCATATCTGCGTTGTGTTTTGATTCCTAAGAAAATAGAGGAATTAACCAAACTAACCCCTTCGAACCGGTATGGTGCATCGCACCTTGTGTAAACCAGTGCCAACCCTTCATAGATGAGGTGCGGTGAAGCATGAGAGAATACCGCACCCAATAAGTGTGGTGCAAAAAACCCTCCATTAACCGGCCACACCGCATTGTGTACAGGCCTAATTTAACCTCATCAATAATAATATATCCCACTTCCAAAGTTTATCAACAAATTGATTCACAATGCATAAACTCCAATTTATAAAGTTAACCCATTTAATATCATCTCCAACATCATCACTAGCTTCCATAAAATTTACACTACATTATTAAGAGACCCATGAAAGTAAATCAAAATATCCTCCAAGACAAGATATTTAGAACTTCAACTAACTCCAAATAAATCCAATGGCAATGGAAAAAAATTAAGTTTACCAACCATCACATGTTATAATTCAAAACCCCTAAATTTTCCACCATAAATAAACCTTAGGTTGTCATTATTAGCACAAACCATATACCCACTCATCAAATAGTTTCATTAATACAAAACCCATACATAAAAATGCATAAATATCACTTCCAATACTCATAAATCACATAGGTATCATTATTAAAGCTTAGATAACAATAACCTCAAGCAAAAGTGTAAAACCCACCAAAAAGATTAGAAATTTTTACCTCAAATAAAGAATGTGAAGGTGTTTATAGGTTTACAAAAATTTTTCGGTGATCTTACTGGAAAAATGATGGTAAGATGGTGTGGTTTGGAGTGGAGTTCGGCGGTGAGTTTGGAAGTGAGTGTTTGTGTGTGTGTTTTAGTAAAGAGAAAAGAAAGAAATTGAAAGGAAGCAAGGTATGGCCGGCCAAAAGAGAGAAAAGTGATGGGTGAAATGAGTGGTGGGGAAGGGGGTTAGGTGGGGGGCATGTGGGAGCCTTAAAAGTCTGACCTTTTTTTTTTTTGGGTCAGACTGATGGGACGTTACACCTCCTCTCTCATCTCCGTTGTTTCTCCTCTCATCAACAATGCTCGTATTTTCACTCCTTTCGTCTTGTAAAGCTCTCACAGTTTTTACTACTAAACCCTTTCCCCGATCATCACACTCAATGTCAAAATTACAGCACTGGTAGCTCTAAATTGGGTTCCTCTTCATTCTTTGGTTCTCATTTTCAATCATCGAAGCGATTCGTTTTGTTGGGCTTGGTTTTCTTGGATGACAACAACAAGCTTCAACATCACCACTTTTCCTCTCATCGCAGTAAAGTTCTTTACTCTCTTTCGCTGTATGTGTGTGTGTGTGTGTGTTGAAAATTTTATTGTTTTTGAAAATTTTATTGATTTTTGGTGGTGGTGGCAGATTATTTTACGAGGGCAAAGCAAGTGCAGAAGATTGAAATCTGAAATGAACACAGGTAAAGATATGTTATCTTATATCTGTTTTTGTATTGTTTGTGTTAGAAATACTGAATAATTGTATTGTATTTCTCAGTAAGGAATATACATGAGTGTGCCTTTATATAGGAGGCATATGAGTGCAGTACAAGTAGGAGTGTAGTACAAGATGTGTTTTGTATAAGTAATATAGTGTGCTCTACAAGTAAACTAGTTGGACCTAAAGCCCACAACACTATACAAGTTAAAAGCCCCCCTCAAACTCAAGGTGGATGTGAGACCAGCTTGAGGTTGTCAACTAAATCACGAAGGCGTCCTTTAGGATGTGACTTGGTGAAGATATCTGCAAGTTGATCTTTGGAGGAGACGGAGAAGAGCTAGAGAGCACCATGGACAAGATGATAACAGATAAAATGACAATCAATCTCGATGTGTTTAGTCCGTTCATGGAAGACATTATTGTGAGCAATATGAATGGCACTCTGGTTGTCATAATAAAGAGGAGTAGCAAAGGATGTGGACACACCTAAGTCCTTAAAAAGCCATTGTAGCCAAAGGAGCTCAGATGTGGTATCAGCAAGGGCACGATATTCTACTTCAATACTGGAGCGGGCCACATGAGTTTGTTTCTTACTTCGCCAAGAAATCAGAGAAGAACCAAGAAGAAAGCAATAATCAGTGGTGGGCTTGCGATCAGTGGGATCTCCTGCCCAATTAGCATCAGAAAATGCACGGAGAATAAGAAGAGACTGAGTAGAGTAAAAAAGACCATGGAAGAGAGTGCCCTTTAAGTATCGAAGAATGCGCAGAACAGCAGCATAATGAGTCGATCGTGGAGCAAATAGATACTAGCTCACCCAGTGAATAGTATAGGAGATGTCTAGACGAGTGACAGTGAGATAAACTAGGCTGCCAACCAAGCGTCTGTAAAGAGAGGGATTAGACAATGGTTTCCCTCCTGAGGGAGTCAGATGAACATTAAGTTCAACTAGAGTGTCAACAGTCTTGCTATCAGTGAGTCCAGCTCGAGACAAGAGTTCAGAGGCATACTTGGCTTGAGTAATATAAAGTTCATCTGTAGAATGAATCAGTGAGTCCAGCTCGAGACAAGAGTTCAGAGGCATACTTGGCTTGAGTAATATAAAGTTCATCTGTAGAATGAGTGATTTCAAGACCCAAGAAGTAGCTGAGATGTCCAAGATCTTTCATCTCAAATTGCTGACTGAGAAAATCCTTGAGTTTTTGAATGCCACTAAGGTCATCACCAGTTATGATCATATCATCCACATACAAGAGAAGTAAAATAGTGCCTTTGTCAGTGCGACGAAGAAATAAGGCAGAATCATAATGACTGGCCATGTAACCCAAGCGAGAGATGGTAGAGCTGAATTTGGCAAACCAAGCTTGTGGAACTTGTTTAAGGCCATAAAGTGCACGTCGAAGGTGACAAACCTTGTTTGATTCAACAGAGAGACCAGGAGGAGGTTGCATATAAACTTCTTCACTTAAATCTCCATTAAGGAATGCATTTTTAACATCCATTTGGAAAAGGTCCCATTTACTGGCAGTAGCAACAGCTAAGAGGGCATGAACAGATGAAATACGTGCCGGAGCAAAGGTCTCTTCATAATCAATCCCATACTCCTGTGTAAAGCTTTTTGCAACAAGAAGAGCTTTGTAGAGCTCAATGGACCCATCAGAGCAAGTCTTAATCTTGTAGATCCACTTACAGCCAACCGCAGATTTCCCAGGGGGGAAAGTCACCAAATCCCAAGTATGGTTTTTAGATAATGCATCAAGTTCTTCTTTCATTGCAATCTGCCATAAATGGTCAGTGGAAGCCTCACGATAGGTGTGAGGCTCGTGCAGTGTAGCAAGGGCAGTGTAACAATGATAGTCAAGTAAATGTGTAGGAATGGATTTTACCCGAGTTGAGTGACGAGGTGAAATGTCTTGTGCAAGATCTTCAGGTAGAGCAGGAGCAGGGGACCTAAGCTTAAGGTTGGGGTTGGGGTTGGGTTGCTCGTCTTTAACCTGTTCATCTTCCACCTGTTCATTAAAGGGTGAACTAGGAAAGTGATCAATGATATCTGGTGGTTGGACAGAGAAGTCTACATGAGAATCAGGAGCAACTATAAGAGGATCAGGAGCAGCTACAGAAGGAATATGTGCCTCATCTAGAAAAATATTTAAGACAGAGGAGGAAGATAGGGAGGCACGGAAGTGAGAGAGCTCGACAGAGAGGCGATGTTCCCAAAAGACAACATTGCGGAAGACACGAAGACGATGAGAAACAGGATCATAACACCGATACCCCTTTTGAGTTTCGCTATAGCCAAGAAAACAACAAAGCCTTGACCGAGGTTCAAGTTTGTTATTCTCATGTGGCTGAAGAAGAACGAAATAGGCAAAACCAAAGGAACGAAGGTGATGATAATCTGGAGATGACCCAAAAAGGTGCTCATATGAAGTTTGATTTTGGATGACAGGACTGGGAATGCGATTAATAGCATGAACAGCATGAAGTGCAGATTCGCCCCAAAAAGGAGCAAGAACTTTGGCAGAAAGAAGAAGAGCATGAACAATGTCAAGAATATGACGAAATTTTCGTTCGGCTCTACCATTTTGTTGAGAGGTACCTCGACAAGTTAGTTGATGAACAGTGCCATAGGAATGCAAAACAGCTTGGAAAGCATATTGAGTGTACTCAAGAGCATTATCAGATTGAAAAATTTTGATACATTTGGAAAATTGAGTTTCAACCATTTTTACAAAATTAGAATATACTTGCAATAATTCAGAACGATATTTCATATGAAAAATCCAGCTATAATAGGAATAATCATCAATAAAGACAACAAAATATCGAAATCCACCAATACTAGAGACAGAGGAAAGTCCCCAAACATTAGAATGAATTAGGACAAAAATATCAGTGGACACTGATTCACTAGTATTGAAAGGCAAAGTTGGTTGTTTTCCTAATTGACATGAAACACAATCAAAATTTTCTGTGGACACTGAGCCTAACAAACCTCTAAAAGCCAAGTGTTGTACCCGAGAGGAAGATGCGTGACCAAGTCGGGCATGCCAAAGTGCAAGGGAAGGAATAGAAGAAATTGCAGCAACTGCAGCAACAGAAATAGGAGCAACAAGTGGAAGACGAAGGTTGTCCATGGGAAACATATGTCCAACTCTGGGACTAGCCCAAGCTCATGTTCTGTCCTCGGATCCTGCACAATACACCCAGAATAATCAAAGATAATGTGATAACCCAACTCAGCTAATTGTCCCACAGAAAATAAATTATAAGAAAGGTTAGGAACATTAAAGACCCTAGGAACTGAGAGGTTGGAGGTCGAAACAGAACCTATATTATGACCAGACATTGTGGAACCATTTGCTATGCGAATATTAAGAGGGTGTGGTGTAGGTTGAAGTTTTGAAAATAAGGACGAGTGAGGTGTCATGTGATTGCAACAAGCAAAATTCATAAGCCAAGAGGAAGGAGACATATCAGATAAAACTGAGAGAGAAGAGGAATAAGATGCATTACCAACCATACGAATGACATTAGCGATGATGTTTATAAGGTCATCTCTGGAAATGGTGAAAGTGGATCCAGAAGATTGAGATTGTGCAGTGACGGAAGCCATTGGTTGGACACTCTCAGTGTTCGCAACAGTAGCAGCAAAAATTGAAACAGCTGATTTGTTGCGATGATAGCAAGTCTCAATATTGTGGCCAAGACATTTGTAAAAATTGCAAAAATGTTTACTGGATTGTCGGCGACGATTATTGCAACAAGAAGAAGACCTGTTATTATTCTTCATTTAGAAGAAAAATATGCAAAAATGGACTGCAAAAATGAAATCTACGCGAAAAATTGGGTAAGGAGCACCTGGACAGCAAAAGTCAACCCTGGAGAAAAAAGTCAACGGTCAAAGTCAACACTGATCAACGGTCAAAGTCAACAGCTTGGTCAGCGCTGATGTCAGCTGTCTGGATGGGTGACGTCAACAGAGGAGTTGATGATGACGTTAGCTCTAGATGACGTCACTAATGACGTAAGCAAACATTGATGGAGGCGCGTGACTGAGGCGCTGCTTCTTTTGGCGGCGCGTGCGGGCTCTAATGGCTGTAAGGCTTCCATGAATGAGTAGATCGTGATGAGACGATCACTGTGGTACCTGTAAAAAGCTGATCGGAGTAAGACACACGACGAAGACAATGAGTGCAATGGCCTGTGGTGCGGGACTCCTCAACGATGGCAGCTGTAGGTTGTTGTGACGGCAGAAGCAATAAGGGTGGAGTAACACCAGGAGAGAGAAGACTGCTAAGAGAAAGATCAGAGCAGTGGCTCTGATATCATGTTAGAAATACTGAATAATTGTATTGTATTTCTCAGTAAAGAATATACATGAGTGTGCTTTTATATAGGAGGCATATGAGTGCAGTACCAGTAGGAGTGTAGTACAAGATGTGTGCTGTACAAGTAATTTAGTGTGCTGTACAAGTAATTTAGTGTACTCTACAAGTAAACTAGTTGGGTTTAAAGCTCACACCACTATACACATTAACAGTTTGTTTTTTGTTTTTGCCTTTGCATTTGGGCCTTGGGTGTTAGGTGAGGACTAGAAATGTTAATGTGTTTTTTTGTTTTTTTTAATTTTGTGAAGGTGGGGTTTGTTGTTGCTGTTTTTTTTTTTTTTTTTTTTTTTTTGGGAAAATGAATGTGGCAAGGAATTGTGTTATGTACTTTTGAATTTCATTTCCAGAGTGCACAAAGTTTATCTAGAGCCTGGAGGAGTGCATTGTGTCGCTTGAAAACTTTTTTTCCAGATAGAGATTATGCATAACATAAAAAGGCAGTATTACCGTGAAAACTCAAGTTGTCAACCCACCACTAGTTTGTATTGATCGGAGCCTCACAGAGGCATAAGAGATGCAGAGTGAGAAGACCCAGGGAGAGAATTAAATAAACCACCATAGCCGCCGCCCTTGCTCCAATCTCCAGACAACCGGTTTGAGAGTGGAAGAGAATATGAGAGAAGACGTGGACAGATGAGAGAGAGAGTGTCTGAATGTGCGTAAGGGTCCGTTCGGTTGGAGGAGTGGAAAAGTGAGAGGATGGAAAATTGTGGAAGGATGGAAAAGTGGGAGGATGGAAAATATTTAGTTTTCCCTCTTGTGTGTTCGGTTGGGAGAGTGGAAAAGTGGGAGGATGAAAAACTTTTGTGTTCGGTTGGAGAGAAAAAGAAAAGGATGGAAAATGTAATTTATATAAATTGACTATTATACCCTTGTTACATAATATGTAAGAAATAGATTTATTTTTAATTATTAAATAATATAAAATTTATCACATCATATATATAAATTTATGTTATTATAATGTAAAAATTAAATCAAGTCACATTGAAAAAAAAAAACGTTGAAGAAAAAAAAAAAAAAAAGACCAACGTTGTTCAGTGAACAACGTTATTTAGTAAAAAAAAAAAAAAAAAAAAAACTTTGAAAGAAAAAATGTTGTTATAATGTTAACAATGTTAACATTGTTAACGTTGTTCACGTTGTTCAGTGAACAACGTGAACAATATTATTGTTCACGTTGTTCAGTGAACAACGTTAACAATATTGCTGTTAACGTTGAAAAAAAAAAAAAAAAAAAAAACTTTCAGGTCAACGTTGAAAGAAAAAAAAAAGAAAAAAAAAAGAGGAAAAAAAAAATTGAAAAAAATAGGTGGAAAGAGGGTATTTTTGTAAAAGTGCTACAATAGAACTTTTCTCTCCATATTTTCCTTCCAATTTGGAAGGAAAAAAAAAGTGGGCCCGGAGAGAAAACTTTCTCTCCAGTTTTCCATCCTCCCTATTTTCCTTCCCCAAACGAACAGTGGAAAACAGTATTTTCCACCCTATTTTCCATCCTCTATTTTCCATCCTTCCTGTTTTCCTTCCAAACGAACGCACCCTAAGTGTTGAAGCAGAAAAATAATATAAAAAATAAAGTTTGGTGTGGCGTGAAAAGTGTCTCGCCACAAGTGGCATAGGAGTATGGCATTTTAGACCAATTTGATGAGACTGATTCTGGGTTTTTTTTTTTTTTTTTTAACCTTTAGCTATATATTTGCTGAAAAGTATTTTTAGCTATATCGTTTACAAACCTTCGAAGACAAAGGATATTTAAAAAAAATTCTTCCAAATCATTATTTCAAGTTTTAAAGTTCTGTCGGAATCAGGTTTCAAAGACTTTGATCTATTGAAACTTCATCAGATTCAAGCTTTGAAATTTCGAAGAACTTTCACCACAATTTTTGAAAGATCAAAAACATTTGAAAAACTTTAATTCACCACAAATTGTCGAAGATCAAAAACATTCGAAGAGCACACGTAGAACACAAAGAACGAGAAATCACTAACAAGCACACAACTTAAGGGTTATCACAATTACGTTTCAAAGCCCTTTCAATCCAACTAGAGGCCAATGTGTTCGAGTCAAAACTACATCGACGCAAAACTTATATTGAAGAGTTATCCAAGGAGATCAAATAAGATGATTTTTTCTGTTGTATTATAATATAAATATGGAGAATTGTACTTACAAATTCATCAATACAAAAATACATTTGTTAAACATTTTCAATTTATTGATTTTCAAACTTGAGATTTTTGTTTTTACAGTCACCTATATCTAATTAATTTTATTACCAAATTTAAATTAAGAAAATATCAGCTGTCCTAATTTAAGCAAAGACAAAGAAAAACCGTAAATTAATTATACGAATAAACAAACGGATGAGCAGCTTTATTTCATTCAAAACAAATTTACAAATAGATAAGACGCTCAACTCAACCAAACAGGATAACACCAAAACAACGACGACAACACCACAACAATTTTCAAATAACACACAGAATCGGGCTATTATCCCCCAATTCAAAGAAGAGGAAATGTACGTAACACTTTCTTTAAGTAGATGATTTTGCCCCATTCAATTATTCCTTTCAAACCCAATATTTAAAAAGAAACATATTCAAGTAGTAGATTATTTATGAATGCTGCTCATTCTCTAGTAACATGTTCAGAAGTATTCCATGTGCACTCCTATGGCATCTAAATAGACACCACTTCTTCCATGGAAACCAACAACCTTTCCTGCGGCAACACTTGATGTGAAAGCATGACCAATCTCATCGCCAAAGGGTCCATAAGGCTTTGTTTGTGTAGAATGTAATGGACCGCAAAGCTTTGAAGCTATTGCTCCCATTAACAGGCCCATAAAATCCCGCAATGCGAACCAAGAATTCCTTTGATACTTCCAGCTTTATCTACCAAACCAGAATACATATATAGGATTAGCAAAATTTTAATTAGAATTAGAATTATGTCAGCTTGTAAAGTTTATCGTATGTTCTACAGCTCAACTAACAAATCAAAGTAACATGCATGGTATTGTAACATCTTTGTATAGTGTTTCAGAATTATAGTTGCAAATTTTTTCATATTTAAATAACGACAGTGTAATAGTTATTATTATTTATTTACAGTCTTAATTTGATCACCGCCATCTCCACCATGCTTCGGTGACCAAACAGGTTCCCCATCTTTTCTTTCATACAGCACACGAATTGCATGAATCATTGAATCTCCAACGTACAAATGCAATTCACGGATTGCCAGAAAAACTCCATCATCCCACTCCATCCCGCCATGCCCACCCACGGCCCAAGTCCTCGAGGTACAGGTAAAACCATTTTCAAAGTATTGTCCTGCTATTAAACAAGTACAACAATTTGTAAATGAATACATCCTTTAGTCCTCGAATAAAACATGAACTTTGGGAAACAATAATGACCAAACCTCTTTCGGCGTTATTTTAACATAGGCACCAATGGCATCAACATTATCACCCGCACGACCATGGAATCCAACAATTACGCCACCCTCCATACGGTGGGAAAATGGTTGACCGGTCTTAGTTCCATAGGGTCCATACTCAGTCTTATTTGTTTTAGAACTTAGAGAGCGAATTACAATATTGGCCCCGTATTTCACAGTTGTCCAGCTAAAGGATGTCAGGTACTTTTCAGGCCAGTTGAGTGATATCTACCTATAATGCACCAAAAAAAAACATTCAACTTCATTTTATGTATATTTAATTTCTTGTTTCACAAAAATGCATGATTAATGTAACTGAGTAGTAGCAGTATATATGTACCTCGTTAGTTTTACTGCCACCATTACCACCGACCTTCTTAGAATGCTGGAGTATACCATATTCATCTCCACATTTGAATGTAATTGAATCGATGACATCTCCATGAACGATTTTCATCCCAATGATCCCACCATTATTTTCCACGAAGCTCCAGGGGTTTCCACCTTTACCTCCCCACGGCCAAACCGTCAAGAACTCCTCCATGTTGCAGTGAGATGATGATCACTAAGAGAGAACTGAAGCGGCTTGTATTATTTTTTGTTGCCTTACAATGAACGAAGAATGCCATCTTCTTTTATAACTGAAGAGAGATGCGATAGGACAAGACTGTACTTAATTACAAACTTCTATTTAGTGGACAACACGTGTCGTTTCCACACTTTCTGATTCTTTTCTTTTTTAATTTTTTTTCTTGCTTATGTCTTTGCCTACTCTCTAGGGTTGCCTACGAAATTTATTTGGAATCGTATATCTTTGCACCTATTTTTTTGTGCTTTTCTTTATGTATAAGTAGTGATTTGGTATTGATGCACTTTGAAAACCAATATATAAATAAACATCACTACTCTCTCACCAAGGCACCAACTTCCTAATTAATCAAATCCCAAATTGATAGGTCAAGAATGTTTTGATCCTTTGTGATAAATTAACCAATTAATTAGTCAAATTGATTAATTAATCAGATTAACATATAATAAGCGTGGGAGTACAAACAAATCACTAATTAATTAAAGTATTCAGTGGAAAATAAATTGATACGATGATTTGTTTACGAATAGGAAAAACTTACATGGAAAAAATCTCACCGGGTGATTTTAAGGTCACTACTCCCGAGAATCCACTATTATCAAAGCAAGTGGTTACAAGTAAAGAAATCTCAATATCTTATACCAACCTACAGTTGAACCCTTACCTCAATACTCAATTGGACTTGTTCTGTAGAGACAATCTCTCCTTTTTAATGCACGGCTCTCAGTACGTGACTAACCAATTGCGTGAATCTTAGCATGCGACTTAATCACCAACTTGAGAAGCATGTTGACTGCAAAGTTCTTCAGTTCATCCAGACGATGAAGATCAAGAAGTTGCTTGGTCACAAAACCCTACGGTGTACAAATACAGTAACTTCTTCAAGAGAAAGATGAACTAGCTGGGCAAATTCTGTCTCCGGTCACAATTTGCATGAACTTGGGCAACTATGTAACCTATGATGACTCTTAAAACAATTCTTATATATGTCTAGGGTTGTGAAAAAAGAAAGTCCAAACATATACCCACGGATTGAATTGAAATTAGCTTTGAAAAACTGAATTTCATAAACCTCGATAGACAGCCATCTATCGAGTTAGCTGTCGAGCCACGAGCTTCAATAGTTTTTAAACCTCGATAGATGCTAACTGTCGAGCTTTAATGAATAGTACTTTCTCACTTGATTCTTGGACAGATTTGTATGGCTTTAATACTTGAACTTGAAACCTTGTTCCTTGAAGTATTAAACACATCCTAGATCTATCCAATTATAAGTGAAGTGCGTTTTGTCAAAGGATTAGCCAATTACATAGATATTGACATATGTTCCTAACATCAAATCACATATGTTCTAACACAAACCATGTTCCAGAGTGACCACTCTCTCCCTCCTCTCCATAATTAAACCAACCTTCTACATCACACAATGAACTTCAATGGCATCATTATGCACTTTGGAATGGGTGGAATTGGTAATATATGTGGAGAACCATTTTCCCTCCCTTTAATGGGATTTGCTAATGCTGCCCAATGCCTAGTGATGGCACTTTATGGCCACAAAATCAAAGACTTCCTTGAGAAGGTGCTTTATGTGGTATTTCTCAATGTTGATGCATGCCCTCTCTATGATCAATTTACTTGAGTTGACATTGAATTTTAGCTTTGGAGTGTTGATGCCCTCTTTATAATCAATTTACTTGCATTGACATTGCACTTGAGCTTTGGAGTTGCTGGATGTGTGCCCTAATCTTAGTGCTTTTGCTGTATTGTTTTGCACTTGACCTTTGGATTTGCTGGATATTTGCCCTTATTTGAGCACTTTTGTGTAATTCTTTTTTTATTTTATTCAATAATTGGGCAAAGGAATCTGATAAATGAATGTCTCCGTTGTAAACATCAAGAGATGTGGATTGAGTTACAAAGCTTTGTGTATTACTTTTGCTTTGCAAATCTTGTCAACAAGAATTGGTTTAGCTATTGTGCTTGGCTGGTATAGCTTTGAAAAAAAAAAAAAACACACACACACACACACACATTTGGTAAAAGTAAAATTTAGGAATAGTTCCTTTAGTACTACATTTTATATTCTGTAATTAGACAAATGGACAATATTATCTTTCCCAAGAACAATTAAAAATGAGTTGTTTGAAAAGTTGTATCTAGGGGGAAAAAAAAGTGAAATAATTGAAACAAACCCTAGTCGTGCTTGTATTTAAAGAAATGGAAAGCCTTAAACATTTTGTTATGATATATGTATCGCAATATATATTTTTGGTTCAAGTACGTATGTACATAAACTTAAAGCAAAGAGAGAGAAAGAAAATGAAAAAAATTGTACATAATTTAAGAAATAAGAATCGGGTTGGATCTAGTACTCTTGTGCATTGAATCTGTTAAGATTTTGATACATGTTAAATAACTGCCACGTGTCCGTATCTCAACGGATTCGATGCACAGGAGCAATAGACCCAACTCTTGCCCTAAGAAGTATATATAGTGTTCGTTTGGGAACAACTTATCTAATTTTTTACTAAAAAATTTCTACTAAAAGTGTGCTAAAGTATACTTGTACATTGAAAAAATTTGAAAAAGTAAAAAAAAAAAAAAGGGGGGGGGGGGGGTGGGGAAAGTGAAGTTAAAAAACTAAAAACTAAAAGTTAAAAATTGAAATTGATGCCAAATAGACTCATAATTAAACAAGTGCAAACAATTTGTAAATGAATAATATCCTTTAGTCCTCAAATAAAATATGAACTTTGGGAAACAATAATGACCAAACCTCTTTCGGCTTTATTTTCACATAGGCACCAATGGCATCAACATAATCACCCGCACGACCATGGAATCCAACAATTACGCCACCCTCCATACGGAAGGAAAATGGTTGACCGGCCACAGTTCCATAGGGTCCATACTCAGTTTTATTTGTTTTAAACCTTAGAGAATGAATTACAATATGGGTCCCCATGTCCTTAACTGTACCGCTAAAGGATGACAGGTACTCTTCAGGCCAGTTGAGTGATATCTACATATAATGCACCAAAAAAACATTCAGCTTCATTTTACGTATATTTAATTTCTTGTTTCACAAAAATGCATGATTAATGTAACTGAGTAGTACCAGTATATATGTACCTTGTCAGTTTTACTGCCACCCTTACCACCAACCTTCTTAGAATGCTGGTGTACACCGTACTTATCTCCACATTTGAATGAAATTGAATCGATGGTTCTTCGTCCATGAACAATTTCCATCTCAATGATCCCACCATTATTTTCCACGAAGCTCCAGCGGTTTCCACCTTCACCTCCCCACGGCCCAATGGTCAAGAACTCCTCCATGTTGCAAAGAGATGATGATCACTAAGAGAGAACTGAAGCGGCCTATATTATTTTTTGTTGCAGAGCATCCACACTAGATGTGGCAAATGTGCCAAATGCCAAATATTTGACACATTTGCCACACCAAATACCAAAAACAATGATTTATCTGATGTGGCAAATGCCATAATTTATGCAACTTGCTACAGTGTCCTCATATATTTGGAACGGTACGGACGGCTGTTGCAAATGAAATAATATTATTTTATTTCATTTTTCTCTCTCCTCTCTCACGGATATCTCTCTCGCTATTTCATCTCTCTTTGTCACTCTCTATCTCTTCCCTCTCCTCCCTGCTCGATTTGCTCAAGATCACTCGCAAGAAAGTTGCAGCCGAGCTCGCCGCCTCACTTTCCACAGCTCATCGCCGATCTCGCCAGTCTTCGCCGATGATCTCGCCGCCTCATTCTCCACAGCTCGCCGCCGATCTCGCCGCCTCATTCTCTACAGCTCGCCGCCGATCTTGCTGCCTCATGCTCCATCCCTCGCCGCCGACATCCACAGCCCTCACCTCCGACCTTCAGTTCTCTCTTAAATCGGGTTATGGGCGTGAGATTTGGGATGGGTTTCGATGTGGGTTTTGGGTCGGTGTTTTGGATCGGCGTTGGGTGGGTTGTGGGTCAGTTGGGCTGGGGTTTTTAGGCCGATCGTTGGTTGAGTTTGGGTCGGCGTTGTTGGTTTTCTGGTTTGTTGAGTTTTTTTTTTTTTTTCTCTTTTTTTGAGGTTTTTGGATTTGGAATTTGCTGGTGTTGTTGCTATTTTTTCTATTGATTTTGTTGGTTTGTTGGTGTTGTTGCTGGTGTTGTTACTGTTGATGTTGTTGTTGATCGGCGGTGATGGTGATGTTGTTGCTGTTGATGTTGTTGTTGATTGGCGTTGATGGTGATGTTGTTGCTGTTGCTGTTGTTGATGATAACAGGGAGAGGAGAGGATATATTATTTTAATAGGTAGTAAATATTATTTTAATGTGTAGAATTGAATTATAGAACATCTGATAAATGAGACATTGTAAAATGATGTGGTAAAATAATAAAGTAGAGTTTTTGTGTGGCAAAATGGCATATTTTTTACAACAGCTGCTACGGATGCTCTAAATGAACAAAGAATGCCATCTCCTTTTATAACTGAAGAGAGATGCAATAGGACAAGACTATACTTACAAACTTCTATTTAGGGGACCATACGTGTCCTTGTAATTAATTACAAATGGCTATAGATGTTGAGAGGTGCAATACTGACAGGACAATACTTACAAATTTTTATTTCAGGACCACACGTGTCCTTTTACTTAATTATAAATTAATCGCTATATAAAAGTTTGGTGGGAAGAAAAAGTTAGTAATAATAAACTAACAAGATATCTACCACAATTACAACTTCTTGACAAATACTAATTGTAAGATAATGGCCTATCTAGCTCTTCTTTGAATTTTCCCTACAACTTTCTTATATGTTTACTTGTTCTGACATTTGTTGCTTACAAAGGTCTTCCATGCACAGCTAACCTTTTATACAACCTGTAAAAAAGTCCACGACAATTTTTGCATGCTAATCTTATCCCAACATAGACGTAAAGCTCAACCCAACCACTAGACAACTTAGTTAATCACCTAAGCCACCTAAATTTTAATCAATATAGCCCAAAATATTAGCGTATAAATAAAAAATAATTTTTTTATTAAATAAAAAACCAAAAAATTTGAAAATAAAAAAGTTATTGTAGATACCGTATTTTGTCCGCTCTAGATTTGAGTGATGGACCCCGAAAATTCTACAAATATTAATATTTCACCAGGGGACTGTGGGAACATCTAGACTAACATACCACAACCCGTTCAAGCATTGGAGCACTCAAAATGGATCTTAGGTCAAATTGAGCAAACTGCCCCTAATCAACCCAAGGTTGACCCAAGGTCAAAATTGGTCAAAACCATCCTTAAACAACAAATTTTCATGTTTTTACATCAAACCTGAGGCTATCGGATATTCTTATCAAACTTGACCAAGTTTGACTCAAGGTTGACTCCCAAGAGCGACCGCAAACCTAATTTTGATCCAACCATTAGAATGGCTGGAACTAATGTCATTGTGAATATTCTTGAATTCGCTCTCCAACAACCACTCATAGGTTGAAATCAGAGTTAAAACGATTGAGATATCTTGAAAATTGTGCTTGGCGCATTAGCTCACTTCCTAAGGCTATAACTTTTGATCCGACCATGGATTTTCAAAATGTCAAGTGTTATGAATACTAGACATCCATACCTTCCCATTGGTACCAAGACCGGCTCAATTGGATTTTGGAAAGGCCTTTAAAAGAGCAACCAATGTCAGTACCGAAAAGCAAGAGGAAAAGACAAGACTGATGATGTCAGCCTATGCACCCGCCACACCCTAAGTATGTGCTGGCACACTCTTTACGCACTTCTCCAATATGCAAAAGGTCTCAATTTAATTGTAATCTAAGGCCTGAAAACCCCTTTGGTCAACACTGTCCACGATTCTATTTCAATACCAAAATTTTCCTATCTTTCATTAAATTAGGAAAATTGACATTTTCTTAACCTAGATTTCGTAATAAAATCAATTATATATTAGAGAATACTCACAATTAGAAAATTTAGTGATTGGTGGCAACTCCAAATTATAATGAATCACTGATAATCCCTACAAAACTTGCACTTTTGGGATTTACACACTCTTGACACACTTCTCTAATAGATAGAATGAAAGAAAGGGAACCCTTTTGCTTTCTTTATTCTCATCCACACAATGAACAACAACAAAAATGTTGTCATAGCAAGAGATGGCATGCGGTAAATGTCACCGCCGTCCACAATAGTGGGGGTGGAATAGAGATGCAATAAGAAAAGATTAACAAACTTCTATTTTGGAGACCTCTTGACACACTTCTCTAATATATAGAATGAAAGAAGGGGAACCCCTTTGCTTTCTTTATTCTCATCCACACAATGAACAACAACAAAAATGTTGTCATAGCAAGAGATGGCATGCGGTAAAGCTCACCGCCATCCACAATAGTGGGGGTGGAACAGATGCAATAAGAAAAGATTAACAAACTTCTATTTTGGGGACCTCTTGACACACTTCTCTAATAGATAGAATGAAAGAAGGGGAACCCCTTTGCTTTCTTTATTCTCATCCACACAATGAACAACAACAAAAATGTTGTCATAGCAAGAGATGGCATGCGGTAAAGGTCACCGCCGTCCACAATAGTGGGGGTGGAATAGAGATGCAATAAGAAAAGATTAACAAACTTCTATTTTGGAGACCATACACGACCTTGTAATTAATTACAAATGGCTATAGATGTTTAGAGATGCAATACTAATAGGACAATACTTACAAATTTTTATTTGAGGACCGCGTGTGTCCTTTTAATTAATTATAAATTAATCGCTATATAAGAGTTTGGTGGCATGCGGTAAAGCTCACCGCCGTTCACGATAATGGGGGAGCAATAGAGATTCAATAAGAAAAGATTAACAAACTTCTATATTGGAGACCATACGCATCCTTGTTATTAATTACAATTGATTGGACAAAAGGACAATATAAATGAGTTGTTTGGAAAGCTGTATCTAGGGAAAAAAAAGTGGAAAAAATTGAAACAAACCCTAGTAGTGCTTGTATTTAAAGAAATGGAAAGTCTTAAGCAGCTTGTTATGATATATATCACAATATGTACTTTTGGCTCAAGTACATACGTATATAAACTAGTAGCAAAGAAAGATAAAAAAGAAAAGAAAAAATTGTACATCGTTTAAGAAATAAGAATCGGCTTGGGTTCAGTGCTATTATGCATTTGACCCGTTAGAATTTTGATATATGTTAAATAATTGTCACGTGTCTGCATCTCAACAGTTTCAATGCACAAGAGCACTAGACCCAACTCTTGCCCTAAGAAGTATATGTAATTGTACATAATTATAAGAAATTCCTCATAAGCAATGTAAAATTGCTAATACAATAGAAGATATCATGGAACCAGAACTCCACTCAACCTGGATTTGGAAGTATCAATTCAAAAAGATCTAGATTGAAGAATTTTGTAGTAAATGGATTCAAATTTGGACCCTCTGTATGGGTCTTGTTTTGGGTTGGACCCATCAAGATGGGTTGGATATGATTAATATATCTTTTGAGAATAAGCTAATGGGTCTAGGCTTATTGAAAAGCATATGAAATATTGGAGTATGAGGTTTTTTAGTAGGCCTAGTAAGCTACATCGGTAACACAGAGATTACCCCGGTCCATCAATATCTCAGTAGTCTTTTCCTTAGCCATTTGGCCTTTGGACTCAAAGTGGGGGTGAGAGAATTTGTTTTTGTTTTGTTGTTTTGAGAATCATGTTTAGGATATAGGCTATTTTGTCAAGTTTCCAATAAAGATATCCAAAGTTTAAATCTTTCAGCCCTTAATCGTCAATATATCAAAAACGTTAAGGATATCAATTTGTATAATTAACATGAAAAAGAACAAAGAAAAATTTTACAAGAAATTGGTGTGCTTCGTCTCTATTTGTGATGATCGAAGCTTGGTTCTACCAATGATATTTTGGTTTAATGAATTTCTTTTAATAAAAAAGTTTGTGATTTATATGGATTTATGAGATCATACTTGAAATTTAAATGGGGATTGAATATAATTCACATAAAAAGTAAAGTATAGACATTTAAAATAAATAAATATATTTTTAGAGAGTTTCAATCTATTTAGTCTACTCCTAATGATACTCTTTATCATCAGACCTTACCAATCGGTTTTTGGTATAGACGGAGATTGAACCCTAGATCTCTTATTCAACCATCAGAGATTTACCAGTTGAGCTAACTGAAACCCAAAAATTAAATGAATATCATTTTATTATTGGAGAAAAAATATTAATTAATATTCTAATTAACGTTCGATTGGTCAAACTAAATAAATGTTTTTTAATTAATAAGCTGGAGTCATCAAATACACTTATTGAACTTTGTGAAGACGAGGATCCCAAATTTGATTTAAACAGGCAGTCAAGGTTATTTCCAAGGATGCACCTCGGACCTCAGGGACGAGCACTAGTTATGTGAGGGGCATAAAGTTAAAACCTCAAAAAGGAAAGAAAGTAAACTTGGTACGAAATACGAGAAGGATGAAGAAAGAAGGGTATAGAAGCCATCCCCTCCGTATTAAATACAAGACAACTACTCCTTTGACTGCATTAATGAGGAAATGACCATAAATAGTGATGGCACAGCTAAGATTACAGGGTAAAACTTACTAGTATGTTCTAGATGGGACAGGAGTCCTAGGAGTACAATCTCAGCCCTCCAAGTGTAAGATTCAGATGATTTGTGGCTGGATATAAAAGGAAAAGGAAGATCCAGATGCAAAAAAATGAGAAATAAAGGAAGAAAACCACTTTGTAGCCAAGAACTTGAACATTTGTGTAAGTCAGAAAGAGACACACACACACACGCACACACACACACACACACACACACACACATATATATATAAGAACATACCTTCCTCAGGCTTGACCGAGGAGTGCTTTTCTTTTCAACTAGTTTGTCTTAGTCATGCTAGGCTTGCAAGCTCTACTAATTTATTCAACTTAATTAGTCTTAATCTAAATTAAAATTATGGTCAATTAGGTCGAAGGGGTAGGACAATTGAGTGGAGACCATCCTGATAGTTGGATAGTTTTCTTCTTCCTCCTTGTAAGCACCAACTAATTGAGTAACTTGTATGTATTATTTATCAATTTCCTCATTCAACATTTCCTAAAAAAAATTCCTCAATCAACAATTGAATCTCTCATTCTTCCTTCCTTAAAGATTGAAGGTGCTGAATTATAAAAGCTCTTCATTTATTTGGTTGACTCATATGCACTCTTTCTCAATTAACATATCATTTGTTGTCATTTTTACCCATGTTATTTTAGGCCTCTCCTCATGTTCCTTTTCATTCCCCAACTTTAATTGAATCATTTTTTTTTAATACATTGATAATTCCCATTGCACATGGCTAAACCATCTTAAATCTCCCCCATTTTTTAAAAATACAAGCTAAATCTACCAAACAAATGACTTCATTTGTACATAGTAAACCATATTAATTTCTCTTTTATCTTTTTCAACACAAACCATCCCTACCATTAAACTATTGGAGCATAATAACATTATTTAATTAAAATGAATATGTTAGGTTCTAAGACTTTAGTATCTTAATGTATTAGAACGTCAATGTGTAATGTTGGCAAACCATAATCAAAACATTTTAGTCTAGATTTATGCTGCTCAAAATGTGGTTATGTGTAAAGTTGGAATCAAGTAATTGTAAGAAATTACTATTCAATTTTTGCAAGGCTCGATCGATTGAAAATTAGACTCAATCGATTGAAGCTCGTGCAGATTTTTTTTCTGCAGATTTTTTCCAACTCAGTCTAAGCCAATATGACATGTAGGGTTTTATGTTTTGCCTTAAGTATAAAAGGAAAAACCCTAGCCACATTTTTCAGTGGTTGTTTATGCTGTGTGTATGAATCTCTTGTGAGATCTAGAGGTATTTGCCTTTATACGTACTTAGGGTTTCTAATCTCAAAATTGATGACGAGAGCTTGGTGATCGTTTCAGTTGCTACATAAAGAGCTTAAAGAAAACATAAGTGAGAGTACTTGTGGTTGCTGTGAATCCAAGAAAGAAATAGTCTGTGGACTTAGAGCTATCATAGGGTTGTGGTAGTAAGTTTTCTACTCGAGGTAGTAATAGGATGTTAGTAGCCTAAGTCATTATTGTAAAAATTCAATTCTTTCGTAGTGAATATGTTTTACCTTGAGAATAGTTAGGTTAAATCCTCCCCAGATTTTTTATTGGTTTGGTTTTTTTGGATTATCATATCGTTGTGTTATTTATTTTTCTGCTGCTTTACATGATATAATTGTTATTGTTTTAACCTAGATCTGAATAATTTACCTAAGTTAATCACTTGGCTAAGTAACTAGGTTAATCTGTTTGTGTTTAAAGGGTTTAAAAATCGTACAAGTGGTATGAGAGCATGTTAGCTCTAGTATTTAGATCCTTTGATCTAAGAGTTGATCCTTAACCTCTGTTCTCATGGAACGCGGTCACTCTCTAGTGATCTCGCCTCACTTTGATGGGAATAACTATGTCTACTGGAAAGTAAGGATGAAAACGTTTTTTAAATCTATTGATGAGAGAATCTCGAATTCTGTTGAATATAGATGGGAGAAGCCAACTACTCCTGTTAGCGAGTGGCAAACTTCTCAGAAAGAAACAGCCGCTTTTAATAGCAAAGTAATGAATGCTATTTTTAATGCTGTTTCTATAGAGAAATTCAATAGAATCTCTAATGTTGAGGTTGCTCCTACTGCATGGAATATTCTCCAAATTATGCATGAAGACACAAAGGCAGTTAAGATCAATAAGTTGCAGCAGTTAACAACTAGATTTGAAAGCATTAAGATGTCTAATAATGAAAGTTTTGATGAATTCTATGCTAAGCTTAATGATATTGTTAATTCTGTTTATAATTTGGGTGAAATCTATGATCAACCTAAAATTGTTAGAAAGATACTTAGATCTTTGACTGAGGATTTTAGACCTAAAGTGACTATCATAACTGAAAGCAAGGATGTGGACTCCATCCCTGTTGATGAACTTGTAGGATCTCTCCAGTTCTATGAGTTAGACCTATCTAAGACTAACAAATCCAAATCAATGGCTCTTAAGTCAGTTGATGATATTGATAGGAATGGATTTGATGATGAACTCTCTATTATAAAGATTGCATATCTTGCCAAGAACTTTAGAAATTTTCATAGGAACAATAACAGAAGGGCAAGAGGTAAAAACAATGCTGAACTTAGAAATTTTAAGAGGAATGAACCCACTAAGGTGAACAATAATGAAAAATCTAAAGAGAAAGTAGGTCAAACCTCTAATAATTCTATGGGTCAACAATGTTTTGGTTGTCAAGGGTATGGTCATGTGAAATCAGAATGTCCTACATTCTTGAGATCAAAGGGTAAGGCTATGGCTGTAACCCTTGTGATGATGAAGTTTCTAATCATGAGTCTGGTAGTGATGAGGATGGAAACTTCATTGCTTTCACAGCTACTGTTGTAGTTGATGAAAGTGTTGTGGTTGAAGAGAACCCTTCTGATGGGGAACTCTCTGAGAATGTTGATTTGCAAGAAGCCTATAATAAGTTTTGTAAGGTTGCTACAAAGGATGCTATGAATGTTGATTTAGGCTTACAGAAAATTACTTCTCTTGAACTTGATAAGAAGAATTTGCTCTTGAAATTGATTGATGCTAATGAATTGCTTGATAAGATGAAGATTGAGAACTTGTTATTGCTTGATAAAGTTAAAAATTTGGAACTTGAATTATCTATTGTTAGAAAACAACAAATAGGTCTGCTAGTTCCAAACTTGAGCACATGTTGAGTATTCAGAAGTCTCCCTTAGACAAAACTGGTATAGGTTTTGAAGATAGCATCTCTGTGACTAAGAATTATTCCACCAACTTTGTTTCTTCTTCTGAACCTCCCGTGAGTGAGATTGTCAAACCAGTTGAAGTTACTCCTCTTAGGAAGATTAGAGTTGATCTTTAAGAGTCTAAACCTAAGACTCCTAACCCTCCTAAGGACAAGTTGCATGATAGACCTGCATGGGTTTGTCATTTTTGTGGAAAGTCTAGGCATATTCGTCCAAACTGTTTCAAGTTACAAGCTATTAAGAGAGCAAATAAGCCAAAAGTACCTGTGCCTCAATCACAAAATCCCATGGTACTTATTAGTGAATTGGTAAAGGCTTTAAACATTTATTTCAATCCAGAAGTTGCACAGCATTCTAATATGAATAATAACTCCAATGCAAGAGTTGAATCTAAAAAGTTTTGGATGCAAAAGGCTCGATCTAATTGAATCTTTCTGACATGGTCCTTATGCTTCATCTCTCTATTCTTTGTAGTCATTCTTCTTTGTTGTTGTTGTTGTGTATTTTTTTTTTTTTTTTTTTTTTTAGGATTTCCATTGCATAACATTCATGCATTTCATACTAGGTTGTTTTTGTTATTATTTAGAAAAAAAAAAATGGAAGAAAATGTGTTTTGCATTACTTTTTCTTGGATTTGAAATCAAAGTTGGCCATATTATCTTTACATAAAATGTTTATGTACCTTGTTTAGCTTGGATGAGCTTATTTTACTGCACTTTACTAGTTTGAACTTCGTAGTGTATGTTGTGTGGGAGTTGTTTATAGTTTTTGATCACATAATCTTGATCTTGAAGTCACATGTTTTTAATTGTTGGACTTGAACTTAATGAGAAAGGCAAAAATAACCATCTTATCATTGTTTACTAGCCAATCATGAACACCTTAGTGCATATCATAAGATTTTATACTCGAGAAAGTGTAGCACATGCACAAAAAGAACATAAGGTGGTGTAGCCTCGGATAAAATTGGTGTGTACATTATTAGGCTCTAATTAAATTCACAATCAAATAAAATTGGTGTGTACATTATCTTGGCTAGTCTAATAATTTCCAACTCAAATAAAATTGGTGTGTACATTATGAGGCAAATCAAGAAACTTACATGATTGCAAGCTTTTATTCTAGGAGATGTGAGAGTTATATGATGTAACTCTTTAGGTGATAGTTTCTTTCAAACCTCTGTAATGAATTTTGTAAAAATTGTGATTGATCTCTATTTACTTATCACCTCATATGTATCTAAAGCTTTTGCTAGTTACACACACTACATAAGTTACTCTTTGCTAAACTCAGTACATTATATTGTGTGTGATCTTGTTATGGCCATCCAAGATTAAAAGTTCCTTGATTTTGATGCAAAATGTGTTCAAAGTTTGAGATTTAAGGTCATATTGATTGAAAATCTTGGTTTTTGGAAGATCTGAGGTAAATTTAAATGTTTTTGAAAAAATTTTAATCTCATACTCATGCATTTCATTCATGAAATACTATGCTTTGAGGAGTTCATGCATAAAATTACTCTGTTTTTCAAAAATTTAATTTTTCCAGATTTTCGATCGATCGAACCTGTTGCTCGATCGATCGAAATTGCGATTAAAAATTTGGTTTGAATCTGCCTAGCTTAATCGATGCTCGATCGCTGCTGTATCAATCAAACGTAATTTTTGATCAATTGAATCTGTTTTTCGATCGATTGAAAATCGTTTAGAGAGTTTTTTAAAAACATGAGATTGTCACGTGTTTATCACTATTCAAACTTTTTCCAAAGTTCTTTCTCTCTCTCTTCGATCGGTCAAGATTCAAAGCAAGATTTTTTATCATTTTCCCTCAAATTTTTTCAAGGGTTTTTGTCTTCATACATTGGTAAGACCCTTTTACCCTTCCTTTTTCATTTATTTTCATTTTTCATGCATTTTAGGGAGAAATTTGAACCTATGAAAATATAGGTTTTTTTTGTTGTTTTCAATCTTTTCTTTCAAAATTGATCAATGGGCTTTTTTTGTTGGATGATTATAAACTGATCTCTGTGATTTAATTTGATCAATTTGATGAGTTGGGAAAAATTGGAAATTCTAGGGCTTGAAACTACCCGAATTGGGGATTTTGTTCAATTAAGCATAAATTGATGAAATTGGTTTGGTTAATTGATTGATTTGGTCATTATATTCTTTTATATAACTTGTGTAATGATCAATTAGTCAATTTGTTGGGATTTTTGAAAGTGGGTTTTCAAAATTTTGGGGTTTTTGATATAAACTCTATGCTCAAGCCAATTCAGTGTTTTTAAAGTGTAATTGAACTATTCTCACTGCATTAGAGCGTGCATCACGAGTTGATACTGTTTATGCATCATATAGATTGTTATTTTCTATATTTTTTTTGCTTTAACTGTGTCTGATGTAGTTTGTCCTTGGGTTTTTCTTTTTTTCTTTTTTTCTTTTTTTTTGTCTTTTGTCTCTTTTCTGTCTATCCTTTATGATCTTTAGAATCATAGTTAGGAAGACTAGAGCCCAAAGGACATCTACCTCCACTTTTACTCCTGCTTTTGATAGTGAGAGGTTTCTTAGTGAGAAAAACCAGGAGATCTATGAGAAGTTGAACATTCTTAAATCTGTGTGGGCTGAGAGGAGAGTCATACTAGATAAGAGCTTGATGGAGAGATTTGGAGAAACTTTGAGAGTATGGATTGGCTTTCTTTATTAGATATTTCTCATCTCCCTCCGGCTGCCTTAATTAGAGAGTTCTATTCGAACCTTTCTATTCACTCCAATGCTTCCAACGAATAGTATGTTGTGAGTTGGATAAGGGGTGAAGGGTATACCATTACTCCTTCAGTAGTGGCCTCTGCTCTTAGGGTACCTTTGGTACGACAGCCTGTTTATCCTTTGATGAGACCCCTCCATTTGATGACATTATGTCATATCTTACTGGATCTTCCATCCAATGGGGTTCTGATCCTCAGATCACCTCTCACGAGTTGACCTAGATTCATTATCTCTTTTTCTGGATTTCTTGTCATTCTATCCGGCCCATCTCTCATTTGCACACTATTATTTAGCTCATGATGTATTTATTGTGATATCTCTTTTTTTATGAGTTGTATATGATAGGGGGAGACATTATTGTTTTATTATCCATTTCTTGTTTCACATTGTGCTACATTGATTACTGATTTATATTTATGAGGTTATTCATGATATATGTCCTTTATTTTGTGTTATGTGAAATCAAGAATTTATTTTGTTTTACTTGTATTTTCCACACATGCGTTTATGCGTTTGTTAAGTGCTATAGGAATATACAGGTTGATTCAGTCATACTGCTATCTACACTTGCAACTGATAGATAGTAGTTAGGGTAAATTATTTTTGTTGGGCAATTTTTATTGTAATGGGCTGTTTTTGTAACTTTGAGCATTTTGTTTTCTTACGTGTTTTGTCATGGATTGCCAAAGGGGGAGTTTGTTAGATTCTAAGACTTTAGGATCTTAATTTGTTAGAAATTCAATGTGTAATGTTGGCAAATCATGATCAAAACATTTTAGTCTAGATTTATGCTGCTCAAAGTGTGGTTATGTGTAAATTTGGAATCAAGTAATTGCAGGAAATTACTATTCAATTTCTGCAAGGCTAGATCGATTGAAAATTAGACTCGATCGATCGAAGCTCGTGCAAATTGTTTTTCTGCAAATTTTTTCCAACTCAGCCCAAACCCATATGACATGTAGGGTTTTATGTTTTGCCTTAAGTATAAAAGGAAAAACCTTAGCCACATTTTTCAGTGGTTGTTTATGCTGTGTGTATGAATCTCTTGTGAGATCTAGAGCTATTTGCCTTCATACATACTTAGGATTTCCAATCACAAGATTGATGTCGAGAGCTTGGTGATTATTTCAGTTGCTGCATAAAGAGCTTAAAAAAACACAAGTGGGAGTACTTGTGGTTGCTATGAATCCAAGAAAAAAGTAATCCGTGGACTCAAAGCTATCATGGGGTCGTGGTAGTAAATTTTTTACTCGAGGTAGCAATAGGATATTAGTAGTCTAAGTTGCTATTGTAAAACTTCAATTCTTTCATAGTAGATTTGTTTTACCTTAAGGATAGCTAGGTTAAATCCTCCTCAGGTTTTTTACCGGTTTGGTTTTCCTGGGTTATCATATTGTTGTGTTATTTATTTTTCTGCTGCTTTACATGATATACTTGTTATTGTTTTAACCTAGATTTGAATAATTTACCTAAATTAATCACTTGGCTAAATAACTAGGTTAATCTGTTTGTGTTTAAGGGGTCTAAAAACCGTACAGAATAAATATGACAATATAAATATAAAGACATGGGAGTCAATATGGAAGCTAAGAAATTAGTAGAATGTTTAATCCTTTGTTGAAAATAAGAGAGACTCTTTTATTCTTTTTTATTTTTGGTGATTAATGGGCTAATATGTATTGATTCAGACATTGGGCTAAATACATGCTCAAGGGAGAGGTGGAGGAAGGAGGTTCTAGTCATACGACATTTGTTAGACTGTTATATCCTAGGGGAGACAAGTCAGAAAAGGTTTGCACCGGTTACAAAGTTTAGCCAACTAAGGGCTTGAATCTCCTTAAAGAGAACGAGTGCTGTGCCTCAGTCCAAATAATGTTGTATATTTTTTATCTTCAAATTAATAATATTCAGAAGTATTAATCAATTCCTCTTGTGTTTCTTCCATTGTTTTTGTGTTTGCACCAACATAAACAGACAACTTCAATCCCAGTTTTATATTTTCAAACATCCTTAATTATTCTCTTTACAATATTTTTTTTATTGTAGCTTTCAGTTAGGTCAATTGGTAAAGTTTAATGTTATTGATAATGCACAAAATCGTCAGTGAGTTGATTGTCCACACATGCTGTCACACCCCAAACCCAAAAGGGTCCAAAGCATGAGAAAGGTGTCTCAAAGTACCTGTAAAATTTTCCTTTTTGACAATCCAATCCACATAAATCATATCAATTACCAACATTAAGAATTACCACAATAATTTCATTGGATATGCTCCCAAAGTAAGTTAGAGCTCTAAACAATAATTACAGGGACCATTGGCTATAAAAGAATAGAGGTCTGAATATATAGTTACATATCATCAGCTTGTCCCATTAGTGGGAATAACACCACACCCACTAATATACAAAAGAATGAGTCAAGCCTATTCTAAGATGTACATCATCTAATATCTCTATTACAAAAGTTCAACCTCCATTAGTAGTCAGTCTAACTACCCTTAGCCATCAAAAAGCTGTCTCAAAAGATTGTTGCCTATTTTGAAAAGTTTATAAAAATAATGGAATGAGACAAAGCCCAGTAAGTAGCATAATTAATGGGGATGGGGGAAATGCAAGTTCCATTTTCAATAATAATAATAATATAATATGACAAGAATGATTTAGTAATGAACACAAGGTTTTTCAAAATAGATACCATGAAACTATATATCATAATCTATGAGCACTAACAATATAGTTTCCAAAACCATAAAATCTAACATACGGTAATTTATCACAAATATACCACACTACCACATAGACTGGTCAGGGGATCCACCCATTCACAACTGGCATGATATTGTCCTCTCTGGTATGCAGACTCTTGGCCCCATGGACAGCAGCCTCACCCATACCCTCAAGGTTTTTCTCTCCCCCCATGGGCAGCAAAGAGAGCGCGTCAAATAGGACCTCTCTTGCATGTGGTCTCTTGGCCCCATGGACAGCAGCCTCACCCACACACAATTAAGGAACCTCTTCCCCCCATGGGCAACAGGGAAGAATGCGTCATCCAAAGTGAAAGAGCACTGACCAAGATTTGATTCCGTTATCACAAAGACTACGGCAACCAAATCGGGTGATCACCAGGAAATCACACATGGTATGTTATTAAAACCATATAAAGCTCACAAGTATACATTTCCTTGAAACACATAGTTCATATCCAAGTAATTTCAGAAAAACCTTAAATAATCTAACTTCCACAAAGTTTGTAAGGTTTTCAACTTCATTCTTGTCAAAAATATTTTCTATCAATTTCCCAAATAGCAAAACAAGATGAGCATCTTTAGATTTTCTAATAAACCATAAAATCCATAATTTCCTTATCAAAGAATAAATAAAAGATACTCATAATTTCCATGTCAACAATTCATGCATTTCCCCAAATGCAATACCAAATATGATGCACTTTTCATATATAATAATATATAATAGGGTCACAACACAATACTTTTAAGAAAACATATATCCATATATAATTTTCCAAAATGTGTTTGACCCAAAGACAACATTTATAAAACATGGTTATTTTTCAAAAATTTCATTAAAAAAGCTACTTACCTCGCAATCGCAAAATCATAATTCTCCAAGCTCCAAGGAGATTAGCTAAAACCTAAACAATATTAAGTAAACCTATCACAATAAGCATAGAGTTTGAAATTGCATCTAGCTACAATTTAGGAATTGCCAAAAAGCACTTAATTAGGCAAGCCTATTATTTAACCTCATCAATAAAAATATATCCCACTTCCAAAGTTTCTCAACAAATTGATTCACAAGGCATAATCTCCAATTTATATAGTTAACCCATTTAATATCATCTCCAACATCATGACTAGCTTCCATAAAATTTACACTACATTATTAAGAAACCCATGAAAGCAAAATCAAAATATCCTCCAAGACAAGATATTTAGAACTTCAACTAACTTCAAATAAACCCAATGACAATGGAAAATTTTAATTTACCAACCATCACATGATATAACTCAAAATCCTAAATTTTCCACCATACATAAACTTTATATAGTCATCATTAGCACAAATTATATACCCACTCACCTAATAATTCCAACAATACAAAAGCCATACATACAAACACATAAATATCACTTCTAATGCTCATAAATCACATGGGTATCATTATTAAAGCTTAGATAACAATAACCTCCAGCAAAAGTGTAAAACCCACCAAAAAGATTAGAAATTTTTACCTTAAATAAAGGAGATGAAGGAGTTTATGGGTTCACAAAAATTTTCTAGTGATCTTGCCGAAAAAATGATGGTGAAATTGTGTGATTTGGAGTGGAGTCCGGCGGTGGGTGTGTGTATGTGCATGTGTTTCAGTAAAAAGAAAAGAAAGAAAATGAAAGGGAGAGAAGAGAGGCCACCCAAAAGAGAGAAAAGAGATAAAGGAAAAGGAGTGATGGGGAATGGGTGGGGTAGGCACGTAGGAACACTAAAATCTGACCTTCCCCCCCCCCCCTTTTTTTTTGTTTGACTTTCGGGACATTACACACGTGCCAATTAAGGTACCTGAAAAACAAAAAGAACGAAGAACCTATAGAGAGCACCGGTGGGGTACCGGCCAAAAGCCCTCCAAAGGTTAAGTTAGTAATAGAAGGATCTCCAATAACTCAAGAATGCAAGAGCTAGAAGATTTCACATACCTCAAGAAAGTTAAGGTTTGATGTTTATATAGTCATGGAGAGCTGACCTGAATCCCTCAATTTTGGGAGGTTTATTGTAAAGAAGATATGGAATTATTGCCTAGAGATTCTAGGGCTTTCCATCCCATATTGGGAAGATATGTATGTGGAGAGGAATCTTTGGATGTGGTGTGCAAGCCATTTCCATTTAGGGATGTGTAAGTGGAGGACACATAAGTGCCCGTGGGACCTATCACATCTACACGTCGGCACGCTATTTCACCCGTCGGGCTCAGCATGGACCATCAGTATCTCGAGCTTCATAAGTTACTTGACAGGTCTAGAGATGCTGTTGGTTAAGAGGGGAGGGTGATGATTACAGATGGACCAAATAAAATTCATTAATCTTCCCAACGAGTTATGAGGGGATGCTTGATGGATCCAAGAGCGTTAACTATTGAAAATGCCCTCATAATTAAAGAGCAATTATTACAGAAAGAACACACATAAGTGTGTGTATATATATATATATATATAGACACACAAACACACTCAATTGGAATATATTTAGTGCAAATAACTTTTTCTTTTTTATATATCTTAAACTATCACTTCGATTCCATATAACCCCATAACTATTGAAATACACCGTCAATCCCCCAAAATTATAACTCTATTTCAGTGTTTCTCGGACAGTTTGTTTTGATGTTAAATGTGACAAAATTTAGATTTTTTTTTTTTTTTTTTGAGAAAGTCAGAATTTAGCATTTAAATACCAATTTACCCTTTCTACAAAACATATAACTTTAGGTAAATTGATTTTCTAATATTAAATTTTAGAATTAATATCAAAATAGAGGACGTGACATATTTTTGAAAATGGAGAATGGAGGGACAATCGAACATTCCAATAATTTTGTTATTGTTGTTTAAATAATAATTTTTCATGTTTAAATAACATTACACATATTTTCACACACTTTTTCATCTACACCTATTTTTAAAAAATACAAACAACGTTACTAGAACAACATTACCAAATGGGTCATTTGTAGGTGTAGTGTAGTTGGGGTTATAGTTTATGATAAAAAGTGAAATTAGCCTATTCCCTCTTATTCTTAAAAAAAAAGTAAAAAAAAAAAAAAAAAAAAAGGAGAGAGAATGCGTGGGCAAGAGAGTAGGGATATACCAAGAGGGAGACAGGAATCTCTCTCTTTCACTCTATAGGAGAGCTCTTTTCCTCCTCCTCCTTCTTCCTCCTTCACTTTTCCTCTTTGCCAAACAAAGAATCAAATTCAAAAGCTCTCTTCATTACCTCATTTTATTCTGAAACCCCACAATTCTCAAGCTTTTTCAATTTTATTTTTGACCCTTTAAAAAAAACAAAAAAAAAAAACATGAAAAATAGAAGTAGCAAAAAACACTTGTAAAATAAAAAACAGTAGACTCTGTCTCTAACCAATAATACTAGGCAGTTGTTGTCTCAAATACAAAACATAGTATGTGGAGAAAATCGCAGCCATCAGGGGCAGAGCTATAGCATACGCCCGCCCCCCCCCCCCCCCCCCCCCCAAATTTAAAAATATATATTTTTAATATATATTATATATAAGTATTAAAACTTTAAATATTTAGCTATGAAAATAGAAGTTGGCCCCCCCAAATATTTGAGTTAGTCCAATAATGTTCTTAAAAACTAATAAATTTGTCAATTGGTTTAGTAGTTATAGAGATAAGGTAGTTTTTGTTTTCTCTTATTCATTTTTTGTACATGTTTAATATCAAATTAGACAACTTTTATATATTTATTGGAGTTTAAAAGATGATAAGTTCCCCTAAAAAATTATCTTGCGAATATATATTTTTGAAAGTTGTTAATTTTATATACAATATATTTATAAATTAAAACCTACTCTATATCAAATTACTAATGTTTATATTTGTGTACGTACGTTTACGCATGTGTACGATAATTTATCTTGACTCGAAACTAATATATTAATACCAAAATTTGGCCCCCTAAACAAAAAATCCTAGCTCCGCCCCTGGCAGCCGTGCTTTAATCTCCTCCTCTCTCATCTCCGCTGTTGCTCCTCTAATGATCAACAACACTCGTATTTTCACTCCTTTCGTCTTGTAAAGCTCTCCAGTCTTTACTGCTAAACCCTTCCTCCGATCATCACACTCAATGTCAAAGTTACAGCACTGGTAGCTCTAAATTGGGTTCCTCTTCATTCTTTGGTTCTCATTTTCAATCATTGAAGCGGTTCGTTTTGTTGGGCTTGGTTTCCTTGGACGACGACAACAAGTTTCAACGTCACCACTATTCCTCTCATCGCAGTAAAGTTCTTTACTCTCTTTCTCTGTGTGTGTGTTGAAAATTTTATTGTTTGTGAAAATTATATTGATTTTTGGTGGTGGTGGCAGATTTTTTTACCAGGGCAAAGCAAGTGCAGAAGATTGAAATCCGGGATGAACACAGGTAAAGATATGTTATCTTATTTCTGTTTTTGTATTGTTTGTTTCTGTTTTTACTTTTGCATTTGGGTCTTGACTGTTAGGTGAGGATTGGAAATGTTAATTTTTTTTTTTTTTTAATTTTGTGAAGGTGGGGGGTTTGTTGTTTTTGTATGGAAAATGAATGTGGCAAGGAATTGTGTTATGTACTTTTGAAATTTTTTGTGAATTTCAATAGGAATTTTTAGGATAATGTTCAAAGTTACCGAGGCATGATTTTGAACATTCCCAGAGTGCACAAAGTTTATCGGGAGCCTAGAAGAGTGCATTGTATCGCTTGAAAACTTTTTTTTTTCCATATAGAGATTATGCATAACATAAAAAGGTCGTATTACCATGAAAACCTAAGTTATCAATGCATGAGATAATTGACCATATGTGAAAGAAATGTTATATGCAATGGATACATAAAATAATATGTTATTGCTCGGCCGTGCAATTGCGTGAAAGGCCCCATGCATATATAATATTTCAAAGGTGTTAGCCAAGCGTGACAACACTGAGATCTTTTCCGAAAAGGAACGGAGGAACAACTAAATGAAACAGAAATTGTTAACACATATAATGTGTAATGTTATACTTGCACCTTATTCAATCCATATCTCAACATTTTTGAAAAGAAAAAAAAATAAATAAAGGAATCCTTACTTTTTGAAAATAATGCAAACAATTTAAATTTCTCTTGAAAGCTGTATTTCCTTCGGGGAAACATTCCCATCTCCTCTTTGCCCAATTTTTGTAGTTAGCTTATTTGAGGTAAATAGACAAGGTAGCATCACTCTCAATATAATTTTAGCTAAATTGATCCAAAAGACTCTACTTTTATTACTTTAGATTAAATGTATTTTTTACAACAAATATATACTCTCACTATTTTATTAAAATATTATTTTTTTTCCCAATTACGTTTCAAATCCCTTTCAATCCACTTTTCAATCCAACTGAAGGAAATTGTGTTTGAGTCAAAACTACATCGATGCAAAACTTAAATTGAAGAGTTATCTAAGGAGATCAAATAAGATGATTTTTTCTATTATATTATTATATAAATATAGAGACTTGTACCTACAAATTTATCAATACAAAAATACATTTGTTAAACATTTTCAACTTATTAATTTTCAAATTTGAGATTTTTGTTTTTACGGTCGCTTATACCTAATTAAATTTATTGCCAAATTTAGGTTAAGAAAATATCAGCTTTCCTAATTTAAGCAAAGACAAAGAAAAACAGTAAATAAATTATACAAGTAAACAGATGGATGAGCAGCTTTATTTCATTCAAAAGAAATTTACAAATAGATGAGAAACTCAACTCAACCAAACAGGACACACCAAAACAACGACAACAACACAACAATTTTCAAATAACACATAGAACCGGGCTATTATCCCCTAACTTAAAGAAGAGGAAATGTACGTCTCACTTTCTTTAAGTAGATGGTTTTTCCCCATTCAATTATTCCTTTCAAAACCAATATTTAAAAAGAAACATATTCAAGTAGTAGATTGTTTATGAATGCTGCTCATTCTCTAGTAACATGTTCAGAAGTATTCCATATGCACTCCTATGGCATCTAAATAGACACCACTTCTTCCATGGAAACCAACAACCTTTCCTGCGGCAACACTTGATGTGAAAGCATCACCAATCTCATCGCCATAGGGTCCATATTTGGCTTTGTTTGTGTAGAATGTAATGGACCGCAAAGCTTTGAAGCTATCGCTCCCTTTAACAGGCCCAAAAAATCCCGCAATGCGAACCAAGAATTCCTTTGATACCTCCAGTTTTATCTACCAAACCAGAATACAAATAGGATTAGCAAAATTTTAATTATAATTAGAATTATGTAAGCTTGTAAAGTTTATCGTATGTTCTATAGCTGAACTAACAAATCAAAGTAACATGCATGGTATTGTAACATCTTTGCATAGTGTGTCACAATTATAGTTGCAAATTTTTTCATATTTAAATAACGACAGTGTAATAGTTATTATTATTTATTTACCGTCTTAATTTGATCACCGCCATCTCCACCGTGCTTCGGTGACCAAACAGGTTCCCCGTCTTTGCTTTCATACAACACACGAATTGCATGAATCACTGAATCTCCAACATGCAATTGCAAGTCACGGATTGCCGGAAAAATTCCATCATCCCATTCCATCCCGCCATGCCCACCCCACGGCCCAGGTCCTCGAGGTACAGGTAAAATCATTTTCATTGAAAATGATTTTACCTATACTTTGAAAATTTTTCAAAGTATTGTCCGGCTATTAAACAAGTGCAACAATTTGTAAATGAATAATACCCTTTAGTCCATGAATAAAACATGAACTTTGGGAAACAATAATGACCAAACCTCTTTCGGCGTTATTTTCACATAGGCACCAATGGCATCAACATAATCACCCGCACGACCATGGAATCCAACTATTACGCTACCCTCCATACGGTAGGAAAATGGTTGACCGGCCACAGTTCCATAGGGTCCATACTCAGTCTTATTTGATTTAAAACTTAGAGAACGAATTACAATATGGGACCCCAAGTCTTTAACTGTACCGCTAAAGGATGTCAGGTACTCTTCAGGCCAGTTGAGTGATATCTACGTATAGTGCACCAAAAAAAAAAAACATTCAACTTCATTTTATGTATATTTAATTTCTTGTTTCACAAAAATGCATGATTAATGTAACTGAGTAGTAGCAGTATATATGTACCTTGTCGGTTTTATTGCCACCCTTACCACCAACCTTCTTAGAATGCTGGAGTACACCATACTCATCTCCACATTTGAATGAAATTGAATCGATGGCACCTCCATGAACAATTTCCATCTCAATGATCCCACCCTTATTTTCCACGAAGCTCCAACGGCTTCCACCTTCACCTCCCCACGGCCCAACGGTCAAGACCTCCTCCATGTTGCAAAGGGATGATGATCACTAAGAGAGAACTGAAGCGGCCTATATTATTTTTTGTTGCCTTGCAATGAACAAAGAATGCCATCCCTTTTATAACTGAAGAGAGATGCAATAGGACAAGACTATACTTAATTACAAACTACTATTTGATGGACAACACGTGTCGTTTTAATTAATTACAAATTGCTAGCTAAGGAAATTTGGTGGGATGTGAAAGTTAGCAATAAGGTTAACTCACGTTGGTTGTGTGTATTTAGTGTCTGTTATTTATAATCCTAGTCTACAATTACAGTTAGGCTCTTTTGTAGTTGTACTCTGGTTATGTAATGTATTATAAATCTGGTTTATGTTAGGTTCTAAAGATTAGGAACTAATGTATTTAGAACTTCAATTTGTTTGTTGGCAAACCATGATCAAAACAATATTTAGTCGTGTGTTAGACTTGCTCAAAGTATGGGTCTTAATGTAAAGTTGGAATCGAGTTTTTATGCAGAATTACCTTTAACTTTCTGTATGACTCGATCGATCGAAAATTAGACTCGATCGATCGAAAATCGTGCAGAACGTTTTTCTGCAGAAAATTCCAACTCAGCCCAAGCCCGTTTTAATGTATAGGGTTTTATGTTTTGCCCTAAGTATAAAAGGGAAAACCCTAGCCACGTTTTTAGAGTTCTGTTTTGCTGTGTTTGTGAATCTCTTTGTGAGATCTAGAGGTGTTTACCTTCACATACACTTAGGGTTTACAAACTTGAGATTTATGTCAAGAGTTGTGTAGATCAATACAGTTGCAGAATCAATAGAGCACAAAGATATACAAGCAGGTGCGCTTGTGGATTTGTTGAAGAATTCCGGAAAGAAGGAGTCCGTGGATCTCGGAGCTATCATGGGGTCATGGTAGTAAGTTTCCTACACTTGGGTAGCAACAAGATGTTAGTGGTCTAAGTCTTGTCGTGTAAACTTCAATTCTTTCATAGTGGATTCAGTTTACCTTGAGGATAGCTAAGTCAAATCCTCCCCAGTTTTTTACCGGTGTGGTTTCCTGGGTCATCAGATCTTTGTGTTGTTTATTTTCCGCTGTTTTGTTATTTTTTTCTTATCTGTGTTAACCTAGTTTTAATTAAATTACCTAAGTTATTCACTTGGCTAATTCTCTAGGTTAATCTGTTGGGTTTAAGGGGTCTAAACAAAATGACAAGTGGTATCAGAGCGGGTAACTTTTGTGTTTGATCCTTTGATCTTTTAAGCTGATCCTTGACCCCTGTTGTTATGGATTTCTTTAAAATCTTCTCTTTATTTTGCCGCATTGTGTACTTTGTGTGCTTGTTCTTTACCATGTGTGTTAAAATCTTTCTTGAGTGTCTTGCTGTGTTCACATATGACAATAATTACATGTGTTATACTGCTTTAACCGCCTTAAAGGCATATGATTCTTGTCTTTGGTATTTGGATAGTGGTTGTTCCAGGCACATGACAGGAAATAAAGCCTTGTTCAAGACACTCTTCGAAGGAAAGATTGGAACAGTTACCTTTGGAGATGGAAGTAAATCTGTGATCAGAGGCATTGGCACAGTGGATATTCCAGGACTACCAGTCTTTGAAGACGTGTGGTATGTTGATGGGTTGAAGGCAAACTTACTCAGCATAAGTCAAATTTGTGACAATGGACTGAATGTGTTCTTCACCAAACAAGAATGTGAAATACTTGATGAAGGAGGTGATTGTATGTGTGTTGGTGTGAGGACTGCTGACAACTGTTATGGTATCACCCCAAGTATAAGCAACAAATGCTTCAGTGCTAAGATCAATCAAGTTGACTTATGGCATCAAAGGTTGGGACATGCCAGCCTTAAGCAATTAGAGAAGATTTCAAAATGTGATGCGGTAATTGGGTTGCCCAAGTTTGAGAAGATTGAAAAATGCATCTGTGGACCATGTCAGATGGGTAAACAAGTGAAGTCCAAACATCCGTCTGTAGCTGATGTTCAAACTACGAGACCTTTGGAGTTGCTGCACATTGATCTCATGGGTCCTGCCAGAGTTCAGAGTTTAGGTGGAAAGAAGTACATTCTAGTTGTTGTGGATGACTTTACAAGATTCACATGGGTTGTACTTTTGAAAGATAAAGCTGAGGCTCCTGAAAAAATGATTCATCTGTGCAAGAAATTGCAAGTAGAAAAAGGAACTGTGATAGCCAGAATTAGAAGTGACCATGGAAAAGAGTTTGAGAACACCAAACTGGCTAAGTTTTGCGATAATCAAGGCACCCGTCAGGAATTCTCTTCACCCAAAACACCACAACAAAATGGAATTGTGGAAAGGAAAAACAGAGTTGTACAAGAAATGGCTCGTGTCATGCTCCATAATAAGAAGATGCCTAAATCTTTTTGGGGAGAAGCTGTTAATACTGCATGTCACACTCTCAATCGGGTGTATTTCAAACCAAATTCCAAGCAAACTCCTTATGAACTCTAAAGAGGAAAGAAGCCTGTAGTGAAATACTTCAGAGTATTTGGCAGTGACTGTTACATTCTGCGTGATAGAGAGAACCTGGAAAAGTTCGATGCTAAGAGTGATAAAGGTTATTTTCTGGGATACTCTTCCACCAGTAGAGCATACAGAGTATACAATCTGAGAACCAAAACAGTCATGGAATCCTCAAATGTAGTGATCAATGATGAATTAAACTCAGACGGTCATTCAGAACATGCACCTCAAGTTCAAGAAAAGATGATGGAAATTGATGATTCTCTACCTGAAAACTATGTGGGAAAGCCTACAAAGGAAGAGTTAATGGTTTTGAATGATACAGCATCTGTGCCATCAAGTTCAGAACCTTCAACACCAGTTCATGGAGTTCCACAAGAACAGAGAGAAGTTCAAAGTCCATCAGATCAGAAAGGTACCACTACTTCATTGGTCAAAGGTCCATCATCAAGAGTCAGGTTGAATCATCCTGCTACTAATATTTTGGGAAGTTTGAATGATAACATGAGATTGAGATCCAAAGCTTTAAATGTGATTACTCACTCATGCTACCTATCCCAATTCGAACCGAAGAAGGTGGATGAAGCTCTCCAAGATGCTGATTAGGTCAATTCTATGCATGAAGAACTTCATCAGTTCGTTCGAAATGATGTGTGGGAATTAGTTCCTAGACCTGAGGGAGTCAATGTTATTGGAACTAAGTGGATCTTCAAGAACAAGTCAGATGAACATGGAACTGTTATCAGAAATAAATCTAGGCTTGTTGCTCAAGGATACACACAAGTAGAAGGAATTGACTTTGATGAGACTTTTGCACCCGTAGCAAGATTGGAATCCATTCGCATTCTTTTGGCTATTGCATGTCACATGAGCTTCAGGTTGTATCAAATGGATGTCAAGAGTGCATTCTTAAATGGCATGATACAAGAAGAGGTATATGTTGAACAACCGAAAGGTTTCATTGATCCTCACAGGCCAAATGATGTTTACAAGTTGAAGAGAGCTCTCTATGGATTGAAACAAGCTCCACGGGCTTGGTATGATAGATTAACTGCATATCTCACGGATCATGGCTTCAAGAGAGGTTTTACTGACACCACTCTATTTATACGAAAGGATAAGAATCATTTTGTAGTTGCTCAAATTTATGTTGATGATATTGTTTTTGGTGCTACTAATGATTCTCTTGTTCAATCTTTTGCAGATGAAATGAAGGCCATGTTTGAGATGAGTATGGTTGGGGAACTAACTTATTTCTTGGGATTGCAGGTAAAGCAAACTGATGATGGAATCTACATCAACCAAGCTAAGTATGCGCGAAATTTGGTCAAGCGTTTTGGTCTTGATAAGGCTGCACATGCTAGGACACCAATGGCTGCTAATGCGAAACTAACAAATGATCCATCAGGTGAGTCTGTTGATGTTACCTTATATAGAAGCATGATTGGTTGTCTTTTGTACTTAACTGCTAGCAGACCTGATATTGCGTTTAGTGTGGGTGTTTGCTCTAGATTTCAATCTAGTCCTAAGGTCTCTCACTTAAATGCTGTTAAGAGGATTATAAAATATGTTGCTGGAACTTGTGATTATGGTCTATTTTACAGTAAAGAGTCAAATCTTTCTCTTGCTGGTTTTTCTGATTCTGATTGGGCTGGTAATGCTGATAATAGAAAGAGTACAACTGGTGGCTGTTTTTATGTTGGTGCTAATTTGGTTGCTTGGATGAGTAAGAAGCAAAATTCTGTTTCTTTATCTACTGCTGAGGCAGAATATATTGCTGCTGGAAGTTGTTGTTCTCAGCTTCTATGGATGAAGAAACTTTTGAGTGATTATGGAATATCTCAGGACACCATGGTTGTTTATTGTGATAACTCTAGTGCCATAGATATATCTAAGAATCCTGTTCAACACTCTAAGACCAAACACATTGAGATTAGATATCATTTCATTAGGGATCTTGTTGAAAGGAAAATTGTTGCTCTTGAATATATTCCAACTGAACGTCAGAATGCTGATATTTTCACCAAACCGCTTGATAGAGGAAAGTTTGAAACTCTTCGTCAAGTCATTGGTGTGATTCTTTGTCCCTAGTCATTCTTGACTTCATGGTCCTTGTGCTTCATTGCTCAATCTTTTGTGACCTTTGTTTCTAGGATTTGCATTGCATTACATTCATGCATTTCATTCTAGGATGTTTGTTTCTTTGTTTAAAAAAAAAAAAAAAATTTTGCAAAGTGTGTTTTGCTATTTTGCTTTGAATTTGAAGACAAGGTTGGTCAATCAAAATTTACATGTCATATGTATGTACCTTGTTTAGCTTTGATGCACTTATTTCTATTGCACTTTACTAGCTAAAGTCTTGTTGTGCATGTTGTGTGGGAAGATGCTATAATTGTTGATCACATGATCTTGATCTTGAAGTCTTATATCTTTGATTGTCGGACTTGGTCTTATTGAGAAATGCATAAATAACCATCTCACCACTGTTTATTAGCCAATCATGAACACCTTAGTGCATATCGTAAGATTTTGTGCTCGAGAAAGTGTAGCACATGCACAAAAAGAACATAAGGTGTAGCCTCTATTAAAATTGGTGTGTACATTATTGGGCTATAATAATCTCACAAATTCAAATAAAATTGGTGTGTACATTATCCCGACTTTTATTAAGTTTCTAATCAATAAATATGAATATTGAGGCAAATCAAGAAACTTACATGATTGCAAGCTTTTATTCTAGGAGATGTGGGAGTTATAGGATGTAACTCTTTAAGTAATAGTCTCTTTCAAATTCATTTGATGGATTTTGTAGAAATTGTGATTGATCTCTATGTGTATATCACCTCACATGTTTCTCAAGCTTATGCTAGTTGCACATACTACACAAGCTATTCTTTGCTAGACTTGTGTACATGATATTGTGTGTGTTTTTGGCCTGACCAACCAAGTTTGAGAATTTCTAGAAATTGATGCAAAATATGTTTGCTTGTTTTTTTTGGTATATTGAGAGAAAATTTTGCTTTGAGAAATCTAGATTGAATACATGTGTTTTTGAAAAACATCTCATCTCATACTCATGCATTTTATTTGTAAAATCTAATGCTTTGAGGATTTTTTGATCTACAATGTTTGGTTTTTCAAAATTATGATTTTTCCAGAATTTCGATCGATCGAAACTGATTTTCGACCGATCGAAAATGTTTCAAAATGCTCAGAAAACTCTCTGGTTGGCTCGATCGATCCAAGCTTATTTTGGATCAATCGAAGGTAGTTTCGATCGATCGAGTGTAACCTTCGATCAATCGAAACTCGGGATGACTGTTTTTTAAAAAAAGGCTCTTTTTCACGTGGCTTTTCACTTTTCAAACTTTTTCAAAAACTTCTTTTTCTCCCTACCAACCAGTCAAAGCTTTTCTTCGAATTTTTGTCGTTTTCCTCCGATTCTTTTGCACAATCTCTCTCTCCCAAGGCTGGTAAGACCTTTATACCCTTTCCCTTTGCATTTATTTTCGAAATTCATGCATTTTTCATGCATTTTTGTTGTTATTTTCGGAATTATTGTTGTGGCAAATTAGGAAGTGTTTTTGAATGTTTCTTTCTCAAATTTTTCATGGGTTTTTGTGAGGACACCTTACCTAAGCTCTACATGTGGTTTAATTTGATTATTTTGGTGTTTTGAAGGAAATTTGAAATTCTAGGGCTTACAATTGAGAAAATTGGGGTTTTGTTCATTTTGATTGAAATTGATGAAATTGGCTTGTTGGTTTGGTAAATTTGATCATTATATTGTGTTAATTAACTATTATCTTGATCAATTTATCAATTTGTTGTGTTTTGAAAAATTAGGTTTTTCAAATTGGGTATTTTTGATAAATATTGCTTGCTCAAGCCAATTTTGTTAATTTGGATCAAAATTGAACATGTCACTGCATTAGTTCATGCATCATGTTATGTCATGCTCATGCATCATATAGAATTGTTATTTTCTATATTTTATGCTGTGCTAACTTGCAGTCTGCCCTTGGTATTGTTTTTGCTCTTCTCTTTCTGTGTCTATCTTTTCCTTAGCACTATGCCTAGGAAAACTAGAGCCCATAGGACTTCTGCTCCTTCTCCTTCTTTTGACACTGAGCGGTTCCCTAGTGAGTCAAACCAAGTCACCTATGAGACTCTGAACCTTAGGCGTCAGATTTGGGCTGAGCGTAGGGTTATCTTAGATGAGTTGGATCCTGAGGTGCGTCATAACTTTTCACATCGGGGTTGGTTACCTTTGCTCGAGTATGAGCATTCTCCTCCTCCTGCCACCTTGATTAGAGAGTTCTATTCGAACCTCTCTATTCATGTCTACGATAACAACACCTTAGTAAAGGTGTGGTTACGTAGTGTGGAGTATCGCATTACCCCTTCGGTAGTGTCTGATGCTCTTGGGGTGCCCATTGTGGACCATCCCGTTTTTCCTTACGAAGAGTCTCCACCCCTTGATGACGTCTTGTCCTACATCACTGGGTCTTCTATCCAGTGGGGTTCTGATCCTCGGATCACTTCTGCTAAGCTGTCTGAGCTGCACTATCTTTTCTTTAGGATAGCGTGTCATTCTTTGTGGCCTATTTCGCATGTCCACACCATTTCTCTTGAGAGGTGTGTCTTTTTGTATGCCTTGGTCACTGATGCTCCTATCAGTTTTCCGCATCTGTTCCTTCGTTCTTTGAACGAGGTTCATAAGTCTAGTTCTACGGCTCATGCTTTGTTTTTTCCTGTTTTTATTCATAGGATTCTCCTTTTTCTTGGTTTTGGTGAGTATCCTGCTTCTGAGCCTGTACATGTCATCGCTCCCATCGGTGCTACCTTTTTGAGGCAAAGGGCTGCTCAACTTCGTGCTAGCTCTAAGCGTCCTAGGGTAGAACCTTCCGGTGTCACTCCACCCCCTTCTTCTTCTACAGATACTCATGCAGCTGGGACTTCGTTTGATCCTGCTGTCGCTGCTGCTGCTGATGTTCCTCCACCGTTTGATGAGGTTTCTGACCTTCGTCGGACTCTAGATACTGTCGTGACCGTTCAGGCGGCTCATGGTCAGCTTTTGGTGGACATCCTGGATGAGCTACGTGCGTTACGAGCGGATTTGGCGAGTTCTCGTCGATCTCCTCCACCTCCTTTTGATGATGAGTGAGTGCCCTTTGGCAATTCGTCACAAAAAGGGGGAGTACATAGTTCATTGTATCTAGGAGATTTTTTGTGGAGATTTACATTTTAGGGGGAGTTTTTTGTTTACTTGGTAGTGATACTGCGGAGCTTGTGGAGTTATTAGATTGTATCTAGATGCTTCACTGTGTATTCTCATTTTTAGCTCTTGTTTAGGAGATTTATTTTGTTGAGATACATTTGTATATATATGTTTCTTATTTCACTATGCTACTACTCTGCTTATTGATTTATATTGATGATGTTATTCATGATATATGTCTTTATTTTGTGTCATGTGAAATCAAGAAATTTTTATTTATGTATTTCCTGTTTTTTTTCCACACATGCGTTTATGTGTTTGTTAAGTGTTACAGGAATATACAGGTTGCTTTCAGTCGAGCTGCTGTCTATTTTGCAACTGTTAGATAGTAGTTTAGGTTGAATTGTTAAGTGGCTATTTATTGTAATGGGCTATTTCAATTTGTAACTTTGAGCTTTTTGTTAAGTCTGTATTTTGTCACGGATTGCCAAAGGGGGAGTTTGTTAGGTTCTAAAGATTAGGAACTAATGTATTTAGAACTTCAATTTGTATGTTGGCAAACCATGATCAAAACAATGTTTAGTCGTGTGTTAGACTTGCTCAAAGTATGGGTCTTAATGTAAAGTTGGAATCGAGTTTTTATGCAGAATTACCTTTAACTTTCTGTATGACTCGATCGATCGAAAATTAGACTCGATCGATCGAAAATCGTGCAGAACATTTTTCTGCAGAAAATTCCAACTCAGCCCAAGCCCGTTTTAATGTATAGGGTTTTATGTTTTGCCCTAAGTATAAAAGGGAAAACCCTAGCCACGTTTTTAGAGTTCTGTTTTGCTGTGTTTGTGAATCTCTTTGTGAAATCTAAAGGTGTTTACCTTCACATACACTTAGGGTTTACAAACTTGAGATTTATGTCAAGAGTTGTGTAGATCAATACAGTTGCAGAATCAATAGAGCACAAAGATATACAAGCAGGTGCACTTGTGGATTTGCTGAAGAATTCCGGAAAGAAGGAGTCCGTGGATCTCGGAGCTATCATGGGGTCATGGTAGTAAGTTTCCTACACTTGGGTAGCAACAAGATGTTAGTGGTCTAAGTCTTGTCGTGTAAACTTCAATTCTTTCATAGTGGATTCAGTTTACCTTGAGGATAGCTAGGTCAAATCCTCCCCAGGTTTTTACCGGTGTGGTTTCCTGGGTCATCAAATTTTTGTGTTGTTTATTTTCCGCTGTATTGTTATTTTTTACTTATCTGTGTTAACCTAGTTTTAATTAAATTACCTAAGTTATTCACTTGGCTAATTGTCTAGGTTAATCTGTTGGGTTTAAGGGGTCTAAACGAAATGACAGTTTAAAACACTATTATTACTATTTTCATGTGTGAACGCTATTATTAATATTTTTGTGTGTGTTCTATTAAGTATTATTGTTTACTAAAAAAAAATAGGGATGTTTATCCCACGTTGGTTGTTTGTGTCTAGTATTCGCTGTTTACAACCCCAGCTTACAACTATAAAAATTAGGTCATTTTGTAGTTGTACTCTAGTTATGTAATGTATTATAAATCCGGTTTGAAACAGTACTATTATTACTATTTTCGTATATGTTCTAATAAGTATTACTGTTTACTCCAAAAAAAAAAAAAAAAAACCACTAGACCAGTTGTGTAATCAACTAAGGCCCCTAAATTTAAAACCCCAAATATTAGTGAATAAATAAAAATAAATTTTCTATCCAATAAAAAACTGAAAACTGAAAAATAATAAAATTATTAAAAATTTTATTACGTAAAGCATATAAAGAGAGGAAAATGGACATTTTCTTAACCTATATTTAGTAATAAAATCTATTATATATAAGAGACTGCTCACATTTAGGAAATTCAGTGATTGGTGGCAACTCCAAATTATAATGAATCACTAAAAATCCCCACAAAACTTGCACTTCTAGGATTCACACACTCTTCACGCACTTCTCCAATAGAAAAAATGGAACAAGGGGAACCCCTTTGCGTTCTCTATTCTCATCCACACAATGAAGAACAACAAAAAATGTTGTCGTAACAAGAGATGGCATGTGGTAAAGCTCACTATAGAAAGGCAAGATTAACAAAATTCTATTTAGGAGACCATATGCGTCCTTGTAATTAATTACAAACTAGCTTATAACCTCATACAAATGCATAGATATATTTAAAATATATACATTAAGATGCATAGTATAATATTTATATATATAATTTTAATATTACTAATAGTCATTTTTATATTTTTTTAACTCTTTAAAAAGTCTTACAAGATTATTATTATGTTAAAAATGTAAATTGTCCATTTTTTAAAAAATTTGTTTATGTTTAATAATTCTAAACTCTTTGGTTTTTTCTACAAAATAAGTCAATAGCTCACTTGAATGGATTTATGATATGGTCTCACATTTTACTCTAAAATTAAAAAAAAAAAAAATCTCTCTAAAAATAAATAATTTAGAACACATGGTACAAAATTGGACTTTAATTATAAAATTTAATTGGACTTTCTCTAAGTTTTACCTATTAATATAAATATATATATATATATATATATATTTATATATAGATGGCTACAGATGTTGAGAGATGCAATACTTACAAATTTTTATTTGAGGACCAAATGTGACCTTTTAATTAATTATAAATTAATCAAGTTTGGCGGGAGATGAAAGTTAGTAATAATAGAATAGACCAGCTAGATATCTACCACAATTACAACCTTTTTTTTTTTTTTTTTTTTTTTTTTGAGAAAACAAACTTTCATTCACAGAAGAGAAGAATTTACATCAAAGAACAGAGTCAAGAGGAGAAGGATCTTCAATCCAAATTACATCATCAGAGATAGATTTTGCAAACTTAGCTAAGGAGTGCGCCACTGAGTTGCCAGATCTTCTGACACATGAGAACGAGCCTTTACAAAGATCAGCCACTGTCTTTATTTCTTGCAAAATATGCCCAAGTCGCTAATAGTCCATATCTAGTTGAGAGAGTTCACTCATAATGGACTTCATAATCATACGATAATGGACTATCTAGCTCCTTTTTGAATACTCTCTTTCTTATATGTTTACATGTACTGACATTTGCTACTTACAAAGGCCCACCACGCACAGCCATCCTTTTACAACCGGTAACAAAGTCCACGATAAGTTTTGCATCCACGACAATTTTTGCATGCTTATCTTATGTCAACATAAACATAAAGCTCAACCCAACCACTAGACAACTTAGGTAATCAACTAAGCCACCTAAATTTTCACCAATATAGCCCAAAATATTAGCAAATAAATAAAAAAATAATAATTCTTTTATTAAATAAAAAACCAAAAAAATTAAAAATAATAGAGTTAATGCAAATGCCATACTTAGTCCGTCCTACATTTATGTGCCAAACCCCGAAAATTCTACAAATCTCAATTTTTCATCAGTGAACTGTAGGAACATCTAAATTGACATGGTAAAACTTGTTCAAGCAATAAAGCACTCAAAATGCCTTTTTAGGTCTACAAATCTCAATTTTTCATCAGTGAATTGTGGGAACATCTAAATTGACATGGTAAAACATGTTCAGGCAATAAAGCACTCAAAATGCCTTTTTAGGTCAAATTGACTAAACTGCCCTTAGTCAACCCAAGATTGACCGAATGTCAAAATTGTACAAAACCACCCCAAGACAACATTTTCATGTTTTTACATCAAACCCAAGGTTATTGAAGATTTTTATCAACTTTAACCAAGTTTGATCTAAGGTTGACTCCCGAGAGCAACTAAAAAGCAAATTTTGATCCAACCATCAGAATGGGTTGGAACCAATGTCATTATGAAGATTCTTGAATTCCCTTTCCAACGATCGCTCATGGGTTGAAATTGCAGTTAAAACGATTGAGATATCTTGAAAACCGTACTTGGCACGCCAGCTCGCTTCCCAAGACCATAACTTTTTATCCGACCATTGGATTTTCGAAATGTCAAGTGTTCTGGAAACTAGACATCTAAACCTTCCCATTGGTACCAAAACCAACTCAATCCAATTTCGGAAAGGCCTTTAGATGAGTGAACGGAGTTAGAACAAAAAAGCTAGAGGAAAAGACAAGACTGATGATGTTAGCCTATGGGCCCGGCGCACCCTAAGTGTGTGTTGGCCTGGCCCAACGCACACTAAGGATGCCCTAGAAGATAAAGGGTCACAAAACCTTAAACCCTAAATCTTAAATCTAAAACCCTAAACCCTTAAACCCTAAAACCCTTAAACTCTTTAACCCTATAGCCCTCACTACAACAAAATGTATTTTTAGAAATGAATTTTAGTAAGGAAAAATTTTTCATCACTTTAAACTTACATTTAGCGATGAAATTTGAATTTAAACCCTATAACCCTTAAATTCTTATATTGAGCATTATATGGTATTGCTAGTAGTGATGATATAGCTAGTATGTGTATTGATAAACTCTTTATAAATTAGACTTTTATTTTGCAGGTTAAATACTCATTGTTTGTGATAACTTTGGATTTTTTTCTTAAAGGTGTACGCTTAGCTTGAGCATAGTAAGTAAAATTTGTTTAAATACTTAAAAAACTCTATACTTATAATGTTGATGATTGATTTTGTGGTGAGTTGTTTTATTGAAGAAAACAAGTGGCTTGTTATGGTATTATAAGGTGGTGTAAATTTATATTGGGAGTGTCTCTTATTTTTTGGAATTATGAATGAATATTGTTGATTTATATGTGATGGATATTATTTAATTGTTTTTAATACATATAAGCATTATATATTGTGATGTTGATAATTGGTTTTGTGGTGAGTTGTTATGTTGGAGCAAGCGGGTTGATAATGTTTTTACTTTACGATTTTAATGTAGTGTTGTTTTTATATTTGTACAAATTTCTTATTGGTGGCTTTTAGGACACTTTCATTTGGCGCCACTTGAAGACATTTGAGGACATCTTCTTTTGGTCCTAATTATATTATGCTAAACTTTTTGTATTGTTATAAAACATCTTGTGTTATTGTATGTGTTGCAACAATTTGTATGGATGGATTGAATTGGATTCTTGTTTTATTTTTTACTTGTGGAATGTATGGATCATTTTCTTATAAATGTGTTGTTGAAATAAATGTGTTATTCAAATGTGAGATTTTAATAATGTAATGACAAGTTACAAGTTAATATCAAAGACATGAAAAACCCTATCTCGATGATTTGTTATAACTCATAAATTACCCGCGCGATGCTGATAATGCTTTGAGTTTTTGAATAAATAATGATAGAACCATGTGCCTAGTCAATGATCACATGATAATTTAAATTATCATGCTATACTAATGTAAATCTCAATAATTATGGTGCAACTATTAATAAAATTTCCTATTTAACTATTATCGAATACCAATTTTAACACTTGAAACTATTCAAAGGACTTAAAGAAATGAAAAAAAAAAATTTAATGTAATTGATAGCAATGTTTTCAACTATGAGTTGAACAATATGAATTTTTTGAATATCCAAATCTTCAAATTCTCCATCATTGTTTGATATAAACTACATATCAATCCTTCATCATTTAAATAAAAATAGCAAGCAATAATAATTAACAATATTAAGGACATCTGTGGCATGAAATGTAGACCACCATCTGAGCTGGTTCAATTATTGCTAGTGGGCCATTATGAATGACCGTTGTGGTGAAACCTATAACACTGATCCAGTTCAAGCACAGTGGTCATGCTAGCATTTGATTTTTGTAGCAGTACATTAAAAGGCAAATATATATGATCATGAAGGACCCTAGAAAATCACTCAATAATTTGCCACTAAGACAAAAAACGACAAGATCCAGAGGAAAAGCCTAAGCCAAGATTCAATACACTTTCCAGTAGGGCATAGCCATACAAATACTAACCAAGCTAATTATTGAATTGGTAAAATTATTAAATTAGTACCTGCAAGCTCAATTGTAAGCAGGTGCCTATCCAAGGCACTAACATTTGTAGGCAGATGACTCCTAACTTTTTGCAAGGTAGTTGTAGTAGCAACATCATCATTAAGCCCAACAATTGAGTGAGGAAAAAACTTATAAATGGGTTGCTCACTGTAAACACTAATCAATTGAACTACTTTCCCAAGATTGGTTAAGTACCATTCACCTATTAACTCTTGGTCTCTTACAACTATCCATATCATGGATTATTGCCATTTCATTAGGCTTTTTCACTCCTATGACTTCCACCTTTAAACTTCTCTAATAATTCCACGTGTATAGAACACATCTTCACCATCCTTTTCTTGTGCATGATCTCAAATGGTTAGAGGACCACATGGTTTTCACACAGGTCTATGAGAAAATTTATGAGTTGCAACAATATGAATTTTTTGAATATCCAAACCTTCAAATTCTCCATCACTGTTTGATATAAACTACATATCAATCCTTCATCATTTAAATAAAAATAGCAAGCAATAATAATTAACAATATTATGGACAATTTGTGGCATGAAAAGTAGACCACCATGTGAGTTGATTCTATTATTGCTAGCGGGCCATTATGAATGGTCATTGTGGTGAAACCTATAACATTGGTCCAGTTCAAGCACAGTGGCCATGTTAGCATTTGATATTTGTAGTAGTACATCAAAAGGCATATATATATGATCAGAGGGACCCTAGAAAATTCACTTAATAATTTGCCACTAAGACACAAAACGACAAGATCCAAAGAAAAAGCCTAAGCCAAGATTCAATACACTTTAAGGTAGGGAATAGCCATACAAATACTAACCAAGCTAATTTTTGAATCTGTAAAATTATTAAATTAGAACATGCAAGCTCAGTTGTAAGCAGAAGCCTATCCAAGGCACTAACATTTGTAGGTAGATGACTCCCAACTTTTTACAAGGTAGTTGTAGTAGCAACATCACCATTAAGCTCAACAACTGAGTGAGGAAAAAAATTTATAAATGGGGGGGTTGCTCACTATAAGCATTGAGCAATTAAACTACTTTCCCAAGATCGGTTAAGTACCATTTGCCTATTAAGTCTTGGTCTCTCACAACTATCCATATCATGAATCATTGCCATTTCATTAGGCTTTTTCACTCCTATGACTTCCACCTTTAAATTTCTCTGACAATTGCATGTGTATAGAACACATCGTCACCATCCTTTTCTTGTGCATGATCTTAAATGGTTAGAGGACCACATGGTTTTGGCACAGGTATATGAGAAAATTTATGGAAGTTTTAATTTTTAAGGCCACAAGAAACGGGTATATATAAAAGAACATGCTTTACAATATGTAGAGCAAAAATTTAATGAACTAACTTGTCAATTTTAGAAATGACAAAAATTACCAGCGCAAGAGTCCAATAAGTTTGAAAAGGGAGAGGAAATATGATGTGCCAGTTACCTAGTGTTAAGTACATTGTATAAATGGTTGAAATAATATGGGAAAGTGATTGCAATAAAGCCCAAAAGACCAAACGCAGAAGTCTCTTAGTCTTCCACATTTACTGCTTCACTTGATTACTAAATCTAGACTGCAAACTTTTTTTTGAAAGAAGTTGAAGAGTGTATTGTAGCTTGAGAGACAAAGTGCCACATAACGGGGCCACATGGACTCTCATGTAAGTTTTCTGCTTATATATATATATATATATATATATTTGGAATTACCACCTGTCATTGAGATTTTCTAAAGTGTCCTTGGTGACTATAGAAGTGGAAAATTTTCAACCAATCACAAGTTTTCATGTACTACTTAGCAGATCTCACTGTCGTTATTTAGAAATCAATGAAAATATTTCAAGTGGCACTAAATAAAAATTATGATGAACACCATAGAGCCAATGACACGTTGACATGTGATAGTATTTACTATAAATGACATAAACAGTCTAATTACTCCCCTCTTTTCCTTCAATAAATATACTTATTCAATATAAGAAATATGAGTATTTTTTGTCAAAAAATTAAATATAATTTCCTTAAATTGGAGTGCCAAGTTTTTTTGGAGGCCCAGTCAGCTACATCAGTAACAAAGTGATTACCCCAATCCATCAATATTGTAGCAGTCTTTAGCCACTCAGCCTTTGGGCTACAAGTGGGGGTGAGAGAATTTGTTTTTGATTTTGTTTTTTGACCAATCTCATCGCCAAAGGGTCCATATTTGTAGCCCTTTAGCAGTCTTCTTTTTTCTTTTTTTTTTGGACCAATCTCATCGCCAAAGGGTCCATATTGGGCTTTGCTTGTGTAGAATGTAATGGACCGCAAAGCTTTGAAGCTATCGCTCCCTTTAACAGGCCCATAAAATCCCGCAATGCGAACCAAGAATTCCTTTGACACTTCCAGCTTTATCTACCAAACCAGAATACAAATAGGATTAGCAATATTTTAATTAGAATTAGAATTATGTAAGCTTGTAAAGCTTATCGTATGTTCTACAGCTCAACTAACAAATCAAAGTAACATGCATGGTATTGTAACATCTTTGTATAGTGTCTCAGAATTATAATTGCAAATTTTTCTTTTCATATTTAAATAATGACAGTAATAGTTATTATTATTTATTTACCGTATTAATTTTATCACCGCCTGCTCCACCATGCTTCTGTGACCGAACAGGCTTTCCGTCTCTGCTTTCATACAACACACGAATTTCATGAATCACTGAATCTCCAACGTGCAAATGCAATTCACCGATTGCCGGAAAAAGTCCATCATCCCATTCCATAATGTACCGCTAAAGGATGTCAGGTAACCTTCAAACCAGTTGAGTGATATCTACATATAATGCAACCAAAAAAACAAAAATTCAACTTCATTTTATGTATATTTAATTTCTTGTTTCGCAAAAATGCTTAGTTAATGTAACTGAGTAGTACCAGCATATATGTACCACCAACCTTCATAGATTGCTGGTGTACACCATATTCATCCCCACATTTGAATGAAATTGAATCGATGGCATCTCCTCGATGGATTTCCATCTCAATGATCCCACCCTTATTTTGCACAAAGCTCCAGTGGTTTCCACCAACACCTCCCCACTGCCCAACTGTCAAGAACTCCCCCATGTTGCGAAGAGATGATCACTAAGAGAAAACTGTAGCGACCTGTATTATTGTTATTATTATTATTATTTTTAAGAATACTAAATAGTTTTAACACACGTGAAGAGAGAAAAAAAAATTGATAAACCTGTATTATTTTTTGTTGCCTTTCAATGAACAAAAAATGCCGTCTCCTTTTATAACTGAAGAGAAATGCAATACGACAAGACTATACTTAATTACAAACTTCTATTTAGTGGACAACACGTGTCGTTTTAATTAATTACTACAAATTGCTAGCTATTGATGTTTGGTGGGATGTGAAAATTAGCAATAATTGTGTAACAACCACAATTACTGCTTGTTTACTATTCAGCAAAAAAAAAAAATTATATATTACAACTTGTTGACAAATACTAATGGTACGATAATGGATTATTTAGCTCCGTTTTTTACTTTTCTATACAACTTTCTTATATATTTACATGTTCAGACATTTGATGATTACAAAGATCCAGCATGCTCAGCGATCATCTTACTGCTTGTAAAGTGGTTTAAGACATTTTTCGCATACTTATCTTATTCTTCCATTAAAGTTAACCCAATCACCAGACCACTTAGGTAATCAATTAAGGCCCCTAAATTTAAAACACCAAATATTAGTGAATAAATAAAAAATAAATTTGTTATCAAATAAAAAACTGAATAATAAAAATAATAAAGTTATTAAAAATTTTATTACGTAAAGCATAGAAAGAGCGGAGAGATAGACCTCAGTGCATAAAGCGTAAAATTATATTGAAATATTTTGCCCTTTCTTATATCGTTAGTTAAATATTAAATAAGATATCATTGCTTTAATTATAGTAGGAAATTGCCTCCATTTATCTGCTGCTAAAACTTGAAAAATTACTTGACTAGTGATTCCCTCATTCAATATCTTCAATATACCGTTCTTTGTGATTTAATGGCTGTTATCTTTGGTATTAACATCTGAAAGATTGATATGTATATATATATATATCAGTATCTGTGACATCGGATCAAGATTTTTCTAATCCTTAGTCCTTGATTCTCTATTTTTTATTGAGGAGTTCAAAAACATCTTAAGGGTGTATACCGTTTTGTTTTTTCAAATTAAGAGTGCAATTCTTTTGGTTCTATCTTATTCTGGGGTTCTATCCTCCGTGTCAAGAAGATCTATAATGCAGATATCAAATCCTCAAAATGCTTCTCTAGATGATTATAAAAAATTTTAGTTAAACAACTCGCAAATGAACAAGAAATTTATTAAAAACACCAAAATGCTTTTCATCTAATCAAATTAGGAGAATACATTTTAAGTAAAAAATATTATTTAAATATGATAAAGGTCTCAATTTAATTGTAATCTTAAACCCAAAAATCCCTTCGGTCGACACCGTCCACAATTCTAGTTCAATACCAAATTTTCTTTGTCTTTGATTAAATTAGAAAAATTGACATTTTCTTAACCTAGATTTAGTAATAAAATCAATTATATATTGGAGATCACGTACCATTAGAAAATTCAGTGAGGTTGCAACTTCAAATTATAATAAATAACTAATGATCCCTAGAAAACTTGCTCTTGTAGGATTCACACACTCTTCAAGCACTTCTCCAATAGAAAGAATGAAAGAAGTGGAACCCATTTGCTTTCTCTATTCTCAATCACACAATGAACAACAACAAAAAAAAATGTTGCCGTAGCATGACATGCGGTAAAGCTCACCGCCGTCCACGACAGAGGGGGTGGAATAGAGATGCAATAAGACAAGATTAACAAACTTCTATTTAAGGGACCATACGCGTCCTTTTAATTAATTATAAATTAATCGCTATATAAAAGTTTGGTGGGAGGTGAAAGTTAGTAATAATAGACTAACTAGATATCTACCACAATTACAAACCTGTTTTTTTTTTTTTTATGAGGAAACAAACTTTCATTCATAGAAGAGAAAGTATTTACATCAAAGAACAAAACTTCTAAAGCAGGAGGAGAATCTTCAATCCAAATTACAATATAGGAGATAGAATTTGTAAATTTAGCTAAGGAATGCGTCACTGAGTTGCCAAATCTTCTAACACATGAGAGCAAGCCTTTACGAAGACCAGTTACCAACATCTTTTTTTCTTGTAAGATATGCCCAAGTCGTGAATAGTCCATATCTAGTTGAGAGAGTTTGCTCATAAATAATGGACTTCATAATTGTTCGATAATGGACTATGTGGCTCCTTTTTGAATTTTCTATACAACTTTCTTATTGCTCTGTTTGGATCCCATAGATTTGGATTTGGATTTGAGGGAGCTCAAATCCAAATCCTTGGTTTGGGTAAGTTAAAAGATATGGATTTGGATTTGGTCCCAAATCCAATGAAAATTTGATAAGCTTAAATCCATGGATTTCAAATACCCATAGACACGATGGAATTTGAAATCTCTCCCGCACTATGCTCTATTTCTCTCTCAGAGCAAAGCCCTCCTCCGACTGCATCTCTGATGGCGAAGGCAAGATCGGGCCGTCCGATCTGCCAAAACCTCCGTCAAAGTCCTTTCCCTTCTGCCCGGCGAGAAATCAGAGAATCCTCTGCTATAGATCGGCAGCGGAGACGGAGTCTCTGGCACCGTTTGTGTAGAGAACACATCGTCTACGTCGCTGGCGAGGAAAGACTGGCTAGCGAAGATCGGGGGCGAAGGCGAGTCTTCAGCCAAGTCCTTGACCGAGTCGGCGTTGAAGTTCAAGAACGATTTGAATCGCTGCGACACAAGGCGTGGATCGTAGCCTGTGTATCCATTGTCGTCAAACGGCCAAGTCGACCCAGTAAATGTAGATCATCAAACATTTTCTTTTAAACAAGATCGTCATCTTCGGAGTGAGTGAACTCGCCACTTTGACCTCACCTCCGGTGACTCGGACGTACATATCCACCACCTGTGAGGGATTGAGCTTTGGAGGCATTTCCAGGTCTTCGGTGGTGGAGCTTAGTCAAATAACCAAATTGTCCTTGGTTTTTGTAGGATGAACGAAATTCTATTGGCTGGAGTTGATGTACATCCAATGATATATTGACACGTGTGATGTAACTGTGATGTAGAAAGATTAAGAAAAATAATAATTAAAAAATATATTTTATTGATCTTAAATTCAAATCCAAATCCAAATTCAAATTTATGTATCCAAACAATAAAATTTCAAATCCTTCATTGTTTAAAAAAACACAAACAAGGAATTTTAAAATCAATGGATTTTAAATCAAGGCATTTCAAATCAATGAATTTCAAATCCAAATCCAAATCCAAATTTTTCCATCCAAACACAACCATATATGTTTACACATATTGGTATTTGTTGCTTACAAAGGTCCACCATGCACAACTATCTTTTTACAACCTGTAAAAAGGTCCTGCAAATACTAATACTACACTTTTAGGTAGGGCACATCCATACAAATACTAACCAAGCTAATTATTAAATTAGTACAATTATTAAATTAGTACCTACAAGCTCAGTCCAAGGCATTAGCATTTGTAAGCAGATGACTCCCCACTTCTTGCAAGGTAGTTGTAGTAGCAACCATGGTTTTTAAACCCGAACTGGACCGGCCAGTCCGATTGGGTTAATCGTGAATTGATCATGAAACCGATTTTTATATGCAAGAACCAGGCTTTTAATAGATCTGAGGGAACCATGTAAATTGAGGTTCAACCCGAAAAACTGGCCGAACCGTGGGCCAGTTCAACGAGATCAATTGATCGTATTTAATTTGAAAAAATTTGATAAAGGAATGTTGCTAGGAGTTAAACCTGAGACCTCCCCACTTTTAAGCACTATGGCTGACACCGTGACCAACAGACCAAGTGTGAGCTAATATGAAGTATTATTAAATTTATATTAGATTTACATGATTTATAATTTCCAAACTTCCATATCACCTCTATCTGAATGTATTAAATATTACTAAATTTGTTTTCACTGCTAAATTAACTTGTGATTTAAGATTAATACCTTTGCATATGAATTTACTATATATGAATTTATTTTAAAAGTGATTTATATTTAATAAATAATTTCTACTTGAAGGATTATTATACAATATTTATTCATGCTTATTTATGTTATATTATATTCTATTAACCTTATATTGTACTATTTTATGTTAACCTTATAATATCATGAAAATTTAACTGAAAGTTTGGTTCATTATTTAGATATTGTAGTTGATTTTGCTAATATTTACAAATTTAATCCCTTTATTTTATTTAAATTAATTACCAAATTAATTATAACATCATTACGGTTCGACCTCGATTGAACCTCGATCTAACCTTAAAAATCTTGAACCTCTCTCTTTATCGGTTCTTCGAACGGTCCAGGTCTGAAAACCATGGTAGCAACATCACCATTAGGCCCAACAACTGAGTGGGGAAAAATATTAGGACACGTTTGGTACACTGTAATGATTATTATATAGGAATAGAAATAAGTATTACAAAGAATACATTAAGTTGGAATGTAATAAGTATTACTATTCATTAGTTCGGTAACCATTTAGGAATAGAATCTTGAATATGCATCCACAATTTAGTAGAGTATAAAAAGAAAGTGTAATTAAATCATTTTAAAGTCAAATTTTCTAAAATACATTTATTTTAGAGTGTTCAAAATAGAGCTAATAATTAACAACAAGGAAAATTTATTTTCTTTCCTTTTGAAGATGTGGCAACTAATGGCTTTTTAGAAAAAAATTTTAAAAAATTATTACATAAGGTGAAGGAATAAATATTTAATACTTTTAATAAGGAATAGTTATTCCTCATTTTGAAGAATAGCTATTTACAAGGAATAACTATTCATTTTAATAAAAACATAACCAAACAACCAAATAGTTATGCTATAAGAATATTTATTACATTACAGTGTCTATTACAGTCTATCAAACATGCCTTTATAAATGGAGGGGTTGCTTGCTGTAAACATTGAGCAAATGAACTACTTTCTCAAGATTGGTTAAGTACTATTCGCCTATTGAGTCTTGGTCTCTTACAACTATCCACGTTATGGATCATTGCCATTTCATTAGGCTTTTTCACTCCTTTGACTTCCACCTTTAAGTTTCTTTGACAATTCCGTGTGTATAGAACACATCTTCACCATCCTTTTCTTGTGCTTGATCTCAAACGGTTAGAGGACCACATGGTTTTGGCAGAAGTATATGAGAAAATTTATGGAAGTTTTAATTTTTAAGGCCATAAGAAATAGGTATATATAAAAGAACATGTTTTGCAATATGTAAAGCAAAAATTAATGAACTAGCTCTTCAATTTCAGAATTAACAAAAATTACCACTGCAAAAGTCCAAGAAGTTTGAAAAGGGAGAGGAACAATGACGTGGCAGTTACCTAGTGTTAAGTACATTGTATAAATGGTTGAAATAATATGGGAAAGTGATTGCACTAAGCCCAAAAGACCAAACACACAAGTCTCTTAGTCTTCTACGTTTACTTCTTCACATGATCACTAAATCTAGACTGCAAATCTTTCTTTTCAAAGAAGTTGAAGAGTGTATCTATAGCTTGAGAGGCAGAGTGTCACATGGCAAGGCCTCATGCACTCTCATATGAGATCTCTGTTTTTATATATAAATATAATATACATTGATTGATTGATTAGGGGTTGCCTCGAGTTATTGGATTTTCTAAAGTGTGCTTGGTCACTCTAGAAGTGGAAAATTTTCAATCAATCACAAGTTTCCATGTACTACTTAGCATGTCTCACTGTCATTATTTAGAAACTAGTATGTAACCTCATGCATATGCACGAGTACATTTAAAAACAATCACAATTACATATTATATATATGATTATGTTTTTTACGGTTTATTATATTGGATTCCTCATTTTCTACATTAAATTAACTAATTTGGCACAAAAATTTAAAAATTTAGATTAGATGGAACACATGGCGCAAAATTAAACTTTAATTGAAATTCAATTTTTACCTAAATTAACTCACTTGGCACAAAATTTTAAAATTTAGATTAGATGAGACATGTGGCGTAAAATTAGACACTAATTGAATTCCAATTGAAAATTTAATTAGATTTTCTCTCTGCTTTACCTATTATATATATATATATATATATATATATATATTAATGAAAATATTTCAAGTGTCATTAAATAAAAATGATGATGAATACCATAAAGCCAATGACATGTTGACATGCGTTACTTTAAATGACATAAGTAGTCTTATTACTCCCCTCTTTTTCTTCGATAAATATGCTCATCTATATCAATATATATATATATATATATATATATATATATGTACGGTCCTGGCCCAAGCCTTCATTAGGGCCGAGCATAACTCATCACCACGCAGCACACGGGGCCCGAACAGTCCCTTATAAACTGGGCTGGGCCAGGCAGTATTGGGCTCCCAATCAGGTTTGTATTGCTGATGGAAGCTCCGTTGCACACAATATTCTTTCATTGTCACTTGGCCGGTAAGTTACCCGACCATGGGCAGTAATTTATGTTATCCTAAGTGTTTGATCACGGCGAAGTATGGTGTTCGGATTGGTCGGCAAAACACCCATGAAGTCGTTGCCGTGCATAACACAGCAACGAAGAGCAAGTTCCCAAGCCACTTTGCTGCTTAACTACCAAATTCCTACTTAACAAAGATAACATTGGACCCCCTCTTCCACTATTGATAGGAATAATCATAACACCTCCACCCAGTGAAAGCTATAAATAAGAGAGAGCTGTGAAGAAGGGGGGGGGTTGGAGAGGAGAGAGGTGAGAGGAGAGAGAGAAGAAAGAGGTACAAAGAGAGGAAATGGATGAAGGGAGAACAGATTGATCGGGAAGCAAGTGGGCTAAATGGGCCTTAACGTACTGAGCCCCCCATTGTAGGAAAAACAAAACCCACGTCACAAATAAATTGAGCCCAAGAGAAAGAGAGTCAGGCCCAATAAGCTCCTTCTTGGTACGCACAATTGGCGCCGTCTGTGGGAACCTCCTACTGTGCGGTAGCTCAGCCTTGGTCCACGCTAGGAGTGATGTCTGAGAGACGTTCGGGAAGTCATGCCGAGAGCGGCTCGGTAGGGTCCTCGCAAGGATCCACTTCAATTGTGCGTACCAAGAAGGAGCTTATTGGGCCTGACTCTCTCTCTCTTGGGCTCAATTTATTTGTGACGTGGGTTTTGTTTTTCCTACAATGGGGGGCTCAGTACGTTGAGGCCCATTTAGCCCACTTGCTTCCCGATCAATCTGTTCTCCCTTCATCCATTTCCTCTCTCTGTACCTCTTTCTTCTCTCTCTCCTCTCACCTCTCTCCTCTCCAACCCCCCCCCTTCTTCACAGCTCTCTCTTATTTATAGCTTTCACTGGGTGGAGGTGTTATGATTATTCCTATCAATAGTGGAAGAGGGGGTCCAATGTTATCTTTGTTAAGTGGGAATTTGGTAGTTGAGCAGCAAAGTGGCTTGGGAACTTGCTCTTCGTTGCTGTGTTATGCACGGCAACGACTTCATGGGTGTTTTGCCGACCAATCCGAACACCATACTTCGCCGTGATCAAACACTTAGGATAACATAAATTACTGCCCATGGACGGGTAACTTACCGGCCAAGTGACAATGAAAGAATATTGTGTGCAACGGAGCTTCCATCAGCAATACAAACCTGATTGGGAGCCCAATACTGCCCGGCCCAGCCCAGTTTATAAGGGACTGTTCGGGCCCCGTGTGCTGCGTGGTGATGAGTTATGCTCGACCCTAATGAAGGCTTAGGCCAGGACCGTACAATAGCCCCCCATTGTAGGAAAAACAAAACCCACGTCACAAATAAATTGAGCCCAAGAGAGAGAGAGTCAGGCCCAATAAGCTCCTTCTTGGTACGCACAATATATATATAATAGTAGGTAAAACTAAGAAAAAATTCAATTAGATTTCAAATTTGAATTCAATTAGAGTCTAATTTTGTGTCACATGTCTCATTTAATCTAGATTTTAAAATTTTGTTCCAAGTGAGTTAATTCAATATATATATATATATATATATAAATTGGATTTTAATTAGAATTCAGTTTTGTGTCACATGTCCTATCTAATTTTTTTTTTTTTAATTTTGTGCTAAATGAGATAATTTAGTGTAGAAAATGAAGAGTCCAATATAAATAAACCATAAAAAGCCTAACATATAATTAAAAACAATTTAAATTTATAAGTCATTTATGTAATATATCACTAATATATATATATATATTAAAGTTTAGAGAAAATTCAATTAGAATCAAAATTGAATTTTGCTTTTGTTAGTTTTCCATGCAAATTAAAATGTTTAGATTTTTGCTTTTTTTTTTTTTTTTTTACTAAACTAATGAGCACATATTTTATACCGTTTTTATTCATATATTTTGTATATGAAGATATTAAATGTAACAAACTGTAATTATGCTGAACGATTCCATACACACATACCCTTTCAATTTATGAGATATTATTTGACCAGTTTATTGTTTTATTTTGTGTTGTATTTAGTAGAATTTTGCAGATAATAATTATGAATTGATATCGTATATGTAATATCCAATAGTGATTTTTAAAATCATATATGTAATAGCAATGTAACGAGAAAATTGGTGTAATCAATATCTTGAAAATTGTAAGGAAAAACTATTTTAGTACCTCCAAATGTCTTAGTCAAACTATGTCCTATATGTTTAGTAATTCAAGCTAACATCAATAGCACAATTACAATTCATCATTCCCGCGTGTAAGCACGGATTACATACTAGTTCAATATAAGGAATATGAGTATTTCTTGTCAAAAAATTAAATATAACTTTCTTAAATTTCCCTCATTTTAAAACAAAATAGAATAAAAAAATGGTAAGAAAAATAATTTTTCTATTTGTATGAAGAAGCGACTATGTTCTCTCTCTCTCTCTCTCTCTCTCTCTCTTTTTTTTTTTATATATATATTTTTTAATCCAAGTTTTGCAGAGAAGATGCCACAATTGGCATTACAAAGGTTCAATGGTTCCACACTTCCACACATTCTGATTCTTTTTTTTTTTTTTCTTTTTTTCTTTTTTTCCTGCTTATGTCTTTGCCTACTCTTTACGTTTTGGGTTGCCTAAGAAATTTGTTTGGAATCTTATATCATTTCACCTATTTTTTTGTGCTTTCCTTTATGTATAAGTAGCGATTTGGTATTGATGCACTTTGAAAACCAATATATAAACATACATCACTACTCTCTCACCAAGGCACCAACTTCCTAATTAACCAAATTCTAAACCATGTTCCAGAGTGACCACTCTCTCCCTCCTCTCTCCATAACCAAACCAACCTTCTTCATCACACAATGAACTTCAATGGCATCATCATGCACTTTGAAATGGGTGGAATTGGTAATATATGTGCAGAACCATTTTCCCTCCCTTTAATGGGATTTGCTAATGCTGCCCAATGCCTAGTGACGGCACTTTATGGCCACAAAATCAAAGACTTTCTTGAGAAGGTGCTTCATGTGGTATTTCTCAATGTTGATGCATGCCCTCTCTATAATCAATTTACTTGAGTTGACATTGAATTTTAGCTTTGGAGTGTTGATGCCCTCTCTATAATCAATTTACTTGCATTAACACTGTACTTGAGCTTTGGAGTTGTTGGATGTGTGCCCTTATCTTAGTGCGTTTGCTGTATTGTTTTGCTTCGCAAGACACCGCACTTGAGCTTTGGAGTTGCTAGATATGTGCCCTTATCTGAGCACTTTTGTGTAATTATTATTTTTTTTAATAATTCAATAATTGGGAAAAGGAATCCGATCAATGAATGTCTCCATTGTAAACACCAAGAGATGTAGATTGAGTTACAAAGCTTTGTTTATCACTTTTGCTTTGCAAATCTTGTCAACAAGAATTGATTTAGCTATTGCGCTTGGCTGGTATAGCTTTGAAAAACACACACACACACACACACACATACACATTTGGTAAAATTAAAGTTTAGGAATAGTTCTTTAGTGCTACATTTTATATTCTCTAATTAGACATAAGGACAATATTATCTTTCTCAAGAACAATTAAAAATGAGTTGTTTGAAAAGTTGCATCTGGGGGGGAAAAAGTGAAATAATTGAAAAAAACCCTAGTTGTGCTTGTATTTAAAGAAATGGAAAGCCTTAAACAGTTTGTTATGATATATGTATCGCAATATATATTTTTGGCTCAAGTACGTATGTACATAGACTTAAAGCAAAGAAAGAGAAAGAAAATGAAAAAGATTGTGCATAATTTAAGAAATAAGAATTGGCTTGGCTTTAGTACTCTTGTGCATTGAATCTGTTAGAATTTTGATACATGTTAAATAATTGTCACGTGTTCGTATCTCAACGGGTTCAATGCACAAGAGCAATAGACCCAACTCTTGCCCTAAGAAGTATATCTAATGTTCGTTTGGGAATACCTTATCTAATTTTTTGCTGAAAATTTTTTGCTGAAATTATGCTTAAAGTATACTTATACCTTGAAAAAATTTGAAAAAGTGAAAAAAAAAAAAAAACGGAAAAAAAGTGAAGTTTTAAAAAGCTGTATATAAAAACTAAAAGCTAAAAGTTATAAAACTAAAACTGATACCAAATAGACTCATAATGGAACATAATTATAAGAAATACCTCATAAGCCATGCAAAATTGCAAATACAATAGACGATATCATGGAACTAGAACTCCACTCAACTTGGATTTGGAAGTATCAATTCAAAAAGATCTAGATTGAAGAATTTTGTAATAAATGGATTCAAATTTGGACCCTCTATATGGGTTTTGTTTTGGGTTGGACCCATCAGGATGGGTTGTATATGATAAATATATCTTTTGAGAATAAGCTAATGGGTCTAGGCTTATTGAAAAGCATATGAAAAATTGGAGTATGAGGTTTTTTAGGAGGCCCAATCAGCTACATCAGTAATATAGTGATTACCTCGGTCCATCAATATCTCACCAGTCTTTAGCCACTTGGCCTTTGGGCTCAAAGTGGGGGTGAGAGAATTTGTTTTTGTTTGTTGTTTTGACCGTCATGTTCGGGGAATTAGTGCATTTCCTCAAGTTTTCAATAAAGATATCTAAGGTTTAAATCTCTCAATTTCTAATCATTAATATATCGAAAACGATAAGAATATCAATTTGTATAATTAGCATAAAAAAGAACTAAGAGAAATTTTACATGGAAATTGGTATACTTTATCTTTATTTGTAATGATCAGTCAACTTGGTTTGACCAATGATATTGTGGTTTAATGATTTCTTTTAATAAAAAGGTTTGTGATTTATGGATTTATGAGATCATACTTGAAATTTAAATGGGGGTTGAATATAGTTCACATAAAAAGTAAAGTATAAACATTTAAAATTAATGAATATTATTTTATTATTGGAGAAAAAATATTAATGAATATTCTAGTTAACGTTGGATTGGTCAAAACAAATAAATGTTTTTTAATTAATAGGCTGGAGTCATCAAAAACACTTATTGAACTTGATTAGTAATATATTAGGCATAGTAGCAAAGAAAAGACATACTAGGTTTGCTAGCTATACTAATTTATTGAACTTAATTAGTCTTAATCTAAATTAAAATTATGGTCAATTAGGTCGAAGGGGTAGGACAATTGAGTGGAGACCATCCTGATACTTGGATACTTTTCTTCTTCCTCCTTATAAGCACCAACTAATTGAGTCACTTGTATGTACTACTTATCAATTTCCTCAATCAACAATTGAATCTCTCATTCTTCCTTCCTTGAAGATTGATTGTGTTGAATTATAAAAGCTCATCATTTAATTGGTTGACTCATATGCACTCTTTATCAATTTCTCAATTAACACATCATTTGTTGTCACCTTTACCTATGTTATTTTAGGCCTCTCCTCATGTTTCTTTTCATTCTCCAACTTGAATTGAATCATTTTTTTTAGTACATTGATCAATTTCCGTTGCACATGACTAAATCATCTAAAATTTCCTTCATATTTTCAAAAATACAAGCTAAATCTACCAAACCAATGACTTCATTTGTACATAGTAAACCACATTAACCTCTCTTTTATCTTTTTCAACACAAGCCATCCCTACCTTTAAACAAACAACTTCAATCCTAGTTTTATATTTTCAAACATCCTTAATTAGTCTCTTCACAATATTTTTCTATTATAGATTTCAGTTAGGTTATGTGTGGGGTCCAAGGATCAAGGAGTCCCAACCAAGGATTAATTTGCTCAATCTAGGCCAAGAAGGGTAAGCAAACTCCGAGGACTCTGCCTACTCGAGGAGAGTAAGAGAATCAGGATAATTGATATCCCTTAAAGGCCTAAGGAAAGGAGAAGAGATAGTAACAGGGGCAAGAATGGTGGGAGGAAGTTTCTTGAAGGATATACCTCCCACCTTTGCATTCAATGCCCTTTACCAACCTTATTAGCTGCATTAATGTGGAAATGACTCCTAAACAGTAACTTCACAGCTAACCGTCCCTTCTACCACCTTCAGAATGGTCTTAATAGGACAAGTATCCTAAAAATTGCCCTGAGACATACAGGTGGAGGGTTGTGATGCATGGTAAAGGGCTATAAAAGGAAGGGAACGCCCCATAAAATAGGGATGAACAATTTCTATGTAACAAGAGAACAGTGAGGAGAATTCAGGATTACCTTGTAAAGAACCAGAACTAAATTTATACACAAGAAGTTGATCCTCGGATTTGCCCGAGGAGAATATTATCCTTAATTGATGTTCCATTTGCACTTATCTGCTACTTAGTATTCTTTGGTCCTAGACTTCAACTTAACCTTGTATTGCACTTGAGTTAGTTACCCACTCTTTTAAAAATTATATTGGTTGGGCTTGATTTGAAGAATAAGATACCATTGATCTAAGTGGGTTTGGGCCTTTATTTTTTGAGACTCTAAAGGTTAATTGGTAGAGTTGTGTATTATTGACTAAGGAATTTAGGTTTGAATCCTATCTTAACCTCATGATTAAAGAGCATTCATTATAGAAAGAACACATATAAGCTACACAAACACACACAGTGCTCAATTGGAACATATTTAGTGCAAATTATATTTTTTCATCATAAACTATCACTTCGATTACGTTTAACTACTTAAACTATTGAAATGCACAATTAATCCCTCAAAATTATAACTCTATTTCAATGTTTCTCTTACAGTTTTGTTTTGATGTTAAGTGTGACCGAATTTTGCATTTAAATACCAATTTATCACTCTCTACAGTACATACATTTGTGGTTAAATTGATCTTCCAATGTTAAATGCCGTTAGAATTAACATCAAAACAAAGGACATAAGGCATTATTGAAATTAGAGGGTCAATCGAGCATTTCGATAATTTAATTGATAACATGTAATTGCCGTCATAATATAAAATGAAAAGTACAATTTCTCCTTCTACTTATAATTCATTTTTATAAAAATGTTAAATCAGCCTATTCATTCAAAAAAAAAAAAAAAGAAATTAAAAAAAAGACGAGAGAGAATGCGTGGGCAAGAGAGTAGGGATATACCAAATAGGGAGACAGGAATCTCTCTCTTTCTCTCTGTAGGAGCTCTTTTCCTCCTCCTTCTTCCTTCTTCACTTTTCCTCTTTGCCAAATAAAGAATCAAACTCAAAAGCTCTCTTCATTACCACATTTTATTCCAAAACCCCACAATTCTCAAGCTTTTTTAATTTTATTTTTGACCCTTCAAAAAAAAAAAAAAAAAAACATGAAAAACAAAGTAGCAAAAAAACACTAGTAAATAAAAAACAGTAGACTCTGTCTCTAACCAATAATACTAGGCAGTTGTTGTCACAAATACAAAACATAGTATGCGGAGAAAATCGCAGCCGTGCTTTAATCTCCTCCTCTCTCATCTCCGCCGTTGCTCCTCTGATCATCAACAACACTCATATTTTCACTCCTTTCCTCTTGTAAAGCTCTCACAGTTTTTACTGTTAAACCCTTCCTCCGATCATCACACTCAATGTCAAAGTTACAGCACTGGTAGCTCTAAACTGGGTTCCTCTTCATTCTTTGGCTCTCATTTTCAATCATCGAAACGGTTCGTTTTGTTGGGCTTGGTTTCCTTGGACGACAACAACAAGCTTCACCGTCACCACTATTCCTCTCATCGCAGTAAAGTTCTTTACTCTCTTTCTCTGTGAGTGTGTGTGTGTTGAAAATTTTATTGTTTTTGAAAATTTTATTGATTTTTGGTGGTGGTGGCAGATTTTTTTACGAGGGCAAAGCAAGTGCAGAAGATTGACTTCAGGGATGAACACAGGTAAAGATATCTGTTTGTGTATTGTTTGTTTCTGTTTTTACCTTTGCATTTGGGTCTTGAGTGTTAGGTGAGGATTGGAAATCTTGTTGTTGTTGTTGTTGTTTTTTTTTTTTTTTTTTTTTTTTAATTTTTTAAATTTTGTGAAGGTGGGGTTTGTTGTTCTTGTATGGAAAATGAATGTGGCAAGGAATTGTGTTATGTACTTTCGAATTCTTTGTGAATTTCAATAGGAATTTTTAGGATAATGTTGAAAGTTACTGAGGCATGATTTTGATCATTCCTAGGGTGCACAAAGTTCCCACTTTTGGGGAGTGTGGGAGAGGTCATGTAGGCAGCTTTACTTCCAGTCCAAAAGCTCCCTTTTTGGAGAGGCTGATTCTTGGACTCAAACCCGTGACCTGTTGACAAGGCATGGTTTTGATTTTGGTTGAAGATTTAAATGGCTTGTTGACAAGTGTGCTAACAAATTTTTTCTTTTTTTTTTGGGGGGGGAGAGGGGATTTTTATTGCAATGCATCTGTGAGAAATAGTGATTTGATTTGATTTGATTCAAGGAAAAAAAAAGAGGTAGAGGAAAAGTCGATGAACACAGCTCAGGTGGCATGTCGGCCCCTTATAAATTCTAGGTGGAGGGTGAGGGCATTCAAAACCTATTGGGTGTGTGTAACTTACCAATAAAAAATGAGGTTGATGAAGACTTAAAATAACTCTAGTAGAAGTAATAAAAAGGGGCATGTTAATTAAGAAGGAAGCAAAGATAGATGTTGGTTAGGATAGAATGACATGGAAGAATACATGTGGTCATTCTTGATTAGTATGTTGAGGATCTATAGTGAGGTGTCAGTGCTTGGGTGGTGCGATCTCCATCCTGCGCCATCTTCCATTGCGACCTTAAACCTTAATGGCCAATCTCCACCGTCGAGGTTTCTGTCCACCTCTTGTTTGATGAGAATGACAATTTCAAGGGTGGGGATTTTGGTCTCAGTGGTGTGATGGCCTCTTCGTTTTGCAGTGTAGGGAAAGAAAAAGGAAATGAGAGAGAGTTAAAAAAAAAAAATACAGAATATTAATTTAATAGAATGAAGAAAAACTAGAGTTGGATGTGGAGTGTTTTAAATATGAGTAGGTAAAATCGAAAATACAGCTTCTTAAGTTAATATTTGACTAAAAAGTTTGCTATGCATATGCTAATGCTCTAAGAAGGCTAGGAGAAAATTCTTTATTTTTTACACTTGTGTTTGACACTTGTTAAGAGGATTTAGTGATCTTCCTCTTTTTACCTTCCTTTCTTTTTTAATATATATTTTTTAACTGATTCAATAAAGCAAAAGAAGAAAATTTGAGATTTGTACACTTAAAAATAATTAAGGAAAAATATTACATTATTTGGGATGTTGAGTCAAACTGCAGCCTCTGCTCTGAGATTAAAATTGAAGGACCTTAAGTGTTTTAGACGCCTGGATAATGCTTCATTGCAGTCATTGTTGATTTATGCTGTATGTATTTGGCATCTATATGGCTCTCTACTTATTCAGTAGTAGCAGTCTAGCAGACCTTATGAGGTTAAATTGTTCTTTTACCAAGAGTATTAGGGCTTCAAGATAAGTGGGTGAAAAAGATAGGTAATTTTTACAATGGTATAGAGAGATTTCAGCTAGAAAATGAATTTAATATTTATACTGTAAATAATTCTGTGTGCCATCTCAATATTTGAAAGCAGAAGTGTACTTCTTGACAGCCTCATACTTATGAATTATAAGTGACTTGACTGCTTTGCTTGACATGCTTCTTTTTTTTGGAATGCTTTCTTGTGATGCAGAGAGTGCCAATAAGTTTGGCCTCCTTTTGCAATCTAATCCTTTTGTTTTTCTTTTCTTTGTCTTGTGTTTATTCTAGTCAACGAGCAGTCACGACCGCATTGTGGTGCAACTTCCTTGTCTTCTCTCTCAAGTTTGGAGTATGGTTTACAACCTCTAGCCATGTTATGTTTGCCGAAGCTGTGCACTCAATTGCAGATTTTGCAAATCAGGTTTTCTTTCTTAAGTTATTGTTCCTGACTGTGCTTTATAGAATATTCTCATTTCTGATTTGTTACTTTGAATTTAACTCAGTTTTATTTATCATCGGATGCAGAGAAACTAATTTGTGTTCACTTTGTAGGCGCTTCTTGCTTATGGTCTGAGTAGCTCAAGGCGTGCACCTGATGCTTTACATCCGTGAGTATATCATAAATGAGTGAGCTTTGCCCACCATTAACAACATCTTAAATTTTCACCATTTTCAACATTCAGTTACATGTATAAAATTGTCTTTTAGTCTCAGATTTATATTTGCATACTTTTTTATTTTTATAGAAGTACTACATTGATATGAACAAAATTAATGATGGTCATTTTGTCATGTCATATAGGCTCAACTTGGAAATCTGATTGATTTGATTTGGGGTCTATTTCTGAAAGTTTTGCAATGTTACACGAAAATTTTACATATATTTCTTTAGATCTCCTTGTAGAACCAGTCATCACTTTTTTATTTTTCATATTTTTTTTAAGCAAAAAAACTTAACTAGAATACTTGAATTTAATAATTGATCAAATTGGATACAATTCTGTAGAGACTAGAATAGTGAACATAGTAATGAACATCTTTTATGTTATTAATTCCAATGGCTTATTTTTTAACACAGCCTCAAACATTATTGTATGGAGTGGCCAGTGACTTTTGTTTTCTGTTTCAAAGTTTCACTCATATGTGCACAGGTTCACATTTACATGTAGAGTGAACCCATATTCAAATTGTAATTCTTTTTGTTTAATGTATGTGCTGAAATTATTATTTAATTGTATTACAGTTATGGCTATTCCAAGGAAAGATTTGTATGGTCTTTGATATCTGCTGTTGGTATCTTTTGTCTTGGTTCCGGTGCTACAATTGTTCATGGGTTTCAAAACTTGTGGACATCACAGGTACTTGTCCAAGTGAATCTTTACTTGGAAAATTTTATTATCCAGAATCCTATATCTTTTCTGTTATTAATTCCTAATTTTTTGGTGTTGCTTTAGTAAATGCATTTGCAATTTAATGATGAATAAGTATAATTTTCTTCAGCCCCCTGAAAATATTAAGTATGCAGCTCTTGTGATTGGTGGTTCATTTATCATTGAAGGTATAACTCATTGCTTCACGATTTTATGCTAATTGGTTGATCCAAGTGGATATGTAGTTTAAATTTTGTCTTCAACTCATCCCTCCTTAAATAAGGATTTTTTTTTTCCTTCTTCTTTAGGTGCTTCTCTGATTGTTGCTATACAAGCTGTCAAGAAAGGTGCAGCGGCTGAGGGAATGACTGTGCGAGACTATGTATGGCGTGGTCATGATCCTACATCTGTTGCAGTCATGACAGAGGTTATTTATCCTGCCTTTGTTCATCAACAGTTCCTGTAACTAATTACATATTTTTTCCTTTTAAAGAATAAATGTGAAGTAAGAGAAGAACGTAACAACTAAAGATAATCTAAATGAAAATAAAGTAGCAAAAAGTGTAAGAGATTTACATGAATTTCCTATTTGGTTCCTTAAGTTTAGAAAGTTGCAATTTTGCCCTTTCCGTCAGTCAGATTTGAACAGTATCAACAAGGCAATTTTGGAGGACATGGGATATGCCACTTTGATTGTTATCAACATGACATACCTATGTCAAAAAAAAAAAAAAAAAAAAAAAAAAAAAAAAAAAAAAAAAAAAAAAAAAAACCATCATGTCATTGGTTTTTAATTATTGAAGTACTTGGTTGCAATTTTCAAGATTTAATGACCAGATTGAAATGATATGAATTTTTCAAGGACTATAATAATTACTCTCTCTCTAATTATTTTATTGTTGAAAATTGGCTGATTTTTGTGAACTTTTTGGGTTCCTACATGATCCTACTCATCCCAAAATATGATGGGTATGCCCCTCCATTTGATATTAGGGCAAGGATCTAAATCAAACACTCACCAAACAAAAGAATAAGCTCTTAACCTAAAGATGTGACCTTAATTGATTTGGCCTTTACCAAGAGAACCACCCCCCCCCCCCCCTCACCCCCACCCATAAAAAAGAGCCATAAAGCATGAGTATTTCACGCATCTTTTGCAATGCCACATGTTTATATTACAAATGTACAATATTTAGCCATAAAGTTATCTGCTAGCAGCGGCAGCGCTACACTAATGCTCTGTCTGGTTAGGGGTTGAAAAAGTAGAGAGATGGAAAATGGTGGGAAGATGGAAAAGTGGGGGGAACAGAAAAATTATAGCTTACCCTCATGTGTGTTTGATTGGGAGGATGGAAAAAAGTGGAGAGACGGAAATCTCCTATGTTTGGTTGAGAAGAAAATGAGATGGAAATTGTAGTTTGTATAAATTTACTCTCACGTCCCTATTCCATAAAACAGAATTTAATAGTTTATAAAATTAAAAAAAAAAAAACTACTGTTTAGGCTAAAGGAAAAAAAGAAAAATAAAGAAATGCGTAGCAGCGGAGGGATGGAAAGGGGTTGATGGGTCATTTCCCATCTACCCCCTCCTCCCATATTCTCCCCAAATTGGGCAGATGGGATTTTTGTGGGCTAGGGGAGAAGATTCCCCTCCCAACTAAACAACCCTTTCTCCCCATTTTCTCCTTATTTTCCTCCTCCCCTTTTCCATCCTCCCCCCAATCACCCAAACCAAACAGAGGGTAAGGCTGCATTTGCTTCAATGTAAAATGTTTTTTTGACAGAAGAATGTTTTCAACTGAAAACTGCATGTTTTCCTGTATTTGGTTGCATTCCTTAAGATGCTTTGGAAATCATTTTTTGGTGTTTGGCTTGTACATAAAAATGGAAAAGAAAATTATTATATGGATATAAAAATAATAAGTTTTGTTCACAACTTTAAAATTTCGATCATAACAACTAAAATCAGTAAAATCAACTGCAAAGTGTCCCTTCCCCCCTTCCGCCCCCCCCCCCCCCCCCCCCCCCCCCCCCCAACAGGACATAGCCTCTCCCTTCCCCTTGCAGCCCAAGGGAAAAGAAGTGTAAGACAAAGAATAAGTGACCTTGGCTTTGGAGCCTCATATAAGTTGTCATGCATGAGGCATAGTTATGTCTGTACAGGATGCGAGCACACCTTGTGTTAGCTTAATAGGTGAGTTGTTCTATGCAAAACTTTAATAAATTATTTTACTCTTAGTTTTTAGACAAGGCTTCAACCCCAAACTTCTGAAGCTCTTTATCTTCATTGATTTGTAGACCAGGATATTCTTGTTATGTAGATTTGAAATAAATGTCAAGGTTATGCATAGCTTGTGAGTGGCTTTCAAGAAGTGGAGGGTATGTTTATGTCTGTAATGTACATTCAGATGGAGCAAGCTTTAGTTTACATCTTAATATGCTAGTGTTTTGGTGTTTTTTTTTTATTTTTTTGTTTTTTTCTTAATTCCCCACAAAAAGTAAATGATAAGAAAACCACTTTAACACTATGTTTCTAAGGAAAATGTTTTCCAGTTTTTTGATGTTTGGTACAGGAAAAAAAAGGCAAAAAAGCTAAGTCAATGAAAACAATTACTATTGCTAGTGGAAAACAAGCACAATAAAAGCAGAAATCATTTTCCAAAACTTAACTGAACAAACCACTACAAAATAAACTCCACAATGGTAACATATCTCTCTGCACCTCCTTCCTCTCCATAGACTGACTATTGACCGCTGATTTTTTCTTCCCCCTTGTAAATGACTTTTTAGTTCAAACCAGTCGCTTTCCTTAGCTTAAAATTTTCTCATAGATTCTGAATTTGGGGTATGTTTTGACGTTTGAGATTTTCAAGTGGCCAAAAAAATGTTTTCCTTTTTAGGATCTAATTTTGTAAATGGAAGTTTGTGTTTGTATAGTTATTTAGAATTACAAAAATATTAATGATTTTTCATAAGAGCCAAAAAAAGGGTTTTCTGTCAAAATAAAAGGAGTTTTAAGTATATGAACCACACTTTACCCACACCTGACGTCACTCTGGTATTTTCCACCTTGTTGTCCCTTGACTGTTTGTGCTGATATGCAAATGACCTTGGAGACCATTGTTTGAAATTGATATGACTTGCAGTGATTACTATAAAGTAGTCTGGCTGTCCGATATTTGGTCTTTAGAAATGTTATATTATAAATATTACTAAAAAAAAAAAATACAATATTATGTCCCTTACTAAATGATCTCAAATATGCAGGATGGTGCTGCAGTTACAGGTCTTGCCATTGCTGCTGCATCGTTGGTGGCAGTTAATAAAACAGGCAATGCTATGTATGATCCCGTAGGTTCAATAATAGTCGGCCACTTACTTGGAATGGTATATGATTCTTCTGTCTCATCAATCTTTATGCGTAATTTTTGTAAGAATGCCATGTTTTTGTCATGAAGCCTCAACTTATTTCTATACCTACCAGCTTGAATTGATCTCTAGTACAAGTACCTTCTTGTTGAATTTTGTTAAACTTTTCTTGGGAGTGTGGCATGATTGTAGTACCTAGCACTCAAGCATTGGCTTGAGGAATTTTGTCAAAACCATGTGTAGTTTTTAATTATTATTATTTTTTTAAAATGGGTGATAGAGTGAAGACATGATTTGAATTGAGGACCTTCTACTATGATATTATAATAAATATCAATTGTCTCAAAAATTTAAATTATTAGGAAATAGTGAATTTAATCATTTAAGCAATATTTTAACATGATAAATTATCACTTGTCTTAAAAGCTTAAACTGTTAGAAAGGATGAATTTAATAATTCAATTATTACACTTGACCTTCCTCTTACAATCAGAGTAAAGTTGCCTACCATCACATCTATTAGACCCTGCAAATGTGGGAGCTTTGTGCACTAAATACGACTAACACTTCTCGCGTGTAGGTTCAAACTCCCATTTAATAAGTCGGGCCCAACATGTGGGATTTTTAAGTTTTAAATGGGAAATAGAGTAGAGATATGGTTCTAGTTCAAAATGACTTTCTCTAATACTAAGTAAAACTATCACTTGTCCCAAAAGATGAAGCTATTAGGAATGGTGAGTTTAATCATGTTTAACAATTATTTACTTATCAAAATTTCATACTTAACCATTATTCTGACGATGGGGTTGATCTTTTTATTTTATTGGTTGATATTAGGAATAAAACGGATGGTCCCCCCCACCCCTCTCTTTCTCTCTCTCTCCTTGACTTTCACACATACGTGCCTACTTGTGTGTGTTAGGGAGATGAAAATTTAGCATAGAAGAAAAAAGGATTTGTAAGATAATAAAATATTACAATTGTGATTTCAATTTTAGGTTGTGGTAAGTGTAATTGAACTGAATTTGCTTTGCAGGTGGCTATCTTTCTCATCCAGAGGAATCGTCATGCTTTAATTGGTAGAGCAATGGATGATCATGATATGGAGAAGGTTCTACATTTCTTGAAAAATGACCCGGTATAACCATGTTGAATTATTTCATCTAGTTGGGTTATGTTTGTATTTCATGAGTTTGACAAATGAAGTTCTTCTTGTAGGTTGTAGATGCTCTATATGATTGCAAAAGTGAGGTTATTGGACCTGGATTCTTTAGGTTTAAGGCTGAAATAGGTGAATTTCCTGCCATTTACTATTCTTTCTTGATTCTTATTGTGATTAGGGTTATAATATCAATCTTCATCAATATCTCCAGGATCCATAGTGTTTAAATAGGTGGGGTTTCTTATGGTAAAAATTCAAATTACTAATTTTTTCAATTTTTTTTCTTGAAAATGTTATTTTTCAAGAACCTATATGTTCGCATTAGGGAAGTTAAATTTTCATTGCAAGCTAGTGTTAAATATCATAGTTAAGAAAAAAAAGTATGGTGGTTAGCTGTTTAATTTCTCATTTTATTAGATCTCTCTCTCTTTTTCTTCTTTTGGCAAGTGATTTACTAGACCTCATGTGTGGCTGTTTACACACATGCGCACATTTGTGCACAAAGTAAAAGTTGATATGCAAGCATTTTTTTTTTTTGGATGAAATCTGTGAGCATTTAATTTAGCATCTTCTGAATTTCCAGCAAGGATTGCTTAAAGTAGCTTTTATTTAGCAACAGAAAGAGTATTGCATTACAAATTTTATGGGATTAAAACCGTGGCAGTGGACTTCATCTTGAGAAATGTCATAATGTGTAGCAGAATTTCTTTTTTGAGATTTACATGTAGGCCTCAATATCCTAATCTGCAGCAACAGAACTCTGTTTCACTATTTTTTGATGAGAAAAAAATTTACTAAGACTTAAATGTTACAGTATATATCCTGTATACTTGGGCTATACACCTTTTTAATTTAATAAAATTTGTTATTTATAAAACAAATATTACAGTATACTCCTGGGCATGAGGAGAGTCCAGAGGGCTCTTCTATTTATCAACAAAAATAAAATAAAATTTATGGTACCATAAATTTTTTCTGGACATTGGCACATCAATTTGAGCTATTCTTTTTGTATTAATTTGGTCAAATGAAATTATTGTTGGGACAACAATGTAATTTGATGGTGGCTTGCTGTATGTGAAGATTTCAATGGATTGATGGTGGTGCAAAATTATCTAAAAAGGACTGGACGTGAAGAGTGGGCCAGACAGGTATATCATCTTAACCTATGATTTTTTTCATCTTCAGTTCACTCTTTGAGCTGATTTGTATGTAAGAAAAGACACCACTGAATAATTCATTGCGATAGTAACCTATACTAGCTTCTTGGTGTTTAAATGTTTCTAAATGCATATTAATTGATTTTTTCAAACCATATATATTATACAAATTTGGCTAAAATACACTTTTGATCCTTGTATATTGGGTAGCTTCAGTTTTGTCCATATACATATTTTTGTCACTTTATTTTTCCTTATGTTTAATTGATTTTAATGTTATCTTTATTTTTAAAATGGCTACTAAACTTGCTGGTGTGGCCAACTGAAATCAGCTCACATTAAATTTGCTGACTTGGAGTGTAATCCAATTTTATTTGATGACGTGTTGCCATGTCCTTGAGGTACCTTCCATTGAACAGACCTAGAAGTGGTTTACCTTGACCTATGTGTCTGGCAACAACAACCCTGTCTATGTTGGTGAGTACTCCAACCCCTTACTCTCTGGTGGTGGGCTCTCTGCCATCATTTTGAGGTCCAATGAGACCTCCGTGACTTTTAATTTAATGTTGTGCGGGTGGTAGAACCATGGGTCTAATCCCAATCCCTCACTCATTTCGGCCTTCAAGGCCATTGCCACCATGCCTGATAGATTTGTTGGGTAGTGTATTGGTTTTCTTGAGTTCTTACACTACAAATTAGGGGTGTCCACGGCAACCCGGGAACCGACCCACCCGCCCAAACCACCCGGACCGACCTGGAAACCGACCAACCTGATGCCGGTGAAGATCGGAGACGGGTCTCCACCACCAAAAACCGACTTAGGCGGGTCGGATGGCGGGTTTTCTTCTTCAAAACCTGATATATCCAATCCGACCGACGAAACCCATGAAAGAAGGCCGGAGTTCCAAGATCCGTTCAGATATATTGATATTCCGGTGAAGGTTTGGTAGTTTTTGGTTAGATCCGGTGAAGATCTAGGTTTTCTTGCTTAGATCCGGCGGTGAGATGAAGATTTTGCTCAAATTTGCGCGTGCTTTGCTCGATTTTTCTTAGATCCAGCGATAAGATCTACGCGTGCTTTTGCTTCGATTTTTCAGAGCTTGATGTGGGGGTTTGTGCTTCGATTTTTGCTTAGACCCGGTGATTTTCGCTCAAATCTGAGCTTGATGTTTGTGGTTTTTCTTTGATTTTTGCTTAGATCTGGTGATTTTCGCTCAAATCTGAGCTTGATGTTGTGGTTTTTGTTTGATTTTAGATTAGAACCGGTGAAGATCCGGTGATTCTAACTCAGACCGAGGCCGACCGACCCGACCGTTGTCCACTGGAGACCGATTCGACTCGACCCGAGGTCATCGGCGGTCGGCGGCGGGTCGTTCAGCTGTCCACCCGATGCAAGCAGGTCGGTTGCGGGTTGGGCATAAACCTGACCCGGACCGACCCGTGGACACCCCTACTACAAATAAAGTTTGGGGAATTTTGGTTTTATTGGTTTTGGGAAATTTGGGTTTGATTTATTTCTTACTATTTCTGTTTGATGGTGTTTTCTGGGTTTTGGCTGTGGGTGCCAAGTGGATAATGAGGGTGATTTCTATTTGCCGCATCAATAGATTCTGTTAAGAGTTTTAGTGGCAAGGGTAACATTTAAATCAAATAGAAATTAGGACTACAGTAGTGCGTGCGCACAAAAACAAAAAAGAAGAAAAAAATGTAAAGGGATGTCTTACATTGTCACCTTTGTTGCTTAGAGATTCTTACTTGCAAGTTGCAACTGCCAGAGAGATACTTTAGAACATCGTCAAAATGAACTAGTTCTCATGCAATATCTCGTCTTGCATGTAAAGGAGATACTTAATGCATACTGTGCTTAATAACGTGATATCTTTGAAAAATCACAGTAATGCATACATATGCACTTTTTCTGTAAAACAGCGGATAAAAATAAAATAAGTTTTCTGTCAAAGTAGTCCGCCTTCTCAGCTTGTGAAGTAAACATTGTTGGATATATTTGCCAAGTGATCATGCACCTCATGTATGTTCCTATTGCATAGTGGTTCATTTTAGTCACTTTGAAGAATAATGCATGTTAACAGATTCCCATTACACAAGTAATATGTTGTTCATTAATGGTGGAAATTGTCTACCTAACTTTAGAGCAAGGACCCCCCTCCCCCCTCAACCCTGGTGGGCGAGGAATTATGCTGCTTAACAGATGCTTTTTCTCAAGTAATATGTTCATTAATGGTGGAAATTTTCTACCAAATTTATGGGACAAGGACACCCACCCCCCCTCCCCCTCTTTATTTTTCTTTTCTAGGGGTATAAACAAATTCACCAGGAAATTTCCATCCCCGGTGCATGTGTGGTGCATTTCTGACTGGACTTGATGATAAACAGTTTCGTGAAGCAGCAAAGGAGGAAAATACTGCATTGCTCAAGGTCATGGCTAATTATGGTAAGCATTGTAGTGAGGAATGAATTTTTTATTTTTTATTTTTTATTTTTTTATTTTTTATTTATTTATTTATTTTTTTTCTGAGTTGTCATCTGTTAAAAAATTGAGTTTTCATTGCAGGTGAGGAGGTGGTCACAGCTTTAGGAAGTGAAGTTGATAGGCTAGAAAAGGAGATCCAGGAGCTTGTTCCTGGTATTCGGCACGTCGATATAGAAGCTCACAATCCATCAGGCCCGAGCCCATGATCCACATATGTTTATACATATGCAGTATTCTTTTGTGCATTCTTCTTTTTCAATCTAACCTATGATTTTCAATCATTTTCTCTTTCAATAAAATTTTGTTACTTATCAAAAATAAAATAAAAAATTGATTGTTAATCATTTCAATGCATCACAAGAGGGACACATTGCATATTGTACAGTGATGTCATGAGTTTCCAATCGGAAATCAACAAGCTCTCCCGGCTATGACCTTAGAACTGCAGACACCTGTACAGCTGTACTATAAAGAATTTGTTCATAATCTACTTGATTAACTTAATCTTTTCACATATATGGTCACATTGGAAACTGGAAGCCTACCAGGGAATCTTTCATAGCAAGATCTGTTATTTTCCATGGTTGAGTTTATGTAAATAAAAATGTGATCACGTAAGCATGGTTTTGCATGTGGGTCTTCGAGGAGTTGCCAAAGGCAACTATTCTGCTGGTCTCATGGCCTGCTACAGGGGATATCAGCCCCATGCTTCGGTCCTAGATAATGAGTTTCAGTACAAGCAAACATGCACTCTCTGCCTCTCTTGGAGGTTTTTCTTAGCGTTTATTATGAGTTGTCACTAAAACTAACCAATAATGGTTAAAATTTTTTGTTTATTTTTGAACCATATTAGATCAATTTATTAATAACGACTAGTTTTTCACCCATTTCCTTTTTTTGGCCAATTTCTTTCTTTGTCACTACTCTGGTTGTCATGATATGGCTAGGATCGAAACAATTCAGCAGATATTCAATTTGTTATTTTTCAAGTTACAAATCCTTGGTTTCTAGAATGTGCTTTGTTACTGACATTAGAACTTGGGAAAAAGTGTTCTTTAGGGGAATATTTCCCTTTAAATCCCACAAAAATGTATCCACTAATTTTCCAAAAAAGAGGGAAACGGAATTTAAACGAACAAATTATATTTTGATTAATGTTGAAAATGGTTATTTTAGTTGGAACTAGACAATCATTATAAAAGCTTTTTGAACATGTGAAATTCCATATGCAAAGTTCCACAAACAGCAGCAGCACCAGAAGCTCTTATTATGCTTTAACTATAAGTATCTTAGTTCTTCTAGAGCTGACACTTGATATGGTTTTGGGTCGAATTTATATGTACCAACCCAATGTTGCTAAAAAGAATAAAAAAACAAAATTAAATTGAAGAGCCCAAATGAGTTTAAAACTTAAAAGTTGCTATATATATATATATGGTAATGACTGAAACCGTACTTCTCAAGATTTCCATATGCTACTGCATAAAATAAAATTCATGGAAAATTCATTGGATTGGATTGCTTTCCTACATTCAATTTCCCAAGCTTGAACTTGTAAACTTAACAAATCTTTATTACAATCAATTAATAAATATTGGTAAATATTATTTCCTATATTAATAATTGAGCAATTGGGATGCATTTATTTATGGTAATATAATATTATAATATCATAATTAACCCCAATGGAACTCATTTTAGATATAGCTCAGATCCTTCACGAATTCCGCAACCCCAAAGAAGCAAACTATTATCAACAGGTTGATTTTCTGGAAAGTAAAGCAACTTGTTCTTAATATCAATCCTATTTGAAGCGAGTATTGCATACAAGAAGCTCACTGCAAGATTTTCATTCACAAGTAACCTATATCGTTCACCAGAGCTTATTATCTTAATCCAAATCTCAATTTTCTTGTACATACGGAATTCATGCTTCCCCTCCAAATGAGGATAAACATCTAGCATATTCGTTTCATCCGGTATCGGCAATGGTGGTAGTGGAAGATGATTAAGGTGCAGCTCCACCCTCTCCAATGGGATGCCAAACCTTTCATGTAAGAGTACCCTTACGAAACCAACGGTTGCATCAGTTGGAATTTTTTGGACATAAGGTTTACCAGCATAGAGAAGGGTGATATTCATGTTCTGCCAAACACCAATCAATTCAATTTTATGTATTATCTTATTTAGAAGAATAAGATTGTGGAAGTACACTTTACAACATGAAAAAAAGCAAAGTAACAATAATGATAAAATAAATAAATAAATAAATAAGAGAGGAAATTAACTGCCATGGATTATTTTCACAATTAGCGTGGAAGTTATGGAGTAGAAAAATACCACTGGAGGATAAACATCAGCGTCAGAAGAGTCAGAAGTCTGAGGACTTCTATCCTGAGGGTCCTTACTGCTACTTTGAGGGTCCATACTGCTGCTACCCTGAGGGTCCATACTGCGTGGCAAGGAGAAAAATGAGAGATTGGTGTTTGCAATATGGTGGAGAATAATGATTTGTGTTCTTTAATTTTATTAAAAATAATCATGCCATTGGTTCAAAAAAAAAAAAAATAATAATCATGCCATTGGGATGAAGTTGCTGCAATGTTTGCATGTTGAACAAATTCGCTAGATGCAAAATATTCATCCCAACTCATAATATTATCACACACAATAAAATCACGAGGGAGATAGCAGTATAGAAAAAATAAAATAAAAGAATTCCCATATTCATTGATCATGCTATTATTCTGTCTATTTTTATGTGCACTAAGCAATATCAAAACCATGCAAAATTGGTAATTTAGCAGAATAAAGCCAAAAAAAAAAAAAAAAAAAAAATTCAAGATTATAATAATTTTTTGTCACTTGGTTAGAAATTTTTTATTATTTTTCCTTTTCTTGTGTAATGATAATTTTTGTTTGATGCAATAAGGATAATTTCTTTGTTCAGCTTTAAAATAGTTGCAGAGTTGGGCATATTTCTAGTTCAACAATTCAAACTAGTCCTAGCCAAAAATAATACTCACCTTTCTATACTGGGCCCAATTGATTGCTCTTATAAATTTATTTTGTCATGCAGCCACCTAAGTCAAGCTTGCAAAGTGTTTTTCTTTTTAGTTAGGATTTGATTTTAATTTATGATGTTTATTTCATTATGAATTTTCTTTTCATTAGGTCAAGATATTATTATTATTATTATTATTATTATTATTATTATTATTATTATTATTTTGTGAAATGGACTTCAAACTATGCACTTTCTTGACTTATTCAATAACCAATCAACCATACATAGAGTTTACTGACTGAACTAATATATAATTGAAAAAACTTACAAGACGTAGACATTGATTCAAATTTTGGGGTGGAATTTTTTTGTTAGGTTAGATTGATAAAGAAGAATTAATGCACAAAAGAATCACTGTCTTCATCAATTTCTTGAGAAATATTATCCTCAAGTTTCAATTCTTCAACTTGTTGTAAGTCTTCATATTTTTTAACCACTTCAAAATTTTCTTCACAGCTAGGCTCTATGTTGTTGATCCTCAATTTTAAAATCATGTCATATGCCAATTATCAAAATTCTCTGTGAATCTCCTGTGTATACATTGCATTTGCTCGTAGTAACCTTGAGCTACTGATTCTTGTGGAAAACCTGAACTTCTAGTAACATTTGGCAGGGGTAAAGAAAATTGTGACATAAAAAAAGACAGTAGGCAGTTCTTTATCCTAAGAGTTTAGAGATGCATGCCAGGTTAACAACAGCAGCAGGTGCTTTCTAAAGAACAATTAGAGATTGTGCTGTGTAAAACTCAATACTGATGAATCCAACCTTCAAAGGGATGAGTTAAAAATTCAATAGATACCATTGGTTCCTCGTTTAGGAATTCTGGGCTAGTTGGACTTTGTGGGATATATATGGATTTAACTTAGCTCTGGAATGGGGTGAAAATTGGCATGTGCAACCTACTGTTGGAATTAATTCATTGGAACCCACTTCCTTTTGGCTGCATGAGCCTCTTGAGGAGATTCACTATGTTTAGGGTGGATTATGTGTATTACAAAGCAAATAAATACGCAGAAATATTAACAAGCTAGATGCCCTGCAAGCTCTTACTTTTGTTTTGAGTTATGCTAGGGACACAACTTTTGGCATAACTTTGGGACACAACTCATCACATGGAGAGTTGTGATTGGTAAGGGCATGTTTGTGGGTTATGTGAGGACACACTCTTATATACCAATCACAACTCACCATGTGGCAAGTTGTAGTATAATTCGTTTGTTTTGGATGTAAACCCACCTTCCATGGTGGATGCCCCAATAGCCTTAAGGCACGTTGTAATGGTACTATTTGTCTTTAGGGCTGTAAATGACATAAACTGAGCTGAAGTATTAAAAGTTCATGATTGTGTTTAATTATTTTATTTTATTTTATTTTTATTGAATAGAAACTGAAATTGGTCTTATCAACAAACTAAATTACATATTCAAACTTAGTTCATTTTTTTTGTCGAATAAACTCAAACTTATTCATGAGCTACTCTTTTGTTTTTATTGAATTTGTTCATAAGATAATTAACTTATTTTTTGCAACGTATATATCTAATAAAACTTTATAAAGTTGGAACTTGGAAGCCTACCTGAGAGAATTTTCATAGCTTCTTGCAGGTTTGTTCTTTTCCTTGGTTGAGTTTATGATAAATAAAAATTAAAATGTGATACGTTAACACGGTTTTGCATGTGGGTCTTCGAGGAGTTACCAAAAGGCTGTAATGATATGGCTAAGATAGAAAAAAAATCAGCAATTTTTCAGTTTGTTAGTTTCAAAGTTACGAATCCTTGGTTGCTAGAATATGCTTGACCTTGAGCACCGGGGAAAAAATGTTCTCAAGGGAGTATTAATTTCTCTTACATCCCGCAAAAAGATATCTTATAGTTATCAAAAAGAGTGAAACGGAGAATTTAAATGAACAATTAATGATGAAAATGGTGATTTTAACTGGAACTGGGTGTAATCATTATAAAATCTTTTTGAACTGGGTGTAATCTTTCTCAAAATAGTTTTTAATGTATTCACAAATATTTAATTTGTAATAGTTTTTATTTAATTACATGATTTAAATCTATTGTTATTAATAATTAGGTCAAAATGCAAAACTGACCCACTAAGTTTCACCTTTTGTCATTTAAGTTTTTTAAGTTTCAGTTTTGTCATTTTTGTCCACTAAATTTTAAATATAGTCAATTCAGTTCTCCATTAAGTTTTTGTTAAGTGCTGCCGTCTACAACCAAAACAACACCATTTTGGATTATTTATTTATTTATTTCGAATATCTTAATTTAAAAAAACTGAAAAACATTAATTGTGCTTCCTTCTACAACCAAAATGACACCGTTTTGGATTATTTATTTATTTATTTCAAATTTCTTAATTTAAAAAAACTGAAAAATATTAATTGTTGTTAAAGTACTCGTAAGTGTATGAACCGTACCTAAATATAGTTTGAGAAAAACGAGGTTGAACCTACAGGAACTTGCATAAACGTAGGAGAATTAATTAAACTTTAATCAAATTAATCCTAATCTAGTTTAATAAAAATTGATTGTTTTGAGATTAAATAAAGATAAGCAAATAATTAAATGAAGCAATGATGTGATATAAAGTAGTAAAAAGATTAAACAATAAGGAGAAATGAATTAAGGTTTTGGAATCCGCATTATTAATTTATATCAGTATATATTCATGATTATTAATTTTTTCAAACGACTACACATGATAATCTAGAAATCTAGAAATCAGTTTTGCTATCATGGAAAATATTCTCATTAAATCATCTATTTTAAAAATCTAAAGCATGCTCTTCTTCACTTCCTAGGTATAAAATAAAATCATTAATTATTTCCATTGACAAACAAATTACAAGAGATATTCAAATCTAAAAATCAAATCATCAATTGTGTTGGGTTAAGATAGATTGACCATGTTAAATTAATTCAATTACTCAAGTTGATTAATTAGGTCAAATTACATGCGAATTGTTTAGATGCCAATAAATCACAAAATAAACTAAATGCAGTAGAAATTAAATTGACACAATGATTTGTTAACAAATACGGGAAACCATTCACAAGGGACAAACCCCACTAGGTGAATTTAAGATCACCACTCTCAAAAATCCACTCATCAATAATCAAGCGTTTACAAGTATGAGGAATTTTATCACTACCCTGACCTATCTCAAAATATATACCAACTTACAGTTGAACTTTCGCTCTAATACCCAATTGGACTTGATCTTGTAGTAGCCTTCTTTCCTTTGATGCACAAATCTCTAATCTGTGACTAATTTTTTTGCACGGATCCCAGTATGTGACTAACTCCAGCAACTTGAATGATTGTTGTTGGCTACAAAGTTTTTCACTTCATCAACAATGAAGATTAAGAAGCATTTGGTTACAAAACCCTATATAAACACAGTAGCTTCTCACAGAGAAAATTAAACTCTTGGTCTCTGTATCCATGTGTAATGGCCCTTAAAATAAGCTTTATATATGTTTAGGGTTGTGAGAAAAGAAATCTTAAACAAATACATCTACTTAGACCGAATTTTAGATCTGGAATTCTGAAATCGTAATTCTTGATAGATTGAGCTTGTGTCTAGCTTCCCATTTAGTCTCGATAGCATCTATCTGTCGAGCTATGGGTCGAGTTTTAATTAAACAGCTTTTCTTCACTTACTTCTTTGATCAATCTTCATGTTTTTAATACTAACACTTGATATGTTTGAACAACATATTTCTTAATGTATTAAACCCAACTTAGATCTACCCATTTGACAAAGGATTAGCTAATTACATAAAAATATGACCCTAACAAATTGTATCTATTGACAAACAAATTACAAAATATATACAATTTTAAAATCACGAAGTAATAAACCAAACATTTAATTAATTAAGATAAATCCTAAATCATGAAAAAAACATGATTGAACTTATATCTAGAATCCTATATTAGTCAACTGATATGAAGCAAGAACAAATTAAATCATTAAAGAGTAACTGCGGTGAGAAAAATTAAATCACATAAATAATATTAATATTCCTTAACAAGGTTTCATCTTCAACCTTAATTGAAAATTTAGTTATAGTAATTGAAATAAAACACAAAAATAAAACACTAAACATTAAACTAGACAAATAAAATAAAACTAGAATAAAAGAAGTTACAGTGTTAGAAAAAAGCAACGAAGGAAGCCACATGCGGCTGCCTGCGCTCCAGCCCTGCTACACTTATATTTTTGTTTTGCTCTTCTATTTATGATCACCACAAACCGCTGATAGTGACAGACGCACACCCAATTCAAATGGGTTTGGCAGCTTTGGCCTTGTTTACTATTACTTTGTTTGCTCCTATTCACACAAGACACTAACCTTAAAAGACTGTAATATATTATAAGTCTCTTTAAAAACTTTATACATAATTTTTGTGTTCGTGTGTTCTAATAAATATTACTGTTTAAAAAAAAAAAAAAAAAAAAAAGCCTATCAAATTAGGACCTTCAAGCCCTGTAGATTTCTTATCCCACAAAACTTCCTTAGTTCCTTTTATTTATTTTTTTCTTTCTTTCCTTTGCTTTCACGTATGCATCCTGGAGCTCACTTCTTATTATTTTCCTTTGTGATTTTTTTCTTCTTTTTACTTCACTTCAAGCTTCACTAGTTCACATTGCTTCACATATGCCTGAGCTGAATCTTTCAAATTGGCCCATCATGTAGCATGTCCACCTAAATAGACCTTAATATCTATATGACAAGGATAACTTATAATTAATCACAAAATAGCATAAAAGTAAGACTAAATATGTAGATATGAGAGTAATTTATTATTTATATTTCATGCACATTATTAATTACAAAAAAAAAAAAAAAAACTAATCGTTCCCCTTGTCTATTGAAATAGGTGTGGAGTACATACCACATTTTCACCCAAAAAAATTTAAAAAGGAATAGTCTTCTGGTTGTTTCCCACCTCCTTGATTCTACATAATCACAATACCTCAAATAAGCAATTTGGGAGTGATTTATGGTACTTAGATTAACATGATAATACCTCACTTCGGGGAATATAATTAATTAGTTTTAGGTTTTGAATAACAATCATTTCAAATTTTGATAACAGACATACGTTTTTTCACATTGCAATCATCGCAAGCATTCTTTATATTGGCAACAAAATATTAATTGTGAAAAACAAAGAAATACTTTGTAAGAGTTGCAAAAACTATTACCATCGCACACTCTTGATATGATGGTCACTCCACAAGTATAAATGTTTGTGGGGTGTTGGGGAGGGGGTAAGGACCAGGGTTCACACATAAATATACTTAGATTAGACTAAGTTATGAATTCAAATTATAACTAAAAATAACTTATCTCCTATGAAAGTGTTGTGAAAATATTGTGAATGTAGCAATTCTTGGAAACAAAATACAAAAATAAATTCATTCAAAAGGTTCCATATCAACTAGAATTGAAAAAGAACCCAAAAACAAGTCCATCCAATAGGTTATACTTAAGAATAATATACTAGGGAATCCACTAATTTTTTTCAAAGACAAAGGGTTCAAAATTACTGCCAACTTATGGACTTTCTTAAGTTAAAATTGTTTGCGCCATAATTATTAAAACCATACCGAAGGTTGACCTGGCTGATGAATTAGTTTATTGGTTCATTAGTTCAACTAGTAGTTTATTGGTTGAATTGTAGGTTTATTAATTAATTAAATAATATATTTTATAATTATAAAAAGCAACTAAAATAAAATAAAATAAAAATGCTCCATTTAGGTAAATTAATAAATTATAGCAGTAAAAAATTACATCATATGACGTAAAATTAGAGAATTAAAAAAAAAACACATCATTCACATAAATCATCCAATAACTAAGTTATATAATCCCACAGTCTTGAAACAACATATCTCATAGAAATTCAAAATAAAATTTTAGTATAATCTTTAATCCCTAGAGATTACACATTTGTGAGATGTTTGGGTAGGCCGTAAGATTACTTTCTAACTTTTTAGTATTAAATTTTTTGACTCTTTTTAGTGTACATTTGTGAGATGTTGGAGTAGGCCATAGGATTGCTTTCTAACATTTTAGTATTACAAAATTTGACTCTTTTAGTGTAGACATTCTTCCATTTTTGTCTCTATTTTTTATTTTTTATTTTTTAAGTTCATCAGTTTATCACATACATCTATAATTTTATCACTATCTCTTTATCTCTTTTGGTCTCATCACTATCTCTTAATCTCTTTAATCTCAACTCTCATCTCATGGATTAATTCTTACTTTATCTCTTTAGTCTTTATCACTTTATGTCTTTGTCAGATTATCTTTTCAATTTTCAGTAGTTTAGTAAATACACAAGGTATTTTTTTGGTTTTATCAGCGGGTTAAAGAGATTAACCCGTGCAATCTGCCGGTTTACCCAGTTTGATAATATGTCATTGCATATTTGGTATTTTACATCAAACCATTCTTGATAATGTTTGGTTTGCAGTTTTAGTGGTGGAACCAGTGGTTTGGTAATGTTTTTATAACTATGGTTTGTGTGGCTAGCCATCACCTTGAGCTATAGGTAATATAATATTTAAAGTAATCAAATGTTGGGCAACAAGAACCGTTATATCCAAAAGAATTGTTGGTGTTTAAAATGTAAATTAAAAAAATAATTCATGCAGTAGAAAAATTGTAAGCAACAACGGTTTCTTTGTGTTATCGTGACGGTGTCGAATTTCTAATACCGCTTTCATAATTTAAACCTTATTACTCTAAATGTAAGAAACAAATATATATATATATATATATATATATATATATATAAAATTAAAAAAGACAATGTATTAGATGTATCTATACATTTCAAGAATTTGACATGAGATAATGTTTTAATGAAGAAGGTGTAAATGTATAAACATATTTTTACTCATATGTTAATAGCGTTAATATTTATCTTGTCATTATGTCATCCTTAAATTTGAATCTAGTGCTTTCAGTTTTAGTTAGTTAGAATATTAATGCAACACTATATCACATAACTAGATTTTTGTAAATGAAACTTCATGAAGTTAGAAACCTTAGTGATTAACTTATTTTTGTGAACTAGATTTTTTTATTTTTATTTTTATGAATAATCGTTTAAGTTGTTACTGCATTACACTTAAAAATTAATAAAACTTAATACACTAAATTCAAAAGTAATGATGATGAATTGAGAACACAAATGTTGTTTATCTTAAAATGTGAATAAACATACGTTTATACATATAGTTTTCTTCATCAAAATATTATTTGGGGCCAATATATTGTTGAAATGCAAACACATTCCGACACCATGTGGTTGCGATATTGAGATACTGATCGCAGTTTTGATAAGTCAAAATGAATTTTATTTTAAAATTAAGAAAGAAAAATAAAACATTCTATGTTGTTAAGGGGAGAGGCAAGCGGTGAATAATAGAAGGCATGCTTTTTTGTGTTTGCAAGCCTTCCTTCTTTTAATTGGAAAAACAATTCGTACTTATTTCTGAAAGGGGATTAAAGATAATAGGACATAAATATGTTCTTCTGCCTAATACGGGGAGTGTATCTCGCTTAATGTAAAATTGAAGTAAGGGGAATATACTCCTCTAATAATGAGATTATCTTGTTGAATTCTACACTATTGAAAATATTTAAGAATGATATTTTTCTGGTATGAAACTAAACGATTTCGACCCCAATATCTTTTCTTAAACTTGAAACACAAAATAAGTAAAAAAATCACATCAAACAAGTATGAAAACACTTCATTAAACCCAACCCAAATTAAGCTCACAATAAAAACAAACCCATAAAATTAAACCCAATTCCAATTCCAAACCCAAAATCATATATACATATATGTAAAACTTGATATGAAAATGTTTCAAATGTATGTTTACATTTCATGACTTTGCCATGAGTTAATGTTTTAATGGAAAGATATAAATGTGTAAACATATGTTTCTTCATATGTTATTAAGTTTAATATTTATTTTTTCATTATGTCGTCTTTGAATTTAAATTTAGTCCTTTCAATTTTAATTTGTTTAGAATATTAATGTAAAACTCTATCCAATTATTGAATTAATGAAACTACATGAAATTAAATACCCATGTGGCTAACTAACTTCTATAAATTAGAATTTTTGGATGAATAATTTTTCATTAAAGTATTGTGTTATTCTTCCAAATCAATAAAACTAAAGATTCTAATTAAATTCAAAATTACTGATTACAAATTTACAAGAAATATGATAGTTATCTTAATATGTGAATAAACATTATTATATACATTTATGTCTTCTTCATCAGAACATTATTTGGGACCAATTTTTGAAATGTAAACACATGTTTCGACACCATGTAATCTCAAAAGTGAGATAAAGATCATAGTTTTGATAACTCAAAATGTTTTTTTTTTTTTTTTAATATTCGCTTGAGCTAGGGAAAAAAAATACCTGCAAACATGGAGACTATAAAGCTGCTAAAGCTTTTGCAAAATGAGGGCGCTCGAATGTAATGGGTGTTCCATGTATATTTTAAAAAAATTCAGCTTCCAGCATTTATAATAATAATAAGCTACCCTTGCTGAAAGGTCAAAGGAGAATGAAAAGTTGAGCTTTTTGAGAGAGAAAATGGAGGAATCAATCTAAAACAATTATTTATTCACTAAAAGATAATTATATTATCGTTATTCTGAATTTGATATAGGAGAACAAGAATACCAACAACTTAAAAGAAAAGATTGTGAATTTTTTTTAATATATATGGATTTTGATGGATGGACTTTGCAAATGTCACTTGAAATTATAGTTTATATAAAATCTTGATACCCCCTTTAATTTATTTATGCAAGCTTTGAGGTTGATAAAATATGGGAAAATCAAATGTGAAGTTCAAGAGAGAAATGCAAAGATATTTAGTGGCCATTTGCCAATTATTTTACTAATAAGGGACAATTGGATCCTTTGAAAGTGAACGCATTTAATAAGGCTTCGTAGGACACTGCTCATGAACTTCATGGTCTTTAATTTATTTAAAAAGGGAAATGAATATGCGTCGATAAGAATGATATTTTGTTATAGTGTTCAATGTGTTATTTTGAATAAATATACGATGTTCTTTTATTTTCATTGCAAATGTGTTGTACTATGTACTATATTTATAAGGAAAATGTGTTTTATTATGTTCTCTAGCTATTATTTTAAGTCATAGCAAAAGAATTTGACATTGATAACTGTAAGATTACTTCATTTTATTCATTTATGATGAAAACAAGCTCCAGAATCCAGATCTTTATTGCAATTTGTTTATTTTCCGTATACATTAAATATATATTATATGAGATTTTTTTTTTTTGAAAAGTATATTATATGAGATATTAGGTGTAAACATGAAAATAATATTATTTTCAACGGACCTATGGTTTTGGTAGTAATATTTTGTGCGTGTATGTAATTCATGAAGCTATTGCATGTGTTACTCTATCTATTATTTATTTATATTTCTATAGTTTTCAAATTGGCACAAGCATATAATTGCATGTGTCCTAACTTTGACAGCAATGTTTAAGATTTGAATTAGGTAAGATTTTATGTGATGCTTAGATCTTTTCTGTTTAGTTATATTGTTTGTTTGGTGAGCCTTGAGACAAATTCTAATTATGTGCAATAATAGATTAGGAATTTTCCTTGGGAGAAAATTTACACCTAGTACCAGACTAAAGATTTGAGCTATACATCTTATTCTTATCTATCTTTCATTTATGCTTAGCGGCAAGTATCTAATTTCTTCTGGAGTTGACATGTAATCAAAATTTTGGGTCAAATTAATATGTGCCAACTCAATATTGCTAAATGAGTTTAAAACTTTTTTCTGAGATGAAATGAGTTTAAACTTGCTATATATGGTAATGACTGAAATCATATTTGTTCAAGATTTTCATATGCTGCCCAGTAAAATTCATGGAAAATTCATTGGATTGCTTTGGTGCATTCTACTAAATTTCCCAGACTTGTAAACTTAAAACAAGTCCTTATTACAATCATTAAGCACGCACGGATACAATTTTATTTATTTATTTCTAGATATAATAAATATAATTTCTTATATTAATAATTAAGCATTTGGCGCATGCATTTATTTATATTATTAATTATAACATTGTAGTTAACCCCAAATGGAACTCATTTTAGATATAGCTGATTCTCTTCACAAATTCCGTAAATCCAAAGAAGAGCACCATCGTCAAGAACACGATTTTCTGGAAACTGGAGCTGCTTGTTCATGATATCCAACCCATATTTTCCATTAAGCATCATCTTCAAGCGGCCTACATTATGTTTCTCATTCACAAGTAAGCTATATCGTTCACCAGAGCTCGTCTTAATCCAAACACGAATTTTCTTATACAAGCAGAACCCATTCTTCCAATTCAGATGAGTAAAAACATCTAGCATATTCATAGCATCTGGTAGCGCATCTGATAGCGGAAGACGATTAAGGTGCAGCTCCACCCTCTCCAATGGGATATCAAACCTTTCGTGTAATAGAAACTTTACTTCACCAACTGTTGCAGCAGTTGGAATTGTTTGGGGATAACGTCTTCCATCATAGAGAAGGCTGATATTCATGCTCTGCCAACACCAATCAGTTCAATTTTATGTATTATAATCTTTTAGAATAAGATTGTGAAAGTACACTTTAAAACATTAAAAAGGCAAGTACAAAAAGTAATAATGACAAAGTATCAAAATAAGAAAGGAAATTAACTGCCATAGATTATTTTCATAATTAACGCGGAAGTTATATATGGAGTAGAAAAATACCACTGGAGGATGAGCGACAGGGTCAGAAGACTGAGAATCCTGAGGGTCCATATTGCGTGGTAAGGAGAAAAATGAGTGATTGGTGTTTGCAATATGGTGGAGAATAATGATTTGTGTTCTTTAAAACTTATTAAAAATAATCATGCCAATAGGATGAGGTTGCTGCTATGTCATTAGCATGTTGAATCAATTCTTTTCATGCAACATTCATCCCAACTCAAGTGTATTTTCACACAAAATTAAATCACAATGGAGACAGCAGGATTTGGAAAAAAAAAAAAAAGACAATTAATTTGTTTTAAAATTGTGGTAAGAACTAACTCTTCATGGGTCATGCTATTCTCCTGTCTTTTTTTTTTTTTTTTTTAATGTGAAATAATTAATTTCAAAATTGCGGTGAAAAGATATAGATTGTTTTTTATTTTTTATTTTATTTAGGATAGGATTTGAATTTTTTATAGTCTATTCCATGATGATTGTTACCATTATGTTAAAACATCATTTGATTTTTAGTGTAGACAAAATTAAAACTTGGTTTCATATTCAACAACAAAAAACGTTATCAATTAAGCTAGCTTGAACTCACAAGACGTAAACATCTATTCAAACCCAAACATCAAGCACCATGATGAATGCTAATGCCACTGGACTATCACAATATAATTTCAACCTCCTTATAGCGGTGTAATCTTAAACAACAAATATAGAAACATGATATTTCAACAATTTTTTATAATTGTTGATAGGACATGTTATAATAATAATAATAATAATAATAATAATAATAATAATAATAATAATGATGATGATGATGATGATGATGATGATGATGATGAAACCAAGTGAAAATTAATGATGTTTTTTCAATAACAATAAATTACATCAACAATTATAAAATACACACACACACAAACACACTCTACACTCTAGTATTATTCCCATGTGATGCCTAGCTTTTGAAGACATGTAAGCTAAAAAATATGCAAGCTAAATTTTTTTTTATAAATAATTAAAACTAAATTATTAAAAAATAGTAATAATAAATTAAAAAATAAGTAAATAATATTAATAAAAAATTACTTTAAGTTCTAATTTATTAGAGTTTAGTCTTTATCAATGTTTATTTATTTTTGTATTTTAAAATTATCTTTGTGCTTTGTGTTAATTTCTTTGTATGAGATGTGGTATGAGTTTGATTATTCCTAATTGGATTACGTTTAATCTATGCCTTATCTAGCACAAATAATAATAAATAAAATAGTTTCTTAATACTGCTTTTTTCCTAGGGATACTTTAATTAAAAAAATCAATAGACTCACACATTAAATACAATAACCAAAACCCAAAATCAAAACATACACAAAAGACTTCAAAAATTGAAAAAAAAAAAAAAAAACTTACATAAGAGAACCAATAACTTAAATGTGTGTTCACTATTCAGCTTCTTCATGGTAAACTTCCTCAGTCATATTATCCTGCACACAAATTCTGAAGCAAAGAACAATAAATAAGATGAATTAATTAGATTAACACATAAGAGTAAGTTGCATCTTGAGGTAGAAAAAGTGAAAAGAAAAGATAGTGTGGAGTGTATTGTGTAGGATTTAATTATAGGGATGACTTATTGGTTAAGAGAGATTGCTTGTATTGAAAAGCCATGGTTGAATATATATAAGTTCTGAAAATTTTGAAAATAGACTTTTAGTTTGAATATAATCCTTTAGTCAAGAGCCTTGGAGCTTAAAATCCTAATAAAAAATTAATTTAATAAGATGCAACTTGACAAAAAAAAAAAAAACGTGAGTTATGTTAGACTTAAGTTTAGAAAATTTTGATAATAGACTTTAGTTTGAATAGATTTTAATTTTTTGAAATTTAAATGATAAAATTTTATCTAAATTAAGCCGTTATTAATGTAGGGAATTAATCTGAAATTTCCAAACCTGTGAGAAACAAAAATAGAGAAAACACATGCCATAGAAAAAAAAAATAATCACACACACAAGACAGTATTTACATGGTTTGGCAATTTGCTTAAGTCCACGGAGTTGCAGGGATTTCACTATTATCAAGGAAAAATTACAAAGTGCGGCAGTACGGTTTTTTCACTCTATCAAAAATAACAAAAAACCCTAATCACCAAAACAACGGTTTTTATATCCTCCGCTCCATGGACTAAGCCTCAGAAAATCTTTCATTAAAAACCATGCAACATTATTTTAGATCGGGTCAAGTCAGGTTGGGTTGAGTCGTCAACCAGATCAAACATAACTAGGCTCCACAGAGTCCAACAAATATCCCACTTGGATACTAGTTCAATCACCAACAACAACTGCTATCTTCCAAAAACAATCCCTCATTCCTGCAACTCATCCTCCTGTCCTCAAGCTAGAAGACCAACTGAAGCTGCACATAGCTTCAACTTCTTAATAGTGACACCCATGGATCCACAAATCTTCTCAAGTATTTCCAGTTTATCTTTAACAAGGTATTGGATAAAGTGGTATTTCATCTGTATATGCTTCGACTTTGAATGAAAAGCTGAATTTTTTGCAAGAAAAATTACACTTTGACTGTCACTATGTAGAATGCCCATCTCTTACTTCTTACCTAATTCATCTAAGCAGTCATGTAGCCAAATCATCTCCTTTCCAGCTTTAGTTGTTGCAACATACTTAGCTTCTGTAGTAGACAAAGTAACAATCTTTTGTAAATTTGAAACCCAAGATATAGCTGTACCACCCAGAGTAAATACAAACCAAGTAGTACTTTTTCTACTATCAATATCACCAGCGAAATTAGCATCTACATAACCCTGCAGTTTCAAACTTGCACTTGTGAAGCAAAGACATGTATTTGATGAACCTTTCAAATATCTCAGAATTCACTTGACTGCCTCCTAATGCTGCTTTCCTGCCCTACTCATGTATCTGCACACAACTCCTACTGCATGTACAATGTCTGGCCTTGTACACACCATAGCATAAATTAAGCTGCCAATAGCTGAGACATAGGGCACTTTGCTCATATAGTCCATTTCTTCTTCTGTCTTCGGTGACTGATCTTTGCTTAGTTTGAAATGACTACCCTAGGGTGTTCTTACTGGTTTAGCTTCATTCATGTTGAATTTGCTGAGAATTTTCTTCACATACTCTAACTGTGAAAGTTTCAATGTACCATTAGCCTTGTCTTTAATGATTCTTATAGCAAGGATTTGTTTTGTAGCTCCTAAATCATTCATTGCAAACTGTTTTGACAATTACTTCTTCAGATTATTAATCTCTTCAATGCTAAACCCTGCAATAAGCATATCATCCACATACAACAGTAAAATGATGTAAGAATGGTCAAAAGACTTAACATAGCAATAGTAATCAGCTTCACATCTCTTGAACCCAATTCTATGCATAAAACTGCCAAATTTCTTTTACCACTATCTAGGAGCTTGTTTTAGGCCATACAAGCTCTTTCTCAATTTGCAGACTAGATTCTCTTGTCTCTGAACAATGAACCATTCTGGTTGAATCAAGTAAATGTCTTCCTACAAGTCACAATAAAGGAATGCCGTCTTCACATCTAATTGCTCAAGATGTAAGTTTTCTGCAGCCACCATTCCCAGTACCAGTCTAATTGTTGACATCTTCACAATTGGAGAAAATATCACTGAGTAGTCAATGCCCTTCTTTTGCTGGAACCCTTTAACAACTAATCTAGCCTTGTAACGTTTGCTACCATCATGCTCATTCTTTATTCTGTATACCTACTTGTTATGCAAAGCTTTCTTTCCTACTAGCAATTTAGTCAGTTCCCATGTCTGATTCCCCAACAAAGAATCCATCTCATCCTTCATGGCTTACTCCCACTTGCTTGAATTCTCATCTTGCAGGGCTTCATCATAACACTCTGGCTCACCACCTTCAGTCAACAGGAAATAATTTACAGTGGGTGAATAACCTTGTGGAGGTCTAATGGTCCTGGGATCTATGGACTTCCGCTATAGGTGTACTCTGATTTACCTGTGAATCTACATTCTCCTTATCTTATTCACCCATTTTCTGGATAGTACTTTCAGTTAATTTATCTAAGTTGACAAACTGAGATTTATTTTGATCTATTTTTGTAACGTCTGTCACTACAGTTGACTTGTCCTTATACATAATCTGTTCATTAAATATCATATTTCTACTTTGATGATTTTCCTATTTTGTTTATCCTAAAACCTATAGCCAAATTTCTTATTACCATAGCCAATGAAAAAACAAATTTTAGACTTTGCATTAAGTTTACTACGAACATCATTCTGAACATAAGAAACACAACCAAAAACTTTTAAATGAGAAAATTTTACCTCTTTACCACTCCAAACCTCCTTAGAAAGTCTGAACTCCATGGGAATAGATGGTCCTCGGTTTATTAGGTAAGCTGTAGTGCTAACAGCATCAGCCTAGAAAGTTTTTGGTAGTCCAGCATGCAACCTCGTACTCCTAGCACGCTCATTGAGAGTTTTGTTCATGCACTCAGCCACACCATTCTGCTGTGGTGTCCTAAGAATGGTCTTCTCCATCCTAATTCCTTATGCAGCACAATACTCACTGAACCCTCCATCTATGTACTTTCCTCAATTATTTGACCTCAAATATTTTACTTTTAAACCTATTTCTGTCTCAACCATAGCCTTCCACTTTTTAAAAGTTTCAAATACATTAGATTTATTTTCAGAAAATAAACCCATACCTTTTTGCTTGAGTCATCAATGAAAGTGATGTAGTACATTTAACCTCCAAAGGATGCAACCGGAGAAGGTCCCCATAAATCAGTGTGTACTAACTTCAATTTTTCAGCCTTCAGTGTCTTGCTAGTTTTCAAGAAGCTCACCATTTTTTGCTTTCCTAAGATGCAGCTTTCACACATGTCAAAATCAATGGACTTCAATTCTAGTAGTTTTCCTCTTGACAGCAGCATCTTTATCCCTTTCTCACTCATGTAACCAAGTCTGCGGTGCCATAGGCTTGTATCAGTACTTGCTTCAGCAACTGCAATTGTGTCTCTTGGACTTGAGGTCATATATAGAGTACCGATCTTCTTTCCACGAGCCAATACTCTGACTCCCTTTGTAACCTTCCAAGTACCACTAACAAATAGTATTGCATGCCCTTCATCATCAAGTTGTCCAATAGAAATCAAATTCCTTCTTAGGTCGAAAATATGTCGAACTTTCTCCAGTAACCAAATAGACCCATTGAGCAACAATATCCAAACGTCTCCCATACCCACAACATCCAAGGCTGTACCATTAGCCAAATACACCTTACCAAAATCACCTGCAACATAATTCTGTATGATTTCTCGGTGTGGAGTGGTATGAAATGAAGCTCCTGAGTCCAAAACCCAATCATCAAGTGGACTGTCTATTGCAAAAAAGTAATGCATCATGTACCTCTTCTGTTACAGCATTAGTAGAATCATCTTCATTTTTCTTCTTAGGACTTTTGCATTGCTTCCTAAAGTGACCTATTTTCCCACATTTCCAACATTGTACTTTTTGGCCTGATCTTGATTTACTTCGGTTTCGATTAGAATTTATAGATTTTGATCTGCCCTGATTTGAATTTCTATCATTACCTCTGCCTCTTGTCTCAAGGTTTAGGGCAGAACTAGATCCTGAGGTTTCACCTGCATCTCTTCTATGAATCTCCTCAGCCAGAATTAGACCTCGTATGTCATTGTACTTCAGCTTTTCTTTTCATGTAGAATTACTTATTAAAATCCTTATTATGTCCCAACTGTTTGACAAAGAAGCCAAAACGATCAGTGCATGGATCTCATCATCAAAATCAATTTCTACAGACGACAATTGATTTGTGATAGTGTTAAATTCATTCAGATGTTGTGCTACTTATGCATTCTCTGCCATCTTCAGATTGAATAGTTTCTTCATCAGATGCACCTTGTTGTTTGCTGATGGCTTTTATACATATCAGAAAAAGCTTTCATCAGATTTGCTGTGGTCTTCTCCTTTACAACATTGTTTAATAGACCTAGACAGAGTTAACTTGATAACTTCTAGTACCTGTCTGTCAAGATGAGCCCATTCCTCATGCTTCATAGTCGCAGGTTTTCCCCTTAGAAGCGACAGATGCGACTTTGATAATCCTCGATTTGCATCCTCTAAAATCCAAAGTCTGTGCCATCAAACTTTTCTATTCCAGATGCCTTTCTTGCTTCCTTTGCCATTGCTCCCACTCAAATCTAACCCTAGGCTTTGATACCAGTTGTAGGGAATTAACCCGAAATTCCCAAACCTGTGAAAAACAAAAAATAGAAAAAACACACGCCAAAGAAAAAAAAAATTACACACACAAGACAGTATTTATGTGGTTCGAAAATTTGTCTGCGTCTACGGAGTTGCAGAGATTTTACTATTATCACGGAAAAATTATAAAGTGCGGCCGTACAATTTTTTTCACTCTATCAGAAACAACAAAAAAAAAAATCCCTAATCACCAAAATTACGGTTTTTATATCCTCTGCACCATGGACTAAGCCTCAGAAAATCTCCCATTAAAAACCACGCAACATTATTTTGGGTCGGGTCGTGTCGGGTCGGGTCGTCAACCAGATCAAACACAACTAAGCTTCACAAAGCCCAACAATTAAATATTATCCTTTAATTTGAGGAAATGTATCCTAACATCATACAAAATGAATTTACCACTTCTTAAAATATTGATAATAGATTTTCAGTTGGAGTAGAATTTAAATTTATAAAACATAGATAAAAAATTAAGTTATATATTTTTAGTCAAAGTGTGGGTTTTATTTTTTTTTATTTTTTATTTTTTATTTTTAGAAAGACAACGTGGGTTATTGTATGAGATTTAAGTTTAGAAATGTTTTATAATAGAATTTTAGTTTGAATAGAATTTAGATTTGTTTAAATTTAGTTGATAAAGTTTTACTTAAATTAAACAATTGTTAAATTTATCCTTTAATTAGTTCAAATGTTAAGAGTATAAAAAAAATTAAAAACTTACATAAGAGAACCAAGAACTTAAATAGGTGTCTATTCTTTTACTTCTTATAGTAAAATTCCTCTAGAATAATATCATGCATGCAAATTTGAAGTACAAACAATAAGTAAGATGAATTTATTAGATTAAAATATAAGGGTAAGTTGCATATTGGAGGAAAAAAGTGAAAAAAAAAAAAAATATGCGTGGGTGTATATATATATATATATATATGTAAGTTCTGAAATTTTGATGATAGACTTTTAGTTGGAGTATAATTTAAAATTTTAAAATTTAGATGATAACGTTTTATCTAAATTAAATTATTGTTAAATTTTATCTCTTAGTCAAGAGCCTTGTAGCTTGATATCCTAATAAAATATTAATTTAATAAGATACAACTTGAGGAAAAAGAAGAAGACGTGGTTGTGTGGAATTTAAGTGGTTAAGAGAGATTGCTTAAATCCTAAATTAAACCATCAGGTGTGGGGCACTTCCATCCCATCAGTATGCCCTACCTATCAGCATATGAATGGAACGATGCAAAGGCGTCTGTCGGCTACGTATGTGGGTACTTGACGAGACCTTTGAAGAAAGGACAGTGGAGGCCCCTCCCGATTGGTTGGTGCGTTCGGTGTGGTTTGCGCGGAGCTTTAAGTGCTCTCTCTCTCGGTGGAGGAAGGTAGGTCTACCATTGGTAGTGTGGCAGGAATCTTGGCTAAATTTTAGGTGATTACCAAAGGTAAGTGAAGTCGTCACCAATCATTGGATTTTTCTAAGGTATGATTGGTCACCTGTTTCTAGTTGATTTTATTACCAACCCTAGGCTAAGAAAAATAGCATTTTTTCATGTATTACAGTTATGGCTTCCAAGGAAAGATTTGTTTGGTCTTTGATATCTGCTGTCGGTATCTTTATTCTTGGTTCCAGTGCTACAATTGTTCATGTGTTTCAAAACTTGGGGACATCATAGGTACATGTCCAAGCGAATCTTTACTTGGAAAATTTTATTATCCAGTATCCTATATCTTTTCTGTTATTAATTCCTAATTTTTTGGTGTTGCTTTAGTAAATGCATTTGCAATTTAATGATGAATAAGTATAATTTTCTTCAGCCCCCTGAAAATATTAAGTATGCAGCTCTTGTGATCGGTGGTCCATTTATCATTGAAGGTATAACTCATTGCTTCACGATTTTATGCTAATTGGTTGATCCAAGCGTATGTGTAGTTTAAATTTTGTCTTCAACTTATCCCTCCTTAAATAAGGATTCTTCTTTTTTTCTTTTTTTCTTTTTTCTTTAGGTGCTTCTCTGATTGTTGCTATACAAGCTGTCAAGAAAGGTGCAGCGGCTGAGGGAATGACTGTGCGAGACTATGTATGGCGCGGTCATGATCCTACATCTGTTGCAGTCATGACAGAGGTTATTTATCCTGCCTTTGTTCACCAACAGTTCCTGTAACTAATTACATATTTTTTTCTTTTAAAGAATAAATGTTAAGTAAGAGAAGAACGTAACAACTAAAGATAATCTAAATGAAAATAAAGTAGCAAAAAGTATAACAGATGTACATGAATTTCCTATTTGGTCCCTTAAGTTTAGAAAGTTGCAATCTTGCCCTTTCCGTCAGTCAGATTTGAACAGTATCAACAAGGCAATTTTGCCATTTCTCTCTTCCGTGTGTGTGTTTGTTTCTCAAAAAAAAAAAAAAAACAAGGAAATTTTGGAGGACATGGGATATGCCACTTTGAGTGTTATCAACGTGGCAAACCTATGTCAAAAAAAAAAAAAAAAAAAAAAGAAAAAAAGAAAAAACTATCATGTCATTGGTTTTAAATTATTGAAGTACTTGGTTGCAATTTTCAAGATTTAGCATGTGTTTGGATTGAAATGAAAAATTAAAATTATTTTACTATTCAGTTTATTTTTGTTACTATTTATAAGCTCCACTGCACTTTTAAGTATTATTCATGGGTCACACTATACTATTTTAACTAACTTTTACCTTTATCTACAGTACTTTTAGCAATTAGTTTTCAGTTTCAGTAAAATAAGCGGTATCTATAGGCTACACTGTACTATAATAATTTCTTTCCCTTAATTATTTTATTGTTGAAAATTGGCTGATTTTTGTGAACTTGTTGGGTTCCATCATGATTCTACTCATCCCAAAATATGATGGTTGTGCCCTAAAACCTCCATTTGATTTTAGGGCAAGGATCTAAATCAAACACTCACCAAACAAAAGAATAAACTCTTAACCTAAATAAAAAGAGCCATAAAACATGAGTATTTCACACATCTTTTGCAATGCCACATGTTTATAGTACAAATGTACAATGTTTAGCCATAAAGTTATCTGCTAGCAGCGGCCATGCTATGCTAATGCTTTGTCTGGTTGGGGGTTGAAAAAGTAGATAGATGGAAGATGATGGGAAGATGGAAAAGTGGGGAAATAGAAAAATTATAGCTTTCCCTCATGTGTGTTTAATTGGGAGCCCTCATGTGTGTTTAATTGGAAGGATGGAAAAAAGTGGAGAGATGGAAATCTCCTATGTTTGGTTGAGAAGAAAATAAGAAGAAGAAAATTGTAATTTGTAAAAATTTAATCTCATGTCCTTATTACATAAAATAGAATTTAATAGTTTACAAAGTTAAAAATAAAAACTACCGTTTAGGCTAAAAGAAAAAGAAAAAGAAAAAAGAAATGCGTAGCAGCGGAGGGATGGAAAGGGGTTGATGGGTCATTTCCCATTTATCCCCTCCTCCCATATTCTCCTCAAATTGGGTTGATGAGATTTTTGTGGGCTAGGGGAGAAAAAACTTGGCCCCACTAACCCCCATCCTTTCCCCTCTCAATTAAACAATCCTTTCTCCTCATTTTTTCCTTATTTTCCTCCTCCCCTTTTCCATCATCCCCAAAATCACCCAAACCAAACAGAGGGTAAGGCTGCATTTGCTTCAATGTGAAATGTTTTTTTGATTGAAAAATGTTTTTAACTGAAAATGGCATGTTTTCCTGTATTTGGTTGCATTCCTGAAAAATGCTTTGGAAATTATTTTTTGGTGTTTAGCTTGTACATGAAATGGAAAAGAAAATTATTATATGGATATAAAAATAATAGGTTTTGTTCACAACTTTAAAATATCGATCATAACAACTAAAATCAGTAAAATCAACTGCAAAGTATTTTATTTATTTATTTATTTTTTTCTTAATTCCCCACAACAAGTAAATGATGAGAAAACCACTTTAACACTATGTTTCTATGGAAAATGTTTTCCATATTTTTTGATGTTTGGTACATAAAAAAAAAAAAAAGGCAAAAAAGCCAAGTCAATGAAAACAATTACTATTGCTAGTGGAAAACAAGCACAATAAAAGCAGAAATCGTTTTCCAAAACTTAATACTGAACAAGCCACTAAAAATAAACTCCACAATGGTAACATATCTCTCTTCACCTCCTTCCTCTCCAGAGACTGACTATTGACCGCTGATTTTTTCCCCCCTTGTAAATGACGTTTTAGTTCAAACCAGTCACTTTCCTTAGATTAAAATTTTCACATAGATTCCGAATTTGGGTATGTTTTGACGTTTGAGACTTTCAAGTGGCCAAAAAAATGTTTTCCTTTTTAGGATCTAATTTTGTAAATGGAAGTTCGTGTTTGTATAGTTATTTAGAATTACAACTATATTAATGATTTTTCATAAGAGCCAAAAAAAAGGGTTTTCTGTCAAAATAAAAGGAGTTAAAGTATATGAACCACATTTTACCCACACCTGACGTCACTTTTGTATTTTCAACCTTCTTGTTGTCCCTTGACTGTTTGTGCTGATATGCACATGACCTTGGAGACCATTATTTGAAATTGATATGACTTGCAGTGATTACTATAAAGTAGTCTGGCTGTCCGATATTTGGTCTTTAGATATGTTATATTATAAATATTGCTAAAAAATATTATACAATATTATGTCCCATACTAAATGATCTCAAATATGCAGGATGGTGTTGCAGTTACAGGTCTTGCCATTGCTGCTGCATCGTTGGTGGCAGTTAATAAAACAGGCAATGCTATATATGATCCCATAGGTTCAATAATAGTCGGCCATTTACTTGGAATGGTATATGATTCTTCTGTCTCATCAATCTTTATGCATAATTTTTGTAAGAATGCCATGTTTTTGTCATGAAGCATCAACTTATTTCTATACCTACCGGCTTGAATTGATCTCCAGTATAAGTACCTTCTTGTTAAATTTTGTTAAACTTTTCTTGGGAGTGTGGCATGATTGTAGTACCCAGCATTCAAGTATTGGCTTAAGGAATTTTGTCAAAACCATGTATAGTTTTTAATTAAGATATATATATATATATATATGTATATATATTTTAATGGGAGATAGAGTGAAGACATAGTTTGAATTGAGGACCTTCTACTATGATATTATGATAAATATCAATTGTCTCATAAATTTAAATTATTAAGAAATAGTGAATATAATCATTTAAGCAATATTCTAACGTGATAAATTATCACTTGTCTTACAAGCTTAAGCTGCTAGAAATGATGAATTTAATAATTCAATCATTACACTTGACCTTCCTCTTACAATCGGAGTTAAGCTGCCTACCATCACATCTCTTAGACCCTATAGATGTGGAAGCTTTGTGCACTAGATACGACTAACACTTTCCCTCGCGTGTAGGTTCAAATTCTCACTTAATAAGTCGGGTCCAACACGTGAGATTTTTAAATTTTAAATAGGAAATAGAGTAGAGATATGGTTCTAACTCAAGATGACTTGATCTAATACTTCGTAAAACTACCACTTGTCCCAAAAGATTAAGCTATTAGGAATGGTGAATTTAATAATATTTAACAATTATACTTATCCAAAAAAAAAAAAATCATATTTAACAATTATTTATAAAAAATTCATGTTTAACCATTATTCTGACAATGAAGATGATCTTTTTTTATTTTATTGGTTGATATTAGGGATAAAACAAATTCATGTTTAACCATTATTCTGACAATCACTACAAGAAAATGGACTTTCAGTGAGGAAAAAATTCGTCACTAAAAGTCCAGTTTTTCGTCGCTAAAAACCTTTAGCAACGAAATTTACTAATTAGCGACGAAATGAGTTTCGTCGCTGTAGCCCCGTCGCTAAAAGTCCTAGCGACGAAAAATTTCGTCGCTAAAAGTCCGATTTGTATAAAAAAGAAAAAACTTTTAGCAACGAAAACATTTCGTCGCTAAAAGTTTTCCTCACTAAAAACACTATTCAGCGACGAAAATATTTCGTCACTAAAACCATTTCAGTTTATTAAATCACATTTAGTGACAAAAAATTTCGTCACTAAAACTATTTTCGGGTACTTTTAGTAACGAAAAAGTTCGTCACTAAAAGTATTTTTAAGAAAATCCAAGCACATATAGTGACGAAAATTTTCGTCACTAAAACCATTTCTTACAAAATTCTACTACATTTAGCGACGAAATATTTCGTCACTAAAACAATTTTTTATTGCTATATTTGTGACGAAAAAATTCGTCGCTAAAACTTATTTTCTGTTTTTATTTTTTTAATAGCTTTAATATTAACATATACCCTGTCATTACATTATTAAAACCTCACATTTGAATAACACATTTATTTCAACAACACATTTATAAAAAATCGATCCATACATTCCACAAATAACAAATAAAACAAGTATCCAATTCAAACTTCTTCCATACAATAATTGTTCACAACGCATACAATAACTCAAAATGTCTTATAATAATACAAAAAGTGTAACATAATATAATTAGAACCAACAGAAAATGTCCTCATACGTCTTCAAGTAATTGCCAAAAGTATATCCCTTAAAGTCACCAATAAGAAATCTGCACAAATATAAAAACAATACTACATTATAATCGTAAAGTAAAAACATTAACTATGTTATAAGAAACATTTCTAACAATATATTAAGAGTAATCACACCTATGAATTAAAATCACAACTCCTAATGTAGGTATGAATTAATTACCTTTCAATTGGATACATCCACCGATATTATACCGGGCCTCCTAGAATTGCTTCTCGAGGCAAGTGAACAGCAAGGTGGACCATAACATCAAAGAATGCTGGAGGAAAGAACCTCTCAAGCTTGCATAGTATAAGAACTATACGTTCTTCTAGTTTCTCCAATTCACTTCGCTTTAGGGTCCTTGAGCATAAGTCTTGGAAGAAGTTGCTCAACTCAAACAATACAATACTAATGTCTTTATTTGCAAACCCTCGCAACCCAATTGGAAGAATTCGTTGTAGTAGCCCATGACAGTCGTGGCTTTTCAAACCAGATAATCTACCATTTCTTGCGTTCACTGACCTTGATATGTTGGCTGCATAGCCATCCAGATACTTGACTGATTTCAAAAAGTCATAAAAACCATCCCTTTCACTGGGGCTTAATGAAAAGAAAGCCCGAGGCTTGTCATATGATCCATCAGGACGTTGTTTCAAATGCAACGTGTGCCTGAAGTTCATATTTTGCAAGTCTATCCACGCCTTGTCAGTGTCCTTGTTTTTCCCCTCAATGCCCAACAAAGTACCATAAGTACTCTCACTAATGTTCTTCTCCACATGCATGACATCAATGTTGTGCTTAAGTTTCTTATTTTTCCAGTATGGAAGCTTGTACAAAATACTTAACTTTGACCAATTTGACTCCCCAATGAGTTGTTTCTTCTTATTACTTGGATGCTTTCCTAAAATTATATTTGGCATTCTATCTAACTGCTCTTGTATCTTTCCCACTTGTAACTCTAAAGATCTCTTCCGTTTCTCCGGTAAACCATTATGCAACCGACTATGTCTCCAACGATGTTCCATAGGCAAATAAGCTCGATGGTTAATGAATCCAATTTTACTTTCCAAAGCTTCTGAATATGGTTCATCGTTGCAAGTGTAACAAGAATGATAACCCTTTGTCCTCCACCCGGACACGTTACCAAATCCAGGGTAGTCATGTATTGTCCACAACAAAGTTACACGCATTTGAAAATGTTCTTTACTATAAGCATCATAAGTTTCTACACCTTCCTCCCACAACTCCTTCAACTCGTCAACTAATGGTTTCAAGTAAATATCAATTTCATTTCCCGGTTGATGGGGACCAGGAATAAGCAAGGACAACATAAAATATGGCTCCTTCATAACCAACCAAGGCGGTAGGTTATAGGGGATAAGTATGACAGGCTACATACTATAGTTGTTGTTTATATTCCCAAAAGGATTAAATCCATCTATAGCCAACCCCAACCTTACATTGCGAGGTTCGAGGGCAAAATCAGGATGTTGCAAATCAAACTCCTTCCACTCCTCACTATCAGCCGGATGCCTCATTATCCCATCGTCCACACGTTTGTCTATATGCCATCTCATGTCCTTAGCTCTTTGGCCTGACATGTACAATCTCCTCAGTCTCGGTGTCAACGGAAAGTAACGCAACACCTTATGAGGAATCTTCTTACCTTGGGCACGTGTATCCTTGTACCTAGGCACCTCACACACCGGACATCTATCAAGATTTTCATTTTCCTTCCAAAATAGTGCACAAATATTTTTGCATGCATCTATATGCTCGTATGACATGCCTAAATCACGTAATATCTTCTTTGCTTCATAAGTTGACCTTGGAACTAAATTACTTTTCGGTAAAACCTTTGTCAACAATTCTAGCATCATATCAAGCTCCTTATTACTCAAGTTGGTCATTACCTTTACATTCAACATTTCAATAACAAACTTCAAAATACTATAATCAGTGCAACCCGGATACAACTCACGTTTTGCATCTTCCTCAAGTTTGTCAAAATGGCGCACCTCCTCATCTTCGGTTGCATTTCTTGGTTCCCCTCTAATTCGGTCACCTACCAAGGCATCGAGACCATCTATATGATCATCATCTGACATTTCATTATCATGAATGTTCTCGTTCAATACACGAGGTTCTCCATGATTATACCAATTAATGTAAGATTGCATAATCCCACGATGAAGCAAATGGATGCGCACAGTATGAAGAGATTGTCGATAGCAATTCACACAATGAATACACGGGCACGGAATGTTACCACTCAAGTCCACAACCGTTCTTGCAAAATTAATAAATGCATTGACCCCTTCAATATATGGATGACTTAATCTGCCATTGGGTGTCTTACCCATTGTCATCCAACTTTTATTCATGTTTGACTACAATTACAAGCTGAATGCTACTTTAGTAAAATAATGACAACTCATACATAATGTATTCTAACATCTAGTCTATAAGCTACTTCGATAAAATTTTATCCTATTCATGAATGCACAAGTCTATATTAATACTTAAACAAATATACATTGCACATACAAATATACACTCCCAATATGAATTTAAACCATCTTATAACACCATGCAAGCCACCCGCTTGCTCCAACACAATAACCTACCACAAAACCAATCACAAACAAGGTTCAACCCATCTAACATGACAACCCACCACAAAACCAATCACAAACATCACAAGTACAATGCTTACAAGTATTGAAATCGAATAAAGTAATATTCATCACATCTAATTAACAAAGTCCATTCACATTTGCAAGAATTTAAAAACACTCCCAATATGGATTTAAACTACCTTATAACACCATGCAAGCCACCCGCTTGCTCCAATACAACCCACCACAAAACCAATCTCAAACATCACAAGTACAATGCTTACAAGTATTAAAATCGAATTACAAGTATTGAAATCAAATAAAGGAACACAATTGCTACTAATCAACAAGGTTCAACCCATCTAACACGACAACCCACCACAAAACCAATCACAAACATCACAAGCACAATGCTTACAAGTATTGAAATCGAATAAAGTAATATTCATCGCATCTAATTAACAAAGTCCATTCACGTTTGCAAAAAATAAAAAACACTCCCAATATGTATTTAAATCACCTTATAACACCATGCAAGCCACCCGCTTGCTCCAACACGACAACCCACCACAAAACCAATCACAAACATCACAAGTACAAAGCTTACAAGTATTGAAATCGAATAAAGTAATATTCATCGCATCTAATTAACAAAGTCCATTCACGTTTGTAAAAAATAAAAAAAAACTCCCAATATGTATTTAAATCACCTTATAACACCATGCAAACATCCCGCTTGCTCCAACACAACAACCCACCACAAAACCAATCACAAACATCACAAGTACAAAGCTTACAAGTATTGAAATCGAATAAAGTAATATTCGTCGCATCTAATTAACAAAGTCCATTCACGTTTGTAAAAAATAAAAAACACTCCCAATATGTATTTAAATCACCTTATAACACCATGCAAGCCACCCATTTGCTCCAATATAACATACCACCACAAATCCAGTTTTCAACATCACAAGTATAGAGTTTTATAAGGTTTTTAACTAAAATTTACTTACTTTGCTCAAACTAAGATTACAACTTTCAGAAAAAAGCCAAAATTATTGCAAATAATGTGAATTTAGCCTGCAAAAGAAAAATTAAATTTATAAGTAAGTTGAAATTGAAATAAAAAATTGAATAAAAGCATCTTAGACATCAAAATAGCATGCATATACTTCCAAACTTAAAACATAGTTTCCAATGCAAAACCACATTGAAACTACCTTGCATCGTTAAAGAAAACAAATGGGAAAATCCAAAGATCACAAGCAGAACAGCTACCACAAAATTAAAACTAAATGAGAAAAATATAACTCCCTTAAACACAAAAGAACAATTATTTCATGTATACACCAAAGGTATACTAAATGAGAAAAATTTTGAACCACAAGTATAGAGTGGGGGCAAAAATAGAACTGAAAATACAAGAAAAAAGGGCATATGGCCTGTTCAACTTGTGCTCACAAATGATTTAATGCCACCAACCAAACAACTCTGATAAAATATTTCTAAACAAATACATGAACTACATTATATTCAAAGTTGAGTATACAAAATGCAACCAACGTCAACACATAACATCAAGCACACAACAAAGAACACTAACCAAAGAAAATAAACACAATAGTCTATAGACAAATTTATAAGTAAGTTAAAAAATGTCCAGCTGATCAATCATAACACCATCAACGTTAACTAACTTCAAGATCCTTAGCTGATCCATAAGACCTTTTGGATCAACCAACTCGCAATTCATACTTACAATGCCCAGCTGCCACTCCCACCATTGGAATTCATAAGAATAACTTACAATACTATATAGCCATTACTGGCAATTAAGTAATAGTAATGAGAAAGAATGAAAAATTTTAAAAGTTAAGCAAGGATTCTGTGCAAAGTGATTTCTGCAAAATGAGTTACTCCCTGAAACTCTGTAAACTGTAAAGTGAAAGTTAGTAAAGTCACACATCAATACATCCAGTTAGAGAAGAGTAGAATTATAAGACTCACGGGTAGCATCACATATATGGGAACATAAGGAGTGTCAGTAAAGTCACGCTCCTGCAACTTTTGCGGTGTGCTTACAACCTATCAAAAGAAAAGGGAAAAAAAAAAAAAAAACCGAAATGGCATGAGAATCATCATTAAAAGCACTCCAACGAAATCTCAACAAGGCCATCAACTACTTCTAAATCACAATTTCTTACTTGTTTGTCATCCAACAGTTTATATAACCATTTCATTTTCCGCTTATCTCAGCATTAGTCTTTTTTGTTTATTTTTTATTGCTATAATTTTTTTTTTTTTCATTTCTACAAATAAGTTCATCAAATATTCACTACCATTCTAAAATTGCATTTGAAAAGACCCACAGGCCTAACCATTTCTTTACCCTTTTTGAAACAGAGACATATTAACACAACTCTTTCACACAACCCATTTTTTCTAACTTACAAAGAGAGCTCATCCACTTTCATTAACAGAGAAAAACTATACAAAAATACCATAAATTGTAATATGTTAGACAAATTTATAAGTAAGTTAAAAACATAGCAAATTGACAAGTTTAGTAGTTCCCATGAAAAAAACTTCAACAAAAACATAGAATACTATCAAATTAAATTGAAAAAAAAAAAAGAAACAGAAAAATAATAGGATTGGAAGCTGGATCGGAACACTCACCAAGACAAACAGGGCATAGTACACCCGGCAGGAGCTTGGAAGCTGGATCGGCGAAGGGTCGGAGCTCGAACGCGAAGGGCCGGAGATCGGAAGGTGAAGGGTTGAAGCTTGGGGAACGCGAAGGGTCGGAGTCGGAAGATGAAGGGTCGGCGCTCGGATGGCGAAGGGCCGGAGATCGGAATGCAAAGGGTCGGAGTCGGGGAAGGCGAAAGGTCGAAGTCGGAAGGCGAAGGGTCGGAGATCGGAGAATGCGAAGGGTCGGAAGGCGAAGGGTCGGATGCGAGTCGACGGCGGGATGCGAAGGGTCTGAAGGCGAGTCGACGGCGGGATGCGAAGGGTCGAAGGCAAGTCGACGGTGGGATGCGAAGGGTCGAAGTTGAATCGCGGCTATCGACAGCGAAATTGATAGGTGAGAGCGAATCGGCGACGGTAGATGAGCGCGAATCGGCGACGATCTGGTGAGGATTCCGGCGACGGTAGGTGAGAGCGAATCGGCGACGGTAAGTGAGAGCGAATCGGCGACGGTGTCGGCTGGGTTTGGGAGCTTAAGGTCTGGTTTTGTTTTTGTTTGTTTTTTTTTTTTTTTTTCTTTTGTTTGATGAGAATAGAAGCTGGAGGCTGAAGGTTTTAAGTGTTGGGTATATATATAATCTTTAGCGACGAATTAGTTTCGTCGCTAATGGCTATATTCCGTCACAAAAGGTATTAGCTTTAATGTTTTTAGTGACGAAAGTATTTTTCGTCACTAAAAACCCAGAGGGCTAGTCTTTAGCGATGGAAATAATTCGTCGCTAATGCCAAACTTTCATCGCTAAATGTTATAAGGGCTTAATGTTTTTTAGCGACGAAAGTAAATTTCGTCACTAAAGAACCCGAAATTTTTATGTTTTTTAGCGACGAAACTAATTTTCGTCGCTATAAATCACTTTTAGTGACAAATTAAGATTTCGTCGCTAAAACAATGTGGAAAATTGATGAATATTTTTAGCGACGAAACTAATTTTCGTCGCTATAAATCACTTTTAGTGACGAATTAAGATTTCGTCGCTAAAACAATGTGGAAAATCGATGAATATTTTTAGCGACGAAAATTTTTCGTTGCTAATTCTTCCTTATAGCGAGGAAAGAATTTTCCTCACTAATACTATCAACAGCTATACCTACAGCGACGAAATATTTCGTCGCTAAAAATTCAAACTTTTAGCGACGAAATATTTCGTCGCTATAGATTAATTGTGTTCGCGCCAAATTTTCCCTCCATGGCCCCCATTTTTTCATATCACAATAGCGACGAAAAGTATATTTCGTCGCTAAATGTTATAATTTTTTTCATTTTTAGCGACGAAAAAAATTTCCTCACTAATTTTCGTCGCTAAAGATACATCTTGTTGTAGTGAACGAAGATGATCTTTTTTTTTATTTTATTGGTTGATATTAGGGATAAAACGGATGGTTGATGCTTTAGTCCCCCCCCCCCCCCCTCCACCTCTCTCTCTCTCTCTCTCTCTCTCCTTTGCCTACTTGCGTGCGTTAGGGAGATAAAAATTTAGCATAGAAGAGAAACGGATTTGTAAGATAACAAAATAACAATTGTGATTATAAATTTAGGTTGTGGTAAGTGTAATTAAACTGAATTTGCTTTGCAGGTGGCTATCTTTCTCATCCAGAGGAATCGTCATGCTTTAATTGGTAAAGCAATGGATGATCATGATATGAAGAAGGTTCTACATTTCTTGAAAAATGATCCGGTATAACCATGGTGATGAATTTATTTTATCCAGTTGGGTTATGTTTGTATTTCATGAGTTTGAAAAATGAAGTTCTTGTAGGTTGTAGATGCTCTACATGATTGCAAAAGTGAGGTTATTGGACCTGGATTCTTAGGTTTAAGGCTGAAATAGGTGAATTTCCTGCCATTTACTATTCTTTCTTGATTCTTATTGTGATTAGGGTCATAATATCAATCTTCATCAATATCTCCAGCATCCATAGTGTTTAAACACAACTGTTGTATATAAAGGTCAATGTCTATCAATATCATCGGTAACACGTTGGTGATGTGCCCAGAGCCTCGGCCTGTTGGCACGTCTGGGCTTGGATTTGATCCGGGGGCTTTGTGACTATGTCCCTCCACTTTATTGATCCAGCAACTTGTTAGGAGTAGGTTCTAGCAAAAAAAAAAAAAAAAAAAAAAACATTGGTGATGTAATTGAAATATGTTATGGACATGGTGGCATGTTGATTTGATTTAGGATTTTATTTGGTATATTGGGTCAATATAAGTTTATGGGCATTCTTCGCTCCCTATACTCTCTGCGGGTGATAATTTTTCTTCTCTAGACTTCTGTGTGGTTGATAATTTTTTTTTTTAATTTTTATTTCTTTCCTTTTCCCCCCTATGTTCGTTATTCAAATGCAACACATATATTAAATGTTAATTATTTGCTCTTTCTAATTCTTTTTTTTTTTTTTGAGAATTTGTTTCTCTGTTAAATCTTTTTCTCTAAATTGATGCTAACTAATTTTAGATGGCTGTAATGAGAATTCATAATGTTGTTGTTTTATTTACCGTTTATATGGTCTGTCACCCTTTTTTTTAGGTGCAGGGTGGGTGGGGTTTCTATGGCAAAAATTCAAATTACTAATTTTTCAATTTTTTTCTTGAAAATTTTACTTTTCGACAACCTGTATGTTAGCATTAGGGAAGTTAAATTTTCATTGCAAGCTGGTGTTATATATCACAGTTAAGAAAAAAAAAAGTGTGGTAGCTGTTTAATTTCTCATTTTATTAGACCTCTCTCTCTCTCTCTCTCTTCTTTTCGGCAAGTGATTTTACTGGACCTCACATGTGTGGCTGTTTACACACATGCGCCCGTGCATGCACAACGTACAAGTTGATCAGTGAGCATTTAAAAAAAAAAAAAAATGAAATCTGTGAGCATTAAATTTAGCATCTTCTGAATTTCCATCAATGATTTTGGGTAGAGAAAGATATGAAGACAGAGAGAGTTTTTTGTTTTTTTGGGTAGCTAAAAGGTAGAGAGAAAAGAGCAAAGAAAGGGCAGAGGGTGCCTCTCACGCGGATTGCTGAGGTGTATTGACTTTTCTGTAAAATGATGAAGTGGCTCTCATTCATTGGGTGGCGTAAAACACTGCTTTTTCACCACCTCCGGACAGAAGTTAAACTCTTTGGTTAAAGTTGCTTTTATTTAGCAACAAAAAGAGCATTGCATTACAAATTTCATGGGGTTAAAGCCGTGGCAGTAGACTTCATCTTGAGGAATGTCAAAATGTGTAGCAGAATTTTATTTTTGAGATTTACATGTAGGCCTCAATATCCTAATCTGCAGCAGCAGAACTCTGTTTCACTATTTTTGGATGCGAAAAAATTTACTAAGAATTAAATGTTGTAGTATACATCCTATATACTTGGGCTATACACCTTTTTTAATTTAATAAAATTTGTTATTTATAAAAAAAAAAAAAATTACAGTTTACTCCTGGGCATGAGCACAAAGTTCCTAGCCTGTAAGGGGTTAATGCCCATGAATTACCTGACATTTGATTTTTGTGGATGGGGTCAATTGCCAGTAAGTTTTTACTGGATAGGGGTGAGTCCAAGGGCCTCTTCTATTTATCAACAAAAATAAAATGAGATTTACAGTACCATAAATTTTTTCTGGACATTGGCATATCAATTTGAGCTATTCTTTTTGTATAAATTTAGTCAAATGAAATTATTGTTGAGACAACAATGTAATTTGACGGTGGCTTGCTGTATGTGAAGATTTCAATGGAGCGATGGCGGTGAAAAATTATCTAAAAAGGACCGGACGTGAAGAGTTGGCCAGACAGGTATCTAATCTTAACCTGTGATTTTTTTCATCTTCAGTTCACTCATTGAACTGATTTTTATGTAAGAAAAGACACCACTGCATAATTCATTGCGATAGTAGCCTAGCTAGCTACTTGATGTTTAGATGCTTCTAAATGCATATAAATTGATCTTGTCATGCCATATATAAATACAAATTTGGCTAAAATACACTTTTGATCTTTGTGCATTGGGTGAGTTTCAATTTTGTCCGTATACATTTTTTTTGTCACTTTATTTTTCCTTATGTTTAATTGATTCTGATGTTGTCTTTGTTTTTAAAATGGCAACTAAACTTGCTGGTGTGGCAAACTAAAATTGGAGAGTATAATCCAATTTTATTTGATGACGTGTTGCCACGTCCTTGAGGTTCCTTCCATTGAAGAGACCTAGAAGTGGTGTACCTTCACCTACGTGTCCGGCAACAACAACCCTGTCCCTGTTGGTGGGTACTCCAACCCTTTAATTACTTTCTGATGGTGGGTTCTCTGCCATCATTTTGAGGCCCAATGAGACCTCCGTGACTTTTACTTTGTTGTTGTGCTGGTGGTAGCTAGAACCATGGGTCTAACCCCAATCCCTCGCTCATTTCAGCCTTCGAGGCCATTGCCACCATGCCTGATAGATTTGTTGGGTAGTGTATTGGTTTTCTTGATTTCTTACACTACAAATAAAGTTTGGGGAATTTTGACTTTATGGGTTCCGGGAAATTTGGGTTTGATTTGTTTCTTACTATTTCTGTTTGATGGTGTTTTCTGGGTTTTGGCTGTGGGTGCCAAGGGTTTAAGAGGAGGGTTGCTATGATTATGATTGGTAGTCGGTTGAGCATTAAATAGCCATGAGAGTGGGAGAGAGAGAGAGAACTTGTTTTGGGTCATCAAAATATAATGAGGGTGATTTCGATCAATTTGGCACATCAGTAAATTCTGTTAAGAGTTTTAGTGGCAAGGGTAACATTTAAATCAAATAGAAATTAGGACTGCCGTAGCTTGCACACAAAAACAAAAAAGAAGAAAAAAAATGTAAAGGGATGTCTTCCATTGTCACCTTTGTTGCTTAGAGATTCTTACTTGCAAGTTGCAACTGCCAAGGAGATACTTTAGAACATTGTCAAAACAAACAAGCTCTCATGCAATATCTAGACATGCATGTATAAGAGATACTTCATGCATACTGTGAATACTGTGACATCTTTGAAAAATCACAATAATGCATACATAAGCACTTTTGCTGTAAAACAGTGGATAAAAATAAAATAAGTTTTCCATCAAAGTAGTCTGTCTTCTCAGTTTTTCATTCCTAACAAGCTGGCTGCATCAAGAACTATGGGATAACATAAGAAGAAGGAATGCTATCTATGATGTATGCCTTTCATGGTCTAGACTTGTGAAGTAAACATTGTTGGATATTTTTGCCTAGTGATCACGCACCTGATGTATGTTCCTATTGCATAGTAGTTCATTTTAGTTACTTTGAAGAATAGTGCATGTTAACAGATTCCCCTTACACGAGTAATTTTTTTTTCTTCCTCTCTAGGTGTATAATCATATTCACCAGGAAATTTCCATCCCTGGTGCATGTGTGGTGCATTTCTGACTGTCTTTTTCTTAATGAACATTTCTGACTGGATTTGATGATACACAGTTTCGTGAAGCGGCAAAGGAGGAAAATACTGCACTGCTCAAGGTCATGGCGAGTTATGGTAAGCATTGTAGTGAGGAATGTGCTTTTTTAATAATTTGTCTCAACACGTCTTTTTTCTCTTTCTTTTTTTTTTTTTTTTTTTTTTTTTTATTTGCCTGAGTTGTCACCAGTTAAAAAATTGAGTTTTCATTGCAGGTGAGGAGGTGGTCACATCTTTAGGAAGTGAAGTTGATAGGCTAGAAAAGGAGATCCAGGAGCTTGTTCCTGGTATTCGGCATATCGATATAGAAGTTCACAATCCATCAGGCCCGAGCCCATGATCCACATATGTTTATACATAGGCTGTATTCTTTTGTGCATTCTTTTTTATCAATCTAACCTATGATTGTCAATCATTTTCTCATTCAATAAAATTTTGTTACTAATAAAAAAATGATTGCTTATCATTTTAATGCATCACAAGAGGTACAAAGTGCAAGTTGTACAGTGATATCATGAATTTCTAATTGGAAATCAACAAGTTATCCCAGCCTATGACCTTAGAAGTTAGAACTGCAAAACACTTGTACGGCTGTGCTATAAAGAATATATCAACCACTCTTCTTCTTCTTTTATCTATAATGGGGTATTGATATTGTTTTTGCTTAGTTATGTTTACTAAATTGACATTTGTACAGTGTTTATGGTGGAAAAGTTTTGCTAGATTTGTAATTATTTTGATAAGTCTTGCCTTTCCACAACTTAAAATCAAGTCATTAGTCAATTATCAACATTTTCTGTGAATCTCCTGTTTATTAATTGAACTTGCTGGCGGTAACCTGCATCGAAGACTCTGAAATAAACCAAGACAGTAGGCACTCCATTTACTGAAGGACGGTGTCCAAGAGTCTAGAGATGCATGCCAGGTTAACGCTTGGCTATGTCGCTCATGTGTTCATTGATAACAACGGCAGATGCTGTGTCTAAGACACTATAGGGCATTTCAAGAGCAATTAGAGATTGTGCAGGGTAAACTTCTGTACTGATGGATCCACCATTCCACCCAGCCTTCTTGCCAAATCTCCTTTGTAACTGTACCATTTGTCTTTAGAGGGCTGTAAACAACCTGACTTGAACAAATTGAGTGCAAGCTTGGATTGTTCATTTAATTTTGTTTTGAATAGGAGTTGAGTCAAGCTCATTACTAAACTATATTACGCGTTCAAGTTTGTTTGTCTTTTTTTTTTTTTTTTTTGAATTTGTTCACAAACTACTTAATTAACTTATTCTTTTTATGAACACAGTCACATTGTTGGAAATTGGAAGCCTACTAGGGAATCTTTCATAGCAAGATCTGTTATTTTCCATGGTTGAGTTCAAGTAAATAAAATGTGATCACGTAAACGTGGTTTTGCATGTGGACTCATGGCCTGCTACAGGGGATATCAGCCCCATGCTTCGGTCCTAGATCTTTGAGTTTCAGTACAAGCAAACATGCTCGGATCCCTCTCTCTCTCTCTCGTGGTGGTTTTTCTTTGCGTTTATTATGTGTTGTGTCACTAGAACTAACAAATAACGGTGGCTTGGAATTTACAAATTTTTGTTTATTAACCCTTCTATATATATATATATATATATATATATATTCTATATATATATATATATATATATATTTTTTTTTGTTGCCAATTTCTTTCTTTGACACTACTCTGGCTGTAATGATATGGCTAGGATCGAAGCAATTCAGCAAATTTTCAATTTGTTAGTTTCTTAAGCTACCAATCCTTGGTTTCTAGAACTTGGGAAATTAAAAAAAAATATTTCCCTTTAAATCCCACAAAAATATATCCCTTTAAATTCCACAAAAATATATTTAGGAGAATATTTCCCTTTAGGAGGATATCCTTTAGGACAATATTTCCCTTTAAATCCCACAAAAATATATCCAATAATTTACTAAAAAATAGGGAAACAAAATTTAAATGAACAATTACATTGTGATTAATATTGAAGGTGATGATTTTAATTAGAACTCGAGGTAGTCATTATAAAAGCTTTTTGAGCTTTTTGAACATATAAAATTCCATAAACAACAGCAACACCAGAAGAAGGCAAATATGCCAATTTCTCTCTTCCAGATGCAATAAGCTCAGTTTATCTTTATCCTTGACTTCAGACTAGAGCAGCTTGATCTTATCGTCGTCAGCTTCAGCTCCAACAGTTCCAAGTATGTCCTAAATTTAAGTCATCAGATGAAGGCATGGTGTTCATCTTTCCCAAACAAAGGACAGAAACTATGCAGCTATCACCTTCATTTTCTTTTGTTCTCTCTTGAGTGGCTCTGAATCATGAGGAGGAAGGAGATGCATGCCACAAAGCTAGAGCTTATGTTATTACAAAATCATTTGAAAGGCGATGCACATAATAAGGCTATGTACACTGGTAATGAGGTTTTCTCTTCTATTGTTTTGAGTTGTTATTGCACTTACATTTGTTGCCACATATTTGGTGATGGACTTCATGGTCGTGTCTTCACTTTATTTAACAGGAGATTTATTTGAAATTTGAGTTGATAAGAATGATATTTTATTTACAATGTAAATGTGTTGTATTATGTACTTTATTTATAATGCAATTCTGTGTATTATGTTCTCTACTATTTTGGCAAAATAATTTGACATTAATTGATAATTGTAAGATTACTTTTCTATTCATTTATGATGAAAACCAGGTTCAAATCTTTATTGCAACTTGTTTATTAGCAGTATACATATCATCGTTATGGGATTTAAGTTTGTAATTATGAACAAAATTTCATTTTCAACGAACCTATATATGGTAGTGGTATTGATCTTTTGTGTATGTATGTATATTTCATTAACCTACTGTATAGATTTCTCTATCTCTATCCCTTATTTATGTTTAAATAATTTTTAATTTGGCAAAAGCATATTGTATCCTTAATTTTTTGAATCAAGTAAGATTTTATGTGGTGCTTGGATCTGTTCGATTTAGTTACATTGTTTGATTGGTGAGTCTTGAGACTAACTCTGATTGTGTGCAATAATAGGCTAGTCATTTTCCCAGGAGAAAAGCTAAATGAGTACTGGACCGATAATTTGATCTATACGTTTTATTAGTTATTTTGCATCTCAGTCTTTCTTTTATGCTTTAAGGACAAGTATATTTGTTCTTCTAGAGCTGACACTTGATATAAATTTGGTTCGAATTTATATGTGCCAACTCAATATTGCTAAATGAGTTTAAAACTTAAAGTTTCTATATATGGTAACGATTGAAATCATACTTGTTCAAGATTTCCATATGCTACTACATAAAATAAAATTCGTGGAAAATTCATTGGATTTGCTTGGTTTACTACATTCAATTTCCCGAACTTGTACTTGTAAACTAGAACAAGTCTTTATTACAATCAATTAAGCAATGCACAAAAGCATTTTATTTATTTATATTAGCAAATATTATTTCCTATATTAATAATTATGCAATAGGGTGCATTTATTTATGGTAATATAATATTATAATATCATAGTTAATCCATAATGGAACTCATTTTAGATATAGTTCAGACCCTTCACGAATTCCGCAACCCCAAAGAAGCAAGCTATCATCAACAGGTTGATTTTCTGGATAGTAAAGCAACTTGTGCTTAATATCAATTTCATTTGAAGCGAGTATTGCGTACAAGAAAGCCACCTTAAGATTCTCATTCACAAGTAACCTATATTGTTCACCAGAGCTTACTATCTTAATACAAATCTCAATTTTCCTGTACAAACGGAATTCATGCTTCCCTTCCAAAAAAGGATAAACATCTAGCATATTCATTTCATCCGGTAACGGCTGTAGTGGTAGTGGAAGAAGATTCATGTGCAGCTCCACCCTCTCCAATGGGATGGTAAACCTTTCATGTAAGAGTTCCCTCACGAAACCGACTGTTGCATCAGTTGGAATTTTTTGGACATAGGGTTTACCAGCATAGAGAAGGGTGATATTCATGTTCTGCAAAACACCAATTAGTTCAATATTATGTTATGTATTATCTTATTTAGAAGAATAAGATTGTGGAAGTACACTTTACAACATGAAAAAAAGCAAAGTAACAATAATAATAAAAAAATAAATAAGAAAGGAAATTAATTTCCATAAATTGTATATATTTTCACAAGTAACGTGGAAGTAGAAAAATACCGCTGGAGGATAAACGTCAGGGTCAGTAGAGTCAGAATCCACAGGACTACTAGGGTCCGTACTGCTACCCTGAGGGTCCATACTGCGTGGGGTAAGGAGAAAAATGAGAGATTAATTGGTGCTTGCAATATGGTGGAGAATAATGATTTGTGTTCTTTAATTTTATTAAAAATAATCATGCCATTAGGATGAAGTTGCTGCAATTTCATTGGCATGTTGAACAAATTCGTTACATGCAAAATATTCATCCCATGACTCATAATATTGTCACACACAAAAAATCACAATGGAGATAGAGGGATAGAAAAAAAAAATAAAAAAATTCCCATTGAATTTTTTTTTTTTTAAATTGTGGTAATTAAAAACTAAGTCTTCATGGACCATACTATTATTTTGTCTATTTTTATGTGCACTAATCAATTTTAAAACCATGCAAAATTGGCAATTTGGCATGAATAAAGAAACAAAAAAAAAAAAAAAAAAAATCAAAACAATCAAAAGGGATATACTTAAGAACTACAGTCTTTCTTTCAACAAGATTCCTAATAAAGTGATATTTAATCTTTATGTGTTTAGTCTTAGAGTGTTGAACGAGGTTCTTTAAGATATCAATAGTACTAGAATTATCACAATAAACCACCATGGTGTCTTGTGTTGTCCCATAATTACTCAAAAGCTTTTTCATCTAGAGAAGCTGTGAACAACAACTTCCAGCAGCAATATATTCTGCTTCTGCAATAGACAGAGAGACAAAATTTTGCTTTTTACTCATTCAAGCAGCAAAATTGGCTCTTACATAAAAACACCTACCAGTGGTGCTTTTCCCAATCATCGGCATTGCCGGCCCAATCAAAATCAGGAAATCCAGCAAGAGACAAATTTGACTCTTTGCTATAAAACAATCCATAGTCACAAGTTCCACTCACATATTTTATGATTCGTTTAACAATATTCAAATGTGAAACTTTAGGGTTAGATTGAAATCTAGAGCATACACTAACACTGAAAGCAATATTTGGATGACTTGCAATTGAGTACAAAAGACAACCAATTTTGCTTCTGTATAATGTAATATCAACAGACTCACCTGAAGGGTCATTGGTTAGCTTTGCATTAGTAGCCATTGGTGTTCTAGCATGTTCAACCTTGTCAAGTCCAAATCTCTTGACTAGATTTCTGGCATACTTTGCTTGATTGATGTAGATTCCGGAATCCATTTGCTTCACCTGTAATTTCAAGAAATAAGTTAGTTCACCAACCATACTCATTTCAAATATCTTCTTCATCTCATCTGCAAAAGATTGAGTAAGAGAGTCATTAGTAGCACCAAAAACAATATCATCAACATAAATTTGAGCTACTACAAAATAATTCTTATCCTTTCGTATGAAGAGAGTAGTATCTGCAAAATCTCTTTTGAATCCATGCTTAATGAGATATGCGGTTAACCTATCATACCATGCTTTGGGAGCTTGTTTCAAACCATTGAGGGCTCTCTTCAACTTGTAGACGTTATCTGGTCTGTGAGGATCAACAAAATCTTTTGGTTGTTCAACATATACCTCTTCTTGCAACATCCCATTCAAGAAGGCACTCTTGACACCCATTTGATACAACTTGAAATTCAAATGACTTGCAATGGCCAAAAGTATCCTAATAGATTCTAGTCTTGCTATCAGTGTAAAAGTCTCATCAAAATCAATTCCCTCTACTTGTGTGTATCCTTGAGCAACAAGTCTTGATTTATTTCGAATAACAGTACCATGTTCATCTGACTTGTTCTTGAAAATCCACTTACTTCCAATCACATTTACTCCCTTTGGTCTAGGAATTAACTCCCGTACATCATTCTTAACAAATTGATGAAGTTCTTCATGCATAGAATTAACCCAATCAGCATCTTGAAGTGCTTCATCTACCTTTTTCAGTTCAAATTGGGATAGATAGCATGAGTGAGTAATTACAGTCAAGGCTTTGGATCTCAATCTCATGTTATCATTCAAACTACCCAGTATGTTTGTGGCAGGGTGATTTAACTGTACTATAGAAGATGGACCTTTGACTAGAGATGTGGAAGTACCTTTTTGTTCTGATGAAGGACTAGGCTTTCTTTGTTCTTGTTAAGTTTCATGAACCAGTGCGGATGGTTCAGGACTTGATGGTACTAAAGCAACATCATTCAACAACAATAACTCTTCGTCACTATGCTTCCCGATATAATCATCAAGAATAGGATCATCAACTTCCACAGTCTTTTCTTGAACTAGAAGAATGTTTTCTGAATGAGTTTCTAAACACAGTTCATCATTAATCACAACATTTGAAGACTTCATGGTTGTTTTAGTTCTCAAGTTGTATACTCTATAAGCTCTACTAGTGGAGGAGTATCCCAGAAAGTATCCATTTTCACTCTTTGCATCAAACTTTTCTAGGTTCTCCCTACCATACAGAATGTAACAATCACTGCCAAATATCCGGAAGTATTTGACAACAGGCTTCTTTCCTCTCCAGAGTTCATAAGGAGTTTTCTTTGAATCAGGTCTGAAATACACCCGGTTAAGTGTATGACAGGCAGTGTTAACTGTTTCTCCCCAGAATGACTTGGGCAATTTTTTGTTATGTAGCATGATACGAGCCATCTCTTAAACAACCCTATTCTTCCATTCTACTATTCCATTCTATTGATGTGTGCCTTGATCATCGCAAAAGGTAGCCAACTTTGTGTTTTCAAATTCCCTTCCATGATCACTTCTAATTCTGGCTATCACAGTTCCTTTCTCAACTTGCAATTTCTTGCACATGTGTATCATCTTTTCAGGAGCCTTAGTTTCATCTCTCAAAAGCACAACCCAAGTATATCTAGTGAAATCATCCATAACAACTAGAATATACTTCTTTCCACCTAAACTCTGAACTCTAACAAGACTCATGAGATCAATGTTCAACAACTCTAGAGGTCTTGAAGTTTGAACTTCAATTACAGATGGATGCTTGGACTTCACTTGTTTACCCATTTGACATGGTCCACATATGCACTTTTCTATCTTATCAAACTTGGGCAAACGAACAATAGCATCACACTTGGAATCTTCTCTAATTGCTTGTGACTTGCATGTCTCAACCGTTGATGCCATAAGTCTAATTGATTGATCTTTGCACTGAAACACTTGTTGCTTATACTAGGTATTATCCCATAACAGTTGTTAGTTGTTATAACACCTATACACATACAGTCACCTCCTCCATCAAGTATCTCACATTCGTACTTGGTAAAGAGAACATTTAATCCATTGTCACAAATCTGACTGATGTTAAGTAAATTAGCCTTCAACCCATCAGCATACCAAACATCTTCAAAAACTGGCAACCCTAGAATGTCCACAGTTCCAATGTCTCTGATTACAGATTTGCTTCCATCTCCAAATGTTACTGTCCCAATCTTTCCTTCAAAGAGTATCTTGAATAGATCTTTATTTCTTGTCATATGCCTGGAACAATCACTATCCAAATACCAAAGACAAGAATCACATGCCTTTAAGGCAGTCAAAGCAGTATAACACAAATAATTATTGTCACATGTAATTATACCAAAATACTCAAGGAAAGACTTAGCAAAAGCAACAAGAGACACAAGCCAAAAGTAGACACATTGAATCTTTAATAATAGGGGCTTCCAAGTATCCCTGGCAACATGAGTCAAGGATTAACTCTTAGATCAAAGGATCTAAAACAAAAGAGCTAACCCGCTCTGATACCACTTGTGCATTTTTAGACCCCTTAAAACACAATCAAATTAACTTAGTTATTTAGCTAAGTGATTAACTTAGGTAAATTATGCAGATCTAGGTTAATACATATAAATCATATCATTGTCATAATGCGGAAAATAAAGAACACAACGATCTGATAACTCAAGAAAACTAAACTGGCAAAAAACCTAGGGAGGATTTAACCTAGCTATATATCCTCAAGGTAAAACAAATCCACTATGAAAGAATTGAAGTTTACACAATAGCGACTTAGACCACTAACATCCTATTGCTACCTCGAGTAGGAAACTTACTACCACGACCACGTGACAGCTCTGAGTCCACAGACTACTTCTTTCTTGGATTCACAGCAAGCACAAGCACTCTTGCCTGTATATCTTTAAGCTCTTGAAACTGCAACTAAATTGATCACTAAGCTGTTGACATCAATCTAGATTTTGATAACCCTAAGTGTATGTGAAGACAAACACTTCTAGATCTTACAAATGATTCACACACATAGCATAAAGAGCAACCTCAAAATGTGTCTAGGGTTTTCTCTTTTATATTTAGGACAAAACATAAAACCTTACACGTCAAACGGGCTTGGGCTGAGTTAGGAAAATTCTGCAGAAAAACAATCTGCACGAATTTTGATCGATTGAGTCCAATTTTCGATCGATCGAGTCAGACAGATTTACACAGTAATCCTGCAGTACACTCGATTTCAACTTTACACTTAAACATACTTTAAGCAAGTCTAAAACAAGACTAAACATTTTAATCATGATTTGCCAACATTACAAATTGAAATTCTAATACATTTAAACCTGAGGTCTTAAAACCTAACAAGGGAATATATATATATATATATATATATATATATATATTTATAGAACACCATTGATGTTGATTTTAATTAGCCAAATTACCAACTTGTTTAATAAGATCAATTGTGCAATGTATTCTGTTGGTTTTTAGATTTTTGTTAAAGCACCTATCAAACAGTTTTAAGTTCGAATTGTTAATTAGATTAATTATGTATATTGGCATTCCCTTGATTTCTCTTTTTGCATCTGTTTGTTGTCCACGTTAATCGTGCAAATGCAACTAACTGATTTTTCAAATTGTATTAATTGATATGCAAAATCGTAACAAATAGAATTAGAAGTAAAAATCAACTTAGTGACAAAAATCATATTATTAAAAATTGTTGTAGCATTAAACAATTCTAAAGATCTTTCCTTGGGTCGGTTTAAAGTAATTATACAATTCATCAATGTCAAGTCATTTCTCAAGAAAAAAAAATCATTTATTCAGATTCTTCTTAGAAAAAAAAAAGGTCATTTCTTTAGATAATTGTCTTTTTTTTTCTTTTTTTTTTTATTCCTTTTATTTTGTTTCGTGTGGGTGGTGTGAAATGACCACATTAATTTGTGCGTGTAGGGAATTAAAACCGATATTCCCAACCTGTGAGAAACAAAAATAGAGAAAACACACGCCAAAGAAAAATAATCACACGCACAAGACAATATTTACGTGGTTCAGCAATTTGCCTACGTCTACGGAGTTGCAGAGATTTCACTATTATCAAGGAAAAATTACAGAGTGCGGCCGTACAGTTTCTCTCTCTCAAAAACTACAACAAGACAAAACCCTAATCACCAAAAAACGGTTTTTTATATCCTGCGCACAGGAGCTACAAAAGCGCTCCGGCTTGGGCCTATCGGCCCAAGCCTCCGCTCCATTGACTAAGCCTCAGAAAATCTCCCATTAAAAAATCACGCAACATTATTCGGGTCGGGTCGGGTCGTCAACCGAATCAAATATAAACTAGTCTCCATAAAACCCAACAGTGCGTGTGGGCCTTTTTTAGTGGAAAAAATGTGCACGTTATGGCTTGGAGATTCGAGGAATGACCCCAATGTTGTATTTAATTATCACAAGTGTGGCTTTGGATGCTGGCCGGTAAAAGTCATCATATTGTTTCACATGATACTCGACATAAGTTGTGGTATTATTTATTACCATCACATGGTGGGATCGATAAGTCCATGCTAAAGACCCCCCCCCCCCCCCCCTTTTTTATGTAGAGTAAAAAGATGTATATAACTATTATTTATTTATTTATTTATTGCTTTTGTTTCTTTTGGCCACAATGGGATTTTAAGGGCACTAGCTTCGGGATCAAATTCAAGTTTTGATTTGAGTGGAGAAAAAAGAAATTGAGCTCTACCATATAAGGAGAGTCAAAAGGACCACTTATACCGCTCACAAGCATCACTTTGTTATTTTGAAGAAGAAGGGAAACCTGAAATAGGCTAGATCTTCTTCTAGCTTCACAAAACCTTTAAATCAATAAGGGATTCTTGATTCCACAAGAAAGAGTTTTAGAGTCCACCAAAAAGAAGAAAAAGCCTCTCTGATTATATATATATATATATATTTTTTTTTTGATATTATGAACTCTAAATAATCTTGGTTTTGCATATTGTAGTCTTATTTAAAGGTTCCAAAAAATTTAATTTTCAAGTACAAACATTTCCTAATTATTATAGTACTATATTACTACTCAAATTTGACTAACAAATCCTTGAAAATTCCTAAAATCGAAATAAAATTCTGTCTCCTAAAATTATGAAAATTACATGAAAATTCCAAATTAACAAACGATATAAAGTAAACCTCATATCTTGTCCTATATTAGACCCATTCATTTGAATGAAACTCGACCTTAAGTTTTTGTGGTTTTAAAATTTGCATCCTTGAGATAGAGCAACAAATTTTGTTTCTCATTGGCCTCCCATTGATTTTCAACATCAATCAACAAAGAACTCTAGACAAAATCAAAATTTTGTACTCCAAAAGTGAACAGGCTTTAATGTGTCGTCAATAGGATCCAAATACTAGAGGGTTATGAGCTCACCTTTATATTTAAATTCAATTTAATCCTTCAAAGTGTCCAAATTATAATTTTTGTAATTCTTCTCAATCAATTCCTCTTGAGCCTCTCATTTTTTTTTTTTTTAAAATATCATCTTCAATAGACGATCTTTCTTCAATTGTTTGGCTTCTAATTGTTCAATTTGGTCAAAACTTGATCTTTTTTGACTTCTTTAATTGAAATTTATTTTCATCAATGATATCTAAAATTTGATATTTGCGCAATGAACTGATATTGAGATTCTCACTACAATCCTCATCACATAATTTTTTTTTTCTCTGACTATAAGTTGTGTAAAATAATATGTCATCATAATCATGGGGCAAGGAAAAAAAATTAATCATCAATATTTTTATTCTTGGCTATAAGGAAATTTCAGGCTCACCTCTTTGCGTTCTGAAATACAGTATCCTTTGTCATTTCACCAATCTACTGCATTTCTCTCTAGCATGCTTGATACAAGTTGTACCTTGAAATCTTTAGGCATTTTTGCATAAGCAAAATAATCTTCAAGATTTAAGATCTAATCTATGAAGTCTTGTTAGCTACGATTACAATCTTTGACGCATATCTACCATCATGACGTTTGCTGTTGGCTTTACAACCAAGTTTGATGAGCATGTTGCAAATCTCACGGGATCCACTAGTTTTTTTTTTTTTTTTTGATAATCTGCAATGCATTACTAGAAAAAAACAGAAAAGGGGGGATAATCTGCCTTACAAAGTGCCAGCAAAGTAGGGGGCAGATTATCCAACAAGAACACAAAAGCTAAGCGGGAAAGTAAAGAAAATTTAGCAACTTGGTGTGCAACACCATTACCAGTTCTACTAATCCAAACAAACGAACAAGAAAAAAAAAACTCAGCCACAGCAATGGTATTAAGCAGCTGGGTCCGAATGCACCAGGGAAATGGTTGGTTAGGAGCGTTGATGGCGTCAAAACAAACCTTTGCATCCCCTTCAATGATGACACAGCTCCAAATCTCCAATTTGGCAAGTTGAACAGCATGGGATCCACTAGTTATTCTCTCATCATGAACTTAAATCGCTGCTGTGAGAGCTTTCACCCCACAATTACCGAAAACGTAAAATGGGTTATATTATATCTCATTCTAGTTTCACAAAACGATTAAATCCATAAGGAATCCTAAATCCAGAAGGAAGAATTTTGAAATCCACATAAAGAAAGGAAAACCTCTGTAAAAATTTTCAAGTAAAAATTTTCCTTTAAATATATATATCCTAATTGATATATAGTATCATATTTTGACTATAATGTGACTACCAAACGAGAAATTATTAGATCCATCAGAAAGATTGCTGATGTGGTTTTCCCTGACTTCCCAATTAATAAAATACTATTATTTATGCAAATATGACATTATATTGTGATTTTTATTTTAATTTCTTATGCTGAATAACCTAAAAATTAAAAAAAGTAAACCCATATCTTTTCCTGCATCGTATTTTAATAATTAAGTTTTGTAAGAGTGACAGATCTGATTTAATTTTCTAATTTCTAAACTTATTGTTCTAGAATATATTATTTCAAAAGGAAATGGTGTTTTGGAAATAAAAGGTGCCAAAAGATTCGCTATACTCTTGTTTGCAAAAGCCAACATAAACTTTTCTTCAAAGCACTACCGCACACTTTTAATGGTTACTTTACAAGTATACGTACTTATAGGACGTGGGGAGTAATGACCCGTGTTCAAGTCTCAAGAGAAAACTTTATATACATATACACTTAGATTAGGTTAGAATAAAATTTCTATATTGTATTAAACAAAAAAATCTTCAAAGCTATAACTTGGATCAGTAACAGAATTGTTCCATCACAATTATGATTTGACACTTGAAATCTCCGAGAAGGGTCATAAATCATCAAACTTCTATTTACTCATAAATATTTATTTCAATTTTGTTTTGGTTAAAAATGTTAGCTTCAACCCTAGCTATGGCAATCCTATTCTTAACTTGTTTCCAAGCAAATATTGTAGAAGACTCACATGCTTGCATCTTCTAAAAAAACTTACTTCGAGGCTTGCTCAGTTGTTAAGAATTTTTTTTTTAATACGGGATAAATATTATACTCTAACTTAATTTAAGTATATACGTATGTGAAACTCTATCTTAAAGATTAGACTCCATCCTAAATTCAAGAATCGCCTTAATAAACTTACAAAAATTAGAATTTGTGAAAATTGACACTTTCCTACTAATATGATGGGAATTGGGTTTTATAACTCCCACATTTAATGGACATTGAGATATTCATGAGAATTACAATTTTCGAGGATGTTGTCAAAAGAACAGTTAAATTTTCATAAATTCTAAGGAACTAATAATTATCCAATTTTTTTTTTTTTTTTTTTATCTTGAGTTCTTATAAAAAGAACGTACGCCCTAATGTTTCAATGTGTAAATGTGGTTGAAGTTCAAACTAGATGCCCAGTGTCTAAATATATATTAAATTTAGGTAAAAATATAAAACTGATCCTCTATCTTTTACATTTTTTCATTTCAGTCCTCTGACTTTCAGTTTTGTCAATTCAATCCTCTAACTTTCAATTTTTGTCAATTCAGAGTTCTTTTATAACTCAGTTAGTGTTGCTATTAAAACCACTAAAACGATGCTGTTTTGCATGTGTGTGTGTGTGTGTTTTTTTTTTTTTTTTATTAATTTGGAATTAAAATAAGAAAAATCTGGAAAAAAGAAAAAGAAAAAAAGAAAACATGATGTCATTCCCCTTCCCTGAATCAAAACAAAACAAAGGCTTTGGTTGTTTTTGACTGTTGATTTCATGACAGAGATGAACTCGCTCATGTCGGAGACTTTGTTTGTGTACGACACAAACAAAGAACTCGAGACCAAGAACTCGTTCTCGTCTAAGTAAATGGTTCTGCCATTAAAGTTGAGAGCTTGCCAGAGCAAAGACTCGTGGGTGAGGCCGAAGATTAAGAAGTTATAAGTTGGGGAGCAGTGGGTGAGAGTGGTGGCTATGGAGGAGAGCATCGGAGATGGAAGATGGGATTGGAGTTGTAAAGGCCGAAGCTTGGCTCGTGGGTCTGGTTGAGAGAGAGAGAGCCGGTTTGGAGTTGTAAAGGCCGAAGCCTGGCTTGTGGGTCTGTGTTTTGTTTCGAGAGAGAGAGAGAGACGATGTTCTCCTTAATTTTTTTTTTCAGATTTTTCTTATTTTAATTCCAAATTTATAAAAAAAAAAAATGCAAAACGACGTCGTTTTAGTAGTTCTAACGGCAGCACTAACTAAGTTGTAACGGAATCCTGAATTGACAAAAATTAAAAGTTAGAGGACTGAATTGACAAAACTGAAAGTTAGAGGACTGAAATGAAAAAAAACTGAAAGTTAGAGGGTCAGTTTTGCATTTTTTCCTTAAATTTATAAGTACTCGGTGTAAAGTGTAAACCCTTTGGTTTACACATTCCAATAAAGATATGCTTCATTATTATATTACTAAAACATAAATACATATGATCACACATGATAATATTTTAATAAAAACCATATTTTATTTTTTAAGTAAAAGGTTAACATGGTATTATTAGGTGTTGAAAGATGAATTGAGTTTAAAGTAAAAAATTGATATAATAATCGCTTATTAGATGGTATAAAACATGGTTTTTACACTCCATTCTTACCAAATTCGAACTATGAAGCATTTATGAAAACTTTTTAGGGCTATGAAGGAGACAGAAATTAAAAGTTTTTGAAGGATCAAGTATGTGGAATCATTATAAATTTGATTTTTATTTTTTTGCTGAATCGTTATAAAAAATTTAGAGTACACTATTTTCCACAAGAAATCCTAAAATGTGCAATAAAAGGGGGGGGGGGGGGGGGGGGAGGATTGGTCCATTCCAATGGAGATGTGAAAGTAAGAAAATTATAGGTTCCATTTCCATAGAGGTGGATGGAGATGTGAAAGTAAGAATATCACGCCCCAAACCCCAAAGGGTCCAAAGCATGAGAAATACATTCCAATAGTACTTGTAGATCTATCTTTTTTGGCAAATCAAACTATAAGAAATCTTTATTTTTCTTTCTTTTCCACAGGATAAAAATATATAACCATACTAAAATCTCCACATTACAAGTCAGAGCTCTATAACACACTTACGAATAATAACTAAAATCATGTGCTTCCACATAATACATGAATATATTACAAAACTCTGATTAAATTACACAAAGTCACAATCTTATCAAGAATAAAGACCTTAACATCGAATATAGGCCTACCATGCCAAAGGCTAACAAACCTTAACAAACAACCAACCTCCAATACAATTAATTAAGGCATTATTGAACTTAATAAGATTAAGTCACCAACCATTTACAGCAAAAGTCTCTAAATTTAACATAGCACTCCAATCATCGCCAATGATGTAAGCTTCATACCCAAGGTATAGCTAATAAATTTGAAAAACTGTAAAAGGGTGGGATGAGCTAATACCCAGTAAGTAGCATAATTAATGGGGGTCAGAGAAATGCAAGTTTCATCTTCAATAATAATAATATGATATGACAAGAATGATTGAATATTGAAACACAAAGTTTCTCAAAGTAGATACCTTGAAACTATATGTTATAATCTGTGAGCACTAATAATATAATTTCTAGAAGCCATACAATCTAACATACGGTAATTTTATCACAAATATACCATACTACCACATAGACCGGTCAGGGGATCCACCCATTCACAACTGGCATGATATTGTCCTCTCTGGTATGCAAACTCTTGACCCCATAGACACCAACCTCACCCATACCCTCAAGGTTTTTCTCTCCACCTATGGGCAGCAAGAGAGAGCGTGTCAAATAGGACCTCTCTTGTATGTGGTCTCTTGGCCCTATGGACAGCAGCCTCACCTATACACAATCAAGGAACCTCTTCCCCCTATGGGCAGCAGGGAAGAACGCGTCATCTAAAGTGAAAAGGCACTGACCTGGATCTGATTCCATTGTCACAAAGACTATGGAAACCAAATCGGGTGATTACCTAGAAATCACACATGGAATAGTGTTAAAATCATATAAAGCTCACAGGTTACATTACTTTGAAACACATAGTTTATATACAGGTAGTTTCAGAAAAATCTTAAATTCTAACTTCCACAAAGTTTGTAAGGTTTTCAACTTCATTCTTTTCAAAAAGATTTTCTATCAATTTTTCAAATAGCAAGACAAGATAAGCATCTTTAGATTTTCTAATAAACCATAAAATCCATAATTTTCTTATCAAAGATTAAATAAAAGATGATCATATTTTCCATGTCAACAATTCATGCATTTTTCCCAAATGCGATACCAAATATGATGCATTTTCATATATATAATAATATATAATGCAGTCACAACACAATACTTTTTAAAAAAACATATATCCATATATAATTTTCCAAAATGTGTTTGACCCAAAAACAACATTTTTAAAACATGGTTATTTTCCAAAAATCCTATTAAGAAGCTACTTACCTTGCAACCCGCAAAAAGCCTAACTCTCCAAGCTCCAAAGGAGATTAGCTAGAACCTTAACAATATCAAGCAAACATAACACAATAAGCATAAAGCTTAAAATTGTATCTAGCTACAATTTAGGAATTGTCAAATAAGCACTTAATTAGGCAAGCGTAGTATTTAACCTCATCAATAATAATATATTCCACTTCCAAAGTTTCTCAACAAATTGATTCACAAGGCATAAACTCCAATTTATAAAGTTAACTCATTTAATATCATCTCCAATATTATGACTAGCTTCTATAAAATTTACACTACATCTTTAAGAGACCCATGTAAGCAAAATCAACATATCCTCCAAGTCAAGAAATTTAGAACTTCAACTAACTCCAAATAAACCCCAATAGTAACGTAAAAATTAGTTTTACCCAATCATCACATGTTATAACGCAAAACCCCTAAATTTTCCACCATAGATAAATCTTAGGCAGTCATCATTAGCACAAACCATATACCCACTCATTAAATAATTTCACCAATACAAAACCCATACATAAAAACAAATAAATATCACTTCCATTACTCATTAATCACATGGGTATTATTATTAAAAACTTAGATAACAATAATCTCAAGCAAAAAAAAAAAAAAGTGTAAAACCCACCAAAAAGATTAGATGTGAAGGTGTTTATGGGGTTCACAAGAATTTTCCAGTGATTTTGCCGGAAAATGATGGTGGAAATGGTGGTGGTGGTGGTGGTGGTGGTATGGAAGTACTAGGTAGAGAAGATATAAGAGTAGAGATGAGTGTGTTCAAGTGAAAAGAAAAGAAAAGAAAAAGGAGAAAAATGAGAGATGTGGCCGGATGGGAGAGGGTGAGGTAGATTGAAATGAGTGGTGGGGAGTGGTTGTGGTAGGTAGGGAACGTGTGGTCCCAAAAATATCCAACTAAACTTTTTTTTTTCTCTGCTTTGTCTGACTGGGATGTTACATTCTTCCCCTCTTATAAAAATTTCGTCCTCGAAATTTTACGTACCTTGATCCTAAAAAAGGTTTGGGTAACTTGACAACATAACGTCCCCAAGCTCCAAAGATGTCTCTTTCACCGAATGATTCTTCCAAAACACCTTTACCCAAGATATTGTTCTATTCTATAAGACTTGCTCCTTACGATCCAAAATCTCTACCGAAATTTCTTCATATGACAAATCATCTCTAATCTAAATCTAGCTCAAAACATGTGAAGGGACAGGAATGCATTTCCTTAACATAGGCTCATGGAAAACATTATGAATTCCTGACAAGGCTAGTGGTAGGGCAATTCTATATGCAACTTCGCACACTTTCTCCAAGACCTTAAAAGGCCCTACAAACCTAGGGCTTAACTTACCTTTTTTGCCAAATCTCATCACCACTCTCATAGGTGCAACATGTAGGAAAAATTTATCTCCAATTTCAAGTTCTAAAACCTCCTTTTAATGTCATAATAGCTCTTTTGTCTACTTTGGGCTGCTCAAAGTCGATCACGAATCATATTTATCTTTTCGCAAGTCCTCCGAATAATCTCTGGCCCCAAGATTTTTCGTTCTCCCACCTCATCCCAACAAATAGGGGATCTACACTTTCTCCCATACAAAGCCTCATAAGGTGCTACTTTAATACTTGAATGGTAACTATTATTGTAAGCAAACTCCACCAAAGGTAAGTGACTAGCCCAACTCCCTTTAAGATCCAAAACACATGCTCTCAACATATCTTCTAGAGTTTGAATAGTCCTTTTAGACAGTCTATCTGTTTGAGGGTGGAAAGCTGTGCTAAAATTCAATCTAGTACCCAAGGCCTTTTGCACACCACCCCAAAAATGAGAAGTAAACCTTGGATCTCTATCTGAAACAATGGAAGCGGGTACTCCATGAAACCTCACAATTTCATCAACATAGAGCTGAGCTAACTGATCAAGGGAGTAGTTCATCCGAATAGGGAGAGGATGAGCTAATTTTGTCATTCTATCAAAAATTACCCAAATAACTTCATGACCGTTAGGAGATCTCAACAATTCTGAAACAAAATCCATAGTAATTTTCTCCACTTCCATTGGGGAATAGGAAGTGATTGCAACAAATCCGAGGGTCGTTGGTGCAATACCTTAACCTGCTTACAAGTCAAACATTGCTCTACATAGTGAGCAATCTCCCTTTTCATATTATTCCACCAAAAATTTGCACGAAGATCATGTACATCTTTGTACTACCTGGATGTATCTTATATGGGGAAAAGTGAGCCTCTTCTAGATTCTCCTTTTTAATCAATGGATCATTTGGCACACAAATTCTACTCCCAAATCTTAAAGCACCATCCTCAGAGATAGAAAATCCATGATTTTCTTTAAATGTGGGTCATCGGCTTGTGACAATTTAATTCTTTCCTCCAAAGTTGGTTAAACACTTAAACTAGCCAGGTAGGCCTCAGAATGGCCCATAACAACCTCAATCTCCATCCTTTCAAGATCTTGAATAATTTCCTTTTGCGTGGTTAGCAAAGCAGCTTAAAAACTTGAAGGCTTTCAACTAAGAGCATCAGCTACAACACTAGCCTTACGCAGGATGATAGTTAGCAGAGCAATCATAATCCTTAACCAGTTCTAACCATCTCTAGTGCCTCATATTTAAATCTTTCTGGATAAGAAATACTTTAAACTTTTATGATCAGTGAAAATCTCGCATTTTTCCCCATACAAATAATGTCTCCAAATTTTCAAAGCAAAAATAACAGCAGCCACTTTAAGTCATGAGTGGGATAATTTTTTTTCTCATTATTTTTCAACTAACGAGAGGCATAAGCCACAACCTTACCATTTTGCATCAACACAAAACCAAGTCCCTCATGGGAAGCATCACTATAAATGACAAAACCCCCTGTACTTGAAGAAATAGTTAACACCGGAGCTGTGACCAATCTCTGCTTTAGCTCTTGGGAGCTTTTCTCACATTCTTCCTTCCATTCGAATTTCACATTCTTCCGAGTTAATTGGGTCAAAGGAGCTACAATGCGGTAAAATCCATCTACAAATCTTTTATAGTAACCAGTAAGGCCCAAGAAATTTCTAATCTCACTCACATTTGTAGGCCTATCCCAATTAACCATCGCTTCTATCTAATTAGGATCCATCGTAATTCCATCCTTAGAGATCACATGACCTAGGAACACTACTTGATTCAACCAGAATTTACCCTTTTTCAATTTAGCATACAACTTCCTTTCTCTCAGGATCTGTAAAAAAATCCTCAAGTGTTCTTCATGCTCTTCTTACTTCTTAGAATAAATCAAAATATCATCAATGAACACAATGACAAATCAATCCAAGTACTCATGAAATACCCTATTCATCAAATCCATAAAAGCAGCAAGGGCATTAGTTAATCCAAACAGCATCACCAAGAATTCATAATGACCTTATGTATTCCGAAAGGCTGTCTTTGGCATGTCCTCACTCTTAATCTTCAACTGGTGGTAACCGGAATGAAGATCTATCTTAGAAAAGACTTGTGGCTCCTTGCAACTGATCAAATAGGTCATCAATACGAGGCAAATGATATTTTTCTTAATGGTGACTCTATTAAGCTCACAGTAATCATACATAACCTCATAGACCCATCCTTTTTCTTGAAAAATAAAATTGGAGCTCTCCAAGGCGAGGCTCTAGGGCGAATAAACCCCTTGTCCAGCAATTCTGCCAATTGCTCTTTGAGTTCTTTCAACTTTGTGGATGCCATTCTATAAGGTGCCTTAGAAATAGATGTAGTGTCAGGAAGGAGATCAATAGAGAACTCAATCTCACGATTCGGGGGCAACCCAGGTAGATCATCAGGAAAAACATCCGAAAATTCCCTTACAGTAGGAATGTCTCCTATCTCCGATTCTCCACTTTGTAAATCCACTACACTAGCAAGGAATCCTTGGCATCCCTTTCTAAGCAAGCGGTTTGCTTGTATGCATGATGTCACAGGAGACATAAAAGGCAAACATGAAGCCTTAAATAGAAATTCTAATTCACCTGGAGGCCTAAACACCACCTCTTTCTCAAACAATGCACACTAGCATGGTAAGAAGCCAACCAATCCATGCCCAAAATGACATCAAAATCATGCATACCTAACAACGCCAAATCAGCCAATAACTCTCCTACCCTCAATACAAATAATACATGATTTAAGCACAAGATTAGTCATTAAAGTATCACCAACAGGGGTTGAAATCAATAACTCCAAAATCAAGTAGTTTAGAGCTCTCAATAAATTTTCCATCTTTAGCAACCAATTCTCTGATGCCATTGGGTTAGGTTCACCATTAAAAGTTTGAGGGTTTTGCTTATGGAACTCCCCAAAAGAACAACCCTTCTACCTACTCACCACCCTGGACCAATCCAGCAATCCTAGCATAGATCTTTTCTACCACCGCATCAATCTCACCACCAATAGGAGTGACAAATCTCTCACGCTCTTGGCATTGCATAAGGCTATGCTCTAGAGCTACAACCTCATCTACGTGCCTTACTTTACGTGCTTTCTTTTTAGGAGGCATAGTGTACCAAAGTACTTATACCTAAACCCAAGAAACAAGCAAGTAAATCACAAGGTGACATAGAAGGTTAGCATAGAAAAGATAGATAAGGAAAAAGGAATAGTAGGTGGAAGCTGAAACAAAGGTACAAAATAAAGATTCATCAAATCTCTAATGCTCTGACTTAGATCAAAATCAATTCCTATTTTCAAAAGTCTATAGAATCATAACCTAAGCTCTAATACCATAACTGTCACGCCCCAAACCCCAAAAGGTCCAAAGCATGAGAAATACATTCCAAGGGTACCTACAGATCTTTCCTTTTTGGCAAATCAAACTACATGAAATCTTTATTTTCCATCTTTTCCACAGGATAAAAATATATAACCATACTAAAATCTCCACATTACAAGTCAGAGCTCTATAACACACTTACGAATAATAACTAAAAATCATGTGCTTCCACATAATACATGAATATATTACAAAACTCTGATTAAATTACACAAAAGTCACAACAATCATATCAAGAATAAGGACCTTAACATCGAGTATAGGCCTACCATGCCAAAGGCTAACAAACCTTAAGCGACCAACCTCCAATACATTTAATTAAGGCATCATTAAACTTAACAAGATTAAGTCACCAACCATTTACAGCAAAAGTCTCTAAATTTAACATAGCACTCCAATCATCGCCAATGGTGTAAGCTTCATACTCAAGGTATAGCTAATAAATCTGAAAAATTGTAAAAGGGTGGGATGAACTAATGCCCAGTAAGTAGCATAATTAATGGAGGTCAGGGAAATGCAAGTTTCATTTTCAATAATAATAATATAATATGACAAGAATGATTGAATATTAAAAAAACAAAGTTTCTCAAAGTAGATTCCTTGAAACTTTATGTTATAATCTGTGAGCACCAATAATATAATTTCCAAAGCCATACAATCTAACATACATTAATTTTATCATAAATATACCATACAACCACATAGACCGATCAGGGGATCCACCCATTCACAACTGGCATAATATTGTCCTCTTTGGTATGCAGACTCTTGGCCCCATAGACAGCAGCCTTACCTATACCCTCAAGATTTTTCTTTCCACCCATGGGCAGCAGAGAGAGCACGTCAAATAGGACCTCTCTTGCATGTAGCCTCTTGGACCCATGGACAACAACTTCACCTACATGCAATCAAGGAACCTCTCCCCCCCATGGGTAGCAGGGAAGAACGCGTCATCCAAAGTGAAAGGGCACTGACCTAGATCTGATTCCGTTGTTACAAAGACTACGGAAACCAAATCGGGTGATCACCGGGAAATCACACATGGCATAGTGTTAAAATCACATAAAGCTCACAAGTTACATTACTTTGAAACACATAGTTTATATCCAGGTAGTTTTAGAAAAATCGTAAATAATCTAACTTCCACAAACTTTGTAAGGTTTTTAACTTCATTCTTGCCAAAAAGATTTTCTTTCAATTTCCTAAATAGTAAGACAAGATAAGCATCTTTAGATTTTCTAATAAACCATAAAATCCATAATTTCCTTATCAAAGATTAAATAAAAGATGCTCATATTTTCCATGTCAACAATTCATGTATTTTCCTAAATGTGATACCAAATATGATGCATTTTCATATATATAATAATATATAATGGGGTCACAACACAATACTTTCAAGAAAACATATATCCATATATAATTTCCAAAATGTGTTTGACCCAAAAACAACATTTATAAAACATGGTTATTTTCCAAAAATCCCATTAAAAAGCTACTTACCTTGCAACCCGCAAAAAGCCTAATTCTCCAAGCTTCAAAGAAGATTAGCTAGAACCTCAACAATATCAAGCAAACCTAACATAATAAGCATAAAGGTTAAAATTGTATCTAGCTACAATTTAGGAATTGTCAAATAAGCACTTAATTAGGCAAGCCTAGTATTTAACCTCATCAATAATAATATATTTTACTTTCAAAGTTTCTCAACAAATTGATTCACAAGGCATAAACTCCAATTTATAAATTTAACCCATTTAATATCATCTTCAATATTATGACTAGCTTCCATAAAATTTACACTGCATCTTTAAGAGACCCATGTAAGCAAAATCAATATATCCTCAAAGTCAAGAAATTTAAAACTTCAACTAACTCCAAATAAACCCAATAGCAACGTAAAAATTAGATTTACCAACCGTCACATGTTATAACTCAAAACCCTTAAATTTTTCACCATAAATAAATCTTAGGTAGTCACCATTAGCACAAACCATATACTCACTCATTAAACAATTTCACCAATACAAAACCCATACATAAAAACACATAAATATCACTTCCAATACTCATAAATCACATGGGTATTATTATTAAATTCATAGTTGTCAAAACGTGAATCGTATCATGAATTGATTTTAATTTTTTCGTATCGTGTATCGTATCGAATCGTGTATTGTAAAATACACAAACACTTAATAAAATTTATAAAAAAATTATAAATATACATATATAAAGGGTATATTCATTATAAATTTTGAATATATTTAACTAATGACTAATTTAGATAAAATTTAGTTATAAAATTAGTTATAGCTTAAGGCTACAAACTTATTTAATAAAATAAATATTTTAATATATTTTAAAAATCTAACTGTTGAATTGCATATTCTTAATTTACACTCTTAATACCCATGTCAAATTTTGTGTTAATCAGATATTATTTACTATATAATCTATAAGTTTTTTTTTTTTTTGTATAATTTTAAATTACAAAAGTTTGTGTTTTAAAAAAATTTATTGATGACATAGCCATTGATCTTTAATTTTCTTGAAATTTTGCAAGTATAGAGGATATAAGAAGAAGATGTAATCCAATGGTGAATCTATCAAAATTCACTTCTAATAAAAAGATATTAAGTGAGTTTATAGCCTTAAACTACAACCAAAATTTTGTAGCTAAACTTTATCCTTTTATTTTCCCCAAATTTTCAACTACCCACTAGTACATTCCCATTTTCCTTCTATCTCACAAAATCCAAAGATTCAAAATTTGAGTTTGCACACTGTGGTTTTCTAATGGTGGATTGGATTTTGAGCGTTAAAGCTAGGTTTTGCTGCTCCATAGTCCAAGTATTATCTCAATCTATCTCTACTTCTTTCTCTTTCTTATTCTCTTTCTTATTCTCTTTCTTTTCCAATTGAAAACCCTAATCCCAAATGGCAGTGGCCTCCATGGCTGAGAGTTCTAAGCTCTGTCACCATGGCCGAACCTAAGCTCTCTTCCTTCTCACTTAATCTCGCATTATCTCTCGATCTCTCCTTAGCTTAGACCCGAAACCCCATGGCTATGGACCACTACTCCACAGTGGTGATTCTCTCTTGTTTCCCTTCTCTTGGCCCATAACCCCCCTCTCTATCTCGCTTTCTCTCTTTAATTACAGTGGTGAGGTTTTGGGTTATTTGCAAATTCAAGGTTGGGTTATAGACTTATAGTTCTTGATTCTGCATGGAAGTGTAAAGTCCCACATTGACAAGATGTGTATATTCTCAATTACATTTATTATATAAACTCCCCACATTTATAAGTATTAGGATCCTCTTCATTTTACAATCAATTTCTTGTTATAATTAAATATTACAAATATAGAGCTAGGTATATCCAATACTACATTTAGGATTTTGCATAACATAACATTTTGTACACTATTGTATTGTATCCAAGAAATAAAATTTTAACTTGAAAATCAACTCTTTGTTCCCATTTATAAACTCTCTCCACGTAACATCAACAAACTTCTCACACGAATTCACTATAATATTGTCAAATATTAATAAGCTTAATTAAACAATTTTAACTTCTAACAGTCTTCTCTCTCTCCCTCTAATTGGACATTGTATTTTTGTTTTGTATCTATTTTGTAGTACTTTCATCCGTCCACTTTATATATTTCTTGTTTCCCAACAAGAAGAACTCCAAGGTGGTTTAATCATCATTGTCATCTTGGGCACTCGGTGACAATTGAGATACCCCCAAATTTGTACGAAGACAACAATTGGTTGTGGCTCTCTCTATATGCTTCTATTTTAATCCCCAAAGGTCGAGAAAATGCAGTTCCAGCAAATTCATCCCACTTTCTATATTGCCAATTCCAAACGAGTAAGCTAGTCTAGACAATCAAATCCTTGTTTGCGGCACCATTGATGAAGAGGACAACTAATTGTTGGGAAATATGGCTAAATAAACAAGTTTTGATTCAACAATACAAACCCTAAAAAATTAGTAACGACGAAAAAATAAATAGATAGAGTTAGAAAGATCTCACAAACTATAGAATCACACAAATGCGTTGTCTTTAAAGGTTGATTCGTGCCACTCAGAGTAGAACTCGTTGTGAATGGCTCTCTTGGCCGAACAACCCTTCCCCTTCCAAGATTAGACTATTGTAATTTCTTCAAGTTGATCACACACTCAAGCAAGAAGAACTAAAAACAACCTTAATTTGCCTTTCCTTAAAAATAAAAATTGATGCTAAAATTTTTGTGGAGATGAGCAAAGAAAACCAGAGCAAAGCAGAGGGAGGAGGCGGCTGTCTTGCTAAAAAACTGAAGAAAATAATGAGGAGAAATGAGGGTTTTATAAACCAAATGTGTGAAGGCTGTGGGCTGCATGCAACGGTCACTGTGCAAGCCAACGGGCAGCACATTTTAATGCCCAACAGGCAGAACCAAATGGGCTAAAGCAAAAGAAAGGGAAAAAGGGAACAGGCCCAAGAGAGACGCAGTCAAGTTTTAGTCCAACCCAAGCCTATTATCTTTCAATCTACCACTTAAGTGGTGCAATGGTACATAAATCTACACGAGAACTCATCTCTAATAGTTTGAGACACATTCTCCAACACTAATTACATCAATTATTTGGGCTCATTTGGATATCCTACATACCTGGTGAGGCCTTGAAGGATATGCTTCATCAATGTGGCCACATTAAGGCTTCGTTTGTTAGTGATTGGCCAAGCGTGATAGTGCAAAAATGTGGGCTTCGTCTTTTGTACCAGCATGATCCGTCACAGTTTGAGCAACAGCTAATACATTGCAATGCTTCCATTTCTGCACATCGGGATTGCGAATGTGAACGTAGCCGTAGTGGCGGGATACGAATGAGATTACGTATGCATATTCCTAACGAAGTCGTGTCTCCACTCAATAAATATGACCAGCTGGTAAGAAATTATGAGTACTTTCTTTGTTTCAAATACACCATTAACTTCCCCCTCTAGGTCCTATAATTTTATTTATTTTGCAGGGTGGGTACTCTGAATATTCATTTTGTTTCCCCCCAGTGGAAATTTTACGTTGTTTCTACTACCAGAGTAATGAGCCCTCAGTGAAAATTGATATATCCAATTATTTTTTCAATGACAACAAATGGATGGGACTTGTTTTATGTGCTTATTTTTCAAGCGATAAGCGTCAAACTGCAATTATTGAAAATCCCAATTTATCGATTTCTCACCACCTTATTTGTGTTTTGGAAACGGACCGAGCTGCTCTAGGGCCAGAAATCCATGTCCATCGCACCATTGAAAAAGAATTTACGTGGCTAAATATTGAGGGTGGATTTCTTTGGCTGTGCTATATTCCATGTTGTCCATTTCTAGATGAGTTCAGTTGCATCAAGGCTTCAATTATAAGCGATTGGCCAGGTATCATTGTGCAAAAATGTGGGCTTAGTTTCTACCATATGCGTGATAAATGGTTTCATGAAAAAAGAGATCATTTCATTATGGAAGAGCTACATAGATTTCGAGAATTGAACGATCAATTAACAGCTCGTTATAAAGTGAAAATTAGTAGAGCTAAGAATCAGCTCTCCCAAAGCCACTTGCCGGTAATTAATAGATTATGACTTTGCTTTACCTCAAACATAATATTTCCTCTCCCTCTCTTTAACTTCTCACTCTCACTTATTAAACACAATATTTCTGTTTTACAGGGCTTTGATGGATTTTGTGACTATAATTCTTGTCGCCCTCCAATTGAAATTCCGCGTTGGTTCCGCATTCAAAGTGACAAGTCCCACGTGACATTCAGACTAACTCGAAAATTGCATAATAGAAGTACTTGGCTGGTAGTTGCTCTTTGTGCAGATTTTATTGTTACAAAGGATGTGGCTAGTCTCATTGACATTATGGATTCAATATCTTCTAACAAACTTATTTGTCACTTGGAAGCAAGTAATGGCCTGATTTCAAGTGATGGCCTGGTTTTATTAAGTAATGGCCTGAGTGTGAAACCTCGCCATATCCATTGGCCAACTAAAGAAGATCTTATGATGTCACTGTTAGGGGGATTCATTTGGCTGACCTATATACCACGTGGGTCGTTTCCTGATTGGCTATATGATTGTGACTACATTAAGGTTTCATTTGTGACAAATTGCTCTTACTTGAAGGTGCAGAATTGTGGCCTTCGTCTATTGTACCAGCGTTCGGTGGAAGAGTTCAAGAACTGCGTGAAGAACTGCATGAAGTCCGAGTCTTATTTTTTGGGCATCCATGATCAAAAGAAGACTGAGAATATAAATAAAAAAAAACGAGGTCTTGGATTCAGAATGAACTCGGCAAAAATGACCCATTAATTGGTAAGTAATAACTATGTTGTTTTTCTGTCTCAAACAAGATATTTCATCTCCCTCTCTTTAATTTCTCTCCTCTCACCCATAAAACACAATATTTCTGTTTCACAGCGCTTTGATCGATGCATTTTCTGTAATCCCCGTTTGCCTCCAAGTGAAATTTTGGACTGGTTCAGTAAACTGTTACTGAGCGATGCGCCCTGGGTGACAATCGATCTTCCTCCAAATTTGTACAGTGATAGTTCTTGGATGGGTTTGGTTCTATGCGCTTATTTTGCTATATATGTGAATCCAATTGTCCACTTTGACATTCTGGATTCAGATACTAGTCCTACCCTTATTTGTCATTTGGAAACCAATGTTGGTCATGTGAGACCTCTTCATGGTTATAGCCTGACTGAAGAAAATCTCGTGATGCTACAGCAAGGTGGATGCATTTTGCTATCCTATAGAGGGCGAAATTGTTTGAATCAAGCCAACTGCGTTAAGGCTTCATTTACAACTGACTGCCCAGGTTTGAAGGTGGAGATATGTAGCCTTCACGATTATGGTGAAGGAACCTCCAGCTCTAGGAAGGAGTCTAATTTTGGAAGCCTGAGGAGACCCATTGATCCAAAAGACAAGGGCAAGCGAGTTCTGGAAGAATAATCTCTCTCATGGGGCTCTTCCTTCTGAACTTATTGGTAAGTCATCCTCCCTCTAATTTTCAATTTTAACCTTATACCAAAGAACTGATCATCTTTACTACGCAGAAACATAAGATGGAAAACATTCTTTGAGAGAATGGGTGGTTGTTTCTCTAAAGAGAAAATCCATGGACAAAAAAAAAAAAACCTTAAAAGCTTACTAACTCATTCTCAACCCATGAATTGCTTGGACTGTGCAACAACTGTGTTTTTTTTACTTATTTCCTTTTGATTATGTAATTATGTGAAGATATAATTTTACCATGTTTTAAGTTGGACTTACCTCAACCTTATCTTCTTCTTTTTCTTTTTCTTTTTCTTTTTTTTTTTTAATTTATATTTCAAACCCTATTGTTTAGGAGTAATTTTAAACTAATCCTACACTTTTTCAAAAATTTCAATTTAAACTATGCTTGTTCAAAAGGTTTCAATTAACCCTTCCATTATTTTCCAAACATCATCGGTGAAAAGGATGTTTTGATATGTAATTCAGTGAAATGATGTCGTTTTCTATCAGCAGCATTAGTAGGAAAATAATGAATGGCCTTATTTGAAACCTTTTAAAAATGATTGTTTAATTTTGTCTACTTGTACAGGGTTGAGCATGGTGTGGAAGGGACTGTCCTAAGGCTAATCTAAACGATCCATCTAACCTGAAGCATGGAGGACTGTTTTCAATGAATGAGTATGACGGTTCAAAAAAAATATCTGGGTGGTTGGGCAGGTGGTGAGTTTAATAGAGTTTTTAGGTTCTTGATTATGTAAATTTGTCAGTAGATGTGTAGCATTGGTAGTGTATTTATGTTTTCAATTGTTGATGTAAATTTGTGTAATTTTTTGGCTTTTTGATTAGATTTATAAATTTAATTTTTTTTTTTTTTTGGTTAAAAGTAAATTTGCAGAGAAGTGAAGGTGAGCCTTCTAGAAGCATTGATATTAAATAGACCAGTTAATTAATATCATAAAAAGCATCAATCTTTATGTTGTTATGCCAATTATTTATTTATTTTTTTAATCCTTCTGTTCAATTTGAATTTTATTATATAACATTTGGGTTTTATTTCTGTTCAATCAATTTCAAATTGTGTTTTAAGAATTTCAGAGAGGAAATTTTAGATAAGCTGATATTGAGCATTTCCCACTGCAATCAGGAGTACTTGTCCACCCTGTCTCGGTTAGTGATCAATCCTCCATGTCTTGGTCAGAGATTTTAATTTTATAGATATTGTTAATTGCAAGTGCATAACAAACTGTTACAGATTCAATGAGCTTAGTATTTGTGCTTTGCAGTTTCTATAGTAATTATTGTAATTGGTTTTCCTTACCAATTTTGAGCAGTGACACCAATACTTAGATAAAGAGAATTATTAGATATGGCTTCTTCCATATTCATTGAGCTTATCTGAAACCTGCTTTCTTGCAGATTTTCCCAATTCATGTGAAGGGGACTGCTAGTAGCTTGATGGTGCTGGGGAACTGGTTTTGTGCTTAGGCAGTTTCCTTTACATTCAACTTTCTTATAAAATGGAGTTCCTCATGTAAGGAAAAATTTTCCCTTAGCACAAAACAAGTGCATTGTCAGTTTGCATTTTTTAACAACTAACACTGTCACTCCTATGTTTGATTTTGTTTATTTCTAGACTTTTTTCATCTACTCTGCACAGAATCCTAGAGTGGGAGAAGGCTACAAATAATTGAACCGACAATAGCTGGAGATTCTAGATCATTGGATTTGATTTTGGCTCAAGTATCATCTTCACTAGTCGCAGACCCGCGCGTTGCGCGTGATAATTTTTTAGATAAAATACTATTTTACTCTCTAGACTTTATAAAGAGTTTTTAAAAAAGAAAACTCTTTATAATAATAGAAAACTCTTCATATTTTTCATAATTTTGTTTATAACATTTTTTACTATCATCATATATTATGGTTGATGATTTGTATAAAATAGACATTAAATAAAAAGTAGAACTATTCAATAATTTTTTTAAGTCATGGTGTATGAAGATTATGATTTATATATGTATATATATACATATATATATATATATATATATAATTTCCCTAGTTAAAATTTGATTATTTTTAAGTTACTATTTTGTATTATTATATTTAATTGTTGATTTTATTACACTATAAAGTTTTTAATGTCATCTGTATAGTCATCTCTATTTTATTTCTTACTCCTCTTTACCACATTTTTATTTTCCAAATAATAGTTATTAATTGACGTTTGATTTCATTTCTTTTTTTCTTCCTTCATTTATTCTTTATTACTTTGTATGTTTCCTTGTTAGTTGTAAATTTTGTGGTTATCAATAAGAAATAGATATCATGGATGGCTTAAATAGTATAGTTATAGATGTAATTACGTTAGTGGTATGTCAAAGGGTTTTTTTTTTTTTTTTTTCCTTCTAAATCTTCAAGGAAATATGAAAGACATTTCTCTAGTTTGGTCTCAATCAGTTAAGATATCCATAATATATTAACAAAAGTAATAATGAGCCATAAATTTTTTTAATGTATGAAGTGGTTAGGTTAGTGGTATGTCAAAGGTTTTATAAAAAAAAATTTAAAAATAATTCCAAGGAAATGTAAACGGCTTTTTAAAAAAAAAAAAGAAATTGTGACTTTTTGAATTGTGCAAATATGATTGTTTTAATCACCTTGTTTATAGATTTCATTATTAAGTTATAAATATCTAATTAAAGTAGATGAATATATAAATGCAAAAGTATATGTAAAGCTACAACTGCACAAGATAAATATGTATAGATATATATTTTTTTATTATTCATAAATCATTATTTCATTGTTTACTTATAAATATCTAAATTAAAATTTTATTTTGGAAAAAAATATAAATTAAAATAGATGAATGTGTAAAACATTTTTAGTATATTGTAATATAAAATTTTTTTTTCTTAATATTTTATGTAACTTTTCCCATAAGATCAATATTGTTGGCATCCTTTAAAGATGATACATAATATTTTTGAGAAGAAGAAGAAGAATAAATAGAGACTATGCTAACACATAATATAAAATTATTAAGTTTGCGTGATTTAAATATGTGGCAAAAAAAAAAATATTAATGTATCTATGATAAAAGCTTTTATCTAAATGATATATAGTAATTCATATTTTGTTAGTCTTAATTCAAAAAGTTCATTCTCGATAACTTTTTTAAGTCTACAAATTGCTCAATCCATGGGCCTAGTCACATTCAAAGGATGCTATCTAAATTATAAATTATATGACCCTTTATCACATAAATATATTGATTTCCTCAACGTATGGTAAAGGAAGGCAAGTTTGTATCTAGCCATTTTCTTAATTTGTGCTGCATAATTTAACAGCATAGAGGATGTAACTTGATTTAAATGTTGAATATAATAATATGAGAGGAAAAAAGGTAAAAATAAACTATATAGCAATAAACATCAAATTATCCAAGTCATTCTATGTAATATAATAACATTATATTATTATATACTATATGCATAATGCAGTAGGATAATATTTAATTAAAGAAAATATAAAAGATAATAACTTAAAACACAAAAATAAATTGCATCATCCCAAAGTAGAATTCTAATTAACATAAATATTCATCAACCTAAAGAATTGATGCAATGAAAAAAAAAATCAAACAAAAAATGAAAAAATTTGAGAGAGAGAGAGAGAGAGAGAGAGAAGTAACTTTTTTTGTGTGAGAAAACTATGCATAGAATGAAAAGATAAAAGATTACAACTTATAACATAAAAATAAATTGCATCAACCCAAAGTAGAATTCTAATTAACATAAAAATTCATCAACCAAAAGAATTGATGCAATGGAAATATAAAAAAAAAAAAAAAAATCAAACAAAAAATGAAAAAAATTGAGAGAGAGAGAGAGAAGTAACATTTTTTGTGTGAGAAAACTATGCATAAAATGAAAAGGAAAATGTCAAATTTATAGGAAGATGTTGAGAATAAGAAGGGTCAAAATAAAGGAAGACAAAAAGGTAGAGAAAGAATGATATTAAGGTAGAAAGTAGTGGGGAGATGAAGAGGTAAAAGGGATGGAGAGTTTTGGAAAATTAATAATAATAATAATAATAATAATAATTGTTAAAAGATATTTTAATTTTTAAATAATGGAGTTTTTAAGTCACCTTAAATTAATGAGAAAATGTTATAAAATATATATAACAAAAATTGAAAACAAAAAATGATGATGTGGCTGTTGATGTGGCTCAATGTGAGCGTAACAACATTAAATGCTACGCTTCAGCTTTTAGTAATATATAGATTTGGTGCTGAGAATTCTTGTTCAAACATGGCAAGAAGAATTTAAACCATCTGTTTTATTAACAAATTCTTTGGCAACCAAGTATATTAAATTTATGGGCAAAAGAAGGAAGATGAAATGAGAATTATTTGTGGGTTGGAAAATAGGCAGCAGAGCCAATTTTTAACCAGCATAAATATGCATGCTTGTGCTCATGTAAAAGAACATAGTGATTACTATCTCCATCCAATTTTTGCAGAGTTTTCTGTTATACTTTCGCATTGCAAGCCAGAAATAAATTCTTAATCTAAGTTATTTCTAAATTCTAATGCCATTGGTTCAAAAACTCATGCAACAGTAAAAGGCTTTATCAAAAGCCTAAGGGCTATTAAATTGGACAAAGAGACACAGTAGGCTTCCTCTATTTATCATGACAATCTTGAATGCCCCCCAGTTAAAAGTTTCCTCCAACTCTCAACTCATCCTCGATTAACCTTTAGATAGCTAGTTCAAATCCTCAAAAGAGAGTGGGTCTGTAAGACCTCACCTTAGGAGATGTTAGGTTTTCAACTAAGAATATGGTTACTAAATATTCTAGAAAAACGTAAACAAAGAAAAATGCCAAAAAGGACATGAAAAATGTCTCACAATATAGTTTCTTTTTTCTTTTTTCAGGAAAAAAAAATTGCTATATCAAAAATGTTTTGTTTGGACTTTGGATTAGATCATTTTAAAAGGAAAAAATGCAAAACTGATGACCTTCTAAATTTCTTTAGATTTCATTTCAGCTCTCTAACTTTGCTTTTGTTCATTTCAATCCTCTAATATTCAAATTTATTCAATTAAGGCTTTTCCATCAATTTTTGTTATATGATGTGGTTAATTTTTCAATTTTTTAAATTTTTCTTCAAATTTTTTAAATTAAAAAAATTCAATTAATGATTGAAAAATATTTTCGACATATTTTTTTTCAAAAAATTTAAACAAAAGTTATCAGAAAGACCTTAATTGAATAAATTTGAAACTTAAAAGACTAAAATGAATGAAAGCAAAATTAGAGAACTGAAATGAAATCTGAAGAAAATTAGAGGATTAGTTTTGCATTTTAGCCTTTAAAAAAAATCAAGGGATTTTGAAGAATGACTATTAGTATAAATCACTTTATATAAATTTAACAACACATTTTATCCCAAAAAAAAAAAAACCAATAAATGTATATGATGAAGTGAATTTTGGAGATTTACCCAAATAAAAAAAAAAACAATATAATTAGTTAATTCATTGCTACATTTTAATAAAGCTCAAATATTTCCATAAATTTTTATCAATTAAAATAATTGACATTTCATTCTCTATTCAAATTATTTAATCTAGATTTGAAATCTAAAATTTTCCAATTTATTTAAACCAACCACATGAATTGAATATTATATTACACAAGTTTGGACTAGAATGACAGACCAAAATCTTTTTTTTTTTTTTTTTTTTTGATAAGAAGACCAAAATCTTTTAATTCAACAACATTGTCTGATCTCTTTAAGAAAATCAAGGCTCGAATTTCTTTGTCCAAATTATTGTAACAACTATTAAAAAAAAATTAAAAAGGAAAGAGGGGCTAGATCCTCGAGGACATGACCGGTTAAAACAACACTAAACACACCCGGCCCACTTGCTGCAGGAATGGGCTGCATCATACGCTTCTCTAGAGGCCCAACTAAAACTGCAGTGAGAGAATCTCTGGTAATATCTGTAGCAACTATTCATCGAAGGAAGGACTAATGGGAAAATTAATTTTCTTTCTTTTCTTTCACTTTATTCTTGAATTTACAGGATTTTTTTTTTTTTTTTGGTTTTTTTGTTTTTTTTCCCTTATTGCTTATTCGATAAAGATTTTAGCTGAAACATATGGTGTTAAAAGCTTACTCAAACAGAAAATTGAGAGAGAGTTTAATCTCTGTATACTGATGAGAGAACAGAGAGATTATATTAAGGACTGAAACTAATCTATAAAACTTTTAAACTATGAAAACAGAAATAACTAACTGATTTACACTTTAATCTAATCACCTAATGACGCGTGGATCACACCTAGAAAACACGTGCATGTCTCGTGCTCCGTTAATAAACTCACTCATAACTTTGTCGTTTAGTAGCTTGCACGACCTGTAGTTTATGCAGCGATTGAGGCAAGCTCATCTTGAGCTTTCCTGTTAACAACTGAAAATGAATTCCTTTGGCGAATGAGTTAATTTTCATTTGTGTTTCTTAAAAATTTTCCAAGTCAACTTGTCCTTGTCTTGGCTATAGGGCGTAGCAATGTGAGGGTGGCCCCCCAAAATTTTGAAATATATATATATATATATATAATTATTTTTAATTTTTCAAAATTTAGTCTACAAAAATAAGAGTTTCCTCCTTCACAAATATTTGATTTAGTACAATGATGCTCTTAAAATAAATAATTGTTCTAATAGTTATAGAAACATAACATTATTTTGCGCAATTTTATTTTTTATTGTAAAGTGTGCTCTTATTTCTATTAAATATTTGATAAAGTTTGGCACCAAACTTGTTTTAATCTATATTTTTTTTCTACGTTATGTGGCAATTAACAAGTCATTAACTCATTAAAAAAATAATATCACTAAAACTACACATGAAATATCTCTTTAATTGCCACATAATGGGTAAGAGTAAGATAATTTCAAATATATTTGGAGCCTAGCTTGTTCCTCTAAGTTTTGGATCATTCATGTTTTTGAAAATTCCATTAGTTCAATTGAAATATTTTTTTACTTACTTTAGTATAAAATTAGATAATTTGTATCGAAAATAAAATTTTTAAAGAATTTCACTATAAAAATGGTAAAATGAATTTTATTTTATGAAAGATCGCGATCAAACATAATTTTGATTGAAAATACTAAATTCTTATTTTTTGTTGGGGGTGTGTGTGTGTGTGTGTGTGTGTGTGTGTGTGTGTAAGTGTATATAATAAAAAAGCATGTGTATATGTGTATTGGGGGGTTGTCTTGGTAAATATATTAGTGCTGCAACTTGGCCCTCCAAAACAAAAATTCCTGGCTCCGCTAGCTGATTCCATGTGCATTAAAATTGTAAATGTTTGCATCAATAATTATTCTTCTAAAAATTGTTTTAACATACTGTTATAGATTCAATGAGCTTGGTATTTCAGACTTTGCAATTTTTATAATGGAGAAATTACAGTAAAGTCACCTATGGTTTGACTCATTTTCACTTTACGTACCTGTGATTTAAAACTTAACACTTTGCCCAATGAGCTTCAATTCGTTTGCTTTTTGCTACCCACCTCACCCTCAGACACTAGAAAAAATAACTTTTTAATAGAAATCACAACATAAGAAGGATCAAAACCACGAACCCTTAAACTCTTTCCTCACGAGCCTTAGAATCACAAAAATCCCCATCTTCATCTGATATAGAAATTATGCTGCAAGAATAAACCGAGACGAGCAATGGGTTGCTCGAGGGACCCAAATCCAAGTAAGAAATTAACCACTGTTTGGGTTTTCAAACTATTTTTATTTCGGTTTGTTTGGGTTTTATAATTTTTTGAGTAAGCGGTCAATGTTACATGTAGGTTTCCTGTCCAAGCTCATCATTATTGAGAATACTGGTTGAATTTGTTGGTGTTTATGAAAATTGTGACCACCTGTGGTTTGGATTTTTTGTTGTTTATGGGCATTTTGTCTGTCATGGTCATTGTGTCTCACTGTGGACCTTACGAATCTGTTAGGTTTTAATTTTAGTGTTTGCATGTGCTTATTAGTAAAACAGAAACATGTGGTCCCTTTGATATGTGTGTTGCCTCCCAATAGAAAAACAGAAACATACAAGTATTTATTCTTTACAATTCTTTAATTGTATATATGTAAAATGGTAATTTGTTATTGTAGATGGATGATGAGTAAGTGAAATTCGAGGTTCATTATGGGGATACTTTTCTGTAGAACCCAAGTTTAGAATATTTTGGTGGGAAAGTTGAAATAGCGTATAAGGATTTGGATAGGCTTAATTATTTTGAAATAGAAGGCATATGTGAGGATTTGGGGATTGTTGAACCATATAGGTTTCATTATCTAGCTCCTAGGGGTAACTTGGAGCAAGACTTGAGGCTTATACATGATGATGCAGATGTGGTGTCTATGCACAAGCTTCATGCAGGAGGGCTAAGAGACACCATCATACTGTATGTGGAAAGTGGACATGCTCCCCTTGTAGTTAAAGTTCCTAGAGGGGTTGGTGGAAGGGTTGGTGGAAGGGTTAGAGTGAGAAGTCTTTGATGATGATGTATTTGGTGAGTCTTCTCCACCTTATAGTGTTCCACCTGAGCCTAACACTGTTCTACCTAAGCCTAACAATGATTCACCTCAACCAACCACTGATACACCTCAGCCAAATACTAATACACCTCATACAAACACAAATACACCTCAGCCAAACACTATTCCACCTCCAAATGTAATTAAGGAGTAGGCTGAACCAGCTCTAGAGGATGATATTGCAAGTATGGATGGTTCTAATGATAAGCAAAGACTTGGCAACCCAGAATTCAATGAGAAGACTGGTATGACAAATGCTAAGTTGGTAAAAATGATGAAATTTCCAAACTCCAAGGTTTGTATGAAGGCTTTGAAGGAGTATGTCATTCAGAATCACATTGATATCAAGTGGAAGTTAAATGAGAAAAAGAAGATTTCTGTACATTGTAAGAATAATTATGGATGGAGGTGTTACGCTTCAATGGTTACTGGAGAGTGCATATTGAGATCAAGACACTTAATCCTGAGTGTACCTGTCCGTTAACATTTCAAAATGATCAAGTTACATCAACATATGTGGCAAACAAGTACTTGGAAGATTTTAGTAAAAATCCTAATTAGGAGGTCTCAAGTGTTAGACACCATGTTATGCAATAGATTTCTTTTGATTTAAGTCTTAGTCAAGTGTATAGATCAAGGAAGGCAACTAAGGGTTTGAACACTACAAATGAAGAGCAACAGTATGGCCTACCTAGAGATTATGTAGAAATGATAAGAAAGACAGATGTAGGAAATAAGGTGATATTGCAAACAGAGATGAAAAATGAGAATACATGACCCAAGTTCAAAATGATGTACATTAGGTACAATGCTTAGAAACTTAGGTTTCTAGGTGATTGTAGACCATTTGTTGGGCTGGATGGATGCCACTTGAAGGGTAGGTTTGGTAGGCAATTACTGTCTGCCCCTACCAAGGATGGAAATAACAATATATTCCTAGTGACAATGGCTATGGTTAAGCAAGAGTACAAAGACAGCTAGATCTGGTTATTAGAGCAGTTTGCAGATGACATTGGCAGACTAGATGATCTTAACTTGGTATTCATTAGTGACAGGAAAAAGGTATTATCATAGTGCTCATGTTTATTACTTACCTGTGATTTCATATTGATCATACTTCCTACTTTCTTACTTGCTTGCAATACTCAGGGTCTTATACCTGCAATGGAGACTATTCCCAACTATAGAGCATAGGTATTATGTAAAGCACATATACAATAACTTCATGGTTAACCACAAGGGTATGGAGTTAAAAAGTGTATTGTAGAGGTGTGCTGGCACAACATCACTTAGGGAATTTGAGAGGGGGATGCAGTATCTTAAGACTTTGGATGAAGAAGCTGGGAAATATCTTGCAGATATAGATCCTGCACAATGGACCAGATCTCACTTTTCTCTTAAGGCTTTGACAAATTGTTTGGTAAACAATTTGAGTGAGAGTTTTAACTCCATGATTGTGAAAGCTAGAGAGATAAGCTAATGTTATCAATGCTAAAATGGATTAAGATTAGGTTTATGAGCAGACTTTACATAAAGAGGATTGGCATAGAAAAGTATGGTGGCAAGTTGTGTCCAAACATATAAGACAGGCTAGAGAAGTTGAAAGTAGAGTCTAAGGGCTTCTGTGCAATGCCATCTAGGAGGTTTGTGTATGAAGTTGACAATGAAAGGTGGAGGCATGTGGTGGACTTGGTAAGGAAGACATGCAATTGTAGAGTCTGGGACTTGACAAGAATCTCCTACATGCATGGAGTTGCAGCCATTTTTGTGAATTGTGAGAAATCAGAGGATTACACCCATCCATGCTACTACAAAGATGCTTATGTGGAGGCATATAAGACACCTATACCTCCCATGCTTGGCCAGTCTGAGTGGATTTCAAGCGGCCAAAACCTGCTCCTGTTGCACCTACTATCTATAAGCCACTAAGCAGGCCACCCATAAAAGGAAAGAGGGATACTGATGAGCCAAGGAACTCTTACAGAGTGTCTAGAGCAAACAAGCCCATCAAGTGTGGGAAATGTCAAAAGGAAGGGCACAATGCAAGAGGATGCAAGGCCAATGTCAATGGTGAGACACCATCAGAGAGGAGGAAGAGAGTGTAGAAAGATAAATCATTAAGTTTTTTGTTACCAGCAATATACCAATAACTGCTTTAACATGCTCATATTTGGTCCCTATTATTTTCCTTTCAAAAAAGAATGACACATGGTGCTAATTTATAATTACAAAAAGGGGTGGAAGGTTAAATAAATGAATTCTTTAAAAATGCGCTCTATGGTAGGATCTTAGGCTCCACACTACAAAAAATTGGGGCTATATCAGTATTTTTAAACCACTAAGATAACCCCAAAAAGTGCTGGTATAGTCCAAATGCCCTATCCCGAAGCTTTTTTTCCTGACGCTTTGTAGCGTTGTGCAATGAGTGTGACAATAGGTCCGAAAGACCTACACTAGTGTTTTTAAAACTACCGGTATAGGTCTCGACAGTTTTGAAACCATATCCTGGCAGTTTTTAAACCACTGTTATAGGGTATTTTTTCTAAACAAATACAGGCTATAGCGATAGTTTAAAAACACTAATGTAGGATGAGTTTTTTGTAGTGCCAAAACATGAGGTTCTTCCTTTTATATATACAACGATAATGATTTTATTTTTTTAAGCAAACAATGATAATGATTTTAAGTTTATAAAAAAGAATTCATATTAAAAAAATAAAAAATAAAAAACTCATAATCTTTGGCAAAATTTGCAAAATAGTATGTTTTTAGAAAAAATTTAGGAAAGCAGTACATGAAAGAAGTTATGTAGATAGTTTGACTGCTTTTGGAAGTCGAGTTTGCCAAACTCGACTTTCAAAAACAGTCTAACTAACTAAATAACTTCAAACATATGCTTTTCACCCTTTTTTTTTTTTTTTTTGAAGTACTATTAAGCAAATTTTGCCCATAATCTTTCATGCTTGGATAAGTCAGATGGGAAACTTTCTTTTAGATGATGTAGGAGTTTGATTGAGAGAGACCTTGATGAGTTCCTTGAATTTCCATTTTATTTACTTATTTTTTATGTGATTACACGATGATAAGGAAATATGCAGGGAAATGAACGAATAACAACTAAAATTATAACTTGAGTTTGGTCTTGCAAATGGACTCTACTTTCTGAACAGCAATAAAAACAGATATATTACAACTGTTATAAACGGTGGCATGGAACTTGAAGATGTTTAGGACTATCACTTTCCCAGGCAACACAGCTGTTGAAGTCAAATTCAAGCTCCCACCAGCAAAATCAGATAATAAATGGGGATTGATTAGCAATTTACCAGCCATAAGCTCCACAGAAGTTGTAATGTTGAGCTTGTGGCGTGCAGGCACATATCTTTGCTCAATTGGAGCTTCACCCACAACTTCCCCATGATATGTAACATAAGATGTGGTGTTTTTATACTTGAAGCTTCCATAGTTTGGGTTCTCAATTGCAACAACAGTGCCTAATGACAATGTGACATTAGGTGTTAAGGCCGAGAAGTCAATGTTTTTTATGCCTTCAGGGTAGAGGGAAATTTTGGGGTCTTTAGGCTTGAAGATGGTAAAGAACAAGGTTATGATAACAATGACAATGATAACAAAGAAAATTGCTATTACAGCATAGCATAGTTTATGACTTCTACGGGAAGGTTTGTCAGTAGCCATGTTCTCAGATTAACAATAGGCTTTAAGAGATTTTTCCCAAGAGGAATTCTATATATTAAGTTACTACTAACATGTTATCTAATGTAAAGTGAATAGCAAATATATAATGAGAAAAAATCCCAAAATAGTACAAAGAGAACACGAGCCTCAAAGTTCTTTCAATTCACACCATTACAGTGAAATTCAACTGAACTAGGATCAAAACAAGAATGAAAGAAAAGGGTTGATAAACATGCATGTGGGGTGGTTCCAATTTGTCAGAAAGTATTCAAAATCAAGGTCGTTCACTTTCGGTGGAGCTGATATTTATTACAGAAATTCTGACCAAACAGTGGCCTTGGTGACTAACTTCGGTTAATGGTTATGATTGAGCCACACCATCATTAGCTTAGACAAAGACAAGATTGTTGACTCCAAGTCCACACTCTGTTTGAATTTCGGTTTGAACAATCCAAGAAAAAGGGGGCGAGTCTGACTAAGTTTTTGTTTTTCAAAAGGGCTGGTGTGAATGAGACAACTTTTATCTAAAAGTGTTGCCAGTGGATGAAAGTGTGGTGGTGTGGGCTGGTTTCAGTGCAAACTACAAAGAAAAAGAGAGAGACGGAGATATTTAGAGAGGAGATAATTCAAGTAGATGTAATTCAAATGCATATTTAGACGGATGTAATTTTGTTTTGCACATTTGAAGTTTTAAACTATAATTTTCTATATCATACCTATGAATTTTTTTATTAGCATAAATTTTGTGTCTTAAAAATATATAATAAAATTAATATTGACAGGAAAAATAAATAAATAAATAAAAAGAATGAGGATTCACTTATGTGATGAGACTAGTCACGTATTAACAAGAAAAAAAAAATTAACTGTACATATATGAACCATTCAGTCCCCCAGCTATTCAAGTCAAAGCGTCAGTTTTGGTAAGATGGGCTATTTCTTCCACCTCTTCACTTAGGCCTTCTTTTCCACTTCTAAAGGACATTCAAACCTCTATTATTCACCAAATAAAAGAATTTGATTTGGACTAGTTGACTAGGTTTAGAAATAAAGATTGTTCTCTAGAAAATTCATCAAAAGCTTATATGCGTGTCCCACGAGTGGCATACATATTGAAAGAAGTGAAAAATGGCAGACCCCCTGAATTGTAATATTATAATGGAGAAAGTGAACGTTGAGACTGGATTTAAATTCTTGACTATACATTCGTGATATTTTGTTATATGTCGTTTTACTTATGTCTTTGATAAACACAAAGCTACAGGTCGTTTAACTGAAGTTTGTTTAATAGCCGTTAAGGCTTTTACTTCGTTGCTTTTTTCTTTTTTTTCTTCTTTTTTTTTTTTTTTTTTTTTTTTGAATGAATCAAAAAAATTAAAAAAGGGATATCCGGCCTGGGCTCATTGACCCCACGTCACGTAACGGTAATTGGTAATACTACATATATCACACAGGCTTTATTGGAACTATCTCTCAAATCGCACCTCTCTAGAAAAAGGTATATCTAATTGTACCACGTCATCCGTATTAAAACCCAATAAATGAGAGACATGTATGCAAAAATAACTACCCACTAACACGTCTTTCAATTATTAGTGAGTTAGTTATTTTTTGCTAACATGTCCCACACTTATTGAATTTTGATACTACTGACATGGTATCATTTGATACCAAATGCCTTCTCCCTCTCTAGGTGCCTGGACAAGCACTCCTACCATCAAACCACATTTTGTGCTGTGTTCAGTTTTTACTTCAGCGCTAACCTCTGTTTGCTATTATATAAAGAGTCTGTAACACTAAGCTTAAAATTTATTTTGTACTAGCTTGGTTCGGGTGCTTGCTACCTCGAAGGATGCTTGATCTTGGAGGGCTTAACTGAACAGCCTGATTTTTCTTGAACTTTTCTAACCTATCTGCTGCTAATCGTGCAAGGTTTTCTAGTGAAGAAGGATCCGATTGCCCCAATACCAAAGGAATTCGGCTAACACTGCGAATGATAAATCCACCCAACTTTGCCTCCTAGTGGATTCACTCAACAATACTGCAAAGAATTCAACCTCCTTTGATTTCTCATCCAACCATGTGGGCAATGCATTTTTGTTAGATCTCATAGGAAATAATTCAGCCTCCCAAATCCCATGCCAAAACTGCTTTGAACTCCCTCTGTTTGAACTACTAGCTCTTCGCCTTTCGTCGTTCTCCACAAGTTTCTGTAACCAGATTAACTGTATACTACTGTCCTGTGTCCGTTGAGATTTCTTGGCCTAATCAGTATATCCTCTTGGGCTCGTTCAAATGAGAATCATTAATGATGTGGTTTATGACTTGCTTCGCTGCATAAAGACATGGGCAAGCAAGTTCTAGAATAACCTCTCCTTTCATTAGTCTGCTGCTCTTCTTTGAATGCTCTTTTTTAAGATATCCTGTGCAATTGCTTATGCTTTTGAAAAGATTTTGTAATAAATTATATCATGCAAGAAATTATGTTATGAATTATGACCTATGTTTATTGCTTAGTACTTATTACTATATGTTATAATATTTTGAGAATTAACTTTAATTATATGACATCTCATTAGAAAGAGATAAAATGCAAATTAGTAAAATTAATATAGTTATGAATATGAGCTTATTATGCAAGTAAATTGAAAAGTATTTAATCATTTTCACTGAATTAAACATTCAATTTTTGTGGGTTACAATTAGCTCAACATGTAGTATCTTAAAATTAGGGTCTTGGTTTGATGATAAAAAACAATTATCATGATAGACACCATAAGTTAAAATTCTATAATCACTATATATATATATATATATATATATTCTTATTTTATATTCTGTTAGGACATATGTGATTCATGTTAGGAACGTATGTCAATATTTATGTAGTTGGCTAATCCTTTGACAAAACATACTTTACTTGTAATTGGGTATATCTAGGATGTGTTTAATACTTCAAGAAACATGTTGTTCAAGTCTAGTATTGAAGCCATGAAGATTGGACCAAAAAACAAGTGAAGAAAGGCTATTCATTAAAGCTGGACAGATAACTCGACACTTGCGGACAGATAGCTCGACACCTACTCAACAGATAGCTATCTATCGAGATTTAATAATTAAAGCTCGACAGATCCTCAATCGATCGAGGTATCTATCGAGGTTACGGAAATTTAGATTTTCAGATTTGATTTTCGGCCCAAGCTTTTGTATTTATGTAGGGTTTCTTTTTTCACAACCCTCGACATATATAAGGCTTATTTTAGAGGCCGTCACATAAAAGAATACAAGGAAAACACATACAAAAGGTAACCGAAGTCTTATTCTCTCTGAAAGAAGTTACTGCGTCTTTGCGCCTTAGGGTTTTGTAACCGAGTGTTTCTTGATCTTCATTGTTGATGAAATAAAAAACTTTGCAGCCAACAATCTTCTTCTAGTTGGTGATTAAGTCGCGTACTGGGATCTGCGCAATTGGTTAGTCACGTACTGGGATTCGTGCATTAAAGGATGGCGTTCATATACTGAAGAGTTCAGAGGTTTTGAAGTGGTAGAAGGTTTCTGCTGTGAGTTCATCTACGGGGATTGTAGAATCTAGGGACAAAGGTTTTGTACTGGATCTAAAACTTTTCTTTACTATAGTGGATTGCCTTTTGGGAAGGTTTCCTCCCAGTTTTTTACTGTGAAACTAGTTTGTTTCATTGGTTTTCCTAAGTCATCATATATTGTCTTATTTATTTTTCCGCTGCATGATTTTGACATGATATTGATGTTTATTTGTTTTAACAAGTTTTATTCATAATAAATCTGATTAACAACTTGGATTTAAAACTTGTTAATTATATCAACCGAGGTCTTAATTTCCAAACATATTCTTAACTGCATGTTATTAAACTTGCCTTGTAGAATGTTATATTCCAAAAAAATTGTTTCTTATATAATTCTTTTAAGAATAACCATGAAGATATGACGTGTGTTCAAGTTACATATTTTTTACACCATAGAATTCTAAAAGATCTAACAATTAGAAAAAATAACTCTAGATATTTATTGTTTTCCACCTCATTTATGAAATAAATAGCATTTTTTCTCTCCTTGTCAATTGCTTTCCAATCCATCTACAATTTTATTGCAATTTTACAACTTAACAAGGCAACCACTTCTCTTTCTCTAGTATCCTTGTTAAAAGAAATAAATTAAAAAACAAAAGCAAAAACTTGTTGCGCACACTTTTACACACAAAAAAACAACTAAAATTGCACTACTTAAAAAGAAATAAACACTAAAGCAACTGCAACAGCAATTGTTCCTATCCTAGGCTTTCTACAGCAACAGAGGACTTCCCAAAGGCCACATCCACTATCCCACATTATATCAATTGGCTTCAGCTTTAAAATTATCAATTAAACAGTCCAAGAAAAAATTTATATATGGATGGTTAGATCTATAATTAGAACTTCCCCATGCCAAACGTTACTGATGCTCTGGAACATATCTTGGGTAAAAATGCCTCCATAAAGTGGTACAATAAATTGTCTGTGGCTCACGTTTTGGAGAGTGAAGGAATTGTAGTGATCTCACCCTTATAAATCTCATCAAGTTCCTAACATTCATTTTCTATGAGAATTTTCAAGTTTTTCCATCATTTGCCAATTCATTATCTCTTTTGTCAATGCCAAAATCACTACCTGCACAACACGAAACTCGCTAAAAGGAATGAAATTCAGTATATATGAGTATGACAATGGTGAATTGGCGGTTTACTCAGCACATACAAAGTCCCAAATTTTTTTTTTTTAAATGTTGCACAACATGATAATATTGTCAATGTTTACTTTCTTCTAGTCCTATATCATAACATGAGCTGCAATGCAAGGCATATTATAAAGAGAGAAAAAAAGATTGCAGAGAGAGACACTGCAAAAAGAAAGTTATATGTCATTCTTGGACTTAATGCTGTTATACGGCATGCCGTTGAGAGATTGGTTTTAACCGTTTAAGTTCTTGGCTGTACAGGCGTGATATGTTATATGTCGTTCTACTCAAGTTTTTAATGATAAAAGAAAAGCTACAGGTCGTTGAGCAGTTAGTTTCCCATTGCTCATTTCATCTCTCCCTGCAACTTCTATGCATTTGTTTTACTGTTCTTTGTTTTTCCTTTTAAGTACATTGCCCTGACCAAAAAACTACGTTATTGTTGAATTGAATTTCTTTAAATTTCATCTTTCAATCAAATTATTTTATGTCCCTATCCCATTTCTAGTCAAATTTTTCTGGACATGAGATTATATTTACTTTATCCCATTTCCACCAAAATTCCGAACACATTAAAAAGTACTATACCCCATTTACAAAGCCTGCTTGTCCATAATGCCTGATTATGATTGATTTTAAAAAGGGAAATTCATAAGATCCAAAAAAATAAAAAATAAAAAAATGCTTGGCAAACTTTTACAGGAGGTCACTAGGACATTCTTAACTTTTTTTTTTTCATTTAATTTAGTACATAAACTTTGATAGTATAACAAATGGACTCCTTATGTTAAAAATTCTACAATTTGCTAATGGAAACTAATGTGGTAGCCGATAAATTTAAAAAACTCATGCCAATTTTTTTTATTTTTTATATTGGGCCAAAATAGCAATAGCCCAATAATATTATTTAAAAACAAGTAGAAAAGTATTAGGCCTAAAGATCCAATTTAAACCATATGTGGGTATTACAATATATACCACACACACACACACACACACACACACACACACACACATATATATCATACTAGTTATAGCAGATCATGAAATTTTGATCAACAAAAAGTTGAGAGAGCATCTAGCCCAACTCAATTAGTTGGATTAAGGATTCATTGAGCATAATAGAGAAAATCTAAATTTTATGAATCTATATAATACATAAAAGCTGAAGTTTAGTATTTATTATTGCTAGAATAAACCGAAATGGACTAAAGTAGACCAAATTAGACCGAAATGGACCGAAGCCGACTAAATTAGACCAAAGAGGACATAAATGGACCATATTAGATTGAATTGGAGCCAATGGACTGAAATTAATCAAAGTGGACCAAGCACCTTGTTTAAGAACCAATTTTTAGCAAATACTGTAGTATATATATGAACACTATTTGGTATTCCTTTTAGTAAATCACCAGCACTATAGAATTGGTTTGTCCCTTCTTGTGAAGGTGTTATTAGGTTCCTTGGAATACCACGTGTATTCCTCGGCTTGTGGGGTTTTTTTTCAAGGGTTTTGGCAAACAGTTTTTTCATGTAATGTGTTGGGAAATTCAATCAAACTATATGAAGGACTTAGCACAATCATGGAAGTGCCTTTCTCTGTCAGAAAGAGAAGGGCCAGGATGTTGCCTCACGGCAGAAGAGAGTGTCAACAATTTCTCCATAGCTGCAAAGTTCACCACTAAACTTGAATACTTATTTCTTGAAGTATTAAACTCATCCTAGATCTACCTAATTACAAGTAAAGTGTGTTTTGTCAAAGGATTAGCCAATTACATCAAATATGTCCCTAACAATCTCCCTTTTGGCAATCTGTGACAAAACCACAACAAACAAATGAATCATAAGAGAAGTCTTAAATCACTAAACTCATAACTACTTGTTGAATTACAAAACAAATCTAACTCTAACATAAACACTTGAAAACCTTTTCAAGAAGTGAGTTCATGGCATGGTACACTTAAAACAAAACTCATCAAGGCATCTTGTGTGAAACAGAAATAAAGATTGCATACAAAAAGAAACATATGTATAAAAAGAGAAAAGAAACAACACATATAGAGATAGGTGAAGAAACATACATCATCATCATCATATATATATATATATATATATATGAAAAGAAAGTACAATGTATGTCATAAATAAATGGTCACAAAACCAGTATACAAGAGGCTAATATAACTACAAAGAAAGAAAAGAAAAGCACATGTAAACCTCATTACATCCCTCAAAAAGTATAGACACTCCCCCTAACAAAAATGTCTTATACTTACTCTCTCCCTAAGTACAAGACTACTCTCAAACCCAAAACTACTCCCTATTTTTGTCACGAATGACAAAGGGTAAGTCACTGAGAGATCGTCATCTTGCCATCACTAGAAAAGCTAGCATCATCATCCTCTTCATCACCAGCATCGTCATCCTCATCAGCCGAAGCCTCTGGAGAGAGAGAGGGAGAGGGAGTGAAACTGCCAAGGTGAGATTGTCTGCGAGCAATGTGACTGACTCGGGTGTTAATTTGACACATCTCATCTTCCTATGGTTTATACTTTGCTACCCTTTGTTCTTCTAGGTTAAGTATATATATATATATATATATTTTTTTTTTTTTTTTTTTTTCTTCTCTCTCTTCTTTTGGTTTTGGATGGGGGGGAAGAGATACAGATTACAGAAGCGAGAGAGAAAGAGATAGAGAAGAAAACAGTGGGTATTTTATTTTATAAATCGAGTGTTAGAGACTCGATTTCCATGTAAGCACCACGTGAAAAAAACGCCACATTAGACATAATCAAACCATGAAAATCGAGTCTCAAAGACTCGATTTATAGCCCAAAATTAACCCTCTTAGACTCGAGATGCTAGTAAAAAATATAGTTTGAAAATGGTGTCCACTAATTATATTGTTTGAAAATCAATGTTAATTTCCCATTTTGGCCTGCTTGAACTGAAAGTACAAGTTTGGTCTTTGTAAAATGGTTGGGCCCAATAGGCTCTAATATTATCTAAGAGGTAGTACCACAAACAAAATACATAGAGAAGTTCATTGTTGAATATTTAATTGAAATTTTGCTTGAATATTATATGCATGATTGTATATGGAACGAATGGGATTGCGTTGTTTAAATTTCTGAAAGTGAAATTGAACTGCAGTTTGAAACAACTCTGTCTCTTTAGATAAGATATGATAGGCCGTTGCTACTTATGTTCGTTATTTTGTTTTAGCCATTTCAACAGTGAAGCATTGTTTTTGGCACATTTCATCTTTTCGATTTATTGCCCTAGAAGAGTGGTAACAAAGACGATGTAACCAAAAAAAAAAAAAAAAATCTCTTTTCTTGATACTTGGTGGCATTTCTCAAAGAACTTTGTTTTTGCCCGGTTCTAAATAAGATATGATAAGCAGTTGCTAATTATCTTCAATGTATTGTTTTAGCCCTTTTAACAGTCTAGCAGTGTTTTTGGCATATTTCATCCTTTGGATTTATTACCTTAGAATAGTAGTAACAAAGACAACGTATATTTAAAATAAATAAAAATTCCATTTCTAAATAATTGGAGGTTTTTCTCAAAGAATACTCTTTTGCACGATTCTCAACCTTTGCAATGATTGAAATTTGTGTATTCACTTCATATGAGTTCACCATGATTATCTACGTTTTCTGTTTCCAGTGTTATAAGAAATGTAATGTGCCTTGTTGGCAATTTTCTAACTAGATTGCTTTTGGATAGGCAAAATTTAAGGACAAAATTTTTTTTGTCACCATTTCCAAAACTCTTAACCTGATGATCATTGTGCAAAGACTATTTTGTCATATAAGTGGTAAGGCACCTGAGTTCCAATGTGATGAAGATGCAATCAACCAGCTACGGGAACTGATGACACAAATTGGATCAAATCCTATATTATTGATCTTGGATGATGTGGGTCTGGATCTGAATTTCGTCTTGAGAAGTTAAAGTTAGATGTGCCAAATTTCAATATTCTGGTGACCTCAAGAACTACATTTCCAGGATTTAGCTTTACATATAACTTAAAACCATTAAATGATGAAGATGCAACGACTCTGCTTCGTCACTTTGCATCACTGCAAGATGGGAGTTCTCACATTCCAGATAAAGTTATCAAAAAGGTGCTTTGTCAATCTGTGATTATATATATATATATATATATATATATTTATATTGATGCTTAATTTTATTTATAATTTTCTCCATTGGGAAAGTACTTATGTATATGCACATGAATGAAAAGATAAATTCTAGTTTTGGTCCTGCTTATTACATAATACCATATGTACCTGCCAAAATCACGCTTTCATACTTATACTTAAATTTGAGCTTGTTTGTTTTGTTTTAAATCCATTGTGCCCAAAATCCTACAACTTCGTTATCATATTTCCAAACAATTAATGTGGTTTTAAACTTTTAATAACTTTAGCATTGGCTTATATTGACCCCGTACCCTCCAAACTAAAACTTTTGCTTCCTTAAATTGCTGATAGTAAGAGGCTCTGGGGGTTCCCACTAGCCCTCAGAGTGAATGGCAGATCACTCTGTGGGAAGCCTGTAGAAGCTTGGCACAGTAGAGCTGGGAGATTTTCTATCGGTCGTTCTATTTTCAATTATAGTTCTGATCTGCTTGAATGTATCCGAAAAAGCCTAGAATTTTCAAATCATGAAGCTGTTCTCAAAGAGTGTTTCATGGATCTTGGTTCATTCCATGAAGACCAAAGGATACCTGCTCTTGCCCTCATTGATATGTGGGCAGAATTATGTAAACTTGATGAAGATGGCATTGATGCCATTGCCAATTTATATGAACTCACCACCAGGAATTTGGCTAATCTTGTGATGATAAGGTATGCTGACTCTTAATTTTGATGGTCTAATATTCTTTGTAGCGTGCACGGCCTAAGGCACAACTTATTTTAATGTCTTATAACTTAATTAGCTTCTTATGGAAATAATATTTATTATAGATTAGTTGAGATGTACTTTTTGCATTTGAAGAAAGAATTTGAATCTTCTAACTCCAAATTTTTGGCCATTCACTAGGAAAGATGCAAGTGAGATCAACAATTATTAGAATGAAGACTGTGTCTCACAGCATGATCTTCTTAGAGAGCTAGCTATATTTGAAAGCAGCCAGGGGCCAGAAGGACAAAGGCAAAGATTGATTATGGACATAAGTGGAAACTCTCCACCAAGTTGATGCACAGAACAGGATCAGCAACCCATCAATGCCCGCTTGTTATCAATCTCAACTGGTTTGTTCATGTTTCCCTCTATCACTCACATGCATAAACACGAGCGCAGAAAATACATGTTGAGTGCCATCTCACATCGTATATAATACTTTTTTGCAGAAGAATCGTTCTTGTCAACTTGGTGCAACATTCAAGCACCCAAAGTTGAGGTTCTAGTTCTGAACTTCCAGACAGAGAATTACAGCTTACCTGAGTTTGTGGATAAAATGGATAATCTCAAGGTTTTGATAGCCACTAATTATGGTTTCTTTCCTACTGAATTAAGAAATTTTCAACTACTCAAGTCTCTACCCAATTTAAAGACAATCAGATTGAAGAAGGTTTCAATCCCTTCCCTTTGCAAGGCCCCTGTACTGCTGAAAAGTTTGAAGAAAATATCCTTGTTCATGTTAATATTGGTCAAGCTTTTGAAAATTGTACCATCCAAGCTTCAGATGCATTGCCAAATCTAATGGAGATAAACATTGACAATTGCAATGATCTTGTGAAATTGCCTGCAGTGCTGTGTGATGTTATCCTCCTAAAAATACTCATTATCACCAATTGCCATCAACTGTCTACACTTCCCAAAGAGATTGGAAAGCTAGTGAATTTAGAAGAGCTCAGGCTTAGGTCCTGTACTGATTTATCTGAGTTGCCAGAATCTATCAGAAGCCTTAAAAATTTAAGACTTCTCGACACATCTGATTGCCTAAGCATTAGACACTTGCCAAAAGATATTGGTGAGTTATGTAAATTAGGTGAGATCCACATGAAAGTGTGCTTGAGCTTGCGTAATGAGTTGCCACCATCAACTACAAATCTTGGATTGAAGGTACTTATTCCAGCCGGGAAACTTATAGCCTGTTTGGGAGTTAAAAAAAGGAAGGGGAGTAGAGTAGAGGGAGGGAGAGTAATTCAATTACCTTGTTTAGAAGTTTTTTAAGGAAAGATGAGGAGGGATTTGGAGGGGTTTGGAGGGGTTTCAACTCTCTCTAACCCCTCATTTTTAATTCCTCCAAATTGGAGAGATTTGGAGAGAGAGTAGAATAGATAAGTTATTGGCCAAATGAATTCCTTAATTTACTCTTTCTAAATTAACAAAATTACCATTTCTAAAAAGCTAATTACCCCCTTCCTCCTCCCTAATTTTAAAAACATCCAAACAATGTAGAGGGAATCATTCTCCTCTACTCTCCTCCCCACTACTCTCCTTCCCTCTACTCCCCTCTACTCTCCTCCCTCTCTAAACTTCCAAACAAGCCATTAGAGACCATTTAGAGGATTGCAGTTGCATTAGGGCTTTTATTAGGAGCAAGTGCTCTTATATGAGGATCGAAACGTGCGGTGGGCGTTTACTGTACAAGCAAGATTTGGTAAAGTTTCTACAAGCTGATGCTAGTGGCGAGATGAAGCAAGGATCCAAATGCAACCTTGATAAGGTGGAATCTTCTAGACTGTTTCAGGTCTCCCCCAGGGCCAGCTCAACGAATTTGGAGGCCTTAGGCAAAAAGCTTTAAACGGGACCTTTTATTATATTTAATTATAAATTTATTTATTTTTTCAATTAAAAGTTATTTTTCTTGCTTTTTAAGAGGCAAAATTACATGTTTGAACATTACATAACCACCTTCGTTATTATCATTTTGTTGTATATTTTTATTATCTTCTAACTTTTTTTGATGAATTTCTTGTTCATTTATGAAACCTTCACTTAAATTTTCTACAAGATTTTGTTTTTTACTAGTAATAAATTTGTCCATAGCTCTTTTTTGAGATTCAATTAGTCCTTCTCTGTCTTTTTTTTTTTTTTTTTTTTAGTTTTTCATATTCAGATGGATATTTTTTAGTTGACATTTGTAATTAAAAAATATTTATGAATAAATGAAACACAATCTATAAAAAAAAATTACAATTTAACTAGAATAATATAAATTTAATGTATAAAATAATAGAACCTGGTTTATCAAAAATACAATTGCAGCTTTACTTAATACGATCACTTTACACTTTAAACCTGCACATATAAATTAAAATTAAAATTAATATTAATACAAAGTAAATTATTCTAAATTTATAATTTTGTTATCAATGCTCCTTTTTTTTTGTGTAGGATTGTAGCAGTAAACCTTTTTTTTATAGCAAAATGTGTAGGACTAAACTTGATTGGATCCACTAAGACCAGCCCACTATCCATCCATACCATTAAATTTGACTAAAATTAAAAATAAAATAAAAACCCAAAATTTGAAGATACTAAACTTGATCCACTAAGACTAAGATTAACCCATTATCCCTCCATATATACCACTAAATCTAATTTTTTAAATAAAAACAAAAAACAAAAAAAAAAAAAACGTGTAGGACTAGGATCAATACTTTAACTTCCATACCACTAAATCTAATTTCTTTAAAAATAAAAAAGTGTAGGACTAGGATGGATCAATACCCACTTAAAGTCTTGATCCATCCTAGTCCTACACGTTGTCCATTCCATAGCCTTCAATACTAAAGAAATCAGTACAAACAAAAGAGACTAAAGTTAAGAAAGTAAAGATTACAACTAAACTAAAGTTAAGCCAAAAATGAGAATAAAAACCCAGCAGCAAACCGAACTATGAAGACGACGAAAGAGGCACAGGAAGAGAAAAAAAAAAAAAAAAAAAAAAAAAAACCTGAAATGAAGATCTGTGAACACACCAAGTTTATTGCCAACACCAATTAATGAGTAAGCCAACTAAAAAGAGTGTTTTTTTTTTTTTAGATCAAGATGGAGTCCTGGGAAGAGTGTGTTTTTTTTTCTTTCTTTTCTAGTCTTTTCTTACTTGTCTATTCTTTCTTTTTTCTGTCTTTTTTTTTTATATTTTCTTTTGCATTTTGTTACATGTATATTGAGAAAATCAGTGTCTCTCTCTCTCTCTCTCTCTCTCTCTCTCTACATTTCAAGTAATAAACATAGATTTTCTTAATGAAATGTGGTACAAAGGTTTGATCCAAAGTATACTTGGATGTGGTGTTTTTTTTTTTTTTTCCTGAAAAAGCTAAAAATTTGGTAATTTGATTGAACTTAATGTTATTTTATAGCCTTTTTGCATGGTGAGAAATGGTTATAAATAATTTATTGTTTTCAATTTTCAATTAAAGGCTTAAATAATTTGGGCAAGGTCTTACATCTTTTGGGCAGGCCTTATTTTTTTCAAATGAGAAGGCAACATTATATAATATATTAATACTTTTGGGGGCCCTCTTACAAGTAGGGCCTTAGGCGGTGGCCTAAATGGCCTATAGGTTCAGCCTGCACTGGTCTCCCCCTATTCCTTCACTTGACTTCATATTTCTATATCTCTGTTTATATCTCTCACACAACGCAAACTCGTGCGCTGAACATATTGTAATTATGTATTTTAATATTTTACAGGATTTAATTCATCAAAATGAAAACTATTTAGAGTTTTCAAGTTCATCTGAAATTCCAGAGTGGTTCAGCCATCAGAACGTTGGGTCATCTATAAGAATGACACTACCTCTAGATCTGCATGATAATAATAGTTGGATAGGGATTGCTCTGTTTGTAGTTTTTGTAGTCCATAAAAAATTGAACAAACAAGATTATAAATTTGTTGTCAAATTTACTTGTATATCAGACATGGTTAAAGGTCTTGTAGATAGACATCTCTTGGGCACCGTTGACATCTCTGGATTTGAACAAGAACGCTTTTGCCTTTCTACTTCATGTGGTATTAAGTTACTTGTTCAAGCTGAGCAACTTAGAGACTGTCTAAAGGAACGCAGTTGGATTAGCACTTTGATTAGGAGTAACAGCCCATATGTCCAAATCAAGATGTGTGGTGCCCATGTCGTTTACATGCAAGATCTGGAAAAGTTTGTACAAGCAAAAGGCAAGATCAAGCAAAGATCCAAATGCCAGACGGATAAGGTGGAATCTAATCAGTCCAATGACCGGCTTAAAGCAAAGCTAATGTCATTGCTTTTAAGAGTGTATCAGGTCTCCCCTATGCTATTCTTCCCTGAACACTATATTTCTATTTTTATATATATATATATATATATATTTGTCTCACTCATTTGAACTATCTTTTAATTCATTTTATTTTACAGGATGACTTGGCTCGAAACCATGAATATGATTACGTCTTTCCTCATACGAAAGTTCCAGACTGGTTCAGTAATCGAAGTTTTTGTTCCGACATAAGAGTTAAATTGCCGGTCAATTTGCATCATGAAAGGGGATGGATGGGAATCGCTGTGTGTGCTTATTACACTGTCCACAAGCAACCAGCAATATCTGGTGACAATAAGGATTTAGCAAGTTTTCTCAACATATAGGGTTTCCAAAGGGACAAGGACTGGTAGGGTTTGGGACGGAACAAAGGAGAAACAATTTTCTACTTATCACACCTAGACTTCCTTGGCATCACACATAGGAGTAGTTTGCATCACACAAACAGTAGACAAAGATTCATAGCTCTAAACTGAAAATATTATTATTATTCTTCTTCAATAGAAAGTATTACAACCCTTTAAATATAAGTCTAATATGGATACCTATTCCTAGTAAAACTAGGATTTCTTAAAACCCTAATAAGACTTGGGCTTTGGGCTTTTATTACCAAGCCCAAATAAATAACTAAATTAAAATAAAACTAAAGTAAGACCCAATGGACCATTAGCAAAGCCCATTTCTTACATCCCACTTTTGGTTCTTTATTTTTTTGCTTTCAATTGATACCCATTAAAGGAGATAACAGTGACACAGTTTAACCTCAATAATAATGTAAACTTTGCTATCAAAATATAGCATTTGCAATACATATGCACATCAGGATTCAAGACCCCTTAGCAAGAAAAAATTAACACAAAAATAATGACAAATTCATCTTATATGCACTGACCTTAAACACTTTTCCGGTACTAAGCATAACATCTGACTCTGACTCATTAGGATTCAGCTCAAGAGTGACAGAAATATTCTTCTTGCAACCACCACGCAGCACCTCCACAGTCACCTGAGTACTAAAATAATTAAATATACACTTCTAGAAGCTAACTAAATCAGCTACAGCTCTATAAATTTTTAACTAAGCATCTTTATATATTTTCAGGCTATTAATCAAAAAGTTCCTCAGTCATAGTAAAATGGAATAAGCTCATATATTGCATGATAAGAACATAATAGAAAACCAAACAATTATTTTAGCATGCTTTAAAATTTTCTATTATGCCTTGTAGAGTGGTGTTGCATGTGCAATATATATATTTTTTTTTTGATAAGTACTAAAGATTCATTGATAATAAAAAGAGAGAGTCACCCAAGTACACAGGGAGTATACAAGGGGGAACAAATCAAAAACGAACATTACAAAAGTCAAGTAAATCCAAAATAGAAGAAAAAGGATGGTTTCTCCACACAGAGAACCAGTCAAGTAAGGTTCGGAAAAATAGAAGCTTGAGATCAGCATGGAACTCTCGTTGTCTTCAAAACACCTACTATTTCTCTCCTTCCAAATACACCACAACAAACAATGAGGAACGGCCTTCCATATATCTCCATTACGATGGCGACCAAAACGACCTTGCTAACAAGCCAATAGCCCAACAACAGACCTTGGCATAACCCATCAAACTCCAAATAAACCGAAAACCATATCCCACAACTCCAAGGCAACCAGGCAATGAAGGAAAAGATGGTCAACACTTTCACTATTGCACTTGCACATATAACACCAATCCAGAATGCAAACCTTTCTATTATGCCTTGGAGAGTGGCGTTGCATGTGCAATATATGAGCTCATCTCCATCTGCCTTGTAGAGTGGTGTTGCATGTGCAAGAACAATTTAACTTTTTATTGACTTCTTCGAATGTAACCATATAAGCTTTTAAAACTCATATTTTCCCACATCATTATACTTATATATTTTTTAATACGGTTTTCAGAGTTACAAATAATCCTGACGCCTAATACTAAATAACTTTTGATTAGTGTCCATTTAAACTAAATAGAACTCAATCTTCTTGGATAAAGCAATTAAGTAATTAACACAAACAAATTTGATTTATTTACGTTTGATCTTCAATAAAAAGAATCCTTATTAAATTAGGTATGCTCTTTTCTACAAATTTTATGATTATTTTTTAATTTTTTAATACTTATTAAAAACGTTAATATATAAAGTCTTTGATTCTATCAAACATTGTCATCAGAGAAAGTTTCCCATTTTGAAATAACCATCTCTGTCACTACTCCTCGCACCATCCCCCTCCCAACACACACAGCACATAAGAACATCAAAGAAATGAAAACATAACCATACCTTATCACCCTCTTTACATAGGTCAAGAATTTTAAACAAATCATTGCTGTTGGTGACCTTGTTACCATTCACAGATGTTATGATGTCACCCAGAATGCAGGCATGATAATCGGATTTTCGTAGGCCCTGTAGCATAGAGATTGATCAACAGTCACTGAATGGAAGCAGAAAACCATCAAACTTAAAGAAGCTAAAGTCAGCAAAAGAAGGATGATCAAAACAAAGCGTCTTGCCTAATAACCAGGAAACTGATTTCAATGATATTCATAACTCTCAAAAAAAAAAAATGAGCATGGCACTTTTAGGCAAGAAATTCATATCAAGAAAGCGTACATACCGCTTTAGCAGCTGGCCCATCCACAGCAACATCTATTACAAGCAGCCAATCCAATCCATCCAGCACCGGAACAGATGACAACGTAATTCCTAAATGTGGATTTAAGACTTTCCCATCTCTCACCAATTGTTCAACAATGCCACGTACCTGGATATGCAAGGAGGATAGTGACTTAGTCACTCACCAAAAACAAAAAGTATAGCAAACTAGGTTTCGCTTGGTTGGGGATATGGAAAAGTAGAAGGATAGAAAATAGGGAAGGGATGGAAAAGTAGGAGATGGCAGAGATTTTAGTTTTCCCTCAAATATGTTTGGTTGGGAGGATAGAAAAGAAAATGGATGGAAAAGTCAATTATTTGGTTAAGGAGAAAATTGAGAATGAAAAATGTAGTTTACATAAATTTACTATTATGCCCTTAATTATATAAAAAGTAATTTTTTTTTATTAGCATATTACACATTTTTATTATTTTATAAAAATAAATAAAAGCGAGCATATCACATTTTTTTATTTATTATATTAAGTCATACCAATTTTCTTCCTATCTTAAATTATGTTTTTATTTTTGATAAACTTCTTATATTATGTTGGTTAAAAAAATAAAAAATAAAAACTTATCAAGCTTCCTACCTATCTACCTACATCTTCTTTTTAAATTATCAAATATCAAGCTTTCTAATATAATAAATAAATGAATAGCACTGTTTCTAACTTTTATAAATTAAAAAAAATTAAATTATATAAATAAATAAATAAAAGAAGAAGCAAGGTTATTTTTCATCTATTTGAGCTTACTAATTAATTCTGTTCCTATGTGGAGGGAAAAAAATATATTACGAAAACCTTGAATCTTTATTTCACAGGGTTACAAAACTCAGAACCAAACTCACATTTTAGGGTTACAAAACTCGCCTCTCGCCCTCGCCCTCGCCTCTTGCCTCTCAGCTGCTGCTACACCGACGCCGGTCCGCCGCAACACCGCCGGTGGTGTCAGGCTCAATAAATAACATTAAAGAAATGGGGGGAGTTCGCAGTTTTTTCATTGAATCTAAGTTTTTTCAATTAGTTGTAGAGGAAGGGGGATGTTATTTCTTGTTACGGATTTTTGAGAGGGGCAAATACTTTATGAGATCAGTGTTCATGAGCAAGAATGCAGCACAATGGTTGATGAATCATATTGATCACATTGTTGTTGGAGAAAGCTCCAGGCTATTCTTCACTTTCAGAGAAGGTGACACTGCTTTTACCCTCCAAAGGAGCACCAACTCTTTTGGTCAGTTTTTACTTTTGACTGAACTCAAAGCTGGCGGGTCTAGGAGGTCAGTTATTATCCCTGAAGGTAAAGAGAAATATGGTTGGAGGGCCTTTGGCCTTGAACTTAGAAAGATGCTGAATCCCTCTCAGTATGCGGTGGGTGGAACTGGTCATCCAAAATTTATTCCTCTGGTGCTTAGGCATAACTTGGGGGTTCAAAACTCTAGAACCTTTGCTGATGCTGTGCAAGGCTTTCATGGAAGAGTAGAGGATGAAAAGCAGCTAAGTACCAAAGTTAAAGGGAAGATGACTCAGTTAGGAGAGGAGAAGATGGTGATGAACCAGCGACTCACAGGTGCCAAGGTGGGGGTTCCTCCGGTGGGCAAGCCTAATAAGAGGGAGGTGGGAGGAGGGGATAGGAGGGAGCAAAGCATTAATGAGGAGGCAGAGGTAGGTGAGCAAAATCTGGCAGATATCAGGATACATTTCCCAAGCTCCAGTTTGAATTCAAAAGCTGGTGAAAAGGGGAAGAAGAGTGTTGTAAGGAGACCTTGCTAGTCAAGAAGAGGTCTTGTCGTGGAGGTTGATGTGACAGGGAGGAGGTGGGTTTCCTGGGACAGAAAGAAAGGAGAAGGTCAGATGCTCAGATGGGTTTCACAGGCTGTGGAATGGGATCGCAATAAGGAAGGATCAGAGGATTTTAATTATGAATCAAGGGGTCCTGTAAAGCCTATTGTGGGCTTCGACCCATGTGGTGATACACCTGTGGGCCTTCCATTTTTAATGAACCCAGAGCCTATAGGCCCAATCAGGTTTGAAGTTGGTGAGAGCTCTGTTTTGGCTGACCCTAGATCGTTAACACACGAAGCCCATGAGTCGGTGATGGTGGCAAGATCTTTTGGGATTTCTTGGGTCTTGCCAAGATCAGTTGCGGATACTCTCCTTGGCTGGTAGAATTGGCTTGGAAAGCATTGTTCTAGTATATGGAATTTGGCTCCATTGTGCTTAATGTGGAGTGTGTGGAGGGAGCGAAATTGGAGGACGTTTGAGGACATGGAAAGTTCTGATGACCAGTTCTTGGCTTCTTTCAGTGGATCCCTTTTTGATTGGTCTAGGGCTTGGGGACTCGCCTCTAGTGACTCTCTCCCTATGTTCCTTAGTTCCCTTCTTTTTACTTAGTTCCTTTTCTTTCTGTTTTTTACTCTTTTTTCTGTATTTTTTATCTCTGCCTTATGTTTTCTGCATGAGGTGGTTTTCTTAATATACATCTTTATTGCTTATCAAAAAAAAAAAAAAAAGAAGAAGCAAAGTTGCTTCATGTTTTAAGCACATTAACTTCAAGTGAATGAGGACAATCACAACTCCCCAATATCTCATCCCCCTTTCCTTTCCATTCACAGCACAAAACATACACATAGGGAGATATCCAAGCAGTAAAAAAGGGGATCAAATTCTCTAGTGCCCTCAAAGATGCCACCAAAGTCGGCATCAGCATCAGCTTTCCTCTGTTCCTCTCTTTCCACTAAGGATTCTTTCCACTAAGGATTATTGGTAGATCTTTTTTGTTTTTTTTTTAATCTTAAGAAATTCTGTACTCTTTGTTTTTTCTCCAATTTGGAGAGATCAAGTTTTGGTGTGCCCGGTGGAAAGTACACGGGACCACCCATTTGCTCATCCAATTTCCACTCCCGACCAAACAAGAGAAAACTAACAACCCCCCCCCCCCCCCCCCGGTTTCCATCCCCTCTGTTTTCACCAAACCAAACACAATGAAAATGAAATTGATTTCCAACCATATATCTTTAGCCCACAAACACAAAAGAATGAAAAAAAAATGTCCAATTAAGATTCATTTGGTTGGAGTGATGGAAAAGTGAGAAAATAGAAAATGGGAAAGCAATTGAAAAGTAGGGGGATAGAATAGATTTTAGTTTTTTCTCGTGGTGTTTGATTTGGGTGGTGAAAAAATGGAAGGATTGAAAACTCTCTCCCCACTTTTCTCTCCCTCATTTTGCATCCCCCCACTTTTCACCCTAACCAAATGCACTCTCAGTCTAAAGCATAAAGTTTAAATAGTTGTGCCTCAATTAAATCTACATGATGCCATACCTAAATTCTATCAAGAATAAAAAAGTAAAGTCTACATAATAACTCACAGAATGAATAGGAATTGGAAATCCAAAACCACAGGATGCACCAGATGTAGTAGTAATAGCCGAGTTTATCCCAATCAGATTTCCAGCACCATCAAAGAGAGGTCCTCTACTAGCATTATGGCAACTTTTCCTATATTAAACAAGGTTCATGCACAAAATTTAGAACACTTCAGAAAAGAGTCAAAACCCTATTATTTATCCCATATACTAGCATTGAGCAACTAAACTTTAATGAGCTTTGTACCTGATAACACCAGTTGTAAGAGTCGAGTCAAGTCCAAACTGTAAAAAAGACCATTAATACATAAGTTTAAATGTTTAATTGATAGGAATCAAGAATTAGTAATATTAGTAAATGATGATTGAAGTCTTGATTTGGCAATCATTGACAACATGCAGAGTTGGAGGCAACCATAGGTAACCAACTCAGATTAATACTAAACACACCAAGCCACAAACCATATGGAAGCCTCTCCAACATATATATTTGATAGTTAATAAGAACTTTATTAAAAGAGTAGTTCCTGCAAAAAAAAAAGGGGCATGAAGTAGCCAAGTGAATAACAAAACAACAAAAAATTATGCACATGAAAAAAATAATCTATAAACATCAGAATGCAATCACCAGATATGAGTCCCCAAACTTCAAACCAATCAAACAAAGTGCCTACGAAATAGGCTAGCTCTCCAAATTCTCGAACGTGCAATTATTTTGCTCCCTTCGAATGCTCCACATAAACACAACGAAACAAAATTCCAAACATCCATAAATGATAGGCGCCCCACAATGAATCAAAAGATGATTCCTTGTCTACCCACTACATCAACACGTGCAACATCAATCAACAATAATATGGTCCTTTCTCCTCAAATTATCACCAGTGAGTATCTTCACCCAAGCCACCATCCAAACAAAAAAGGAAATAAAAAAAATGGAAACTTGCCCAGGGCTTTCACACCCCAAATACCTTTCCACAGGAAAGTGTTAGAAGAAGGTCCCCTCAAAGTATTATAAAAAGAACGAATGTCAAAAATCCCCATTCTTCTTCAACCTCCACCTCGCTCAACCTCTACCCTCATACAAAGGAATATAAGACTAGGAGATAAGGAAAATCCGCCACCAACTACAACTTCCAATCATTAAAATCTCGATGAAACCGTGCATTCTAAATTCAACTCTGCCCCACACTCTATCTCACTTATAATGATTCCACTAAAGCCTCCGTATCTGTAGAAATCTCATACAAAAATAGGAAAGCCACTTTAAGAGGCTTGTCACCACATCAACAATCATGCCAAAACCCAATTCTATTCCCCTAACAACCTCAAACCAGATGTGCTGGCTGAAAATCTCCCAACCCATCCAAATACCTTTCCAAAGGCCACATCCATGAGAACCCTCACTTAAATTTGAATTCCAACCCCCAATTCTTTCCCAAATTTCAAGGCCATGTGTGTCCTCCACTCCAAACCACCACAACCGTTTCCCTAGTAAAGCTTTATTGAAAGTGCTAAGCTTCCTTAATCCTTATCCCCAACCCACCATTAGCAAGGGGAAATGGTAGTGTTGGTTCTGGTCCTGTAAGCACCCATGTCATTTTGGGGAGATATATCATGATCCTACTTAGTTTTGTCTTTAGGAGATGAGAACCTAAGGCCGTCTATTTTTAGCCTACCCTTACGTTCATGGCCGTCTATTTTTAGCCTACCCTTACGTTCATGGATGGAGTTATATATTGACTAGGAGGGGCAATGCCCCTCCCCCCCTATATTTTTTTAAAAAAATATTAGTATATTAATAGGTACTAATTTTAGTAATTTTATTCAATAAAATTACACTTTGCTTCCCCCTTAACAATGCCATCAATTTTTTTAAGAGTAATGTTATAGCCATAAACTTTTTTACAACATTTTTACAAACTATTGACATAGCAAATTCTTATTGGTTTACACACTTGCATCACTTTATACTTGCACACTTTCCACATTAGCAATTTGTAAAAAATTTGCAGTTTTACCATTTTCCACCTTTTAAAGGCCATAAAAAATTAATAGATTAAATCTAAAACAAAATATACAAGCCCAAAAAAATTATTCCAACAACAAAAATTACCAATAATAAAGCTAAATATAAATTAAGTCCAATCAACCTATTTTACCCAAAACAAACAACTTAGCACTTTTAAAAGTTTTAAACAAAAATCCTTAGTAGTAAAACAGTAAAGGCAAAGGCCGGCACCACCGCACACAATGAGCAGCAAAGCCGCCACCCCTAACTCCAAGTCCTGGCTCCGTCCCTGCTTATGTTAATCTTGAGCCATGAAGGAACTTTTGCTTTCTTATCGAACTCCCCTAAATATGGGATATCAATTTTTGCAATTCAACAAAACAATGTTTTGTTTATGGGTGTTCTCTTGGGGGTTCAAGTTTTGACCTATTGTTGCATTTAGACACCACTATTGTCTCTCTTTTCTTCCAAAAAAACAAAAGAAGAAAAAAAGAAAAAGGTTAATGACACCTGTGAATAGGCTCGACTTGCCTAGCTATGATTCAAAAGTTGCTACTTTGCCCACCTAAAGTAAGCTATTCTAGTCTGATTCTATGTATGCCTCCTATAAATCAAGGTCTTTCACCAATAATAAAGCCTATTCATACCAGTCTCTCTGAATTTGGTGAAAGTTTAAGCTCATTTATTACAATTCATGTTCAACTCAGAATAAAAAGCCAAAGCATGAGAACGGTTTCGGTTAAGACCAAGTCCGAGGCCTTGAAATTCTATGGAGATTTGAAGAAAGTGATCTAGCCAATATCACCAAGTGGCGAGCTTGAAACTTTTCTTTCGATCCTAGATTTTTGATCCATTTTATGTTATGTTTTTGTGTTAAAAGCTGTTTTTTTAACGGAAGAGACAGATGACAAAGTACCAAATTTTAAACCACAAATAGACAACTTAAACTTGGACCAATCCACGTGTGTAATGTGTAATTAACCCATTACCCAGATCAAAAACAAAAGAAAAAAAAAAAAAATATATATATATATATATATAGAAAATGAAGGAAGAGAAGACATACATAATCAATCAATAAATCATTGGTGTCTTACACAACTTTCATGTATTCAAGAGGGTTATATTGTTGAGTACAGGTTGTTTTGACTCGGGTTGGTTGTTAGTGCTATGGATTGGGTTTGGCTTGAATTTTCTTCATTTTAATTGATAAGGGGGATAAGTGTAATTTCTACTTCACATACCACATAAACAATACACTTTCAATCAATTGTGCATTGAAAAAAATATGTTTGCAAGCAGCATTAAAAACTCAATACTCACAGGGCTTCTAATAGTAAAAACTTCTTCACCAACACGTAGGCTCGCAGAGGGATAAATGCTTATAGGCTTCACTTCGCCTTCAAGTTCTTCCACATGCAACACAGCAACATCCTTGTTTTTGCAAAACCCAACGACTTTTGCAGCATAGGTTGAGCTGTCAAAAAGAGTGACCCTGTTCATAAATAGCACCACGAACAATAAGGAAATATATGTTGCACACAGGGCTTTCTCCACCCTCCACAGCTTTGGTGACCACACAAAAAAGAATCCCATTTTTACAACAATAACATAATGAACAAAAGACCAAAAAAAGAGAGAATTGATAAACAAGGAAATGAAAAGAAAAAAAATGAACGAACCTAAAATCAGAAGCATTCTGAATGACATGCCAATTGGTAACAACGTGACCCATATTGTCCCACATGAATCCAGATCCCTTCAGCCTCAAACCGCTAAAAACCACAATGGCATCAAATAGCAAACACACAATTTAAAAACAAAAACCGAACATAATAAGCAGAATGCGATAAAAGAGAAGAGAATAGTGTAGTGGACCTGGAGATTCCAACAACAGAGGCACAGTTCACATCATAAACCCAAACAGCAGGCTTATACCCCTCCGGATGCATGGGGTGCCCGTGATCCTCCTCTGGATGCATGGTGGGCCTGTGAAGCGCAGGCTGATCCTCCTCTGGATGCAAGATGGGCCTGTGAAGCGCAGGCTGATCCTCCTCTGGATGCATGGTGGGCCTGCAAAGCGCTGGCTGATCCTCCTCTGGATGCATGATGGGCCTGTGAAGCGCAGTCTGATCCTCCTCTGGATGCATGATGGGCCTGTGAAGCGCAGGCTGATCCTCCTCTGGATGCATGGTGGGCCTGCGAAGTGCAGGCTGATGCTCCAAGTGTATTACCTTTCCATTGAAAATTTGAAGGATCTTCATTATTATATCTCTCTCTCTCTCTCTTTCTCTTTGAAACACCAGAATCATAATCAGGACTTGTGTTTTTCATTCCCGTATACGACATCATCCAGTATATAATAATAATACTATAATACTTAGTAAGTAAATAGATGTCAATCATTATTTTGCTTTTCTTTTTGCTGAAAGCTTTTTACTAATGAAAAAGCTGGTGCCAAACAAAGAATGCAAGTAAGTAATGAACTTCCTTCCCGGAATCAAATATCTTCATCTGCTCATCTGGACTAGAGGCAGAAATTTGGATTGTTTATTGGCTTTATCTCCTTGGTTTCTGTTTTTGACGGAATTGATATGGGATTTAGCTTTGTTCAATGCATTTAAGGGTTTTCTTTAAGAACTCCTTAAGATTGCAATTTAGGAAATTCACCTATCTGGGTTCTTTTCTTAGTTGCAGGATATAATTTCATTGTTAGTTTGTTACTCTTTGTAAATTCGCAGTTCAGTTTAGAGAGGTTGTGGAGGAAGTAAATGAAATGAGATTCAATCCTTCCACGATGAAGTTTGTTTGCCTATACGCCTTTTGTGATTAATTTTAGCACATTCCCATCTTTTTTATTTATAGAAAAAAAAAAATGAGATTAAGAAATTTAAGAAAGATTATCTTAACATCAAGCGGGAGAGAATTTTAACCGATAACATTAGCCAAATTTAAATTCCTTCTACTTCTACCATTTATTATGATTATAAAACCATTTAAAGTTTATAAATGAGTAAAAGAGCACAAGAGTCATATAGGTTATAACTTATAAGTTTATAACGGATAAAAGAATACAAATATTCATCAGAATTAATAATATCATTTGAGTAAAATTATTTTATTTCTATCATATAACCACTTTAGTAGGTAGAATATATGATCAGAGAAGAAAACTCTCATAATTTTTTTTTATAGGAAAAAACTTTCATAATTAGATATTTAGCGGACACATAAAAATCATTAAAAATTTATAAATTATAACTCAGAAAAAGTAAAAACGCACCAGATTAGTAATTAATTAAATGCATACTCAATTCTCAAATAAATAAATAAATAAATAAATACGTACCCATCATAGTAAAGAGATCCAGGAAAATTCACTGCTTTAGTCAATGCTGCCCTCCACCTCTGAACCATCTCCACATCATCTAATTCTGCTTCATGTTTAGCAAGGTCTCTCTCAAACTTTTCCTCTATCTCTACTGGATTTACTCTAAAAATAACCGGTATTACCAATTGACCATTCTTCTCACACTCAAAAATCTTGACGAGTTCAGTCAAGCACCGGGTAGAAGATGCGTAGTTTTCAGAAATTACGATAATAGAAACCATCGACAATTCAATGACTTTGAGAAGTTCCGCTAAAATATTTTCTTCTCGTGGAAGAAGATCATTATCCACGAAGATGTCAAAACCCACGTCACGCAAAGAGTTATATAAATGGCTAACAAAACCATGACGGGTTTTTTCACCTCGAAACTTCAAGAAAACATCAAACTCCCATGGGCGAGTGGAAGAAGAAGAAGAAGAGGTTCTTTCATCGGTCAGGATAGCCATCGGGATGATATGTTAACTGAAGATTAAGAAGATTCAAAAAAACAGGATCGGAAGGTAAGAAAGTAAGAAGATCGGTAGGTTAGAAAGATGATCAAAGATGTGATTAGATGAAAATCATAAGAGATGAGTGAAGATCTGGAATTTGCATGGAGGTTGAGAGCAGTAGATTGAAAACTTTTGCATTTGATTGGAAAATTGATGAAAAACTGATGATTTTCACCAATCGGAGAGAGAAATTTGGGAAATTTGGAGTTGTAGAGAAAAACATTAGGGACGAAGGACTATATAAAAACCTAGTTAGGGCAGCACGTGCTTGCCATTAATAAAAAAAAAAAAAAAAAGAGTTAGTAATTAAGGGGAATTCTAGATTTTATTAGTATCACAAAATAATTTTGATACGAATCATCTGATTTTTAAAGTATATAAAAATTTACGTTAATCAAAATAGACATTAATTTTGATAATTATGTCGTAAAAAATTAATCTCATTTACATAAGAATTTTAATCAACTACAAAGTTAGGGTAGCTATTTAACATATAAATATTTATTTTATCTATATCTATACTATTATTTAAGGGGCTTCCTCTGTTTGGATTCCTTATTTTTTAGTTCAAAATTGCCCCTACATTCCTATGTTTAAGTAGAGACAAAACTAAAGGACAATTTGGTAAAAATGCAACTCTAACTCCTACTAAAACATTGCCTAAAAATTAGGACCACTCTCCTATTAATTTTCAAATTGATTTATTCACTTATAAATTAAATTTTCAAAATAAAAATTATATATATATATATATAAAAAATAAAAAACACACAGTTTTTTTCTCTATAAAATAGGACCACTAACAAAAAAAAAAGACTCATCGCATGCGCGAAGCGCGTGTGATGAGGCTAGTCTATACTACTATTTAAGGGGCTTTCCCTGTTTGGATTCCTTATTTTTTTATGCCCAAAATATCCTCATCATACCCACTTAAAAGTTTTCAACTAACAGGGATAAATATGTAAATTAAAGCTCCTACACTTTAAAACCCACAAACTCACGTACGCTTTGCAGTTTCTATTTCACTTTCTATCTCTCATTCTTCTTCATATTGAAGACATTTAGTTTAGCTCTACATCCTCCTTTCTTTTTCTTTAGATTAAAGAGAAGAAATTTATCGTCAGAGGCTCTAACAAATTTTGAAGTTCTATCTTTTATAAGTTCTTCTTTCTTTTCTTTTCTTTTCTTTTATTTATGATTTATGATTGGTTTTTTTTTAGTTCTACTTTCTTTTTCTTTTTTTATATTTATCACGTTAACTCTTTTTTTTTTTTTTCCTTTTTTCAGTTTCTTTTCACGTTCAATGTAACCACCACTTGCAATCGGAGCATTAAATTGAGATATTTGAAGTACCCTTTTGGAAGGTCCAGGCAAAAGTGCTGTTTCCTATAAAATTTTGAGTTTAGAGATAATTTGCAATTACTGCCAACCCAGTATCGATTTCCGTGGCTTGAAAAATCCCCTAGATAAAAACTCTGTTATTCTTACAAATAAAGTTAAAAATTTTGCTGGATGTTTTGTCCTTGGTTCCGCCCCTACTGCTCACTTTTGTTAATGTAATTTTTGGCTAGAAGTAGGAGGTTATACACATGTAGTGCTTGGCTATGTTAGTTTGAAGTTTTTGTTTTGTAGTGGGAAACTTATCAAAAGTGTGTTGTTGTTTTAATATTTTTTTTTAATAATTAACATATCAAACATTGGTTGGCTGGTAGATTGACTGTTTTATTATCTTTTGGCAATGTTTGAATTTTAAGTGAGTTTTTTTTTTTTTTTTTTTTTTTTTGAAGAATAGAAGGAATGTGGGTTGGCAAATAAATTGGAGCATATTCGGTGTTTTTTTTTTTTTTTTCGCCAGTACAGATAATTCTGTGTTATGAGTTTTAAGTGGATTTAAAAATTAGATCTTTTGGCATTACAGATAGTTGTGGCCTATTTTGAAGGGCAAGGAGCCGAACATGAGCAGGAAGGAGGGAGCAATTAAAAAAAAAATATATCATTGAATTATTAAATTTAGTATACTTATACCCTAAGTTATTTATTTGATGATGTGGTGATAAGATTTTAAAGAGATACAAATTGGAACCAATGGGAGAGCTGTGAGTTGTGTGGAACCAATGGGAGAGCTGTGACAGAGTATGAAAGGGTTGCAACGGCTACGAATAGCGAAAGCTTCAATTCAATTGTCAAGTGTGGGTTGCGTTTGCGTGCGAAACTGTGAATTTTGTGATTGGAAAATGTAGTAATCCCAAATTATAATAAATTATCTAAATTAACCCTTACCCAAAAAATAGAAGAGCCTCTGAGCACGCGCGTGAGCGCGTGCTCAGAGGCTAGTTATTATTTAAGGGGCTTTTCCTGTTTGGATTCCTTATTTTTTAGTTCGAAAATGCCCCTACACCTCTATGTTTAAGTAGAGACAAAACTAAAGGATAATCTGGTAAAAATGTAACTCTAACTTCCATTAAAACGTTGCCTAAAAAATAGGACCACTTTCCAATTAATTTTCAAATTGATTTATTCACTTATAAATTAAATTTTTTAAATAAAAATTATATATATAAAATAAAAAAAAAACACAGCTTTTTTTTCTACAAAATAGGACCACTAACAAAAAAAAAAAAAAAAAAAGGACTCTCATCACACGCGTGAAGCGCGTGTGATGAGGCTAAAAAATAAGACCACTCTCCAATTAATTTTCAAATTAATTTATTCACTTATAAATTAGATTTTCAAAATTAAAATTTTATATATATAAAATAAAAAAACACAGTTTTTTTTCTACAAAATAGGACCACTAACAAAAAAAAAAAGACTCATCGCACGCGCGAAGTGCGTGTGATGAGGCTAGTTTAAGCATAATAGTTTTTTAGTACCTACTTGCTAAAGACAATATATCTACTCTCTAAAATTTCTAAGAATGATAACGAATATCATCATCTTCCAACAATAAACAACTGAGTTTTGCTAAGAAATTTAAAATAAAAATAACAAAAAAGATAACAAAAGACATGTATCATCAAATTTTTCATTAGATAAATTATAAGTTTTGAAAATTTAAACCTAGAAAATCAGCGTTCTTTAGATAACAAATAAAATACCTAATATCATCATTCTATCTTTCTAAGAATTTCTATCATTTAAAACTCAAAATACGTAAAGAAAATTTTTAGGATGTTAAAATTTAGTGGGAATAATTTAGATATTACACAATAAAATATTTTAAAAATCATAAGCTTTCATTAGGGTTTAACTGAGAGAATAACAACATGACATATTTGCTCTTTTCCAAAATATTAAGGGAAAAATTGCTTGATTTTAAAGTTTAAGGAAGAATTGTAAACTATCTCAAACATAAAGGATGAAAAATGTTTTTTTTCCTAAGTTTTTGTTTTTGTTTTTGATTTTGTTTTTATTTTTGTGTGTAAAACTATGTATTTTTACTTAAAATAGTGTGTAAAGAAAAAATATATATAAAAAGTCAACCCAAGAAAATTGTATGTGGAATAGTGAATTTTGGCTCAACAAAGTTGATTAAATTAACAAAAAATTTATAAAAACACAACAGAATGACGCAACATTTTTATAATACCTTTATCATTTTGTTATATTTTATTTTAACTTGTAAAGAATTGATAGCTCAGCAATTTTGAAAATATTGTGACGACATCAAGATGTCTTAACATTTTTCACACAAAAAATGTTATGTTTATGACATTTTCACAACAAATCATGAGTAGTAGGTTACTACAAGTTGTTATTGGTGGGCAAAAAAATAGTTTCATTGGTAAATTTAAATTAGAACCAATAACAATTTACCACATTTGATTTGTTATGAAAGTGTTGTGAAAATTATTGTAGATATAGCACTTCTTTTTCACAATACTTTTATTTTTACTTATAACTGGTTTTAATATGATATTTTATTGTTTTATTTTGACCTATAATGAATTAATACCTCAATAATTGTGAAAATATTGTGTCAATTTGTGATGTTAATATTTTATTATAATGTGAAACAGCGTGAATTGGACAAACCAAAAATAATATAGCAAATATACTACAACTTTATGCATTCACAAAAAAAAAAAAAAAAAAGGGCTAGCAAAGCAGTGAAAGTTGAACAAACCAAAACTACTGTAATGAAATTACTGTTACTTTTCCTATTAACTATTTTTATATATAGAAATATACATTGCACTTACAATGTAAATTTATATTGTAAACACATAAAAATTGGCAAATGTTGTACACATTTACAAAATTTGTACAATTTTTTTTTTTTGTGCAAATGTATATAATATTTGCTACTTTTTGTGTGTATATCTTGTAAGCTTACATTACAAGTAGAAAGTAAACATATAAAGATCCTTTAAAAGAAAAGAAAAAGAAAAAGAAAAAGAAAAAAAAAGCTCAAATCAAGTTGTTGAACTTGAAGAAATAAAAAAATAAAAAAATAAAAAAAAGGGAAAGAGACAACTCACTAAACCAAAAATATTGTTCATAACACTGTTCATGAGCTTATTAAATGTATATAATATTTGCTACTTTTTCTGTGTATACAATGTAAGTTTACATTACAAGTACAAAGTAAACATATAAAGATTCTTTAAAAAAAAAAAAAAGGCTCAAACTAAGTTGGTGAACTTGAAAAAAAAAAGGGGAGGAAAAGGCAAGTCACTAAACCAAAAATACTATTCATAATACTATTCATGAGCATATTCACTCATTTTATATATAGAAAAAAAAAAGCACAAATCGATGACTAAAAAAAAAGATGAACAGTACATATTTAACAAACTAAAAGTACAGTAACTTTTACACATTTACCCAACAAGTGTCACAACATTTTCACAAAACATTTATTTTCAGTTGTGGTTGGTCATAGTTTCATATTTTATTATTTTATTTTGACTTATAAAAAATTGACACCTTAATAATTGTGAAAATATTGTGAAATTTGTTATGTCAGTATAACAATATATATGCGGATTCTTATAAATATTTAAAAGGAAAAAAAAAGTACAAATGGAAGACTGGAAAAAAAAAACGCTCTAGTTACTATAGCTACAGTGCCACTTGAACAAACCAAAGTGGCACTGTAGCAACTGTTCAAAACTTGGGGGGGAAAAAAAAAAGAAAAAAAAAAGTGACTAACTAAACCAAAGCACTGTAGCTACAATGTTTTAGCGCATTCGCACTTTTATATATAGAAGAGATTCTCTTTTCACGAAGTTTTGGCAATATAATCCTTGTGGTCCCCACAACCAGCTACAATGGTCAATGCTCATACTTAGGAGTCAAGGAATGGGAGAATTTTTTTTCCAAATAACCTTAAATATTAAACAATTTAGTTAGTTATCACGTTTCAAAACAATTTGGAAAACTAGCATATCGAGTGCCTAAAACTTGAGTTTCAAGATAAAACTCGAGTTTTTAAGTGTCAATTTGTAAGTGGTGACATCTAATATGGAAAAATATCCACGTGGAACTCGAGTTTTTAAGACTCGAGTTTCACCATTTTATTTTCCTTCTTCTTCCTCGCGTTCTTCTGACCCAGCGTTCTTCTTCATTCTTTGACGTTACAGATCAGAGCTCCAGCGTTCTTCATTCTTCATTCTTCCTCTGTTCTTCGTTCGTCCTTTGTTCTTTGGAGTCCAAATCGTTATTCCTCTGTTCTTTGGAGTCCAGATCGTTCCTTTTCAGATCTGTTCTTCGTCAGATCATTTTTCCTCTGTTCTTCTTCAAATTTGTTCTTCTTCAAGTAAAAAATAGAGTTTTAGAGACTCGGTTTAGAACTCAAGTTTATAAAACTCGAGATCTATGTGGCATCATACTTCCAACTCACCAAGTGAGAATCGAGTCTTTAACTCTCGAGTTTTAGACTGAAATCGAGTCTATAAAACTCGAGATGTAAACTGAAATCGAGTCTATAAAACTCGAGATGCTAGTTTGCAAAATTCTTTCAAACTCATGTTAACTTATGATATTCTTTCTCCTCACTATGCTAGTCTACAAATAACCTCGGGAATGGGAGGATATAAAATGGAAAATGCTAGGGATACAAAAAATCCCACAACTATTGCCATAACTTGTCACATGGCAAACTGTAAATGGTGGAGGTTAAACGGTGGGTTCACACCTCCACCACTCATAACTTACCACATGACGAGTTATGGCCATTTGGGAGATACTGTTCCTTCCTACCTACAGAAACATTTGTTTTCCAATATCCTAAAGGAGGTGGGGTCTTTCTTTTAAACTTTAACAAAATTTTAAATTTCAGTATTGCTCAGTTATGTAATAAATTTTAAGGGTGTATTCTTAGTTTCTTACACTCTAATATAATCATTTTAGGAATTAGTGAAGACCATGAAGCTGGCTTTGTTTATGATTTTTTTTTTTTTTTTTTTGTGGAGAAATTGTTCATGAAATTTTAGATATAAAGAACATGACTCATATCTATTTTAGTTGGGATCATAATCAAGATGTAGCTATTTTGGCTTTCTTGAAACACTAAAATCACATATGTATATTGTGAAATTAATTTAGCTAAGCTATAAAACCTTTTTGTTTTGGGTTTTATTCATTTGGTTGTAGATAAAAATTTCAATGAATTTTTGTTGTTTATAACAAGTGAATCTAGTGGCCCTACTACTAGCATAAATGGTTATTTCCTTTTGTTATTACTAGATGGTATGAGAACCATAATTATTAGCTTGTCTTTTAGAAGAAATTATTAGCTTTTATGCGCTTTGATTGTGCCTTTTATATAAGCATTTTTTAACATCTGATGGAAAGAAACCACTGCACCATGTTACACTTAAGAATTTTGATAAGCTCATTGTGTTCTCATAATTTTCAAAGTGGATTGGTTTCCATTGCATGCACATGCTCATTATTGAGATTTTACAGAATGACAAGACTCACAATGTTTTCTACCATTATGGCTCCTATTTTTGCAATGACACCATTTATAAAGTATGTAACTTAGCCTTCTAGCAAAGAAATGGAATACAAATGGGATCAATCCAATTCATTGAGAATATCAAATGCACCCCAAATAGACACTTCTAATGTCTTTGCATTGTTATTTTAAAAATTTCATGTGTCATGAAAGTTTCAATAAACAATTGAAATTTTGACTTAAGGTTCAAAAACTTGCATGTTTCCACAAAAGGTCAATCTTTTGATGCATAACATAGTTCATTATCAATGGCCAAATTTATATAATTTTCATAAGGATCTTTTCTCTTCAACAAAGCCATATGACATAGCTGACCCACTATTAGCATTAACCATTAGCAACCGTAATCACTTGCATTCAAAAAAGGAACAACAGTTTAGTACATGCCATTGTATTTAAAAATATTAATCACTTGTATATATAATTAATGTCTAACTAGAAGTTACTCAAACATGCACTTGTACAATTTAACATATTTAACATGTTTGAGTAGCTTCTTTAGTTACAAAAAATTATCCAAAAAAGTTGCTATATGTGCAATCAATTATCTAATCAGTTATCTAAGTTGTCAGATACGCTATTCAAAAAACTGTCCAAAAAATACTGTCCACTGTGCAATATTAGCCATGTCCACTGTGCAATATACTCTCAGACAATCTGCCAAAAAATGTTGTCCAAGCCATGTCTACTGTGCAATATACTCTCAGACAACCTGCCAAAAAATATTGTCCAAGCCATGTCTACTACAATATACTATTAGACAAACTGCCAAAAAATGTTGTCCTTCATACTACAAAATCAATATTAGCCTGAAAAAATGTCAACAAAATCAAGTTACATTTTGAACTTAAACAAATATGAGAAAATTTTACTATAATTGAACTTACCATTTATTAGTTTTTTACATACCAAAAAAGTGCTATGTTTGCAAGCAAGCATTTGTATTTTCCAAATGGAGTTAGTCCATAGTTGAACCTAACTTCATTTCCCTGTGTATATATATAAACAAATAAGTTTAATCATTTGGTGAGTAGAAAGGATATAAACACATGGATTTATTTTTTACTCGACCAATATTCATTTGGTGAGTAAGAATTAAAACTAAATATTTTAAATTTGAGGGACCAAAACCAAACATGCCTCAACCAAAAATATAATAAGTCACTCACTAAATTGTTACAGGTGGAACTCACACAAAGGGACAGTTAGGAATGACCTTTTAAAAAAGTCACTCACCACAAGCCAAGCCAAAACCCAAATCACCCATTGCCAGGTATGCATAGCCAAGAGACGATCAATAGCCAGCCACACCCAAATCATCCATCACTATCAACCATCAAAGAGCCAACCCAAATTACTCGTCAACAAGACAACACATAGCCAAACCATAACAATATCCCAACCCATCAACTACCTGACTAGCAGCCAAGACCTACTTAAATCTTACGCATAAAGTCACTTCAACAAAAACTCCGCAATACAAATCAATTAGAAAAACAGACTTCAAATCCACCACACAAATTCAAAAGTTTCTAGATAGTCACTTAAAACATGAATATACATCACACAAATCTAACAAGTTCATGAAAGAAAAAGAAGAAGGGAAGATTGATAGAGCTCAACTGAGGGAAGATAGTCACTTAAAGCAGCGTTTACAGTTTACCTGACAAACAGCTGCATCATTTGATACTTGAAACAATGATGGAGTTAATGGTGCCTATGTAATCACAATGATCATAAGAGAAATAATTTACGAAATCATCTAATTACTTATAATTGCAAAACAAGTAAACATGTAAGTTTTTATAGAATTTCGTGTATGAAAACATTTACATTTTACCTGACTAACATTCGTAGGATTTGATACTTGAGACAATAATGGAGTTAATGGTGCCTAAGTAATCACAATGATTAAAAGAGAGTATAAGAAATCATTTAATTACTTATAAGTGCAAAACATGTAAACAAGTATGTTTACCCTTAAGAATGACGTGAAACTAGTTTGGTAACTATAGATTGGTTCCAATTCTGATGTCATCATTGGCGTGGAAAAAGCGACAAGATAAGTCTGCTATATCACAAAAAAAAAAACCTTATTAATAAATTCACAAATGAAAAGGCAAGTGTAGTACAACCTCTAACTTCACAAATTATTAAATTATTCCACTACGAATAAAAAAAATATCTTACTTGATGCGAATAATGTTCTCCATCTAAGCCATAAATATTGTATTGCATGTTAAGAGCAAAACCAGGTTCCTATATGAGAAAATATATATATATATATATATATATATTATTATTATTAGCCATAACAATATAAAAGTTTACCAACAATGGAAACTTAGTAAGGAACAAAAATAAATAAATAAAGTTGACTTTGGAAAACTATTGGCTAACCTCATCATTTAATCCAACTCTACCCCCTTTTTTTTTTTTTTTTTGCTTCTCAACCCAACTTTTCTTTCTTTTTCCACCCTTGCGGCCTTCTTTTTTCTTAAAACCTTTTGCTCTTTCAACCAAATCTTTCAAATGTTGGTTAGGATCAAAATTTTCTACACCACTACATAATGACATTTGATGGGGCAATTGATGACTAGCCACATTTTTTGCTGCAATGTCTTCAACCTTTTTTTCATATTCCTCTATCATCTTCTCTATTAATGCAAATGCCTCTTCATTGTCTACCACTCGGGAAGCTAATCGTACCAATTGGGGACATAATCTTCTATGTCACTGTGTAACACTCAAGTTGACATCCTTTTCCACATTTGTTCTCCTATTGTCCAAGATACATTCACTTTTTGCCTCTCTTGTCCATCTTTTCAAAATGTATATATCAGGAATTGCTTTTATATCAAGGAAGTCAAAGACTTTCAGAACATGGCAACATAAAATCTCAATAATTTCAAACTTTCGACAACTACATGAAAATGTCTTATCTACAGTGTCATAAGAGACTATGAACTCACCAAGCTTATGCATAAACTCAATAGTGTATATATGCACTAACAAGTCCTCTTGGTGATTTTTTATCCTTATTGTTGATGCAAGGTCATATTGTTGTGAAGCATTCGAAATATTACAGGTGTGTACACTTGTACAGCTTGCTTCAATAATAAAGAATTTTTCAAGTCCAACTGGGGAAATTTTTGTCTTGCATAAAATTCAGTTTGTAACTCTCTTTCTCGTTTTTGCTCAATCACCCGATCAAAATGTTCAAAAAATTCTACCACAACCAAATCAGATGTCAAGTAGTCTTTCAAATCTCCATTCAAACTTTCACTGAGTTGGGTACTTCGATTTCCCAATGTAAATTCATTCTTCATATAACACTTTGCCCATTTTTCTTTCAATTTGTAAATAGTATCCAACCAACTACGATCATGTATAACATATGTGTCAATCATGTCCTCCCAAGTTTTTTCAAACTCAATTTCATCATTAAACTCAAACATACAAGTTTTAAAAACTTGAAGAAAAGAAGAACCATCCTTCATCAAATTCCCCAAATGTTTCATCCCATTTTGCATTATGTGCTAAGTATATAATCCAGGGTAAGTGTTAGGCATTATCTCACTCAATGCCTTTGCCATTGCAGGATCTTGATCCGTAAAAATTGTTTTAGGTCTTTTACCTGCATGTGCAACTAAGAACCTTTCAAATAGCCACTTAAATGATTCTGCCGTTTCATCATATAAAAGAGCAGCCCCAACAACCGTTAACCCTCTATGGTGAGTGAAACCGGTAAACACCCCAAAAGGTCTTAGCTCTTTATTAGTACCATATGTAGTGTCAAATGTCACCACATCACCAAAATTAGTATAATCAATAATCATTCTAGCATTAGCCTAAAAAATGTTTGTAATCTGCTCAACATTATCTAATTGTATTGCATATTGAAATGATAGATTTGTAGTCAATTGTTCCTAAAAGTATCCTAATAAGCATGTCGCTTGACCATATATCAAATTTTTTTGCCGTCTTGTTCTAAGATAATTATACTGATCAAGCTCGATGAATCCAAGATTAGCTCTCCCACCAGCCTCTCTACTTATTAACTCATGTGCTGCTTTTGGCTTGATTCTTAAAAAGGATGCTAACTCAATCAATCCTGCATGAACTTTTGAAATTTTCCATTGAGATCTCGTCATATAAACTGTTTCTGATAGATGAAGAGTGTGATTATGTTCTTCAATAAATTAGTCACTTTATACTTTCCAGTTTCTCGCACTAATGAAACATATAGCTTTACAGGACAATTAGTCCTTGTATCATCTCGGTTACGAGTGCGAATCATATCTTCTTTTTCTGGACCTCGAATGCCCTGCTTTGCACATATAAATCCCCTTGATGTTATCTTTCCATCCTTCTTACTTTTATTTATGAAATGCTTTCTAACATCAAAGCCCATTTGCCTTTCATATTTTAGCCAAAATTCCCATGCATCTTCTAATGTATCGAATTCCATACCAACTCTAGGACTCAAATCTTCATGGGCATCCATGACTCTAGGATTCAAATTCTTCATTGGCATCCATGTTTTGAGAGAATTCTCTCACCATACTATGCAATGAATTGAAGAATACTCCTGTAATTAACAAATAAATGTACAAAAAATCAACTATTATAAATACAATGAGGACCTAAAAGCATAGAATTCAAGAAGAGAACCAAAGGATAGAAACTTATATAGGACAAGGAAACAATGAAAAACACATTGACAATTCACAAGTGATACTTCAAATTAGAATGTAAAAGACATCAGTAAAGTTATTGAGGACGATTTGTATTCATTGATCTTTGAGAGAGAATAAAGTCATAAATGATAAGATTTTGATTTAGTTATTATTGAAAGTATGCAAAACTTATTAACGTTGAAACAACCATCCATTTTTCAATTACCTGAATTATATGACAAAATAAGGTTTCAATCATGAGTAGACCTCTACTGGTGGGACAAACAGAATTACTGAAATCGTCTAAAAATCTTATAAGACTTAAAGGGGGTTATTTTAGGGCTACTTGGAAGCTAAGCGATTCTGGTATTAAGGGTTCAGTGTAGCTATTGCGTATTGATACTAACCTACATGGTCATTGACTCATTTACAATTTCCACCCTAACCCACAATTATTTTTGCAATATCAACACCTTAATTCAAGATTAACTTGCAATGCCCACCCCAATATCTAATATCAGTATTAAATTGCAAAATTTAGTGAAGGCCCAGTTGGGTGAACATTACAAATTAATTTTGATACATTAGAGCACACTACCACATAAACCAGCCCACTAATTTGGTAAATTCAACACTAATTTTGACTGGTAAACTGATCTCCAATCTGGGTATTGAATATATATATTGATCACAAAAAATTTATAGTTTAGGATGGACATTACAAATAATCCTATAGTTTATGGTGGATAGTTACAATAAACCCCGGTATCAAAAAGTAACTTTTTTCAACTCAAATTATGTTTTGCCTAAATATTCCAATGGATAGGGAAATTTAGCCAAAAAAAAAAAAATGGTGATTTTCTTTTGGGTATAAGAAATAACTAATACATATCTTGGGCAAGATTAGAAAGTCGGCTCACTAAGGAAAAGAATAAAGAGTTGTCCACTTCAAAATAGTACACTATCATTCTCTAAAGTAGTCCACTTCATATCATTCTCTAAAGTGTATAATAGGTGAATTCTTGAATTCTTAATTAATATATAATCTATTTTACAGTTCCTGTCCTCTCAATCATTTAAATATGAAGAATAGCACATTTAGTTCCAAAATTTTGGTAGAACTGAAAAGGTAAGCAAAGATTCAATACTCACAACTGGATGTAACAACATTCTGGTAATAGTTCCATGGGACTGGCCACTGGATCATCAGCCCATCGTCTTTTACAAGAGGCAGTGATCCTGGCTTGGGTATGGAAGCTATTTGAACACCACCAATCTTGTCCCATGAAACATGAGCACCACACCAATACTTTAAGTACCAATAGAGGCCAGATGCAATATCTACAGCTGTGGTTCCTTTAATCATAAAAGAGAAATGTAAAATTAAAAATTGCAGAATATATATATTGCTTTCTCTCATTTGGGGGAGAAGGGGGTAGCGGAAGATATGACTGAAAGAAAAACCAGCAAGAATCTTTCATAGCCAGATACCTACCTATCCTTTAGAAGGGGTTAAAAAATAACTATTTCAATGGTGACATCTTCCGATGCACAAAACAATAAATTTAAAGGTTCAAAACTTTAAGTTCAAATCAGTTCATCCAATGAGCCCAAGAGGAGGGGGAATGGGAGGGATTAATGATATCAGCCATAAAATTCTTGAAGATGAAAATTTCCAGAAATGGACAAATAAAGATCCTTAAAAAACAAAAACTGGTATTTGAGTTGATGAACTCATCCAGTGGAAGATTCAAGTCCTAGATCGAGATTGAAGCGTGCATGTTGGAAAGAAGCAGAGGAGTTTGAGGTTGTTCTTCTGACTTCTTTCTTTCTGTGTTCTGTTCTTGTCTTGCTCGATCTTGTTCTATGAATGAGCTGGAGTTGCTGTGACAATGGATTGAAAGAGAGGCAGAGACAGCAGCTGCGCAGGATAGAGAGAGAGAAAAAAATTTGATTTTCTGTTTGGTTTCTCAGACTTTTACCAAAACAGTGGGTGGGCTGAATCAACAGTGGGCGGGATGAAATGGGCGGGTTGCTGTGACAACGGATTAAAGGAGAGGAAGAGAATGGGTTGAAGGAGAGGCAGAGAGCAACCTCAAACGCAGGGGGGAGAGAGAGAGAGAGAGAGAGAGAGAGAGAGAGAGAGAGAGAGAGAGAAATATGATTTTAGGTTGGGTTTACTCAGACTTACCAAAACAGTGGGCGGGCTGAACTGATTTTAAGGGTAAAGTAGTATTTTTGTTTTTGGTGAGGTGTCAATGTTGAAAGTCATTAGATGAAATCTATGGCTGAGAAGAGAGGAATTGCACACCGTGCAATATCCTAGGTATTGCACGAGATATGGATCCGTTAGTGCTCATACTTGGGAGTCAGGGAATGGAAGAATTTTTTTTTTTTCCAAATAACCTTAAATATCAAACAATTTAGTTAGTTGTCACGTTTCAAAACAATTTGGAAAACTAGAATCTCGAGTGTCTAAAACTCGAGTTTCAAGATAAAACTCGAGTTTTTAAGTCTCGATTTGTAAGTGGTGGCTTTTGATGTGGAAAAATATCCACGTGGAACTCGAGTTTTTAAATCTGATTTGACTTTGACAGCTACAAAACATATAATACTGAGAAAGTAAAATCTTAGGTTGATTAGGAAACGTCTAAAACCCTAAATCACACTAATTACGAGATTATGTGACAAAATACCGTATTTTACCAAAAATAATAAAATTGAGTAAAACACAAAATCATAAATTATTGACCTTAAGGGTTATCCTAAATCGGGACTTTATTCTAATTTTTAAACTAACAATTGTTAAAGAAAAACAAATATTACTATAAATGATTGCATCTTTATATATTAAGAAATAATGATTTTATGTATTTATAATTTGTTAATATTATATGGATGCTTATTTGGAATTTTTTTTTTCTTTTACTTATACTCAGACTCACACTAACTTGCACTACAACAAAATGTATTTTTAGTGACGAAAAAATTCGTCACTAAAAGTTCAGTTTTTCGTCACTAAGGGCTTTTAGTGACGAAATCGGACATTTAGTGACGAAACTCAGTGTCTCTCTCTCTCTCTCTCTCTCTCTCTCTCTCTCTCTCTCTCTCTCTCTCCATTTCAAGTAATAAACATAGATTTTCTTAATGAAATGTGGTACAAAGGTTTGATTCAAAGTATACTTGGATGTGGTGTTTTTTTTTTTTTTTTTTCCTGAAAAAGCTAAAAATTTGGTGATTTGATTGAACTTAATGTTATTTTAGCCTTTTTGCATGGTGAGAAATGGTTATAAATAATTTATTGTTTTCAATTTTCAATTAAGAGCTTAAATAATTTGGGCAAGATCTAACATCTTTTGGGCAAGCCTTATTTTTTTTATTTTTTATTTTTTTCAAATGAGAAGGCAACATTATATAATATATTAATACTTTTGAGGCCCTCTTACAAGTAGGGCCTTAGGCGGTGGCCTAAATGGCCTATAGGTTCAGCCGGCACTGGTCTCCCCCTATTCGTTCACTTGACTTCATATTTCTATATCTCTGTTTAGATCTCTCACACATTGCAAACTCATGCGCTGAACATATTGTAATTATGTATTTTAATATTTTACAGGATTTAATTCATCAAAATGAAAACTATTTAGAGTTTTCAAGTTCATCTGAAATTCCAGAGTGGTTCAGCCATCAGAACGTTGGGTCATCTATAAGAATGCCACTACCTCTAGATCTGCATGATAATAATAGTTGGATAGGGATTGCTCTGTTTGTAGTTTTTATAGTCCATAAAAAATTGAACAGACAAGATTATAAATTTGTTGTCAAATTTACTTGTATATCAGACATGGTTAAAGGTCTTGTAGATAGACATCTCTTGGGCACCGTTGACATCTCTGGATTTGAACAAGAACGCTTTTGCCTTTCTACTTCATGTGGTATTTACTTGTTCAAGCTGAGCAACTTAGAGACTATCTAAAGGAACGCAGTTGGATTAGCACTTTGATTAGGAGTAACAGCCCATATGTCCAAATCAAGATGTGTGGTGCCCGTGTGGTTTACATGCAAGATCTGGAAAAGTTTGTACAAGTAAAAGGCAAGATCAAGCAAAGATCCAAATGCCAGACGGATAAGGTGGAATCTAATCAGTCCAATGACCGGCTTAAAGCAAAGCTAATGTCATTGCTTTTAAGAGTGTATCAGGTCTCCCCTATGCTATTCTTCCCTGAACACTATATTTCTATTTATATATATATATATATATATATATTTGTCTCACTCATTTGAACTATTTTTTAATTCATTTTATTTTAAGGATGACTTGGCTAGAAACCATAAATATGATTACGTCTTTCCTCATACGAAAGTTCCAAACTGGTTCAGTAGTCGAAGTTTTTGTTCCGACATAAGAGTTAAATTGCCGGTCAATTTGCATCATGAAAGGGGATGGATGGGAATCGCTGTGTGTGCTTATTACACTGTCCACAAGCAACCAGCAATATCTGGTGACAAAAAGGATTTAGCAAGTTTTCTCAACATATAGGGTTTCCAAAGGGACAAAAACTGGTAGGGTTTGGGACGGAACAAAGGAGAAACGATTTTTAACTTATCACACCTAGACTTCCTTAGCATCACACCTAGGAGTAGTTTGCATCACACAAACCGTAGACAAAGATTCATAGCTCTAAACTGAAAATATTATTATTATTCTTCTTCAATAGAAAGTATTACAACCCTTTAAATATAAGTCTAATATGGATACCTATTCCTAGTAGAACTAGGATTTCTTAAAACCCTAATAAGACTTGGGCTTTGGGCTTTTATTACTAAGCCCAAATAAATAACTAAATTAAAATAAAACTAAAGTAAGACCCAATGGACCATTAGCAAAGCCCATTTCTTACATCCCACTTTTGGTTCTTTATTTTTTTGCTTTCAATTGATACCCATTAAAGGAGATAACAGTGGCACAGTTTAACCTCAATAATAATGTAAACTTTGCTATCAAAATACAGCATTTGCAATACATATGCACATCTGGATTCAAGACCCCTTAGCAAGAAAAAATTAACACAAAAATAATGACAAATTCATCTTATATGCACTGACCTTAAACACTTTTCCGGTACTAAGCATAACATCTGACTCTGACTCATCAGGATTCAGCTCAAGAGTGACAGAAATATTCTTCTTGCAACCACCACGCAGCACCTCCATAGTCACCTGAGTGCTAAAATAATTAAATATACACTTCTAGAAGCTAATTAAATCAGCTACAGCTCTATAAGCTCATATATTGCATGATAAGAACATAATAGAAAACCAAACAATTATTTTAGCATGCTTTAAAATTTTCTATTATGCCTTGTAGAGTGGTGTTGCATGTGCAATATATATATATATATATATATATATTTTATAAGTAATAAAGATTCATTGATAATAAAAAGAGAGAGTCACCCAAGTACACAGGGAGTATACAAGAGGGAACAAATCAAAAACGAACATTACAAAAGTCAAGTAAATCCAAAATAGAAGAAAAAGGATGGTTTCTCCACACAGAGAACCAGTCAAGTAAGGTTCGGAAAAATAGAAGCTTGAGATCAGGCATGGAACTCTCGTTGTCTTCAAAACACCTACTATTTCTCTCATTCCAAATACACCACAATAAACAATGAGGAACGGCCTTCCATATATCTCCATTACGATGGCGACTAAAACGACCTTGCTAACAAGCCAATAGCCCAACAACAGACCTTGGCATAACCCATCAAACTCCAAATAAATCGAAAACCATATCCCACAACTCCAAGGCAACCGGGCAATGAAGGAAAAGATGGTCAACACTTTCACCATTGCACTTGCACATATAACACCAATCCAGAATGCAAACCTTTCTATTATGCCTTGGAGAGTGGCGTTGCATGTGCAATATATGAGCTCATCTCCATCTGCCTTGTAGAGTGGTGTTGCATGTGCAAGAACAATTTAACTTTTTATTGACTTCTTCGAATGTAACCATATAAGCTTTTAAAACTCATATTTTCCCACATCATTATACTTATATATTTTTTAATACGGTTTTCAGAGTTACAAATAATCATGACGCACTTTTGATTAGTGTCCATTTAAACTAAATAGAACTCAATCTTCTTGGATAAAGCAATTAAGTAATTAACACAAACAAATTTGATTTATTTACGTTTGATCTTCAATAAAAATAATCCTTATTAAATTAGGTATGCTCTTTTCTACAAATTTTATGATTATTTTTTAATTTATTAATACTTATTAAAAACGTTAATATATAAAGTCTTTGATTCTATCAAACATTGTCATTAGAGAAAGTTTCCCATTTTGAAATAACCATCTCTGTCTCTGCTCCTCGCACCATCCCCCCTCTCAACACACACAGCACATAAGAACATCAAAGAAATGAAAACATAACCATACCTTATCACCCTCTTTACATAGGTCAAGAATTTTAAACAAATCATTGCTGTTGGTGACCTTTTTACCATTCACAGATGTTATGATGTCACCCAGAATGCAGGCATGATGATCGGATTTTCGTAGGCCCTGTAGCATAGAGATTGATCAACAGTCACTAAATGGAAGCAGAAAACCATCAAACTTAAAGAAGCTAAAGTCAGCAAAAGAAGGATGATCAAAACAAAGCGTCTTGCCTAATAACCAGGAAACTGATTTCAATGATATTCATAACTCTCAAAAAAAAAAAAAAAAAAAGAGCATGGCACTTTTTAGGCAAGAAATTCATATCAAGAAAGCGTACATACCGCTTTAGCAGCTGGCCCATCCACAGCAACATCTATTACAAGCAACCAATCCAATCCATCCAGCACCGGAACTGATGACAACGTAATTCCTAAATGTGGATTTAAGACCTTCCCATCTCTCACCAATTGTTCAACAATGCCACGTATCTGGATATGCAAGGAGGATAGTGACTTAGTCATTCACCAAAAACAAAGAGTATAGCAAACTAGGTTTCACTTGGTTGGGGATATGGAAAAATAGAAGGATAGAAAATAGGGAAGGGATGGAAACGTAGGAGATGGCAGAGATTTTAGTTTTGCCTCATATATGTTTGGTTGGGAGGATAGAAAAGTAAATGGATGGAAAAGTCAATTATTTGGTTGTGGAGAAAACTGAGAATGAAAAATGTAGTTTACATAAATTTACTATTATGCCCTTAATTATATAAAAAGTAATTTTTTTTATTAGCATATTACACATTTTTATTATTTTATAAAAAAAATAAAAGCGAGCATATCACATTTTTTTATTTATTATATTAAGTCATACCAATTTTCTTCCTATCTTAAATTATGTTTTTATTTTTGATAAACCTCTTAAATTATGTTGGTTAAAAAAATAAAAAATAAAAACTTATCAAACTTCCTACCTATCTACCTACATCTTCTTTTTAAATTATCAAATATCAAGCTTTCTAATATAATAAATAAATGAATAGCACTGTTTCTAACTTTTATAAATTAAAAAAAATTAAATTATATAAATAAATAAATAAAAGAAAGAAGAAGCAAAGTTGCTTCATGTTTTAAGCCCATTAACTTCAAGTGAATGAGGACAATCACAACTCCCCAATATCTCATCCCCCTTTCCTTTCCATTCACAGCACATAACATACATATAGGGAGATATCCAAGCAGTAAAAAAGGGGATCAAATTCTCTAGTGCCCTCAAAGATGCCACCAAAGTCGGCATCAGCATCAGCTTTCCTCTGTTCCTCTTTTTCCACTAAGGATTATTGGTAGATCTTTTTTGTTTTTGTTTTAATCTAAGAAATTTTGTACTCTTCGTTTTTTCTCCAATTTGGAGAGATCAAGTTTTGGTGTGCCCGGTGGAAAGTACACGGGACCACCCATTTTCTCATCCAATTTCCACTCCCGACCAAACAAGAGAAAACTAACAACCCCCCCCCCCCCCCCCCCACCCAAGTTTCCATCCCCTCTGTTTTCACCAAACCAAACACAATGAAAATGAAATTGATTTCCAACCATATATCTTTAGCCCACAAACACAAAAGAATGAAAAAAAAAAAAAATGCCCAATTAAGATTCATTTGGTTGGAGTGGTGGAAAAGTGAGAAAATAGAAAATGGGAAAGAAATGGAATAGTAGGGGGATAGAATAGATTTTAGTTTTCTCTCATGGTGAAAAAATGGAAGGATTGAAAACTCTCTCCCCACTTTTCTCTCCCTCATTTTGCATCCCCCCACTTTTCACCCTAACCAAATGCACTCTCAGTCTAAAGCATAAAGTTTAAATAGTTGTGTCTCAATTAAATCTACATGATGCCATACCTAAGTTCTACTATCAAGAATAAAAAAGTAAAGTCTACATAATAACTCACAGAATGAATAGGAATTGGAAATCCAAAACCACAGGATGCACCAAATGTAGTAGTAATAGCCGAGTTTATCCCAATCAGATTTCCAGCACCATCAAAGAGAGGTCCTCTACTAGCATTATGGCAACTTTTCCTATATTAAACAAGGTTCATGCACAAAATTTAGAACACTTCAGAAAAGAGTCAAAACCCTATTATTTATCCCATATACTAGCATTGAGCAACTAAACTTTAATGAGCTTTGTACCTGATAACACCAGTTGTAAGAGTCGGGTCAAGTCCAAACTGTAAAAAAGACCATTAATACATAAGTTTAAATGTTTAATTGATAGGAATCAAGAATTAGTAATATTAGTAAATGATGATTGAAGTCTTGATTTGGCAATCATTGACAACATGCAGAGTTGGAGGCAACCATAGGTAATCAACTCAGATTAATACTAAACACACCAAGCCACAAACCATTTGGAAGCCTCTCCAACATATATATTTGATAGTTAATAAGAAATTTATTAAAAGAGTAGTTCCTGCAAAAAAAAAAAAAAGGGGGGGGGGGGCATGAAGTAGCCAAGTGAATAACAAAACAACAAGAAATTATGCACATGAAAAAAATAATCTATAAACATTAGAATGCAATCACCAGATATGAGTCCCCAAACTTCAAACCAATCAAACAAAGTGCCTACGAAATAGGCTAGCTCTCCAAATTCTCGAATGTGCAATTATTTTGCTCCCTTCGAATGCTCCACGTAAACACAACGAAACAAAATTCCAAACATCCATAAATGATAGGCGCCCCACAATGAATCAAAAGATGATTCCTTGTCTCCCCACTACAGCAACACGTGCAACATCAATCAACAATAATATGGTCCTTTCTCCTCAAATTATCACCAGTGAGTATCTTCACCCAAGCCACCGTCCAAACAAAAAAGGAAATAAAAAAAATGGAAACTTGCCCAGGGCTTTCACACCCCAAATACCTATCCACAGGAAAGTGTTAGAAGAAGGTCCCCTCAAAGTATTATAAAAAGAACGAATGTCAAAAATCCCCATTCTTCTTCAACCTCCACCTCGCTCAACCTCTACCCTCATACAAAGGAATATAAGACTAGGAGATAAGGAAAATCCGCCACCAACTACAACTTCCAATCATTAAAATCTCGATGAAACCGTGCATTCTAAATTCAACTCTCCCCCACACTCTATCTCACTTATAATGATTCCACTAAAGCCTCCGTATCTGTAGAAATCTCATACAAAAACAGGAAAGCCACTTTAAGAGGCTTGTCACCACATCAACAATCATGCCAAAACCCAACTCTATTCCCCTACCAACCTCAAACCAGATGTGCTAGCTGAAAATCTCCCAACCCATCCAAATACCCCTCCAAAGGCCACATCCACGAGAACCCTCACTTAAATTTGAATCCACCCCCAATTCTTTCCCAAATTTCAAGGCCATCACATGCCTCCTTAGTTGTGTGTCCTCCACTCCAAACCACCACAACCGTTTCCCTAGTAAAGCTTTATTGAAAGTGCTAAGCTTCCTTAATCCTTATCCCTAACCCACCATTAGCAAGGGGAAATGGTAGTGTTGGTTCTGGTCCTGTAAGCACCCATGTCATTTTGGGGAGATATATCATGATCCTACTTAGTTTTGTCTTTAGGAGATGAGAACCTAAGGCCGTCTATTTTTAGCCTACCCTTACGTTCATGGACGGAGTTATATATTGACTAGGAGGGGCAATGCCCCTCCCCCCCTTATATTTTTTAAAAAATATTAGTATATTAATAGGTACTAATTTTAGCAATTTTGTTCAATAAAATTAAAACTCATTTCGTCACTGAAACCCCGTCACTAAAAGTCCTGGTGACGAAAAATTTCGTCACTAAAAGTCCGATTTAATTTAAAAAAAAAAAAAAACTTTTAGTGACGAAAACGTTTTATTACTAAATATTTTTCTCACTAAAAACACTATTCAGTGACGAAATATTTCGTCACTAAAAACACCTTATTTATTAAATCATATTTAGTGACAAATAATTTCGTCACTAAAACTATGTTCGGGTACATATAGTGACGAAAAAGTTCGTCACTAAAACTATTTTTAAGAAAATCCAGACACATATAGTGATGAAAATTTTCGTCACTAAAACTATTTCTTACAAAATTTTGCTACAATTAGTAACGAAATATTTCGTCACTAAAACAATTTTTTGTTGCTATATTTGTGGCAAAAAAAATCCTAAGTCCGTTCCTGATTCACTCTGTTGTCATCCCTATTATCCCTACATATTGATATATATGAGAGTGATGGTCTTTTATATATATATATATATATATATATATATATATATATATATATTTATTGTGTGTGGCACTGCCGTAGTTTTAACTCTTTTTTTTTTTTTTTTTTTTAATATCCGCCCGTTGAATGTTGAGAGAGCGCATTGTATTCCATGAGGGAAAGAATTGGTCCTCTTTCTATATTATTATTATTATTATTATTACCAAAAAAAAAAATTATTATTATTATAATAAAAAATTGTTAGCAAATGGCCTTTATACCATTACCCCGACGCATTGATTCATTGAGCTGAGCTGATTCTCATTAAGTCATAAGGATTGAAAAGGAAAGGCCAGTCGGTCTGACCAAGTGTTGGATTTTGTTGAAAAAAAAAAAGGCGCAAAATAACATTTTCCAAGCAAGTTCGCCAGGAACAAAATAACTTTTACGATTTGTTTGCAGAATTGTTATTATGATCCGACGTGATTTTTTTTTTTTTGAAACCGACTCAAACTGCAATCATTCATTCGAAAAATTCAAATCCAAGGACAAAGCCTCAAGGGCTGGAAATGGAGGCTCTTCAAGCCATACAGTTTCAACATCCACAGACTTAGCAAAGCGGGCTAACATGTATGCAACATTATTGGCACTTCTTCTAACACATTCAAACTTTATACGCCTAAACCCCGCAGCAAGACATCTAATGTCCTCATGAAGGTGACCGAGTCTGGACCAGCGAGCTCGTGGAGAAAGAGTAGCCTTCATCACCGCACTATTATCTCCCTCAACGACAACATCTCTGATACCTGCATCAACAGCAAACTCTAGAGCCTTCCTGCGAGCTAAAACTTCTGCTTCCTCGCTTGTAGACACCAAAGGGCCCGCCGCTGATAACGCAGCCATAGCTTCCCCCTTGTCATTCCGGATAATCACACCTACACCAGAGGAATCAGTGCTTGCAAAAACAGAGGCATCAAAGTTCACCCTGCAAACTGAACCCGATGGAGGTCTCCACCGTTGAACAGCCCCAACAGACACCGATATGGCCAAGTGAACCTGTGAATCTTTGAACTCATCAGTGTAACCTGTAGCTCTCTTAGTCAGACCCGTGTACCACCGTGTTCCTCTGATTCCAAATCAGCCAGCATTGCACCCAAAATAGCTCCACTTTTTCCCTGCTAAATCTATCCCTCATGTCCTCCATTAGCTGGAAAAAATCCACCTAATCACACACTCTCTTCTGCAATATACCTCGGCGACTAGCCCAAATGTCATGAGCAACTCCACACTCCCAAAGCACATGAACCACCGTTTCTGTAGCTTGTTGACAGAGTTCACATCTACCATCGTCCACCACTCTCTTGAATAAATTCTCTCGGGTTGGCAGGGCATTATGCCAAGCCGCCACCCAAAAATCTTTATTTTATTTAGAATCTTGAGCTTCCACAGCATATTCCAGATTAGACCACTCATCGCCGTCCTTGAACACTCCCCCACCTCATCCTTCTCTGTAGCAATCTGCCTAGCAATGTAATAGCCCAATCTCACCGTATACTCACTACTCTTAGTGTGAAGCCAGAACAAAAAATCTGGTGCATACCTCCAGCATAGTGGAATACGAAGAATTGCTTCGGCATCCTTTGTGAAACTTGGCAGTAATGAGTTCACGATCCCACCCCCACACATTTCAATCAATAAGCTCATTAACTCTCCACTCCCATTCTTCCTCCAATGGTGGATGCAAAGCCTTATTTGTAGGATTGTTTGGGATCCACCAATCATGGATCACACTAATGGAAGATCCATTCCCCACTCTCCAACAACATCCCTTCTCAAGGATTGGTTGAGCCACCATTAAGCTTCTCCACACGTAGGAGCTATTTGGAACCTCCTTGGCAGTCAAGGAGCTACCCCTTGGAAAGTAGCGAGCTTTGAAGCATCTATACAACAAGGACTCCTGGTCTTGAAGGAGCCTCCACCCTTGCTTAGCTAATATGGCCAGGTTAAAACTTCTCAAATCTCTAAAACCCATACTCCCATCTTTCTTTGCTTGTGACAATACCCAACTCTTCCAGTGAATTTTCTTCTCATCATTAACTTGTCCCTACCAAAATCTTGCACTCATGGAGTTGAATTCATTACAAAGCTTCATTGGCAAAAGGAAAACCCCCATTGTATATGTTGGTATTGATTGTGCCACTGCTTTAATCAAGATCTCCTTCCCCATTTGTGATAACAAATTGCCCTTCCACCCTTTAAACTTTTTCCAAACCCTATCATTTAAAAAGGAAAAGGGTTGGTATTTTGAGTGACCCACTAGAGTGGGGAGCCCTAAATAGGACTGAAATCTCTTAAGCTTCCTTACCCCCAACTCATTCTTAATTCTTTCCCTCATCTCTGTCTCAGTGTTGCTACTAAAGTAAACCGAAGATTTCTCAAAATTCATACACTTGCCAGAAGCTGCATCATACAACTGTAAAGCATCCGAAATACATTGAACCTCTGTTTGATTAGCCTGACAAAACAACAAAGAATTATTAGCAAATAACAAATGGGTAATACGTGGGGTCAATCTACAAATTGGGACCCCATTAAGCATCCCTTCCTCCTCTACATTTGTCAGTAGAGATGTAAAACTTTTTGCACAAAGCAACAAAAGATAAGGTGACAGCAGATCCCTCTGCCTAAGATCTTTGGAAGGAATAATATTGCTGTAAGCTTTGCCATTAATCTTTACAGAGAATGATGTTGAGGTGACACAGCTCATTACTCTAGCAATCCACACCTCAGGGAACCCCAATTTAGACATGATGCCTTTCAAAAATTCTTATTTCACACAATCATATGCTTTACTAATACCCAATTTCAGCTATCACGCCCCAAACCCAAAAGGGTCCAAAGCATGAGAAAGATGTCTCAAAGTACCTGTAGAACTTTCCTTTTTGGCAATTCAACCCACATAAATCATATCAAGTACTAACATTAAGAATTACCACAATAATACCATTGAATATACTCTCAAAGTAAGTCAGAGTTCTAAGCAATAATTACAGAGACCATTGGCCACAAAAGAATAGAGGTCTGAATATATAGTTACACATCATCAGCTTGTCCCATCAGTGGGAATAACATCACAACCACTATAATATACAAAAGAATGAGTCAAGCCTATTCTAAGATGTACATCATCTAATATTTCCATTACAAAAGTTCAACCTCCATTAGTAGTCAGTCTAACTACCATTAGCTACCAAAAAGCTGTCTCAAAAGATTGTTGCCTACTCTGAAAAGTTTATAAAATAATGGAATGAGACAGAACCCAGTAAGTAGCATAATTAATAGGGGTGGGGGAAATGCAAGTTCTATTTTCAATAATAATAATAATATGATATGACACGAATGATTGAATAATGAAACACCAAGTTTCTCAAAGTAAATACCTTGAAACTATGTATTATAATCTGTGAGCACCAACAATATAGTTTCCAAAACCATAACATCTAACATAGGGTAAATTATCATAAATATACCACACTACTACATAGACCAGTCAGGGAATCCACTCATTCACAATTGGCATGATATTGTCCTTTCTGGTATGCAGACTCTTGGCCCCATGGACAGCAGCCTCACCCATACCCTCAAGATTTTTCTCTCTGCCCATTGGCAGCAGAAAGAGCGTGTCAAATAGGACCTCTCTTGCATGTGGTCTCTTGGCCCCATGAGCAGCAGCATCATCCACACACAATCAAGGAACCTTTTCCCCTTATGGGCAGCAGGGAAGAACGCGTCATCCAAAGTGAAAGAGCACTGATCTAGATTTGATTCCGTTATCACAAAGACTACGTCAACCAAATCAGGTGATCACCGGAAAATCACACATGGCATGTTATTAAAACCATATAAAGCTCACATGTATACATTTCCTTGAGACACATAGTTCATATCCAGGTAGTTACAGAAAAACCTTAAATAGTCTAACTTCCACAAAGTTTGTAAGGTTTTCAGCTTTATTCTTGTCAAAAGATTTTTATCAATTTCCCACATAACAAGACAAGATAAGCATCCTTAAATTTTCTAATATACCATAAAATCCATGATTTCCTTATCAAAGATTAAATAAAAGATGCTCATTTTTCCGTATCAATAATTCATGCATTTCCCTAAATACAATACCAAATATGATGCATTTTCATATATAATAATATATAATAGGGTCACACCACACCACTTTTAAGAAAACATATATCCATATATAATTTTTCAAAACGTGTTTGACCAAAAAAACATCATTTATGAAATATGGTTATTTTCCAAAAATATTCCATTAAGAAGCTACTTACCTCATAACCGCAAAATCCTAATTCTCCAACCTCCAATGAGATTAGCTAGAACCTAAACAATATCAAGTAAATCTATCACAATAAGCATAGAACTTGAAATTGCATTTAATTACAATTTAGGAATTGCCAAAAGAGCACTTAATTAGGCAAGCCTATTATTTAACCTCATCAATAATAATATATCCCACTTCCAAAGTTTCTCAACGAATTGATTTTCAAGGCATAAACTCCAATTTATAAAGTTAACCCATTTAATATCATCTCTAACATCATGACTAGCTTCCATAAAATTTACACTACATTATTAAGAGACTCATGAAAGCAAAATCAAAATATCCTCCAAGACAAGATATTTAGAACTTCAACTAAGTCCAAATAAACCTAATGGCGATGGAAAAAAAAAATTAAGTTTACCAACCATCACATGTTATAACTCAAAACCCCTAAATTTTCCACCATAAATAAACCTTAGGTAGTCATGATTAGCATAAACCATATTCCGACTCATCAAATAATTTCACCAATACAAAACCCATACATAAAAACACATAAATATCACTTCCAATACTCATAAATCACATGAGTATCATTATTAAAGCTTAGATAACAATAAACTCAAGCAAAAGTGTAAAACCCACCAAAAAGATTAGAAATTTTTACCACAAATAAAGGATGCGAAGGTGTTTATAGGTTCACAAAAACTTTCCGGTGATTTTGTCGAAAAAATGATGGTGGAAATGGTGGTGGTGGTGGTGGTGGTGGTGTGGAAGTGCCGTTGGAGAGGATGAGAGTAGAGAGGAATGTATGAGAGAAAACAAAAAAAGAAAAGAAAAGAAAGAGAGGCAGAGAGTGAGCCGGCCAAAGAAGAGATAAAATGGAGTGTATTGTGTGGTGGGTAGTGGGGTTAGGTGGGGCACGTGGGAACCCAAAATCTGATCTTGACTTTTCCTTTTTTTTTTAACTGACAGGACATTACATCAACGCCATAGCACCCTTCCTACCCTGCTTCTTCTCGTGCATAGTATGTAGTGTTTCATATGCTACCAGAACATTATCAGTAATCAAACAACCAGGAACAAAAGCACTCTGAGTGGGCGATATCAATTGGGGTAGAATCTATTTCAACCTATTAGCCAACACCTTAGAAATAATTTTGTAAATCACATTACATTGACTAATGGGCCTATAATTAGACATCTTCTCAATAGTTTTTATTTTGGGATCAATACAATGTGAGTGTAGTTTATATCAAGTACCATATTGCCAGAATTCAGAAAATCTAATACAGCAGCAATAACATCATCACCTACAATATGCTAGAATTTTTGAAAAAACAAGTCATTCATACCATTAGGTCTAGGAGCCTTTGTTGGACCCATTTGGAACAACGCTGCTTTAATCTCTTTTGCAGCAAAATCTCTAGACAAAATATCCTGCATCTCTGAAGTCATCTTGTGTGGAATTGCATTCAAATATTCCTCCATTCGGTCACAAGTACCTGTAGTGAAAGTATTCTCAAAATAATTAGTAGCCGCATTAGCTATATCATCCATATCATCCACCCAGGCATTCTGTGAATTACGTATGCCATTAATAAAATTTCTTCAGTGCCATTATGAAGCTTTTGAATGAAAGAACTTGGTGTTCTTGTCTCCATGCTTTAACCAAGCAACCCAAGACCTTTGAGTCCAATAAATCTCTTACTTTAACAATAAATCATCCAATTGTTTGCTTGTAGCCAACAATTCAGCCTTGTCCTCTTCTATAAACTCCCCGTGATTAAGCTACTCAACCATTTTCTGTAGTTGTTTGATTTCTTCCACATCTAGATGGGACTTGACTGAACCCCAAGCTAGCCCCTTCTCCACCTTTATCCCATGCATCCCTTACAGCTTGCTCACAATCACCCCACATGAGCCACATCTCTTCGAACTTAAAATTTCTATTTGGCTGTGTCCTTTGCCTCCAATATGTTCTTACATGCATAATTAATGGACGGTGATCCAATGCATGTGAATATAAATGAGTTATAATGGTAGCCGGGTACTTCTCACGCCAACCCAAATTTGCCATAGCCTGATCCAACCTCTTCCTCATATTCACCTCACCTGGTCTTCGATTGTTCCATGTAAGTGGATTCCCAATAAGACCCAAATCAGCCAAGCTGTATGCATCCAAAGCTACACGAAACTCATCCATTTGCTTATAAGAAGGTGGACAATGACTCTACTTCTCTATTGCATGCAAAATTGCATTGAAGTCCCCTATACAACACCAAGGACCATCCACAAATGACCTCAATGATTAAGCAACTCCCAAGACTTTGATTTCTGACTTGCTTCAGGCCTATCAAAGCCAAAAGGAAAAGGCAGTTGCAGTGAAGCATAAGGAAGTTACAATGAAGCAACTTGGAGATTCAACTAAGGAAAAGGCAGTTGCAATGAAGCATAAGGAAGTTGCAATGAAGCAACTTGGAGATTCAACTAAGGTAGCTAAGAAATTAATTGCAAAACAATTATAGTTGAAGTCATCCAAGCAAGTTGAACAAGAACAGCCTTCAAGGACTCAAGCTTCAAGTTGCCAAGTGAAGAACATAAAGTTACTGCATAAACGACAGTGTAGCATTTGTTCTGTAAATGAAACTTGTACTTAATGACCTGTAATTTTGAGTTAGCTTTTATTTCACACGTGTAGCAGTTAGTGATTATTGTGACAGATAAGATTAGTTGTTAAGTCAGTTACAGAGTATGTATTTTAGCTTTGTATATATAGTTTTCATCTATCAATCAATGAAATCAAGAAATCAACCAGAAGGCATTGTTCGTCCAGACATGGCTATGGACGAGGAACAAGCCATAAATGAAGCCTTTACTAACTAAGCCGTTACAATTGGATAAAGTAAAGAGAGTAATGGATTAGAGGTCTCCATATCTATGCATTAAGTGTCAAGGGGCTCCATACCCCTGCATTAAGTGCCAGAGGCGTTACCTAGATAGAGAATTAAACCACCATTAATGGTGGTTCCAAAAGCTTAGAGAGCAAAAGCCTATATAAGTCACATCCCACCAAAGGTAAAGGACAATATCAGAATACTATTTCCATTAACCAAAATTTTCTCATTATTACTCTCTCTCTCTCTCTCTCTCTCTAACTTTACTATGGGAGGCTCATCGGCTGGCACCACACCGATGACCTATCTGTTACCTTTCTTTATCATCTTACAGGTCACACCGGAGCCATCTGGACAATTCTAACCACTAACAATTTTTAGTTTTTATAAAATATTTTCTAAACAAATACCCTTAGGGTATTCGTTAACTTTTCTCGTAATACTTTACAGTGTATTTTGATTTTTGACAAAATATTTATGAAAAGTATTATGCCTTTGTCGACACTCTTTAGAAGAAACAAACTCAATTAGGATATATATATATATATATATATATATATATATATATATATTAGAGGTGTCAAATGGGTGGGTTTGGGGTGAACATAATTTGGTTGAGTATATAAAACTCATTTACCCATTAAAACTCATTTAACTAATTGCTTCTAATCCAAATCCAACCCAACCCAATTATTATTATGGGTAAATCCCCAACCCATCCAATTATCCAATTATCAAAATGACCAAAATGCCATTAAAGTGAAAATGACCAAAGTACTCTAAAATCTTCAAAAATGACCAAAAAAATTATGTAACAAGTTATTAACAATAGATAAAAAAGAAGAAGATGTTAGTAGTAATTCCAAATAAGAACTAATAATAATTTGCTAAATATTATAAAATTATTGTGAAATTATGGTGTGGACTGAGTAATAAAATATCATAATATTTTCATGAGTCTTTGATTTAAACTGTGGTCAGTCCAGTTTAATATTTTATTAATAAATTTAGTTTTCTTTTGACGTTCACACCATAGCTATTGTGATATATTTTATTTTTAATTTTTTGTGGACTAGTATAATGGTAATTAAAAAAAAAAAATCCCACCAAACCGTCTTCCCTCTTTTTTGTCTTCTTTTCATTCCAAAATTTTTTTTTTTTTTGGTCTTTTTTCTCAGCCACCCGTTTCTTCCTAATCTCATCAAATATCTTCTCTTTTTCTTTTCTTTCCTCCACCAATTCTTCTGTGGAAAAGTCTCTCACTGCAAGACCAAAGAAAACACTTTGTAGATTTCTTCCACTTTCACAGAACAAAGTAAACTTCTTTCAGTCTTCACCCTTTATTGGTTTTTGTTTTGATTAATTTGCAATTTTTGAAATGGGAAATGGGTATTAATAATGAGAAATGTGAATTTGCTGTGGAATGGTTATGGATATTTCTAGGTTTTGATGTGTTTTCCTGTATAGAGAATGTTGGTGATAAAAGTTTCAAATTTTCAAATTTCCTTTCTTTTCTCACACTTTCTCAGAGACCAAACAATGCAAAGTGGTGAATATAAAGAAAGAAAAAAGATTGAAATTTGAAAATTACCAGGTGAGCTTTCTGAGAAGACGAAGATCTAAGAGAAATGACAAAAATCTGAGGAATCTCCGAAACTTTGAAGCTGCTTGAGTTTCCAATTAAAACGTGATTGGAGGCTGAGAAAATGAGGGAAAATGAAAACCCTTGTGAAACACTAAAACGTCTGAGGGCTTTTTTATTTTTTTTTATTTTTTATATATATATGGGAAGGAATGTTGTTTTTAGGTTAAATGGGTTTCAATGGATTTTTAGTTAAAACCCAATAATCACTGGGTCTAATTGGGTGAGTTTGGGTTCAATTAGAGTGGGTGAGTTTGGGTGGGCAAATGGGTTTGAGCTTACTTCGTCACCCCTAATATATATATATATATATATATATGTATATATATATATGTATATATATATATATATATATATATATATTAGATTTGAATAGGTGACTAAAACTATATACTTGAACATATTTTATTTGTGCACTCATTTCCTGCAAGCTTATATATATTTATGATTTTTCACAAGTCATTTTTGTTTATTTATTGATAATTTGATGATTACGAAAAAAGACTTTATGAACTAATTAAGTTAACTCGAACCAAACATACTATACGGCATTTTAACGATGTAAACATCTATTTGCACGTTCCTTCAAAAATTTTACCTCTAGCTGATGTCCTAGGCCGTTAAATAAAATTTCAGACTGATCTTCTCAAAACAATAAATTTTATAGGTGACAAATTCACACGGAGCATAACGCAATAAATATGAAAGAAAAGAAGAGAGAAAACCGAGGTACTTGCTCTTAACGATGGGAGGAATCTAAGAAAGGAAGGCTTTAACTCCCTTGAAAGATGAATGAACCACCAAGTGCCAGAGCAAAATCCAAAGTTCTCACATATGTAACTTCATATTGGACACTCTCATGGGAAAATTACTATGGGAGTGCAGAAAAGACACTAGTCATGCGCCGAAGAAGTCAAAGAAAGTGAGATTCTATGGTCAGCGACAGATTTACATATAAAAAACAAGACAACTATTGTAGAGATTATATACTAGATAACTATAGGTTAACTCTAAACTATGTTGGGGTTAAAATTCTTACTTTACAAGTATGTGGTCAACAATAAGTTTTGGGGTTTGAGCCTCTTGAGCCATGATATCTCTAAGAAACTATGTCATGCATGTTTTAGCAAAGCCAGCAACACAAGATATATGTTTCCATTTGTCGTCGCAGCTTTCAGCAATTGGTGTTAGCCATCGTTACCAATTGTGACCATTTGCTCCTGGACATACTTGGTCACTTTATGCAGCCAAGACCTCATAAACTCAACGGTTCCTCCACCTTAAATTTGAGAGGGTGTTAGAGATTAGTTGGCAGGGCACATCTACCCTAAAAGAAATTGTTTAACAGTGATTGTGCATGATGCTGGCTGGGCAGCTGATGTGGCACCTATACTGACGTGATGAGACTGACATGTACAGTATTACTCAATACTTAAGTCTATAACCAACAAATTTACACGGAATAAACGTAAGAAGAAAAAGAAGAAGAGGTACTTTTAACAACTGGAGGATTCTAAGAAAGTTGGGTCTCCTAACTCCCAAGAAAGATGAACCTACCCAAAATGTGCCTTAGCAAAATCCAAAATTCTCCCATTGGACCTTCTCAAGGGGAAAATTGTTGAGAGATTGCGTAAAAGAAAGTAATGAGCAAGTCAAAGAAAACGAGCTTCTCAGCTAGAGATATTAGAAATATAATATAAGACAAAAAGTTGTAGAACTTTTTTCCTTTTTTTCAATTTCACAATAGTTGCTTAACATATCGTGAGTGATTTACAATAAAAGTGATATTAGCAAACAGCTAAAAATAAAAATAAAAATTCACCAATCATACATTATCACTTCAACAAACTGTAAAAAAACAGGTTTTAAAATTTTTTCGTCTGTAACATTTACGATGCTCTAAAGTCACAACAATGATTAATCATTATGACTGTAGATTCTAGTTAATTAACTCAATTCATAGTATTTTATTGTTAAACAAGGGACAAGGATCCTATGGGCATTCATATCAATTTATGTATAATAGAAATAGATATAGAATTTACACAATTTTTCCTAAAAATAATCACATCAGTCCATGTATAATTGTATAAATTTATAGATTTTTTTACAGTAACAGTGCAAATTAATATTGATACTAACCATTTTGTATTTATTTGATTTTTTTATTTACGTATCTCGAGAATGAAGAAAGAGAATAGATGGTTGTTGTGTATGAAGACAAGAAAATTTTGAATTAAGAAAAATTGATATTTTAAATAAATGTAGTATAAAATAGATAATCTGATATAGGGTATTTTGAAAAGTGAATATGTAAAATAGAAAAAATAGGTTCGTATATTAAAATAAACAAAAGAAATTTACACGAGCTAATGCGAATACTCTAAGTACCAACTACTGAACTACACAAAAATGTAGGTAATGCAATGGAGGTTACAACGGAAGTATAAAACAAGCAAGTGAACTACACCTGTTTGGTCATGTAATGAAGGACACTAAAACATTAACTACACCAAAAATCAATTGACATTTTAACTTGGTAGTAATAAAAGTCATTATTAAACAAATGCCATAGATTTAAATTCTTTCGTATCTACTAAAGAAATGACTCCTTATAATTCATAGTTAAAGTCTTAAGGGATACACATAATGAGATCCGATCAGAGGAGTCAAAACCGTACCGCTCCGACCCGTACTGGCTGGTACATACTATACTGGCCTCGTACCGGTACAAGTACACCTCTATTTGGTACCGAAAAAAATACCGGCCGTACCGGCCTCATATCGGCTATACTGGCGAATTCTGGCCATATCGGCCTCGTACCGGCCGTACTGGACCGGAACACAAAATGCTTTTTTTTTTTTTTTTTTTTTTTTTTGGTAATTGTGGCAATTTTTTAAAGGCCGGATGGTAATACTCATGTATATTATGGTCCTAAAGTAGATCCTTTTAATGGATGTGAGTAGATGATCCTATGTAGTTTGTGTTAACTTAATTATTTGTATTATTTGTTTTCTTTGTATCCAATAAACAATTAAGTTTATTATTTTTTATATTGTGTTTTTTTTTTCTTTGTATGCAATGAACAACTGAAGTATTGTTTTATTGTAAACAGGAGGTAATGTTTTATGGTAAATAGAGATTTTGTGTGTGTGTGTATATATTAAATATATAAAATAGCGGTAAACTCAAAACGGTATGCCGGTATTGACCGGTATCCGAAATATATCGTACCAGTGGCCAAACTGGTACAGCTTCCGGTATGGTATTGACTTCCTTGGATCCGATTGCTGAGGACTAAAGTGAACTTTTCAACTTTTCTCCACCTAATTATTACATCCTTTAATCCTTAAGTTTTGAAACTTTTGCATCTCTTTCGTTTCTTTGTTTTAAAGCTATAACAACGACTCCTTATGCATGGTTCAGTTCATTCGTAATCATACCCGACGCAACCACACTTCAGTGAAATTAAGTTTGTAAAAGCAAAATCTTTCTGAGATTTTGATGACATCATAAAATCACGGTATTACAATTTTGTGGTTCGTTAACATGCATTAATCTGTTTGGTTAAATGTTTTAGAAGGTTAAAAGATTATTTTTAAAACACTTAAAATTTGGATGTGTGTGTGTGTGTGTGTGTGTGGGGGGGGGGGGGGGGGGGGCAGATTACAATGTAAACATTGTTGGTTTGTCCTTCTTACAATTTTGTCTACAAATTTTCAATTATTATATAACCCCTTAAGATTTGGACCAAAATAAAATCATAACAATTCCATCTAAATTTTAGCGGTTAAAATGTAATGATTGAAAAAATTCATGAAACGACTACGAGATTTTTTTTTTTGGGGGGGGGGGGGGGGGGGGGGGGGGGGGGGGGGGTTCTATATCAGGCCACTAAATCGGTACAAGGATCTCCTTACAATATATCGGATATAATACCGGTATGTATTGAGAGATTTTTGGGTATTTTTGACAATATTGATGTTTGTTTTGACCAATACAAGAATAGAAATAATGTATATATATATATATCAAAGAAATCAAAATTGTTATAATAAAACATAATATTTCGGCTAATATGTTGGCATCGCGTAAAAGGATACTTCTAATTAAAATTTATAATGTTATAAAGTCCAAAAGAATATTTGAATCAAGAATCATTTTTCTACCGAGTTAGTTTATTCTTATTTTCAAAATGCATTATTTAGGGATTTTCACAAATATCACCCTTTCAATTTAATATGAATATTAATTTGATCCTTATACTTTAAAATGGAAAAATTAACTCTTGCATACAAGTAATATTTTTTTAAAGCTTAACGAAATTAATTACGTGATATATGCATCTAATAATAATGATATTTCAAAATTATTAATGCTTTCACAAATTCACACCCGCACCATGTGATTAAATTCATCTTGCTATTTTAATTTTGCATAAGCCTAATGTCTAGACTCTAGAAGGTTAATTATTAATTAAATCAAAAGTTCAAGGATGAAATTAGCATTAAAGTCAAAATCAACAATCCATTCGAATTTCACTTAAAATTTTTAAGAGAGTGGCCATACATATGTACGCACATGCATAAGCAAATTTATCATTTTTTTTTTAATCTATGTTCTAGAGAAAGTATCTCCTAAGCTCATTTTGATGTAGAACAGGCAGCACATGTCTTCCTGGACTAGCAGAGCCACCGAAAGTCACAACGTAAGATCAAAGAAGGGGTGCCAGTAGAGGCCGTCGAGCGTGATTGTGTCAGAATTTTTTGAAATTGGTTGAAGGGAAATAACATTCTAATCCAGACTCAAGTCTCAAGCGTCACCTAAATTTAGGAAAATTTCTTCGTTTAGGTCCCAAAAACAGTGTTTTTGCTATATATAGTAATATTTGTATTTCTTTAATAATTTTTAATTTAAAAGTTAGAATAAGGTCTTGTCTATTTTAAGACAACCCTTAAAGTCAGTTATTTATAATTGTACATTTAACTCAATTTTACTATTTTTGATAAAATTTGGTATTTGCCACCTAATCTTATAATTAGTGCGATTAGGTTTTTAGACGTTTCCTAATCGTCTTAGGGTTTTACTTTCTCAGTATTTATATGTTTTGTAGCCATTTAAAATAAATTAGATTATTATGAATAAAATTGCAGAGTTTTTCTGAAACTTTTCTCTAGTGGATTCCATTCACATTGTGGATTTAAGGGACTTCTTGTAGATTTGAGGTTCCCCTTATGGATTCAAGGTTTATTACTAAAAAACTAACAGTTTAGTTTCTGTCCATCAAAGAAATTAATGTGTGTGCATTCTTCAAGCTTCCACGACATCACATCCCATGGAACGGACTACTCACAAGCATATAAATATCTCATGGTTATGAGGTCGCTTGTAAAAGACTTGTTCCATGTAGCGGCTAAAAAATAATTTGAGTGAATTCCTAATAGAATAAGCATGTTGAAGATTTGAAAGTGCGACTGGTTCAGCTCTTTTTCCAGGAGAACAAACGTCAACAAAACATAAAATAGTCAAATGCATAATGGTTGCAAGTTCCCCTTAAAACGCAGAAGAATTAATCAACCCGTCAAATGATACAAAAATAAATGGAGTCCAAATCAGATAGCCCAACTCTACAAAATGAAATCGATTTGCAAGGATCTTCAGATGAAAGACGTTGACATTTGACATGTATCCGTATCTCTTTTATTGGTTGTTAACCTGTAACAAATGTTAGAGGTATAGAACCGAGTGTAAGCTTAAGTTCAATTTTATTTTGTGTGCTAGTCAAGTATTATAGTTGTATTAAAAGTTAATTAATCATAGTTAATAAGTGGTTAGTTTAGGATTTAGCCATCTACCAATATTCATATTTGGATCATCGTAACATAAAATTTGTACTTCACTTATATATTAATAATGTATAAGTTTTTAAGAGTTTACTCCGTGGACGTAAGTCATTAAAACTCTATCTGGTTCTGCTCTCACTATTTCTATCTTCTCCAATTTATTTACCAATAAAAACGCTGACTACTCCTGATTTTGTGTATATCTCCCTACAAATTATTTCTTATATGCTGATTTCTTTTCCTTTAAATTATAAAAGATAGCATCTTGAGCTACACATTGATAGCGATGAACTGCATGATGTAACTCGCTAATGAGCTCTCTAGCTCAACGGAAAATATTTTAGTTACTTTTGCATACAACAGATGAACTCGATAGTCTTAACTCAAATAGCATTTTAATGTTCCTATAAAAACTGGTTAAAATGGGCATTTGCCCCTTTCGCCCAAAAGATGTAGCAAAATGCCTATGTTCTAAAACTATCTAGCAAAATGCCCCTATTTTAATACTCGTTTTTAGAAAATTGAGTTTTAATATAAAACTCAATTTGATGAAAATCGATTTATTTGAAAAAATTCACATGGAACTCAAGTTCCTTGAATGGAACTTGAGTTCATGGAACTCGAGTTCCATATATTTATTTATTTTTTAAGTTTGATTGCCTATAACTCGATTTTCTAAAAATCAAGTTTCAATGTAATACTCAATTTTTAGAAAATCAAGTTTCAAAACAAGGATATTTTGCTAGATAATTTCAGAACAGGGGTATTTTGCTACATCTTTTAGACGAAAGGGGCAAAAGCCCATTTTTGCCCTTAAAAATTGGTACAGTGTGAAGTTATAAATTCATCAATTGCGTGTGTAGTTTGTCAAAAAAGTAATGCATTTGAAAATTCACTTGGTGTATAAAACACTAGTGAATGTTTAGACCTCCAATTTCAAAAATACTAACACAAGCTTATACTCAAACAATATATGTGCGGAATGATAAGTACAAGCTATACCTAAACAAGTAAATAACTCTAAGCCATAATTTAATCACAATACAACAGTAATTAAAAGCAAAGAGTAAGGGTTAGAAAGAAGCAAACACAAGATAATATCGGCACGTGTTATCGAAGAGGATACTAAAGAACATGGCAAAAAATCTTTCCGCCGCCCTCCAAGCGGTGAAATGATTTACTAGAAAATCAGTTGGGAAACATGAATAGCAATAGACCCTCCAAGCCTAATCTACCCGATGCACCTAAGCCCTCCAAGCTTCTTGTTCCTACAGGGTTAAGCCTAACCTTGTCTTCTCTAACTTATCGGATCTCGCAATTAGCCCATTACATCAACCAAATGAATTGGTCCTCTCTGAACTGCTTTCCAAGCACCAAATAACCTTCTCACTGATATGGGTATTGTGAGGTAAGGATTTGGCTAAAGATCCTTTCAAAGGTATGTTAATGGAGAGAGTAAGAGTAGAGGAATTTGGAGAATCAAATGTATAAGACTGTGGATGAGTCAATCTTGTTTTTCTCTAGGTCTTATCTTTCAAATTCTTTCTAGAAGCTCTCTACATTTTGTGGGTATAAGGGTATTTATAGTAGGGTATATGAGGGAATGTGAAAAGTCATTTTTCTGCAAAATAGGGGGCTTTGGTGATTCACTCAGCACTCAAAGTTAAAGCACATAGAGATTCGCTATCACTTCATCCATGATTTGGTAGAAGATAAAATTGTGTGTCTTGAATTCATCCACACAGACAACCATGAGGCTGACATCTTCACCAAACCTCTCGATGGTCTATGGTTTAAATCGCTCCGTAAGACCATCAACGTCGGTACCATTCCTTGAATCTTATGTGTGTTGTGTGTTTTACATATCTATCTTGATTTCGTCACATTTGAGTAAAGCACACACTTCTTTGATGGTAGCATGTTTTTACTGTTTTTGTTGTTTAAAAGCTTTGAATGCTTGTTTGTTTTTTATCAATCTTTACTTGCTTCGTGTCAAAATACAAAAACACATAACACGTAGAAAATCTAAAAAGTTTGATCGTCATTATTGTGTATTGTCACACACAAATTTAGCCTTGTACCTCTGTACTTATGGCTTTATTCATTTTTTACCTTAGTTTATTCTTTATGCACTTGTATCTTTATGGGAAAAACCTTGACATCTATGTGATTGTTGTAAATTGATCTTCAAACTTGTCATAGACTTGTGCCTATATATCTTTCCCCTCTTTTATGCTTTTTCTTAAAGAGCTCAACTAATGTCAAATCTCGAAAAGAGATAATGAGCTGCAAAAGCCGTCGCACATACTAGTATTTGATTAGAAAAAAGGAAAAACGACTTGCATTGAAATGTATGGTGCCAAAAGCCAAAGGCTTGTTCATCGAATTGAAATATCAAAAATTTCAGGCATCAACCTCAAAAAGAGATGTATTGTTCTAAAATGATCAAATGTTATAAATTGTAAGAAGCCAAATGCAAAGCTTCAAAGTTATGTGATCAAGTTTTGTGGGAGATCATATATGATCATTTCTATAATTGAAATTGGTCACTCTACTTAGTGCTAATTGTGTATGTCTTGGTTGAATTGATCATTGAAGCTTCATATTAGACTAAGGACTATCTCACATTTGATACCCACACACATCACACATGTTTATGTTCAATGAATGCCTTATTCATTTGTGTAATTGTACTTGATTAAATGTGTTATACATACTCTAGCATATGTTGATCAAACACAAAAATATTTTTGAGTATTTTAGTTGTTTTTGGAAAGTTTTTTTTATTTCAAAATTTTTCACAAAAATCCAAAAATTTTCAGCTCTGCCTTTTGGTGACTCACTCGTGAGTCATGCGAGTCACGAGGCCCAGTCAGAAGGTTACACAAAAGGTTTCGCGACTCCCTAGCGAGTGAAACTTCCAGTCGTGAAAAATACTTAGAAAAAGTTTCAAAAATTCTGGGTTTTTGTCATTTTCACGACTCATTTTCATAGTTACTTCGCGAGTGGAAGTCTAGTCGCGAGGTTACTCAAAGAGGTTGGCGACTTGAAAGCTCGAATATGTGTGAAAACACAAGAGTTGTTTAAACTCCCAAATTAAAATTACGGCTCGATTGATTTTATTCTAACTTAAACTAAGTACGGAATAGAGTAAATTCGAGCAAACAAACAATATAACTACTCTAAGCCATATTCATCAAAATACAGCAGTAAAATGAAAACTAAAAGAGTAGGGAAGAAGAATACAAACACAAGATAATACGCCGATGTGTTATCGAAGAGGAAACCAAAGAACTAGATGAAAAACCTCTCCGCCGCCCTCCAAGTGGTAAATCAATCCACTGGAGAATGAGTTAGAGTACACAAATAACAAAAAACACTCCAAGCTAGTCTACCCCATGTACTTGAGCCCTTCAAGATCCTACTACCAACTGACTTGACGAAACCTTGTCTTCTCTAACTCTCCGGATAACGCAATTCAGCCCAATTGCATCCACCAAACAAATGGCTTCTTCCAATGTTTCCCAGTAGCACCAAAACCTCACTTTACACTTAGGATGGGTGTGGTAAGTGATTGGGTTATCAACCTCTTAAGGATTTGGATAAGGAGAGGTAGGAGTTGAGGAAATTACAATGGATTATGTAGAGAATTGTGGGTATGACATTCTCTCACTCTCAAGGGTAATGGCTAAGGTTTTCTCTCTAAGAAACACTCCAATCAATATGTGGGTAATATATATAGTATGGGTAGAGACTTGGTGTATCAGATATGACAGATTGGCAAAACAGAATGTTTTGCGGGTATCTCGCGAGAAGGCCTTACCCGGGAAACGCTCATGAAAACCAGCTGTCACCATCTGTCATGACTCTTCACATTCCAGTAATGTGCTGAGCACATCCTTCACTTCGCGGGAAGGCTTTTAGCGAACTACCCGCGAAAATACCTTTAATCTTCAATGAGTCTTAAGTCTTCACACTCTCTTTCACACACAACCCTTACAATGAAATTTCACATAAAATATAGGATACAAAAGATTGAACAAAATTACAATCAAATTTGGCACGGAATTAAAGCCAACACAAATTAGTTGTAAATCATAACTTTACACGACTCACTGGTGAGTAGAAGTCCCAGTCGCGAAAAAGACTTGAGTAATTTTTCAAAATCTTGCAAAAGGGATTTTGGCAACTCAATCGCGAGTCATTTGAGTCATGTAAAATGCGTGTTTTGCATAAATAGGGTTAAATCTCAGACAATTTTCAAAAACTTTTTAATTTCCCTCATGCATAACTCTTTGTCTTCTCCACCTCTCCCTCTCCTAAAACTGTCATTTTCACTCACAAAACCTCCATTTTCTTCTTCAATCCTCAATCAATCTTCAAGGAAAGGTATAGGTTTTCTCTTATTTTCACTCTATTTCAAGTTTATAGCCTTAGTTTTCTTGGATTTGTTGTTTATATTTAGATGTTGAGATATGATTGATGAATATGGGTTTTTTTATGTTTTTGTTGAGTTTGATATATGGGTTTTGTTGGGATTGATAGTCTAATGCTTTTTTTACATGTTTATACTTCATGCTCATACATTATGCTATGTTTTGTGTCATGTTGTGCATACCATGTTTATGATAAAATGTCTTTTAGATGTTTTGTGTTTATTTTGGACTCCATTGAGTACAAAGGATATGGGGACAATCATGTTTCTTTGTTTTTGAAACATCAAATGATTATGTGTTTTCACACATTGCCCCTTGCATGTTTTCATGCCCTAGTTTGCACACTTTTGCATATAACGCGCACACACACACAACCTTTGACATGTTGAATGCTTTATGCTATGATTGTATCATGATTTGATGTTTAGCATCTTCACATGTCATTTTCTTTTGAATTGCTCTTTAAATTCCAGTTTTTAGGGTTTAATTCGAAGTTTATGTTTTGGTATTAACTTGTTACTAATTAATTTTGTTACCAGCTATTGTGCTCTGTTTTGCAGATGGCTCCACAAAAAACCACTGCTCAACGTGGTGACAAGAGGAAACACATGGACGATAGTCGGTTTCGCTCCCCTCAACCCTATGGGCGATACTCTCATCACTTTGAAAAGGCTCTAATCATTTAGGAGAGATTTGTGAACCTTGCTGACCTCAAGGAATCCTTCATCCCTAGCTGTTTTGAAGGAAAAGGTTGGGAAAAGCTCCTTGGTGATCTCCCCAGAGTGTGTGATCCTTTGATTTGAGAATTCTATGTGAATGCAACTCTCAAAGAAGAATACATTGAATGCTGGGTAAAAGGTCATGCATTCACTCTTGACACGGGGGACATTGGTCGCATCCTTAGACATGGAGACTTAGATCATGAAGACTTCATTCCTTTCAAGGACAGGTTGATCTCTCTAGAAATGGTACAATCCTGTCTTGATGGTGCTAGGGAAGGAAAATGCCTCAACACAACCACCTTCCCTCTAGATTTGAGATGCCTTTCCTACATCATGATGTTCAACTTGTATCCGATAAGGAAGTTAACCACCATCAACAATGCTAGAGCCATCTTCCTCATGGAGCTTCATGAGAAAATCTACATCGACATTGGTGCTCATGCGTACACCATCATTGCTGAAGCAACAAGGACAACCTTAAGGGTAAAGCTTGTTCTCCCAAGTCTAATTATGAGGATCCTTCACGAAAATGGTGTGGAGACTCCACGGGACATAAGCCTCATGAGTGTGCCTTCCTCCATCAACTCTCAAGCAATCCTAAGGAGCAGAGTTTGTATTTCGAGTGATGAACAAGCTGATGACCCTGAACAAGCACCTCCTGCGGATACAAAAACTGAAGTGGAAGGACAACAACCTTTTTCAAGAAGAGGTGGTGGTCGAGGTAGGAGCGGAGCTTCATCGTCTTCATCAGTGCCTCTAGATGCTTTCAGAATTCTTGAGAGGAGTGATGGTCTAAAAGATGTCCAAACCAAGCACTCCACCAGCCTTGTAGCCATCCAGGACCAAATCAACTTGTTGTCAGCCAAGTTTGTTAGCTTCATTCATCAGCTGTAGCCCTTTGGCCATTCTGGTCAAAAAGGGGGAGTAATATGGAGTAGCTCTTGAGGGGGAGCCTATCTTAAGGGGGAGAATACTTTATAAGTTTTTAAAGCTTTAATGGTTTTTCATAGCACTTATTTTAAGTACTCTATGGTTTTAGTACTTTGGTTTTAAAATACTTGGATATTGTGTGCTTTGGTTACTTGGATGTTTTAGCTATTTAAACGATGCTTCCTTTGTACCTTTGCTTATGTAACTTAGTACTTTTAGTTAATGTTTTGCATTTACTCTAGTACTCTTATACCCTTGTTGGATCTTGTATCCTTGATGCAAATGCTTTAGTAGTATTGCATCGGTTGAGTGTTAGACATGCAAATGATACTTTGCATTAAGCTTATTGACTTGCATGTCCAGATGTTCATTTGTCGTGTGAATGTACATTGTGGTCACTATTTATAGTGATTGTTCTTGTTTGGTCGAGCTATGCTTTATTGTCATATTCATACTTGCTTGATTGTATTGTGCTTGCTCCATATGCATTCCAAGATTTCAGCTTACAATGAACTTTTTATGATATTGTTTTCAGGACTTGTCTGTATGGTTCAAGAGCTTCACAGATCTAGAGTTAGGTGTGAGTGAGTTTTGGCAACTATTCCTAATTCACATTTTAAGTCTAGAGTCTGTTTTAGGGTTTTGTCATGGAATAGCCAAAAGGGGAGATTGTAAGGTTGAATTTATTCCACCATGTGTTGGCTTTATTTCGTGCCAAATTTGCTCATAATTCAACAATTAAAAACCTTGTATTTAGATGAGAATAATGTAAGGTTTGTATGGGAGAGAGTGTGAAGATTTGACCAAGTGTGTGCATCAAAGAGCTTCTCGTGACTGACTCATGAGTGGTGACTTGCCAGAATCCAAGCACATGTGTGAAGCATGCAAGAAGGTGAAGGGCCAGTACAACTAGATCACTACAGGACAAAATGTACAGTTTGGTGATTCTATTATTTGGCGATTGGAACTCACAACTTGTCCTAGTCGCAAGTGAGTCTCCAAAGCCCCTTGTTTTGCAAAAAAATTACTTTTCACATTCCCTCACATGCCCTACTATAAATACCCTTATACCTATGAAATGTTGAGAGCTTCCAGAGAGAATTTTAAGAGATAAACCCTAGGGAAAAACAAGATTGACTCATCCACAGTCTTATACTTTTGATTCTCCAAATTCCTTTACTCTCACTCTCTCCATTGACATACCCTTGACGGGATCTTTAGCCAAACCCTTACCTTACCATACTTATATCAGTGAGAATGTTATTTGGTGCTTGGGAAGTAGTTCAGAAAGGACCAATTTATTTTGGTTGATGCAATGAGCTTATTACGAGATCCGGTAAGCTAGAGAAGACAAGGTTATGCTTAACCCTATTGGAGCAAGAAGCCTGAAGGGCATAGATGCATCGGGTAGCTTAGGCTTGGAGGGTCTATTGCTATTCATGTATCCCAATTAATTTTCTAGTGGATCATTTCACCGCTTGGAGGGCAGCGGAGAGGTTTTTCACCGTGTTCTTCGATTTTCTCTTCGATAACACATGCTGATGTTATCTTGTGTTTGCTTCTCTCTAACCCTTACTCTTTTCTTTTAATTACTGTTGTGTTCTGATTAAATTATGGCTTTGAGTTATTTACTTGTTTGGGTATGGCTTGTACTTATCATTTTGCACATATATTGTTTGAGTATAAGCTTGTGTTGGTAATTTTTGAAATTGGGGGTTGCACACCAAGTGAACTTTCAGCATTTACCCAGAAAGAGTAATAAACTGGTTACATTTTCTTATTCTATCATACAAGCGTATTAAAAGATAAAATATTATTCCATAGACTTTGTTTATTATACCTTCAAATGAAGGATATAGAATTATTTTTTCTTTTCTTTTTTTTTTGCTGAATGTACAACCTATGGTCTGTAGACTTGAAGGTATTCAATTTGCCTTGTCGATTTGGTCTATTGCATCAGTGCATGGACATGTGTCCAAAACTAGACATAAGTCGTATCCTTTGCAAACAAAAGACACCCATTGAAACTTACAAATGTTGGTCTTTCTGACAATTTTACACGGAGGTTGAAGTGCATAAAAGAGTAGAAAGGAAACTAAAAGAATCAGAAGAATTAAATTTTAAAAAATAAGGTTGGGTCCCAACTCCGAAGAAAGTTGAAACCAAAATTCAAAATTCCCTCCCTTCGGAAAGTTCTCATGGTTGGACGTTGTCAAAGAAAGTGAGATTCTCTAGTCAGCCGGCTTTTGTTAATCGGTGTTCTAAAAGTGGCGCCACATTATATCTAGAGTATTCAAGTGAACCCCTAGCTTAGATGGGAAACAATTACATCTAAAATGGTGGTGTCCAAGTACATTCATTCTAGGCCCATCAGAATGCAGTCTCCTCAATTTAAAGAGAAAACTTAGGAGAAAATGAGAACAAAAAAGCCCCACCTGAGAGGGACCAAATTAAACCAAATTACTTCTCATGAAACATTCATTTGGCTTTTGTTGTTTTTTTTTTTTTTCATTTTTTTTTTGTGTTCATCTGTGTTTTCTTTCATTATCTTTTTTTTTTCCCATCCCTTTTCTTCCTCTTTTGTTCTCAATTGTGGTACTCTTTTATTTTGAATTTAGTGCACATTCATATACAAATTTTTAATAAAAATATAATTTGTTTTTTTTTTAATAGGAGTCTGAGAATAAATTTATACAAACTACATTACTTTCACCCTCTCAATTTTACTTTCATCCACTTGGGAAAGATAAAATCCCTAATTTCCTCTCACATTTCCATCCCTTCCTTATTTTCTATCCTCTAAGTTTTCCATTACCAAACCAAATTAAAAATCATTTAGGAAAAAAGAAACATATTTTTACTCAAATATTACTAGCTTTAATATTTATCATCTTGTTATTATGTCAACCTTAAATTTGAATTTAGTACTTTCAGTTTTAATTACTTTAAAAAATTAATGTAACACTATATCAAATTATTAGACTTTTGTAAATAGAATTTCATAAAGTTAAAAACCAAGGTGGTTAACTTATTTTTGTTTATTAGATTTTTTTTTGTAAAGAATAATCATTTGAGATATTGTTGTGCTACACTTTTAAATTAATAAAACTCAATATTCTAAATTCAAATGTAATGGTCACAAATTGACAAGAAAATTTTTTTATATATAAACATGTGAATAAACATAAACATTTAAATAAACTTAAGTTTATACATTTAGTTCTTCACCAAAGTATTATGTGGGGTCAATTTTTGAAATATAAATACATATTCTAACACTATGTGGTCGCAAAAGTAAAATAAATTTAGGTCACAGTATTGATAAGTCAAAATGCTTTATATATATATAAAGAAATTAACAAAGAAAAATTAATCATTCTATGTTGCACCAACAGGAGAGTGCGGTAATGCAAGTGTTAAATAATACAAGACGTACTTTTTTACTGTAAATTTATTTAAGTGAGTAATCTCTTATTCTTCTTTACTCAATTTATACTAAAAATTGCTAAAGTGTTTGCAAGCTTTCTTCTAATTTGAAAGGCAATTTGTGATTAATTCTAAAAGTGGATTGGAAACTCCCTTTGGGGAAGCTGACAATTTTTTTGTTCATGTACATCTTAGTTACCTACCTCAAAACATTCTTATTCAAGCGTGCTAGATTGTCTAAGCCGCTATAGAAAGTGGGGTCTTTTCTCCTGGATATAGCAGGGGCAGTTGCGAGCTTCATAATCATAGACGCAATAGACAGAAAAAAGCTACTCCTGTATAGCTCTCTAATTTTGGCCTTGAACTTGTTTAGGCTTGGAATGTATGTTCGTTCTGTCCTAAATGGTGAAGTTGCACTAGGTTTAGTGCTGTTGTTTATGGTTCCATTAATGGCCAACTTTGAAATCATTTTTTATGCTGGATTGGACAATTTAAGCTGGGTAATTAACTGCGAAAGTAATTCAACTGAATTTCGTGTTGTAGGAATGGCTTTTGCAGCCATTACCCGTTTTTTGGCTAACTTGGTTGCAACCGTGACTCTGGTCCCTCTAAAAGATTGGCATGGTGAATGGACAGTCTGTATTGATAGGCCAAGAATGTATTGACCTCATAGGTAAATTAACCAATTAATTAGCTAAGTTAATTAATTGGATTTAATTTCATGCAATACGCATGGTAGTACAAACAATCACAAAATAACAAAATGCAGCAGAAAATAAATTTGACTCGGGTGATTTGTTTACGAATGAGAAAAACCATCGAGGCAAAACCCCACCGAATGAATTTAAGGTCATCACTCTCGAGAATCTACTATTTTCAAAATAAGCGGTTACAATTAAAAGGAATCCCAGTACCTAGTATCAACCTACAGTTGAACTCTTACCCCAATACACAATTGGACTTGTAATGTAGTGACAATCTCTTCTTTCAATGCATGAATCCCAGTACGTGACTAACACACTAACTTGAGAAAGATGTTGGCTGCAAAGTTCTTTAGTTCATCCAAACGATGAAGATTAAGAAGCTCCTTAGTTACAAAACCTACGGCGCAAAGACCCAGCAGCTTTTCTAAGAGAAAGATGAACTAGGGCAAATTGTCTTCAGTCACAATTTGAGAGAATAATCACTTTGCATAAAGTTGCATCACCTTAGACGACCCTTAAAATAATCTTTATATATGTCTAAGGTTGTGAGAAAAGAAACCTTACACAAATAGCCTGGATATGCGTGAAAAACAAATCTGGAAATCTGAAATTTGTAATTCTCGATAGATACAGCTTCTGTTGAGAGCTGTCGAGAATTTTACATTAAATCTCGATAGATATATCTGTCGAGCTATCTGTCAAGTTTTAATGATCAACACTTTACTTGATTCTTAGACAGATTTGCATAACTTCAATACTAGATTTTAAATCTTGTTCCTTGAAATATTAAACACATCTTAGATTTACCCAATGACAAGTAAAGTGCGTTTTGTCAAAGGATTATCCGGTAAGTATGTCATCATTAAATTTAAACTTAGTCCTTTCACTTTAAATTAGTTTAGAATATTAATGTAAAACTATATCAAATTATTAGGTTTTTAGATGAAACTTCGTGAAGTGAAATACCATAGTAGTCAATAAATTTTTGGATGAATAATTTTTCATTAGTTATCTTAATATGTGAATAAACATTATTTTATACACTTATATCTTCTTCGTCAAAACAATATTTGGAACTAATTTTTGAAATGTAAACACATGTTCCAATACTACATAATAGCAAAAGTAAGATAAAGATCATAGTTTTGATAAATCAAAAAAAAAAAAAAAAACTTGTGCAAGGGAAAAAAATACATGTAAACACATGGAGACTCAAAGTTGCGGAAGCTATTGCAAAATGAGGGAACTAGAATATAATAGGTGTTCCATGTATATTGAAAGAATTCAGCCTCCACACTTTTTTTTTTTTTTTTTTTATTAATAAAAAACTACCCTTGCTAAAAGGTGAAAAGATAATAAAAAGTTGAGCTTTCTAAGAGAGGAAATGGAGGAATCAATGTGAAAGTATTATTTATTCACTAAAAGATAATTATATTATGGTTGTTTTGGATTTGATATAGGAGACAAAGAATAGCAACTTAAAAAGAAAATATTAAGAATTTTATTTGGATATATGAATTTTGATGATTGGATCCCGAAAGGCATGGGCCTGATTGATTGCTCTTGTAAATTGAATTTGTCATGGCAGTCACGTAAGCCCAATGACAAACTATAGACTTGAATGGATTTACTTTCTCCCGTTGTTCTTCTTCTTCTTAAAAAAAAAAAAAAAAAAACACTTTGTCCCGTTGTTTCTGGCAATCCAAAAGCTTGCAAAATGTTCTACACTCATTTAAAGCTGTAGACTTCATTTCTTACAACCCCATGATGATTGTTCTCACCACTAATAAGTCAAGTTATTAATTGATTTTTTTTTTTGTGTGTAAATAGAATTCAAACTAATTATCTTATTCAACAACTAAAAACTTTACCAACTAAACTAACAATCCATAAGATTTAGACATCTTTTGTAACAGGGGCGGCTAGCTCTACATTGATGTTGGAAAAAAATTATTATTATATATAAATTTATAATTTTTTACCTCTTAAAAAAATTGTGACTATCTTAAATATTTTTAGGCCCAACATGATTAAACTTTGGACAAAGTTTTTCACACAAAAATTTGGTTGTAGATTAAGGCTACAAATTATACTTAATTTTTTTTATTAAATGTGAATTTATCAAATTCACTGTTAGATTACATTTTCTTATTATATCCTCTATGCTTGCAAAATATCAATAAAATAAAAAATTAATAGCTATGTCATTAGTCAAATCTATGAGTTTTTGTAATGTGTGTGTGTGTGTGTGTGTGTGTGTGTAAAGTTAAAGTCGAGAAAAAATTCAATTAAATTCTAAATTAGATTCCAATTATGGGCTAATTTTGTGCCATGTGTCCACTAAATTTTTTTAATCTTTATGCTAAGTGAGCTAATAAGTGCAAAATACCCAGAGTCTAATACTAAGAAATATAAAAAAATAAAAATAAAAATCAATCATATGTCTAGTTAACAAAAATCACCCTACATTTTTTATCTTATTAAAAATTAGAATATATATTATCATATGTAGTATTAACTTAGGCAGGAATTTTAATAAGCATCTAATTACAATTTCTTTTCTAATAATTCAATCAATCAGCTATATTTTTATAATTAAAAAAATTGTGTTTATTTTTAAATGTATTCATATGGATGCCATTATATGCTATTTATACATAAAATATAAGTTTATGGATCGAATAGTAAATAACATTTGAATGACTTGAAATTTGACAAGTATTTTAAAAATATAAAAAACATGCAATTTAACTGTTAGATTTTCAAAACATGTAGTCATGTTTATTAATTTTTTTAGTGAGAGTTTGTAGACAAACTTTGTTCCTAAAGTTAGGTCCCCTTAAAAATATATTAGGGCTTTATAAACGAAAAAGAAAAATGAAAAACCCAAGAAAATTTTTATTGAACTAAAATTTTGAAAGAGATGTACCTTTTGGCATGTATAATGAGACTATCATACAAAAATTTCAAAATAAGAAAACTAGAAAAAGGAAATAGTGAGATTTTATGTATTTGAGTGTTTTTATTTATTTATTTTGTCAATATATAAAATTTTATATTTTTCTAATTTAAATTTCATAATGATAGGGACGGAGCCAGAGTTTTGAGTTAAGGGGGTGGCTTTACTGTTGACTGTGTGCAGCAGTTTCAACCTTTCACTTTACTATTACTTAGCTACTAAGTTTTTTTTTTAATGTCAGTAAGAACAAAATTATTTTTGTTTATAATTTTATAAATAGGGTTGTTTATTTTAAATAAAATTGGTTAATTGAGTTTTTTTTTTTTTTTTTTAGTTTTACTATTGATAATTTTTGTTGTTGAGCTTTTTTTATTTTAGGCTTGTATATTTTGTTTTAAATTTTTTATCTATAAATTTTTTTATTGTCACTAAAATGAAGAAAATACTAGCACTATAAACTTTTTTTTTATAAATTATTGATGTAATAAGTGGTTACCAGTAAGTAAAAAAATAATGTGAGTCGAAGGTTCATGTGTGAACCAATAAGAATTTGCAACCAAAACAGTTTGTAAGAATGTTGTAAAAAAGTTAATGAGTATAGCATTACTCTTAAAAGAATTAATGATATTTGTGGGGGAGAGGCCTAAACCCGGTATTGGGCCTTGGGCCTTGGCCGAGAACATAGATGATCCGAGGATGATTAAATAGTCATTAGTGATTTAAGCTTAGACCTTCATGAACATGATATGTTTGGGAGGGTAGTCTGAGGAAGAATACTTCCTCGAACAAGCTAAACACGGACCAGATATAGACCCTATTAATCAAAACGATCTTCTGGGAAGCTCCAATGACAGGAATGTACACCTCGAGCGTACCAAAAGGTGGAAGCTAGGAGGTACCTAAGGAAAAGCTGGTACCACCGCATTTAATGCGCTATAGCTACTTTTCTGGCCGCATTTATGTGGAAAAGACCTCTGAACAGTACTGCCTTGGCCACCACAACTTACAGAAAGCCAAAAGGGGTGTCTGATGGGACGGGCACTCAAGTGGTGGCTTGGATGATCAACAAATGGAAGGTCAAGATCACCAGGAGGGAGATATATAATGCAAAAAAACCCCTGAAAGAGGAAAAAAAGGAGAGAGAAAGGAACGCTGTATCAATTAAAATAGTACTTGTACTTAATTGTTATTGACTTATATAAAAAAAGATCTCCTTGGATAAGTGAATTTATTCAATTCTATTCTCCCTGTCCTTGTTCGATCATCCTTTAAATCCCTACTAGCCGTTGTCCAGCTCATTAGGGCCTAGTTCTTTGACCCATTCTCTATAAATTTATTGTATTAGGCTTACGGGGCCAAGATCCCATACAGCTTGGATTTTGGTCTACAAATCGAGTCTCTACAATATTGTTTAAGGGAAAAAAAATATAATGTTATAGAACAAAATTGCTAAAATTATTACACATATATATAATAATATTTTTGTAAAAACATTTCGGGGGGGCCATTGCCCCCCTAGTCCAAAGCAAGCTACGTCCCTACATAATGATCACCTTAGAAAAAATTTTCGGAAACGCTATTGTATTGTAACTTCACATTTATTTTATTTTTATTGTTCTATTTGGTAAATCAGGGAGAGATGGTAGGTGGAGATCAAAGTTTGAAACGTCAAGCACAACAGGGGAAGTTTTTTTTTTTTTTTTTTTAACAAAACACGCCATCTCATAAAACTGCTAGTGACCACAGGGGAAGTTGATACCATTCAAAATTATTCAAACCTTCTTAGTGGCATAATCTTCTATAATAAATCAAAATATGTAATGTCTTTCTCAGTGTTTTTTATAATTGTTAACATGACATATTATTACAAGTATATAATAAAAAAATATTGTTAATATTAAATCCAAATAAAAATGAGAGACAACCTTCGGCATTGCAAATTGCAAAGGGCGCTCCTCCTCTTCAATTCAAAATCAAAATCCAAATGAAAATGATGTTTATATATAGTAATTTAAATTAATAAAATAATTTGTGACTTTAACATTTTTCTTAAAAACCTACAAATTTACACGGAATAAACTAAGAAGAAAGAGGTGCTTTTAACAACAACCGACAGAACGAGGAATCTAAGAATGGTGAGTCCTAACTCCCAAGAAAGATTGGACCTTCTCAAGGGGAAAATTGTTGAGAGATTGAGGAAAAGAAAGTTGTAAGGTTGAATTTATTCAATTATGTGTTGGCTTTATTCCGTGCCAAATTTGCTTGTAATTTAGCAATTAGATACCCTGTATTTAGGTGGGATTTATGTAAGGGTAGTGTGTGAGAGAGTGTGAAGAAAACTCAAGATGTGTTCAATTCAAAGGAGTCTCGCGATTGGATCTCGCGACTGGCTTGCGATTGGCAAGTCGCTAGAATGGCACACGTGTGAAACATGTAGGGGAGCTGAAGGGTCACGATAGCTGGAGCACTACAGGACAAGACTTTCAGTTTGGCCAGGAAGTTAGCTCACGACTCAGACTTGTGACTCGTTCCAATCGCGAGGTTGAGTCGCCATAATGCCCTGTTTGATGAAAACTGACTTTTCGCATTCCTTATACATTGGCTATAAATACCCTTATACCCACGTAATGTACAGAGCTTCCAAAGAGAATTTTGAGAGAGAAATCCTAGAGAAAAACAAGATTGACTCATCCACAATCTTTATCAATTGATTCTCCAAATTCATCTACTCTCATCCTCTCCATTGACATATCCTTGAGAGGTACATTTGCTAAATCCTTATCTCACCATACCCATATCAGTGAGAAGGTGTTTTGGTGCTTGGGAAGCAGTTCAGAGAGAACCAATTCGTTTGTTTGATGCAATGGGCTTTTTGTGAGATCCAGTCAGTTAAAGAAGACAAGATTTGGCGTAATCCTGTTGGAGCAAGAGGCTTGGAGGGCTTAGATGCACTGGGTAGATTAGGCTTGGAGGGTCTTCTACTATTCATGTATGCCAACTATATTTTTTAGTGGATCATTTGCCGCTTGGAGGGCGGGGGAGAGGTTTTTGTCAAGTACTTCGGTTTCCTCTTCCATAACACATCACCGTGTTATCTTTGTGTTTACATCTCTCTCCCCTTAGTCTTTACCTTTTAATTATTGCTATGTTTGTGATTAATTTTGGTTTAGAGTGTTTTTACCAATTTGGGTTTATCTTATATACATCATTCCGCACATATATTGTTTGTGTATAAGCTTGTGTTGGTAATTTTGATATTGGGGGTCTAAACATTCATTAGTATTTTATACGTTATTTGAACTTTCAATTTGTATCAGAGCAGGTGCACTTGTTGTGGTTTCATTATCTAAGTGTGACCCTTGACCCCTTGTGTTTATTTGTCATGGATAGTGCTTTGTATGCTTCTATGCATGTTTTGGATGTTAATGAATGTAACATGCCATGTGTTTGTAAGAATGCCTCTATGAGTGATAATCCTTATGAATGTGATACTGTGTTACATGAATTTTTGGGTGTTATTGATATTCCTAATATCAAACTCTTAAAGAAAAATGCAATGAAGTTTCATAAGAATTTGGGCAAGTTGTTTTGTGACAAGGATGATTTGATTGCTAAGCTCAATGAATCCAACAAATTGGTTGAAAAGTATAAGAAGCCTGCTGAAAATTCTCTTGAAAAATTGAAAGAGTTTGAATGTTTGAATATGGACTTGGATGCTAAACTTGTTTTGTCTATCAAACTTGTTAATGAGCTAAAATGTGAAAATGAATCTCTGAAAACGCATGCCAAGTGTTTGATTGCTGAATGTATTGCTAAAAAGGATGATAATATTTGTTGCAATCATGTTGTGGTACCAGATTTTGTGCCTGTTGTGTGTTCTACCTTAAAGGACAAATCAGTGTACCTTCCTCCACACAAAAGAAATCAAAAGGTAGAGAGAAAGGCTTTTAAACCGAAGCGTCCATTTAGGTCTCAACCTAAAGTTTTGGATGGATCTAAGTTTGTTCCAACTTATCACCATTGTGGTGTGATTGGTCATATAAGACCTCAATGTCATAAGTTGAAGAGAGAACAAAACTATGTTGCTAGATCCCTTCCCAAAACATCTAGTGGACCTAAACATATTGTGTGTCACCATTGTGGTGCTTTTGGTCATCTAAGACCCCATTACTCTAAATTTTATGCTCTTAAAAGAATAAAAAGAAAATAGAAACTTGAGCTTCTTGGAAGTTGTCTAAAAAGGGCAAAATGGATTTAAGTGATAATAGCATGTTGTTAAAGAAAGTGTTTAATGCTCTTAACTCCTTGTTAATGTGCATCTCCGGTTCTCATTCTTCCAACCCTCATCTCTCTTCTCATGAAACACTTATTCCAAACAAGTGTTCGTTAAATGAGTAAGGGTTCCTATGGTTAAGCTTTTGCTCTTTTGGTCCTTAATCTAATTCTTTCGATCTTTGTAAGACCCTTCATGCATTGAATGATATATCTTCATGCATTTTGTCCATCTTGCATTTCTTTATATGCATTGTTTTTGTTTTGATCTTACTTTTATATTTTGGCTTTGTGTGAGTAAAATGTCTAAAACTACATAAAAAGTGAAAAATTCAAAACGCTTGATCGTATATTTTTGAGCACATATCACATGTGAGTTTGGCTTAGTACCTTCGTACTAATAACGTAGTGCATTTACGAGCTTAGCTTGTTATGTATGCACATTTATCTTTGTGGATAAAATCTTGACATCTATGTGTGATTGTTGTAAATCGATCTTCAAGCTTGTCATGAATGATTAGTCAATAGTCTTGATGGTTTTGAGACATGCATAGACTTGAGCCTATATATCTATCCACTCTTTTATGTTTTTGCTAAATATAGCTCAACCAATGTTAAATCTCGAAAAGAGATCATGAGCTGCAAAAGTCGTCGCAGATACTAGTATTTGGCTAGGAAAAAGGGAAAGCAACTTGTAATGAAAATGTATAGTGCCCAAAACCCAAAGGCTTGTTCATCAAATTGAAATATCAAAAATTTCAGATATCGATCTCAAAAAGAGATGTAGAGATAAAAAATGATCAAATGTTATGAATTGTAATGAAGCCAAATGAAAAACTTTAAAGATATGTAATCATTTTCTTGTGGGAGGCCATATATGTTCATTTCTGTATTTGAGATAGATCACTTGACTTAGTACTAGTTATGTATGACTTGATTGAATTGATCATTGAAACTTCACTTTAGACTAAGGACTATTCCACATTTGATACACACACACAACACTCATGCCTAATGTTCAATGAATGTCTTATTCATTTGTTCGATTGTACTTGTTTAAATGTGATGTGTGTGTGCTCAACTATATATGGATTAATCCAAAAAGATTTTTGATCATTTTATATGTATTTTGAAGTGATTTTTATCACTCTTTGTGTTCATGTTTAGTGCTTACTTTGTTTTTCATTGTTAAAACATGTTCTGTGTTGAAAAACAGGTGTCAGAATTTTTGGCTACTTGTTCTGGCTACTCTCGCGAGTAGCGAGTTTTGGCGACTCGCCCAGTCGCAAAACCCTAGTCACGAGTTCATCCAGAAGCTTCTGCGACTCACTCGCGACTCAGTCGCGATTCACGAAAATTTTCGCAACTCATCTCGTGACTCACCAATAGCGAAAAGCCCAGAAACTGCTTTTTAAAGTGTTTTTCGTGGGAAACCTATTTTAAACTTCTCTCATCCTCTCTTTAACCCTTCTTTCAATATTTCTACATCAAAACCGAATCAATTTGAATGTTTTTTCATTCTATTAACATATCTAAGGTAATTTTAAACTCTTTTCATTGATTTGAATTCTTAGATTATGTTTTGGAGATTTTTGCGCTCTTGGTTGGGATTTTCATCATAGGAGTTGGGAAAACTTAATTTTTGTCAAATTTTTGTATGGGATTGGTTTCTTTTGATGATTTTCTTTGGATGTTGGCCTCTTTGTGGCAAAAAGAACATGTATTAAGGGTGGATTTAATGATTTTTATGCATTATTTTACATTGTTGTTCATAGTGTGCACGCTAGCTGTTTGATAAAATGCCTTAGGCATTTTCTCACTTGTTTGGACTCTGATGAGTACCAAACTTTGGGGTTTCTCATGTTTCCTCACTAGGATCATGTTTGGTTCATTGGTTATGTATTTAACACACCTTGCCTCACATGTGTATTTCAACACTTTGGTCATGCATTGCACATAGCCACCTCTTGCACACACCTTTGCTACCTTGTCATGCATTGTTCTATACCTTGTTTCTTAATCCTAGCATGTCTTGTTTACCTTATGCTTTGTATCATTTTGTTTTGTTTTTTTATTTGAACTTCATTTCTCATTCATCTTGTACCCCTCATGCATCATTCTCCTTGTTCATATCTTCATCTCTTGCCCTCTTTTCTCCTTGACCCTTCGTCTATTTGTGTCAAAAAGGGGGAGAGTATACTCTAGAGTAGTATACCAGAGAGTTTTGTCATTTCTATATGACTCTTGTGCACATTATTTGAGGGAGAAATTCTATTTCGTGTGCACATTTTTAGGGGTAGAGATATTCCATAGGGGAGATGCATATACCAAGGGGGAGAAGACATTGTGTTAATAAGAAAACTTTGTTTTGTTTGTATTTCTTTATGTTTGTTTTCTTGTTTGCTTTACAGTACTTTGAGTTATGTTTAGTATCTATGCTTTGTTGTTCTTATTGCATCTTGTTTGTGTGTTGGACATGCATACTGCCTTATGCTATTGTGCTTCATTGATTGCATGTTCGAATGATCATTTGCTTTGCTATGTGATCATTGTAGTCATTCCTATATGACTGTTTTAGTGTATGATCAAGTTGCTCACATGTTTCACATCATGTTTACTTGATCGCAATTTACTTGTTACATTATACTTGTCATTTTATTACTTACTTTACCGTGAGGGTCTAATGTGTTTTATGCAAGTGTTTCAGATAACAGGTATATATGTTCCAAGTTCGTCACAGCTTATTTGTCTATAGTTTTTATAACTCTTGGATATTTACATTGCTTTTGTTTAAAGCTTTAAGTACATTGGTTTAAGTCTTTCAATTAATATTCAATACTTTATCTATGAACCTTTGCTTTGTAGCTCAGTACTTTTAGTTAATGTTATGCATTTTCTTTGTATTTAGGTGGGATTTATGTAAGGGTAGTGTATGACAGAGTGTGACAAAAACTCAAGATGTGTGCAATTCAAAGGAGTCTTGCGATTGGATCTTGCGACTGGCTCTCGACTAGCAAGTCGCCAGAATGGCACACGTGTGAAGCATGCAGGGGAGCTAAAGAGTCATGACAGCTGGAGCACTACAGGACAAAACTACCAGTCTGGCTAGGTAGTTAGTTTGCGACTCAGACTTGCGACTTGTTCCAATCGCGAGGTTGAATCGCCAGAATGCCCTGTTTGATAAAGTTTAACTTTTCGCATTCCTCATACACATTACTATGAATACCTTTATACTCACGAAATGTAAAGAGTTTCTAGAGAGAATTTTGAGAAAGAAACCCTAGAGAAAAATGAGACTAACTCATCCACAATCTTTATCATTTGATTCTCCAATTCCTCTACTCTCACCCTCTTTATTGACATATCCTTGAGAAGTACATTTGCCAAATTCTTATCTCACCATACCCATATCAGTGAGGAGGTGTTTTGGTGCTTGGGAAGCAGTTCAGAAAGGACCGATTCGTTTGGTTGATGCAATGGGCTTTTTGCAGGATCCAGTAAGCTAAAGAAGACAAGGTTTGGCGTAACCCTGTTGGAGCAAGAAGCTTGGAGGGCTTAGGTGCACTGGGTAGATTAGGCTTGGAGGGTTTTCTGCTATTCATGTATCCCAACTATATTCTTTAGTAGATCATTTATCGCTTAGAGGGCAGCGGAGAGGTTTTTCGCCGAGTACTTCGGTTTCCTCTTCGATAACACATCGCCATGTTATCTTTATGTTTTCATCTCTCTTCCCTTACTCTTTACTTTTTAATTATTACTATGTTTGTGATTAATTTTGGTTTAGAGTGTTTTTACCAATTTGGGTTTTGCTTATATTCATCATTCCGCATATATATTGTTTGCGTATAAGTTTGTGTTGGTAATTCTGATATTGGGGATCTAAACATTCATTAGTGTTTTATATGCTATTTGAACTTTTAAAAGTAATGGGCTTATATAAAAAATGGTCAAAGAAAACTTTTTCCTTTAAGAAATCTAATAATTAAGACAACAGTAACTTTTCCCCTTTTATTTATTTATTTATTTATTGCTTTCACAATAGTTGCTTGACATATCATGAGTGATTTACAATCAAAGTGATATTAGCAAGGAGCTATAAATAATAATAATAATAATAAAAATAATAATAATAATAATACGTAATCACTGCAATAAATTGTGAAATTTTTTTTTTTTTTTAATTTCCGTCCATAACATTTGTTGTGCTCTAAAGCCAAAATAGTGGCTGATCATTATATACTGGAGGGACACTAAAATGTTAATTACACAATTGAAATTCTGAGTTGATGGTAAGAGTAATCAATTGAAATTCTGAGGAGTAAAGTGAACATTTTAAAACTTTTCTCCACCTAAATATTACATCTGATCTCAATCCTTAATTTTTGAAACTTTTGCATCTCTCTCGTTACTTTGCTTTAAAGCTATTACAAATTAACAATGGCTCCTTATGGTTCAGTTAATTCGCTCATACCCCACGCTTCAGTGAAAGTTTGGAATGGCAAAATCTCTTTGAGGTTTTGATGACATCATAAAATGATGGTATTACTATATTGTAGTTCGTTAACATATAATAAATTCGTTTGGTTAGATATTTTGGAAGCATAAAAGAGCATTTTACAACTTAAAACTCTGTTTTGCAATCACAATTTTTCATATTTTTTTTTTACAAACACTTATTTTAAACTCAAAACACAGTTTTTCAACAGTTTATACAAATGTAGCCAATATAGAACAATAAATTTAAATTTTTGGGAATACATATATATATATATATATATATATATATATATGGGGAGATTACAATATAAACATTGTTGGTATGTTCAATTACTTCATAACCCCATAAGATTTGTACCCAAATAAAATCATGAGGATTCCATCTAAACTTTAGGGGTTAAAATGTAAAGATTAAAAAAATTCGTGTTACTAAATTGTTATCAGGTCAAACCACAACAAGATAATTTTTGTCTAAAACAGGCCATTACTAGGTGTGAGGATCTCCTCGAAATATATCAAATAAAGGACACTAAAAGTTACAAAAAGAAAAATTATATATATATATACACACACACACACATATATCAAAAATCAAAATTTTTATAATAAAACATAATTTTTACTCAAATGTTAATATCTTTAATATTTATTTTTCCATCCTTCAATTTGAATTTAGTGCTTTTAGTTAGTTTATATTATTAATGTAACACTATATCAAATTATTAGATTTCTTAATGAAAAATCGTATGAAAAATTGTTGCATTGCACTTCCAAAATAATAAAACTCGGTACTCTTAATTCAAAATTAATGATTACAAATTGACAAGAAAAATGTTGGTTATCATAATTAACATGTGATTAAACATATGTTTCTACAATATTAATTTCTTCTTTATCAGCCAATGGCCTTGTAGCGTAATTGACCTCCCCATATATAAATAAGTTTAATATTTATCTTGACGGTTTGTCATCCTTAAATTTAACTTTAGTCCTTTCAATTTTAATTATTTTAGAATATTAATTTAAAAATATATTAATTTAATAGATTTTTAAAATGAAACTTCATTAAGTTAGGTACAAAGTGGTAACTAATTCTAAAAATTGGATTTTTTTTAGATGAATCATTTTTCATTATAGTGTTGTGTTACGCTTCCAAGTCAATAAAACGAAAGACTTTAAATTCAAAGTAATGATTACAAATTGACAGGTAAAGTTTTAGTTATCTTAATATGTAAATAGACATTAATTTGTACATTTTTGTCTTCTTTGTCAAAAATGGTGACAAAAATGGTTCATTCTCGGACCTCTTTGTGATCTTGAAAGTGATTTCCTTCTAGTTTTAGGTTTGACCATTGAATGATTACGGGGCTTATTCAACATCCGTTGGTCAACCACATTCTTCTTCTTTTCATTCTCTTCTTTCTCAGGAGTAGATGCATCCACTACTGGCTCTTTTTCACAAACTTCACTCCCTTGGCAATTTTGATAGCTGAACTACTCTTTCCGGTATATCCCAACCTGGATTTTTCTGAGAAATGTTTTTGTGAGGAAATGACATCATCTAGCTTCTTGGTGGAAACCCTCTCTACTTTGGCATTTGCTTGTACCACCTTAAGTTTAAGGAATCTCACTTTTGCGTAAGCTTCTGACAACTCTTCATTCAACTTTTCTATCTTACACTTGGCCTCCTTATGTCGTACTAAGAGACTTCTATAATCTTCTTCTGCCCTCTTCATCTTTTTAATGGCTGCATTAGCCACTTTTGCATACTCACCAGTTTTCTCGAGAAGGGAATTGTAAGCGTCTTGCAATCTCACTGTTCCTTCGTCTTCCTTATCATCAGATTCCTCTGTTAACCCTATTGACTCCAATTCAGAGTGCTCACCAAGCTCTTCTACAAGCATACTCAAGTCATTTGACGATTTAACATGATCAATGGTCATAAAAGCAGAGAAATTCCCTTCACCGTCACAACTTTCGTCCGAATTTGAATTAGAAGAGTCTGAATCACTAAGAGTTGAGGTATACACTTTTCACTTCCCTCTTAAGTAATTGGGACACTCTTTCTTGACGTGTCCATGTCCATTGCACTCAAAACATGTGATTCCTTGAGAGGATTGAGACTCCTTCCCATCTTTCCTCTTAAAATCCTTTTTCTCCTTTCCGAAACTTGGAAATTTTCCCTTCTCAGCAAATTTTCCATTCTTCTTGAACTTCAAGAACTTTCGAAAATTCTTCACAAGATATGCAACATCTTTATCGGCTTCACCCTCATCTGATAAGTCGTGAGCTTCCACCTTCTCATTAATTGTCTTAAGAGCAAGGGATTTGCTCTTTCTTTGTGATGGGAAAGATAGCTCATAAGTTTGAAATAATCCAATTAGTTCTTAAACTTTGATATCATCTAAGTCCTTGCTCTCTTCAATTGCAATAACTTTTGTACGGAAGCTCTCCGGCAATGATCGAAGGATTTTCCTTACTATCTTTGAGTCCTCCGTTTTCTCACCCAAGTTGAACTTGCCGATGACCACTTCATTCAGCTTGCTATAGAAAGAGTCAAAGGACTCATCCTCACTCATTTTGAGCTCCTTAAAGCGAGTGGTCAGCATCTGCAACTTAGTGTCTTTCACTTTCTTGGTTCCTTCATACGTGGTCTCCAATATTTGCCATGGCTCCTTAGCAACTGAAACATGAGATATCCTGTGAAAATCATCTGGCGGCACACCACAAAAAATTGCATTCAAAGCTTTACTATTAGTGTTAGATGCCGCAAGGGCTGCTTTATCCCAAGTGGATTGTTCGGCCTTCGGCCTAACTGATCCTACATCAACAGCATCCCACACACTTTCATCAATTGAACACAAAAATGCCCTCATTCGGACTTTTCAAAAAGTATAGTTGCTACCATCAAAATATGGTGGCGCATTTAAAGATTGAGACCGGTCCATCTCAATATGGGGTCAAGGATCGCACTAAGGTGATTAAACCACAGCAAGTGCATCTGCTCTAATACCAATTGAAAGTTCAAATAGTGTGAAAAATACTATGAACGTTTAGACCCCCAAACAACAAATTACCAATTCAAGCTTAATATCAAACAAATTATGTGCGGAAAATGAACATAAGCATATAACAAAATTGATAAACAATCTAAACCAAATAAAATCACATCCACAGTAGAAATTAAATGGCTAAGATCAAGGGAAGAGAGATGCAAACACAAGGACAACACAATAATGTGTTGTCGAAGAGGAAACCAAAGCCCTCGGTTTAAAACCTCTCCGCCGCCCTTCAAGCAGTCAATAATCCACTAAAGAATGTAGTTGGGATACATGAACAACAGAAGACCCTCCAAGCCTAATCTACCTAGTGTACCTAAGCCCTCCAAGCTCCTACTCCAACGAGGTTAAGCTGAACCTATTTCTTCTTTAGCTTACCAGATTCCTCTATAGCCCATAGCATCAACCAATATCAAATTGGTCCCTTCCTAACTACTTTCCAAGTACCAAATTGCCTTCTCACAGATATGGGTAAGGTGAGAAAAGGATTTGGGTAATGTACCTCTCAAGGATCTAACAATGGAGAGGGTGAGAGTAGAGGAATTTAAAAAGTCACTATGTAAAGATTATGGATGAGTCAATCTTGTTTTCTCTAGGGTTTCTCTTTCAAAATTCTCTCTGGAAGCTCTCTACATTTCGTGGGTATAAGGGGTATTTATACTGGAGTGAGAATGGAATGCGAAGATTCAGTTTTTCCAAAATAGAGCTGGCTGGCGACTTGGCCTCGCGACTTGATTGAGTCGCGAGTACAAGCCCCGAGCTAATTGAATGGCCAGGCTGGACTTTTTGTCTTGTAGTGCAACAGCTGGTAGACGGTTCAGCTTCTTTGCACGCTTCACTCGTGTGCATCTTCTTGCGGCTTGCCAGTCACGAGCCACCTGCGATATCCAGTCGCGAGTTCCTGTTTCACTGCACAATCTTCAGCATTTCTTCACACTCTCTCACACACTACCCTTACATGATTCTCACCTAAATACAAGGTTTCTAAGTGCTGAATTACAAGCAAATTGGCACGGAATAAAGCCAACAAAATGGTTGATAAATTTCAACCTTACACTTTCCTTCTCCCAAACACCCAAAACTCAAGCTTTTCATCTTCCTCACTTCATTTTCGATCTCAAGATCTTTGTTTTTCATCTGGTATGATACTTTCTACCTCTTTATCATGCATTTCATGATTTGTGACCTAACTTTTGGGGTTTTTGAAATTGTTTGAGATCTTTTCAAAACTTTTGAGTTTTTGTTAAAATTTTGGGATGGGTTTTTATTCAATTGGCTTTAAAACATCATGCATTGCAGTACATTTGCATTATAATAATGTTTCATGCATTTAGATGTGTGCTTACTTTGTTGCAATGATTGTGTGCTGTTAGGATTGGATTGGGCTGAACCCAAGTTTGCATGTCATATGTTCATGCATTTTCATGCATATGTACCATTTTGTTTCTATCTTTTGATACTAAACTGCTTTGGTGCTTTTCTGCATCTCTTCTCTCTCTCTCTCTCTCTCTCTCTCTCTCTCTCTCTCTCTCTCTCTCTCTTCTTCTTGCGTTAGTCTGCTCTATGGCACCTAAACGCAAATCTACTCCATCCCAGAACCCTCTACGTTCTGGGGCATCTTCCTCTGATCCTACTCCCTCCCATGTTAGGTTCCGTGATGAAAAAACCAAGTCGGACTTCTAGTAGAACTTTTCATGACGTGGCATTCATTTGGAATGCCAAGTCGTTCTATTAGATTTTTTTGATACTGACCTTCCAACTGTCATCTACAGTCGGGGTTGGGAGTCACTATGTGGTATCCCGGTCACATGCCTTTCCGTGATCATACAGGAATTTTACTCCAATATGCACGGAAATTGACACTTTTGTACCTAATTTCTTCTCTTGCGTTAGAAGTACGTGCATCGTAGTTACTACGGAGATTGTCTCCAAGGTACTACACGTTCCTAGGGTAGTGCATCTTGACTACCTTAGTTGCGATCGTCTAAGGACAGTGTCCAAAGACGAACTCTCATCTCTATTCTGTGAGACGCCTTCTTCTTGGGGTGACCGTCAAAACACCCCTTGCTCGGGCTTTGCAAAAGGTCTGAGGTTCTTTAACATGGTGATGACATTCATTCTCCATTTTTTGTCTCACTATAACACTATCACAGAGCCTTGTGCTTGATTTTGGTTGTCCCTCTTAGAGGATATCTCTATCGATTTCCCTTCTCACTTGATTTTATCCCTTATAAATGTCTATAGGGATACGGCGACCTGTAATATGTTCATTTTTCCTTCGGCTATCACGTGGATCCTTCACCATTTTTCTGTCTCTTTTCCCGCATCCACCCATTTCTCGGTCATAGGTGCCATAGATAGGGCTACCGTCAGACGGAGTGAGGCTTAGCTTTGACCGAAGCAGCCACAGACAAAGACAACAGCTTTTCTTTCTTCCACCGCTCCATCCACCTCTGCTCCTTCGTCTTCTGCAGGTGGAGTGACACTTGAGGCCATCATGGCACAACTTTTGCGCATGGATACTTGCCTTGACACTCTCAGTGATAAATTGTGTCAGGTGAACACCCGTGTTGGTCGTATCACACGACGACAGGCTGTCATGGGTGGTTTCACTGTTGCTTCTTCTCCATTTCCACCGGCGTCCGAGGATGAGAGTGATGATGGCTCCGGTAGTGATAATGCTGATGAAGATAATAGTGCTAGCTCGCCTAGTGATGATGAGATGTTTACTTGATGCACTTGCCCTTTGTCACTTATGACAAAAAGGGGGAGTAGTTTTGAGATAATAGTAGTGAGGATTTTTGTATCTTTTCTTTTCTTTTTATTTTATATATATTATCTCTTGTATATTGGTCTTGTGACCACTTAGTGATAGCATTCATTGTACTTATCTTTGATATATATATATATATATATGATGATGTTGTTATCACGTTTCACCTATCTTTCCATGTGTTGTTTCTTTTCTTTCTTTATACATATGTTTCTTATTTAATGTATGCAATCTTATATTTCTGTTTCACACTAAGATGCATTGATGAGTTTTTGTTTAAAGTGTTTCAGAAATCCAGATTGTCAAAGTCTACTTGCCGTAAACTCTCTTCTTGCAAAGTTTTTCAAGAGTTTGTGTTAGGATAGATTTTATTGTATTCAACAAGTGAGTATGAATTGAGTGATTTATAACTTCTCTCATATATTCATTTGTTTGTTGTGGTTTTGTCACGGATTGTCAAAGGGGGAGATTGTTAGGACATATGTAATTTGATGTTAAGAACATATGTCAATATTTTATGTAATTGGCTAATCCTTTGACAAAACGCACTTTACTTTAATTGGGTAGATCTAAGATGTGTTTAATGCTTTAAGAAATAAGGTTTTGAGTTCAAGTGTTAAAGCCATGCAAATTTATCCAAGAAACAAATGAAGTTGTACTGGATTTTAAAGCTCGATAGCTAATATCTATCGAGGATTAAAAAGCTACTGAAACCCAAAGCTCAACAGCTAGCTCGGTAGATACCTTATCTGTCAAGGTTTATGAAAAACAGATTTTCAGTTCTGTTTTGCATCCAATCTGTGAGTACATGTTTAGGCTTTCTTTTCTCACAACTCTAAATATATATAAGGATTATTTTAAGGGCCGTCAAAGGTTGTGCGAGTGTGAACCAAAGTTTTGCTCATGTAAATTGTAACCGAAGATAGAATTTTCCCTAGTTCATCTTTCTCTTGAAGAAGCTAATATGTTTGTACACCATAGGGTTTTGTGATCAAGGAGCTTCGTGATCTTCATCGTGTGATGAATTGAAGGACTTTGCAGCCAACATCTTTCTCAAGTTGGTGATTAAGTCGCGTACTGGGATCCGCGCATATATTGGTTAGTCACGTACTGGGAGCTGTACATTAAAAATGACAGATTGTCACTACAGAACAAGTCCAATTGGGTATTGGGATAAGGGTTCAACTGTAGGTTGGTATAAGGTACTGGGATTCCTTCACTTGTAACCGCTTGTTTTGATAATAGTGGATTTTCGAGAGTGGTGACCTTAAAATCACTCGATGGGGTTTTTGCCGTGTAGGTTTTTCCCATTCGTAAACAAATCACTATGTCAATTTAATTTCCGTTGCATTTAGTTAATTTGTGATTTATTTGTGCTACCACACGTTTTACAAGTTAATTGAATTAATTAATTAATTAACTTGGCTAAATCAATTGGTTAAATTATCACAAGTGGTCAATATATTCTTGGCCTATCAGAACGGAATATTCCAACCTGAACAGAATAGAATTTAAAACACGGCAAAGAAGTCTTGCCTTAGACAGACCAAATTTTACCCCCTTTTGGCTTTTGTAGTATTCATCTTTTTCTTTGTTACCACACATTTCTTATTTCCTTTCTTGTCTTTTTTTCTTTATGAGGAACAAACTAATTGCTAAATACATACACACACTTTAATTACACTCTCTTGCCTTAGATAGAACAAATTACCCCCTTTCTTGTCTTTTTTTTGTTACTCTTCAACTTTTTTTTTTTTTTTCATGTTCATTCATTTTATCTTTCCTTGTTGTTTTATTTATTTATTTTTTTTTTTTGAAATTTCGTTACTTTTTTTTTTCTTCTAATGGGTGCATGAGAATAAATTTATACAAACTACATATTTCTTCTTCTCAATTTTCTTTTCAACCAAATAAAAGAGTTTTTCATTCTCCCACTTTACCTCCCCCAACCAAACATCATTTGGAAAAACTATAATCTCTTCCATCCTCCCACTTTTTTTATCCATTTTCCATTTTCTATTATTCCACTTTTTCATTCACTCAACCAAATGAACCTTTAGTCAAATTTGGTCCAATTTGTTTTTTTTTTTTTAAGCAATTGACTTTTTTGGTCCTTTATCTATTAAATGATGTTTTTACAAACTTTTTCAAAAAGAATAAATATTCATTAATAATAAAAATAAGAAATTTAATAATTTATGCATACAAACCAATAAATATTGACATTTTTTTTTTCTTTCAAAAAATGTACATTGCAATTCATCATTACATATTTATTATTCCTTAACGAGTGTTCTACTATTTTTTTGAGAAACAAACACACACATACAATGAAGGAGGAAACGGGTTTTAACACAAAGGTACAATACAAACTTTACTCAAAAATTATGAGAATGAGTGTCCTATTCTTATTGATATACAAAAAAAAAAAAAAATCAATAATAAACTCATATAAAAATGATATCATACCAATCATAACTTACTGCATCAACATTAAAGCCATAACAATATTTTCCCCCCTTAATAAAGCCATAACAATGACTCCTTATGGTTAACAATGACTCACACAACCACGCTTTTGTGGGTCTATATTTTTGGGTTTTGAAGACATCATAAAATGACAATATTGTGGTTCTTTTAATATCTAACCCATAAACCACTCTTTGGAGCACTAACATTGGGGGGTGATCCCCCAATTGCTATTTTACAACCCAAAATAGTAAAAATTCACTCCATCCGGGTTTGTATACTTAAAAAAATTTTCAACCTATGAATAGTAAGGTAGCATATATGCAACCTTACTATTCATAGGTTGTAAAGAAGAAAATAATATATAATCTAGTGGTTGTGTGTGAAGAGAAGAAGATAATGGGAGGAAAGAGAGAGAAAATAATATTTTTTGTTATTTTATTAGAACATTAATATTATTTTATATGGTTGTATATAAAAATAAAAACTGAGATGTAGGGTGAGTTGTAAAATGAGTTGGTAAAATAGATAAAATAGTTTTTGAGGATGCAAAATAAGTTTTTTTTTTTTTTTTTTTTTTTTTTTTTTTTTTGCATCCCCAGATGCTAGTGCTCTTAATGAAAAATTGGAAAAACAAAATGTTGTTTAGTTAAATTTAAATACGCAATTTATCTTATCAGTACGCCATCCTTAAATTTAAATATAGTCCTTTCAATTTTAATTAGTTTAGAATATTAATGTAAAACTATATTAAACTATTATATATTTTTTAAATGAAACGTCATGAAGTTAAATATTAAAGTGGTAATTAAATTCTATAAATTGAAATTTTTTAGATGAATAATTTTTCGTTATAGTGTTGTGTTACATTTCCAAATCAATAAAACTAAATACTCTAAATTTATTGTAATGATTACAAATTGACAAGAAAGTTTAGTTATCTTAATAAACATTATTAAGATAAACATTATTTATGTCTTCTTTGTCAAAACATTATTTGGTACCAATTTTTGAAATGTAAACACATGATCCAACACTATACATATGTAATCACATTAAAGAGAGATCGCAGTTTTGATGAGCCAAAATGTCTTTTAATTTTAAATTAGCTTGAGCAATGGAAAAAAGGTACATGTAAACATGCAGACTTTAAACAATGTATTGAATTTATGTTTACCTTTCATGAATATGGCATGGAATATTTTTTTTAACATAGAAGATATAAACGCATAAACATATGTTAATAAGTTTAATATTTAAACTTAAATTTACTCATTTCAATTTTAATTAGTTTAGAATAATGTAAAACTATATCAAATTATTAGATTTTTTAAATGAAATTTCATGAAGTTAAATGCCACAGTGGTTAACAATTTCTGTAAATTGGAAACTTTTGGACGACTAATTTTTTGTTAGTTATCTTAATATTTTAATAAACATTATTTCATACACTTATATCTTCTTCGTCAAAACATTATTTGGGACCAATTTTTGAAATGTAAACACATGATCCAACACTATGAAATAGCAAAAGTAAGATAAAGATCATAGTTTTGATAAATCAAAATTTTTTATTAAAAAAAAAAAAGCTTGAACAAGGGAAAAAATATATGTAAACACATAGAGACTAAGTTGCGGAAGCTATTGCAAAAGGAGGGAACTGGAATATAATAGGTGTTCACTGTATATTTAAAGAATTCGGCCTCCACCATTTTTTTTTATTAAAAAGAAAAAAGTTACCCTTGCTAAAAGGTAAAAAGATAATGAACAGTTGAGCATTCTGAGAGAGGAAATGAAGAAATCAATCTGAAACTATTATTTATTCACTGGAAGTTAATTAGATTATGGTTGTTTTGAATTTCATATAGGAGAACAAGAATAACAACTTAAAAAGAAAATATTATGAAATTTATTTGGATATATGAATTTTGATGATTAAATCTCGCAAATTGTCACTTGAAATTATAATTTATATAAAATCTTGATACCCATTAGTTTTTAATTTTATGCAAGCTTTGAGGTTGGTAAAATATAGGAAAACCTTATGTGAAGTTCAAGAGAGAAAAGCAGAGACATTCATTGGCAATTTGCCAATTATTTTACTAATAAGGGACAGTTGGATCTTTGAAAGGGGATGCACTTAATAAGACTTTGTAGGATACTACTTATGCACTTAATAAGACTTTGTATGAAATATGTGTTGATAAGAATGATATTTTATTAAGGTATTCTATACATGTTTTATGTTGAATGAATACATGGTGTTCTCTTTTTTCATTGCAAATGTGCAGTGTCATGTACTTTATTTATACAGCAAATGTGTTTTATTATGTTCTCTACTATTTTGAGTCATAGCAAAAGAAGCTGATTTTGATAACGTTAAGACTTCTTCATTTTATTCATTTATGATGAAAACAAGCTCCAGAATCCAAATCTTTTTTGCAACTTGTTTATTTGCCGTATACATATATCATATATGAGATATAAGGTGTAAGTGTAACTATGAAAATATTTTCATTTTCAATGGGCCTATGATAGTGGTAGTAATCTCTTGTGCATGTATGTATTTTCATGAAGCTACTGTATAGATTACTCTGTCCCTTATTTATATTTTTATAATTTTCATTTTGGCACAAGCATACTGTGTCCTAAGTTTGACAGTGTTTAAAATTTTTCTTATCAATATTCATTAAAATTTTTAAAGATTATTTTATTTTTAATTTTTCCCCCTGAATTGAAATCCTGGATTCTGGCACTGCGTAATAGTAACTTCACCAACTGCTACAGCAGTTGGAATTGTTTGCTCGTACGGTTTAACAGCATGGAGAAGCATAAAACTTGAAAAGGGCAAGTTTAAAAAGTAATAGTAATAAACTAACAAAATAAGTAGAAAGTTAATTTCCATTGATCTTTATTTTTATTTTTTATTTTTGATGTGAAGTTGATGGAGTAGAAAAATACCACTGGAGGAGAAAAATGAGAGATTGGTGTCTGCAATATGGTGGAGAATAATGGTTTGTGTTCTTTAAAACTTATTAAAAGTAATCATGCCATTCTAAGGATAAGATTGCTGCAATGTCATTAGCATGTTGAATCAATTTATTTCATGCAAAATTCATCTCAACTCATAATGGAGACACCAGGGTGAAAAAACAAAACAAAGCACACGGAAGAAGAAGCCCATTGAATTATTTTTAAATTGTGGTAAAAACTGACTCTTCATGTGTCATGCTATTCTTCTATCTGTTTTTATGTGTAGTAAGTAATTTCAAAACCATGCAATTGGCAATTCGGCATGAATAGGGCAACAATAATTTTTCAAGATTTTTTTTTTTTTGTCACTTGGTCAGAAATCTTTTATCACCTTTCATTTTCTTTACTGGTGTCAGAGTAATTTGTTTGTTCAGATTTAAAATAGTTCAACCTAATCTTATCTAATATAATACTTACCTTCCTAGACTAGGCCCGATTGGTTGCTTTTGTAATTTTAATTTTTCATAGCAGCCACGAAAGCCAAAGGAAAAACTATATAGACTTTTTTTTTTTTTTTTTTGGTAGAGTCAACAAAATATAGACTTGAATAGATTTACTTTGTCCCCACGTTTCTTGCAAACCAAGCTTGCAAAATGTGCTACACGTCATTTAAAGAAGTAGACTTTTTCTTTTGACACTTTTAAAGTTAGGATAGGACTTGACTTTGTTATGCATTTTCATGATGATTATTCTTATCATTGAGTTAAGATATCAATTAAATTTTTGTATAAAAAGAATTTAAACTAAGAACCTTATTTGATAACTATAGACTATACTATTTGAGCTAACTAAAGGTATGAAACTAACAAGATGTAGACATCTATTCAAACCCAAGATTTTTTTTTTTTTTTTTTCAGTCAGGAAAATTGGGATAGAGGGAGATGGAGTTAACTTCCAACGCAAACATCAAGCACCATAGAAGATGATAATACCACTCAACTGTCATTTGAACCTCCTTAGCAATGTAATTATAATTAAATAAATCTTGGGACTTGAAGAAGTGACAATATATAGAGACTAAAGGTGCCAGGCACAAACTTTAGAGGTTAATACTTGGATCCTGTTAATGGGTGTACTTAGGGAAATTGTTAATAAATCACTGTAGAAAAAGTTTTGATATTACTTTCATAAGAAATATAAAAAGCCATAAAAAAAAGTAATTATTTTTTCTTTTTTTATAAAATATTTTCTAAACCAATACCCTTAAGACATCCATTAACTTTTCTCATAATACTTTATAGGGCATTTTGATTTTTGACAAAATATTTATGAAAATATTATGTCTTTGTTGACACTCTTTAGAAGAAACTTACTCAATTAGGATATATATATATATATATATATATATATATATATATATATATAAAAGGTTTGAATAGATGACCAAAACTACAGACTTGAATATATTTTATTTGTGCAGTCATTTCCTGCAAGCTTATATATATTTATTGTAAGAAGTTTAGACCCTTTAAACCCAAATAGATTAACCTAGATAATTAGCTAAGTGATTAACTTAGATAATTTAAACAATTCTAGGTTAACACAACAACAATCATATCATGCAAAAGTGCGGAAAATAAATAACACACGATATGATAAACCCAAGAAACCAAACCGATAAAAACCTGGGGAGAATTTAACCTAGTTATCCTCAGGTAAACATAATTCACTATGAAATAATTGAAGTTTACACAATAGCGACTTAGACCATTAACATCCTATTACTACCTCGAGTAGGAAACTTACTACCACGACTACGTGACAGCTCCGAGTCCACGGACTACTTCTTTCCTTGAATTCTCAACAAAGCACAAGCACACCTGCTTGTATATCTTGAAGCTCTTGATTCTGCAACTGTAAGATCACCAAGCTCTTGACATCAATCTTGAGTTTGGAAACCCTAAGTGTATGTGAAGGTAAACACCTCTAGATCTCACAAATAAGATTCACAAACACAATATTCAGAACACTAAAAACGTGGCTAGGATTTTTCCTTTTATACTTAGGGCAAAACATAAAACCTTACACATTAAACGGGCTTGGGCTGAGTTGGAAATTCTGTAGAAAAAAACAATCTGCACGACTTTCGATTGATCGAGAATTAGACTCGATCGATCGAGCTAGGCAGAATTGCACAGTAATTTCTGCAATAACTCGATTCCAACTTTACATAAAAACCTCATACTTTGAGCAAGTCTAAACAAGACTAAAAACGTTTTGATCATAGTTTGCCAACATTACAAAATGAAGTTCTAATACATTAGTTCCTAATTCCTTAGTACCTAACAAACTCCCCATTTGGCAATCCGTGACAAAACACAAACTTTAACAAAATGCTCAAAGTTTACAAAAATAAACATCCCATTACAAAAACAATAGCCCAACTAAACAAACTCAACCTAACTACTATCTATTGGTTGCAAGTGTAGACAGCAGCACGATTGAATCAACCTGTATATTCCTGTAACACTTAACAAACATATAAACGCATGCGTGGAAAGGAAAAATAGTAAAACAACAAATATGCAAACTAACTCTCCCCCTAAGTTAAAAACATCAAAAATAATTTCAACTCCTCCTAAACAGAACATTCTTGTATTTTCCCCACAAATTCCCACATATCATCTAAAACTCTCCTTTTTTATCACGTATTGATAAAGATAACTCAAACAAAGAGTAACAACTCAACAGAGAACAAGAGGAAATAGAGAATTAAGGGAACAAAAAACAATTTAACTCTATAGAAAATAGAGACAATGCCCCCTATGAATAACAAAGGTTAAAAACAAGCTTCTCCCGCTATAAAAATAGGAAAAACAAAACAAGTTTTGAGAAAAACAGTTTTGGGGAAAAAATTAGGAGGTAGGGGAAAAGTAAAAATACACAAACCTAATTAAAAAAACTAAGTTGAGGATACACATAAAAAAATATTCTCTCTTTCAATAAATGCAAACTTGACACTATGTGACCCATAAACAGTTGCATGAGTAGAGAAAATATTTGCACATTATTATCCATCATATCTCTTAAAAAAAAAATTTCTGCAGTTCACACATCAAGAAAAATAGCATATACTAAAATGTACAAGGACTCAAAAATTAATCAATCAATTTTTAATTCAAGTTGAGTACCCAATTTAGCAAAGTGTATGCATGTTATGTGTGAAAACAATGAGAGATATAACTGCAAAACTGCAAGATGGATACAGAAAAACAATGCAACTCATGTGAATCCTAACCATAAATGATGCATGAAAAAAAAAATCGATCAAAACTCTTAAAACTGAAAATTTTTCAGTTTCGATCGATCGAGTATCAATCGAATACCAATCGAGTCAGACAGATTCAAACCAAAATTTCTATCGCAATTTCGATTGGTCGAGAAATAGATTTGATCAATCGAAAATCTGGAAAAATTTAATTTTTGAAAAATAAAGCAATTTTATGCAGAAACTCCTCAAAACCAAAATTTTTATCGCAATTTCGATCGGTCGAGAAATAGATTCGATCAATCGAAAATCTGGAAAAATTAAATTTTTGAAAAACAACGCAATTTTATGCAGAAACTCCTCAAAGCACAATATTTCATGAATGAAATGCATGAGTATGAGACTAAAAGTTTTTCAAAAACACATTAATACAACCCAAATCTCTCAAAAACAAGTTTTTCAACCAATTTGTTCTCAAAACTCAAACATTAAACAAATTTTGTATCAAAATCAAGGAACATATAATTTTGGATGGCCAAAACAAATTCACACATAATATCATGTACAAAGTTTAGTAAAGAATAGCTTGTGTAGTGTGTGCAACTAGCAAAAGCTTGAAATACATGTGAGGTGATATGTGAATAGTAATCAAGCACAATTTTTACAAAATTCATCATATTAATTTGAAAGAGACTATCACCTAAAGAGTTACATCATATAACTTTCACATCTCCTAGAATAAAAACTTGCAATCATGTAAGTTTCTTGATATGCCTCATAATATACACACCAATTTTAATTGATCAGAAACTTATTAAAATTGCCAGGATAATGTACACACCAATTTTAACATTTTAACCGAGGCTACACCTTATTTTCTTTTTGTGCATGTGCTACACTTTTTCGAGCACAAAATCTTATGATATGCACTAAGGTGTTCATGATTGGCTAGTAAATAGTGGTGAGATGGTTATTTATGCCTTTCTCATTTAGTTCAAGTCTGACAATTAAAGGCTTGTGACTTCAAGATCAAGGTTATGTGATCAAAAATTATAAATATCTTCTCACACAACATGTACTACAAAACTCAAACTAGTAAAGTGCAATAAAGAAGCTTATCCAAGCCAAACAAAGTATATAAACATGTTATGTAAAGATAATATGGCCAACCTTGATTATAAATCCTGTTAGGTTCTAAAAGTTTAGAACAATTGGCAAATCGTGAGCACACAAGAACATGTAAGCTGCAGAAAGAAGAATTCAGAATCTGCCTGGCTCGATCGATCGAAAAACAGGCTCGACCGATCGAGAATCGTATCTGCAGAATTTTAAGTTGGCCCAAACAGCAGTTCTAGCCCATTAAGGATTAGGGTTTCAGATCTACTTCTTCCACTATATAAAGGAAACCCTAAGCACGTTTTTTATAAGGCTTTTTAGAGAGAAAAGAGTGTGCCTCTTTTGTATTTAGGGTTTTGTTCCTAAAACCTCTCTTATTACTTCTACCGGTGTTGTTCCTTGAAGAATCTCAAGATCCGATATTGCTGAAGTTGCTGCCTTCTCTAGTCATCAAAGGAGCTGATGATCTAAACCTTCAAGGGTGGTCTTGGAGTCACAAACAGGAGAGTTTGTGTTGCTAAACCTTTGAGTGGGATCTCAAAGTCACAAGCGTGGGTGTTTGTGTTTTGCAAAGATTAAAGAAAGAAGGAGTCCGTGGATCTCGGAGCTGTCACGTGGTCGTGGTAGTAAGTTTCCTACACTTGGGTAGCAATAGGATGTTAGTGGTCTAAGTCGCTATTGTGTAAACTTCAATTTTTTCTAGTGGATTTGCTATTTTACCTTGAGGATAGTTAGGTTAAATTCTCCCCAGGTTTTTTACCGGTTTGGTTTTCCTGGGTCATCATATCGTTGTGTTATTTATTTTTCCGCTGCTTTACTTGATATGATTGTTATTGTTTTAACCTAGATTTGAATAATAAACCTAAGTATTCACTTGGTTAATTAATTAGGTTAAACAATCTAAGTTTACAGGGGTCTAAACGAACTTACAAATCCAATATATATAATACAAAACACATAAAAATCTTTTTGGTTAAAAAATTTTATGACCAAAACTAAAAGCACACATTATGCTAAATGATTAAAAATGCAAATGCAATGCATGACAGTGCTTAACTAAGCTATAAAGGGTACACAAATAAGAAATATCAATTTCTTAATTAACCTTTGAGTACATGTACAAACTAGTATATACTCAAAAAAAAAAAAAAAAAAAAGCTTAGCAGTTATAGAACATATTTTTTATGTTTCTCCACAATATCAAGCATGTTCTAAATCAAGAGTGAGATATCATAATTCATATAATCCTCAAAAAAAAATTAAACTAGACACAAAATAAAATATTTTTGTCTTTTTGAAAATTTTCAATGTTTTTGGATTTTTTTAAATAAAAACAACCTAAAAAACAAAACAACCAAAAACTAAAAGAAAACATGTCCACAATTAATTGAAAAAATTAAATCAAGGACAAGTACACAACACTTACCTTAGAGAATCTTTTCTCACCCATATAGCACTAGTCTTTGGCTTTGTAGGTGAAAATCCATGAGAAGCAGAGTGTATTTGAGGGATTCTACCAATCTTCTGAAAAAAACTGAAATTCTACAAATTCCTTTTACAAGCCAACAAGCTTAAATTTTTCAAAAAAATATGAAACAATTTATATAGACTTATGGCAGGAGAAATATCATCACATATCCTAGATTGAAACACAGAATGTTTAACTTTCAATTTATGACAATTAGGACGAATGTGACCAGAGACACAACAAAAGTGACAAACAGGAACAAATTTAGGAACGTCAGTATTCCTAACAGCAAATCTAGTCTCAAATTTTGGTTTTTGCCTCAACAAAGAACAATTTGGTCTAATATGACCAACAACACTACAAAGGTGACAAGTAGGCACAAAAACAGATTTCTTATGCTCTCTAACAGTAGGTTTAGACTTAGGTTTAGAAACTTCAACGTCTACATCAGAACTTTTACCTTTGTCTACCCTAGCAAAATAAGCATTTTCTTTATTATTCCTCTTGAAATGAGAGATATAAACTTTTTTAACTTTAGGCTTAAGAGAAACAGAAATACTTCTGTTATCAACAGCAATCTTAGTACAAGTCAAATTTTCAATTTTAGCTCTAGATTCAACTAACTCTTGTTCCAAGCTTTTCATCTTCTCATCTTGAGAGGAAATTTGATTTCTCAAGAATTCATTCTTTTTATTAGATTCATCTAATCTAACAACCAATTCCTCTTTTTCAAGATTAGCCAGTTTTAACTCTTCCTTGAATTTCTTAGCAATTCTCATAGTTTTCAATAATTCCTTACGAAGAGTTTCACAGGCATCAAAAAGATCAACAAAAACAACAGTGTCCTTTTTATTCAAATCATCACAAACATGAGCAGAAAGACACTTCAAATTATCCATGATAACAGGGATCAAGAATCAACTCTTAGATCAAAAGATCTAACACAAAAGAGCTACCCACTCTGATACCACTTGTAAGAAGTTTAGACCTCTTAAACCCAAATAGATTAACCTAAATAATTAGCCAAGTGATTAACTTAGGTAATTTAAACAATTCTAGATTAACACAACAACTATCATATCATGCAAAAGTGGGAAAAATAAATAACACACGATATGATAACTCAGGAAACCAAACCGATAAAAACCTAGGGAGGATTTAACCTAATTATCCTCAAGGTAAACCGAATTCACTATGAAAGAATTGAATTTTATACAATAGCGACTTAGACTACTAACATCCTATTGCTACCTCGAGTAGGAAACTTACTACCACGACCACGTGACAGCTCCGAGTCTACGAACTACTTCTTTCCTTGAATTCTCAACAAAGCACAAGCACACCTGCTTGTATATCTTGAAGCTCTTGATTCTGCAACTATAAGATCACCAAGCACTTGATATCAATCTTGAGTTTGGAAATCCTAAGTGTATGTGAAGGTAAACACCTCTAGATCTCACAAATAAGATTCACAAACACAATATTCAGAACACTAAAAACGTGGTTAGGGTTTTCCCTTTTATACTTAGGGCAAAACATAAAACCCTACACATTAAACAGGCTTAGGCTGAGTTGGAAATTCTGCAGAAAAAACAATCTGCACGACTTTCGATCAATCGAGTTTAATTCTCGATCGATCGAGCCAGGCAGAATTGCACAGTAATTTTTGCAACAACTCAATTCCAACTTTACATAAAACCGTCATACTTTGAGCAAGTCTAAACAAGACTAAAAACGTTTTGATCATAGTCTGCCAACATTACAAAATGAAGTTCTAATACATTAGTTCCTAATTCCTTAGAACCTAACATTTATGATTTTTCACATGTCATTTTTTATTTATTTATTGATAATTCGTTGATTATTGTAAAAGACTTTTTGAACTAAGTTAACTCGAACCAAACGTACTATACAACATTTTAACGATGTAAACATCTATTTGCACGTTCCTTCAAGATTTTTACCTCTAGCTGATGTACTAGTCTGTTGAATAAAATTTCAGACTGATTTTCTTCTCAAAACAATAAATTTTATACGTGACAAATTCACACGGAGCTTAACGCAATAAATATGAAAGAAAAGAAGAGAGAAAACCGAGGTATTGCTCTTAACAATTGGAGGAATCTAAGAAAGGTAGGCTTTAACTCCCTTGAAAGATGAATGAACCCACCCTTTAAGTGCCACAGCAAAATCCAAAGTTCTCAAATATGTAACTGTTAGGACATATGTGATTCACTTATTAGGAACATATATCACTACTTTATGTAATTGGTTAATCCTTTGATAAAACGCACTTTACTTGTATTTGGGTAGATCTAGGATGTGTTTAATGCTTTAAGAAACCATGTTTCAAGATCAAGTGTTAAAGCCATGCAAGTCTGTCCAAGATTCAAGTCTAAAAAGTGTCTGTCATTAAAGCTCAACAGCTAGCTCGATAGCTAGCCATCTATCGAGCTTGAAGAGCTGTTTCAGCCTCGTGGCTCAACAGCTATCTCGACAGATAGGCATCTGTCGAGGTTTATGAAAAACAGAATTTCAGATCTATTTTCACTCCAATCCGTGATTGTATATTTGAGCTTTCTTTTCTCACAACCCTAAACATATATAAAGATTATTTTAAGGGCCGTATCAGGTTGCACAGCCAAGAGAAAAATTGCACAAGAGCATAATTCCTCAAGTGTGACCCGAAACCTAGTTTGCCCTAGTTCTTGAAGAAGCTACTGTGTTTGTATACCATAGGGTTTTGTGACCAAGCAACTTCATAATCTTCATGTGTTGAAAAACAGAAGAACTTTGTAGCCAACATCTCTCTCTAGTTGGTGATTGAAGTCGCGTACTAGGATCCGTGCAATTGGTTAGTCACATACTTGGAGCCATGCATTGAAAAGAAGAGATTGTCACTACAAAACAAGTCTAATTGGGTATTGGGGTAAGGGTTCAACTGTAGATTGGTATAAGGTACTGGGATTCCTTTACTTGTAACCGTTTGTTGTGATACTAGTAGATTTTCAGGAGTGGTGACCTTAAAATCGCCCGGTGGGGTTTTTGCCTTATTGGTTTTTCCCATTCGTAAACAAATCACCGTGTCATTTATTTTCCGTTGCATACTTAGTTTAATTAGTGATTTGTTTGTGCTACCACGCATTTACATGTTAAATTGATTAATTAATAAACTTGGCTAATTAATCAATTAATTCATCACAAGGAATCAATATATTTTTGGCCTATTAGTAATTTTCATAGGAAAATTACTATGGGAATGCAGAAAAGACAGTCATGCACTGAAGAAGTCAAAGAAAGTGAGATTCTACGGTCAGCGACAGATTTACATATAAAAAACCAGACAACTATTGTATAGATTATATACTAGATAACTATAGGTTAACTCTAAACTAAGTTGGGGTTAAAATTCTTACTTTACAAGTACATGGGTCAATAACAAGTTTTAGGGTTTGAGCAATTGGTGTTAGCCATCGTTACCAATTGTGCCTATTTGCTCCTTGACATACTTGGTCACTTTATGCAGCCAAGACATCATAAACTCAAGTTTCCTCCACCTTAAATTTGAGAGGGTGTTAGAGATTAGTTGACAGGGCACGTCTACCCTAAAAGAAATTGTTTAACAGTGATTGTGCATGATGCTGGCCGGGCAGCTGATGTGGCAGCTATACTGACGTGACGAGACTGACATGTACAGTGTTACTCAATCCTTAAGTCTATAACCAACAAATTTACACGGAATAAACGTAAGAAGAAAAAGAAGAAGGGGTTCTTTTAACAACAATTGGAAGTTTCTAAGAAAGGTGGGTCTCCTAACTCCCAAGAAAGATGAACCTACCCAAAATGTGCCTCAGCAAAATCCAAAATTCTCCCATTGGACCTTCTCAAGTGGAAAATGGTTGAGAGATTGCGGAAAAGAAAGTAATGGGTAAGTCAAAGAAAACGAGCTTCACAGGTAGAGATATTAGAAATATAATAAGACAAAAAGTTGTAGAACTTTTTCCCTTTTTTCTTTTTCACAATAGATGCTTAACATATCGTGAGTGATTTACAATAAAAGTGATACTAGCAGACAGCTAAAAATAAAAAATAAAAATTCATCAATCAAACGTTATTACTTCAACAAATTGTAAAAACACAGGTATTAAAATTTTTCCTCCTCTGACATTTACTATGCTCTAGACCCATAATAATGATTGATCAGTATGGTTATAGATTTCAATTAACTCAATTCATAGATTTTTTTTTTTTTTTTTGAACAAGGGTTTTGGATTCTAAGTTTTAACTACGGAACTACACCAAAAAATCAATCAATATTTTGACTTGATGTTAATAGCGGTCATTATGGAACAAATGCTATAGATTTAAGGCGAAAACACCATTTTAGTCTCTACATTTTGGGGTCATAGTCAATTTGGTCCCTACATTTTGATAGTAGTCAATTTGGTCCCTATTATTTTTAATTTGCAACCAATTTGGTACCTACTGTTAAATTGTTAACGGAAAATGTCTACGTAGCAAACAGTTTGCATTGTTGGCGCACACGTGGCTATAATAATAATTTAAAATCAAATAATTAAACATTAAAAAAGCCACCTTAGCATTTTAATAAGAATGAAAAGGCCATGTCAAATAATAAAAAACTGAAAAAATTAATTGAAAAAAAATTAAAATGAATTAAAAAAGAATCAATTTATTGTCTTTTCTTTTTGTATTCATTCACTTTCTTAGCTACCGAACACTATACCCAACAAGCAACATAGTAATCTAAAAACTTTGAAGCTTTATTAGTGCCTCGGTCTGCTTATCGGAGCGAATAGTTTGAAAACTTTGAAGCTTTATCTGTGCTTCGGTGATTGGAATAAGCTAAAGGAATGAACACCGTGCTTGAGAATTGTTCATCTTTTGAAAACCCTTGAACTGTTCAGATGTGAAAGTTCAAACAACTGTTATTGTGATTGGAGGAGTGGGCTTGTTGTTGCATCAGTACTTGTGATTCATCATGACTCCTATTTGTTGAAGAAGAGAAAATCTGAGTAGTCAATATTGCAACAATGAAATTGTACAATATTAAACCTAAGTTGAGCTTTATAACACTAATATGATAATAACACGGATGCTTCTTTTTGGATCTGTGTATAGTTTTGATAACTATGTCAATGTGTGATTTGTGTCTTGTTTCTTGCTTGCTGGGTATTATGTTTGGTAGTTAAGAAAGCGCAAGAGTACAAAAGAAAAAAAATGAAGGTTTTTCTAAAAATCCATTTTCTTTGATTTTTTTTTTCATTCAAATAATATTTTAAGAATATGTTATCTGATGTGGCCTTTTTTCTTTCATTAAAATGTTTAGGCAGCTTTTTTAATATTTAGTTATTTGATTTTATATTATTATTATTATAGCCACATGTGCGCCAACAATGCAAATCGTTTGCCACGTGACATTTTCTGTTAGCAATTTAACAGTAGGGACCAAATTGGTTGCAAGTTGAAAATAATAGGGACCAAATTAATTGCTACCAAAATGTAAGGACCAAATTGACTATGACCCAAAAATATAGGACCAAAATGGTGTTTTTGCCTAGATTTAAATTCTTTTGTACCTACTAAAGAAATGTCTCTTTACAATTCATAGTTAAAGATTTAGGGATACACATGTAATAAGATCCGATTGCTCATGAGGATTGGAGTGAACTTTTTAACTTGACAAATTGACAAGATAAATGTTGTTTATATTAACATGTGAATAAACATAAGCATGTAAATAAACTTAAGTTATACATTTAGTTCTTCTTCATCAAGTATTATCTGGGGTTAATTTTTGAAGTGTAAACACATATTCGGACACTTTGTGGTCGCAAAAGTAAGATAAAGGTCACAGCTTTGATAAGTCAAAATGGTTTTTTTTTTTTTAATAAAAAGAAATTGACAAAGAAAAATAAATCATTCTATGTTGTACCAAAGGGTGAGTGCAGTAAGGCAAGCATTGAATAATAGAAGATATACTCTCTCTCTTTTTTTTTTTTTTTTTGTAAATTCATTTAGGTGAGTAACCTCTTATTCCTCTTTGCTCAATTTATACTACAAACTGCTAAAGTGTTTGCAGAAGTTCCTTTAATTTGAAAGATAATTTTAATATGCAAGTGCCTCGTAATATTCTTTGCGAAAGGCAAACTAAATTGGATTCATATAACACTTTCATAATTGTACAGCTTTCAACAAGATAGATCTAAATAGAGAGCAAGTACTAGTGCACTTTTAGCTTTTCAAATTTTTGCTTTTGTAAATTGGAACAAGGATGCATTTAATTTTGTGCTATTTAAAACATTTAAGAAATATATTTCATTAGATGTGAAAAAAAAAAAAAAAAAATAGAAAATTTCAGTAACAGAAGCCCTTCTTAAATTTGAAACACAAAAAAAGCCCAAAGTGAACATAACAAGTCTCAAAACACTTCATCAAACCCAACCCAAGTTAATTAAGCTCACAATACAAATACCACTCAAAAACTAAACCCATAAAATTAAACTCAATTCCAAACCCAAGATATATATATATATATATATATATACACATATTTAATATCCCATTATTCCACTTAAATCACCAGTTACTGCATTTGTCATGCAAGGTTTGAACAAGAAAAGTGAATTTTCTTATGTGATCTTCGCAATTCATTCCATTCTTTATGTCCTGAAAGGTTATGCATTCTATCATGAGGGTGTTGAATTTCCAGTAACCAATATATATGGTTAAAAATGACATTGTATCCAATGTACGTATACATTTTATGAATTTGGCTTGATATGTTAATACATAAACACATGTTTATTGATATGCCAATAAGTTTAGTATTTATCTTGTTAGTATACCATCCCTAAATTTAAATATAGTCCTTCCAATTTCAATTAGTTTAGAATATTATTGTAAAACTATATAAAATTATTATATTATTTAAATGAAACTTCATGAAGTTAAAATTTCTATAAACTAAAATTTTTTAGTTGAATAATTTTCATTATAGTATTGTGTTACATTTCCAAATCAATAAAACTAAAGACTCTAAATTCAATGTAATGATTACAAATGGGCAAGAAAAGTATAGTTCTCTTAATATGTGAATAAACATTATTTTATATATTTATGTCTTCTTTGTCAAAACATTATTTGGGACCAATTTTTGAAATGTAAACGCATGTTCCAACACTATGCAATCGCATTAGTGAGGGATTGCAGTTTTGATAGTTAAAATGTCTTTTAATTTTAAATTAGCTAGAGCAATGGGAAAAAGCACATATAAACATGGAGACCATAAACATTTTGTATCGAATTTAGGTTTACATTTCATGAATTTGGCATGGAATAATGTTTTAATGTAGAAGATATAAATGCATAAACATAGGTTTATTCATTTGTAAATTTAATATTTATGCAATAAGTATGCGATCCTTAAATTTAAATTTAGACCTTTCAATTTTAATTAGTTTAGTATACTAATCTAAAACTATGTCAACTTATTATATTTTTTAAATTTGGAACGTTTTGAAGTTAAATCCCATAGTGGTTAACAAATTTTTGTAAATTGGAAATTTTTGGATGAATAATTTTTAGTTAGTTATGTTAATATGTGAATAAACATCATTTTCTACGCTTATATCTTCTTTGTTAAAACATTATTTGGGACCAATTTTTGAAATGTAAACACATGTTTCAACACTATGTAATAGCAAAAGTAAGATAAAGATCATAGTTTTGATAAATCAAAATTTTAAAAAATAAAATAAAAGAAATAGGTGTTCCATGTATATTTAAAGAATTCAGCCTCTACCATTTTTTTTATTAAAAAAAAAAAAAAAAAAAAAAGCTAACCTTTCTAAAAGGTAAAAAGATAATGAAAATTTGAGCTTTTTGAGAGAGCAAATAGAGGAATCAATTTGAAACTATTATTTATTCACTAAAAGATAATATATAATATATGGTCGTTCTAAATTTGATATAGGAGAACAAGAAGAATAACAATTTAAAAAGAAAATATTGTGAAGTCTATTTGGAAATAAGAATTTTGATGAATGGATCTTGCAAATTGTCACTTGAAATTATAATTTATATAAAATCTGGATATCCATTATTTTTTAATTTTATGCAAGCTTTGAGGTTGATAATGTTAGGTTCTAAGACTTTAGGTTAAATGTATTAGAACTTTAATTTGTAATGTTAGCAAACCATGATCAAAACATTTAGTCTTATTTTAGACTTGCTCAAAGTATGTTTAAGTATAAAATTGGAATTGAGTGTACTGCAGGATTTATTGTGTAAATCTGCCTGGCTCGATCGATCGAAAATCGTGTAGATTGTTTTTCTGCAAAATTTTCCAACTCTGCTCAAGCCCATTTGAAGTGTAAGGTTTCATGTTTTACCCTAAATATAAAAGGAAAAACCCTCGCCACGTTTTAGGGTTGCTCTTTATGCGGTGTGTGTGAATCTTATGTGAAATCTAAAGGTATTTGCCTTCACATACACTTAGGGTTTCCAATCTCAAGATTGATGTCAAGAGATTGGTGATCAATTTAGCTGTTGTTTCATAAGCTTAAAGATATACAAGCGGGAGTGTTTGTGCTTGCTGTGAATCTACGAAAGAAGTAGTCCGTGGACTCAGAGCTGTCATGTGGTCATGGTAATAAGTTTCCTATTCGAGATAGCAATAAGATGTTAATGGTCTAACTCACTATTGTGTAAACTTCAATTCTTTCATAGTGGATTCGTTTTACCTTGAGGATAGCTAGGTTAAATCATTCCCTGGTTTTTTACCGTTTGGTTTTCCTAGGTTATCATATTGTTGTGTTCTTTGTTTTCCACACTTTGCAATGATATGATATGATATATTTGTGTTATCCTAGACGTGATAATTTGACTAAGTAATAACTTGGCTAATTAAGTAGGTTAATTTGATTGTGTTTTAAGGGGTCTAAAAAACATACAGATAAAATATGGGAAAATCTTATGTAAAGTTTAAGAGAGAAATGCAAAGACATTCATTGACCATTTGCCAATTATTTTACTAAAAAGTGACAGTTGGATCCTTTGAAAGGGGATGCACATAATAATGTTTTGTAGGACACTACTATGGACTTCATGGTTGTGTTTTTGATTTATTTAACAAGATGTATGAAATATGCACTGATAAGAATGATATTTTGTTACAGTATTCTATGTTTTATGTCAAATAAATATAAATGTTCTCTTATTTTCAGTGCTAATGTGTTGTTACTATTATGTACTTTATTTATAATGGAATTGTGTTTTATTATGTTCTCTACTATTTTGAGTCATAGCAAAAGAAGTTGATTTTGATAACTTTTAGATTAGATTTTATTCATTTATGAGGAAAACAAGCTCCAAAATCCAGATCTCTTTATTGCAACTTGTTTATTTGCCGTATACATATAGCATATATGAGATATAAGGTGTACCTATGAAAATAATTTCATTTTCAATGGACCTATGGTAGTTGTAGTAATCTTTTGTGCATGTAAGTATTTTCATGAAGCTACTGTATAGATTACCCTATCACTTATTTATATTTCTATAATTTTCATTTTGGCACAATCATATTGTGTCATAAGTTTGACAATGTTTACGATTCGAATTCTAATATTGATTAACATTTTAAAATTAATTTTATTTTTAAATTTTTCCCCAAGTTGAAATCCTAGCTCCCCGATTGTGTAATAGTAACTTCACCAACTGTTGCAGCAGTTGGAATTGTTTGCTCATACGGTTTAACAGCATAGAGAATCATAAAATATGAAAAAGGCAAGTTAAAAAGTAATATAATAAATTAGGTAATTATTGGGTACTCACGGGTATTATAAATGTGTACTTTTCACTTTCTCATAATTGTGGATCCTACTAAATAAATTTATAATGGGACTCAAAATTAATGTAAGAAAGAAGAGTACGCATTTATGATACTCCCAGAGTATTCAATAATTTTCCTAATAAACTAACAAAATAAGAAGGAAATTAATTGCCATAGATTATTTATATATATATATATATATATATATATATATATATATATTAACGTAAAGTTGATGGAGTAGAAAAATACCACTGGAGGATAAGCATCAGGGTCAAAAGAGTCATAATCCTGAGGGTCTATACTGCGTGGTAAGAAGAAAAAAATGAGAGACTGGTGTTTGCAATATGGTGGAGAATGAATTAAGATTTGTCTCCTTCAAAACTTATTAAAAATAATCATGCCATTAGGATGAGATTGCTGCAATGTCATTAGCTTGTTGAATAAATTTATTTCATGCAAAATTCATCTCAACTCAGAACATTGCCACACACAATAAAATCACAATGGAAACAGAAGGGTGGAGAAAAAAGAAATTTGAAAGCCCATTGAATTGTTATTGAATTGTGTTAAAAACTAACTCTTCAAGGTGCATACTATTCTTCTGTCTGTTTTTATGTGGAGTAAGCAATTACAAAACCATGCAATTGGCTATTTGGCATGAATAAGGCAACAATAAATTTTCAAGATTATATTTTTTTTTTCAGTTGGGTCAGAAATCCTATATAATATTTCTTTTTCTTTTCTGATGTCCAGAATTATTTGTTTGTTCAGATTAATAAATGAAGAGTAGGACATATTTAAAACCTTCTCATCTCTTCTCATGCATGTGTTAAAAATACTTAGTATTTTCAACAAAAAAAATAATAATAATCCTAGCCAAAATAATACTTACCTTCTTAGACTGGGCCCGATTGATTGCTCTTGTGAATTTAACTTGTCATGGCAGCCACAAAAGCCCAAGGACAAACTATACACTTGAATAGATTTACATTGTTATTTTAACCAGAACGATAGAGAGATGTCAAAGACATGACTTGGCTGCAGTGAATTACTAACAGAATAAGCATGTTGAAAGTGCGACCGGGCTAAGAGAACTAACGTCAACATAGCATAAACTAAATAAAATCAGATAACCAACCATAAAAGATGAACCAATTGCCAAGTAACTTAAGGAGGAGGGCATTTGAGTTTGACCCGTATCCGGTAGTCTCTATCAGTTATTCACCTATTACGTGAAGTTCACTTGCTCGGTTTTTCTGTGTATCTTCCTACAAATTATCTTATCCTTCTTCTTCTCTTCTTTTGATAATGATAATTCGAAAATTATAACTAGTCGCTAACCCGTACGATGCATGGAAAAACTGTTGATTTGAGTAAATAGATATTTTGAAAAAAAAATAATTAATTGAAATTAATCTATACAAATAATTAACCAACTTAAAATATAGCTTTTAATAAGAAAACATAAAATCACATGAACCTAAATAAAAAGCATTTAAGGTGAAGAATTAAGATCAACCTACTAAGATGCAAATACCCAAAACCCCAAGACTTAAAATTTCAAAATTTATAGAATCCCCAAATTCTACTTCAAAACCAAACCAAATTCAACAAATTTATGTATAACATACCAAATAAAAATTTACCAATCCCTAAGCTGGAGGACATAGGTTGCATCTTTGATTTTTCTTCAAAAAAATAGAGATGTTTTATCTGCCATGTACAATATAAAAAAATAATTAGTAGAAATTTCAACCCAAAAACCAAACCCATGATTATTAACATGAGTCTTTTTTTTTTTTTTTAACGTTAGTCCCTTTTTTTTTTTTGAGTCCTATCATAATTTTTGTTTTTATATAAATTATCAACGTTTGAGTTTGAGTTTAAGTTACACTTGTTAAAGAGATAGAGTTTCACTCCTTGTTAAGTTTTGATTAAACAAAAATAATTTTATTTAAAAAAAATGATAATGATGAGTTTGAGTTTAAGTTTAAGTTTAAGTTGGATTTATTAGAGAGATAGAGTTTCACTCCTGGTAAAGTTTGAACTAAAAATAATAATTTTATTTAAAAAAAGTGGGATACTACAAAATAATAAGAAAAGTAAATAATTTTTATTAAAAAAATTGTCTATTAATTCTTCAAAATCATATATAGTCATAAAAAGTTTAGGGATATACTCATGCTCAAAATTTTCAACAATCGTGGGACATTATGGGCTTAGATCTAACTAAATTTATCCAAACCATTTTAAATTTTTTTATTACTGCTAGAATTGAACTGCTCTTTAATTCCAAAAGTTAACCCAGAAACCATGCACCAACTACAACCTATTAGCTTGTGCAATACACTTGTTGGGAAATTTAGACCTCGGTTAATATAATTAACAAGTTTTAAATCCAAGTTGTTAATTAGATTTATTATAAATAAAACTTGTTAAAACAAAAAAACATCAATATCATGTCAATAATGAATGCAATGGAAAAGTAAATAAGACAAGATATGATGACAAAAGAAAACCAATAAAACAAACTAGTTTCATAGTAAAAAACCTGGGGGGAAACTTTCCCGAAAAGCAATCCACTACAGTAAAGAGAAGTTTCAAATCTAGTACAAAACTTTTGTCCCTAAACTCTACAATCCCCGTAGATGAACTCAAAGCAGAAACATTCTACCACTTTAGAACCTCTGAACTCTTTAATATATGAACGCTACCCTTTGATGCACGAATCCTAGTACGTGACTAACTAATTGCACGGATCCCAATACGTGACTAACACACCAACTAGAAGAAGATTGTTGGCTGCAAAGTTCTTCGCTTCATCAACAATGAAGATAAAAAAACACATGGTTACAAAACCCTAAGGCGCAATGACGCAATAGCATCTATCAGAGAGAATAAGACATCAGTCACCTTTTGCATATGTTCTCTTTGTATTCTCTTATGTGACGACCTCTAAAATAAGCCTTATATATGTCTAGGGTTGTGAGAAAAGAAAGTCAAAAGACACATTCATGGATCATAAGAAAATCATATCAGAATTCTAAAATTCTTAAACCTTAACAGATAGGAGCAGTCGAGAAGCTGTCGAGCACACGTGGTGAAACAGCTTTCTTAAGCTCGATAGATGCAACTGTCGAGCTTTAATGAATTTGCACTATTCAGCTTGTTTCTTGGATAGACTTAAATGGCTTTAACACTTGATCTTGAAACCTTGTTTCTTGAAGTATTAAAAACATCTAGATCTACCCAAATACAAATAAAGTGTGTTTTGTCAAAGGATTAGCCAACTACATAAATATTGACATATGTTCCTAACATGAATCGCATATGTCCTAACAACACTGTACACATAGGTTTAAAAATTTGTAAATAATTAATCAACCAAAAATATAGCTTTTAATAAGAAAACAAAAAATCACTTGAATCTAAATAAAATCATTTAAGGTGAAGAATTAAGATCAACCTACTGAGACACAAATATCGAAAACCTCAAGACTTAAAACTTCAAAATTTATAGAATCCCCAAATTCTACTTCAAAACTAAACCAAATTCAACAAATTTATATATAATATATCAAATAAAAATTTATCGTTCCCTAGGCTGGAAGACATAGGTTGCATCTTTTATTTTTCTCAAAAAAAAAATAATATAAATGTTTTATCTGCCGTGTACAATATAAAAAAATAACTAGCAGAAATTTCAACCCAAAAACCAAACCCACATTATCAACGTGAGTCTCTTTTTTTCTTTTTTCTTTTTTCTTTTTTTCCTTTTTTGGGTCCTATTGTAATTTTTGTTTTTATATAGATTATCAACGTTTGAGTTTGAGTTTAAGCTGAACTTGTTAGAGAGATAGAGTTTCACTCCTTGTTAAATTTTGATTTAACAAAAATAATTTTATTTAAAAAAATGATAATGATGAGTTTAAGTTTAAGTTGGTATTATTAGAGAGATAGAGTTTCACTCCTGGTTAAGTTTGAACAAAAAATATTACTTTTATTTAAATATTGTGCTGACGTGAAAAATTATGAGAGTTTCATAAGCTTCAGTTATATATATATAGATGAGGAGGGAGGATTTGACGCTAGTTCCCCTTATTCATGAGAACAAACTATGCTGTCAAACTACAAAGTTCTTGCCACAAATGATTCCTCGCATGATGCTTTCTTTACCTTCAAATGATAAAAGATAGCATCTTGGGCCATACATTGTTAACAATAAGCTGAACTTGCTAATGAGAAACCCCAAGGGGTTAACTTAGTGATTCCTAAATCCATATATTTCATAAGGTTTTCAATTTGAAACCTCTAATCAACATCTTAGGGCCACAAATACAGAATTCCTCCCATTAATCACTTGGCGTGTATATGAGATTGGAGGACTACATACACCCAAGGAATAATCAGATTCTTGCTCTTAATGTATTTAGTTTATTATTGCATACAACTAGTGGCAAAGTTAGGGGAGCAAGACCCTTCTAGCAATTTAAAATTTCTCTTTAGTGATTGAGACAAAATCAAAAATCTAATAAAAATTTGCTTACTGATCCCTCTTCAAATCACTACAAAAAAATGCCTTTTAGCTACGAAAAATTTTTGATGGACCAAAAAGCCCTCTCAAAAAATCCTATTTCCGATGGCAAAATAAAGCCCTCGCAAATACTTGAAAAAATGTGAAACATTTGCAATCAACAAAAAAAGTTGTCACAATTATGTGTTGCAGCCGTCACAAATACTAATATTTTTGAGGGAAATTAATATGTTATTCGAGTTAAGACTATCAAGTTCATCCGTTGCATGCAACAGTAACTAAATAGTTTCCGTTGAGCTAGAGAGCTCATTAGCAAGTTACATTATGCAGCTCATCGCTATCAATGTATAACTCAAGATGCTATCTTTTATAATTTGTAGGAAAAGAAATTAGCATATAAGAAATAATTTGTAGGAAGATATACACAAAATCAGGACTAGTCACTGTTTTTATTGTTAAATAAATTGGAGAAGATAGAAATAGTGAGAGCGGAAGTATATTCAGTTTTAATGACTTGTGTCCACAGAGGAAACTCTTAAAAACTTCTACATTATTAATATGAGTTTGATTCAAGTTACTTCTAGTGTAAATCTAAGCAATGTTACACCACCCAATAACTTGTTATAATACTTACCTTCTTAGGCTGGGCCCGATTGATTGCTCTTGTGAATTTAACTTGTCATGGCAGTCACAAAACCCCAAGGACAAACTATACGCTTGAATAGATTTACATTGTTATTTTAACCAGAACGATAGAGAGACGTCAAAGACATGACTTGGCTGCAGTGAATTACTAACAGAATAAGAATAAGCATGTTGAAAGTGCGACCGGGCTAAGAACTAACGTCAACATAACATAAACTAAATAAAATCAGATAACCAACCATAAAAGATGAACCAATTGCCAAGTAACTTAAGGAGGAGGGCAATTGAGTTTGACCCGTATCCGGTAGTCTCTATCAGTTATTCACCTATTACGTGAAGTTCACTTGCTCGGTTTTTCTGTGTATCTTCCTACAAATTATTTTATCCTTCTTCTTCTCTTCTTTTGAAAACGATAATTCGAGAATTATAACAACTAATCGCTAACCCGTGCGATGCACGGAAAAACTATTGACTCTAAAAAAAAAATCCAATAATGAGTAAATAAATATTTTGAAAAAAAATAATTAATTGAAATTAATCTATACAAATAATTAATCAACTTAAAATATAGCTTTTAATAAGAAAACAAAAAATCACATGAACCTAAATAAAAAACATTTAAGGTGAAGAATCAAGATCAACCTACTGAGACGCAAATACCAAAAACTCCAAGACTTAAAACTTCAAAATTTATAGAATCCTCAAATTCTACTTCAGAACCAAACCAAATTCAACAAATTTATATATAACATACCAAATAAAAATTTACCATTCCCTAGGCTAGAGGACATAGGTTGCATTTTTAATTTTTTTGCAAAAAATAGAGATGTTTTATCTACCATGTACAATATAAAAAAATAATTAGTAAAAATTTCAACCCAAAAACCAAACCCAAGATTATCAACATGAGTCTTTTTTTTTTTCAACTTTAGTCTTTTTTTTTTTTTTGGGTCCTATCATAATTTTTGTTTTTATATAAATTATCAACATTTAAGTTTGAGTTTAAGTTGGACTTGTTAGAGAGATAGAGTTTCACTCCTTGTTAAGTTTTGATTAAATAAAAATAATTTTATTTAAAAAAATGACAATGATGAGTTTGAGTTTAAGTTGGACTTATTAGAGAGATAGAGTTTCACTCCTGGTTAAGTTTGAACTAAAAATAATAATTTTATTTAAAAAATGTGTGATACTGCAAAATAATAAGAAAAGTAAATAATTTTTTATTAAAAAAATTGTCTATTAATTCTTCGAAGTCATATATAATCGTAAAAAGTTTAGGGATATACTCATGCTCAAAATTCTCAACAATCGTGGGACATTGTGGGCTTAGATCTAACTAAATTTATCCAAACCATTTTAAAATTTTTCATTACTGCTAGAATTGAACTGGTCTTTAATTCCAAAAGTTAACCCAAAAACCATGCACCAACTACGACCTATTAGCGTGTGCAATACACTATACAAATTGGTCTAAAAATTTGTAAATAATTAATCAACCAAAAATATAGCTTTTAATAAAAAAACAAAAAATCACTTGAATCTAAATAAAAAGCATTTAAAGTGAAGAATTAAGATCAACCTACTAAGACGCAAATATCAAAAACCTAAAGACTTAAAACTTCAAAATTTATAGAATCCCCAAATTCTACTTCAAAACTAAACCAAATTCAACAAATTTGTATATAACATACCAAATAAAAATTTATCGTTCCTTAGGTTGGAAGACATAGGTTGCATCGTTTATTTTTCTCCAAAAAAAATAATATAAATTTTTTATCTGCCATGTACAATATAAAAAAAAAAAGTAGAAATTTCAATCCAAAAACCAAACCCACGTTATCAAGGTGAGTCTCTTTTTTTTTTTTTTTTTTTTTTTTTTTTTTTTTTGAGTCCTATCATAATTTTTGTTTTTATATAGATTATCAACATTTGAGTTTGAGTTTAAGTTGGACATGTTAGAGAGATAGAGTTTCACTCCTTGTTAAGTTTTGATTAAACAAAAATAATTTTATTTAAAAAAAATGATAATGATGAGTTTGAGTTTAAATTGGACTTATTAGAGAGATTAAGTTTAACTCCTGGTTAAGTTTGAACAAAAAATAATAATTTTATTTAAATATTGTGCTGACGTGAAAAATTAATTTTATTTAAATATTGTACTGACGTGAAAAATTGTAAGAGTTTCATAGGCTTCGATTATATATATAGATGAGGAGGGAGGATTTGACCCTAGTTCGCCTTATTCATGAGAACAAACTATGTTGTCAAACTACAAAGTTCTTGCCACAAATGATTCCTCGCATGCTGCTTTCTTTACCTTCAAATGATAAAAGATAGCATCTTGGGTCATACATTGTTAACAATAAGCTGCATGTAACTTGCTAATGAGCAACCCCAAGGAGTTAACTTAGTGATTCCTAAAATCCATATAATTCATAAGGTTCTCAATTTGAAACCTCTAATCAACATTTTAGGGCCACAAATACGGAATTCCTCCCATTAATCACTTTGCATGTATGTGAGATTGGAGGACTACATACACCCAAGGAATAATCAGATTCTTGCTCTTAAAGTATTTAGTTTATTATTGCGTACAACTAGTGGCAAAATTAGGGGAGCAAGACCCTTCTAGCAATTTAAAATTTCTCTTTAGTGATTGAGATAGAATCAAAAATTTAATAAAAATTTGCTTACTGATCCCTCTTCAAATTAATTTTAGAATTTGACCACCTCAAATGTTAAAATTTTATAACTGTCCCCGGCCAAAATTTTTGAACTAGTCTAAAAAACCTCCAAAAATTAAATTGGTACAAAAAATCCAAAAATGATATTACCTATCTTACTCTTTCCTCAGCCTATGCCCCTTATAGAGTCCAAATACATTACCCTTAATTTACTCCTTTAATAAATCCCTAATTACCAATATATAAAAAACTAATACGTCTTCTTTCACAAATACCTAATTACCAATATTAAAAACAAAATAAAAAAACAAAAACAAAATAAATCTATTTTACGGTTGAGAATCAATTACAAACTATTTTAGTACCATGAAAGAACACAATACACAAATTGAGTCAAAGTTAATTTATGAAACAAAGAAATTTTTTGAGTTATAATTATTTTTTCTTAAGAATTTGTTATATTTAGCTTGGCCCTGAAATAATATTTTACTTCATCAATACATAAAACGAACGAACTAGATACTCTTAAGTCATGAATATTTATATATATATATATTATGTACTGTTTGGCAACAGTAATAAACTGGTTAGGCTAAGAGTCTTGTAGCTTAATTGGTCTTCACTCACACACAAAGTAATTGGTAGTTTAGGGGGAATAAGTTTGAGCTGCAGGAGTTAGTAGCATGTTATAACTATCTCAAAAAAATTAAATTAAAAAAAAAAAAACTGGTTATGTTTTCTTATTCTTTCATGCAAGCAAGATGTTCAAGGAAAAAATTTTATCTAGTACACATGGAATATTATCCCTCTTATCATATCTGTTAGGGACATATTTTATGTAATTAGAAAATCTTTTAACAAAATGCACTTTACTTGTAATTGGATAGATCTAAGATAGGTTTAGGACTTCAAGAAACATGTTGTTCAAGTCAAGTGTTAAAGCCATAAAAATCTGACCAAGAAACAAGTGAAGAAAAGCTGTTCATTAAATCTCGACAGAAAGATTTCTATTGAGGTTTATAGTCGAAGCTTGATAGAAACTGTTTTCGTCGAGATTTACGAAATCAAAACTTCCAGATCTAATTTTCGGCCCATGCTGAAATATTTGTATAGGGATTCTTTTCTCACAACCCTAGACATATATAAGACTTATTTTAAATGCCATCACGCATGCAGAAAGTGATCTAGTTCATTATTCTCTCTGAAGAAGCTACTGCGTCTTTACGCCAAGGGTTTTGTGACCAAGGATCTTCCTAATCTTCATCGTTGATGAACTGAAGAACTTTGCAGCTAACAACCTCTTCAAGTTGTTGGAGTTAGTCACATACTAGGATCCGTGCACATTGGTTAGTCATGTACTAAGATTCATGCATCAAGGGAAAGATTGCCGCTATAATACAAGTCCAATTGGGTATTTTGGTAGGAGTTCAACTGTAAGTTGATATTTTGGGATAGGCTAAAGGGTTTGGTAAGATTCCTTATACTTGTAACTGCTTGTAATTGATAATAGTGGATTCTTGAGAGTGGCGACCTTAAAATCACCCGATGGGGTTTTGCCTCAGTGATTTTCCTCATTCGTAAACAAATCATCTATGTTAAATTTATTTTTCCACTGTGTACGTTTTTAGACCCCTTAACACATAATCAGATTAACCTAGTTATTTAGTCAAGTGATTAACTTAAGTAAATTATGCAATTCTAGATTAACACATATAGATCATATCATGTAAAGTGAGGAAAATAAAGAATAATTGATATAATAACCCAGGAAAACCAAATCGATAAAAAACCTAGGGAGGATTTGACCTAACTATCCTCAAGGTAAAACAGAATTCACTATGAAAAAATTAAAGTTTGTACAATAGCGACTTAGACCACTAACATCCTATTGCTACCTCAAGTAGAAAACTTACTACCATGACCACGTGACAGTTCCGAGTACACAAACTACTTTTTTCTTGAATTCACAGCAAACACAAGCACTCCTGCTTGTATATCTTTAAGTTCTTGAATCTGCAGCTGAATGATCACCAAGCTCTTGACAACAATCTTGAGTTTGAAAACCCTAAGTGTATGTGAAGACAAACACCTCTAGATCTCACAAAAGATTCACACACACATCATAAAGAACTTTTCTAAACTTGGCTAGAGTTTTCCCTTTTATACCTAGGGCAAAACATAAAATCTACACGTCAAACTGGGCTTGGGTTGAGCTAGAAAATTTTGCAAAAAAATCAATCTGCACGACTTTTGATCGGTCGAGTCTAATTCTCGATCGATCGAGCTAAGCAGATTTACACAGTAAATTTTGCAGAACACTCGATTCCAACTTTACATATAAATACACTTTGAGCAAATCTAAACAAGACTAAAACGTTTTGATCATGGTTTGCCAATTACAAAATGAAGTTTTAATACATTAGTTCTTAATTCCTTAGAACCTAACACACTGCATTTAGATAATTTAGTGATTTGTTTATGCTGCCACACTATTACATGAAATTTGATCTAATTAATTAACTTGGGTAATTAATTAATTAATTGCAAGGTTTAAATTCATTCTAATCCATCAATATCAAAATGGGCTTAATATATGGAAGGCATGGTATTTCATGTATATTATATGTATTTTCTCTCTCACTGGTCCGTTTGGATATAGGTGAAAACTGAAAATACTGTAACAAAATAAATTTTAAATGTGTAAATAGTACCGTGAGACCTATTTTTAATATTTTTTCTAAATAAAGTGGCTGTGGGTCCCCTGAACAGTACATTACATAGTGTAATCTGCGTGCATGAACAGTGCAGGTTACTGTTCATAAGCCTAAATGCACTGTTCATGTCCCATGAACAGTGCAAGAGGCGTTGAAAAAACAAAATACAAAAAACACAAATGCGAAATCATCTGTATCCAAACCACACCATAGTATGAGAGTTCCACATGGGTATAAGAGTCATGCACTATAAAAAAATAATAAATAAATAAATAAAAACACACTAGTATGACCCCTTTTAGCTCTAAGTTTTTCGTTTTTTATCACATTGTGTTATAAAAAAATTAAAAAACTAGTCTTCTTCTTTTTTTTTTAGTTTTTAAAATATATTTAACATAAAAGCTACTAAAAATTATATATAAAATGAATCATACTTAGCAAAAAAAGTTACTAGAAACTAAAAGAAATAACCCAAATGGACATCAGTTTTTTTTTTTTTTTTTGGTAGAGGCAAGGACAAGAGCTACAGATTTTAAAAGATTTAATTTACCCATTCATTTTCTCCTAATTAAACTTGCTACACATAGTTTAAAAGATGTAGACATATATCTATTAAAACTATTGTCGTAGTCTTACCGACAAATATACACGTAGCTTAACGCAGGATAGAAGAAAAAGGAGATTGGAAACCGAGGTGCTCTAAAACAATTGGAAGAATCGTCTAAGAAAGATCTAATGAACTTGCCATTGCAGAATCCAATGTTCTGCCATATTATGGCTTTCAGACATTACAATTACTCTGATCATGACTGCGCATGCAAAAGAAAAACCATACGCGGACGAAGTCAAAGAAAGCGAGTTTCTCTAGTCAAACGACAAATTAGAAACCTATAACATGACAAAAAGTGTTTTTTTTTTTTTTTTTTTTCTTTAAGAGAAAACTTTTAGTAAAGTAATTTTTATGTTACAACTTCAATATGATCAACCGTAAATGATAGAGAAAAAAAATGTAAATTTAAGTGAAGTTGATTGTCCAGACATGAATAAAAGTACTGGTACAAGTACGACACGGCAACATAAATAATTCTTCAAAATTTTGACATAACACAACAGTTACAACACATGTACGACACTGCAAATAAAATGTTCAGGTTTCTAGCTGTCCATTACTCACCATTGTTCAGTTCAAAAAATTGTGGCGAAGTATGGAGACATAAAGAATTCATTACCGATCACATAAAGCTAGTTCAAATATTTATTCATTAGTTTTGAAATGATATCATAAACATTTTATTATTTTTATAATAAAATTTATAGTAATTTGAGTGTTTTTATATTACTATTGATGTATAATAATAATAATAATAATAATAATATTTATACCAATTGCTAACTACCATGATTTTAAAAACTAATACAATCAAAGCACTGGAAAACCTCTTGGTTCCCAATTTTTACCATTTTGATTGGTTATGGGGGGGGTTTAATCAGGCCGTATTGGTGCCCGGTTCCTAATTAAATTAGTTGAATCGACTTTCTGATCTGGTTTTTAAAACTATGCCAACCACTCCCAACAATTTTTTTTTTTTTTAAGTCCTCAAAATTTTTAATCTATTTTTACTTTGCTCTAAAGTCATAACAAGGACCCAATTGTTAATAGCCCACGGTCCCCACGCAACCATGCTTCAGTGAAAGTTTGCAAAAGCAAAATCTTCTATTGGGTTTTAATGATTACATCATAAAATGACGGTAGGTATTGTTATTTTCAACAAATAAATACATAATACAGAGCGGTATATTTGGGGAAGTAAAATGGGAAAAAAATATGAAAAATGCTAACGAGTGCCTTAAGGGTACTCCTTAAGAATCCATTTAAAGAAAGCTTTTATGGGAAATGATAAAAAAGTAATTAATATTTTGACAGCTTTTTTCATTTCCCATAAAAGTGGAATAAAAACTTTCTTTAAATGAATTCATAATAAGTGCTCTTAGGGCACTTGTTAGCTTCAGTGAAAGTTTGCAAAAGCAAAATCTTCTATTGGGTTTTAATGATTACATCATAAAATGACGGTAGGTATTGTTATTTTCAACAAATAAATACATAATACAGAGCGGTATATTTGGGGAAGTAAAACGGGAAAAAAATATGGAAAATGCTAACGAGTGCCTTAAGGGCACTCCTTAAGAATCCATTTAAAGAAAGCTTTTATGGGAAATGATAAAAAAGTAATTAATATTTTGACAGCTTTTTTCATTTCCCATAAAAGTGGAATAAAAACTTTCTTTAAATGAATTCATAATAAGTGCCCTTAGCGCACTTGCTAGCGTTAGCATTTCCCAAAAAATATATATAACTATAGTTATTGATACTTGTCATTACTTATTAGCGCCTAAAAAGAGTAGTGTGAATAGAAAAGAGGGTGAGGCCTGGCGGTCCAGCACCTCGTCCTTCTTGTCTTAGCACTTGGGTTCATGTCATGCGGGGACACATAAATTATAAAATTAGTAAATTGTGAAAATGATTTTGAAAGGTCTTAAGTTTAGAAGATATATTTGGACAAACTTTCAGACACATGGAATGAAACATTCATCCAAAAATATAAAAACGTAAGTATGGGGTATGACTTGTCATGGAGAAAAGCGAATATTGTTCCCAAGATTCCTTTTTTTTTTTTTTTTTCTCGCAAAAAAATAATCTTGTGAATGTGATATTGCTTGAGTCATATTTTATAAACTTGTTAAATTGTGAAAATGTTTCTGAAAAATCTTATCGTTAGAAGATATATTTGGATTATTTTTCAAATGTACGGAATGGAACATTCATCCAAAAAATAAATAAAAGAGGAAATTGACCAATTACACACATTAAATGGGTTGACCACCGACTTGTTGATGTAGCTTGGAAACCATAATTGATGTAAAATAAAAGTAATGTTAACACTAGAAGCATACAGAAATGATATTGCTCCAATTACATTAGACCATATTAATATTTGAAAAAAAAAATCATTAAAATGATTGTGTCTATGGAATTAATGGAAAATATTATCTTCCTCTTTATTCAACACTAATCCAACTGTTGGTATTCAGCCAAAAAAAACCAACATTTGGCCAGACTGTTGCTTTCTTTTTCTACTCAGCTGTCAATGAATCAATGCGGCTATATATGTGTGTGTCCATACTTATTCCTCCCGGCAAGGCTTTGGACACCAAATGATTCATCGTTTTTTTCAAGAGTTTGTCTAGTGTCACCAAAAAATCCACAAAAAAAGTCACACCTCGCCATACGGTGAGCTGTGGCTTTTTTTGTGGGTTTTTTTTTGGGAACCAAGACTTTTCCTTTTTTCAAATGCTCCCCTGTATTTTTGTGTTGTGGTGGGTCCAAAAATCTAATCGAGTACCTTTTTTCCTATTTATTATACTGCATCTTTGCCAAAATCAGGTTCAGTTGGGTCATTGGATTTGGCGGCAAAGACTCACAGTAGTCCTATTTGTTGGGTGCACGTGACACCCTTTGGGTTCCAGCACACACATCTGTCAAAGCTCATTTATGAGCTTGTGCCAAAAGTCTTCAAGTCTAGGTCTTTCATTTATTGGTAAATGACCAAAGCATGGGGAAGTCCGACTTCAGAGAAGTGGTGCACGGCGTGTGGGACACGCTGAAAAAAATAAAATAAATAAATAAATAAAGGCTAAGGCCATTCGGCCTTGAGTTGAGAGCTGAAACAGTGAGTCCTTTTTTTGGACTATTGTGTGTGAGTTCCAGTGTGAGCAAGAAAAACAAAAGGAGAGAGCTTCGGATAGGGTGAGTTTCATCCTTTAAATTGTGTGGGTCTTATGGTTTTATGGATGGGCATTTGTTTAGATGAGTTTTGGATTATTATTTTTATCATTCAATTTTTTGATTTTTGAGTAATAAGTTATAAAAATTGAAAATACATTTTAAGTGTTTTTAGTTTCTATAACTCTGTTTTCAATGGCAATTCTGTAAATAATATCACATACTTGGTCTCATAGCAGCAACTTTTGATCATCTTTTTTTTTTCTTTGCTGGGTTTTGGGCGTTTCTTCATGCCTGATCATCTTTTTATTTTTATTTTTCTTTTTTCACACTAGGTGGCTTCTTCTTCTTCTTCTTCTTTCTTTCTTTCTTTCTTTCTTTCTTTCTTTTTTTTTTTTTTCCTTCTTTCACTGAGTTCGGGTTTGTGGTTTTTTTTTTTTTTTTTTTTTTTTTTTTAACTGGGTTCAATGAGTTTGGGTATTGGAAAAAAAAATAAATAAATAAAAGTTGTACCAAGTTATACATATGGGGTCCACAAACAGTTGAAAATTTGAGTGATGACAATTTGAGTGATGGTGCCAAACGGGTGAGGTGTAGGGAGTTGGAGTATTTTGAGTGATGAGTGATAAGTGACGAAAACTAAGTGATGAAAAAAAACAAACCAAACAAGCCCTCAGCCATTTGAGGTGCACTCCGTGTGGAGCGATAGAGAGAAACACAGTGAGAGTGTTAAAGAGTGAAAAAGAAAAAGGAATTTTTTTTTTTTTTTTTTGCTCAAGTTACACACAAGGAGAATAAATTGGTGGAGTTCTTATGGAGTTTTTGAGAGCTACAATTATGGAGTATTCAGAGGAAGATTTTGCTACTGGTTTTGTGGTGAGATTATATTTACGCCTTGAGATTTATTTATTGTATATCCAATTTATTGTAGACTCAAGTTTAGTATAAACTTGATAGTTGTAATCTCTATTTCATAGTAGATATTTTTCAGAGCTGCCGTGATTTTTTCCTCTACATCGGAGGGTTTTCCACGTAAAAATTTAGTGTTCTTGTGTGGCTATGTTAATGTGGTGCTTGTGGATTTTTTTTTTTTTTAAATAATCCAATCCCTCAAACAATTTCATTAATTAGCCAAGGTTTGAAATTATTTTGGTATCTAACAAATTGAGTCTGTTAGACTCGATTTTGCCCTTTGAAATTGCACTTGGAAATCGAGTGTTTCACACTTGAGTTTCATACTCAAGTGTCTCACATTCAAGTTCCAAATGCAATTTCAAAGGGCAAAATTAAGGGTGTCAATGTTCGACTCAATCCGCGAACACGACACGAACCCGACACGAGTTTTTGCAGGTTAGGGTTGGGGTTTAGGTCATAAATGGGTCGACCCGAAAGCGACACGATAAGAAACGTATCATAAGCGGGTTAACTCGCGTAACCCGCAATAAACACGTTTGACACACTAATTTATTTGTGTTAATCTGAAATGACCTACTTAACACAACCCATTTAACTCGTATAACAAATAAATATTCATCTAATTTTAGATTTATCAAATACCTTTTACATCCAACATATATTTTAAATTAAAAAAGAAAAGTGAGAAATTACAAAAATTTACAAGGGATATAATTGAAAATTGAAACTTTACAAACCCTAGATCTCTAAACCTTAAAAATCCTAAATCTCTAAACCTTCTTATAAATATCTTTTAAAAAAAAAAAAAAAAATTCAGTCGGACTACTCTTCTCATGCCCAATTCTCAAATTCAAAGTGTCAACTCTCAAACTGGTTTTCCCTCTCTCTCTCTCTCTCTCTCTCTCTCTCATGAGTTTATTTTTTCTGCATAATACTTTTGTACCATAACCTTTGAACCCATGTGCCTTGTGTTTTTCTTGATTGCATGATATGGACCTCTTGTTTTTGTTGAACTATGTTATTTTATTTTTGTTAAACTATATTATTTTGAATTTGTATTGAAGTGTATTCATTTCTTTTGGAGTGTAAAGGACTTATTTCAAGATGAATGTTATATTTTTGTTGAATTATATTATTTTGAATGTAGGTTGACGACTTGAAGTGTATGCACTCTTTTTGGGATATAAAAAAAAAATTATTTCTAGATGGATGTTATATTTAATATTATGCAGGTTGAAATGGGTTGTGTTACATTCGTGTCAACCCAACACGACTAGTTTATTAAGCGTGTCAAATGGGTTGGGTCAGGTCAACCCGCTTTATTAACATGTCAGATTAGGGTTGAAGGATCATGATACGATTATTAAATGGGTCGGGTTAAGATTGAGCCATTTAGTCGAATACTCCTACCTCGATACGATACGAACCCGACACGCTAACCCGAATTAACACCCCTAGGCAAAATCGAGTTTGTTAGACTCGATTTGTTAGATACCAAAATAGTTTCAAACTTTGGCTAACTAATAAAATAGTTTGGCTTTTATAGTTATTTTCAAAAAAAATCTGGTGCTTGCTAGAATTTTTTTGTTTCCATAATATTGCTATTATTTGGTAGTCATTAATTTTAATTCACACATAGACATTGTGGGTATTTGGATTTTTCCCCAACACTATTTACACTGCATCTTTGTTAATTCGCATTAGGATTATATAATGGTAGCTAAAGTGAATAAGCATATTAAGTTTGCGTAACTTTTTGTGGTGTGAGATTGAATTGAATATATGACCCTCAGATCTCAAGTCTTAGAAGACAGATGCCCCCAACCTTTTTCTTATACCAGAAAGAAAGAACTGATTTTATTGATGGATTCTGGAAAGTGGTCATTTATTACTTGAAGTCGAAAAGAACTGCCATCTAGTTTTCTCGTCTAAGAAGGGCTTAAACCCAAAAAAATAAAAAGGTTCAACATGTTGAAGTATACAGAGACTTTCATAACGAAGAAAGTTTGTTCAAAACTCAAACGAGAAATCGAGGTCGAGAGACCCTTTTTGCCATTTTCTTTTGAGTTAGTGGTGTGGACGTGGGAGTGTTAAATCTCCTTTGATACCATGTCAGCAATATTAAATTTAATAAGTACGTGACATGTTAGTAAAAGATAATTAAATTACTAATAATTGAAAGATATGAGTCAGCGAATAGTTATTTTTACACAAAAGTCTTTCGTTATTAAATTTTGTTACGAATAATGTAGTATTATGTGATACAAAATATTTTTTTCATTTTTTCTCTCAAGTCTCAAAAAAAACATAAAAATCTCACCCAAAAAAAAAAAAAACAAAAAAGAACGCAAACCTGCTTTTCTTTTTTGGGTTAATGTGGCTGAATTTTTTTTAAGAAAATTTAATCTTTGCCGTATCCTTCGTGAGCAAAAGACAACTATTGAAACTAGCAATGTAGCCTTTCCGACAATTTTACACGGAGCTTTAGAAGAATAAAATTAAAAAGACGAAGGTGGGTCCCAAGTCCCAGAGCAAAACAAAATCCAAACTTCTCTCCCGAATGGCTTCGGAAAGTTCTCATGCGAAAATAACTGCGAGATTGTGGAAAAGAAAGTCATGGTCGAATGAAGTCAAAGAAAACGAGGTTCTCTTTTGTTAAATGTTAATCGGTGTTCTAAAAGCCGTGGCGGCACCACATCGTATCAAAAGGGTTCAAATGAACCCCCTCGCTTGTAGGTTCATACAGCATCTTTAAATTTTTTTGTTTTGAGCCTTTTGACCACCCAAAAATAAAATTTGCAGACTCTAAAAGAAGCTCAACAACAAACCAATTCACCATCAACTTTGACTTTTTTAAACAAAAAATAAAAACTAACAAACTAATTAGATCTAAAATTTGGAAAAATAAAAAAATAGAAATCTCAATAAAAAAAAAGTAAGTAATTAAGTAATGCTTCAGACACAAACTTTTTTATAACATTTTTATAAACAGCTGATGTGACTTAATTTAACATTCTCCAAATAATAATTGATAAGCAATAATGTGATATTAGTGACGAGCCTATATTAGAACTAATACGAATTAGTCACATTAATAATTTGTAAAAATGTTATAAACTTTTTCTCTCCCAAACACTATTTTTTCTCTCTAAACCTCAAACCCTCTTAGATTTCAGCCTAGGGAGATCATTTCTTATATTTGTACTAAAAGTTAATTAATTATAGTTAATATGTGGTTAGTCTAGAATTTTGCAATCTATCAATATTCATATTTGGATCATTGTAACATGCAATTTGTACTTCACTTTTATATATATATATATATATATATATATATTAATGATGTAAAAGTTTTTAAGAGTTTCCTCTGTGGACACAAGTCATTAAAACTGAATTTACTTCCGCTCTCACTATTTCTATCTTCTCCAATTTATTTAACAATAAAAACACTGACTAGTCCTGATTTTGTGTATATCTTCCTACAAATTATTTCTTATATGCTAATTTCTTTTCCTACAAATTATAAAAGATAGCATCTTGAGTTATACATTGATAGCGATGAACTGCATAATGTAACTTGCTAATGAGCTCTCTAGCTCAACGGAAACTATTTAGTTACTGTTGCATGCAACGGATGAACTTGATAGTCTTAACTCGAATAACATATTAATAAACTGGTTAGACTAAGAGCTTTGTAGTTTAATTGGTACTTCCTCACATACAAAGTAGATAGTAGTTTAGGAGAAACGAGTTTGAACTGTAGGAGTTAGCAGTATATTGTAACTATTTCAAAAAAAAAAAAAAATAATTAAAAAAAAAACTGGTTATGTTTTCTTGTTCTTTCATGCAAGCAAGATGCTTAAAGAAAAACTTTTATCTCGTACACATGGTATATTATATCTCTTATCAAATCAAAAATGGGCTCATTATATGGAAAGGCCGGTGTATAAGCCACATTAGATAATTTCACTGCAATCAATATTGTGGCCTGACACCATTTTAGAAAATGGTGTTTCATGTATATTATATGTATTTTCTCTCTCACACGGTATGAGAGTTCCACAAAGTTACAAAATTCATGCACTATAAAAAAAAAATTAAAAACACACTAGTGTGACCCCTTTTAGCTCTTAGTTTTTTGTTTTTTACCACATTGTTTTTAAAAAAAAAAAAAATTTTAACAAAATTAGTCTTTTTTTTTTTAAGTTTTTGAAATATATTTAACAGAAAAGCTACTAAAAATTATATTTTTATATAGATCATATTTAGAAAATAAGTTATTAGAAACTAAAAGAAACCCAAATGGACATCAGTTTTTTTTTTTTTTTGGGGTATAGGCAAGGACAAGCTATAGATTTTAATAGATTTTATTTACCCATTCATTTTCTCCTAATTAAACTTGCTACACATAGTTTAAAAAATGTAGACATCTATCTATTAAAGTGTTCAGGTTTCTAACTGTTCACTACTCACAATTGTTCACTTCAAAAAATTTTGGCAAAGTATGGAGACATAAAAAATTCGTTACCGATCACATAAAATTAGTTCAAATATTTATTCATTAGTTATTGAAATGATATCATAATAAACATTTTATCATTTTTATAATAAAATTTATAGTAATTTTAGTGTTTTTATATAACTCTTGATGTATAATAATAATAATAATAATAATAATAATAATAATAATAATAATAATAATATCTATACCAATCGCTAACCACCATGATTTTAAAAATTGATACAATCAAAGAACCGGAAAAGCTCTTGGTTCCCAATTTTTACCATTTTGATTGGTTATTGGGGAGTTTTTATCAGAACGAATTGGTGCCCAGTTACTGATTGAATTAGTTGTACCGACTAGTTCAATCTATTTTTTAAAACTATGCTAACCACTCTCAACAATTTTTTTTTTTAATTTTTTTTAAAGTTCTCAAAATTTTGAATCTGATGTTACTTTGCTCTGGAGTCATAACAAGGACCCAATTGTTAATAGCCCACGGCCCTCACGCAACCTTGCTTCAGTCATAGTTTGGAAAAGCAAAATCTTCTATTGGGTTTCAATGATTGCATCATAAAATAACGGTAGGTGTTGTTGTTTTCAACAAATAAATACATAATACAGAGTGGTATATTTGGGGAAGTAAAAAGGGAAAAAAAAAAAAAAAAAACAACAACAACAACTATAGTCATTGATACTTGTCATTAGTTATTGGTGCCTAACAGGTGTAGTGTGAATAGTAATGCGGGTGAGGGTTTGGCGGTCAAGCATGATAGGCCAAAAACGTATTGACCTCTTGTGATGAATTAATTGATTAATGAGCCAAGTTTATTAATTAATCAAATTAACATGCAAAGTGCGTGGTAACACAAACAAATCACTAAATAACTAAATATGCAGCGGAAATTAAATAATACGGGTGATTTGTTTACGAATGGGGAAAATCACCAAGGTAAAATCTCACTGGGTGATTTTAAGATCATCACTCCTGAGAATCCACTATTATCAAAAAAAGCAATTACAAGTAAAGAAATCTCAATACCTTATACCAACCTACAGTTGAACATTTACCCCAATACCCAATTGGACTTATTCTGCAGTGACAATCTCTCTATGTAATGCACGGCTCCCAATACATGACTAACTAACTGCGCGGATCCCAGTACGCGACTTAATTCACCAACTACAGAAGGTTATTGGCTGCAAAGTTCTTCAGATCATCACACGATGAAGATCGAGAGGATGCTTGGTCACAAAACCCTACGGTGTACAAACACAGCAACTTTTTCACAAGAAAGATGAATTAGGGCAAATTCAGTCCCTGGTCACAATTTGCATGAACTTTGCCACACGCACGAGCAACATTTGACGGCCCTTAAAACAATCCTTATATATGTCTAGGGTTTTGAGAAAAAAAAGCTCAAACACATAATCACAGATTTAATGTAAAACAATCCTGAATTTCATAAATCTCGACAGATACCCTATCTGCCGAGCTGCTGTCGAGCTGTTGTCAAGCCACGAGCTTTAACATCTGCACTTGAATCTTGGACAGACTTTCATGGTTTTAACACTTTAACTTAAAACCTTGTTTCTTGAAGCATTAAGCATATCCTAGATCTACCCAATTACAAGTAAAGTGCGTTTTGTCAAAGGATTAACTAATTATATAAAATAGTGACATATGTTTCTAACATGTAAATCACATATGTCCTAACAAAGCACCTCGTCCTTTTTGCCTTAGCTCTTGGGTTCGTGTCATGTAGAGACACAATAGTACTAAGGCTGGTGAGGTCATCTAGCATGAGAGCGGTATAACTCGTCATGAAGAAAGTGTGCTCCCAATATTTTTTTTGAGCAAAAAAAAAAAAAAAAATTGTGAATGTGATATTACTTGTGTCATAATTTATAAAATTAGTAAATTGTGAAAATGATTTTGAAAGTTCTTAACTTTTGAAGATATATTTGGACTAACTTTCAAACAGATGGAATGGAACTTTCATCCAACAAAATAAAAACAAAAGCATGGGGTAGCTTGGAAACAATAAGTGAAAGGCAGCATAAAATTGATGTGAAATAAAAGTAATGTTAACACTAGGGTCTGTTTGAATACTGCTTATTGTTAAAAATTGAAAATTAAAAATACTGTAACGAAATAATTTTTAAACATGTGAATAGTACTGTTGAATCCAGTTTTAAAGTTAAATTTGCATTTTTTCGTATTTGCAGATCCCGTGAACAGTGCACGGGACTTGGCCAAAAAACGTAGACGCACAAAATCTCATTTCTGCCGCTATCCAAACTCACACCTAGATTCATAGAGAAATGATGTTGCTTCCAATTACATTAGACCATTTTAATAATTGAAAAAAAAAAAAATCAATATAATTATTGTCAATGGAATTAATGGAAAATATTATCATCCTCTTTATTCAACACGTACGAATGAAACTGTTGGTATACAGCCAAAAAGAAGAAGAAAAAAAATCCAAAACACTTGATCAGACTGTGCTGCTTTCCTTTCCTTCTCAGCTGTCAATGAATCAATGCAGCTATTTGTGTGTGTCCATACTTATTCCCCCCGAAAAGTCTACACCAAATGATTCATCGTATGCTCACCTGTGTTTTTGTGTTGTGGTGGGTCCAATCGACTACTTTTTTTCTTATTTATACTGCGTCTTTGCCAATTCAGTTTCAGTTGTGCCGTTGGCGGTAAGACTCACAATAGTCCTATTTACACCGCATCTTTGCTAATTCACATTAGAGGATTATATAATGGTATCTAAAGTGAATAAGCATATTGGTTTTCTTGACTTTTTGTGGTGTGAGATTGAATTGGATATATGACCTTCAGATCTCGAGTCTTAGAAGACAGAGATGTCCCCAACGTTTTTCTTATACCGGAAAGAAAGAACTGGTTTTATCGATGGATTCTGGAAATTGGTCATTTATTAGTTGAAGTCGAAAAGAACTGCCATCTAGTTTTCTCGTCTATGAAGGGCTTAAACCGTTAAAAAAAAGTTCCACGTGTTGAAGTATACAGAGAGTTTCATAACGAAGAAAGTTTGTTCAAAACTCAAACGAGTAATCGAGGTCGAGAGACCCTTTTTGCCATTTTTTTTTTTACTGGATAGAATTTCTACTTGAGTTTAATATAAGTATACAATGTGTGTGAAACTTTCTCGTGAAACTCCCTCATGAAAACTTGAACTTCTGCCCTTACTCTCACAACTCATAGGCATTTATACTCTAGCCATTTTTCTTTTGAGTTGTGATGTGGACGCGGGAGTGTTAAATCTCTCATACATACCATGTTAATGATATCAAAATTTAATAAATGTGAAACATGTCAGTAAAAAATAATTAATCTACTAATAATTAAAAGACATATATTAAAAAGTAGTTATTTTTGCACAATAGTCTCTCATTTATTAGATTTTAATATGAATATTAACATAATATCATTTGATACAAAATATGTCTCAAAAAAACATAAAAACCCAAAAAAAAAAAACAAAAACAAAAACGCAAACGCAAACCTCCTTCTCTTAGTGTACGTTTGGATACTGCTTATTTTGATAAAAACTGAAAATTGAAACTGAAAAAAAAAATATTTTTTTTTACTGTTGCTATAGTATTTGTTACTATTTATTGGCATAAAATTACTGTTTATGATCAATAAATAGTGACAAACACACTTAGTATGCGTTTAGATACCGCTTATTTTGCTGAAAATTGAGAACTGAAAATTGAAAAAAAAGATAAAAAAATAATTTTTTTACTGTTTCTACAGTGTTGTGTACTGTTCACTGGCCTAAAATCACTGTTCATGGCCAGTGAACAGTACACAACACGCTGAGTAAAAAAAAAAAAAAAAAAAAAGAGAACAAAACGTAGAAAACGCGCCGCGGAAACGCCAATGCAAACAGACCCTTAGTTAAAAAAAATTTCCGGAACGCAAACTCTCCCGTTAACGCTATCCAAACTCTCCCATTTGATATGGCTGATTTTTTTTTTTTTTTTAAGAAAATTTCATCTTTGACGTATCCTTCGTGAACAAAAGACATCTGTCGAAACTAGCAATGTAGCCTTTCCAAGCCCAAAACCTAAGTCTCACTTTGTAAATGCTCTCATGCCTCTGTGCGTGTAGAAGCAGTATGAGTCTTGTAGGCCTCGTCCTTGCAAGAGTTTGGTGACCTCCCTAGGTGAGGCCAGTGACAACTCATGATGGCTGAGGAATTAGAGGCACTGTGGAAAAAATTGTCCTTCACGGAAGAAGAGGACGAGAAGATTGTGTTAGCAAGTAACAGCACAAAAGCTGCAAAGGAGAGGGGTAAGAACTGTTTAGTCATGAAAATCTTATCAAGAAGAAGTATTGCACTTGAAGCTATTAGGAAGAATCTGAGAATGGTTTGGAAACCAAATAAAGGCATACAGATTATGGAAGTTGGCGAGGAATTATTCTTAGTAGAGTTCGGTGATGAAAAAGATAAGAAGAAGGTCCTTGATATGAGCCTATGGAATTACGAAAAGCAGCTTATCCTCCTCCAGGAGTTTGAAGGGGAACAAGCCCCAACAGAGATCGTCCTGAAGTGGTCTCCCTTTTGGATTCAGATCCACAACTTGCCCCTGAAGAGTAAAACGAGAGAAACGGGAAGAGCAATTGGAAGCACGATTGGAGAAGTACTGGACGTAGATGTAGCAGAAACTGGAGTCTAGTGGGGAAAGTATTTGAGAGTAAGGGTCCGTGTAGACGTTACAAAAAAATTGGTCAGAGGAAAGAAAGTGGCGATTGAAGGAGACGAGGCACGTTGGGTGCAATTTAAATATGAACGTCTGCCAAAATTTTGTTACAACTGTGGAGTTCTAAGTCATGATATGAAAGACTGCCCTGAACTAGCCGGAAAAGACAAACAACCAGAGGTAGATGGACTTCAATATGGAGCTTGGCTAAGGGGAGAGTTCACAAGGAAAACAGGGCAGCAGACAAGGCCAAATGAAAACAGGAGTATGCCAGTAAGGCGAGGAAATCCAGAGGGGATGATGGGGGACTCGTCGGCGATTGCTTGGCGACCACCGGCGCATGGAGATGTTCTTGGCGGGAAAACAGAGTCAACCATAGCCCACTTTGAGAAGAGCACCAAGGAGGTAGAGACAGAGGTGGCAGAAGAAAAGGTGCAAGAGATTGAGACCTTTCACACAAAAGGAAAGGAATCCAGTCTTGGTAAACCACATGAAAAGTTTGTTCATAATTTAGGAATGGCGAATATGGAAAACAGCGAAATCCAAAAAGAGGGAACGGAGTCAATGCAGTGGGAGGCAGAACAAAAGCTAAGGGAAGAGCCAAAATTTAAATTTCAAATAGGGCCCAGTGAACAGGAAGAATCGGGTAAAGAAGATAAAGACAAAGAAGGCACATCAAACGGTCCAATGGCAATGAGCTTCACAAATGAGTTGGGCTGGGTGACTGAGAAATTAGGCCCACAGAGCGGGCATTGGAAAAGAATGGCTAGAACAGCCCACGCCAAAAAGGAAAAAGAAAAAGAAAACTCAAGCCCTTTAAGTATTAAAAGAGAGAGCCCGACACCCATCAAAGAATTAGGTGCAAACACATTAGAACAGAAACGCAGGAAGAAAACAGAACAGCTCAGTACTGAGGAACAAGGTAAGAACAACAAGGATGGCGGTGAGGCGGCGTCTGCGGTGCAGCGCCGCCGAGCCCAATGAGTATCATGGCTTGGAACTGTCGGGGTCTTGGATCATCCCCAGCAGTTCGGACGCTCACCGAGGAGGTGAATGAGAAGAAACCGATCCTTGTCTTCCTTGCGGAGACGAAAGCCAGCATAAACAAAGTGAAAGGAGTCCAGCGCAAACTCAAGTTAACTCAAGGAATCACGGTTCCTAGTGATGGCCTGAGTGGTGGTTTGGCGATGATGTGGAAAGAGGGTGTGGATGTGAGACTGAAGAGCTGCTCAAATTCTCACATTGACGTGGTGGTTTGTGGCGAGATGGGATCCAAACCGTGGAGAGCAACGGGCTTTTATGGACAACCAGATTCAGGTAAAAGATTTATTTCTTGGAAATTGATTGAAACTCTAAAGAAACAATGTGACATGCCATGGGTGATTTTTGGGGATTTCAATGAAATTACCCACCCGGATGAGAAGATGGGGTGGATTGAGAGAGATGTAAATCAAATGAGGGCGTTCCGAGAATGTTTGGATAATTGTGGTCTCACGGATCTGGGTTTTGTGGGGCAAAGATTTACATGGTGCAATGAAAGATTGGGGGACCAACGCACATTAGTTAGACTTGACAAAATGGTAGCCAATACAGAGTGGAGGGTTTTGTTTCCTGAAGCCAAGGTTTATCATGTTACGGCATCGGCTTCAAATCACTGTATGCTAGCCCTATACTTGCGACATCATGTTCCCGTTAAGCGGCTGAAACGAAGATTTTTCTTTGAGGCGATGTGGACACAAGATGAAAGATGTCAAGAAGTAATTGAAAGAGCTTGGGATCCGCTCAGGGATGGTTCTGAGTTTCAAATCCAGGATAGAATTAAAAGCTGCCAGTCTCAACTTCAAAAATGGAATCGGGAGGTCTATGGGAATGTGAATCAGAATCTGAAAAAGAAGCAAACACGGCTCCAACACCTGGAGTCGTTGAATATGCTCCATGAGACTGCTATAGAAATTCAGGAGCATAGGAAGGAAATCAATGAAGACTTGTGCAGGGAGGAAGTAATGTGGAATCAACGGTCTTGAGCGTTATGGATGAAGTGTGGTGATCAAAATACCCAATTTTTTCATGCAACGGCAACACAAAGACAGCGCACAAAAAAGATTGAAGGGCTTTGGTCAGTTAATGGGGAGTGGTGTGAGGACCAAAAGCAAGTGGAGGAAATTATTCTGAATTATTTCTCTTCAATCTATAGTACTGAACAAGATGCATTGTATGAACCCAATTTGGAGGCTGTAAGCACGAGAATATCACCGGAGATGAACGCACTGCTCCTGGAAGAATTCAAAGCTGAAGAAGTTAAAGCGGCACTGTGGCAGATGCACCCCACCAAATCTCCGGGCCCAGATGGTATGTCTCCCATTTTCTTTCAAAAATATTGGAGTATTGTAGGACCTAATGTTATTAATTGTGTGCTGCATGCTCTAAACAACGGTGTCATGCCTAATGGTGCAAATGAGACTTATATTTGCCTAATTCCAAAAGTGAAGTATCCACAGAAAATTACAGAGTTTAGACCTATTAGTTTGTGCAATGTACTTTATAAGATTATATCAAAAGTCCTTGCTAATAGACTGAAAAAGATCCTACCCGATGTAATAAATGAAGCCCAAAGTGCGTTTGTGCCAGGGAGACAAATCACAGATAACGTACTCGTCGCCTTTGAGACAATGCACAGTATCAAAAAGCGAAGAAAAGGGAAGAAGGGGCTGATGGCCATTAAGCTCGACATGTGTAAGGCATACGATAGGGTTGAATGGAGTTATTTAGAGGCCATTATGAGGAGAATGGGCTTCCAAGAAAGGTGGATTGCCCTTTCCATGATGTGTGTGAAGACGGTCTCTTACTCGGTCCTCATTAATGGTGTCCCAAAAGGCTGCATAAATCCTTCTAGGGGTTTGAGACAAGGAGATCCTATATCCCCCTACCTTTTTCTGTTGTGCGCTGAAGGTCTATCAGCTATGATTAAAAGGGAGGTGAATGTGGGAAGTTTAAGTGGAGTAAAAGTGTGTAGAGGGGCTCCCCAGATCTCTCATTTGCTCTTTGCTGACGATTGTATCATTTTTTGTGAAGCTTCCATAGAAGAAAGTAGTCGAGTGAGCAAAATTTTGACAGACTATGAAAGGGACTCCGGCCAAAAACTAAATAGGGAAAAAACCTCTCTTTTCTTTAGTAAAAACACGGAGAGGGCAGTACAAGAAGGGGTGAAGGACCTGTTTGGAGCTCAAATCATTCAGCAACATGAAAAATACTTGGGTTTGCCTCCGATGATAGGAAAAGGAAAAAAGAAAGCATTTAATAGGCTGAAGGATCAAGTAGGAAGAAGGATTGCTGGGTGGAAAAGTAAGCTCCTCTCAAATGCGGGTAAGGAAATTCTCATCAAAGCGGTGGCCCAAGCCACCCCCACCTACACAATGAGCTGTTTTAAGCTTCCGGATTCTTTATGCCGAGAGCTGAATAGCATGGTAAGTAGTTTCTGGTGGGGACAACAAGGAAGCGAAAGAAAAATGGCTTGGATTTCATGGGATAGAATATGTACCAGGAAAGTAGATGGAGGGCTGGGTTTTAAGGATTTAAAAGCATTTAATCTTGCTCTCCTTGCTAAACAGGGCTGGCGGCTTCTTCAGAATACGTCCTCCCTTCTCCACAAAGTTTACAAGGCCAGATATTTCAAGAACTCAAGTTTTTTGGAGGCTCAACTAGGAAGGAACCCTTCCTACGCATGGCGAAGCATTTGGGCTGCAAGGGGCATACTTGAGAGAGGCCTAAGATGGATTGTTGGAAATGGGAGAACGGTTAATGTTTGGAAAGACAGATGGCTCCCAAATCCTGTTTCTTTCAAAGTCTGTAGTCCAAGAAGGCAAGGGGTTGATGTGGAGCAAGTAGCTGACCTGATAGATTGTAGAAAGGGTACTTGGGATACGGAGAAAGTAAATAACATTTTCCTCCATCATGAGGCTAATGTGATTTTGAGTATCCCAATCAGCCCTGGTCTACCTGAGGACTCCTTAGTTTGGGCTTGGACTAATAACGAGAGTTTTACAGTTCGAAGTGCGTATGGAGTTGCTCTTCAAGCTCTCAAAGATGGCCAACAGAACAGTGACGAAGGGACTAGTTCGGATAATTCTAAGATGACTAACATATGGAAGTCCATTTGGCAACTGAAATGCCCAAACAAAATTAAGCATTTTTTATGGAGGGCTTGCAGAAACATTCTGCCCACAAATCACTGCCTAGTCAGAAGGAAAATAGGGACAGTGGATGGTTGCGTGTTCTGTGGTGATAAAGAAACATCAGGTCATTCCCTATGGAATTGCTCGATGGCTAAGGAGGTGTGGAAGGAGTCAGGTATTAAGTTTCCTCCTCAAGTTTCACAACAGGGAGAATTTATCGACATTTTCTGGCTGATGAAGGAATATGCAATGGAGGTGGATTGGGAACTATTTGCGACCACAGCCTGGGGAATTTGGAAGAACAGAAACCTACTAAAGCACGAAGGCAGATGCAAGCTAGCCAAAACATTAGCTAGGGATGCAGCCAGCTATGTGGCGGAGTTCCGTCAAAACAATACACACAACGACACCAAACACGGAACAAGTAGGCAGAGCAGACTAACATGGTGCCCCCCAAAGCGTGGTTGGTACAAAGTCAATATTGACGGGGCTGTGTTCAAAGAGGCAGGACAGTCAAGAGTGGGAGTAGTAATCAAAAACGAAAAGGGAGAGTTGTTGGGAGCAATGTGCAAGAAAATCCCTTTCCCACTTGGGGCGTTGGAGGCAGAAGCAACAGCAGCTGAGGAAGGAATTGCATTGGCAAAAGACTTGGGCCTAGGAGAAGTAGTGATTGAGGGAGATGCTTCAATGGTTATGTCTGCACTTGTGAATCCGGACCAAGCATCTAGCTCAATTAAGAAATTGGTGGAGAGCTCAAGATCGGGGTTGATGGCATTTAAGAAGTGGGAAGCCAATCACGTGCGAAGACACTGCAATATTGCAGCACATTTTCTTGCTAGAAATGCCTGTAACGTTGATGATAGTATTGTATGGATTGAGGATACCCCACCCCTAATAGTTGATCAAATTTGTATGGATTGTTTATCTATGGGTTTAGGCCCCATCTATTGAATATAATGGTTGTGTTTGACTATCAAAAAAAAAAAAAAAAAAAAAAAAAAAAAAAAAAAAAAAAAGCAATGTAGCGTTTCCGACAATTTTACACGGAGCTTTAGAAGAATAAAATTAAAAAGACAAAGGTGGGTCCCATGTCCTACGAAAGATGAAACTACGTCAAATGTCGTCCCAGAGCAAAACAAAATCCAAACTTCTCTGGAATGGCTTCGGAAAGTTCTCATGCGAAAATAACTGCGAGATTGTGGAAAAGAAAGTCATGGTCGAATGAAGTCAAAGAAAACGAGGTTCTCTTTTGTTAACCGGTGTTCTAAAAGCCGTGGCGGCACCACATCGTATCAAAAGGGTTCAAATGAACCCCCTCGCTTGTAGGTTCATACAGCATCTTTAAATTTTTTTGTTTTGAGCCTTTTGACCACCCAAAAATAAAATTTGCAGACTCTAAAAGAAGCTCAACAACAAACCAATTCACCATCAACTTTGACTTTTTTAAACAAAAAATAAAAACTAACAAACTAATTAGATCTAAAATTTGGAAAAATAAAAAAATAGAAATCTCAATAAAAAAAAAGTAAGTAATTAAGTAATGCTTCAGACACAAACTTTTTTATAACATTTTTATAAACAGCTGATGTGGCTTAATTTAACATTCTCCAAATAATAATTGATAAGCAATAATGTGATATTAGTGACGAGCCTATATTAGAACTAATAAGAATTAGTCACATTAATAATTTGTAAAAATGTTATAAACTTTCTCTCCCAAACACTATTTTTTCTCTCTAAACCTCAAACCCTCTTAGATTTCAGCCTAGGGAGATCATTTCTTATATTTGTACTAAAAGTTAATTAATTATAGTTAATATGTGGTTAGTCTAGAATTTTGCAATCTATCAATATTCATATTTGGATCATTGTAACATGCAATTTGTACTTCACTTATATATATATATATATATATATATATATATATATTAATGATGTAAAAGTTTTTAAGAGTTTCCTCTGTGGACACAAGTCATTAAAACTGAATTTACTTCCGCTCTCACTATTTCTATCTTCTCCAATTTATTTAACAATAAAAACACTGACTAGTACTGATTTTGTGTATATCTTCCTACAAATTATTTCTTATATGCTAATTTCTTTTCCTACAAATTATAAAAGATAGCATCTTGAGTTATACATTGATAGCGATGAACTGCATAATGTAACTTGCTAATGAGCTCTCTAGCTCAACGGAAACTATTTAGTTACTGTTGCATGCAACGGATGAGCTTGATAGTCTTAACTCGAATAACATATTAATGTTCCTATAAAAACTGGTACAGCTTGAAGTTTTGAATTCACTAATTGCCTGTGTAGTTTGTCAAAAAAATAATGCATTTAATAAACTGGTTAAATTTTCTTATTCCTTCGTACAAGTATGTTTAAAGATAAAATATTATTCCGTAGACTTCGTATATTATACCACTAAATAAAGGATGTACAACCTATAGATTTGAAGGTATTCAATTTGTCCTGTCGTTTTGGTTAAGTTTTAGCCCAGTGCATCAATGTACAGACACATGTTCAAAACTGGACTTAAGCCGTATCATTTGTGAACAAAAGACATCCATTCAGACTTGGCAATGTTAATCTCACAGTTTTACAAGGAGCTAAAAGTGCACAAAAGAGAAGAAAGGAAACTAAAAGAATTGGAAGAAGAAAATTTAAAAAAATAAAGGCAGGTCCCAACTCTGAAGAAAGATGAAGCTACCTCAAATGTCTCTTAGCAAAATCCAAAGTTCTCTTCCATATGGCTGCGGAAAGTTCTCATGGGAAAATAACTACAGAGATTGCAGAATAAAAAGTCATGGTCGGATGAAGTCAAAGAAATTGAGATTCTCTAGTCAGCCGGCTTTTGTTAATTGGTGTTCTAAAAGCAGTGGCTGCACCACATTGTATCCAGAGGGTTCAAATCAACCCTTGGCTTATGAAAAAATACGTTATGAGTTCTCCTTTTCACTAAGAGGGAAAAATATGAAATTACATATAATATGGTTGGCCAAGGTACATTCTAATTATTAGATTTTTGTAAATGAAACCTCATGAAGTTAGAAACCGAGGTGGTTAACTTATTTTTGTGTATTAGATTTTTTTTAAGAATAATTATTGGAGATATTTTTGCGTTCACTTCCAAATTAATAAAACTCAATACTCTAAATATAAAAGTAATGATGACAAATTAACGAGACAAATGTTATATATAAATATATATATATATATATATATAGTTTAAAGATAGCATTCTTGGCATGATTACTGCATCTTTGTATGAAGGTCCTATTTACTTTGATGTTTACCCTGATATTTGTCTTGCTCTTGATGATCCTAATATTGTTAAAGCTTTGACTTTAAATATATTAACTTCTGGTTATGATATGGATGAAGGTAGTAAATCTTTTGCTCTTATTTACCGAATTTATTATAGACTTGTGGGTTCCCAGTTGAATCCTCGAGCTGCTCATATCAAAGATCTTTTTGGTAAAACTATGTTAATCCAATGTTCAACTTCTGATGCGAAAATTGAAGTTCCAAAAATGATTCGTTGGGAAGATGTAAACCTTCCTAAAGAATGGTTATTGGAAAACGTTTCGCCTCCTGCTAAACTTATTTACCATGAAACTGATCTTACAAATATTCAACAATATCTTGATGGAACTGTTAAAATAAGTTTTCTTGATAAGAAACCTTTGAGAATCAACGAAGGAAGACATTCCTTTGCTGGATCTGAAAGTGCCTCCAAAAGAGATCAAGATCTTGATGAATATTTACAAAAAAGTTTTGTTAAACCTGATTTGAAGCTAAAAGGAGTTTCAAGTGATAACTCCCAAATTAGCACTGCTTTCTATTCAACCAAACAAGATGAAAAACCTGCTGAAGAAGAAGAAGAAGATACAAAGTCTGTATCTCCTGCTGCTTCTGATTTTGCAACTATTAAACCTCCTATTTTTCAAAACCAGTTGAGAGTTTTGACTGCTCTTCCTAAAAGTTTTGAAATGGATTTAGTTTATTTGTATAAAGAAAGTCTTTCTGTTAAAAACAAAGAGATAAGAAAGTATTACAGAGATAATTTCCCTCAATCTGAAAAAGATCGTATTAAACGAAAATGGAAAGAAAAAATGACTTTGTTAAAGAAGAATATTCTGTTCTTTGATTTTCTTCAAAATCATTACGTTTCAAAAGATCCTATTCAACAAAATCATTTAAACGTAATCAAAAAATCAAATTTTGTTAAACAAGATAAAACTGTTGTAAGGTCTAGCCACCCTCCTCTTGAGACAGTTATGATAACCTGTCAAAAGACGGAAGTGAAAGCTTCTCCTTTCAAAATTGCTGATGCTGAGACTCCTGCTTCTGGAATTATTGAACAAAACAATTTTACAAATGAGTCTTTGCATATTATTGGTCAACAGCTTGACCGTATTGAAGAAAAAATTATTAACCAAACTGTTTTTGCAAAAGCTGAAAAACCTTTGATTGATTTGCCCAGTCAAAGAGAAAAAATTGCTTTTAAAACTTCTCAGTCAAAAACCCTTGACATTGTTGAACAAATGCTTTCTGATTTAAAAGTTAAAACTGAAGGCACTACTTCTACTTCTAATGTTACTTCAAAAAATGGTAAAGAACCTGTTTTTGATACAGATTCTGAATCATCCTCTTCTGTTGACACAAAAAATGTTTTTGATAATCCCTTTACTAAGATTAATTCACATCATTTTGAAACTGTTAATGTTCTCAACAAACAACATGATAAACTGCATTCTGAAATCTTAACTGTTCATAATCTCAAACATGAAATTGCTATTGTTAACCAAGAAAAAACTGAATTAAAAAACAAAGACAAAAATGATAATAACAACCAATCCCAAATTACTGCTGGTACTGTTGGCTTTCATATCACTCTTATTAACAAAATGCTTCCTCCAAATGGTTTACTAAAGTCAAAATTGTTATTTCCCATGATTATCATTTTGATGTTATTGCCATGATTGACTCTGGTGCTGATTTGAACTGTATTCAAGAAGGATTGATTCCTTCTAAATATTTTGAAAAATCCACTGAAAAGCTTGCTTCTGCTAATGGTTCTCAAATGAGAATCAAATACGAATTGAACAATGCCCACGTTTGCCATGATAATGTTTGCTTCAAAATTCCTTCTGTTCTTGTTAAAAATATGCATGATAAAGTTATTCTTGGATTGCCATTTATTAATGCTTTGTACCCCTTTCTTGTTGAACATGATGGTATTATTACTGATTCCTTTGGTCAAAAAGTAAAATTCAAATTTGCTTCTAAATCTGACATTGATAGTGACCATGCTTTGAAATTGATTCATGCAAAAAATATTCATATTAACTTTCTCAAACAAGAACTCAGATATAAGAAAATTGCTGAACAACTTTCTGATAAATTATTACAATAAAAAATTAATAATTTTCAGAAAATATTAACTCATAATATTTGTTCTGATTTTCCTAATGCTTTTTGGCATCGTAAGAATCACATTGTTAATCTGCCCTATGTTAAAAATTTTTGTGAAAAGAATATTCCTACTAAAGCTCGACCCATACAAATGAATTCTGAATTGGTAGAGTTTTGTAAAAGTGAAATCCAAGAATTATTGAACAAAGGATTGATTAGAAAGAGCAAGTCCCCTTGGTCATGTGCTGCTTTCTACGTTCAAAAGAATGCTGAAATTGACAGAGGAACACCCCGCTTAGTTATTAACTACAAGCCTTTGAACAAAGTCTTAGAATGGATTAGGTACCCTATTCCAAACAAAAATGACTTAGTTCATAGATTGAGTGATGCGGTGGTATTCTCCAAGTTTGATATGAAATCTGGTTTTTGGCAAATCCAGATCAGTGAAGATGATGGATACAAAACTGCCTTCACCACTCCATTTGGCCATTATGAGTGGAATGTTATGCCCTTTGGTCTCAAGAATGCCCCCAGTGAATTTCAGAATATTATGAACGACATATTCATTTCATTCAGTCATTTTACTATTGTCTATATTGATGATGTTCTTGTTTACTCTAATTCTATTGATGAGCACTGGAAACACTTGAATTCGTTTCTAGACACCATCAAAAGAAATGGTCTTGTTGTCTCTGCTAAGAAAATAAAACTGTTCCAAACAAAGGTTCGTTTCCTTGGTTTTGATATTGCTGAAGGTCAAATTCATCCTATTGACAGAGCTATTCAATTTGCTGATAAATTCCCTGATATTATTACTGATAAAACTCAGCTCCAACGATTCCTCGGTTCCCTGAATTATGTTGCTGATTTTTATAAAGATCTGAGGAAACAATGTAAGCCCCTTTTTGATCGGCTACAAAGTAATCCTCCTCCTTGGACTTCTGTTCATACTACTCTTGTTAAACAAATCAAAACTTATGTTAAGTCCCTACCATGTCTTGGTATTCCTACTATTAATGCTTTCAAGATTGTTGAAACTGATGCCTCTGACATAGGTTATGGAGGTATTCTGAAACAAAGAGTTTCCCCAGACTCATCCGAACAAATTGTTCGATTCTACTCTGGAATCTGGAATACTGCACAGTTAAATTATAGTACTATTAAAAAAGAAATTTTATCTATAGTACTATGTATTTCAAAATTTCAAAGTGATTTGTTAAACCAAAAGTTTTTACTCCGTATTGATTGCAAAAGTGCTAAATATGTTATTGAAAAAGATGTTGAAAATATTGCTTCTAAACATATTTTTACCAGATGGCAAGCTATATTAAGTGTTTTTGATTTTGATATTGATTATATTAAAGGCTCCCAAAACACCATCCCTGATTTCCTTACTCGTGAATTTCTGCAGAAATCACCAATGGCAAGTAGGCGGTCGAAAGACAAAGGCCCTGCCAATGAAAACCAACTTGTTAAACGAGAACCCACCTCTTCCTTGCAAACTATTAACCGTTTTACCACTCTAGGTACTATACCTAAGCCCAATTACTCCTCTGTTTTAGCCTCCTCTTATGATCCCTACTCCATCACCCCTGTTCACCAACCTATTAAGACCTCTTTTCCTAGAAATACTTCCCAGTATATTAGGAAACAATACTTTCAAAACTTGTTTTCTATTGAACCCAATAGATCCTCCATTGTTGACCCCCTGCAACTTGCCAAAAGCTACTTTCCTCCAAATATTCACTGGATCCCTGAACATGGAGAAAAGAAACTTCCTTATTACTCTGATCTTTTGCGCCATGAAAGATCTATTATTATTAACACCATCTCTGATAAGCATGACACTTCTAAAATTATTTACCATAGTGTCTACATTGTTAATGTCATCACTGAGAGAGAATGGGGATCTTCCCCAAATGTTACAAGAATGATGCCCAAACACTCCATCCCTTATTCCTATCATGATTATATCATCGGAACCAAGCGCAAAGGGGCGGAAGCACCGGAAGCACAGAGATAGTATAATAAACAAGGTAAAACCAGCCAAGGAGGTGGTAGCACAATTAATAATCAAAGTAGCTTAAACAAGTAATAAGGCGGTAGAACCAGCCAAGCAATATATCATTAAAACAATTGATAAACATGAAAGTACTTGATTAATACTGAAAATAGTTACAATGATAAACAAGGGATAAACAGTGGTAGTGGTAGTAGCTACCTGATTGTTAATACAGATAGATCTTGAGGGAAGGTTTAGGAGCGGGAGAGAAACTCTCTAATATCTCTAAACTCTCTCAAAGAAATTCTGAAGTACTAAAAAACTGCTTGGTTAACAATAAGGGACATCCCCCCTTATATAGGTAAATAAAGCAAAAGTTTAACAGTGAATAGTAAAATGAACAGTGACTTTTTTTTTACTATTCATATCAGGACCCGTGAGGGGCAGCAGGGGCTTGATTAGAAGCCAGCAGATAGGGTTTTGGCGCCTTGTGCCGAAAGTGGCTAAAAGTAGTCAACAAAGTAATCAACAGATTCCCATGAGGGACAAGAAGAGCAATAGGTGGAGTTTTAACCATGGTGAATAATCAATCAGTATCACAATAATCTGAGTAACTATCTCGGGGATCCCAAGAGGGCTCATTGTTGCAGTCATGTTCATGGTAGGTGGTGTACTGATTGCAGAAGCCACAATATAGCAGGTGTTCGTAAACAGGGGATTTCAGTGGATTGGTGAAGTTTTTTGGGTTAATATAGTCAGCAATAGAGAGATGCTGAGTAGCAATTCCGTAGGGTTTGAGACCAAAAACAGTAATTCGGTCTGTATGTCCTTCGAAATGGTAATCTTTCCAAAGGTTTTGTATAACCTCAAGAATTTGATTATTGAAATAATTTTCCCAGCATTCAGCAAGAGCATAGGGATTTTTGTAGGACAGGTAGGAATCTCCTTTGTACCATGGTCCTTGGTGGGTGTATCCGTTAACAAGAATGAGATGCTTTGATGGCTGCACATTCATCCAATTATCAGTTTCCCATTTAGGAAGAGTGCTCCAACATCTAATGGTAACAGAGGGGCTCCTGGTACGAGCAACAGCTTGTTGAATAATTTGTGGGAGTTGGTTAAGTTGAGCCCGATTTGAGACTCGGATCATTCTAATAAAACCAAACTCAAACATTTGGGATAACCAATCTGGATCCATGTCTTCTTCATCCAGCTCATCATCCTCATAATTAATCAGGAGACCAGGAAAAGGGTGAATCTTTCTTTCGTAAACACGGGAGCTTTTCCCAAAATATTCTTCCCAGTCTAGTTGAATAAAAACATTGTCGTCCTCATCTAGTTCATCTGGATCAGGAATGCTTGCGGTTACTAGTTTTTTAAAGTAATCATACCATAGATCAAAAGATCTAAACATAGCCTTGCTTTCAAAGATACATTTCTGTATATCAGAAGGCAAGTTGGCAACAGCACGTCTTATGCTAAATTGAGTCGTGAGACTTAATTTGGCATAGTCAGTACCCATTAGAGTCATTTTATCCATTGAATGGATTTCCTCTTTGTCAGAGAGTTGACTAGTGTAGTAATTATGGTGAATAGAATGGCTTGCAAAAGCCTCATTAAGTGGAAGTGGTTGGTTAACAGTTTTTTCTTGAATTTGTGAATCAAGGTCAATAATTAGGCCTTCATAGACTTCATTTTGGGCAGTAAGGTTAATAAGATGGATTTCAAGGGCCTAGAGGGTTTTTCTGAAAAGTTTGCGATGGTTAATAGTATAGGCCGCTTGGAGATTATCAAGGAGTACTTTAACAGGAATGGGTAGATCACTGAAATTTCCATTGTGGAATTGCAGTACTTTAGAAGTAACTTCCTGTAAAGTAATATTCATATCTTCACTGGAAAATGTCACCTCTGCTGGGACATATTCCTGAAGGGATGTTGATCGACTAGGAGTTCTCCTAGAAGATGCACCTTCATGCATTACAAAAGATTTTCCCGCTGGGATTCTTTTGTCTTGAGGATAGTCCCGTGCTGGTACTTTCCCCTTGTTCTTCCTCGATGCTGAGGAAGACATAATATTCCACTTGCTAGTGGTACGAATAGTCTTAATCCACTTATTAGTGGTAATAGTAGAATAATCAGCAGCAAGGATCCTGAGGGATGACTCTGCATTGTGATAAAAATTAACAGCATGGTTAATATCAGTTTCATTTTTTGAAACAAATTTGAATTTTACATTCTGTCCAAGAGGATTAGAAGTAAGTTCATCATGGTCAACAAGGAAGGGGTACAAAATGTTAAGAAATGGGAGTCCAAGAATCACTTTGTCATGCATATTTTTAACAAGGACAGAAGGAATTGGGAAAGAAATATCATTGTGATAAATATAAGCATTGTTTAATTCATGTTTAATCTTCATTTAAGAACCATTAGCAGAAATAAGTCTCTCAGATGAGTATTGAAAGTATTCAGGAGGGATTAAATCTTCTTGAATACAGTTCATATCTGCACCTGAGTCAATCATAGCAGTCACATCAAAGTTGTAAGTAGGAGAAACAACAATGTTTACTTTCGTAAACCATTTTGGAGGAATAGATTTATTTAAAATAGAGTTAATAACATCAGTGATACCTGTATCAGAAAGAAGAGCTTGTTGACTGGAATCATCTCCGTCATTAGGCTCATTTTGTTCATTATCAGATTGATGTTTGTCAATAGATTTATCCATTTTTAAGATTAACAATTCTTGGTTTATGTTAAAATTATCAGTTTTAATAGTTTCAAGTTCCTGTCTTAAATAATCAATATTGCGTTCAACAATATTTAGTTTATTTTTTAAGTCTTCAATGGTTAATTCTTTAGGTTTTTTCTTATTAAATCTTTCCAAGACTTCTTCAAAACTTATAGTTGATTTAAGTTTTTTAGAGTCTTCATTCTTGGTAAGATTTTTCTTAAACCTATCAAGATACTCCTTTTGGAGTTCAGGATTTTGAATCTGATTTATTAAAGAGATTAATAATATTTCATTTTCTTCATGTTTTGTGAGAGTGTTAATAGATGTAATAGTATTACAACAAGAATCTCTGCAACCAAGTTTAATATTAGGTGAATCAGAAGATTCATCAGCAGAATGATAACAAGAATCAGATGAAGATAAATCATCTTCCAAGGAATCAGACGAATTGTTTGATTCAAGGATTCGGAATAGATCTTCTTGATCTTTATCATTGATGTTTAACATGTTGAGTTTATTTTTTAATTTTCCAGGTTTTTCCCTACAGTCTTTACTGTAATGTCCAGATTTTCCACAATCAAAACATTTTCCTTTAGCAGGGTTTTGGTGAACATATTTTTTAGAAACAGTTTTCTTTTTATTATAAAAATCATTTGGTTTAACAAAGTTGGTTTTGTATTTTTTATGGGGGATATTTTTACCAACAATTTTATTATGGTTATCTCTTTTTTGTCTCGACGGAGCAATAGGAGGTAAACCATATTGTTCGCAGAAATTTCCCATTTCATACTTAGCCTTTGTTTTGTTTTTTAATTTGTCTTTTAACAATTTTTCATCATTACACATGTTAATACCAAGTTTGTTAATAGTGCTTAGAATATCACCGTAAGTTAAATTTTCATAGTCAATAAAATCATTTTTTCCAATTAACTCTTGTTTTATCTTATGAGCAAAAAGAGGAAGCAGACCGTCAATAAACTTTTCTTTCCAATACGGCTTCTTGCAATCTTTCCGAAGCATAACCCTAGAAAGAAAAACAGCATGATACCACCTGTAATCAGACATAGTAGGACATCTCAAATTATTCAGATAATCAGAAACTCGAGATGAAACATTTGTAAGAGTTCCAACAAAATGTTTTAATATTGTGTGAATAAGAGTGTTAACACCATCAGGGATGCCAGAATTCCTTTTTTCATCAAAAATAGGAAGACCTTCATCATTCAATTTAACAGCTCGTTTAATAGATTCTCTAGAGTCTTCAGTGAGATACGAGTCCCACCATCCGCGGAGAGTACCAGTGAAACTGGTAGAAAGAAGTTCAACAATTTCAGGGTGATCAAGGTCATGATTGTTCATATAAGTAATGGCAACCATAGACATATGACCCATTTTGTTAATAATTTCCTGTTCAGAAAGACCATCAATATTCCATTCATACAGTTTATCAGCAGAGACAGAGAATTGGGATTGGAAAATCCTTTCTTTGAACTGTATGTCCGGAGGAGTAGGTTTAGTATACCAGTTTTTTGTAAAAGACATGGGATTGGGTCCAACAAATCTTTTAATTTCTGGTAGACCATTATCAAAAATATTTTTTGCATCAACAGAAGAGGATGATTCAAAATCTGTATTATCAAAAACAGGTTCCTTACCATTTCTTGAAATGACAGCAGCAATATTGGAAGTATAAGTAGTGCCTTCAGTTTTAACTTTTAAATCAGAAAGCATTTGTTCAACAATGTCAAGAGTTTTTGACTGAGCAGTTTTAAAAGCAATTTTTTCTCTTTGACTGGGTAAATCAATCAAAGGTTTCTCAGCTTTTGCAGAAACAGTTTGTTCAATAATTTTTTCTTCAATACGGTCAAGCTGTTGACCAATAATATGCAAAGACTCATTTGTAAAATTGTTTTGTTCAATAATTCCAGAAGCAGGAGTCTCAGCATCAGCAATCTTGAAAGGAGAAGCTTTCACTTCCGTCTTTTGACAGGTTATCATAACTATCTCAAGAGGAGGGTGGCTAGACCTTACAACAGTTTTATCTTGTTTAACAAAATTTGATTTTTTGATTACGTTTAAATGATTTTGTTGAATAGAATCTTTTGAAACGTAATGATTTTGAAGAAAATCAAAGAACAGAATATTCTTCTTTAACAAAGTCATTTTTTCTTTCCATTTTCGTTTAATACGATCTTTTTCAGATTGAGGGAAAGTATCTCTGTAATACTTTCTTATCTCTTTGTTTTTAACAGAAAGACTTTCTTTGTACAAATAAACTAAATCCATTTCAAAACTTTTAGGAAGAGCATTCAAAACTCTCAACTGGTTTTGAAAAATAGGAGGTTCAATAGTTGCAAAATCAGAAGCAGCAGGAGATACAGACTTTGTATCTTCTTCTTCTTCAGCAGGTTTTTCATCTTGTTTGGTTGAATAGAAACCAGTGCTAATTTGGGAGTTATCACTTGAAACTCCTTTTAGCTTCAAATCAGGTTCAACAAAACTTTTTTGTAAATATTCATCAAGATCTTGATCTCTTTTGGAGGCACTTTCAGATCCAGCAAAGGAATGTCTTCCTTCGTTGATTCTCAAAGGTTTCTTATCAAGAAAACTTATTTTAACAGTTCCATCAAGATATTGTTGAATATTTGTAAGATCAATTTCATGGTAAATAGGTTTAGCAGGAGGCGAAACGTTTTCCAATAACCATTCTTTAGGAAGGTTTACATCTTCCCAACGAATCATTTTTAGAACTTCAATTTTCGCATCAGAAGTTGAACATTGGATTAACATAGTTTTACCAGAAGGATCTTTGATATGAGCAGCTCGAGGATTCAACTGGGAACCCACAAGTCTATAATAAATTCGGTAAATAAGAGCAAAATGTTTACTACCTTCATCCATATCATAACCAGAAGTTAATATATTTAAAGTCAAAACTTTAACAATATTAGGATCATCAAGAGCAAGACAAATATCAGGGTAAACATCAAAGTAAATAGGACCATCATACAAAGATGCAGTAATCATGCCAAGAATGCTATCTTTAAACTTTCTAAATCTAGCATCTCTTAAGCACATCAAAGTAGAAGCATTAATACCTTTTCTTGTGAGAGGTTTAACAGCAACTTGAACAAGACCAATATGTAAATATTTCAGTTTAGTATCAAGAAATTCGTTAATATTCTTTTTTGAAAATAAACGACATTTTTCATGGTGTCTGGAAATAGAAAATGTTTGTTTAACAGTTCTTACTCGGTACTGAGAAAATCCAGTATTCTCATGCCAAGTAGTATTGTAAATATTTTTAATATTAACCTTGGGGATATTCCATCTTCGGAAATCTGGAATTTCTTTCTCTTCAACAACTTGATCATCTTCATTGACAATATCAGGAGGACAGTCAGTCCTGGAGCTAATAGAAGAGTTGGATCTCCACATCTTATCCATATTATCCAAATTTTAACACTCAATTATCATGTTTTTCCTCACAGCCGTTGCATTTCGTAACACATACCCTAAATAACCTTATATCCTTTCTCACGCCCTACACGCCCTCTCTGGCTCAAACGGGCCTTACTGAGATCCGATTCGAGGAATTCACTTTACACCTAGGGTGGCGCCAACGACAAAAAGTACGAACACAGTAACGGAGTACCAAAGGATCAGACGGATACGAACAAGGGAGCAAAGATATATATATATATATATATATATATAGTGGTGGGCAAAAAGTGGTGATAATGATATTAATAGGTTTTGACTTAATACTTTTGCTCACACAATTAATTTTTAGAGATGGGATGCAAGGTCAACCTCAAATACCCATTTTAAGAAAGATAATGACAGTAGAACTCATTTCAAGTGTGATATGAGTATATTCAATTAGGAAAAGCCTTGAAATGGCTAAGTGGATGTCCTCAAGTTTAATCCAAGAATGGGGTTACAATTGAGTAGTCTCTCTTTTTTCCCAAAAATCAATCTCCTTTGATTTAGGTGCTTCTTGGCTTTATATAGTTAGTCAAAATGCATCTGGACTCTCCATTTGAAGGGTTAGGATCATATTTCCTTGATACTTGTCTCATTAAGGCCTTGCTAGAAGGTTTCTACACTAAGGTATGAGTTGTGTGGGAACTGTTCAAGGTCATTTCTCTATTAATGCAGCTAACTAAGTGGTTGCAGTGTATTTAATGCGGAGGGGATGACTGCTTTGTCCTTCCTCTTTCCTCTCTTTTTTGCTCAATGCCAAGTTACCTTTTTTTACCCTCAGTTTGCACCGCGCTCCCCTTAGCTCCGACTCTTAACTTTTCGAGGATAAGTAGGCGTCCTTAGAACCCTCATCAACTGTGGCTGTTTTGCCCCTGCGTGAGGTAGGTGGGAGCTTTCCAAGGACATTTTGCCAATTTTTCCCGAAGTTTGATTCCTTGGAAATGCTCTTAACTGTTTTATCAGTTGTTTTGGATCCTTGTACCACCTCCATATATATATATATATATATATATATATAAATTAACATGTGAATAAACATAAGCATGTGAATAAACTTAAGTTTTTACATTTAGTTCTTCTGCATCAAAGTATTATCTAGGATTAATTTTTAAAATGTAAACAAATATTCTAACACTATGTGGTAGTAAGATAAAGGTCACAGTTTTGATAAGTTAAAATGTATTTAAAAAAAAAATTAACAAAGAAAAATAAATCATTCTATGTTGTAACAATTGGTAAGTGCAGTAAGGTAAGTGTTGAATAATAGCTAGAAGACATACTCTTTTTTTTTTTTTTTTTCTATAAATTCATTTAGGTGAGTAATCTCTTAATCATTCTTCTTTACTCAATTTATACTACAAATTGCAAAAGCGTTTGCAAACTTCTTCTACTTGGAAAGGAAATTTGTGTTTAAATCTGAAAGTGGATAGGAAACTCTTTTGGAAAAGTTGGAATTTGTTTTGTTCATTACCTCTTGTTAGGAACTATGTACTTCCACGAGAAGGATTTTGGTAGAAAAGATAATGATCAAAAACCTTCTGTTTTTCAAATTTTTGCTTTTGTAGATTGGAAGAAAGCATTTAATTTTGCTAATGAAAAGATTTAAGAAAGATATTTCATTTGAAGTGAAAAAAATAAATAATAAATGAAAACTTTTTTATCAACAAAAGCCCTTCTTAAATTTGAAACCAAAAAAAAAAAAAAAAAAAAAAAAAAAAAAAAAAGCCCAAAAATCACAACGTGACAAGTCTCAAAACACTTCATCAAACCCAACCCAAGTTAATTAACCTTACAATAAAAATACCACTCAAAATCTAAACCTATAAAATTAAACCCCATTCCAAATCCAAAATCATTTTTTATTATTAAAAAAATCCTATTATTCCACATAAAAACCTCAGTACTGCATTTTTCATGCAAGGTCAGGACAAGAAAAGTGAGTTTTCTTATGCGATATTTGCAATTCATTCCATTCCTTATGTCCTGAAAGGTTGTGCATTTTATCATGAGGGTGTTGAATTTCCTATAACCAATATATATAGTAAAAAAATAACATTGTATCCAATATATGTTTACATTTCATAAATTTGGCATGAATTAATGCTTTAACGTATAAGATTTAAATACATAAACATATGTTTATTCATATGCTAATAACTTTATATTTATCTTATCAGTATGCCATCCTTAAATTTAAATTTAGTCCTTTCAATTTTAATTAGTTTAGAATATTAATGTAAAACTATATTAAATTATTATATATGTTTAAATGAAACGTCATGAAGTTAAATACTAAAGTGGTAATTAATTTCTATAAATTGGAATTTTTTACATGAATGATTTTTTGTTATAGTATTGTGTTACATTTCCAAATCAATAAAACTAAATACTCTAAATTTATTGTAATGATTACAAATTAGTAAGAAATTTTAGTTATCTTAATATGTGAATAAACATTATTTTATATATTTATGTCTTCTTTGTCAAAACATTATTTGGGACCAGTTTTGGAAATGTAAACACATGGTCAAACAATCTATATACATAATCACAATAAAGAGAGATCGCAGTTTTGAAGAGTCAAAATGTCTTTAAATTTTAAATTAGCTTGAGCAATGGAAAAAAAAGTACATGTAAACATGCAAACTATAAACAATGTATTGAATTTATGTTTACATTTCATGAATTGGACATGGAATAATTCTTAACGTAGAAGATATAAACGCAAAACATATGTTTATTCATATGTTAATAAGTTTAATATTTAAACTATAAGTATGACATCCTGAAATTCAAATTTACTCATTTCAATTTTAATTAGTTTAGAATACTAATGTAAAAACTATATCAAATTATTAGACTTTTTAAATGAAATTTCATGAATTTAAATGCCATAGTGGTTAACAATTTTTTGTAAATTGGAAACTTTTGGATGACTAATTTTTGGATAGTTATCTTAATATTTGAATAAACATTATTTTATACACTTATATCTTCTTCGTCAATACATTGTTTGGGACCGATTTTTGAAATGTAAACACATGATCTAACACTATGAAATAGCAAAAGTAAGAAAAAGATCATAGTTTTGATAAATCAAAATTTTTTATTAAAAAAATTTAGCTTGAACAAGTGAGAAAATATATGTAAACAGATGGAGAGTAAAGTTGCGAAAGCTATTGCAAAATGAGGGAACTGAAATATAATAGGTGTTCAATGCATATTTAAAGAATTCGGCCTCCACCATTTTTTTTATTAAAAAGAAAAAAGGTTACCCTTGCTAAAAGGTAAAAAGATAATGAAGAGTTGAGCTTTCTGAGAGAGGAAATGAAGAAATCAATCTGAAACTATTATTTATTCACTAAAAGTTAATTAAATTATGGTTGTTTTGAATTTGATATAGGAGAACAAGAATAACAACTTAAAAAGAAAATATTATGAAATTTATTTGGATATATGAATTTTGATGATTAAATCTCACAAATTGTCACTTGAAATTATAATTTATATAAAATCTTGATACCCATTAGTTTTTAATTTTATGCAAGCTTTGAGGTTGATAAAATATAGGAAAACCTTATGTGAAGTTCAAGAGAGAAATGCAGAGACATTCATTGGCGATTTGCCAATTATTTTACTATTAAGGGACAGTTGGATACTTTGAAAGGGAATGCACTTAATAAGACTTTGTAGGACACTACTCATGCACTTAATAAGACTTTGTATGAAATATATGTTGATAAGAATGATATTTTATTACAGTATTCTATACGTGTTTTATGTTGAATGAATATATGATGGTCTCTTATTTTCATTGCAAATGTGCAGTATCATGTACTTTATTTGTACTGCAAATGTGTTTTATTATGTTCTCTATCATTTTGAGTTATAGCAAAAGAAGCTGATTTTGCTAACTTTAAGACTACTTCATTTTATTCATTTACGATGAAAACAAGCTTCAAAATCCAGATCTTTATTGCAACTTGTTTATTTGCCGTATTCATATATCATATATGAGATATAAGGTGTAACTATGAAAGTATTTTCATTTTCAATGGGCCTATGGTAGTGGTAGTAATCTTTTGTGCATGTATGTATTTTCATGAAGCTACCGTATGTATTCCTCTGTCTCTTATTTATATTTTCATAATTTTCATTTTGGCACAAGCACACTGTATCCCAAGTTTGACAGTGTTTAATATTTGAATTTTACATGAACTCATATTTATTTTGTTATCAATATTGATTAAAATTTCTAAGATTAATTTTATATTTAATTTTTCCCCCAGAATTGAAATCCTGGATTGTGGCACTGTGTAATAGTAGACATGGCAAAACGGGTCAGAATTTATTGACCCGACCCGACCCGAAAAATACTCGACCCTAACCCGATTTTTTGACCCGAAGTAAAAACGGGTTGACCCGAGACCCAACCCGTGGTTTTTGCGGGTCAACCCGACCCAACCCGCGACCCGACCCGAACCCGAAACATTTTTTTAAAACTTTTTTTTAGTGAAAAAAAAAATAGTAAAATTAAGACAATATTGGTTTAATTGTTTATTATGAGCTTTAAGGAAACAATTGATACATTTACATAACTGCATGCAAATAATTGAAAGATAAATGGTTGAGCATTCTGTAATGAGTAAAGATTTTTAGATATCAAATAGATTTAAAGATAATCTGATTACAATAAATTTAAAAACATAGATTTAAAATTGTAGACATAGTGAAGCCAAAGTATCAATTAACATAAATTATGAATGCTTTGACCTATTTTTTAACAATTTATGTCCAAAATAAATGGCTTTTTAATATAAATTATGATATTTCTTAAAGTGTGTGTTACTTAACAATTATATGATATTCATAAAAGAAACTATGAATAAATAAGTAAGCAATTAAACTTTAATGTATATTTCAAATTGAAATAAAGTGTCAACCTCAATTGATAATAGATTATAAAATTAATTTTCAAGATTGTAAATTTCTTATATGTTTTTATTCTTTATCAAATGAGTTATCCAATAAGTCATTTGTAATTTTGTTTTATATTTTAGAATGTTGATATTGTGTAGAAATAAAACTTGTGTATTTTTTTTACTTATCTTTGTGTTATTATGTTTTAGATAGCAATGTTAAGATTTGTATAATTTTAAAATTATTGAATAAGTATTAATAAGTTTAACTGATTTCATTCTTGATATAAGTGATGAATTCAAAATAATGCATTTTACATCAAGTAATTTGTTGCATAACTTTCTAAATGACAAATACATGTTGTTTTCTTTATAAAAATAAAAAAGAAAAAAGAAAAAAAAATTCATGTGAAAAATACGGGTTAACCCGACCCAACCCGACCTGACCTGCAACCCTATTGACCCAAACCCGTTTTTAACCCGCTAAAAATGACCCATTTTGACCCGTGACCCGATTGACCCGACCCGAACCCGACCCGATCCGAACCCGACCCGATCCGCCTGTTTTGCCATGTCTATGTAATAGTAACTTTACTTCACCAACTGCTACAGCAGTTGGAATTGTTTGCTCATACGGTTTAACAGCATAGACAAGCATAAAACCTAAAAAGGGCGAGAAGTTAATCTATGTTTCCGTTGCGTGTTTCTTCTCCCTCACAAAATAAGAAGAAAATTAATTGCCATAGATTTTTTTTATATTTTTTATTTTTAACGTGAAGTTGATGGAGTAGAAAAAAACCACTGGAGAAGAAAAATGAGAGGTTGGTGTTTGCAATATGATGGAGAATAATGGTTTGTGTTCTTTAAAACTTATTAAAAATAATCTTGCCATTCTAAGGATAAGATTGTTGCAATGTCATTAGCATGTTGAATCAATTTATGTCATGCAAAATTCATCTTATCTCATAATGGAGACACCAGGGCGAAAAAACAAACAAAACACACGGAAGAAGAAGCCCATTGAATTGTTTTTAAATTGTGGTAAAACTAACTCTTCTTTGGTCGTGCTATTCTTCTGTCTGTTTTATGTGCAGTAAGTAATTTCAAAACCATGCAATTTGTTTGTCAGAGTAATTTGTTTGTTCAGATTTAAAATAGTTCAACCTAATTTTATCCAATATAATACTTACCTTCCCAGACTAAGCCCGATTGATTTCTTTTGTAATTTTAATTTTTCATAGCAGCCACGAAAGCCAAAGGACAAATTATATAGACTTTTTTTTTTTTTTTTGGTAGAGTCTACAAACTATAGGCTTGAATAGATTTACTTTGTCCTGACGTTTCTTGCAAACCAAGCTTGCAGAATGCGCTACACGTCATTTAAAGAAGTAGACTTTTTTTTTTTTTTTTAACACTTTTAAAGTTAGGATAGGACTTGGCTTTGTTATGCATGTTTCATGACGATTATTCATTTATTCTTATCATTGAGTTAAGATATCAATTAAATTTTTGTATAAAAGAAATTTAAACTAAGTACCTTATTTGATAACAATAGACTAAATATTTCAGCTAACTAGAAATATAGAACTAACAAGATGTAGACATCTATTCAAACCCTAGGATTTTTTTTTTGGTTAGGTATATTGGGATAAGGGAGATGGAGTTCAAACTTCAAACCCAAACATCAAGCACCGTAGAAGATGATAATACCACTTAACTATCATTTGAACCTCCTTAGCAATGTAATTATAATTAAATAAATCTTGGAACTTGAAGAAGTGACACTATATATAGACTAAAGGTGCCAAGCACAAACTTTAGAGGTTAATACTTGGATCCTGTTAATAGGTGTGCTTAGAAAAATTGTTAATAAATCATTGTAGAAAAAGTTTTGATACTACATTCATAAGAAATATAAAAAACCATAAAAAAAAGTTATTATTTTTTCTTTTTTCATAAGAAATATGTATATATTAGGTTTGAATAGGTGACCAAAACTATAGACTTGAACATATTTTATTTCTGCGGTCATTTCCTGCAAGCTTATATATATTTATGATTTTCCCAAGTCATTATTTACTTATTTATTGATAATTTGATGATTACAATAAAAGACTTTATGAACTAAGTTAACTCGAACCAAACGTACTAGTAGGCATTTTAAAGATGTAAACATCTATTTGCACGTTCCTTCAAAAATTTTACCTCTAGCTGATGTACTAGTCCGTTGAATAAAATTTCAGACTGATCTTCTTCTCAAAACAATAAATTTTATAGGTGACAAATTCACACGGAGCTTAACGCAAAAAATAAGAAAGAAAAGAAGAGAGAAAACCGAGGTACTTGCTCTTAACAATTGGAAGAATCTAAGAAAGGTATGCTTTAACTCCCTTGAAAGATGAATGAACCCACCCTTTAAGTGCCACAGCAAAATCCAAAGTTCTCACATATGAAACTTCATATTGGACACTCTCATGGGAAAATTACCATGGGAATGCAGAAAAGACAGTCATGCGCCGAAGAAGTCTAAGAAAGTGAGATTCTGTGGTCAGCGACAGATTTGTTAAAAAATCAATACTGCCTCTCTCTAGAAACTTCTAGAACTTCTCACACAATCTCTTTCTCAAGAAATTTCTCTCCAACTCCAGACATTTTTCTCTTGCTCTCTTTCCGGAATTCTGTCCAAGATAGTTTTCTATAAGCTTCCTTACACTAGTGAATTTCAGCCACAAATTTATAAGGTGTCTAAAAGGTTGGAGAAAGGCATTAATTTAAGGCACACGGTTATGTCAATGACAGTAATGGCCTTTTGCATCGGAAGTTAAAGCAAGCTGAACAATGTGTACTTCTCCAATTTTTTTTAAGAAGCCGGATCTAACAAAAACAAAATGGCAATATTGTCCTCTAATTTTTGTAACCAGCCGGATCTAACAAAACAACAAAAGTGCTCTTTTTAAAATTTCCCTTCACTTCCTATTTCATCTCCCACCAATACTTACTTTACCAATATTTACTTTTTCTTCTTCCCTATTTTACCAATATCATAGAAAAAACTAAAAGAAGAGTTCAATGTTCAACAAAAAGACAAGAAAGAAAGAAGAGTTCAATGAATGATCAAAGAATGTCTACAAGAATATAGTGTTCAAGAAATTATAAATAAGGTACATATATTTCTTTTGTTCATAATTTATTTTTCAAATATATTGAAATATGATGTTAATATTTATCTATCATTTTTGTTAAATTATTGTAGAATCATTGGATGAAAATTTTGTTGCAAGTGAGATTCATCAATTAGTTCCAATGAGTTGTTTTGACTTAAATGAATTACCTCAAGAAGGTATACTATTTTATTCTATTTTATTTTATTTATAGTATATATTTCATTTATAATTGAATATGATGTTGATATTTTTTTTTTTTATCCATGTTACAACATAGAACAAATGAATGATATTGTAATTGCAAGTCAGATTTATCACAGTGTTTCAAGGAATTTTGTTGACTTAAATGAGCTTCTAAATGATGGAGAAAATAATGACATTTGTGGGGAGGAATATTTAGTGGTTTGGAATGAATATCCAATGGAAGAAATAGGAGTTATTGATGAAAATGAAGATATTAATTCAATATAAAATGAGTTTGAACCTTTTGTTGGTCAATGTTTTCTTAGTGAAGAAGAGGCTTTCATTTTCTATAAAAAATTATGCAAATCAATACGGTTTTACAATTCGAAAATGTCATTTTGTCACAAAAAATGGAGAAAATGTATGACATGATTTCTTTTGCCACCAAAAAGGTAGACACAGCAATTAAAAAGAGTGGATTTATCTAAGGAGCAACGAAATAGGATATCTACAAGATGTCGATGCAAAACTCATTTAAGAATCACATTGCGAAAGTCATTTGACATTTTTCCATGAGAATGGCATGTCACTAAGTTTGTTATAGATCACAATCATAATTGTTGTCCCCTTCGGAAGTGAGATTTCTTCCGGTCAATCGAGTTATCACTAAAGAAGATAAAGATCGCATTCTTCTATTGAAAAAGGGTGGACTTTCAGTTAGGCAAATAATACGTGTTATGGAGCTTGAGAAAGGTGCGAAGCATGGAGATCTTCCATTTTTTAAAAGAGATATCCATAACCTTTATGTGAAAATGAGAAGGATGCATGCAATGAATGATGCTATGGGTCTCTTACAATTGTGAAAAGTTGCTAAGGAAAAGAATTTTAAATTCCAATATGCATATACAGCTGATGAAGAGAGTAGGTTGGAGCATATTTTTTGGGCGCCTACTCCTTGTTTTGATTGGTACCAAAAATATGAAGATATGGTTGTTTTTTATACTACTTACAAAGTAAATGCATATGACATGCGTTTTGGTATTTTTGTTGGTATCAATAATCATGGAAAAACAATTCTCTTTGGTTGTGCACTTCTTCGAAATGAAACAACTAGTGCATTTCAATAGTTAATGAAGGAATGTAAATTATTTAATTATCTTGTAAGGTTGTGCAATTATTTTTCGATTTTATTTGATTAATTAGTAGTTTAATGGTATATACAAGGTTTTCAAATCCGGACCGTTCATTGAACCGTAAAAGGGAGAAGTTCAAGGTTTTTTAGGTCCAACCGAGATTGAACCGGGGTCGAACCGTGATGATGTCATAATTAATTTAAGCCTAAATATAAATATTAAATTTATAAAACTAGCAAAATTGATTAATATATCTCTATATGTGAGGGAAACTTAATGATTTTCAATTATATATTTAATAATTAAATAAGAAAGTTAATAAAATAAAATAATAACCATGAAAACATTAAAATTTATGATTAATTTTTGAAGTAAAGTTGAATATTTTTGAAGGATTTTAATTATAATTTTTTTATTTTCCTTGTAAGAGATGGATAATTAAATTAAGTAGAATAGAATTGTGTTAAGTTGTTTTTTTTTTTTTTTTTTTTTTTTAAATTGCATTAAGTTTACTTCAAGTATTTTTTTTGTTATTGTTGAGCATTAAATGGCAAGCTTGGCTGAGTGGTTAAGCTCCAGCTCCACATGTGACCGGCTTGGGTTCTATTCTTGGTATCCATATTTTCTGAATTTTTCCTATTTGACTAGCATGCTTGAACCGAGCTGGACCACACGGTTCATGCCACCGATTCTGCATGAACCGTGCGGTCCAACCCCAGTTTGGGCGGTTCACGGAATTTCATAGGATACCCGGTTTTGTAGGCTTAAAAAACCAAAATTGAGTCCGGTTCCCGGTTTTCCCGGTTGGACCGCCCGGTCCGATCCAGGTTTCAAAACCCTGTACTTCCTACTATATTTTTTCATGTGCTAATAACTTTGTATTTGATTAATAAACTTTTGCAAATTTAATGAAAAAGTCACCTAAGGCAATTTTAACAGACCAAGATCCATGGATTACAGAGGCAATATCAAAAGAATTGCCATCCATAAAACATGCTTTTTGTATATGGCACATTACTGCTAAATTTAGTGGTTGGTTTACGGCAATTCTTCGTAGTCAATATACAAATTGGTGCACGGATTTCTACAAGTTATATAAGTTAGACTCATGTGAAGAATTTGAGCATCAATGGTCTCAAATTATTGCAAAATATGACATGCTTACTAACAAGCATGTAAGTGGTTTATATCAAATCAAGCATTTTTGGGTACCATGTTACCTTCATGGCTATTTTTTTGGGAGAATGACAACAACCGAAAGGTCCGAAAGTATAAATGCATTTATCAAACGGTTTGTTAGTTCCCACGTAAACTTGATGCAATTTATTGAACAAGTAAGTCATTATTTATCGTTGCTTTCTTTTATTATAGAATTTAATTTATTTTTTTATTTGTTAATATTTGTAGTCTTTATTTGTCTCTAAATTATTTACAATTTATAATTTTAGGTTGACCTTGCCATTGAAGATATTGAGCAAACACAATCACATGATACAATGTTGGAGAAATATAGAAATTCTTTTTTGAAAACATTGTCACCGATAGAAGAACAAACACATAGTGTGTTGACACCCTATACTTTCAAAATTTTTCAAGAGGAGTTTGGAAGAGCCATACAATATTCGGTGCTACAAGAAAACGGTATTGAATTTGTGTTGCAATATTATGAAGAAAAAACTAGTCAAAGCACTTCGTCAAACTTGAAAAAAATATATAAGAATTGATATCCTTGGACTGTGCCGAGGACGATTTTCTTTAGATTAAATCAGTCCAACTTCCTTTTCTTGTCATCAGAATCCATTTTAATTGTTGTTCAACTCATTAAAACCTGGATTTCCAACCCACTCTCTAGAAATTCATTATATTGGGTTTTTTGGGCCTAAGTTCATCCCTCACTTGGGCTAGGGACCCAAATCGCGTCTTTACAACCTCATATCATCTTGAAATGTTACAAGCATAGAAGTTATAAGAAGAAAATGTAGTGCGAATGTGTATTTGTCAAAATTCACACTAAATAAAAGCTTGAAATTTAAAGATTTTATTGATGTGATCTTTATTTTTCCTAAAGTTTTAAAATTTTGATTTTACCTCTTGAAGATGTATATTGTTTACATCAGTAGTCTCTTCATTTATGTTTTCCACTAAGTGTCACAAAATAATGTTACACGTGTTTAGTTTGTCCAATAAAATAATGTCATGTAACAGAATAAAAATAACATGAATAATAGATACAATTGATACTTATAATAAATTTTACTTCAAATAATACTTATAATAAATTTCAGAATAAATTTATTTTTTCACAAATACTTATAATAAATTTCACAATAAATTTCATTATAGTTAGCATTATCATTAAACTTAGATAATTGTTTGTAACAAAGAGCCAAGGGTCAATAGTCAAAAAGTTATTCGCTGTATAGCGTAGGCCTTTACGAAAAAAAAAAAAAAAAATGTTGTGTGGCTCTTTGTTTACCACATATCCACATGAGGACAACATGTGGCTCTTGTCTTCCTTTCAACTGCTAGCGATAAGGGAGGCAAGTCTTGGTCTTAATGTTACTGTTTCTTCTCATTCAGTTTCACTACCTTTTTTTTTTTTTTCTTTCTTTCCTTCATTTTCTCTCAGATCCCATCTCTTTCTCTGTATTTTTTTTCTTTCTTTCATTCCGTCAACAGACAGAGACCACTAAAATCAAAGAGAACTCAAGCATGAAATGGGGATGGCTTCAAGGAACACCCAATCATGAACCACCCCTTGCCGATGCACCCATTTCAAGGCCCCTCCTGTCGTCGGCAACAAATAGTTGTTCAACTTTGAACGGTTCCGGCGCCGAGATTCACAACTATTTAAACCCATATCGATTTCTTTTTAAAAAATATTTAAGTCATAATTTTTTTTAATTGATTATATGTTCTGGGTTTGTTTTAGTAACATCTGAAATTTGTATGAGTTGTAATTTTTGTAAGAGGATTTTTTTTTAATGAGAATTTGCTCGGTGGTAGAGTGTTGTTTTAGGTTAACTTGTTTGAGCTGTGTAAACTTGTGTTTCAACTTTCGAGGAGGAGGAGGAGGAGGAGGAGAAATGAGTGAAGGGTAGTTTAGTCTTTTCAGAAAAATATTATTTGTCAGATGCTTTTCTCTTCTTCCTATAAATATCATTGCTGTCTTGTGAAATAGCAAAACAAAATTAATAAACTATTTCTTTATATATACGGTTAATGTGCTCTGAAGGTGCACGTTAGCCGAACTTTTAATTAAGGAAAAATCTGGTGCCACACTATTGCATTGGTCACAACTTGTCATGTGACAAGTTGTGGTTGGTGGAGGGGTGCCCCCACCATCAGTCCTCCACCAACCACAACTTGCCATGTAGCAAATTGTGGTTAATATTGTTGCACTAGATTCACTCTTAATTTAATGCCAATAAAAAGGAAGAAGTTAGAAGCTTAAAGTTGGTTTCGTTCCTAACCAACATACATCTAGTACACATAGATGTAACGAGGTAAGTGAAGTGTGAAGTAAAGTGAGTGTCAAAAAGCCCCAAGCATGAGATGTGTGAGAGACTCCCAGAGGTGTCAGAGACGTGTTAGGTGAAGTGCGTCATAGGCTAAGTGAGTAGTGTGAAGTGGAGAAATAAGAGATATTGTGTAGTGTCAGTAAATAGGTGTCTAGAGAGTTGGTGTGTGGCTTGTAAAAGCTAAGTGTGCTAGAGTAGCTTTGCTGTGTGGTGTTAGTGAGTCTTGTAATTGCGTCATACGTGGAGCCACATTAGACTTCCCGTAAGTTTTAAGTGTTGTAATTGAAAGAGTATAGTTTTAAATAAAAGTTCTCTGTTTAGTCTTTTGTTCAATAATCAAGTGTCAAAGCTTCCACTAACTAATCAACAACATTTACATATAAAAAACAAGACAACTATTGTAGAGATTATATACTAGATAACTATAGGTTAACTCTAAACTAAGTTGGGGTTAAAGTTCTTACTTTACAATTACAAGGTCAACAATAAGTTTTGGGGTTTGAGCCTCTTGAGCCATGGTATCTCTAAGAAACTATGTCATGCATGTTTTAGCAAAGCCAGCAACGCATGATATATGTTTCCATTTGTAGTCGCAGCTTTCAGCAATTGGTGCTAGCCATCGTTACCAATTGTGACCATTTGCTCCTTGACATACTTGGTCACTTTATGCAGCCAAGACCTCATAAACTCAAGGTTCCTCCACCATAAATTTGAGAGGGTGTTAGAGATTAGTTGGCAGGGCACATCTACCCTAAAAGAAATTGTTTAACAGTGATTGTGCATGATGCTGGCTGGGCAGCTGTTGTGGCAGCTATACTGACGTGCGAGACTGACATGTACAGTATTACTCAATCCTTAAGTCGAATAATTCTTAGGTACTTTTGGATCATGGAGAATGATGATCCCTCCTTTCAAATTCATAGTGGGGTCTACTTATTAAATTCATGATAGAGTCTACTATGAATGTGAGAGGAGGGAGCACTATTTCACTATATTCGGAAACTACCTAAGAATTTTCCACTTAAGTCTATAACCAACAAATTTACACGGAATAAACGGAAGAAGAAAAAGAAGAAGAGGTACTTATAACAACAATTGGAAGATTCTAAGAAAGGTGGGTCTCCTAACTCCCAAGAAAGATGAACCTACCCAAAATGTGCCTCAGAAAAATCCAAAATTCTCACATTGGACCTTCTCAGGTGGAAAATTGTTGAGAGATTGCGGAAAAGAAAGTAATGGGTAAGTCAAAGAAATTGAGCTTCACAGGTAGAGATATTAGAAATTAGAAATATAATAAGACAAAAAGTAGTAGAACTTTTTCCTTTTTTTCTATTTCACAATAGTTGCTTAACATATTGTGAGTGATTTACAATAAAAGTGATATTAGTAGACAGCTAAAAATAAAAAAATAAAAATTCAACATTCACAAGTTATTACTTCAACAAATTGTAAAAACACAGGTATTAAAATTTTTCCGTCTCTAACATTTACTATGCCCTAAACCCATAATAATGATTGATCAGTATGGTTATAGATTTCAGTTAACTCAATTCATAGAATTTTTTATTTTTGAACAAGGGTTTTGGATTCTAAGTTTTAACTACTGAACTACACAAAAATGTAGGCTATGAAGAGTTGGTTATAAAGAAAGTACTAAGTACAAAGCAAGGAAGTGACCTACACCTGTTTGGTCATGTATCAAAGGACACTAAAATATTAACTACACCAAAAAATCAATTGATACTTTGACTTGATGTTAATAGCAGTCATTATGGAACAAATGCTATGGATTTAAATTCTTTTGTACCTACTAAAGAAATGACTCCTTATAATTCATAGTTAAAGATTTAGGGATACACATGTAATAAGGTCCGATTGCTGATGAGGAGTGAAGTGAACTTTTTAACTTTTCTCCACCTAATTATTACATCCTATCTCAATCCTAAAGTTTTGAAACTTTTGCATCTCTATCGTTACTTTGTTTCAAAGCTATAATAATGACTCCTGGTTGTTCAATTCATTCGTAATCATACCCCCACGCAACCACACTTCAGTGAAAGTTTGTGTTAGTATATACTTAGTTTAGTCTAACCTATAAGGCCTAACCAAGTATACAGTATTTGTAGTGCACTCATATTACTTGTACTTCACATATATTTAACCTCTCTATTGTACAGTGTTATTTACACAGAATATACAGACTATTCAGTCTTTCTCCTACTCACTTTATATTCTTAACATGGTATCAGAGCCACTGCTCTGGCATTCTAGTTCCTGTGGTCATCTTCAATGCTCTTTTGCTGCCCTCGCCTTCATTTAGTAGCCACTGTCAGAAGCGAGTTACCGCTGTCACATCCACAGTCCCTATAACTCTCGGATCTCATTGTTCTGTTCATCAAACTACCAAAGTAAAGGCATAGCATGATAGAATAACCAATCCCGAGCAAAATCCAACCAAGAATAGCCAAAAAGGACTTGACACATGCCCGCACGCATTGCCTAAAGCTTCTGATTGTCGAACACGCGCTCCATGCGTAGCCATGCGCCACCAATAGCTCACACGCACTACACGCGTCGGTCACAGCGCCACTATGCACCGCCACACACACCACGTGCTCCACACGCTTGAGCCTGTCAGCGTCAATCCACGTTAGCCCTAGGGTGACGTCATCTTGCACATGTCAGCATCTGCATCAACAGCTTACATCAAGACCTTGCATCTGCATCAACAGCTTACATCAAGACCTTGCATCATCAGCTTATGTCAGCACACGTCAGCCATTGATTTTCCTGCAGTTGACCGTTGACTTTTGACCAAAAGTCAAAAAATTTTAACAGGGCCTATCTTGCTCAGTTGTTTGCGTAAATTCCGATTTTAGGTTTCGTTTCTTCATTTGAGGTCTTTAAATCTCTCTTTTTGGTCATTTTTTTCATTATGGCTCAAGAAAAATGAATGAGATATTGTACGTCCTATCATCGTTATCCTAGATGGCCCTACTACCTATCATACATGGTTTCAAAATATGACTGTGTTAGGTTCTAAGGATGTGAGAACTAAATGTATTAGAACTTCAATTGATGAAATAGTTTGGAATTCCGTTGAATACAGATGGGAGAAGCCCACTACTCCAGTTAGTGGGTGGCAAACTTCATAGAAAGAAGCAGTCGTTTTTAATAGCAAAGCCATGAATGCTTGTAATGTTGGCAAACCATGATCAAAACATAGAGTCTAGAATTAGGCTACTCAAAGCGTGTTTATGTGTAAAGTTGGAATCAAGTGTACTGCATGATTTATTATGTAAATCTGCAAGGCTTAATCGATCGAAAATTAGACTCGATCGATCGAAGCTTGTGCAGATTTTTTTTCTATAGATTTTTTCAACTCAGCTCAAGCCCATATGACGTTTAGGGTTTTATGTTTTTCCTTAAGTGTAAAAGGAAAAACCCTAGCCACGTTTTTGAGTTGTTGTTTATGCTGTGTGTATGAATCTCTTGTGAGATCTAGAGATATTTGCCTTCATACATATTTAGGGTTATCAAGATCAAGATTGATGTCGAGAACTTAGTGATCGGTTCAGTTGCTGCATAAAGAGCTTAAAGAATAATACAAATGGGAGTTCTTGTGGTTGCGGTGAATCCAAAAAAGAAGTAGTCCATGGACTTGGAGCTGTCACATGATCGTGGTAGTAAGTTTTCTACTCGAGGTAGCAATAGGATATTAGTGGTCGGAGTCGCTATTATAAAACTTCAATTCTTTCACAGTGGATTTGTTTTACCTTGAGGATAGCTAGGTTAAATCCTCCTCAGGTTTTTTACAGGTTTGGTTTTCCTGGGTTATCATATTGTTGTGTTATTTATTTTTCCACAATGTTTCAATTATATAATTTACTTGTGTTAACCTAGATCTGAATAATTTACCTAAGTTAATCACTTGGCTAAATAACTAGGTTAATCTGTTTGTGTTTAAGGGGTCTAAAAACTTTACAAGTGGTATTAGAGCAGGTTAGCTCTAGTATTTAGATCCTTTTATCTAAAAGCTGATCCTTGACCCCTGTTGTCATGGAATACAGTCACTCTCTTGTAATCCCACCTCACTTTGATGGGAACAACTATGCCTATTGGAAAGTAAGGGCGAAAGCATTCCTGAAATCTATTGATGAAATAGTTTGAAATTCCGTTGAATACAGATGGGAGAAGCCCACTACTCCAGTTAGTGGGTGGCAAACTTCACAGAAAGAAGCAGTCGTTTTTAATAGCAAAGCCATGAATGCTATTTTTTATACTGTTTCTATGGAGGAATTCAAGAGAATCTTAAATGTTAAGGTAGCTCATACTGCTTGGAATATTCTCCAAACTATGCATAAAGGCACAAAGGCAGTTCAGATTAACAAACTGTAGCAGTTAACTACTAGATTTGAAAGTATTAGAATTTCTGATGATGAATGCTTTGATAAATTCTTTGCTAAACTGAATGATATTGTTAACTTTGCTTATAATTTGGGTGAATTCTATAATCAACTTAAAATTGTTAGAAAGATACTTAAATTTTTGACTAAGGACTTTAGACCCAAAGTGACTGTCATAACTGAAATCAAGGATGTGGACTCCATCCCTGTTGATGAACTTATAGAATCTCTCCAGTCTTATGAGTTAGACCTATCCAAGGCAAACAAATCTAAATCAATGGCTCTTAAGTCAGTTGATGATATTGATGGGAATTGATTTGATGATGAACTTTCTGCTACAGAGATTGCTTATCCTGCTAAGAACTTTAGAAATTTTCTTAGGAATAACAACAGAAGGGTAAGAGGTAAAAACAATACTGAACCTAGAAATTTTAGGAAGAATGAACCCACTAAGGTGAATAATAATGAAAAACCTAAAGAAAAAGTAGGTCAAACCTCTAATAATTTTATGGGTCAACAATGTTTTGAGTGTCAAGGGTATGGTCATGTGAAATCAGAATGTCCTATATTCTTGAGATCAAAGGATAAGGCTATGGCTATAACCCTTAGTGATGATAAAGTTTTTGAATATGAGTCTGGTAGTGATGAGGATGGAAACTTCATTACTTTCACAGCTACTGCTGTAGTTGATGAAAATGTTGTGGTTGATGAGAACCCTTCTGATAGGGAACTCTCTGAGAATGCTGATTTGCAAGAAGCCTATAATAAGCTTTGCAAGGTAGCTACAAAGGATACTATGAATGTTGATTTAGACTTACAGAAGTTATACCTCCTAGGAAGATTAGGGTGGATCCCAAAGAGTTTAAACCTAAGACTCCTAACCCTCTTAAGAAAAAGTTGCATGATAGACCTGTATGGGTTTGTCATTTTTGTAGAAAGTCTGGACACATTCGTCCAAATTGTTTCAAGTTGCAAGCTGCTAAGCGAGCAAATAAGCCAAAAGTACCTGCGCCTCAGGCATAAGATCCCATGGTACTTATTGGTGAATTGGTAAAGGCTTTAAACCTTTATTCTAATCCAAGAGTTGCACAGAATTCTAATATGAATAATAATTCCAATGCAAGAGTTGCATCTAAAAAGTTTTGGATGCAAAAGGCTCGATCTAATTGAGTCTTTCTGACATAGTCCTTGTGATTCGTCTCTATTCTTTGTGACCATTTTTCTTTGTTATTGTTTTTGTTTTCTTTGTTTCTAAAATTTGTATTGCATAACATTCATGCATTTTATGCTAGGTTGTTTTTGTTTTTAAATTTTTTTTTTGTTTAAAAAAAAAAAAAGGAAAAGGAAGGAAAAATGTGTTTTGCATTATTTTTCTTGGATTTGAAATTAAGATTGGCCATATTATCTTTACATAACATGTTTTTGTACCTTTTTTTAGCTTGGTTGAGCTTCTTTTATTGCACTTTACTAATTTGAGTTTTGTGGTACATGTTGTGTGGGAGTTATTTATAATTTTTGATCACTTGATCTCGAAGTCACATGTCTTAATTGTTTGGACTTGAACTTAATGAGAAAGGAAAATATAACCATCTTACCACTGTTTACTAGCCAATCATGAATACCTTAGTGCACATCATAAGATTTTGTGCTCGAGAAAGTGTAGCACATGCAAAAAAAGAGCATAAGGTATAGCCTCAGATTAAATGCTAGAATTGGTGTGTATATTATTGGACTAAAATCACTTCACAATCAAAGTAAATTTGTGTGTTCATTATCTTGGCTGTTTTAATAAGTTTCAAATCAAATAAAATTGGTGTATACATTATGAGGCAAATCAAGAAACTTACATGATTGCAAGTTTTTATTCTAAGAGATGTGAGAGTTATATGATGTAACTCTTTAGGTGATTGTCTCTTTCAAATTTATGTGATGAATTTTGTAGAAATTGTAATTGATTACTATCTACATATCACCTCACATGTATCTCAAGTTTTTGCTAGTTACACATACTACACAAGTTACACTTTGCTAAACTTGGTACATAATATTGTGTGTGATCTTGTTGTGGCCATTCGAGATTAAAAGTTCCTTGATTTTAATGCAAAAAGTGTTTTAAATTTTAAGATTTGAGGACAAATTGATTGAAAATTTTATTTTTGAAAGATCTGGGTTAAATTCAAGGGTTTTTGAAAAACTTTTGATCTCATACTTATGTGTTTCATTTATAAAACAATTTGCTTTGATGAATTTCTGCATTAAAATGCTCTGTTTTTCAAAAATTTTATTTTTCCAGATTTTCGATCGATCAAACCTATTGCTTAACCTATCGAAATTGCGATTAAAAATTTGGTTTGAATCTGCCTAGCTCGATCGCTGCTCGATTGAAGCTGGATCGATCAAATGTGATTTTCGATCGATCAAACCTATTTTTGACCGATCAAAAATTGATCAGAGAGTTTTAAAAACATAGCTTTTCACGTGTTCTTCACTATTTCAAAAGCTTTTTGGCTCTCTCTCTTTGACCGATCCAACTTAAGCAATTTTTGGTCGTTTTCCCTCAAATTTTCTTCAAGGATTTTGTCTTCTAGCACCGGTAAGACCCTTCTACCCTTTCTTTGCTGGTTTAATTTCATTTTTCATGCATTTAAGGGAAAATTTCGAACCTATAAGAATTTGGGATTTTTGATGTTTGGGTTGTTTTCTTTCAAAATTGGTCAATCGGTTTTTGTTATTAGATGATGTAAACATGTTCCTCATAGTTTAATTTTATCAATTTGGTGATTTAGAAAGAATTGAAAATTCTAGGGCTTCAAACTTACCGATTTTGGGGATTTTGCTCAATTGAGCTTAATTTGATGAAATTGGCTTGTGTTATTGATTCATTTTGTCATTATATTATGTTATTTAACTTGTTTAATGACAAATTGATCAATTTGGTTGGTTTTTTGAAATTGGGTTTTTCAAAGTTTTGGGTTTTTACTATAAACTCTATACTCAAGCCATTTTTTGTGTTTTAAAAGTATAATGGGATTATTCTTAATGCATTAGAGCATGCATCATGTGGTTATTTTGTTCATGCATCATATAGATTGTTCTTTTATTTTCTTTTTTGTGCTCTAACCATGTCTGATGCAATCTGCCCTTGGGTTTTTCTTTTATTTTGTCTCTTTTTTGTCTATCCTTTCCAATCTTTAGCATCATGGTTAGGAAGACTAGAGCTCATGGGAAATCTGCCTCCACTTCTACTCAGCTTTTGATAGTGAGAGGTTTTTGAGTGAGAAAAACCAGGAGACCTATGAGAAATTGAACATTCTTAGGTCTGTGTGGGTTGAGAAGAAAGTCATCTTAGATGAGCTTGATGGAGAAATTAGGAGAAACTTTGAACGTAGGGGTTGGCTTCATTTGTTAGATATTTCTCATCCCCCTCTAACTGCCTTGATTAGATAGTTCTATTCGAACCTCTCTGTCCACTCCAATGATTCCAACGACCAGTATGTTGTGAGTTGGATAAGGTGTGAATGGTATACCATTACTTCTTTAGTAGTGGCCACTGCTCTTGTGGTACCTTTGGTACGTCAGCTAGTCTATCCTTATGATGAGAGCCCTCCTATTGATGATATTATGTCATATCTGATTGGTACTTCCATTCAGTGGGGTACTGATCCTCGGATCATTTCTTATGAGTTGACCGAGATTCATTATCTATTTTTCCAAATTTCTTGCCATTCTATCTGGCCCATCTCTCATTTGCACACTATTCCTATCGAGAGATGTGCATTTTTGTATGCTCTTGTGACAGATGCTCCTATGAGTTTTCCTCATCTTTTTATTCGTTCCTTGGTTGAGGTTCATAGGAGTGCTTCTTCTGCACATGCTCTTTTCTTTTCAGTTTTTATTCATTGGATTTTATTGCATTTAGGTTTAGATGAGTTTCTTGCTTTTGAGCCTGTACACATTATAGCTCCTATAAGTGCCACCTTCCTTAGTCAGAGAGCTGCTCAGATGCGAGCTAGTTCTAAACGTCCTAGAGTTGAGTCGTCTTCGGGTGTTGCACCTCCTCCTCCTCCTTCTTTTTCAGGTGATCCGACTATTGATGAGTATGTTGATCCGACTGCTACTGCTACTCCTCCACCTTCTATTTCAGATGATTCTAGCATTCATCTTATGTTGGACACTTTCATGATCGTTCAAGCGGCTCATGGTCAGCTTTTGGTAGATGTGCTCACGGAGCTTCAAGCCCTGTGTGCGAAGTTGGCAAGCATTAGGCTGACACCTCCACCACCTCCTTTTGATGATGAGTAGTGATTGCCCTTTGGCAATTAGTCACAAAAAGGGGGAATACATATGGATGGCGATAGGGGGAGATTTTTTTGTTTTTTTTTTTTTTGTTTTTGGAGCTTTGGAGCTTAAGATTGTCTCTAGGTGCTTCACTTTATACTTATTTTTTGGTTCATGATGTATTTCTTTTTTATGTCTTTATTTCTTTATGAGTTGTATATGATAGGGGGCGACATTATTATTTTATTTCTGTTTCTTGTTTCACATTGTGCTACATTGGCTATTGATTGATATTTATGAGATTATTCATGATATATGTCTTTTATTTTATGTTATGTGAAATCAAGAATTTATTTTGGTTTACTTGTATTTTCCACACATGCGTTTACGGTTTGTTAAGTGTTTCAGGAATATACAGGTTGATTCAATCGTGCTGCTATCTACACTTGCAACTGATAGATAGTAGTTAGGTTGAAATGTTTTTGTTGGGCAATTTTATTGTAATGGCCTGTTTTGTAACTTTGAGTATTTTGTTTTATTATGTGTTTTGTCATGGATTGCCATAAGGGGAGTTTGTTAGATTCCAAGGATGTAGAATCTAAATGTATTAGAACTTCAATGTGTAATGTTGGCAAACCATGATCAAAACTTAGAGTCTAGAATTAGGCTACTTAAAGTGTGTTTATGTGTAAAGTTGGAATCGAGTGTACTGCAGGATTTATTATGTAAATCTACAAGGCTTGATCAATCAAAAATTAGACTCGATCAATCGAAGCTCGTGCAAATTGTTTTTCTGCAAATTTTTCTAACTCAGCCTAAGCCCATATGACGTGTAGGATTTTATGTTTTGCCTTAAATATAAAAGGAAAAAGCCTAGCCACGTTTGTTGAGTTGTTATTTATGCTGTGTGTATGAATCTCTTGTGAGATTTAGAGGTGTTTGTCTTCATACATACTTAGGGTTATCAAGACCAAGATTGATGTCGAGAGCTTGGTGATCGGTTCAGTTGCTGCATAAAGAGCTTAAAGAATATCACAAGTGGGAGTTCTTGTGGTTGCTGTGAATCCAAGAAAGAAGTAGTCCGTGGACTCAGAGCTATCACGTGGTCGTGGTAGTAAGTTTCTACTCGAGGTAACAATAAGATGTTAATGGTCTAAGTCGCTATTGTAAAACTTCAATTCTTTCATAGTGGATTTGTTTTACCTCAAGGATAACTAGGTTAAATCCTCCCCAGGTTTTTTACTGGTTTGGTTTTCCTAGGTTATCATATCGTTGTGTTATTTATTTTTCCACACTGTTTCAATGATATGATTTACTTGTGTTAACCTAGATCTGAATAATTTACCTAAGTTAATCACTTGGCTAAATAACTAGGTTAATCTGTTTGTGTTTAAGGGGTCTAAAAACTTTACAAACTGTCTTTCTCAAGGGTCGTAAACTGTGGCGTTATATAGTTGGTTCAATTCTGAAGCTAGTGCCAATACCTAAGTCTAAAGTTGCAATTGATGCCGATGTCTCCAAGACTATTGTTGCAGAGGATGATTATGATGCACGCCTAGAGGAATGGGAAATTATTCATAGTAAGATCTTGTCTTGGTTTATCAATACCTCTGTACCTTCCGTTCATAGTTTTCTTCCTCGTCTTAGTACTATTGCGGCTGCTTGGATATTTCTATCTAATCAGTACAATTGCACTAATGATTCAAGCCTAGAATTTCACAATGAATCAAAACTTTATCAAATGTGCCAAGAGATAGGCCAGTCTATTTTTTATTATTATTCTCAGACTTCCTCTATGTGGGAACAACTTTCTGCTGCAAATCCTCCATTATGGTATCTTGAGGACAATAAGCTTTTTGCCAAATATAGTGACCATCGTTGATTTATGCATTTCATGATGGGTTTACGTGAGGATTTTGACCCTATTAGGGCTTCTCTGCTTAGCCGGTCTCCCACTCCTCTTAATGCTGCAGTCAAGGAGCTTATCCCTCAAGAGAATCGTCGGCTTACTTATCACATGTCATCCTCTGACCATGTGTTGGCTATACCCTTTCTTCCAACAAAGCCTTCCATTGTTGCAATCACTGCCCCTCCATGCTTAACCTCTAGGCGGCCCTCCTCTTAGTCTTCAAAAGGTACTTGTTGCGAGTTTTGTTGTGCCAAGGGCCATGACATCTCTGTTTATCTCAAACTGCAAAAATTCATGCAATAGCAAAATAAAGCTCCTCCTCTTCCAGCATCTGCTATGTGTCCCTTAGATCCATCGGTTCCTACAGGTCCATCTTTGGCTTCCTCACTTACTACAACTGATATTGAGGCAGTAGTTCAACATGTTTTATCCCAAACTTCCATTGCCCTTTCTGTCACTTCAGGTAACCATTCTTGGTTTTTTGAAACTGCATGTTGTAACCATATGACCCCTGATGAATCACAATTCTCTGATAAGGCACCCTTAGCACATCATATCTCTATTTACACTGCTGATGGAACTCCTATGCCTATTAGTCATAAAGGAACAATCTCTACTCCTAGTTTATCCCTTAGTGACACTTGTTATATTCCAAAATTATCCCTCAATTTTCTTTCTATTGGTCAACTCTGTGAATTAGGAGTAGATATTCTCTATACGAATCATGGTGTGGATGTGCAGGATCCCGGGACGGGCTAAGTTCTTGGGACAAGCCGTAAGGTTGGACATATGTTTAAGGTTCACAACTTGAAGATTCCTTCACAAGTTGTCTCTGCTGCTGCTACTACTACCACACTCTCGCCTGAATTATGGCATGCTCATCTTGGTCAGACATCTTTATCTCGTCTTCATTTGTTAGCTTCTCAATGTCATTTAGGTTCAATTTAGTTTCCAAAGTTTGATTGTACTTCCTGTCTGTTAGGTTCTAAAAGCTTAGAACAATTGGCAAATCGTGAGCACACAAGAACATGTAAGCTGCAAAAAGAAGAATTCCGAATCTGTCTGGTTCGATCGATCGAAAGACAGGCTCGATCGATCGAGATACGTATCTGCAGAATTTTAATTAAGCCCAAACAGCAGTTCTAGCCCATTTAGGATTAGGGTTTCAAATCTACTTCTCCCACTATATAAAGGAAACCCTAAGCACGTTTTTTATAAGGCTTTTTAGAGAGAGAAGAGTGTGCCTCTTTTTTATTTAGGGTTCTGTTCCTAAAATCTCTTTTATTACTTCTACCGGTGTTGTTCCTTGAAGAATCTCAAGATCCGGTATTGCTGAAGTTGCTGCCTTCTCTAGTCATCAAAGGAGCTGATGATCTAAACCTTCAAGGGTGGTCTTGGAGTCACAAACAGGAGAGTTTGTGTTGCTAAACCTTTGAGTGGAGTCTCAAAGTCACAAACGGTGGTGTTTGTGTTTTGCAAAGATTAAAGAAAGAAGGAGTCCGTGGATCTCGGAGCTATCATGGGGTCATGGTAGTAAGTTTCCTACACTTGGGTAGCAATAGGATGTTAGTGGTCTAAGTCGCTATTGTGTAAACTTCAATTCTTTCTAGTGGATTTGCTATTTTACCTTGAGGATAGCTAGGTTAAATCCTCCCCAGGTTTTTTACCGGTTTGGTTTTCCTGGGTCATCATATCGTTGTGTTATTTATTTTTCCGCTGATTTATTTGATATGATTGTTATTGTTTTAACCTAGATCTGAATAATAAACCTAAGTATTCACTTGGTTAATTAATTAGGTTAAACAATCTAAGTTTACAGGGGTCTAAACGAACTGACACTGTCATTTTGACAAACAAACAAAATTGTCCTTTAGTAATAGTGACTCTTTTTCTTTTGCACCTCTTGATCTTATACATTCTGATATTCCAACATCGGTTCCCACTGACGGGGGATCTCGATATTTTGTCATATTTGTGGATGATTTTTCTCGATATACCTAAATTTATCTACTTCACCACAGGTATAAACTTGTGTCCATTTACCAAACATTTCATAAAATAATTGAAACGCAGTTTAATCGCACCGTTAAGATCTTTTAATCAGATAATGCTCAGGAATATAATGATAAATCTTTCTTGTCCTTTTTAGATAGCAAAGGTACTCTCCCTCACCAGTCTTGTCCTTATACCTCTCAACAAAATAGTCGTGAAGAATGAAAACACCGTCACATTCTTGATGTTGACCACACCTTTCTCATTTCTATCTCTCTTCCTAAGCTCTTTTGTGGTGAGGCAGCACTCACTACTGTTTACATTATAAATTGTGTTCCATCACCAACGACACATAACAAATCACCCTTTGAGATCCTTTATGGTTAAACCCCTGAATACTCATCTCTTCGGGTTTTTGGTTGTGCTTGCTTTGTCTCTCTTCCTCCTCATAAACGAACAAAGCTCCAACCTCGTGCTCATCTCTGTTGCTTCCAGGCTATGGTGTTTCCCAAAAGGGTTTTCGTTGCTATGACTCCATCTCTCATCGCCTTTGTGTCTCCTGTCATGTTGAGTTCTTGGAACATCGTCCTTTCACAAGTCTTCAGCAGTTTTCTATGTCCTCTTCCTTAGAGTCTCCTATTTTTATTTATCTTTTCCTTCCTCTTTATCCTGAATTTGTGGAGGATTCTTCAACATCGGTTGCCTCTCCGGATGACTCATCTCTGGTTTTGTCCTCAGCATATGACCTGCCTATCTTGGATCTTGTGGCACCACCATCTCCCGAGCCTCTTGTTGGTCTTGACCTTCATCGCTGTACTCGGGTAAGCATTCCTCCTTCTTATCTCACTGATTATCACTGCTCTTTTGCTCTTGCCACCCTCTATGAGCCTCACACCTATCGTGAGGTCCATATTGACCCTCTTTGGCAGCAAGCTATGTCCGAAGAACTAGATACCCTTCACAAAAAATCACACTTAGGATATGGTTAATCTGCCTCCTGGTCTATCTGTTATAGGTTGTAGATGGATTTACAAGATCAAGACCAAGGCTAATGGATCTGTTGAACGATACAAGGTTTGTCTTGTTGCCAAAGGCTTTACTCAGGAATATGGCATTGATTATGAGGAAACATTTACTCTTGTTGCTCCCCTTACATCTGTCAGATGTCTTATTGTTGTGGTTGCCGTTTGCCGTTGGCCTCTTTATCAAATGGATGTGAAGAATGCTTTCCTCAATGGAGACCTCCAAGAAGAAGTGTGCATGCAACCACCCCTTGGCTATACTCACTCAGGCCGTCAAGTTTGTCACCTTCGTCATGCTCTTTATGGCCTCAAGTAGGCTCCTCGAGCTTGGTTTGACAAGTTTAGCTTAGTTGTTGCTCAGCAGGGATTCACTTCGAGTCCTCATGACACCGTTGTCTTCATTCGAAGATCCTTTACTGGTATCACTCTTATTCTTCTTTATGTTGATGACATGATTATTATTGGAGATGATTCTATTAGTATCCGCTCTCTTCAACACTTCCTTAGTAAGCATTTTGAGATGAAAGATTTAGGCACTCTTAGCTATTTTCTTGGGCTTAAGGCTACCTCATCCTCTGATAGATACTATCTATCCCAAGCTAAATATGCTTCTAACCTTCTCTCCAAGGTTGGTATCACAAATAACAAAACTGTTTCCACTCCCTTAGAATACAATGCCAAGCTCACACCCTTAGATGGTGAACCTATATCAGATGCTACTCATAATTGTCAACCGGTTGGTAGTCTGATCTATCTCACTATCACTCGCCTAGATATTTCACATGCCGTGAGTATGATTAGTAAGTTCATGAATGCCCCTTATTTTGTCCACTATGCTGCTGTTCTTTAGATTCTCTGATACGTCAAGGGTACACTTTATCATGATCTTCACTACTCCACTCGGTCTTCTCTCGAGCTCCATGCTTATTCAAATGCAGATTGGGCAGGTGATTCGACTGATTGATGCTCCATCACAGGTTTTTGTTTCTTGTTGGGTACTTCTCTTGTCTCATGGCGTAGCAAGAAGCAGGACGTGGTTTCCCATTCTAGTACCAAGGTTGAGTATCATGCTCTTGCTGACACCACCTGCGAGCTTGTCTGGCTTTAATGGCTCTTAGTTGACATGGATGCTCTGCAACTTACTGCTACTCCTCTTTATTGTGATAATCGTAGTGCTATCTACATTGCTCATAACGATGTCTACCATGAACGCACCAAGCACATTGAGATTGAATGCCACATCACTCGCCAGCATCTCAAGAAAGGCAATCTCAAGTTATTTTCCATCTCTTCTGCCGACCAACCTGCTGATATCTTCACCAAAACTCACCCGCCTGATCGTCTTCAAGATTTGATATGCAAACTCCAGTTGGCTTCCTCCCTACCACCTCGAGTTTGAGGGGGGATGTTAGTATATAGCTTAGTTTAGTCTTGCCCATCGGGCCTAGCCCAGTATAAAGTACTTGTAGTACACTAATATTACTTATACTTCAGACATACTTAGCTTATATAAGGCTCTTTATTGTACAGTATTATTTACACAAAATATATAGATCATTTAGTCTTTCTCTTTCTCACTTTATATTCTTAACAGTTTGGAGCAACAAAAACTTTTTGAGGCTTTGATGACATCATAAAATCGTAGTATTAATATATTGCGATTTGTTAACATATAATATAGTGCAATAAATTTAAATTTTCAGGTGTGTGTGTATATATATATATATATATTATTAGATCAAACCATGACAAGTTAATTTTATTTATTTTTTGTCTATAACAAGCCATTAGATCAGAATGAGGAAAATCAAAATTGTTATAATAAAACATAATATTTGGGCTAATATATATATATATATATATATATATTTTTTATACAAGATAGAAATTCTATTCTAACCTAATCTAAGTGTATATATGTGAAGAACTTCCTCTTAGGGATTTGAACCCCTGTTTTTACCCCACATCATACAAGCATTTATACTTGTGAAATGACTATTACACTGAAGGTTTGCGGTAGTTGGGCTAATGTGTTGGGATAGCTTAAAGGATACTTCTAATTAAAATCTATAATGTTATAAAGTCCAAAAGAAAATTTGAATCAAGTATCTTTTATCTACGGAGTTAGATCATTCTTTTTTTTTTTCAAAATGCATTATTTAGGGATTTTCACAAATATCACCCTTACAATTTAATGTGTCAATTTGATCCTTACACTTTGAAATTGAAAAATTAACTCCTTGCATATAAGTAATTATTTTTAAAGCTTAATGAAGTTAAGTATGTGATATGCATCTAAAAATAATGATATTTCAAAATTATTTACGCTTTCACAAAAATCACATGCACATGATCATGTGATTAATTTCATCTTGCTTTGAAAAATACTAGTAGAATATTTGATTTCTCATAAACGTAATGTCTAGAAGGTTCATTAATAATTAAATCAAGAGTTGAATTTTGCAACAATCCATTAAATTTTCACTCACACTTTTTAAGAGTGGGGCATACATATATACGCACGTGCATAAGCAAATCTATCATAATTTTTATAATCTATATATGTTTTAGAGAAAGTATCTCCTAAGCTCATTCCCATGGAATGGACCACTCACAAACGTATAGAAAGTCCCATGTTTATGGGGTCAAATCCTTGTAAAAGACCTTCTTTTTTTTCTTTTTTCTTTTTATGAGATGGTTGTAAAAGACTTGTTCCATGTCGGGGCGCAAAAAATAATTTGAGTGAATTCCTAATAGGATAAGCATGTTGAAGATTTGAAAGCGCGACTGGTTCAGCTCTTTTTCTAAGAGAACAAACGTCAACACAACATAATGGTTGCAAGTTCCCCTTAAAACGCAGAAGAATTAATCAACCGTACCCGTCAAATGATACAAAAATAAAACGAGTCCAATATAATGTCCAAATCAGTCTACAGGTTGAAATCAATTGCAAGGATTTTAAGATGAAGAGATTAAATTTTGACTTGCATCCGTATGTCTTTAACAGTTTCAAGGATCTTAGCGTAAGCCCAAGCTCAACCTTTTTTTTGTGTGCAAGTCAAGTTTTATATTTGTACTACAAGTTAATTAACTATAGTTAATGTGTGGTTAGTTTCGATTTAGCCTACTACAAATATTCATATTTGAATAATTATAAATACGATTTGTACTACATGTATATATTAATGACGAGTAATGCTAGAAATACAAACTATTTTATAAAAAATATTTACGAACTGCTACTGTGGTGAGTGATTATTGATAAATGAAAAAGTAATTTTAATGATGGACTTAGATGAAAACTAGTAAAAAGTAGACCACAACAACAGTTTGTACAAATATTGTAAAATAATTCGTGTATATATCATTACTCAAGATGTAGAAGTAATTCTTAAAAGTTTTCTTCATGAACGTAAGTCATTAAGACTGAAATACGTAATTCTCTTGTATTCTCTTTTATGATAGTTCTACGTCCGCACTCACTATTTCTATCTTCTCCAACTTATTAAACATTAAAAGAGCTGACTAGTTCAGATTTTATGTATATCTTCCTACAAATTATTTCTTATATGCTGATTTCTTTTCCTTCAAATTATAAAAGATAGCATCTTGAGATACTGTAAGGTTGAATTTATTTAATCATTTTGTTGGCTTTATTCTGTGCCAATTTGCTTGCAATTTAGCATTTAGAAACCCTGTCTTTAGGTGGGAATCATGTAAGGGTAGTGTGTGAGAGAGTGTGAAGAGAAGTTCAAGAGTGTGCACTCAAGAAGGGCTTCGTGATTGGCTCGCGGCTGGAAAGTCGCCAAAAGAGGCACACGTGTAAAGCATGCAGAGGAGCTGAAGAGTCACGCCAGCTGGAGTACTACTGGACAAAACTTCCAGTTTGGCCAGGCAGTTAGTTCGCGACTCAGTCAAGTCGCGAGGTCAAGTTGCCAGACCACTCTGTTTGGGAAAAACTGACCTTTTGCATTTCAAACACACACCAATATAAATATCCCCTATACCCACGTATTGTAGAGAGCTTTAAGAGAGAATTTTGAGAGAGAAACCCTAGAAAAAAAACAAGATTAACTTATTCACAATCTTCATCCTTGACTCTTCAAATTCCTCTACTCTCACTCTCTCTATTGTTACATCTTTGAGAGGTACATTTAGCCAAATCCTTTTTTCACCATACCCATATCTGTGAGAAAGTTATTTGGTGCTTGGGAAGCAATTAGGAAGGGACCAATTGATATTAATTGATGCTATGGACTATAGTGGAATTCGGTAAGCTAGAGAAGACAAAGGTTCGACGTAACCTCGTTGGAACAAGAAGCTTAGAGGGCTTAGGTACACTAGGTAGATTAGGTTTGGAGGGTCTTCAGCTGTTCATGTATCCCAACTTCATTCTCTAGTAAATTATTGACCGCTTGGAAGGTGGTGGAGAGGTTTTACGCCGAGAACTTCGGTTTCCTCTTCGATAACACATTGCTATGCTGTCTTTGTGTTTGCATCTCTCTTCCCTTAATCTTTTCCATTTAATTTCTGCTGTGGTTGTAATTTTATTTGGTTTAGATTGTTCTATCAATTCTGCTTTAGCTTATATTCATATTCCGCACATACATTGTTTGATAATAAGCTTGAATTGGTAATTTGTAATTTTGGGGTCTACGTTCAAGGTGTTTTACACACTATTTGAACATTCAGATACATTGATTGAGATGAACTGCATAATGTAACTTGATAATGAGCTCTCTAGCTCAACGGAAAATATTTAGTTAATGTTGCATACAACGGATCACAGATGAACTCCATACTCTTAACACAAATGGCATTTTAATGTTCCTATAAAAACTGGAACATCGTGAAGTTTCAAATTCCTAATTGCTTGCGTAGTTTGTCAAAAAAAAAAAAAGCGCACTTACACAGTGGGAGTAATAAACTGGTTAAATTTTCTTCTTTCGTACAAGTGAGTTAAAAGATAAAATATTATTCCATTAACTTTGTACAGTAGAACACTCACATCAGTGGGTGTAAAATTATGCAAAATAGAAAAAGATGTAAAATTTACACAATATTTTTTAAATCTACTCCCCATCAGTCCGACTATAGTGGTATAAATATACACATTTGCTGTAGCAACCGTGCATATTTGCACGGTTACTGTAGATGTGTATAAACGATTTTATTAATTTTTTCTCACAACCTCTGCTCTCATCAATCTCTCTTCCCCCACATACTCTCAACACCGCCTAACCACCACTCAATCATCACAACCACAACCCATCACAACCCATGATATTCCAATCACAAAATCAACCAAAAACAAAGAAAAATCAATCCAAACCCAAAATCAAACCTTCAATGGAAAACTCAACAACTTAGAACCCAAAATCAAACTTTCAACAAAAAACCCATCAACCCAAACCCAAACTCAAATCAAAGCCGCCGTCACCACTGCCATGGAGAGCTTGCTACTTTCTTTGCTCGTGGAGAGCTTGCTGCTGCCATTAGAGAAGAGAGAAACAAGTGCTTGAGAGCTAAGACAAAGGAAAAAAAAAAAAGAAAAAAAAAAAGAAAAAAAAAAAAAGAAAGAAAGAAAGAAGTGAACAGACCGTGGGAGAGGAACTAGAAAAAAGATGTGGTTTTGTGAGATAAAAAGGGAAAAAATAAAATAGATGGTCAGATGTTTTAGGAGTGGGGGTTAAAAGTGAGGGGAAAGGAAGTTTCAAGGAAGCTTCCTTACTTGTAAATATCTCTCAATATAATTTAATTATAAAAGAATTATAATTAAGTTTTTTTTTTTTTTTCCAAACAAAGCATGATTTCATTTGGAATTTTATTAAAGTCTATATTAAAATTTTTAATTCAAATCAGAGCATTTTTTTTTAAACTAAAATCATACTAATAGTAAATAATATATATATATATATATATATATATATCTTTCTCTTCAACAAGAAAAGTGAATTTTCTTATGCGATCTTCGCAATTCATTCCATTCTTTATGTCCTGAATGGTTATGCATTCTATCACGAGGGTGTTGAATTTCCAATAACCAATATATATATATAGTTAAAAATGACATTGTATCCAATGTATGTTTACATTTTATGAATTTGGCTTGATATGTTAATACCTAAACACATGTTTATTCATATGTTAATAAGTTTAGTATTTATCTTGTTAGTATACCATCCTTAAATTTAAATTTAGTCCTTTCAATTTTAATTAGTTTAGAATATTAATGTAAAACTATATAAAATTATTATATTATTTAAATGAAACTTCATGAAGTTAAAATTTCTATAAACTAAAATTTTTTAGTTGAATAATTTTTCATTATAGTATTGTGTTACATTTCCAATCAATAATACTAAAGACTCTAAATTCAATGTAATGATTACAAATGGGCAAGAAAAGTATAGTTATCTTAATATGTGAATACACATTATATTATATATTTATGTCTTCTTTGTCAAAACATTATTTGGGACCAATTTTGAAATGTAAATGCATGTTCCAACACTATGCAATTGCATTAGTGAGGGGTTGCAGTTTTGATAAGTCAAAATGTCTTTTAATTTTAAATTAGCTAGAGCAATGGAAAAAAGCACATATAAACATGGAGACCATAAACATTGTATCGAATTTATGTTTACATTTCATGAATTTGGCATGGAATAATGTTTTAATGTAGAAGATATAAATGCATAAACATAGGTTTATTCATTTGTAAATTTAATATTTATCCAATAAGTATGCGATCCTTAAATTTAAATTTAGACCTTTCAATTTTAATTAGTTTAGTATACTAATGTAAAACTATGTCAACTAATTATATTTTTTAAATTTGGAACTTTATGAAGTTAAATCCCATAGTGGTTAACAAATTTTTGTAAATTAAAAATTTTTGGATGAATAATTTTTAGTTAGTTATGTTGATATGTGAATAAACATCATTTTATACACTTATATCTTCTTTGTTAAAACATTATTTGGGACCAATTTTTGAAATGTAAAAACATGTTTCAACACAATGTAATAGCAAAAGTAAGATAAAGATCATAGTTTTGATAAATCAAAATTTAAAAAAAAAATTAAAAGAAATAAGTGTTCCTTGAATATTTAAAGAATTCAGCCTCTACCATTTTTTTAATTTAAAAAAAAAAGTTTACATTTCTAAAAGGTAAAAAGATAATGAAAATCCGAGCTTTCTGAGAGAGAAAATAGAGGAATCAATCTGAAACTATTATTTATTCACTAAAAGATAATTATATTATATATGGTCGTTCTAAATTTGATATAGGAGAACATGAAGAATAACAATTTAAAAAGAAAATATTGTGAAATCTATTTGGATATAAGAATTTTGATGAATGGATCTTGCAAATTGTCACTTGAAATTATAATTTATATAAAATCTGGATATCCATTATTTTTTAATTTTATGAAAGCTTTGAGGTTGAAAAAATATGGGAAAATCTTATGTGAAGTTTAAGAGAGAAATGCAAAGACATTCATTGACTATTTGCCAATTATTTTTACTAACAAGTGACAGTTGGATCCTTTGAAAGGGGATGCACATAATAAGGTTGAAAGTTCAAATAGTGTATAAAACACTATGAACGTTTAGACCCCCAAATTACAAATTATCAATTCAAGCTATAATACAAACGATTAACGTGCGGAAAATGAACTAAAGCCTAAAACAAAATTGATAAACCATCTTAGTCAAATAAAATCACATCTATAACAGAAATTAAATGACAAGAATAAAGGGAAGAGAGATGCAAACACAAGGACAACACAAGACGTGTTATCGAAGAGGAAACCGAAGACCCTCGACAAAAAACCTCTCCGCCGCCCTCCAAGCGGTCAAAATGATCCACTAGAGAATGTAGTTGGGATACAAGGACAGCAATAGACCCTCCAAGCCTAATCTACCCAGGTACCTAAGCCCTCCAAGCTTCTTGCTCCAACGAAGTTACGTCGAACCTATTTCTTCTTTAGCTTCCCGGATCCCGCTACTAGTCTATAGCATCTACCAATATAAATTGACTCCTTCCTAACTGCTTCCCAAAACACCAAAGAGCCTTGTCACAAATGTGGGTATGGTGAACAAAGGTTTTGGCTAAAGTACCTCTCAAGGATCTACTATGGAGAGGAAGAGAATAGAGGAATTTGAAGAGTCACAAGGTTAAGATTGTGGATGAATCAATCTTGTTTTTCTCTAGGGTTTCTCTCTCAATATTCTCTTTGGAAGCTCTCTACATTTCGTGAGTATAAGGGGTATATATACTAGTGGGTGTTTGGAATGCGAAGAGACAGATTTTTCATAACAGAGTAGGCTGGTGGCTTGTCCTCACGGCTTGATTGAGTCGCGAGTTTAAGTCGCGAAGAAACTGAAAGGCCAGACTGGAAATTTTGTCCTGTAGTGCGACAGTTGGCATGACGGTTCATATTCTGGCAGCTTCCAGTCGCGAGCCACCCGCGAGATCCAGTCGCGAGTTCTCCTCTGCACGCTTTTCTCGTGTGCAGCATCTGGCGGCTTGCCAGTCGTGAGACACCAGCGAAGTCCAGTCACGAGTCTCTGTTTTGCAGCACAGTCTTGAGCAAATCTTCACACTCTCTCACACACTAGCCTTACATGATTCCCACCTAAATACAGGGTTTTTAAATGCTAAAAATACAAGCAAATTGACACAGAATAAAGCCAACACATTGGTTGATAAAATTCAACCTTACAATCTCCCCCTTTGGCTATTCCTTGACAAAACCCTACTACAAACTCTAGACTTAATGCGTGAGTTGGGAACAGTTGAACAAAACTCACTCACACCTAACTCTAGGATCTGTGAAGCTCTTGAATCATAAGTACAAGTATCTCCTAAAAAGCAACCACACAATAAGTTCATTGTTTGCAAAAAAACTTGTATTGCATATGAAACAAGCATAATGCGATCAAGCAAAAAGAATTAAAGCAATAAAGCATAGCTTGACCAAAAACGAACAATCACTATAAATAGTGATCACAATGCTCATTCTCACAAGGAATGAACATCCGGGCGTGCAATCTAATAAGCTCAATGACAAGTATCATTTGCATGTCCAACACTCAACCAATGCAACAATATTACGTAATTGCATTAAGGATAAAAAATCCAACACATGGCACAAGAGTGATGTACTAAAGGATAAAAGCATGGCATTTAAACATAGAGTACGAAAGCCACAAGGCAAGAAGACAGAATGCTTACACAAAGCTAGGTACAAAAGATAACCAACATGCCACAAAAGCGAAAGGTACAAAATAAAGGGCTACATAAGCAAAGGTACAAATCAATATATAAAAACCAGAGTACCAAAACAAAGTACCATATCCAACAGTTTTGCAGAAAGATAAAGTAATATCAAGACATAGAAACAAAATAATAAAACATAATAATACTAAGTCCTCCCCCTCAACAAATGCTCCCCTTCAAGAGCTATCCCCAGCTGTTCTCTACCCAAAAATCTCCCCCTTTTTTACCAGAATGGCCAAAAGGTCACTACTGTGTAGAGAAGCTGTCAAGTTTTGTTGAGAGAATGATCATTTGATCCTGAAGTGCAGATAGTTTGTCATTTTTTTCATTCTGTATATCTCTGAGCTCATCAATCCTCTCAAGGATGATCTAGAATGCATCTGGAGGAACTTCTGATGAAGATGATGCTTTGCTTCTCTTACTGCGACCTCTTGAGCTTGACGGTTGACCAACAGCTTCTGTTTCAGTTTCCATACCTTTACCTCCTTCTTGATCACCTCCTTCTTCTTCACCCGGAAGACGCACCCGTAACCTTGAGATGGTCAGGTTATTGATTGCTGATGGAATAGACATGAGTCCCATATCTTGAGGAATTTCCACCCCTTTTAGCCTGAAAATTCTCATGAGAAGACTCGATAAAATCAGCTTGGCTCTGGAGGTTGTTCTGGCCTCATCAACAATTGTATGATATATATGAGCACTAAAATCTATGAAAGTCTTTTTCTTGAGCTCCATTAGAAAAATTGCTCTGGCATTGTTGATTGTAGTCAACTTCCTCACAGGGTAAAGGTTGAACATCATTATCACAGTTAGACATCTCATGTCTACTGGAAATGCATTTGTGTTGAGACATTTCCCTTCTCTAACACCTCCAATATGTGCCTGAGTAGTTTCTATGGACAACATTCTATCCTTGTAATTTGTGAAATCATGATCATCCATTCCTTCAAAACCCAGCACCTCATCAATGTCATCCACATCTAGTAGAAATTCATGTCCTCTTACCCAACAGTTGATCTCATTCTCTCTCAGCATAGCATTGGCATAAAACTCTCTAATCAGAGGTTCACATACTCCGAGGAGATTACTCAGCAACTTCTCCCAACCTCTCCCTTCAAAGCAACCAGGAATGAAGGTATCTTTAGGTCAGCCAAGTCTACAAATCTCTCTTGAATAATGGGTGCCTTCAAGTAAAATTGAGTATATCTCTCAAAGTGCTGAAGAGATCTAAACTTAGAGTTGTCCATCTTCAATCTTCTGTCACCTTTCTTGGCAACAATTTTCTTCTTTGTAGGAGTCATTTGAGAAGTCAATGACAACACTAACCACAAAGACAGAACATAATAGATGAAACATTCAAAACATTAGTGCTAGATTAGATGGAAACAAAAAGGCTAGACTAGAAGATCATATCACATAGAGAAAGAAAATCTAAGGATATAACACAATATATATTATGAAACTTCTGTCAGATAGAGAGTCAATCCCTAGAATTATATGATGCAAACATAGGGCAAATACCCATATGGTTCAGAAAACCAAAATAAATCATTAGAAACTCCTATGACACAAACACATTTCATCAGAACATGTCATGATGGGAAGGGTAAGCACAATAAAGGTCAAATCTACATAAGAACATAAAGAGGGAAAACAAGCATAATAAAGGGAAATAATATGCATAAGATCAGTGAAATAAACACAACCCATTCAAGCAAACCCAACAAACAGAATCATACCCATACCCGAAACACAAAATATCTCTACTAATCAAAACAACCCCAAATCCAGGAGAAAAAGGCTCAAAATCATGAAATAGATAATGAAAATATGAAAACCCATACCTTTTTCTTGAAGATTGGTGAAGAAATGATGAAGAGCAAAGAGATCTTTGAGAAGAACACGGTGAGTTTGAGAAAGAACAAGGTTGGGACAATGAACAGTCACAAATATTTGAGCGAAAACTGAAAAGTTTTGAAAAACTGACTTTAAAGGAGCAAAAACACGCGATTTTCGCGACTGAGACAAGTCGCCATAGAGTCGCCAAGACCAGCCGCCAGAACACTATAGGGAAAAATTTTGAAAATTTTTCTAAGTGTTTTTCGCGACTGGAGGTTCAAATCGCGAGATAACCGCGAGCTGAGCCGCGAAACATTCTGTGTAAATCTCGCGACTTTACCTCCATTCGCGACATAGTCGCCACATCAAGCCGCGAAAAGCAAAAATTTCAGATTTTTGAAAAAAATTTCTAAGTCTTTTTTGCGACTTGAGTATTTACCCGCCACAGAAATGCGAAAACATTATGTGTTGAGCTCACGACTGGGGCATGCGACTGGACAGACACGCGAATAAGTCGCCAAAACTGGACACAACAATTTTTTGAAATTTTTGACATTTTGCTAAAACAAAGAGACTTTTTCAAAAACACACAAATGCTCAAAAATCTTTTTGTGTTCGATCAACAAAACTTGAGCATGTGAAACGCATTTTGTCAAGTACAATCACACAAATGAATAAGGTATTCAATAAACATAAGCATGTGTGATGTGTGTGGATATCAACAATGAGATAGTCCTTAGTCTAATATGAAGCTTCAATGATCAATTCAACCAAGGCATACACAATTAGCACGAGATAATGAGATCCATCTCAATTATAGAAATATGTATATATGACCTCCCACATGAAAAAGATTACATAACTTTTGAAGCTTTTCATTTGGCTTCATTACAATTCTCAACATTTTGACATTTTGAATCAATACATCTCATTTAGAGATCGATGCCTGAAATTTTTGATATTTCAATTTGATGATCAAGCCTTTGGCTTTTTGGGCATCATATACTTTATTTTAAGTCGTTTTCCCTTTTTCCTAGTCAAATACTAGTTTGTGCGACAGGCTTTTGCAGTTCATTATCTCTTTTCATTTTGAGATTTACATTGGTTGAGCTCTTTAAGAAAAAACAAAAATAAAGAGTGGGAAGATATATAGACACAAGTTTATGCATGTCTCAAGATCAACAAAACCATTGACTAATCATTCATGACAAGTTTGAAGATCGATTTACAACAATCATATAGATTTCAAGATTTTTTCCACATTGATATGAGTGCAATGAAAACATGCTGTGCTCAAGAATGCACAAAGCCATTAGTACAAAGGTACAAGGCAAAACAAGATTAGGACATAAACTCAATAATTTTGATCAAACCTTTTGGATTTTTTACTTTTTATATGTTTTTGAAATTTTTGACCAAAGAAATTTACCCAAAGAAAATGTAAAAACATTCAATATGAAAACACAATAAAGTATGCACACGAACAAACACCCAAGCAAAACAGAATTGATAAACCATCTTAGTCAAATAAAATCACATCCATAACAGAAATTAAATGACAAAGATAAAGGAAAGAGAGATGCAAACACAAGGACAACACAAGACGTGTTACCGAAGAGGAAACCGAAGACCCTCGGCGAAAAACCTCTCCGCCGCCCTCCAAGCGGTCAAAATGATCCACTAAAGAATGTAGTTGGGATACAAGAATAGCAGTAGACCTTCCAAGCCTAATCTACCCAGGTACCTAAGCCCTCCAAGCTTCTTGCTCCAACGAGGTTACGCCGAACCTATTTCTTCTTTAACTTCCCGGATCCCGTTACTAGTCCATAGCATCTACCAATATAAATTGGCTCCTTCCTAACTACTTCCCAAAACACCAAAGAGCCTTCTCACAGATATGGGTATGGTGAGAAAAGGTTTTGGCTAAAGTACCTATCAAGGATCTACAATGGAGAGGAAGAGAGTAGGGGAATTTGAAGAGTCACAAGGTTAAGATTGTGGATGAATCAATCTTGTTTTTCTCTAGGGTTTCTCTCTCAATATTCTCTCTGGAAGCTCTCTACATTTCATGGGTATAAAGGGTATATATACTAGTGGGTGTTTGGAATGCGAAGAGACAGATTTTTCACAACAGAGTAGGCTGGTGGCTTGTCCTCGCAGCTTGACTGAGTCGCGAGTTCAAGTCGCGAAGAAACTGAAAGGCCAGACTGGAAATTTTGTCTTGTAGTGCGACAGCTGGCACGACGGTTCATATTCTGGCAGTTTCCAGTCGCGAGCCACCCGCGAGATCTAGTCGCGAGTTCTCCTCTGCATGCTTCCCTTGTGTGCAGCATCTGGCGGCTTGCCAGTCATGAGACACCAACGAAGTCCAGTCGCGAGTCTCTGTTTTGCAGCACAGTCTTGAGTAAATCTTCACACTCTCTCACACACTACCCTTACATGATTCCCATCTAAATACAGGGTTTCTAAATGCTGAAAATACAAGCAAATTGGCACGAAATAAAGCCAACACAATGGTTGATAAAATTCAACCTTACAATGGTTTTGTAGGACACTACTCATGGGCTTCATGGTTGTGTTTTTAATTTATTTAACAAGATGTATGAAATATGCACTGATAACAATGATATTTTGTTACAGTATTCTATATTTTATGTTAAATAAATATAAATATTCTCTTATTTTTAATGGAATTGTATTTTATTATGTTCTCTACTATTTTGAGTCATAGCAAAAGAAGTTGATTTTGATAACTGTAAGATTACATTTTATTCATTTATGAGGAAAACAAGCTCCAAAATCCAGATCTCTTTATTGCAACTTGTTTATTTGCCGTATACATATAGCATATATGAGATATATATAAGGTATAACTATGAAAATAATTTCATTTTCAATGGACCTATGGTAGTGGTAGTAATCTTTTGTGCATGTATGTATTTTCATGAAGCTGCTGTATAGATTACCCTATCTCTTATTTATATTTCTATAATTTTCATTTTGGCACAAGCATATTGTGTCATAAGTTTGACAATGTTTACGATTTGAATTCTAATATTGATTAACATTTTTAAGATTAATTTTGTTAGGTTCTAAGAATTAGGAACTAATGTATTAGAACTTCAATTTGTATGTTGGCAAACCATGATCAAAACAATATTTAGTCTTGTGTTAGACTTTGCTCAAAGTATGGGATTTTATGTAAAGTTGGAATCGAGTTTACTGCAGAAGTAACTGTTCACGTTCTGCCTAACTCGATCGATCGAGAATTAGACTCGATCGATCGAAAATCGGGCAGATCGTTTTTCTGCAGAAAATTCCAACTCAGCCCTAGTCCATTTAATGTGTAGGGTTTTATGTTTTGCCCTAAGTATAAAAGCGAAAACCCTAACCACGTTTTTAGAGTTCTGAATGCGGTGTTTGTGAATCCCATTGTGAGATCTAGAGGTGTTTACCTTCACATACACTTAGGGTTTACAAACTTGAGATTCATGTCAAGAGTTGTGTAAATCAACACAGTTGCAGAATCAAAAAAGCATAAAGATATACAAGCAGGTGCGCTTGTGATTTGCTGAAGAATTCAAGGAAAGAAGGAGTCCGTGGATCTCAGAGCTATCATGGGGTCATGGTAGTAAGTTTCCTACACTTGGGTAGCAATAGGATGTTAGTGGTCTAAGTCGCTATTGTGTAAACTTCGATTATTTCTAGTGGATTTGCTATTTTACCTTGAGGATAGTTAGGTTAAATCCTCCCCAGGTTTTTACCAGTGTGTATTCCAGGGTCATTAGATCTTTGTGTTCTTTAATTTCCGCTGCTTTGTTGTTTTTGTTTATTTTGTGTTAACTTAGATTTAATTAAATTACCTAAGTTAATCACTTGGCTAATTCACTAGGTTAATCTGTTGAGTTTAAGGGGTCTAAACAAACTGACAAGTGGTATCAGAGCGGGTAGCTTTTGTTTTTAATCCTTTGATCTTTTAGCTGATCCTTGACCCCTATTGTCATAGAACACGGACACTCTCTTGTTGTTCCACCTCACTTTGATGAAAAAAACTATGCTTTATTGGAAAGTAAGGATGAAAGCATTCCTGAAATCCATTGATGAGAGAGTTTGGAATTCCGTTGAGTACGGATGGGAGAAGCCCACTACTCCTGTGAGTGAGTGGCAAACTTCTCAAAAGGTGGCAGCCGCTTTCAATAGCAAAGTTATGAATGCTATTTTTAATGCTGTTTCCATGGAGGAATTTAAGAGAATCTCTAATGTTGAGGTTGCTCATACTGCTTGGAATATCCTCCAGACTGTGCATGAAGGCACAAAGGCAGTTAAGATAAATAAATTGCAGCAATTAACTACTAGATTTGAAAGCATTAGAATGAATGATGATGAATCTTTTGATGAATTCTATGCTAAATTGAATGATATTGTTAATTCTGCTTATAATTTGGGTGAAATCTATGATCAACCTAAAATTGTTAGGAAGATTCTTAGATCTTTGACTGAGGATTTTAGACCCAAAGTGACTGCCATCACTGAGAGCAAGGATGTGGACTCCATCCCTGTTGAAGAACTTGTAGGATCTCTTCAATCCTATGAGTTAGACATCCCTAAGACTAATAAATCCAAATCAATGGCTCTTAAGTCTGTTGATGATGTTGAGGATGGTGGATTTGATGATGAACTCTCTGCTACAGAGATTGGCTATCTTGCCAAGAACTTTAGAAACTTTCTTAGGAACAATAACAGAAGGGCAAGAGGCAAGAACATTGTTGAACCTAGAAATTTTAGGAAGAATGATCTCACTAAGGTCAATAACACTGAAAAACCTAAGGAGAAAGTGGGTCAGCCTTCTAATAATTCTTTGGGACAACAATGTTATGGTTGTCAAGGGTATGGTCATTTAAAATCTGAATGTCCTACATACTTGAGGTCTAAGGGTAAGGCTATGGCTGTAACCCTTAGTGATGATGAAGTTTCTGACAATGAATCTGCTAGTGATGAGGATGGAAACTTCATTGCTTTCACTGCTACTACTGTAGTTAATGAAAGCATGTCTGTTGAAGAGAACCCTTCTGATGGGGAACTCTTTGAGGATGCAGATTTACAGGAAGCCTACAATAAATTTTGCAAAGTCGCTGCAAAGGATGCCATGAATGTTGAGTTAGGCTTGAAGAAAATTGCATCTTTGGAACTTGAAAAGAAAAATTTACTTGTTAAATTGTTTGATGCAAATGAGCTTTTGAATAATGTGAAAACTGAGAACATGCTTTTACTTGATAAAGTTAAATGTTTGGAACTTGATTTATCTGTTGCTAGAGAACAAACTAATAGGTCTGCAAGCTCCAAACTTGATCACATGCTGAGTGTTCAAAAGTCTCCTTCTGATAAAACTGGTTTAGGTTTTGTGGATAGCATCTCTGTGCCTGAACCTTCTTCCACTAAATTTGTTCCTTCTTCTGAACCTCCAAAGAGTGAGATTGTCAAACCCTTGGTGAGTGAATCTGTCAAACCTATAGATGTTACTCCACCTAGAAAAATTAGGGTTGATCTTCAAGGTTCTCATTCTAGAGCTTCTACTTCTACTAAGGGCAAATTGCATGATAAGCCTGCATGGGTTTGTTATTTTTGTGGAAAACCTAGACACATTCGTCCAAATTGTTTTAAATTGCAAGCTGCGAAGCGAGCAAATAAAACTAAAGTACCTGTGCCCCAAGCACATGATCCTATGGTACTTATTGGTGAATTGATAAAGGCGTTAAATCTTTATTCCAATCCTGGAGTTGCTCAGAATTCTAATGCGAATCATAACTCCAATGCAAGAGTTGCATCTAAAAAGTTTTGGATGCAAAAGGCTCAATCTAATTGAGTCTGTCTGACATGGTCCTTGTGCTTCATTGCTCTATCTTTGGTGACCTTTGTTTCTAGGATTTTCTTTGCATTACATTCATGCATTTCATTCTAGGATGTTTGTTTCTTTGATATATTAAAAAAAAAAAAAAAATTTTGCAAATTGTGTTTTTGCTTTTTTTTTCCTTGAATTTGAAGACAATGTTGGTCAATCAAATTTTGCATATCATGTGAATGTACCTTTTTTAGCTTTGATGCACTTATTTCTATTGCACTTTACTAGCTAAAGTTTTATTGTGCATGTTGTGTGGGAAGATGCTATATCTGTTGATCACATGATATTGATCTTGAAGTCATATGTCTTTGATTGTTGGACTTGGTCTTATTGAGAAAGGCATAAATAACCATCTCACCACTGTTTATTAGCCAATCATGAACACCTTTGTGCATATCGTAAGATTTTGTGCTCGAGAAAGTGTAGCACATGCACAAAAAGAACATAAGGTGTAGCCTCTATTAAAATTGGTGTGTACATTATTGGGCTATAATAATCTCACAAATTTAAATTATAAAATTGGTGTGTACATTATCCCGGCTTTTATTAAGTTTCTAATCAATTAAAATTGAATATTATTGTTGAGGCAAAATAAGAAACTTACATGATTGCAAGTTTTTATTCTAGGAGATGTGAGAGTTATATGATGTAACTCTTTAAGTAAAAGTCTCTTTCAAATTCATGAGATGGATTTTGTAGAAATTGTGATTGACCTCTATGTGTATATCACCTCACATGTTTCTCAAGCTTATGCTAATTGCACACACTACACAAGTTATTCTTTGCTAAACTGTGTACATGTTATTGTGTGTTTTTGGTCTGACCAACCAAGTTTGAGAATTTCAGGAAATTGATGCAGAACATGTTTGCTTGTTTGAGTTTTTTTTTTTGGGGTATTGAAAGAAATTTTTGCTTTGAGAAATCTGGGTTGAATTCATGTGTTTTTGGAAAACATCTCATCACATACTCATGCATTTTTCTCATAAAATCTGATGCTTTGAGAAGTGACTACACTGAAATAGGTGTGTTTTTCAAAAAAATTAATTTTTCCAGAATTTCGATCGATCGAAAATAATTTTTGACCGATCGAAAATGTTTTAAAATCAATGGAAAAGTTTCTGGTTGACTCGATCGATCCAAGCTGAATTTGGATCAATCGAAGCTGTTTTCGAGCGATCGAATGTAATTTTCAATCGATCGAAAATCGAGCTGTATGTTTTTAAAAAGGAATTTTCCACGTGATCTCTTCACCTTTTCAAAAACTTTTTCAAACTTTTTGTCTCCTCACCAACCGGTCAAAGAGATTTTTGCTGGATTTGTCGTTTTCTTCCGATCTTTTTGCTTAATCTCTCTCTCCCAAGGCCGATAAGACCTTTTTGCCCCTCCCTTTGCATTTATTTTCAAGTTTCATGCATTTTTTCATGCATTTTGTGGGTTATTTTCGGAATTTTTATTTTGGCAAATTTGGAATTGATTTTGAGTGGTTCTTTCTCAAATTTTTCATGGGTTTTTGTGGGGACACTATACACAAGCACTACAAGTGGTTTAATTTGATTATTTTTGTGTTTTGTGGAAAATTTGAAATTCTAGGGCTTGAAATTGATAAAATTGGGGGTTTTGTTCAATTTGATTTCAATTGATGAAATTGGCTTGTTAGATTGATGTAATTGATCATTATATTGTGTCAATTAACTGTTGTGATGATCAATTTATCAATTTGTTGTGTTTTGAAAACTTAGGTTTTTCAAATTGGGTATTTTTGATAAATATTGCTTGCTCAAGCCAATTTTGTTAATTAGGATCATATTTGAACTTGTCACTGCATTAGTTCAAGCATCATTTGCATATTTTGTTCATGCATCATATAGAATTGATATTTCTATATTTTGTGTTGTGCTAACTTGCAGTCTGCCCTTGGTTTTTGTTTTTGCTCTTCTTTTTCTATGTCTCTCTTTATTCCTTAGCACCATGCCTAGGAAAACTAGAGCCCATAGGACTTCTGACCCTTCACCTTCTTTTGATACTAAGCGGTTTCCTAGTGAGAAGAACCAAGAGACCTATGAGACCCTGAACCTTAGGCGTCATATCTGGACTGAGCGTAGGGTCATACTAGATGAGGTAGATCCTGAGGTGAGGCGTAACTTTGAGCGTCGGGGTTGGTTACCTTTGCTCGAGTATGAACATTCTCCTCCTCCTGCCACCTTGATTAGAGAGTTCTATTCGAATCTCTCTATCCACATCTATGATACCAACACCTTAGTTAAGGTTTGGTTACGAGGTGTAGAGTATCGCATTACCCCGTCGGTAGTGTCTGACGCTCTTGGGGTGCCCATTGTTGACCATCCCGTTTTTCTTTATGAGGAGTCTCCACCTCTTGATGACATGCTGTCATACATCACTGGGTCTTCTATCCAGTGGGGTTCTGATCCTCGGATCACTTCTGCTGAGCTTTCCGAGTTTCACTATCTTTTCTTTAGGATAGCGTGTCATTCTTTGTGGCCTATTTCTCATGTCCACACCATCCCTCTTGAGCGATGTGTGTTTTTGTATGCCCTGGTTACTGATGCTCCTATCAGTTTTCCTCATTTGTTCTTTCGTTCTTTGAACGAGGTTCATCGGTCTAGCTCTACGGCTCATGCGTTATTCTTTCCAGTTTTTATTCATAGGATTCTCTTTTTTCTTGGTTTGGTGATTTTCCTGCGTCTGAACCTGTTCATGTTGTTGCTCCTATAGGTGCTACCTTTTTGAGGCAAAGGGCTGCTCAACTTCGAGCTAGCTCTAAGCGTCCTAGGGTAGAGCCTTCCGGTGTCACTCCACCCCCTTCTTCTTCTATAGATACTCCTGTAGCTGGGACGTCTTCTGATCCTGCTGTTGCTGCTGCTACTGATGTTCCCCCACCGTTTGATGAGGTTTTCGATCTTCGTCGGACTCTTGATACTGTCGTGACCGTTCAGGCGGCTCATGGTCAGCTTTTGGTGGACATCCTTGATGAGCTACGTGCGTTGCGAGCTGATTTGGCGAGCTTTCGTCGGTCTCCTCCACCTCCTTTTGATGATGAATGAGTGCCCTTTGGCAATTCATCACAAAAAGGGGGAGTGCATTCTATTGTGTAGTTCTTATGTATCTAGGAGATTTTTGTGGAGATTTTCATTTTAGGGGGAGTTTTGTACTTAGTAGTGATACTGCGGAGCTTGTGGAGTTATTAGTTTGTATCTAGGCGCTTCACTTTGTATTTACATTTTTGGCTCTTGATTAGGAGATATATTTTGTGATACATTGGTTACTGATATATTTCTTGTTTCACTATATTTCATTGCTTATTGATTTATATTTATGATGTTATTCATGATATATGTCTTTATTTTGTGTTATGTGAAATCAAGAAGTTTTTTTATATTTCTTGTTTTTTTTCTTCCACACAAGCGTTTATGTGTTTGTTAAGTGTTACAGGAATATACAGGTTGTTTTCAGTCGAGCTGCTGTCTACTCTGCAACTGTTAGATAGTAGTTTAGGTTGAATTGTTTAAGTGGCTATTTATTTTGTAATGGGCTATTTCAATTTGTAAACTTTGAGTTTTTTTGTTAAGTCTGTGTTTTGTCACGGATTGCCAAAGGGGGAGTTTGTTAGGTTCTAAGAATTAGGAACTAATGTATTAGAACTTCAATTTGTATGTTAGCAAACCATGATCAAAACAATATTTAGTCTTGTGTTAGAATTTGCTCAAAGTATGGGATTTTATGTAAAGTTGGAATCGAGTTTACTGCAGAAGTAACTGTTCACTTTCTGCCTAACTCGATCGATCGAGAATTAGACTCGATCGATCGAAAATCGGGCAGATCGTTTTTCTGTAGAAAATTCCAACTCAGCCCTAGTCCATTTAATGTGTAGGGTTTTATGTTTTGCCCTAAGTATAAAAGGGAAAACCCTAGCCACGTTTTCAGAGTTCTGAATGCAGTGTTTGTGAATCTCATTGTGAGATCTAGAGGTGTTTACCTTCACATACACTTAGAGTTTACAAACTTGAGATTCATGTCAAGAGTTATATAAATCAACACAGTTGCAGAATCAAAAGAGCATAAAGATATACAAGCAGGTGCGCTTGTGATTTGCTGAAGAATTCAAGGAAAGAAGGAGTCCGTGGATCTCGAAGCTATCATGGGGTCGTGGTAGTAAGTTGTCAGTTCGTTTAGACCCCTGTAAACTAGATTGTTTAACCTAATTAATTAACCAAGTGAATACTTAGGTTTATTATTCAGATCTAGGTTAAAACAATAACAATCATATCAAGTAAAGCAGCGGAAAAATAAATAACACAACGATATGATGACCCAGGAAAACCAAACCGGTAAAAAACCTGGGGAGGATTTAACCTAGCTATCCTCAAGGTCAAATAGCAAATCCACTAGAAAGAATTGAAGTTTACACAATAGCGACTTAGACCACTAACATCCTATTGCTACCCAAGTGTAGGAAACTTACTACCATGACCCCATGATAGCTCCGAGATCCACGGACTTCTTCTTTCTTTAATCTTTGCAAAACACAAACACCACCGTTTGTGACTTTGAGACTCCACTCAAAGGTTTTGGATCTTCTTAAATGTTGATCTTGTATGCAACAACTTCTACAACACCGGATCTTGAGATTCTTCAAGGAATAACACCGGTGGAAGACTTTAGAGAGCTTTTGGGTACAAAACCCTAGATCTACAAAAGAGGCACAAGATGCACTCTAATATCTCTAAAAAACTCTGAAAACCCTACCTAGGGTTAGCTTATGATGTCCTTTAAATACTGGAAAAAACGGCTCGCGATTTGGGCTTCAAACGAATAAGTTATGGTCTTTTTACGTTTGCTGGTTTTGCTGATCCGCGAATTTCGATCGATCGAGCATCAATCGAGTACCAATCGAACGGACCAGATTGTAACTCATTTTTCTTCATCCCGAACTTGAGTTTTTTGCCTTGGGCTTCAATGTAGACCATTATAAACTTATAAGACTGAGTTTTTGTCATGGTTTGCCAACATTACAAACACAAAACCTAACAATCTCCCCCTTTGGCAATCCGTGACAAAACACACATACAACATAATGCCCAAATACAATAAAATGCCCAAATACATCACAAATCTCAATCTAAGACTCTTAACCTAGAAGTTGCCAAGAAGGGGTAGAAGGTCTTGGTCAGAATGCACCTGTCTTTCCTGAAAATACTTAACAAACACATCACCGCATGTGTGGAAAGAAAGACATATAAACAAAATGAAGCACAATATAAAAACAAAAGTAAACTAACTCTCCCCCTAAGTTAGATACATCAAAAAGTTTTTATATTCTCCCCCTTTTCAAAAACAATTTTCTCCCCCTAAACAAGACAATCAGGATTCCCACATTTCATCTATTTCTCCTCCTTTTTGTCACGTATTGACAAATACAACTCAAACAAAGAGTAAACATGAGAGAAAAAAGAGAACCATGGGAACATATAACAGATTAGCTCTATAGAAAAAAGAGATAACTCCCCCTATAAAGAGCAACAACTCCCCCTTTGAACAACAAATGTTAAAAAAACTTTTCTCCCCCTATAAAAATAGGAAAAACAAAACAAGTTTTAGGAAAAACAGTTTTGGGGAAAAATTTAGGAGGTGGAAATAAATAAAAACACACAAACAAAAAAAATGAGTTGAGGATACACATGAAGAAAAATATTCTCTCTTTCAATAAATGCAAACTTGACACTATGTGACCCATAAACAGTTGCATGAGTAGAGAAAATATTTGCACATTATTATCCATCATATCTCTTAAGAAAAATATTTTCTGCAATTCACACATCAAGAAAAAATAGCATATACTAAAATATACAAAGGACTCAAAAATTAATCAATCAATTTCTAATTCAAGTTGAGTACCCAATTTAGCAAAGTGTATGCATGTTATGTGTGAAAACAATGAGAGATATGACTGCAAAACTGCAAGATGGATACAAAAACAATGCAATTCATGTGAATCCTAAACATAAATGATGCATGAAAAAAAAATTTGGTCAAAAACTCTAAAAACTGAAAATTTTTCAGTTTCGATCGATCGAGTATCGATCGAATACCAATCGAGTCAGACAGAATCAAACCAAAAATTTTAATCGCAACTTCGATCGGTCGAAATACACCCTCGATCGATCGAAAATCTAGAAAACTCAAATTTTTGAAAAACAGAGCAATTTTATGCAGAAACTCCTCAAAGCACAATATTTCATGAATGAAATGCATGAGTATGAGACTGAAAGTTTTTCAAAAACACTTGAATTCAACCTAGATCTTCCAAAATTAAGATTTTCAATCAATTTGTCCTTAAAAACACAAATTTTGCATCAAAATCAAGGAACATATAATCTTGGATGGCCACAACAAAATCACACACAATAACATGTACAAAGTTTAGCAAAGAATAGCTTGTGTAGTGTGTGCAACTAGCAAAAGCTTGAGAAACATGTGAGGTGATATGTGAATAGTAATCAATCACAAAGTCTACACAATTCATCACATAGAATTTGAAAGAGACTATCACCTAAAGAGTTACATCATATAACTCTCACATCTCCTAAAATAAAAGCTTGCAATCATGTATGTTTCTTGATTTGCTTCATTATTCAATTTAATTGATTAGAAACTTAATAAAAGCCGGGATAATGTACACACCAATTTTATGAATTATGTGAAATTATTATAGCCCAATAATGTACACACCAATTTTAATAGAGGCTACACCTTATGTTCTTTTTGTGCATGTGCTACACTTTCTCGAGCACAAAATCTTATGATATGCACTAAGGTGTTCATGATTGGCTAGTAAACAGTGGTGAGATGGTTATTTATGCCTTTCTCAATAAGTTCAAGTCCAACAATCAAAGGCATGTGACTTCAAGATCAAGACAAAGTGATCAAAAACTATAAACATCTTTCCCACACAACATGCACTACAAAGCTTAAACTAGTAAAGTGCAATAAAATAAGCTCATCCAAGCTAAACAAAGTACATAAACATGTTATGTAAAAATAATATGGCCAATCCTTGATTTCAAATCCAAGAACAATTAATGCAAAACACAAAATTACTTTTGGTTTAAAAGAAATTTTATGACCAAAAACAAAAAGCACACATTATGCTAAATGATTAAAAAAATTGCAAATGCAATGCATGACAGTGCTTAACTAAACTATAGAGGGTACACAAACAAGAAATATCAATTTCTTAATTAACCCATGAGTACATGTACAAACTAGTACATACTCAAACAAAATTAAAAAATAGCTTAGCATTTATAAAACACATACTTTTTATGTTTCTCCACAATATCAAGCATGTTCTAAATCAAGAGAGATATCATAATTCATGTAATCCTCAAGAAAAAATAAAACAAGACACAAAACAAATATTTTTGTCTTTTTGAAATTTTTTAATGTTTTTGGATTTTTTATAATAAAAAACAACCTAAAAAAAACAAACAACCAAAAACAAAAACAAAACATGTCCACAAATAATTGAAAGAATTAAATCAGGGACAAGTCAGCAACACTCACCTTAGAGAATTTTTTCTCACCCATATAGCACGAGTCTTCGGCTTTGTAGGTGAAAATCCATGTGAAGCAGAGTGTATTTGAGGAATTATACCAATCTTCTGAGAAAGACTAAAATCCTACAAATTCCTTTCACAAGCCAACAAGCTTAAATTTTTCAAAAGAATATGAAACAATTTATATGGACTTATGGTAGGAGAAATATCATCACATGTCCTAGACTGAAACACAGAATGCTTAAATTTCAATTTATGACAATTAGGATGAATGTGACCGGAGACACCACAAAAGTGACAAACAGGAACAAATTTAGGAACATCAGTATTTCTAACAGCAAATCTAGTCTCAGATTTAGGTTTTTGCCTCAACAAAGAACAATTTGGTCTAATATGACCAACAACACCACAAAGGTGACAAGTAGGCACAAAAACAGATTTCTTATGCTCTCTAACAGTAGGTTTAGACTTAGGTTTAAAAACTTCAGCGTCTACATCAGAACTTTTACCTTTGTCTAACCTAGCAAAATAAGTCTTTTCTTTATTATTCCTCTTGAAAGGAGGGATATAAACTTTTTCAGCTTTAGGCTTAAGAGAAACAGAAACACTTCTGTTTTCAACAGCAAGCTTGGTTCTAGTCAAATTTTCAATTTTACCTTTAGATTCAACTAACTCTTGTTCCAAGCTTTTCATCTTCTCATCTTGAGAGGAAATTTGATTTCTCAAAAATTCATTCTTCTTATTAGATTCATCTAGTCTAACAATCAATTCCTCTTTTTCAAGATTAGCCAATTTTAACTCTTCCTTAAATTTCTTAGCAATTTTCAAAGACTTAGATAATTCTTTACGAAGAGTTTCAAAGGCATCAATAAAATCAACAGAAACAACAGTGTCCTTTTTATTCAAATCATCACAATCAAAAACAGTAAGACACTTAAAATTATCCATGATAACAGGGATCAAGGATCAACTCTTAGATCAAAAGATCTAACACAAAAGAGCTACCTGCTCTGATACCACTTGTCAGTTCGTTTAGACCCCTGTAAACTAGATTGTTTAACCTAATTAATTAACCAAGTGAATACTTAGGTTTATTATTCAGATCTAGGTTAAAACAATAACAATCATATCAAGTAAAGCAGCGGAAAAATAAATAACACAACGATATGATGACCCAGGAAAACCAAACCGGTAAAAAACCTGGGGAGGATTTAACCTAGCTATCCTCAAGGTCAAATAGCAAATCCACTAGAAAGAATTGAAGTTTACACAATAGCGACTTAGACCACTAACATCCTATTGCTACCCAAGTGTAGGAAACTTACTACCATGACCCCATGATAGCTCCGAGATCCACGGACTCCTTCTTTCTTTAATCTTTGCAAAACACAAACACCACCGTTTGTGACTTTGAGACTCCACTCAAAGGTTTTGGATCTTCTTAAATGTTGATCTTGTATGCAACAACTTCTACAACACCGGATCTTGAGATTCTTCAAGGAATAACACCGGTGGAAGACTTTAGAGAACTTTTGGGTACAAAACCCTAGATCTACAAAAGAGGCACAAGATGCACTCTAATCTCTCTAAAAAACTCTGAAAACCCTACCTAGGGTTAGCTTATGATGTCCTTTAAATACTGGAAAAAACAACTCGCGATTTGGGCTTCAAACGAATAAGTTATGGTCTTTTTACGTTTGCTGGTTTTGCTGATCCGCGAATTTCGATCGATCGAGCATCAATCGAGTACCAATCGAACGGACCAGATTGTAACTCATTTTTCTTCATCCCGAACTTGAGTTTTTTGCCTTGGGCTTCAATGTAGACCATTATAAACTTATAAGACTGAGTTTTTGTCATGGTTTGCCAACATTACAAACACAAAACCTAACATAAGTTTTCTATACTTGGGTAGCAATAGGATGTTAGTGGTCTAAGTCGCTATTGTGTAAACTTCGATTCTTTCTAGTGGATTTGCTATTTTACCTTGAGGATAGCTAGGTTAAATCCTCCCCAGGTTTTTACCGGTGTGGTTTCCTAGGTCATCAGATCTTTGTGTTCTTTAATTTCCGCTGCTTTGTTGTTTTTGTTTATTTTGTGTTAACCTAGATTTAATTAAATTACCTAAGTTAATCACTTGGCTAATTCACTAGGTTAATCTGTTGGGTTTAAGGGGTCTAAACAAACTGACAAATTTTATTTTTAAATTTTCCCCCAAGTTGAAATCCTAGCTCTGTGATTGTGTAATAGTAACTTAGAGCATGCACAGAAGTGAAGCTAAATTTTTAGCAATTTAGCTCCACAAAAAATTGCGTTATCTATTTTACCTACACACGTACTGCAGCAGTGGATCTATTTTAACTTTCAACACAATAAAATAATATAAACATCACAATAAAATAATACATCCCTACAATAAAATAATATATCCTACTAGTCAAAAAATATACACAATACCAACCACAATTACCTCTATTATCAGCCACAGCCACAGCCACAGCCACAGCCATCACCACCACCACCACCACCACCACCACCACCACCAGTCTACAACAACAACAACAAAAAAAAAAAAAAAAAAAAACCTACCAACAAAACGATGAAGATGAACCCAGAACAAATTGGCAATGATGGAGGACTGGGCGAGATGGGTCGACGGCGTGGGGCGACAACGTGCGACGGCGACGAGGCAGGGCGACGTGGGACGGTGACAAGGCACGGTGACGTGGGACAGCGATCACGGCGACGTGGGACAGCGACGAGGCACGACAAGATGAGACGGTGGAGACGGCTGGTCGGACGGCAGTGGAGAGCTTGAGGAGTCTTGAGGCTGTGAGAGGAGATGTGAAAGATGAGAGTTCGCCTGAGAGATTGAGGAGTGAAGACGGGTGAGCGGAATAAAAAGAAAGGAAAAAAATAAAAGAAAGAAAGAATATTTTAACCAAGATTTAATAAAAAATTATTTTTTAGTTTTAGATGTTAGCTACAATGCACATTTATAGATAGGTGTGCACTGTAGCACTTTAGTTAAAAATTTTAAAGATAGCTCCACTACTAGAGGCTCATTTTGCTATATTAGTGGAGCTAAAATAGCAATATAGCTATTTAGCTCCACTGCTGCAAGTGCTCTTACTTCACCAACTGTTGCAGTAGTTGGAATTGTTTCCTCATACGATTTAACAGTATAGAGCAGCATAAAATATGAAAAAGACAACTTTAAAAAGTAATGTAATAAACTGGGTAATTATTAGGTACTCCCGGAGGCCGGAGTACCACAAATGCGTACTCCCTCATCTCTCATAACTATGGGTCCTACTAAATAAATTTATGGTGGGACCCACAATTCATGTGAGAGGGAAGAGTCGCATTTATGGAACTCTCGGAGTATTCAATAATCTTCCTAATAAACTAACAAAATAAGAAGGAAATTAATTGCCATAGATTACTATATACTCCCTCTGTCCCAATTTGTTTGTCCTGTTTGAAAGGTCAAATTTTTTAAGAGAACATCATTTATTGTCTTGTCTATCTTATAAAAATATATAAGTTTACAAAACTACCATTAAATAAATTTATCAACTTTTTTTTTTAAAGAGTTATTCTTAATGAGGCAACTAAAACATTCCCCAATTAGATTGATTTTTTTAAATATTTGTTAATTTTCTTTTCAAATAGTTTTGAAAATAAAGGTAGGGGTATAATAGGAACATTAATAAATTAATAACTTTTATTTTTAGAAACAGAACAATATTTTGGAACATCCCAAAATAAAATAGAGGACAAACAAATTGGGACGGAAGAAGTATATATATATATATATATATTAACGTAAAGTTGATGGAGTAGAAAAATACCACTGGAGGATAAGCATCAGGGTCAGAAGAGTCATAATCCTGAGGGTCCATACTGTGTGGTAAGGAGAAAAAAATGAGAGATTGGTGTTTGCAATATGGTGGAGAATGAACGAACCTGTTTGGTTGTGTTGTTTAAACAACAATTTTCGTTGCTTAAATAACACAACACATATTTCTACAACACTTTTTAATTCATACGTATTTTCATAACACTTAAAAATAATCGTGCCATTAGGATGAGATTTGTGATGCCCCAATTTGATTGATTAATTGTAAGATGTGTGTGGATGTGTGATGAGTCTCACATCGGGTATTTACTGGGTAGATCTAGGCTTTATTAACAACTACAAGGAGTCTCAATTGTGACTAGTCCATTTGAGGTATAGCGCAAATGTGGTTAGCGCTTTTTCATGAGTCGTTACATATGGTATCAGAGCTGACCTGGTAACCCTGTGTGGGCTTGAAGACACAACTCCATAAAGTGGGCCCTAACGAGGACGTTAGGGATTTAAGTGGGGGAGATTGTGATGCCCCAATTTGATTGATTGATTGTGTGATGTGTGTGGGTGTGTGATGAGTCCCACATCAGGTATTTATTGAATAGATCTTGGCTTTATTAACAACTACAAGAAGTCTCAATTACGACTAGTCCATTTGAGGTATAGCGCAAATGTGATTAGCACTTTTCATTGGGTCGTTACAAGATTGCTGCAATGTCATTAGCTTGTTGAATAAATTTATTTCATGCAAAATTCATCTCAACTCAGAACATTGCCACACACAATATAATCACAATGGAAACAGCAGGGTGGAGAAAAAAGAAATTTGAAAGCCCATTGAATTGTTATTGAATTGTGTTAAAAACTAACCCTTCATGGTTCATACTATTCTTCTCTGTTTTTATGTGGAGTAACCAATTACAAAACCATGCAATTGGCTATTTGGCATGAATAAGGCAACAATAAATTTTCAAGATTATTTTTTTTTTTCAGTTGGGTCAGAAATCCTATATAATATTTCTTTTTCTTTTCTGATGTCCAGAATTATTTGTTTGTTCAGATTTAAAATAAATGAAGAGTAGGACCTATTTAAGACCTTCTCATCACTTCCCATGCATATATTAAAAATACTTAGTATTTTCAAAAAAAATAATAATAATAATCCTAGCCAATATAATACTTACCTTCTTAGGCTGGGCCCGATTGATGGCTCTTGTGAATTTTACTTGTCATGGCAGCCACAAAAGCCCAAGGACAGATTAACTATACACTTGAAATGATTTACATTGTTATTTTAACCAGAACAATAGAGAGATGTCAAAGACATGACTTGGCTGCAGTGAATTACTAACAGAATAAGCATGTTGAAAGTGCGACTGGGCTAAGAGAGAACTAACGTCAACATAACATAAACTAAATAAAATTAGATAACCAGCCATAAAAGATGAACCAATTGCCAAGCAATTTAAGGAGGAGGGCATTTGAGTTTGACCCGTATCCGGTTGTCTCTATCAGTTATTCATCTATTACGTGAAGTTCACTTGCTCGGTTTTTCTGTGTATCTTCCTACAAATTATTTTATTCTTCTTCTTCTCTTCTTTTGACGATGATAATTCGAGAATTATAACAATGAGGAGGGAGGATTTGACCCTAGTTCTCCTTATTAATGAGAACAAACTATGCTATCAAACTTCAAAGTTCTTGCCACAAATGATTCCTCACATGCTGCTTTCTTTACCTTCAAATGATAAAAGATAGCATCTTGGGCTATACATTGTTAACAATAAGCTGCATGTAACTTGCTAATGAGCAACTCCAAGGGGTTGACTTAGCAATTCCTAAAATCCATAAAATTCATCAGGTTCTCAATTTGAAACATCTAATCAACATCTTAGGGCCACCTATATGAAATTCCTCTGTTTAATCACTTAGTGTGTGTGCCTGTAAGAGATGGGAGGACTACATACACCCAAGGAATATTCAGGTACTTACTCTTAAAGTATTTAGTTTATTATTGCACACAATCAGTAGCAAAGTTAGGAGAGCAAGGGTCCTTCTAGCTACTTAAAATTTATCTTTAGTGATTGAGATAAAATCAAAAATTAAATAAAAATTTGCTTACAAATCCATCTTCAAATTTTAGAATTCGACCACCTCAAATGTTAAAATTTTATGACTGTCCCCAAAATTTTTGTACTAGTCTAGAAAACCTCCAAAACTTAAATTGGTACAAAAAAAATCCAAATATAACATTACCCATCTTGCTCATTCCTCAGCCTATGCCCCTTACAGAGTCCAAATACAATACCCTTAATTCACTCCTTTAATAAATCCCTAATTACCAATATTTAAAATAAAATATATAAAAACTAATATGTCTTATTTCACAAATACCTAATTACCAATATTAAAAACCAAAAAAAAAAAAAAAACAAAATAAATCTATTTTACGGTTGAGAATCAATTACAAACTATTTTAGTACCAAGAAAGAACATAAGACACAAATTAAGTCAAAGTTAATTTATGAAACAAACAATTTTTTGAGTTATAATTATTTTTTCTTAAGAATTTGTTATATTTAGCGGGAACGAGGTATAAATCTAACCATATACCGTTTGGTAACAATAATAAATTGGTTAGACTAAGAGCTTTGTAGTTTAATTGGTACTTCCTCACATACAAAGTAGATAGTAGTTTAGGAGAAACGAGTTTGAACTGTAGGAGTTAGCAGTATATTGTAACTATTTCAAAAAAAAAAATAATTAAAAAAAAAACTGGTTATGTTTTCTTGTTCTTTCATGCAAGCAAGATGCTTAAAGAAAAACTTTTATCTCGTACACATGGTATATTATATCTCTTATCAAATCAAAAATGGGCTCATTATATGGAAAGGCCGGTGTATAAGCCACATTAGATAATTTCACTGCAATCAATATTGTGGCCTGACACCATTTTAGAAAATGGTGTTTCATGTATATTATATGTATTTTCTCTCTCACACGGTATGAGAGTTCCACAAAGTTACAAAATTCATGCACTATAAAAAAAAAAAAAAAAAATTAAAAACACACTAGTGTGACCCCTTTTAGCTCTTAGTTTTTTGTTTTTTACCACATTGTTTTAAAAAAAAAAAAAAAATTTAACAAAATTAGTCTTTTTTTTAAGTTTTTGAAATATATTTAACAGAAAAGCTACTAAAAATTATATTTTTATATAGATCATATTTAGAAAATAAGTTATTAGAAACTAAAAGAAACCCAAATGGACATCAGTTTTTTTTTTTTTTTTGGGGTATAGGCAAGGACAAGCTATAGATTTTAATAGATTTTATTTACCCATTCATTTTCTCCTAATTAAACTTGCTACACATAGTTTAAAAAATGTAGACATCTATCTATTAAAGCGTTCAGGTTTCTAACTGTTCACTACTCACAATTGTTCACTTCAAAAAATTGTGGCAAAGTATGGAGACATAAAAAATTCGTTACCGATCACATAAAATTAGTTCAAATATTTATTCATTAGTTATTGAAATGATATCATAATAAACATTTTATCATTTTTATAATAAAATTTATAGTAATTTTAGTATTTTTATATTACTCTTGATGTATAATAATAATAATAATAATAATAATAATAATAATAATAATAATAATAATAATATCTATACCAATCGCTAACCACCATGATTTTAAAAATTGATACAATCAAAGAACCGGAAAAGCTCTTGGTTCCCAATTTTTACCATTTTGATTGGTTATTGGGGAGTTTTTATCAGAACGAATTGGTGCCCAGTTACTGATTGAATTAGTTGTACCGACTAGTTCAATCTATTTTTTAAAACTATGCTAACCACTCTCAACAATTTTTTTTTTAATTTTTTTTAAAGTTCTCAAAATTTTGAATCTGATGTTACTTTGCTCTGGAGTCATAACAAGGACCCAATTGTTAATAGCCCACGGCCCTCACGCAACCTTGCTTCAGTCATAGTTTGGAAAAGCAAAATCTTCTATTGGGTTTCAATGATTGCATCATAAAATAACGGTAGGTGTTGCTGTTTTCAACAAATAAATACATAATACAGAGCGGTATATTTGGGGAAGTAAAAAGGAAAAAAAAAAAAAAAAAAAAAAAAAAAAAAAAAAAAAAAAAACAACAACAACAACAACTATAGTCATTGATACTTATCATTAGTTATTGGTGCCTAACAGGAGTAGTGTGAATAGTAATGCGGGTGAGGGTTTGGCGGTCAAGCATGATAGGCCAAAAACGTATTGACCTCTTGTGATGAATTAATTGATTAATGAGCCAAGTTTATTAATTAATCAAATTAACATGCAAAGTGCGTGGTAACACAAACAAATCACTAAATAACTAAATATGCAGCGGAAATTAAATAATACGGGTGATTTGTTTACGAATGGGGAAAATCACCAAGGTAAAATCTCACTGGGTGATTTTAAGATCATCACTCCTGAGAATCCACTATTATCAAAAAAAGCAATTACAAGTAAAGAAATCTCAATACCTTATACCAACCTACAGTTGAACATTTACCCCAATACCCAATTGGACTTATTCTGCAGTGACAATCTCTCTATGTAATGCACGGCTCCCAATACATGACTAACTAACTGCGCGGATTCCAGTACGCGACTTAATTCACCAACTACAGAAGGTTATTGGCTGCAAAGTTCTTCAGATCATCACACGATGAAGATCGAGAGGATGCTTGGTCACAAAACCCTACGGTGTACAAACACAGCAACTTTTTCACAAGAAAGATGAATTAGGGCAAATTCAGTCCCTGGTCACAATTTGCATGAACTTTGCCACACGCACGAGCAACATTTGACGGCCCTTAAAACAATCCTTATATATGTCTAGGGTTTTGAGAAAAAAAAGCTCAAACACATAATCACAGATTTAATGTAAAACAATCCTGAATTTCATAAATCTCGACAGATACCCTATCTGCCGAGCTGCTGTCGAGCTGTTGTCAAGCCACGAGCTTTAACATCTGCACTTGAATCTTAGACAGACTTTCATGGTTTTAACACTTTAACTTAAAACCTTGTTTCTTGAAGCATTAAGCATATCATAGATCTACCCAATTACAAGTAAAGTGCGTTTTGTCAAAGGATTAACTAATTATATAAAATAGTGACATATGTTTCTAACATGTAAATCACATATGTCCTAACAAAGCACCTCGTCCTTTTTGCCTTAGCTCTTGGGTTCGTGTCATGTAGAGACACAATAGTACTAAGGCTGGTGAGGTCATCTAGCATGAGAGCGGTATAACTCGTCATGAAGAAAGTGTGCTCCCAATATTTTTTTTGAGCAAAAAAAAAAAAAAAAATTGTGAATGTGATATTACTTGTGTCATAATTTATAAAATTAGTAAATTGTGAAAATGATTTTGAAAGTTCTTAACTTTTGAAGATATATTTGGACTAACTTTCAAACAGATGGAATGGAACTTTCATCCAACAAAATAAAAACAAAAGCATGGGGTAGCTTGGAAACAATAAGTGAAAGGCAGCATAAAATTGATGTGAAATAAAAGTAATGTTAACACTAGGGTCTGTTTGAATACTGCTTATTGTTAAAAATTGAAAATTAAAAATACTGTAACGAAATAATTTTTAAACATGTGAATAGTACTGTTGAATCCAGTTTTAAAGTTAAATTTGCATTTTTTCGTATTTGCAGATCCCGTGAACAGTGCACGGGACTTGGCCAAAAAACGTAGACGCACAAAATCTCATTTCTGCCGCTATCCAAACTCACACCTAGATTCATAGAGAAATGATGTTGCTTCCAATTACATTAGACCATTTTAATAATTGAAAAAAAAAAAATCAATATAATTATTGTCAATGGAATTAATGGAAAATATTATCATCCTCTTTATTCAACACGTACGAATGAAACTGTTGGTATACAGCCAAAAAGAAGAAGAAAAAAAATCCAAAACACTTGATCAGACTGTGCTGCTTTCCTTTCCTTCTCAGCTGTCAATGAATCAATGCAGCTATTTGTGTGTGTCCATACTTATTCCCCCCGAAAAGTCTACACCAAATGATTCATCGTATGCTCACCTGTGTTTTTGTGTTGTGGTGGGTCCAATCGACTACTTTTTTTCTTATTTATACTGCGTCTTTGCCAATTCAGTTTCAGTTGTGCCGTTGGCGGTAAGACTCACAATAGTCCTATTTACACCGCATCTTTGCTAATTCACATTAGAGGATTATATAATGGTATCTAAAGTGAATAAGCATATTGGTTTTCTTGACTTTTTGTGGTGTGAGATTGAATTGGATATATGACCTTCAGATCTCGAGTCTTAGAAGACAGAGATGTCCCCAACGTTTTTCTTATACCGGAAAGAAAGAACTGGTTTTATCGATGGATTCTGGAAATTGGTCATTTATTAGTTGAAGTCGAAAAGAACTGCCATCTAGTTTTCTCGTCTATGAAGGGCTTAAACCGTTAAAAAAAAGTTCCACGTGTTGAAGTATACAGAGTTTCATAACGAAGAAAGTTTGTTCAAAACTCAAACGAGTAATCGAGGTCGAGAGACCCTTTTTGCCATTTTTTTTTTTTACCGGATAGAATTTCTACTTGAGTTTAATATAAGTATACAATGTGTGTGAAACTTTCTCGTGAAACTCTCTCGTGAAAACTTGAACTTCTGCCCTTACTCTCACAACTCATAGGCATTTATACTCTAGCCATTTTTCTTTTGAGTTGTGATGTGGACGCGGGAGTGTTAAATCTCTCATACATACCATGTTAATGATATCAAAATTTAATAAATGTGAAACATGTCAGCAAAAAATAATTAATCTACTAATAATTAAAAGACATATATTAAAAAGTAGTTATTTTTGCACAATAGTCTCTCATTTATTAAATTTTAATATGAATATTAACATAATATTATTTGATACAAAATATGTCTCAAAAAAACATAAAAACCCAAAAAAAAAAAACAAAAACAAAAACAAAAACGCAAACGCAAATGCAAACCTCCTTCTCTTAATGTACGTTTGGATACTGCTTATTTTGATAAAAATTAAAAATTGAAACTGAAAACTGAAAAAAAAAATATTTTTTTTTACTGTTGCTATAATATTTGTTACTGTTTATTGGCATAAAATTACTGTTTATGATCAATAAACAGTAACAAACACACTTAGTTAAAAAAAATTCCCGGAACGCAAACTCTCCCGTTAACGCTATCCAAACTCTCCCATTTGATATGGCTGATTTTTTTTTTTTTTTTTTTTAAGAAAATTTCATCTTTGACGTATCCTTCGTGAACAAAAGACATCTGTCGAAACTAGCAATGTAGCCTTTCCGACAATTTTACACGGAGCTTTAGAAGAATAAAATTAAAAAGACAAAGGTGGGTCCCATGTCCTAAGAAAGATGAAACTACGTCAAATGTCGTCCCAGAGCAAAACAAAATCCAAACTTCTCTCCCGAATGGCTTCGGAAAGTTCTCATGCGAAAATAACTGCGAGATTGTGGAAAAGAAAGTCATGGTCGAATGAAGTCAAAGAAAACGAGGTTCGCTTTTGGTAATCGGTGTTCTAAAAGCCGTGGCGGCACCACATCGTATCAAGAGGGTTCAAATGAACCCCCTCGCTTGGAGGAGAATAAAATTTCATATAAAATTTTTAAAATTTCTTGTTTTGAGTCTTTTGACCATCCTGAAATAAAATTTGAACACCCTAAAAGAAGCTCAACAACAAACCAACTCACGTCAACCTTGACTTAAAAAAAAAAAAACTAATTTGATCCAAAATTTGGAAAAATAAGAAAATAGAAAGCTCAATAATAAAAATTAATAATTGAGTACTGCTATAGACACAAACTTTTTTACAACATTTTTACAAAAAACTTATGTGACTTAATTTAACATTCTCCAAATAATTATTGGTAAGCAAAGTGTGGTATTAGTAGCGGGCTCATATTAGAACTAGTAAGAATTAATCACATTAATAGTTTGTAAAAATATTGTAAAATAGTTTGTAAAAATGTTGTAAAATAGTTTGTAACTGTAACATTACTCATTAATAATTTATTGGTCTTAAATCTCAAAAAAAAAGACAATTAAGAGCATTCATAGCAGCCTAGCAACATTCTTAGGCATTGTTTGGTTGGGGTGATTTTAAGAGGGATGGAAAATGGAAAAAGAAAAGTGGTGAGAAAATGGTATCTTGGTATATTTGATTGGAGATGAAATGGAGAGAAAAACTGGTGGGGTCTAGGTGCTTCAACCTGGACCTACCAAAATGCAATCTCCCTAGTTTGGGGAGAAAATTCTAGAGAAAATGAGAACAAAGAAGCAAGGTTTTGAATTCCATTATGGATTGACAATTGCAATGGAATATTCTGGTACCAGTGTATTTTGGTGCACAATTTCGGGATTACACACTAGATATATATACACACACATATAATATATGTGTATGTATGTATGTATGTATGTATAACCTCATATCTCATTATATCCAATTAAAAAACACAAAATTAAAAATATGATATGGGAATAAAATGAGTCAAATGATGAATTTTTTGGGCTATAATGTTTAAAAAAAATCTAACATAGTCCTGAATATCTCGAAATAGGCCAGAATTTAGAGATTGGAACAACCAGAATTTGTCTAGAGCACCTAAATAGTCCGGAACAAACTGAAATCTAGACCAGTATGGAACAAGGGAGTAAATGCACTAGATTGAGGATTGGAATGGAATATTCCAACTGGAATGGAACAGAATTTAAAACATTGCAAAGAAGTCCTGCCTTAGGCCGACCAAATTACCGCCTTTCGGCTTTTGTAGTATTCATCTTTTTCTTTGTTACCACACATTTCTTGTTTCCTTTCTTGTCTTTTTTCTTTTTGAAAAACAAACTAATTGCTAATTATACTCTCTTGCCTTAGACAAAAAAAATTACCCCCTTTCTTGTCTTTTTTCTTTTACTCTTCAACTTTTCTTTTTCCTTTTTTTTTTTTTTTTTTTTCATGTTCATTCATTTTATCTTTCCTCTTTGTTTTGGTTTTTTTTTCCCCTTTTTTTTTTTTAAATTTTGTTACTTTTTTTACTAATAGAGGCATAAGAGTAAATTTATACAAACTACATATTCCTTCTTCCCAATTTTCTTTTCAACAAAACAAAAGAGTTTTTCATTCCTCCAATTTTCCTCCCCCAACCAAACATCATTTGGAAAAACTAAAATCTCTTCTATCCTCCCACTTTTCTATCCATTCTTCATTTTCTATTATTCCACTTTTTCATTTACTCAACCAAATGAACCCTTAGTCAAATTTGGCCATAACTCTTTTTTAAGCAACTAACTATTTTGGTCCTCTATCTATTAAATGATGTTTTTACACACTTTTTGAAAAACCAAATATTCGTTAATAATAAAAATAATAAATTTAATAGTTTATGCATACAAACTAGGGGTGGCAAAGTAAGCTCAAATCCATTTGCCCACCCAAACTCACCCACTCTAATTGAAGCCAAACCCACCCAATTATTAGTTGGGTTAAATGGGCATCAACTCAATTAGACCCAGTGATTATTGGGTTTTAACTAAAAACCCATCTAACCTAAAAAAAATATACTCAAATTCAACCCAGCACTTCCCATAAAAAATATATTAAAAAAATAAACCCAGCCCTCAGACATTTCAGTACTCATTTCATTTCACCTCTTCACTCTCTCTCTCTCTCTCTCTCTCTCTCTCTCTCTCTCTCTCTCTCTCTCTCTCTCTCTCTCTCTCTCTCTCTCTTCACAGGGCCAGAACGAACATCCAAAACGATCGAGATGGCCTTAGCACACGTAACTTCTTCAACCTCGCACTCCAATCTCCTCTGTCCTATCTCCGCCTTCATCTCCCCAAATCTTTGCATCAACTCTCGAATGACGACACCAGAACCCTCACGATCGAGACCTCCATTCCACTCACCTCCCACAAATGGGAATCGCCGTTGCGCTCCGTCGAGACGACGCTGTCGAAGCTCCTCTCCTTTTTCCGTGACATGGCGACATTGCGCCGCATGGAGATCGCCACCAATTAGCTCTACAAGGCCAAACTAATCCGCAGGTTTTGCCACCTATACGACGGCCAAGAGGCCGTCGCCGTCAGCATGGAGGCCGCGATCACAAAGAAATATAGCATCATCACCGCTTATCACAATCACTGTACTTTCCTCAGCCGCTAGGTCAATCTTCTAAAACCCTAGATTTCCTTAACGGTCTCTGATTGGTATTTTCATGTAATTATGCAAGTTTTAGAACCATAAAGTTTTTGTTCTTATCTTAATCTGATAATTACTATTAATTCAAACAAATCAGTGATATATTACTCTACTGGGTTTCTTTAATCATCATCCTTAATTTAATCTTAATTTCCATAATTTATAAATTCAGAATTTTATTTTTAATTTTCTGATGTGGCTTTCTAAAAAAATTAAAATGTTGATGTGTCATTTAAAAAATGCAAATTAATATTTTGGTCATTTTTAAAGATTTTAGAGTAATTTGGTCATTTTTACTATAGGGGCATTTTAGGAATTTTGATAATTGGGTAATTGGGTGGGTTGGGGTTTACCCATTATAATTGGGTTGGATTGGATTTGAGTTAGAAGCAAGTTGTTAAATGGGTTTTAATGGGTGAATGAATTTTATATACCCAACCCAATTATGCCCACCCTAAACCCACTTATTTGACACCCCTAATAAAAACCAATAAATAGCGAATTTTTTTTTTCTTTTAAAAAATCTAAATTGCAATTCATCATTACATATTTATTATTCCTTAATGAGTGTTCTACTCTTTTTTTGAGAAACAAACACACACATACAAAAGAGAAGGAAATGGGTTTTAACACAAAGGTACAATACAAACTTCACTCAAAAGTTATGATAATGAGAGTACTACTCTTATTGATATACAAAAAAGATAAATCAATAATAAATTCATTTAAAAATGATATTATACCAATCATAACTTACTACTTCAACATTAAAGACATTACAATGTTTTTCCCCCCTTAATAAAGCCATAACAATGACTCCTTATGGTTAACAAATGACACACAACCACGCTTTTTTTGGGTCTATTTTTTGGGGTTTTGAAGACATCATAAAATGACGGTATTGTGGTTCTTTTAATATCTAACACACAAAACACTCTTTAGTGAAAGATTGGAAAAACAAAATATATCCTTTTGGGTTTGATGACACTATCAAACACTACAAAACAAGCTGGCTTTAGGCCGCATTTTTTTAGGCTGCATTTGTAAAATCGCGGCCCCAGACGAACTAAAGCCGCATTTTTAAAAAACGCGGCTTAAAGAAAAAATGTGAGCCGCGTTTTAAACGCAAGGCCATAGAACGCATCTGAAGTCGCGTTTTCCTTAAAGATTGATTGAAATTGTGACAGGTTTGAGAAAATTCTAGCTTCATATTCCTTTGAAATTCTAGTTGTTATTTTGTTGCATGCAACAAGTTGGAATTTTGCAGGAATAACAAGTTTCAATTGTGTGGGTGACAGGTTTTTTTATAGTAGCAATTGTAAAGCTTATAGCAGCATTTGTAAATGCATTCGCCATCTGACAGAGAAAGGAAAGGAAAAAAAAAAAAAAAAAACTATAGCCGCGTTTTATAGACAAATTCAAAAAAATAGCTAGGGGGTTATAGCCGCTACACACGGCTATAGGTGACAGATATAACCGCATTTTTAAAACGCGGCTAAAATATGTCTGTGAAGCTATCAACGTAGGTCCTATAGCCACGCTTAAAACGCAGCTATAGCTTTCACTTTAGGCCCCATTTTAAACGCTGCCATAGGCCTAGTCTTAGGTTGCATTTGAAAAAGTGCAGCCATAGACCCCTTAGGCTTATTGTCACGGGGTTTAGGCCACATTTAAAAACACGGCCTAAAAAAATGCGGCTATAGTCCCAATCGTCCTATAGCCACGTTTTTTTGACATATAGCCGCGTTTTAAAAACGTGGCCTAAGAACCTTTTTTTTTTTTTTGTAGTGGAATGACGGAGTTGTGGTTCTTTCACATAAAACATGTAGGCTTGTAGCAATAAATTCAAGAGCAAAATTTGTGGAATTTTATATGTTTCTAGAATTTTCCTAAATTCAAGGACAAACATTTTTCGAGCAAACTCTAGCGATGCCCAAACCACACCCAATCTTACATATTTAAGTGTGGTGCGTTTGGATACCGTTTATTTTGCTGAAAACTGAAAACATTAAAAAAATATTTTTCGGATTACTGTTCACTCCCCCAAACACTGTTCATATGCCTATTTGCACTATTCATGTCTCCTGAACAGTGCAATAGGCACTAGTTTAAAAATAATAATTAAAAAAAAAAATAAACTGCAAACGCAAGGAGGAATAATTTCTATCCAAACGCATACTAAAACGCAAACGCATGAGGAAAAATTCTATCCAAACGCATAAGTATGAATTTGGATAGAAATTATTCCTCCCTGTGCCTGCGTTTTTTTTTTTTTTAAACCAACGCCTATTGCACTGTTTATGGGACATGAACAGTGCAAATATGCAAATAAACAGTGTTTGGGAGAGTGAACAGTAATCCGGAAAATATTTTTTTTAATGTTTTCAATTTTCAGTTTTCAACAAAATAAGCGGTATCCAAATGCATAGTTTAGAAAATGAAAACATGAAAATAATCTTACCCTATTCATAATTTGAGAGCTTAAAAAGTTGTGAACAAATATTTGTATTCTTAACATTAGCAGATAATAAATTTAATGACAAAACAAGTTTTGCAATGCTTTACACAGTGGTACAGTTGAGATAGCAGGTTTTGATTAATATACAATAAAATAATGTTAATTGTGGAATTATGAGAAAGTAATATTGTACTTATCATAATACGCTATCTCAAAAAATTATAAAATTTCTTGTGTCTGTTGCGAGAAGATATAGTTTGGACGTGGACCCTGACATATAGAAATAGATATATATATATATATATATATATATATATTTATATATATTGCAGCTCCAATAAAGTTACAAGTTTTTGGTATGGGAAATTCCCCTTTGTTCCAAACAAATCAACACGTTTGCCGTAGTCTTCTTTTGGAATCCTTCGGCTTAATAATTCTTTTCTTCTCAGCTATCAGAATGCAGCGAGGCCCATACAACTTTTTTATTTTACTAAGATGTTTACATCAGTGGAACAAAAAACATGTGTGTAAACGTTGATTAAACGAGGAGTTGTTTCCTTCATAGGATACAACTCGCTCTTTCTGGAAGGCTGTCAATTTCCCTATCATCTAGAATTAATGATGTATAAAATCGCCAGTGAGTCGATCGTCTATACACTTGTCGAATAAGGTACTTAAAGAATAAAGAAGATGAAAAACCTATAGAAAGCACCGGTGAGGTACTGGTCAAAGATCCTCTGAATGTTAAGTTAGTGATAGAAGAATCTCCAATCACTCTAAAGTATAAGAGCTAAGAAATTGCACACACTTTAAAAGAGAGGAGATTTGGTGCTTATATATCGGTGTAGAGCTAACCAAGATCCCTTGAATGTAAGAGCTTTTCTTATAGAGAAGATTTGGAGTTAAGGCTCCGAAATCTTAGGGCTTCTCTTTCTATACAGGGAAGATATGAACGTGTAGTAGGGTCTTTGAGCGTGGTGTTCAAGTTATTTCCATGTAGAGACACATAAGTGGAGAACACGAAAAGGCTTGTTGGACCCAGCATACTTAACCGTTGGCATGATCATCCATCCGTCGGTATGACTCTAGTCTCCATCGGTATACCTATCCATCCATCAGTATCTGAGCAAAGGATGAAGTGTGATTTGCTCGTCGGGAATATACACGAGCATCCCAACAGGTCTTCGAGAACAGCAGACTACTGAACTGTCGGGATGTTAACGCCTTTGAATAGGGAACTTATCCTGACTGGTCCTCGGTTTGTGGATCCCATAAGGAATGACATCTACCCTGATAAGTCGAAGGGTATATTTGGCCCGACAGGTATATTGATCCTGATGGGTATATTTTTCCCAGCGGATGTATTAATCTCGAAGGGTATATTTTTCTCTATGGGTGTATTGATCCCGAAGGGTATATTTGTCTCGACGGGTCTATTGATCCCGAAGGGTATATTTGTCCTAATGGGTATATTGATCCCAAAAGGTATATTTGGACCGATGGGTGTATTGATCCTGAAGAGTATATTTGTCCTGACAAGTGTATTGATCTCGAAGGGTATATTTGTCCTGACAAGTATATTTGGCCCAAAGGGTGATTCAAGCCTGAAGGGTCTAAAGAACCTGAAGGACATTCAAAACTCCACAAGCAAAAGGAGTTAGAAAATTCTCCTAGTCAAAATATCCTTAAGTAGAATACCTGACGACCAATTGATATGTGACAACCGTTAGGGTGAAGTGTGTCGTGTGGTGTCATAGAAGGTACTTGATGACTCATTGATACTTGACAACCGTCAGAGTAGAGTGTGTCGCGTGGTGTCAGGGAAGGTACCTGACAACCTCTTGATACGTGACGACAGTCAAGGTAGAGTGTGTCATATGGTGTCAAGGAAGGTATTTGACGGCCCTTGTGTACTTGATGACCCTTTGATACGTAACGACCGTCAGGGCAGAGAGTGTCGCGTGGTGTTAGAGAAGGTACCGGATGACTCCTATGTACCTAACAACCCCTTGATATGTGATGACCATTAGGGCAAATTATGTCATATGGTATCAGGGAAGGTACCTAATGACCCTTGTGTACTTGATGACTCCTTGATATGTGACAATCGTCAAGCGAAGTGTGTCATATGGTGTTAGGGAAGGTACTTGACAACCCACGTATACCTAACGACCCATTGATACGTGAAAATTGTTAGGGTAGAATGTGTTGCATGGTGTCAAGGGAGGTACCTAATGACTGCACCCCTTGATATGTGACGACCATCAGGGAGGAGTGCAGCATGTGGTACAATACTCCATTTGTGACTAATGATGCATTTGGTGATCAAAAACTGTTTTTGTGAGCTCATGATACTTTTGGTGACCAAAGACTCTAAGGTGTTTGAAAAATTTTCTGGATAGTAAAAATATTTTTTATCAAGAATTGTACATTTAAAGGAGCTTTATCTACATATTTGTAATATCTTTATCATCATTTTGTCTATTTCAAAAATAAAAATAGAGGAAAGTTTAGATTACTTTTCCATGATGGATGCCACACTTGTTTATAAAATTTATAGCGTCATTGGCATCACTTTTTAATATCTCTGTAACTAGGATTTGATCATACAATAATTTTAAATAGGTAGCAGTTTTTACTCGATTGTTGTTCCTAGCTCGAGAGATTTCAATGAATTTTCCCACTGGAAGATCATATCAGTAACGCCCGGTGGTCCACCCCTCCTCAGATAAAAATCTGCCATGTCATGGTTCCGAGAGGATCACATCAAACGCCAGTCAACAGTGTCTTAAAAACAAATGAATCACAAAGATTAGATTCTGGTCCTGGATTCATTTGGACGATGAACTTCATGCCAACCAAAGCGCTACGCTAGCTGTGCTTCTCAAGTCAAAGCTTAATTTAGCAGAGATTTTATTATGTCCAATATGGATGCAAGGTCGATCATCATTGCAAGAAGGCCCGTATATGTATCACTATCTTGTGGTTAATGGGTTTCTTTCAAAAAATAGTAAGATCAATGTTTTCATGCTGTGGATGACGGGGGATGGACCCAACACGAACTCTATCCCTTGTTATTAAATTAAAGCCAGGGTAGTCAGTGTCGGTAGGAAGTGGATAACTGCTATTACCGTGGGAACGATGTGGCAAAGAAGAAGGAAAAAAGGGCTATATATTTTAAATTCATTGTCGGCACTGACCATGGAAAAATAACAAACTGTGGATGAGCTTAAGGAGAAAGAATGTATACTGCAACAGCTCCCGTCACAAGTCACAACCTTTGTGCCTATATGAAAAAAAAGAAAAAAAAAAAAAGAGAGAGGTAAATTACAACTTACCAATTTATAATTTGACCAAAATTTAAGTTACCTATTTATTATTTGAAATTTGATACTTTACTCACTTGAAATTTGATTGAAATTTAAATTACATACTTGTTATTTGAAATCTTATAATGCAAGTGTTCCATTGGTTTTTTTTTTTTTTTTTATCTTATTTGATATTATATTTTATTTTTATGTTTTTTTTTTTTTTTGGTATTTTTGGAGGAGAGGGACATAAAACTGGAACAAAATTACATATTTAGCATTATTTTTAATAATAGTAGGTTATAGAACTCTAACTAAGTTAACCTTAGGTGGGTAAAATGTCAAATTCCAAAACATTGATAAGCAACTTAAATTTCGGCTGAATTACGTGAGCGTTTGGGAAGCGCGTTTTGTGCTTACCACGGCTGTGTTTTTTTTTTTTTTTTTTTTTAATCCGTGCCTATTGCATTGTTCATGGGACATAAACAGTGCATTTAAGCTAATGAACAGTAACCATAGTATGAACAGTAACTTTTTATTATTTTCAGTTTTTAATTTTCAGCAAAATAAACAGTATCCAAAAGGACCCGTAAGGTAAATTATAATTTACCAAAAAAAAAGTGATAGATCAATGTAAAAATGACGATTAATCAATCACAATCATCAAGTTATGGCCAAAATTGTATCAAATGGTGTAATCTTAGAAAAAATATGAATGGAATAGAATAGAGACAGCAAATTTAACCAAGGCCAATGATAATCTTGCACTCAGTTTTTTGTCATCTTTCATGTTTTAAATGTAAATATTTCTGCATTAATTATGAATATTTATGTAAAATAGTTGGTGTAACAAAGTGTACGTAAATGGATATTTTTCCTTGCACGTACTATATTTGGTTGGGGTGAAAAGTGAGATAACGAAAAATGGGAGCTTAATGAAAAGGGAGAAAACTGTGATTTCCTATTTTGTAGTTGGGATGAAAAAAAAAAAAAAAAAGGAGAGAGAGTTGGATAGTGTTTTCAACATCCTTTTTTCTAATAGAGAACTGACGTACTTATAAACTTGTCTCGTTGACACATGCATCATGAGTCATGAGTACGTGGTTGGTCCCCTTAAAACGCAGAAGAAAAATTCAATTCTACAATAGAGTCAAAATCAAGATGAAACCAACTGCAAGTAACTTAAGATGAAGGGAAAAACAGATTTCACCCGTATGTCCATATATCTTTGTCAGTTGGTAAGCCCCCAAGGACAAACTAGAAACTTGGAATATATCAAACTTGTCCAGTCATTTCCTGCAAACCAAGTTTCCAAAATGTCCAATACCACATCATTTAAAAGATGCAGACATCTATTCAAACTTAGCCGCGTAATTTTATACAGCAAATATAAATTTCATAATTTTCTTTACATATAATCTGCGGTAAGTGAGATATAATAGAAGTAATATCATGAACCTAAGTGAAAATAATACTGTTCCGATTTCAAGAAATGATAATTTATCATATGTGAACAGCTGTGAAGGTAAAGATAAAAAAAAAAATTTTAAAAATCTACAATGGAAATTTTTGCATCTTGATATTACCTCATGAGTTAGGCATACTAGCTAGCTTTTTCAATAGCTTATTTGTCAAAGGGGAGATGAAAAAAAAAATAAAAACCTACCACCTCACGCATGAAATTTTTTAATTCCAAATTATGTTAAACTCATGTGTGAGATGTTAGACTAACTCGTCTTTGATCCACGCGATGCGTGATTAGAATATACAATTATTTTGTAATGTAATATAATTCATAATTTATTCTCGGAAATTTGTTGAAAATAGTATATCATGATTAATAAATTGTTCTTAATAGAGATATTCTCACTTAGTGAATATGTATATAACCATTAACAATTTTCATTTAGCTAAAGTCATAAGAGGGAGAGCAGACATATGTGAATGAAGAAATAAAAATAATAATAGCTAAACACTAAATGTGATAGACTAATTTGAAAAATGTTTTGAAATTTTTGTGAATTGTAGTTCTATTCCAACTTCATTTCTCTGTTTTAATTAGCCTATCAAAAAAAAAAAATTTTTTTCTACTTTGAAATCTCACTTTTAAAACACATCTTACCATTCTCTATTTTGCAATACATCCCATTCCTATGTTTATTTCGATGTAAAATATTCTTCAAAAAATATGTTCTCCATTTCCATTTCCATTTCCAGGTATTTAGTGTGGCTAAAAATGATGTAAACCTGAAAATGTTTTCAGGTAAACTGTAAAATTTTGGCTCATGAGGCGTAAAATGGTTTACGTCCCCCTAAGAGGAGCAAAACAATTTACACCTCACCTACAGAGCATCAATTCAAATCAAGATACAAAGCCTCGAAGACCCAAGGCGGAAAGCCAACTCTCTGCCATCCATCCAACCATTGCATCGCTACTCTCTATCACCATCAGCCATACTTTCTTTCTCTCTCTCTCTCTCTCTTAATTTGTATGGCCTATTTTTGTTCATTTTTCTAGGTTTCCATAACTATTTTTTGGGAAATTTTGGTTCTTGAATTTCCTGTACGGTTCTAACATATATTACAAACTCTTAAAATTGCTGGATGATTCGTTGCTTGTGAATTTTTATTTATTTATAATATATTGTAAAATGTCTTCCAAGATATTTTCCAGAATACAATCAAACACTCAAAAACGTTGTAAAATGTTGGTGAACGCTTGGGGAGTTTGTTAACTCAAAATGTTTTGTACCTAATTTCTGTTTTATAATATTTCCATTTCACCTTACAAATATATATATATATATATATATATATATAGATTTTGTATAGTTTTTTTCCAAAATGCCCCACCGGATGTTTACAAGTTTAATTACCCTGTATAATACCTGATAAAACCCAAACTGTGTACAGCAAATATTGGAGCATTGGGATTCCGTGATCTGCCTTTAACATAGAAATGCTTGCTAAGAAAGGATGGAGATTTCTTAAGTTGGGAAATTTTGTTACAGATATACTCGCTATTGCACTATGTTTTTGAAATCATGTTTTGAAATCATGATCTTAACTAAAATTTAAAATCATATTTTCAAAACACAATTTCAAAAGAAATCAGTAATAGCAAATGTTTGATAATCAATACTCTTTTGCAGCAGCCATATTCTCTTTTTGGCAGACTATTTTAAGGTGAAGTATTTTTCTCACACTTCATTGGCAGAATTCTATTTCTGTTCAACAGCTCCTGTTACAAGGAACCGAGTGGTGGGTGGGAGATGGAAGAAAGATAAAAATCTGAGAAGGTAAGTGGCTGAGAGTAGTGAGCACAGAGACAGTTTTGCTGCAAGACTACAAGAGACAAGAGAGTTGCTCTGCATCAAAAGCTTATATAGCTGTTCAATGGTGGATCGAACTGCGCAATCGCCCAAAGCACAAAGCTAGATCGATGATGCTAGGTGGTGTGCAAGGCTGAAGCTTCCCGGAAAGTAATACCTTGCCGCTTGGCGCGTATACGCTAGCTGGGAGGATGCAAGGATTTGGTTACTGTCATTATGGTGGGCCTTCTATGCATATGTATCTACCTTATTAATTTTGATATGGGCCCGGTCATGTTTGTTGTGTTAACTATGCTTCGAATAGAAGATTTCCTCCTTTATGCTACATTCTTGGATTTCAATTCTTGCTTTTTTAACTTTTTGAGATTTTTATGTCGGCCCCGGACTAACTTTTGTTAGCTAGTATAAATGGAAAAATCATACTATCCATCCATTTGGAAATTGTTTATTTATTGTAACTTATTTGGATAATGCGTGACAAAAAGTTAAAATTAGTTTTTTTTTTTTTAAATGCTAAAAGTTAAATTGTTTAAAATAAAACTGAGACAAAAAGTAGTGTGAGGCTTGCAAACAGTATATAAAATAAGCAAAATAAATAAATAAATAAATCACCTAATTATAATCACTTCCTAAACTCACACTACGAGTAACACAAATCAATTAGTACAATTTTTCCAATGCGACCACATGATTTTTCCTCCCATTAGAATTAATGAAAGTTAATCTCAATGATCAATTTTGGGAATATGAAAATTTCAGTAAATTATAAGGACTCTATGAGATGTTTTTACAACTGACCCAAACTATGTATTTTTTTTTTTTTTTTTTTTGCATTTTAGCCTTTATTTATGAAAAAAGACAAGGGTTATGTCCACAATATATTCACAACACTTTCACAACAAATTGGTTTTAATTTAAACATATCATTGAAATTACTTTTTTGCCCAATAATACAACCTATAACAACTTATTGCTTAAGATCCATTATAAAAATGTTATAGACATAACATTTTTCTTTATTTATAGAGTCATGTTAACGGATACTCTTATGACATTTGTTAGTGCACCATTTTAATAAAATTTTAAATACCACTTTTATGAGAAAAATTTTTAAAATGTCAAAAAAGTTAAATTTTTTTTCTTTTTTCATAAAATATTTTAAAAATAATTTCTAAACCAATACCTTCGAACATCCGTTAGCTTCTCCCCTTATTTATATAAAGTTATGTCAATATTGTTATCAATCAATAAAGTTTTATCTTTTATTTAAATAATAATAATAAATAAAGAAGAAGATTCCAATGTGAACGCAAGAAATTTCCTCCTACCTACCTTTTATGACGGGAAGTGACCCGAAACTTCAATAGCCTCAAAATTCCGCGTGTACAGTGTTTTCACGCTTTTCCATTCCAGGTCAACAAAAAGAAAGAGTCTCAATTTTGATTTCCACTCAGTAGCGGGTCCCAATACAGACCTTTTTAATGGTTCAACTTAATCAATCCTATCTTTCTTGCCTTCTTCCTTTGTTGATTGTCTTTCAAAGGAATTACTGCAGAGGACCAGTTGTTTGCATAGGCACAAAACACCGTAATGAACACGAAACTTCTTAGATCATTACTTAGTGTGCCACTTCGTCGCTCATGTATTTAATAACATGGCGAAGGAGAAATATGAAGCGAGTTAAAGAGTTGAGGCTAATTAGAGGAGCTACACTATGAGTTTCTTATCAGTGTTCGATGTGCGAGAAAGGGTGATCAATAGGCAAGGTGCAGGAGCAGCATGCCCATATTGTGGAGGACCAGTGTTGGCTTGGGACTACGATGCTCATTTGTTCCTTTGTTTCTTTCCAATTTGCCATAAAACCAAGAGGAAGTTCTACTGCACTATCTGCTCCCGACGATTAGTACCCACAATATAAATTTTTTATTTTTTTTATTTTTTTTGTGTGGTGTGTGTGTTTTTCTTAAAGGTTCAAAAATTGTAATTGAGTCAATTGGCAAACATATTGCCAATTGCTTGTGGCAATAAGTTTGCCAATTTGCCAATATATTCGGCGAGGCCGATAGGGACGTATAAGGAGACACAGACTACATATATATTGTACTCTTCCCAAAAGACAATTATCTCTATTTTGAAATGTACCCATGGTTGCTAAGTTGTATTATGGTCACGTCATTTAAAATGTTATATGACGCAGCATTATCTTTTATTGTCAAATTCAAAAAATAAAAGGACTATATATGTATTGAATGATTTAAAATGTTATCTTTTTTTTTTTTTTTTTTTTTGCATTGACACTGTGACAGTATTGTTGAACTCATTTGTACATACTATCAAAAGAAAAGTAAATATATATACACACACTTGACCCAAAAGACTTAAATTTATAAGTTTGGGTCTAAGTATGTTATATTAACTATTCTCTCTTATCATTCAAGGAGATAGTTAATATAATATACTTGAACCCAAACTCATATTAAATATTTTGGATCAAGTGGAGGTGTTATTTCCCAAGTCCAACAATGTTGGGTGTTATGTTAACTATTAAGTTGAAGGCTCCCGTGTTATCTCCCTAACAATGTTGGGTACTAACATGTGAGTGAAGTCTTACAAGAGAAAGTGGTCAATATAACATAATTGGGCCAAAACTTAAGGTATTATCTTCCTAATACCTGGTATCATACTCCAAGTGGTGGGCAAGTTATATAAGTTGAGACTTAATGTATTCGTGTCGGTGTTACCAATATACTCTTCAAAACCCTAAGTATATAAATTTATTTTCTTTCCAAGTTGTATTCTCCCAAGCCCCATGGCCGTCTTTCACTCTCAAGCCTTAATCTCGACTGCTTTTCACTCTCAAACCTCAATCTTATCTCACCTTGCCTTGCTTTCTTAGCCACCATCACCCTTCTATCACTGTGGTGTCAAGCCTCTACCACCCTCATCCTTCACTTCTCTCTATCACTTGAAACCCTAGTCACCGTCATCCTTTACTTTCATCTTTGAACTCCTTGCCACCAACCCATCATCACTGTCATCCTTTACTTTTATTTTTATCTATTTTCCTTAAATTGATTGTTGAGATCTAACATTAGCTGTTGTGGTTTATTTTGTTTGACGTATTGTGATTGATTATTTATGATATTGAGATATACTTTAGTTTTGAATGATTTTTTGTAATATAGTTACTCTATTAGTTTTAAATTTTATTTTAAAAATTTTATTTGTTTGGTTTTCCATATTTCAAATCAATTGAATTAATAAACAAGTCAATTGAGATATACTTCAGTTTTGAATGATTATTTATATTTTTTTATTTTGATAAAATCTGATAAACATTTCAACACAACTAACCTGTTTAATAAATAAGTCGTGTTAAGATTGAGGAATCAGGACCTGTATAATAAATATATCAGGTTAGTGTCGACACATATAGTTGAATACTTATGAGTTGATACAACATAAACCCAACACAAAAATACAAATTGCCGCCCTTAGTTGGGAATGCAAGTGTAAATGAAGTCTCACATGAAATAAGAATAACAAGATGGAGTGGTTAATATAACATAATGGACCCAAACTCATAGACTGAAATCTATTGAGTCAAGTGACGTCCCCATATGTTATATTAACTACTCACATAGAGGCTCTCCAGCCGAGGAATATATATATATATATATATATATATATATTTGTTAAGCCATTATAAATTATCAAAAATTGATAGTGTATGCATTTAGAATTCTCCACTAGGTGATAGTAAGAGCAACTCTAGCAGATTTCCTCCAATAAAAATGTTAGGTTCTAAAAATTTAGATTTAAATATTTAGAATCACATTTGTATTGTGTTGGCAAACTGAGAACAAAACATGTCTAGTCTAGGTTTTTGGACAATGCTTGAAAGTGGTTGTTTCGAGTTTCAAGTCTAGTTGATTGCAGAAAAAGGGAGTGTGGTTCTGCCTTGCTCAACCGATCAAGTATTAGGCTCGACCAATCAAATATTGCAGGTCCAGTTTTTTCTATAGAATTTTAAATAGGCTCAAGACCGCGAAAACATTTAGGGTTTCATCTAAACTTCTCCACATATAAAAGGGAAAATCCTAGCCACGTTTTGAAGACTTTTAGAAGACTTGTATGTTACACTTTATGAGATCTGAGAGATTTTGTACTTTTTAACTACACAAGAATCTACCAGAGCCAAAACTACTATAAAGTGTTTGGTAGAACATAGTTGCTGCATCAAGATCATTACTGAAGGTGATCTAAAACTTTTAAGTGGGATCTCAAAGTCACGATCAAGATGGTTTGTGTTAGTGTAAATCCAAGAAGAGAAAGAGTTCGTGGATTTAGAACTTGCACGTGGTCATGTTAGTAAGTAACTACATGATGTGGCAATAGATTTAGAGTTAAATTTGATTGTAAAACTTCAATTCCCTTATAGTAGATTTACTTTACCTTAAGGATAGTTAGGTCAAATCATTCTTAGGTTTTTACCTTAAAACAGTTTGTTTCATCAGTTTTCTTAGATCATCATCGCGATATTATTTACTTTTCCGCATTTTTGCATAATATAATTTATTTGTGTTTAACCTAGATTTGAATAATTAATCTAAGATATTAATTACTTGGTTAATATATTAAGTTAAACAATCTGGTTGAAGGGGTTTAAACGAACAAACAAAAAGTATGATGGACAGAGCCTGAAGAAGCAATATATACGGTACTAAAACAGCCTAACTACAGGCACCACAGCTGGAACTACATCCTGAAACTACACTCCACTCCACTTTTATAGTGTCTTTGACAAGTTCTTTGAGATTATTTTAATCGGTCCCACCCCAAAAAAAAAAAAAAAAAAACTCCTCTTTTAATCTTTTTCACAGAACTTTCGACAAATAAATAAATCCGTAAAACATCCAAACTCACAAAATTTTATTATATGGCCCTTAGTTTCCTACAAACTAGCTATCTACAGTAAACATCAGTTTCATTACCATCTGTATGCTAGTATTCTTTTCTATCAAGACATGCTAAATTCCAGACAGTCTTTTTGAGTTACTGCTATTCCATAGTGACGGCACAACCACAGACCAAGCAATCTCCAAATTATATAGTACTCTGTAGAACTAACATTGCACAAAATATAGTGGTATCTTCATTCCCCTAGCTGAATTAGATCAGGGCCAGCTGAACAATGGATGCAATTGATGCAATTGCCTAAAGCTTTCAAATAAAAGAAGACCCTCACTTGTAAAAAAAAAAATTATATATAATATATTTATCTATATATTTTAATTACAAAAATAAAAATTTTTGATCCTTTTATTGGTCAATAAATTGCATTAAAAAGACCCCATTCTATCTACAGTGCACACTGCACACACCTTAATAAAGTAGAATTATAGGCTGATAGTACTCAACTGCTCAGTATAGAATATTTTATAATCTAAAAAAGTTGAAAAAAATTTCATAACTACTGTGCAAATGCAAGAGATCTCTGCATATAGCTAATAGCTATTAGCTAGCCCCCACCCACACAGCTACATTGCCTGCACATTCACTAACCCAGAAACCCACCCACACGGGCCACACCCACACCTAATGTATACCCACTCAAATTAATATATATGTTTTTTATGCAAGCTTTTATTTAATGGATTATTATAAATTATCACACTAATTAACAATTTGATGTATATCATATCAACTCAATTGTATTATAATGATACTAATTTATTGAACCATGTAATATATTAATTTTTATTTGTGCAGGTTTAGACTTTATAGTATAAAGTGGTTACGACTTTAAAAAATTTGCAATAACCAATTAATAATTTTGCATTTCAAAAAGCAAGAAAAATATATTTTAAATAAAAAAATTTTAACAAATATTTAAATATTAAAAAGACTTTACTTAAAATTTTTGCCTAAAACCCCAAAAGTTGTTGAGTCGAGCCTGAATCACATAAGCTTACTTGGCACTGAAATTGAATGCAGCAACGTACAGTACTACACTACTGCCATAAACTAAATGAGTCGCCTTTGATGATGTGAATTGTCATCCTATATAAGATTATTTGACTACCATTTTGTATAAAAATGGCTTCTATTTCTTCACTGTTAATGGATGGGATTTTTTTTTTTTTTTTTTTTGAGTCATTTTAATGGATAGGATTAGTTATGAAGACATTGTTTCCGTTTATCTGTTGTATTTTTTTTTTTTTTTCTTTAGCTGATTTGTTTCTCTGCCATTGACTGGGTACCAAGTTTGTATTCCTTAACTGAGGCCAAAATGGCCAAATACCATCAATTTGTGGAATATTCAGCAAAAAAACACTATTTTGGAACTAATAAGCAATCTACCACTTTTTATAGTACTCGAGCTCTAGAAACTCGAGTTCTATATGATACTCTAGTACAGGAAACTCAAGTACACCCTTCCCCTGCCACCGTGGCACAGGCTGACATGGCATTTGTTAATAAAATAACCACATGGTACTCGAGTTTCTTGAACTCGAGTACTGTGTAAACGATACCCGAGCCCAGCGAACTCGAGTATGGCTCGGGTAAAATTTCCATTGCAGCAGGGTTCATACTCAAGTTTCCTAGACTCGGGTACTGTTTACACAGTACTCGAGTCTGTGAAACTCGAGTACTCTTGCAAATCCCAGAATAACTTCACAGCGTGAGGAAGATGCTGATTTTGCTTGCATTGAGTGTCTGATGATCTGGGTTTGGATGTACAAAAGAGAAAACAGCAATTAATAGATGAGATTATGATGCTTCTGCAGGGGAACCAAATGAAGGGGGGCTATCAGCTGACTCTGAAAGTGAAATTGATCAGGCTGAGAATGATGTGATTGTGAGCCAGTTGATGCCAAAGATATATCATATGAACAATCAGGAAAATCCTCTAAGCATAAATCAAAGGACAAAAAGAATGAATCAAAAGCCAAAAGAAAGAAGAGATCCAGAGGAAAACTAGTGAAAAAGGAGTATGATAGAGCACATTTTTTGAAAGCTAAGGGAATGCACTTTTAGATCCGTTTTCGATTTACTAATGAACCACTGGCTCAAATTGCTCAAAAAACGGCCAAGAAGGTTTTCATCCAGAGCTTTGGCAGTTTCAGGATGTTCTTGATGTCAGGTAGAGAACTTAAGTTTGATTCCCTCATTTATTATATAAAAAAGGTAGAGAGTAATATATTGAATTTTTTTGCATTAAAAATCAAAATCTGTAAGTGCAGGTAAGCTAATTAGACAATAGCTCCTTCAATTTATTTATTTATTTTTTGTGTTGCAATTACTACTGCAAACATATTTTTTATGTTTTTTTTCAAAAGATAATAATAAAATTAAAAAACAAGGTTATAAATAAAGTAATGAACATAATTTTTAAGTTCCACCCACGAATGCTATATATGTAGATTTTGTAACATCCAACAAACACGAGTTTATCCCATTAATTTCTCAACAACATTTGTTCAAAACACTTACAAAAGAAGTAATTTACACTTGAATCAATAGTAAATAATAAAAATTATTTCAATTGTCACATTACTCATAGCAACAAACTTATAATATCTAGTTCACAAACCAACAATTTTTCCTGATCTCACCCTGGCTTCCTATAAGCACATCAACGTGGGGCAAGTGGAATGAGTGCGTCTCCGGCCGCCATCTCTCCACCAATGCTGTGATTAGTGCATGGTCAACGTCTATATTTGGGACCCGAAGTAGCCCATCTAACCCCGCATTTGTGATATAAGCGGCAATCCGTGGATCTAATCCACCTTCAAACAGACCTTTCTCTCGGCGACGACAAGTCAGTACACCTGGCACTCTCTGCAAACAGAGCAGCTTAGTATTAATAATAGCATTTACTAAGCATGTAATAATTACGCTTCAAACTTAAATGCCAAAAATCTGTCTACTACATATATTGACTACAATTTTGGACAAGTGCATACCTCGTCTACCAAAGAGCATCCCAAAGCAAACTTGAACGATGCACATCTTGTCTCGTCAAGACATCCCGTATAGAGGGTCCCTGTTGATGTGGGTTCATATCTGGCATAAATTAAAGGTGATTAATGGCCTATTTGATGCCTTCAATAGATAAGTTTCAAGCTTAATCAAGAATAAATCACCAAAAGATACATTGGTGCACAAAAATCTAAAAATGAATAAAAGATTATTGGATGGAAGCATGAAACAGTAAAAGGACCACTACAAAACTAATCTAGGAAAACGTAAGCCTAAAAGATTTTTTTTTATTTTTAAAAAAATAAACCATTATTTCCTCATCTTTTATTTCTCTATGTTATATTTTATTTATTATTATGTACTTAGTATTACAAAATGTCATGTCACTAGCAAGTTACTCTTGATTGTTACTAAAATTTATTCTTAAACCCTTCTACAAACGACCTAAGTTCTCCTCACCAAATAAACAATCATGAGACTTAACAGCCCACACTGGTAATGCCACTAATATCGAATCTAATTCACCAGTTATAAGTTCATTAAAAGAACTTATATAAAAAATGATCACCCAAGTCTCCAGGGTGTATACAACTTGGCACCTAAAACAATCAAACACTCAAATAACAAACATCTATACAATCACAAACCAAAAATTAAGAGTGACTTCCTACAGCTAACATCCAATCCAATAAAGTTCTAAAGATAAACAATTTCAGTTCCACTAAAGTCCTTTCTAAATCCTTAAAGCTCTGGTAAAGTCATTCCACTACATAGATACCACCCTTTGCAGATGGTAAAAATACACTACACCCCCTCCTCCTTCCTATCATCTTCAATGTAAATATCCTAAGATTAAAAAAAAAAAAAAACAAATTTAAAGATAGATAAAATGTTGACTACAAATAAACGCATATGAAAATACATTTTTGGTAATACAATCTCCTCCCCACACCCCCACCCCCACCCCCTCTCTCAAAACTTGCTGACTTATACCTTGTATATTGTATACATGCATAATGTCCTGCTATACATAATCTTATTGGTATTTTTATGTTTTTAGTATTTGTTGTTGTGTCATAATCATCTCTTAAAGCTATGACTGAGCGAGTCACATTCAAGTTTGTCAGTTCGTTTAGACCCCTTAAACCCAACAGATTAACCTAGAGAATTAGCCAAGTGATTAACTTAGGTAATTTAATTAAAACTAGGTTAACACAGATAAGCAAAAATAACAAAGCAGCGGAAAATAAACAACACAAAGATCTGATGACCCAGGAAACCACACCGGTAAAAACCTGGGGAGGATTTGACCTAGCTATCCTCAAGATAAACTGAATCCACTATGAAAGAATTGAAGTTTACACGACAAGACTTAGACCACTAACATCTTGTTGCTACCCAAGTGTAGGAAACTTACTACCATGACCCCATGATAGCTCCGAGATCCACGGACTCCTTCTTTCCGGAATTCTTCAGCAAATCCACAAGCGCACCTGCTTGTATATCTTTGTGCTCTATTGATTCTGCAACTGTAATGATCTACACAACTCTTGACATAAATCTCAAGTTTGTAAACCCTAAGTGTATGTGAAGGTAAACACCTCTAGATCTCACAGAGAGATTCACAAACACAGCAAAACAGAACTCTAAAAACGTGGCTAGGGTTTTCCCTTTTATACTTAGGGCAAAACATAAAACCCTATACATTAAAACGGGCTTGGGCTGAGTTGGAATTTTCTGCAGAAAAACGTTCTGCACGATTTTCGATCGATCGAGTCTAATTTTCGATCGATCGAGTCATACAGAAAGTTAAAGGTAATTTTGCATAAAAACTCGATTCCAACTTTACATTAAGACCCATACTTTGAGCAAGTCTAACACACGACTAAACATTGTTTTGATCATGGTTTGCCAACATACAAATTGAAGTTCTAAATACATTAGTTCCTAATTTTTAGAACCTAACAAACTCCCCCTTTGGCAATCCGTGACAAAACACAGACTTAACAAAAAGCTCAAAGTTACAAATTGAAATAGCCCATTACAAGATAAATAGCCACTTAACAATTCAACCTAAACTACTATCTAATAGTTGCAAAGTAGACAGCAGCTCGACTGAAAGCAACCTGTATATTCCTGTAACACTTAACAAACACATAAACGCATGTGTGTAAAGGAAAAACAGTAAAACAACAAATATGCAAACTAACTCTCCCCTTAAGTTAGATACATCAAAAAAAATTTCAACTCCCCCTAAACAGAACAATCTTGTTTCTTCCACACATATTCCACAATTCAACTCCCCCTTTTTGTCACGTATTGACAAATATAACTCAAACAAAAAGTAACAACTCAACAGAGAACAAGAGGAAATAGAGAATTAAGGGAACACAAACAAATCAACTCTATAGAAAATAGAGACAACTCCCCCTATGAAGAACAAAGGTTTAAAAAAAACTTTTCTCCCCCTATAAAAATAGGAAAAACAAAACAAGTTTTGGGAAAAACAGTTTTGAGAAAAATTTAGGAGGTGGGGATAATAAAAACACACAAACCAAAAAAAATGTGTTGAGGATACACATGAAGAAAAATATTCTCTCTTTCAATAAATGCACACTTGACACAATGTGACCCATAAACAGTTGCATGAGTAGAGAAAATATTTGCACATTGATTATCCATCATATCTCTTAAGAAAAATATTTTCTGCAATTCACACATCAAGAAAAATAGCATATACTAAAATGTACAAAGGACTCAAAAATTAATCAATCAATTTTAATTCAAGTTGAGTACCCAATTTAGCAAAGTGTATGCATGTTATGTGTGAAAACAATAAGAGATATGACTGCAAAACTGCAAGATGGAAACAGAAAACAATGCAACTCATGTGAATCCTAAACAACAATGATGCATGAAAAAAAATTTGGTCAAAAACTCTAAAAACTGAAAATTTTTCAGTGTCGATCGATCGAGTATCGATCGAATACTAATCGAATCAGACAGAATCAAATCAAAAATTTTAATCGCAATTTCGATCAGTCGAGAGACAAATTTGATCGATCGAAAATCTGGAAAAATTAAATTTTTGAAAAACAGAGCAATTGTATGCAGTAACTCCTCAAAGCATAGTGATTCATGAATGAAATGCATGAGTATGAGACTGAAAGTTTTTCAAAAACACATGAATATAGCCCAGATCTTCCAAAATTAAAATTTTCAATCAATTTGTCCTTAAAACTCAAATTTTGCATCAAAATCAAGGAACATATAATCTTGGATGGCCACAACAAAATCACACACAATAACATGTACAAAGTTTAGCAAAGAGTAACTTGTGTAGTGTGTGCAAGTAGCAAAAGCTTGAGAGACATGTGAGGTGATATGTGAATAGTAATCAATCACAAAGTCTACAAAATTCATCACATAAATTTGAAAGAGACTATCACCTACAGAGTTACATCATATAACTCTCACATCTCCTAGAATAAATGCTTGCAATCATGTAAGTTTCTTGATTTGCCTCATAATTAATATTCAAATTAAATGATCAGAAACTTAATAAAAGCCGGGATAATGTACACACCAATTTTAATAGAGGCTACACCTTATGTTCTTTTTGTGCATGTGCTACACTTTCTCGAGCACAAAATCTTACGATATGCACTAAGGTGTTCATGATTGGCTAGTAAACAGTGGTGAAATGGTTATTTATGCCTTTCTCAATAAGTTTAAGTCCAACAATCAAAGGCATGTGACTTCAAGATCAAGATCATGTGATCAAAAACTATAAACATCTTCCCCACACAACATGCACTACAAAGACTTCAGCCAGTAAAGTGCAATAAATAAGCTCATCCAAGCTAAACAAGGTACATAAACATGTTATGTAAAGATAAATATGACCAACCTTAATTATAAATCCAAGATATATAATACAAAACACATAAAAATATTTTGGTTTTAAAAAAATTTTATGACCAAAAAGAAAAAGCACACATTATTCTAAATTAACAAAAATGCAAATGCAATGCATGACAGTGCCTAACTAAGCTATAAAGGGTATACAAACAAGAAATATCAATTTCTTAATTAACCCTTGAGTACATGTACAAACTAGTACATACTCACACAGAATCAGAAAAAGCTTAGCACTTATATAACACATACTATTCAAGTTTATCCACAATGTCAAGCATGTTCTAAATCAAGAGAGAGATATCATAATTCATGTAATCCTCAAGAAAAATAAAACTAGACACAAAATAAAATATTTTTGTCTTTTTGAAATTTTTCAATGTTTTTGGATTTTTTTTTTTTTTAAAAACAATCTAAAAAAAAAAAAAAACAACCAAAAACAGAAACAAAACATGTCCACAAATAATTGAAAGAATTAAATCAGGGACAAGTTAGCAACACTCACCTTAAAGAATCTTTTCTCACCCATATAGCACGAGTTTTCGGCTTTGTAGGTGAAAATCCATGTGAAGCAGAGTGTATTTGAGGGATTGCACCAATCTTCTGAGAAAGACTGAAATCCTGCAATTTCCTTTCACAAGCCAACAAGCTTAAATTTTTCAAAAGCATATGAAACAATTTATTTGGACTCATGGCAGGAGAAATATCATCACATGTCCTAGATTGAAATACAGAATTTTTAAATTTTAATTTATGACAATTAGGACGAATGTGACCGGAGACACCACAAAAGTGACAAACAGGAACAAATTTAGGAACATCAGTATTCCTAAACGCAAATCTAATCTCAGATTTTGGTTTTTGCCTCAACAAAGAACAATTTGGTCTAATATGACCAACAACACCACAAAGGTGACAAGTAGGCACAAAAACAGATTTCTTATGCTCTCTAATAGTAGGTTTAGACTTAGGTTTAGAAATTTCAGCGTCAATATCAGAACTTTTACCTTTGTCTAACCTAGCAAAATAAGCCTTTTCTTTATTATTCCTCTTGAAAGGAGGGATATAAACTTTTTCAGCTTTAGGCTTAAGAGAAACAGAAACACTTCTGTTAACAACAGTAGGCTTGGTACTAATCAAATTTTCAATTTTAGCCTTAAATTCAACTAACTCTTGTTCTAAGCTTTTCAACTTCTCATCTTGAGAGGAAATTTGATTTCTCAAAAATTCATTCTTTTTATTAGATTCATCTAATCTAACAATCAATTCCTCTTTTTCAAGATTAGCCAATTTTAACTCTTCCTTGAATTTCTTAGCAATTTTCATAGATTTCAATAATTCTTTACGAAGAGTTTCACAGGCATCAATAAAATCAACAGAAACAACAGTGTCCTTCTTATTCAAATCATCACAATCAAAGACAGTAAGACACTTAAAATTATCCATGATAACAGGGATCAAGGATCAACTCTTAGATCAAAGGATCTACAACAGAAGAGCTACCCGCTCTAATACCACTTGTCAGTTCGTTTAGACCCCTTAAACCCAACAGATTAACCTAGAGAATTAGCCAAGTGATTAACTTAGGTAATTTAATTAAAACTAGGTTAACACAGATAAGCAAAAATAACAAAGCAGCGGAAAATAAACAACACAAAGATCTGATGACCCAGGAAACCACACCGGTAAAAACCTGGGGAGGATTTGACCTAGCTATCCTCAAGGTAAACTGAATCCACTATGAAAGAATTGAAGTTTACACGACAAGACTTAGACCACTAACGTCTTGTTGCTACCCAAGTGTAGGAAACTTACTACCATGACCCCATGATAGCTCCGAGATCCACGGACTCCTTCTTTCCGGAATTCTTCAGCAAATCCACAAGCGCACCTGCTTGTATATCTTTGTGCTCTATTGATTCTGCAACTGTAATGATCTACACAACTCTTGACATAAATCTCAAGTTTGTAAACCCTAAGTATATGTGAAGGTAAACACCTCTAGATCTCACAGAGAGATTCACAAGCACAGCAAAATAGAACTCTAAAAACGTGGCTAGGGTTTTCCCTTTTATACTTAGGGCAAAACATAAAACCCTATACATTAAAACGGGCTTGGGCTGAGTTGGAATTTTCTGCAGAAAAACGTTCTGCACGATTTTCGATCGATCGAGTCTAATTTTCGATCGATCGAGTCATACAGAAAGTTAAAGGTAATTCTGCATAAAAACTCGATTCCAACTTTACATTAAGACCCATACTTTGAGCAAGTCTAACACACGACTAAACATTGTTTTGATCATGGTTTGCCAACATACAAATTGAAGTTCTAAATACATTAGTTCCTAATCTTTAGAACCTAACAAAGTTGTTCTTTTATATCTTATTGTCTTGACTGGTTTATTTCCATTTTATCAAGTTCAACTAGCTTAATTATTAGCAGTGTGCTAATCAAATTCTCTCTGGTTTTATGTTTATTTTATTTTTGTCCTCTCTAATATGCTACTGATCATCGTTTCTTTTTTCAGAGCAAAAGAATCTATAAAGTTCTGATTTGGTGCAGGGTTGTAACTCCTGTAACCCCATTACATAGATATAACCATTATCTACTTCATTCACTATAAATAAGAAATTTAACACACCAAGATAGAAGAAATTTGACACGCAATACATGTTCGCAGAATGGCAGACAGTTTAGCAGAAACAATGCAAGCTGAAACAAGCTGAAACCAAACTACATATCATCCAGAATGGCAGACAGTTTAGCACTTAATCATTACTTTGCTTTTTGTTTGTTGTTGTTTTACCCCACAAAATACCCACAAATACCCACATACCCACAAATACCCACATACCCACACATAGCCCTAACCCCCAAATGCTCAAATGCTCAAACAAATATTCGGATCAGGAGCATATCATGTGATTCCAAACTGAAGACGCACCTCGAGAATGAGAATACACAGCGTGAGCAACGGACAAGAGTCAGCGAGAGCAAGAGCGAGAGCGAGACAGCAAGGGAGAGGGAGAGCAAGACGAAGAGTGAGAGCATGAGGGAGACGGAGAGTCCGAGTGACAGGGAGAGTGAGAAGAGAGAGCTCAGCGAGGGAGATTGAGAGCCTGAGACTAGCGAGAGTGAGAGAGTGAGAGGGAGATTCAGAAAGTGAGGTGATTCGAGTTAAGTGTGAGCAGGAGAGAGGGAGATTCTGAATTTTAAAGGGGCCATACTCAAGTTTCACAGACTCGAGTACTGTGTAAACAGTACCCAAGTCCAGGAAACTCGAGTATGAACCCTGCTGCAATGGAAATTTTACCCGAGCCATACTCGAGTTCACTGGGCTCGGGTACCGTTTACAAAGTACTCGAGTTCAAGAAGCTCGAGTACCATGTGGTTATTTTATTAGCAAATGCCATGTCAGCCTGTGCCACGGTAGTAGGGGAAGGGTGTACTCGAGTATCATATAGAACTCGAGTTTCTGGAGCTCAAGTACTATAAAAAGTGGTAGATTGCTTATTAGTTACGAAACAGTGTTTTTTTGCTGAATATTCCGCAAATTGATGGTATTTGGCCATTTTGGCCCCTTAACTGAGGTATAAAAAGAGTGGCTTATTTCTTGGTACTGACTGGATTATTACTTATATAGTCCTCTTGCAATTTTCAACCGTGAATTTATAAATACCAATGAAAAATTTGAGACAAGTGGCTTTGAACAGTCAATTCAGCATCTAGATTGATGGATAGTGTAAGCAATAACAAAATTATAAAAATAGACTGAGTACTGTTTCTGAGCATTGGAATTCATAGCTTGTTGTAGGGGCTGAAAGTAGACAATTTAAAACTCCTAAAAAGGTTTTGAGCACATGGATTCAGGTAGACCGATGACAACGAAAGATATATAGTCTGCCAATCAAATAAATTGAAGAAAGATTAAATGTACTTTATAAAATGGCTTGGAGCGTCTAGGAAAGAAATAATATGCATTTCTAGCCCGTTATATCCGTAATTGACTATCTAGAGACCATCATAGGTTGATAGTTGAACCATTATTTCCATTCATTTCCACGCATGTCACAGATTTCTTTTCTGTTATTGCATTTCCTACTAAATATTTCCCAGGAATTCATGGACATGGTTTTGATATTTGACAAAAGGATTTTGAAAAATTTTCATTTGAATTCCATGTGCCATAAACCTTCAAATTACAAACTCGTTTTCTGTTAAACTGGATAGTACAATTGGATGAAGGGGGATTTGAACCTTGGATGTCTTCAGAACATCAGAAGGTATCAATTAATCTATAAGGCTCTTGGCTGCCAAGTACAAACACTGAAAGCACAAAGTTTCAGCTCAAAAAGACGCCTTTAAGAAGCAGAAGTTGAAAAGAAAGAAACCTCAAATGATCAAACTTCAGTTACAGCTTAAACTTCAAAATGAAACTAGAACTGGAAAACCATATAACAAAGTAGAATGATCCTTTTTGAGATTCCGATTTTCTTCTTTGAGTGGATGTCTTGGCTCAATCTATAAGCTCAACCTTCATATCATTCACACACACACACGAGCACACAAACACCCATAAAAAGAACCAGCTAGGACAGGCCCAGCTATTCCTCTGTTCTGGTCTGCTTGTAATTCTGTATTTTAGATGAAGCAAAGTTCATTGCTTGAGCTCAGTTTTTTAGAATTTGAAACTTATGGCATCCACTCTATAATAATTGTTCTTTACCGTTAAGTCAAGACATCAATTGATTTCTATTTTGGTGTAAACTGAATTTGAATTCAAATCTCCTATCCGAAGACATAAGACCTTACTAATTGAGCTAAGCTTCAAGCCAGACCATTTGGCTCAAAAGTGTTTCGTTAATAAGTAACTCAAGCCAATCAAAAAAAAAGTAACTCAAGCTTTTTGTTATTTCTCAAATTTTGGTTAATGAATAAGTTGGTTGTATAGAAGGAGATGACCGCAGTGAACCTGAGGCCTCAAGTTTTCGCAACTCTTGCCATATATTTCTTTGTGAGGTCATATCCAAAATCTGAATTGCGCGCACTAGGCAAATATAAATACTTCTTAGCCCCTTTAATTCCCAACAAATATGTCTTTCTTATATACAGAATCCAATCATTAGACTAGCTTCCTTCGCTTCAAAGGTTTATTTTGCTTACATTTTAAGTTTTTAATCCATAAGTGGTAAAATTTAGATTGTCATTTAATTATTTCAGTATAATCTTTTTACCAAAGAATAACAACTAACATCGAGGCAGAGCGTGGCTTTGTGGTAGAAGTCCTCGTATTGCTTCACATGATGCACCATTGCTCAAACCGCTCAACTTCTACCAAGTATAATGTGAAGCGATACGAGTACTCCTACCACCAAGTGATATTCAACGAATGTGTTGTGCCCATAAAGATAGCCTCATCAAAACTTCGGTAGTACATGTGGTATTATTCATTGCCGTCACGTAACGTGGGGTTGATGAGTCCACACCAAGACCCTTTTTATTCATTTAAAAAAGAAAAAATGCTTTGTAACATCTGTTTTACCCACGTTTTACTGAAGCAAGAGCACTTTATGTTTGGGAGCCTCATAAAATAGGGCAATCTCCCAATATCTAAGTAGAGAAGGGATAGTAACATAACATAGTACGTGCATGCACTAGGCAGAAGTAAATCAGGGTCACAAAATTTTCGACAAAATCTTATTTTATCTTCCAATCAAATAAATTGAGGGAACGATTAGATGTATTTTGAAATTTGGCTTGGAGTTTCTTCCACGGTAAGAGGAAAGAAACAATTTGCATTTTTAAGTTCTAACCCGTCATATCCGTTATTGACCATCTAGAGAATAGAGACCATGATAGACTTGATTTTTGGTTGAACAATAATTTCCATTCTTTTCCACGCATGTTACGGATTTATTTTCTATTCAGCATTTCCTACTAAATACTTCCCAGGAATTCATTTACATGGTTTTAAACAACATTACACGCATTTTGACATAAATTTCACCCATACGTATTTCTACAAATGTTTTCAAACAACAATTTTCAATTTTTAAACACATATACCAAACGGGCCAACTTCTTAGAAAACTTTGTTTAGCCTTTCCAAAATGCTTTCCGTCCTCCACTGAAAGCACAGTTAAATTAAGACTGAAGACAGCTTAGGCTAGAATAAGATTTTCAATATTCTTCGAAAGAACCAAGACAGCTTAAGCTTCAAAATGAAACTGGGACTGAAAAACCATATGACAAAGTAGAATGATCCTTTTTGAGGTTACACACACAAATTTATTCCTCTGTTCCGGTCTGTTCTTGTATTTGCTGTATTTTCATTGAAGTGGAGTTTAGTGCTTGAGCTCAGCATTTTGTTTTTTTTTTTGTAATAGATACGATAAAATTTGAAACTTTGACATCTACTTTTATGATAATTGATCTTTATCATCAGGTCAACACACTAAGTGGTCTCTTTTTTTGTGTAAGCAGAATTTAAATCCAAGTCTCTTATTCAAAGATAGTTAAGCTTCGACTCAAACAATCAATGGCTCAAAAGTGCTTTGTTAATAAGTAACTCAAAGTTTTTTGTTATTTCTTGAAATTTGGTTAATGAAAGTGGGTTGTATAGAAGGAGATGATGGCAGTGTACCTAAGGCCCCAAGTTCCTGCAAGTCTTGCCATGTATTTCTTAGGGTGTTCTTTTGTTTTTCATATTTTAAAAAAGTGCACTGCACTAAGAGAAAGCTTCTTAGCCCCCTTTAATGACTAACAACCATTAGACTAACTAATTCCTTTGCTTCAAAGGTTTATTTCTAAAAGTTCAAATAGCGTGTAAAACATTATGAACGTTTAGACCCCCAATTTACAAATTATCAATTCAAACTTTAACACAAACGATAAACGTGCGGAAAATGAATTAAAGCCTAAAACAGCATTGATAAACCATCTAAGTCAAATAAAATCACATCCATAACAGAAATTAAATGACAAAGATAAAGGGAAGAGAGATGCAAACACAAGGACAACACAAGACGTGTTATCGAAGAGGAAATTGAAGCCCTCGGCGTAAAACCTCTCCGCCGCCCTCCAAGCGGTCAAAATGATCCACTAAAGAATGTAGTTGGGATACAAGGATAACAATAGACCCTCCAAGCCTAATCTACCCAGGTACTTAAGCCCTCCAAGCTTCTTGCTCCAACGAGGTTACGCCGAACCTATTTCTTCTTTAGCTTCCCGGATCCCGCTACTAATCCATAGCATCTACCAATATAAATTAGCTCCTTCCTAATTGCTTCTCAAAGTACCAAAGAGCCTTCTCACAGGTATGGGTGAGGTGAGAAAAGGTTTTGGCTAAAGTACCTCTCAAGGATCTACAATAAAGAGGAAGAGAGTAGAAGAATTTGAAGAGTCACAAGGCAAAGATTGTGGATGAGTCAATCTTGTTTTTCTCTAGAGTTTCTCTCTCAAAATTCTCTCTGGAAGCTCTCTACATTTCATGGGTATAAGGGGCATATATACTGGTGGGTGTTTGGAATGCGAAAAGATAGATTTTTCATAACAGAGTTGGCTGGCAGCTATACTGAGTTGCGAGTTCAAGCCACGAACAAACTGAAAGGACAGTCTAGAATTTTTGTCCTGTAGTGCAACAGCTAGCGCGACGGTTCAAATTCTGGCAGCTTTCCAAGCGTGAGCCACCCGCGAGATCCAGTCGCAAGTTCTCCTTTGCACGCTTCTCTCGTGTGCAACATCTGGCGGCTTGCCAGTCGCGAGACACCAACGAAGTCCAATCGCAAGTCCCTGTTCTGCAGCACAGTCTTGAGCAATTCTTCACACTCTTTCACACACTACCCTTACATGATTCCCACCTAAATACAAGGCTTCTAAATGCTAAAAATACAAGCAAATTGGCACGGAATAAAGCCAACAAAATGGTTGATAAATTTCAACCTTACAATTTCTGACCCCCTGCTTGCTTTAATTTTAATCCATAAGTGGTTACTATTCAATTATTTCAGTGCAATTTTTTTTTTTTTTATCAAAGAATAACAAGAATGAAATCAAGGGTTTTGAACCAACAACACCTGGTTACTTAATTCACGTTTACTGAAACAAGAGTATTTTATGTTTGGGAGCCTCAGCAAATAGGGCAACCTCTGTCCAATATTCAAGCATATAAGGGATACTAACATAGTACTCTCATGCAAAAGTATATCAGAGTCACCAAATTATAGAAAAAATCTTGTTGTCTCTAAACTTTAGTGTGTATTTGGTTGGAGGTGAGAAGTGGGTGAATGGAAAAAGGGGGAGGGAAATTTTGATTGTTTGGTACAGAAGAAAAGAGGGCGAAAAAATTGATGGTCGAAGATATTTTCCACCCAGGCCCACCAAAAATAATTCTCCCCAATTCACACGGGTGAAAACTATCTGTGAGTCTCACAGTTTTAATTTTTCTTCCAATTTTTCTTTTCTTAAACGGTCAGTACCAAACCAAAGCTCTCTTTCTTCTTCTTTTTTCTCATCTTAAAAGGCAAGTACCAAAACCACCAACAGCTCAATCTATGGTGTTTTTTTAATTTATAATAATGTGTAATTAAAAAAATGTGAGTGAGTTAAATATCTCTGAGAAATATATAAAAATATTATAATGTTTTATGTTATAGGAGCATGAGTAAATTTATTCAAATTACATTTTCTAGTTTATCATTTTTCTTTTCAACCAAACAAGAAGATATTTCAATCCTGGGAAAACTAAAATCTCTTTTATTCCTTATTTTTCCATATCCCTCTCCATTTTCTATCTCCCACTTTTTTATACTGCAACCAAACAAAGCCTTAAAGAACCTTTACTTCGTTGTAAAATAGGAGGAAATTGCTATGAAAGTGACCTGAGGTACTGAAGAAGATCCATTTCCTTGTAAAAAAATCGTCCCAATAACTGCGTTTAAAAAACACAGATATAGCTAACTTATAGCTGCGTTTTTAAAATGTGGTTATAGGTTAAATCTATAGTCGTGTTCAACAACGTGGCTATAGGTCCAATCGAATAATATTTTTTTTTTTAAAAAAGAATAACCTCCAATCCAAACATGGTCTATAGCCACATTTTTTTAGAACTATTAGACCTATAGTCGCGGTGAATAGGCCGCACGTGTAAACGCAGCAATAGAAAACGCAGCTATAGACCAAAAGGGGCTATAGCTGCGTTTTTAGGCTCTATAGCCGCGTTTTAGAAACGTGGCTATAGCCCTTGTTTTTTGTAGTGAGAAAGCATGCAAATCAGCAAAAATTGTGTAATTACATACTTTCTGAGTGAAGATAGATTTTGCAATAAACATAAGATCTGCTAATCAACATGTAATGTCCATATTTTTAGGTTGACAACCATAAACAAATTGTAACCTTTAGAACTTAGTTTTTCTAGTTGTTTAGTCTAGAAATATTCAGTTATACAAGACAAATGAAGCTCCACACAGTTGAAGACTCAAGAAATCAGAAAAGCAATGTGCAAATAAGTTTCACTTATCTCGACCGATCGAGATTCATGCCAGATTTCAAATCTTGCTTTTCTCTCAATTGTTTGATCTAGGGTTTTAATGGAACTAAGGATATATAGATACAAACCCTAGGCCACATTTTTACACATTCAAGAGGGGAGTGTTTTGTACATAAATTTGGAGATTTTCCATACCCTTTTGGAGCTACTGCTGGAAACCTTGCGCAAACAATAAATCCAGTCATAAAGCAAAGTTGCTGCATTCAGTCAACCATAGTTGCCGATCTAAATCTTTGAGTGGAGATCTCAAAGTCACAAACTAGAGGGTTTGAGTTACTAATCCAAATCTTTGAATGGAGATCTCAAAGTCACAAACAGGAAAGTTTGTGTGCAACAATTTCACAGTAAAAGAGTTTGTGAATTCAAAGATACGTGTGGTCACGCTAGTAAGTACTACATGAAGTAGCAGTAGATTTAGGGTTAAGTTTGTAAAGTTGAATTTATTCAACTATGTGTTGGCTTTAAACCGTGCCAAATTTGCTTGTAGTTCAGCATTTAGAAACTCTATATTTAGGTGGGAATAATGTAAGGGTTATGTGTGAGAGAGTGTGAAGATTTGATCAAGAGTGTGCAACAAGAAGGTGACTTGTGACTAGACTCGCGACTGACTCGCGATTGGTGACTCGCCAAAATGAAACACCCGTGTGAAGCATGCAATAAGATGAATAGGCAGGCCAGCTAGATCACTACAGGACAAAATGTACAGTCTAGCCTAGTCTGGTAACTGGTGACTGGAACTCGTGACTCATCCCAGTAGCGAGTGACTCGCCAATGCACCCTGTTTTGCTGAAAAGTGACTTTTTACATTCCATCTCATACTCTACTATAAATACCCTTATACCAACGAAATGTAGAGAGCTTCTAGAGAAAATTTTGAGAAAGAAACCTTAGAGAAAAATAAGATTATTTCATCCACAATCTTATACACTTAAATTCCTCTATTCTCACCCTCTCCATTATCATACCTATGAGAGGATCATAAACCAAATCCTAATCTCACCAAATTCAAAGTAGTGAGAAGGCTCTTGGTGTTTGGGAAGTAGTTCAAGAGAGAACCAATTCATATTGGTTGATGCAATGGGCTAATTGTGGGATCTGGAAAGCTAGAGAAGACACTGTTCGGCATAACCTTGTTGGAGCAAAAAGCTTGGAGGGCTTAGATGCATTGGGTAGATTAGGCTTGGAGTATCTATTGCTATTCATGTATCCCAACTAATTTTCTAGTGGATCATTTACCGCTTGAAGGGCGGCAAAGATGTTTTTAGCCAAGTTCTTCGGTTTTCTCTTCGATAACACGTGCCGGTGCTATTTTGTGTTTGCATCTCTCTTTCCCTTACTCTTAGCTTTTAATTTCTGCTGGTTGTGATTAATTAATGGCTTAGAGTAGTTTGCTAATTTGGGTATTGCTTATATTTCATATTCCGCACATACATTGTTTGAATATATGCTTGTATTAGAAAATTTGTATTTGGAGGTCTAACAATTCACAAGTGTTTTATACACTAAGTGAGTTTTCAAAGTTTATTGTATAAACTTCAATTCTATTATTGAAATATATATTGTCTTGAGGATTGTTTAGGTTAAATACTCTCCAGTTTTTTTTTTTTTTTTTTTTTAACTTTGAAACCATAGTTTCAAAAGTTTTCCTAGGTCATCATTAATTCTTGGTGTTCATGTGATTAGTTCTTGTTTGATGTTTAATTGGTTCAGATCTATTGCATAATTAATCTAATTAAATACTTGATTAAAATTTGAGACAACTGGGATCTAAAACCGTAACACAACAAATAGAACCACAGATGACCAAGTAGAATGATCCTTTTTGAGATTTTGATATCATTCTTTGTGTGGATGTCTTGGCTCAGTCTATAGCTCAACTTCATATCACACACACACATGCAAACACAAACACCTTTAAAAAAAACTTACAAGCTTACAAAAGCTAAGACAAGCCAAGCTATTCCTCTGTTCTAGTCAGCTTGTAATTGTTGTGTTGTAATTAAAGCAGAGTTTAATCCTTGAGCTTAGCATCATGGGCGGCGTTACTTTATGCTCAGGAGGTTCAATTGAACCCCCTGACTTGAATTTTTTAAAAAAAAATTTATATATGTTTGTACACTTTGGCTTAATTCTTGCACAACCTAACCACATATCAGTCCAACCCAAAATCAAAAAACAACATAGATCACAGGTCTCTCTAAGAGTAAAAAGAAAATGTTTGTAAGTCATAGGTGTCTCTTTTTATTATAAATTTATATTATATGTGTGTGAGTGTGTGTCTAATACTGATTGTGTGTATTATTTTTTATTTTTTATTATGTTATTTGTGTGAATTATGATGTATGTGAATGTGTGTTGCGTACTACAAATATAATATAACTTTATATAATTTAATAATTAGAAAATACGGAGGATTTGTTATTTGTGTGTATATTATTATCATGTTATAATAACTTTTTGTTATAAAGTTAGTGATTCAAGAACCAAAAATAGTAAAATTAGTAATTGTTTAAGCATTTTATTAGTTATGTAGATACTTAATGTATTATTTATATATGGATGAATGTGGCTGTGTGGGCTAATTTAATACAGTAACAATGGGTTGAGTTTTGTTATTTAATTTGAAATATTTTTTATAAAAAAATGACAAATAGATAATGACATAAAAATTAAAAATGTTATACAAACTTAATAAAATAAAATGGTCACACTTACCAACATTAACAATAAATAATGACAATTGATAATAAACTATATTGTAATGATTTTAAAATATGAAAACTCAGAAGAAAATTGTAAAACTTCATATATTTACGTTTTTTTTGTCGATAACTTAATATATTCAAATTCTTTTTTTTATTAAAGTATGTTTGGTTCAAGTTTCTTAATAACCCCTTTGAACAAAATTCCTAGAGCCGCCAATGCTTAGCATTTTATTTAGTTTTTAATAAATAGAATAGAATTTAAAACTTATGACATTGTTACATGATAATTTCTCTTTACTATCAAATCAAGACACTGATTGATTTCTAATCTGATGTAGGCGGAATTTGGAGCCCAATTCTCTTATTCGAAAACAAAGATCTTACTAATTAAGCTAAGCTTCAGGTCAAATGATCATTGGCTCAGAAACAATTTTTTATAAGTAACTCAAACTTCTTTGTTATTTCCTGAAATTCGGTTAACGAATAAGTTGACTGTATAGAAGGAGATGATGGCAGTGTACCTAAGAACTCAAGTTCCTGAAAGTCCAGCCATTTATTTCTTAGGTTGTTTTTTTTTTTTTTTCTTCTTCTTATTCCAAAACTGCACTGCACTAGGAATGTAAGGCATATTTGTATGATTTTTCCATCATTACTATCTTATCCTCGTGAATACTCCTTAGCCCCTTCAATTCCCAACAAATATTTTTCTTCAATATGCACCATCTAATCATTAACTTACTTTGCTTCAAAGGTTTATCGATTCGATCCCTTGCTCACTGTTATTTTAATTTCTATTCAATTATTTCAGTGTAATTTTTTACCAAAGAATAATAAGAATGAAATCATGCTTTGTAGGCTTTGAACCTACATCTGGTGACTCACGTTTTACGGAAGAACGAGTACTTATGTTTATGTCTTGGAACAACGGTAAATAGAGCACTCTCTGTCCAATGTCAAAGTACAAAATGGATAAGCAGAGCTTAGTAACGTGAGCTTGTAATCAAGTGGGACAATTTAAGGCTGTTGAACATAAGGTAAAAATGGCTAAGTTGGGATTGCGTGGTCTGTTGGTCTGATGTTAACCTTAACAAACCCCTCCTCTTGGGATAACAGAATGAATAATTATTCGAAAAAAATAAAAACAGAGAAGGGACAATAACGTGGTTCATGCATGCAAAAGTACATCAGGGAAACCAAATTACCGAGAAATCTTGTTGTCCGTAAACTTTTGAGGGCCATACTTTATTGTAAAATAGGAGGAAATTGCCAAGAAAGTGACCTGATGTCCGGAAGAAGATTCCTTTTCTTGTAAATTTGGATAGAAACACGTTTGCATAGTGACAACTCGTATTTTGTGGAACACGCGGAGGAATGGCTCAGATCACCCATTTTGAGGTCAAAGAAGTCAACCTAAGGATTTTCTGAAGCCAATAAATTGCTTAAAACTACATGCACGAGACTCACATGACAAACAATTCTAAGGTAAAAGTTAAAAAATGGTATCTTTTTCTTTACTGAATAAATGTAAATTATGTTCTTGCCAGATGAATATAGAAGAAAAAAAATGTCATCGACAAAGCATGCTAAGCAGCAAAAATTGTGTTCTTGAATATTTCTGAATTAAGATAGATCCTGCAATAAACATAAGATCTGGCAGATCAACAAATAGAACCACATACTACAAGTAATAATAAAATCCGAGGAACATATTAGCACCACTGAGTACTCATAAATGGTAAAAACTATTGAGAAAGCAACAAAATTTTCTGAAACTCAAATCCAAAAACAAGGGTAGACACCATTAACATATTGGTGTTCAGATTACTTCCAGAACCAGGAACAATGAAAACCTCAATCCTCCAACTAACAAAATAGTTCAGAAGTCTAATTCATTCACGTGATTTCTGGCATCTCCTCCCTTAACGTAGTGGTTTCTCATCTTCTTTAGACCACCCAAGGTTGCCTTCAGCTTAAATGGCCACAGGAAGTTGTTTGCCTGCTTGAAGCGAGGTCCAACTGTCATTATCTCATGGATGAGATCTTCCGTACAGATAATGCCATACTTCCCCAGAGCCTGTGACAACATTATAGCATATAAGCAACAAGTTAAAACAAACACTTCCCTCACGAAACAGCACTATCTTGGAATTACAATTTTGTTCAACAATGGCGTTTTCAGTCAAAGCAGTTCTCTGCTGGTTTAACTTTCCAAATCCTCTCTTATAGATCAGTTCCCTCACACTCTTCAAGTAGGGATATCTATAAACATGCACAACCAGTTAATGAGAGACCATGCAAATTTTGAACTACCGATATTTATGAAAGCCAAATGGCCAGAGGAAGAGAGAAAAATGCTCAACGCTTTGAAGCATATTCACTGTAACCTTGTTCAGTTTCAAGAAGACACCATTGAAGATCTGTTTTAAAGAAAAATGAAAAAGAAATATGACAGAAATTAGCAGAGTCTTGTTTAAGAAATACGTTTAGTCAACCAGGCATTTTGTTAAACATATATAGACAAAAATACATCAAGCCAATACAACTTGAAGACATAAAAATCATGATTAAATCAGCACTCAAGCAGCCTAGGAAATAGTAATTATGTTAGCCATGATTGGTAACACCGGGTAAAATAATTTTACTAATTTCCTCAATCATTCAATTTCATTATTTCAGTCCCAATATTTTAAAATAGTGAAAAATCATATACTTCTAGTCCTAGATGAGTTTGATTGGCCAATCACTGTATACTGAAGGTGTGTTATCACTAAGACCATACACGTTCCATTCGTAAGCCCACGGTCAGCATGTCCCAGCTTTCAGAATAAAAGAATCAGGCATAGTTTCAGATTAGCTTATACTAACCCTCACAACATAGTGCTAAGTTTCAAACTATTCAACAGTAACCCTATTAGAAATAGTGTATACGTAATGCTTATATAAAGATCTAGAAGTTAAAAATAAAACGTGCTTACACCTTGACACTAGAGGATTGAGCTTTGCCTCAAAGATTTCTAGGCTATGACTCAAGGATCTTAAACCTAAATAGCTTAAAAACAAGAATACCAGTACTAAAGATACACAGTACAATAAGCATATAGTCTGAACCTGCCTTATCCTTCAAAAGGATGTATTTACCGTCATGACCAAGACAAAAACATAAATAAAAACCACAATAACCAGACACAATTTTATAGTACCATAAGGGATGAGTTTCATGTAATACCTGTCTCAAACGCAAGAGCTGCAAGATCTTTCTTGTCTTTGGGTGCATGGCATTGATACTGTAAGTTCCAAATTCCAAAATATAAGAACCTGGGGATCTACCATAAAGATTCATGTAACGGAGTAATCAAACATAATAACTTACCCACGAATGTGAATGACAAACAAAAGTTTGGAATCACTGTCTTGACTGCCCCTTCACCCATCTCTGCAGAAACAAGATTAATCAAGAAATAAACTACATTAAGTTCTAAGCAAAAATCAATGATTATTTCGGCACATTAGATTTTGAACATCAATCATAAGTCTACTACATAATATATGATCATTATCACTTCCAAGCATTTATTAAATAAGATATCCTGTGTCATTGCTTCCAAAATCAGACTGCAAACGATTTCAGACAAATAAATATTCAAACCATAAATCCTTTTCACTGCACTAAGCGAAATTCTTCTCAATGAGTACTATAGGAATAGGTTTCATAGGAATTAGAGGATCCTACTTGATATGTGGTTTATTTGGGAACTGTACATCATAGAGATAATTGACAAAGTCGAACTGATAATAATTTCCAATTTTTGATACCACAAAACACAATAAAAATGTGAAGTTATATGACTCATATCATTATCTCCTTTGAATAATCAACAATTAAATGATAGATAGAATAAACAACAATTAGACTCATTCTTCATTCACCATGGGCAAGAAATTACAAGAAAAAGAATACTGAATAACCATATTAAAATTTTCATTAGAGAGATGACAGTAAAAATGACTAAGCGAAAATTAAACAAACAAATTGAACCCAATACAAACTATGATAAGCATTCACAGAGAAATAACAGACCAAAAAATGAACTTATTTAAACCAGCTTCATACTAATAACTTGCCATGAACAAATAAATATCTGGAAAGAAATAATACTATCAATTCACAATTCCTGGATTTTACCAGCAACCAAGCAAGGTTCAAATTATAATTTTGCTAGGTTTAGGTCTAATCCTAGCACATTTATTTAACTTAATCAAAAATTATTTTTGTTGCCAATGATATAAAACCCTCACTAAATATAATGCTTACAAAAGATAAAGTTATTCAAAATTCCGGTTTCACTTAGCCCTCCTCACAAGCAAACGGGGAAGCACTCATCAAAACATCAACTCTATAATAGGTTTATAGGAATGTATTATTTCCAACAAAGAATATTTCTGCCAAATAATATAAAGAACATAAACAAGTACAACACTATAGTTTAATCAATGTGATATTTAAACAAACTACACAAAATTTTCAATTTCCATGCTTCACCATTATTTTCCCACCTCCCAAACGTAAAACAAAACAAAAAATATATATATATCCAAGACCCAATAAGCATACAACAAAAATGAATACTGAGAAAGCTTAATACAACTACAAACTCCACAAAATCTTAAATTTCCACACTATTCCACAATTTTCCAAACACCCAAATAGGGAAAAAAAAAATCAAAACCCAAGTAGCATACAACAAAATATGAACACCCACAAAGCTTTCAAAGGTTTGAACAAGGGCGCCACACACTCTTTAGGGGGTTCAAATGCCTTTATTATTTTTAACATATATTTTTATATATATAATTTTTTTACTAGCTTAACTTACCCTTAAAAATAATTTGGTCATATATAATCCATTCGGTCCTTTTTGATCCACTAAGTCCACTTTGATGCTATTTGGTCCATTCAGTCTTATCAGTCCACTTTGGTTCTATTCGGTACATTCAATCCTATCTGGTTCACTTTGGTCCCATTCAATCCATCATGTTCACTTTGTTCCTATTTGGTCCATATTGGTCCTATTCGGTCAACTTTGGTTTAATTTGGTCCACTTTGGTCCTATTCAATCCTATGCAATCCACATTGGTTTTATTCGGTCAAATTTAGTCCATTCTATCCACTTTGGATCTATTCGGTCTAGATTGGTCTTATTAGGTCTATTCGGGCTACATTCGTTTTCTTCAATGCAATTTGGTTCATTCGGTGCACTTTGGTCCTATTCAATCCAATTTGGTCATATTGGGTCTTTTTCGGTCCACTTTGGTTCTATTTGGTCCAATGTGATCCTATTCAATCCATTCAGTAAATTTTGGTCTACGTCAGTCTAATTTGACCCTAATCAGTTCAACTTGGTTCTATTCGGTCCACTTTGGCATTTTTTGGGCCAATTTGGTCCATTTTGACCACTTCAGTCCTATTTGGTCCAATTAGGTTATATTTAGTCCTCTTCAGTCCAATTTCTTCTTATTCGGTCTACTTTGATTCTATTCGGTCTACATTGGTTCCATTTGGTCTATTTTCTCCACTTTAGTGTACTTCAGTCCACTTTGATCTTGTTTGGTCCACTTTGGTCCTATTCATTTCACTCGATCCTATTTGGTCCATTCTATCAACTTTGTTCCTATTCAATCCACACTGTCTTTATTTGGCCTATTTTGTCCACTTCAGTCCTATTCGATCCACTTTGGTCATAATCAGTCCATTTTATCTACTTTGGTCTTATTTGGTCTATTCAGTCTATTAGGTCCAATTTGGCCGATTTGTGTTTACTTCAGTCCATTCAGACCACTTCGGTCTATTCTATCAATTTAGGTCTATTTTGGTCTACTTTAATCTATTTTTGTGTACTTACATGATGGGAAAAGATAGGTTTAGACTAAGAACACCTATTCTAAATCTAAATATATTTATATATATATATATATATATCTAGATCTCTAACTCATAATTAATATCTAAAATCTTAAGTATAACATTTATTATTACTAAACTCCTTTTTTTTTTTTTTTGAGAGAGAGAGAGAGAGTTTCAATCTATATGGCGTTCGCTCCTGATAATAACTCTTTATTATCAAACCAAGACACTAATCAGTTTTTAGTATAGGCGGGGATTGAATCTCAAAATCTCTTATAGAACCATCAGAGACTTTACTAGTTGAGTTAACTGGAACCCACTTATTGTTACTACACTCCTGATAAGCCACATTAACGTAGCATTTTGGTCCACTTCAGTCCGACTAAATTTAAGTGAAAGTCTTTCTAAACATGAAAGCTATAAATATACAAATGCACTTTGGGGCAATTACTCATTTGTTTTTAATGTCATTGCTTTTAAATGAATTGCATGAGATTGATTATATCTTCAAGTAAAATAAATAAATAAATTATATATATATATATATATATATGGGAATGGGTTCAAGTTATACCTAATATAACTTAATTAGAGTTAACCTTTTTTCAACCATCCATTTCTATTAGATCCAACAGTTAGCAATCACTTTTTACCTATCGATAAATAAGTCAAAACTTTTTTCTTCTCTCTCTCTCTCTCTCTCTCTCTCTCTCTCTCTCTCTCTCTCTCTCTCTCTCTCTCTCTCTCTCTTAGACATTGTCATGTTGAGGAAAAAAATTAAAATAAATTTTTTGAAACATGTCTCCCCTGCTCTTTTCTACAACTTTCGGTCATAAATATTCTTATACATATCACCATAAAAGACTAAGAAAAAACAAATGAAAACTAAATTGAGATGAAAATCAGTATGTTCAATGCTTGAAATTGAATTGTTTGTTTTGTGTCAATAATTTCTAGATTATGAATTTTGTGATTCTTTTATTATTGTTGTTGTTGTTGTTGTTGTTGTTTGGCCTTTTATAAGTTTTAAGAATTTTTATATTTGAAAACGTCTGGCAGATTTAACCAGCTAGAGCCATAGATTTTATAATATATTATATTAGTTAGGATTGAACTAATTAAAAAAAAAAAAAAAAAAAAAAAACTCACTTTAAAAGAAAATGTATGTGAAAGGTTTTAGTGGTTACAGCCTCACAGGTAAGGGATGATTTTAGTATTTGGATGTAATGGTTTGAAAAAGTAATTTGAGTTTGGAAATATTGAATTTTGAGAGCAAATAATGATTTTAACCACAATATGTACATTTATTGTGCATAACCTTCTTTTAGGTCCTAGAGAATGATTTCATATTAGTAGGTTGTGGACTTGGTTTTCTACTTTGAGATTTGTAAGATTTGGTATTGAAGTTTGTAAAAGTATCTAAATTATGGTGTTTTTTTTTTTTAAACTTTTGGTATGTAGAAGGAGAAAAGGTATGCTAAGAGGCATGAATTGCATCTCTGTAGATTTAATTTTGATTTAAATTATGAAATATGCTATTAGTAACTCCTTGTTTTGTTAACTATAGTCTTGAAGTGAGTTATGATTAATTGATTGATAATCAATGTGATTGACCAATAATTTAATTAACTTTAAATTGTTGTCAATTCATTAATTTCAAACAAGCTCTATCTCTCTCTCTCTCTCTCTAAAAAATTGGTTAATTTGGTTTGATTTTTAGAAAATTTCTTATTGATATAAATTGTGCTTAAGAATGCAGAATATATGCTATATATGTCCTATGAAGTTAGATATGCAACTATTATTTCAAGGTAATAGATGGACTTAACTGAAATTTTACATGATCAATAATATATTTTATAATAAATCATGGCAACATTGTTGAGATTTCTTTACAAACTACAAATGAACTAAATGCTAAAAGAAAGCTATATGTAATAGATGCCACCAAAGTATATTGATATTATTATATTTGACACCAAAATATCTTTATATAAGATGCACTAAATGCTTCAGAGACACTTATACCAATTTTGCTCAAGCTTAGTAGAAAATATGTATATGTATATGTAAATGTGAATTATATACGTTTCCTTATAAAATTTGATATCTAACATGTCATAAGTTTTTTTTTTTTTTTATGTCTTTCCTCATATTGTAAATGTCTGTCAGTTGTTTTTATGGAAATAAATAGCATGGTAGAAACATAAGTAGTGTGCAATTGTTTCATCTAATAAAAAGTCTTTTATTTTGAACTCTAATTATTAATTATTAATTTGTTTTTTAATTCATTGTAGTAACTTTTTTTTTTTTTTTACAAATAAGGACACGAGACATCTTCAAGTATTTAACTATTCTCTTTGGTATGTGCAGTCTTTTAATCCTATACACACTAGGTTTTTACAGAAAAGAATCCATTAGGGTGATCCTAAGATATTGACAAGAAGTAATCCAAAATCTTGTAGATATCAAGTGGTTTTAAAAACCACTAAGCCATCCCAAAAGATTACTCACTGTAGTATTGAATAAAGTGAAGATATTTAATGTTTGCTAAGTGCTAACTGCCTAATGTATTGTATGGATTAGTGACTAATTATTTTTAAAATGTTTAGAGGAAGGCCACGTGCCACACTTGAGGGCAAGTATAGCCCCCTTTGGGCCTCTAGTTTGGGCCATCCTACTCTAGTTGAGGGCAGCCCATTGGTATACAGCTTGTGGTTTTTTAGCACGAAAATTTTATTTGTTTTGGTTATTAATTTGAAATTAAGAAAAGGTTACAAAAAATCGTAGAAATTTGTCGGAACTACTCACACATCCATCAAGATTAAGCGAACAGTCTCGCATTATCAGTATGGTGGAAAATTGATTACACTTTTTTTAAAGAAATTATTAGACATTATATTTGGTCATATCTTTTGGAGGACTTTCCAACATTGTTAATAAATTTAATTGGCCATCGGGACAAGTATTTGAATGTCACAACTCACAACCAATCCTCTATTTTTTTTATGAGAAATGATATATCCACAACATTTTTTACAACATCTTCACAACAAATTCTAAGTGGCAGGTTGTTACTGGTTGTTATTGTTGGGGTAAAAAGGTAATCTTAGTGTTAGGTTCAAATTTGAACCTGTAACAACTAACTACCTGTAATTTGTTGTGAAAATGTTGTAAAAAATGTTGTGGACGTATCACCTTTCTTTTTTTATATATAGAAAATCCGTCTAAGTCAACAACCAATTTGTTAAAATTAGTAGAAAGTTGAATTCTTTCTCTTTTTTATTTTTTTATTTTGTAACAAAAATGTTGTCTCAATAACTTTTTGTTAGATTTTCTCTTAAAGTTAACCTTAATCTGCGCCAAATATTACTAATGACTTTTTTGTTTATAGATATCTTGGAGTTCAATTCATTGAATATGTGAGATTCGTAGTGAAGGGAATACACTCGAAATTTCCAAATCTATGAGAAGCAATAATAGAGAAAAATCTATGAGAAGCAATAATAGAGAAAAAATATGCCTCAAAGAAAAACAATCATACAAAATAATATTTATGTGGTTTGGCAATTTTCCTACGTCCACGGAGTTACAGGGATTTCACTATTCATGGAGAAAAATTTAAGATGAGGCAATACAATTTTTTCTTTAAAAAACAACATACAAAACCCTAATCTCCAAAACAATAGTTTTTTATCCTACATACAGGATTCACAATAGACTACAAAGCGGGCCAAAAAATTTTCCTGGGGGCATTGACGCCCAGACCCCCAAGGAGGCTTGTCTAGAGCGCTCCACTCCATGGACGTAGCCTCAGAAAATCTCTCATTAAAAACCGTAGCAATATTATTTCGAATCGGATCATAATCCAAATCAAACACAACTAATTAAGCTCTACAAAGCCCAACACATAGAATTGTAGGTTTCAAATTTTGTTTAATATTTTTTAATAGTAATAATAATGGGGAAATGAGATTTGAACTCTAATTCACATCATAAAGAAAAGCAGAGAATGTAAGTGAGTTACAAAACTCTTAATAGATTTTCGATGGTTCAATGGTTTGATTAAAATAGAAAAAAGAATAATTCATCTTTCAGGCCCCCGGAGGAAAACAAATAAAATTTTTATAGCTAATGGATTTGTGGACTTAAAATAATAATAATACTATGATAATGCTCAGATTAAAATCAAAATAATATTAGCAATAATAAACTTGACCTTTAGCTATAGTTGATCTCATAAAGTTGGAGATATGCATTGAACCCATCAACCCATGATCCAATTTGACTTGATGTCTTAGGTTGATGGGTTATGTTGGTTTCTAGATTTTTTTTTTTTTTTTTTAATCTTGGATTAGGTCAAGTTTGTGTTGATAAAATTTTCAAAAAAAGTATCCCGACCTAACTCGCACTATTAATAGTTTTAAATATATATGTATTTTAAATTTGTTAGTTTGGATGTGTCTAAAACTTATTAGGTGTCATTCTCGTGTCTCGTTTAGCACATTAGAGCATTGGACAAAGTTACAAATAAGTTTGGTTGGATTTGAGGGTTTTTTATTTTTTATTTTTTTTTATTTTTTTAAACATGTCAGGCGTTTTCGGAATTAAAATTCTTTTAGCTAAAACCTAGCCTATGATAGTTCTATGTATCAACCCAACTCAACCCAACCCAACATGTAGAGATTTGGTTGAGATTATTTTGTTAGGCCTATAAAAGAAAATAGCAATAAGTCCAGTGACATGAAAATTTTAGAACTGTTGAGGTTTCATACTTTCTTGTGACTAGTGCTTAATAAAAGCAGTGTCACTAATGGGCTAATGTGAAAGTTGTTGTACCAATCACAACCTACCATTTCTGAAATTGTGAAATTTTTTTATGTTCCTAGAATCATTAAAAAAATGGTTTTCATTCAACTATTTAAGTTCATTATTAGATAATTTATTGCAAATTACATGATTGGTATAATATTTCAATTTCATCAAAATTAAGCCTCAAAATACCAACAAAAAGAAAAATCAAACTGGTAAATTTAAACCAAACCCCATAAACGGAAAATTATTGAACACTCGGGAATACTATAAATGTGCATTCCTTCTTCTTACATGAATTGTGGATCTCACCATAAATTTAATTAGTATGACCTACAGTTATGTGAGAAGAGAGAATACACATTTATAGTTTTCAGGAAGTACTCAATAATTATCCGAGCATAAACTACTTGTTTGGTCCTTGAATCAATTGGCAATTGATTTTGGTGGATAAGGTTAGTGGCCCATGGGCCCAATGTGATTTCCCCTCGCCCATTAAGTTATTGGGTCTTTGCATCAGCTACCTTGGTTCTATCTTCTTGTGCTTTTTTAATCATATGAAACAAAATCTTGGACCTTGAACAATGTTACACAACCAACCTGGAAGTTTTATTGTCTGGGCCAGCCAGAAATGCACTCATCCCATTCCTACGTGTCATATAAAAACTCCAACCCTATGTCTCTATTTCCCACTTCTTCGTTTTTTTTTTTTCTTTGTCTCTGATTCTCTGTTTAACTCTAACCATTCCTTTTGGTGGTTGTGGATGTCTTTTTCCCAGATGTTTATGTTAGGTTCTAAGGAATTAGGAACTAATGTATTAAAACTTCAATTTGTAATGTTGGCAAACCATGATCAAAACAATCTTTAGTCTTGTTTTTAGACTTGATCAAAGTGTGTCTTATTATGTAAAGTTGGAATCGAGTTACTGCAGAATTCATTGTGCAGATCTGTCAGGCTCGATCGATCGAGAATTAGACTCGACCGATCAAAAATCGTGCAGATCATTTTTCTGCAGAATTTTCCAACTCAGCCCAAGCCCATTAGACGTGTAGGGTTTTATGTTTTGCCCTAAGTATAAAAGGGAAAACCCTAGCCACGTTTTTAGAATTTTGAATGCTGTGTTTGTGAATCTAATTGCTAGATCTAGAGGTGTTTACCTTCACATACACTTAGGGTTCCCAAACTCAAGATTCATGTCAAGAGATTGGTAATCATACAGTTGCAGAATCAAAGAGCTTCAAGATATACAAGCTGGTGTGCTTGTGATTTGCTGAGAATTCAAAGAAAGAAGGAGTCCATGGTCTCGGAGCTGTCACGTGATCGTGGTAGTAAGTTTCCTACAAGCAGGTAGCAATAGGATGTTAGTGGTCTAAGTCTCTATTGTGTAAACTTCAATTCTTTTATAGTGAATTCATTTTACCTTGAGGATAGCTAGGTTAAATCCTCCCTAGGTTTTTACCAGTTTGGTTTCCTGGGTCATCATATCATGTGTTCTTTATTATTCTGCACTTTGGCATGATATGATTATATTTGTGTTAACCTAGATTTGTTTAATTTACCTAAGTTAATCACTTGGCTAATTATCTAGGTTAATCTGTTTGGTTTTAAGGGGTCTAAAAACTTACAGTTTATTTACTGTTTTTGACTAGTATTTTCTTGGATTGATAGTGGTGGGTGATGAAGAGAGCTTGATTATCTATTTCCATAAGCTTGATTATCTATTTCCATAACTATAAAAGGAAAACTATTTTATTAGTTAGCTAAGGTTTGAAACTATTTTGGTATGTAATGACTCGAGTTTGCCAGACTCGATTTTACTGTAGCAAATCGAGTTTAAGAGACTCAATTTTCATGAGTTGCGTATCTGAGGTGGAGTAAAAAATTCCACGTGGAACTTGAGTCTTAGAGACTCAAGTTCCCTCCAGAAAACACAATCCAATTTTTTGCAAAAACCTAGAAAATGCTCTAGAAAACACGATCCAACGTTATGCAGAAACCCAGAAAATGCTATGCAGAAACCCAGAAACACTGCTATGCAGCATAGCTATGCAGAAACCCAGAAAATGCTATGCTGAAACCCAGAAACACCAACGCAGAAACCCAGAAAACGCTATGCAGAAATGTAGAAAACACCAACGCAAGAAGAAATCACAGCAACGCAGCCCAGAAACCAACGCAGAAACCCAAAAAAAAACACCAACACAAGAAGAAACCGTGATTTTTGAATTTGGATTTTTGCTCTGATTGAGGTCGTGATTTGTGTTTGGGATTTTGAGAAATGGATTTGGATGAAGAAGGAAGAACTAGCTTGGGTTTTTGGGGGCTTGGACGAAGGGAAGAAGATGGTGAACAGGACCTGAAATGGAGAAAGAAGGGAGAAGATGGTGAACAAGACCAGAAATGGAGAAGAAAAAAAAAAAAAAAGAGAGAAAAGGAACGAAGGAAGAAGATGGTGAACAGGAAATCGAGTTTTAAAGACTCGAGTTCCACGTGGATGTTTTATCCACCTCAGCTTCACCAGCACACAGAAATCGAGTCTCCTAAACTCGATTTGCTATAGTGAAATCGACTCTAACAGACTCGAGTTGTTAGATACCAAAATAGTTTCAAACCTTAGCTAACTAATAAAATAATTTGGTTTTTGTAATTATTTTCAAAAAAAATCCCTGATTCTCTATTTAACTCTAGCCGTTCCTTTTGGTGGTTGTGGATGTCTTTTTCCCAAATGTTTATTTACTGTTTTTGACTAGTATTTTCTTGGATTGATAGTGGTGGGTGATGAAGAGAGCTTGATTATCTATTTCTATGATTTTTTTTATTCCAAGCTACTTATAAGGCCTATTGTTTATGAGGTTTTGCTTTGTCTACTTATGTGATTTGAGACTAGAATGTGGTTCCTTTTTATTCAGTTTTGAAAGGGTGTGCCTGTCTTCATTGCTTGCTAATTCATAGCAGGGTGTGGTAGTTCTTAGCTTTTTTTTGTTTAGGTATTGTTAGTCATTATGTTGTGAGATCATTTTGTTAGGCTGTTCTAGACAAACTTATTTCGTAACCAGTAGTTGTTCCTCTTGTTCTGTGACTGGCAAACAACTAAATTTGGCTTCGCCCATATGCCTAATTACAGTTAAACTGTATGTAGTGGAAAATAATTGTTGCCACTTTTGAGGGTTGAATCTTTGTCACCTCAAATGCATATTGGGCTGGGGTTGAGATACCAACTGCATGTAGGTCTAGATTGCAATCTGTTTGGTGTTTGAATGTCATAGGTTTTTGTTCCATTTTTTTGGCTTGCACCGTTTCATTTTACTGTTTATATCTGTTTAAATTTGATGGTAGAATGGGCCACGAGCCTTGTCGTTTAGTAGCATTGCGTTGTTATTGTATTGAGGAGAAGCTGGGTTTGAATCCCCCTTCAAAGTTATTGTCCGCCAAAAAAAGATGTCAGAGCAAAAGATATGCAATGTATCCCATTTTCTTGGCTGGTTTTTGATATGATAGTAAAGAGCGATCATTTGTTATAGGTCCTGATTTTATTGTATCCAACAATTCTTTAAAACAATATATGGAGTTTAGAAGTTTTTTTTTCTGAGGGTTTTAATCCAATTCAATTTTCTTCTTTTTCTTCCCTGTTTTTGGTTGAATACTTTTGATTTAGATTGAAGGATTTTTATATGCAAAGTAAATGTTTTTTCTATAAGGGTTTCAATCAAATTCATTCTTCTTCTTTCCTGGTAATTTATGTGATTTAGGTTAACATCTCATTGGTAAGGAATGTAATAGTCTAGTAAAATTAACCTTTTCACATAACTTTCTAAGCTTGTTTTATATTCAAATTAACATCTCGTTGGTAAGGAATGCAACAGAGACAGCAAAATCCACAGTAATACACTAATGCCATCTAATTCTAATCTACCAAAACTCACCTGATTCTAATATATTATTGTTTACAAATTTATTTCCAAACCATTTTTTGTAGATAACAATGCTGTTCGTTCTGGAAATTGAATATGTTGGGTAATATCTCAACTGTTTTGGTTGGACTTTGGTGTAGGAACAGAGTGGGTTGTAATTTTCATCTGTTTGGTTGAAAACTTGTACATATTGTCCAGTTTTTACTTTATAGTTTAAAAATATTCTTTTCAATGGCATTGGACATAGTTTCCATTTACTTTTGAGCTATCTCAATCTAGATCTTTCATGTTATTCCACTTCATGGTTGGTCTTTGTGGCAAAAAACTACATCTTTCGTGTCCAAAGTCCAGTGTTTGCTGTATGCTTGATTATTTGTAGTCCTTAATTTTCTTGCAACACATCAAAGTCAGCCTTATATTGTGTATGTTTTATTGAATTGAGAAGGCTATGTATATTTGTGCATCAGAATATAAACCTTAAAGTTCTGTTTCGTTTACTACATCAGAATCTTCAGTTGAAAGCAAGTTAGGGTTATTATATGTCACCCCATCCCTTAATGTGTGCATCAAATACTGGATATTGTAACAATTTTCAAATTTATTTATTCTTCGCTTTTAACGCTCTTGTTCGTACTAGCTGTTACCTGGAACTTACCACTAAAGTTCGAGATTCTATCACTGCTTTAGAGTGCAGTGAACCAAGAGGGATTTTTATGTCAAATCATATTAAGAAACACATTTGCATGCATATAAGTAATCAAAGATAAAATATCACTGGGTGTAGGATTTGCTACTTTAACTTCTTGTGAGATCCAGATTTTACTCCACTGTTAGATTATGCATTCTCTCCATATCTCATATGATTGCTTACGTCTTCATATAGAGATAAGAAATTTGGGAATGTGTAATGTTCAGTGAAAAAGGTAAGCTTGAATATGGATATTTATTGCAAATATTTTAAAAAAAATTGAAGAATGGTTTCAAGAGAGGAAAAGAAACGAAAGAAACGAAAAGAAACTATATATGCCTGCAAAGAAATCGGTATAATCATTGAGTTCAACATTATAAGGTGTTTTTATACAGACAGTTACAGCTGTGAATAGATTGAGAACCAAAAGAAACGAAAAGAGAAATGTATTGTTAAGGTTTCTTTTTTGTTATGAGAAAGTTTGATACTTTGATATAATGATTAAAGTTTAAACTGGGATATTTCAAGAATTTCTTCACCCATTGACTTGTGCTAGGCTGCTAGCTATACTTAAGGTGGCAGATATCCCCAAAAATTGTGATAGACTCATTTGAGGTCTGTCCAATGACAAAAACAGAACAAAAAAGAAGAGAAAAGGAAACAATACATGACTTGTAATGGGTTAGAATGTTAGCAATGAGATCAAGTCGCTGCTCTATAATTTTAGGGAGGAGCTCTGTATTGTTGAATGCTTCCAAATATTCAGCAAAATTGTGTTGCATTTGTAAAATTCAGAGAATTCTGTAACAGCAAGTGCAGCACTTCTGTATAAACCATTCTAGTCTTTTTTCCAAATGAAAAATAAAAATATTTTGTTAATAAATATTAAGATTTAGTACCATATATGAGGAAAATTATTAGCTACTTTAAAAACAGGTTACCTAGTAAAAGACTCGGACGCCACTTCATTATATACATTAAGACATGGTTGTCAAAATCGCAATGTGGATCGTAGGATTGCACGATTTTACAATCTCGCATCACCAAAACATTTAGGATCGCACTAAGATCATAAAAATAGTAGGATCGTGTAGGATCATAGGATCGTATGGGATCATAGGATCGTATGGGATCCTACCGATCCTACCAAATACATAAATTTTTTGTTTTTTGGGATAAATTTTTTGTTTTGACGAAGCTTTAAAGGTTTGTTCATGTTGTGATGGTATGAATTTTTATTTTATTTTTATAAAATTATGTTAACCTAAGCAAATGTTTTCTAGTTTCTAGTTTACCTGTAATCAAAATGAAGGAATGCTTTTAAATGAAGAATTTGATGTTGACTTTGCTACTTTTCAAGCTATAATGTTATTAAATTTGTTTGATAAATAAACTCATTTGTGTTCTAATATTACTAAAATATTTTTTTTATATATAATTTTATCAGCTATGCTTGTATTTGTATATTGATTGATTGATTTTTTTTTGAGCATGCTATTTAATTGTTGCTAAGTAGTAAAACTTGAATAGTTAAGTGTAAAATTGTATCTTGATATCTTTTGCAACTCTAGTATATAAATATATAATGTCTACATAGATGCTAAAATGGATGACGATGATTAGGAATTTAGGACGGTAGTTATAAGAACCTTAGAATGGGAATAATTAAATGTCCACTTCACCTTAATATTCATCTTGCTTTTAGATTTCATATTGTAGTTAGCTAGTTTCCATTTGCTAACTTATTTTGGATTTCAAACTTGGAACTTAGAACTTGGAAAATATTTTCTATATGTTTTGATAAATATTTTGGTATTTGGTTGCTAATTAAACATTTATTGAAGTTTTTAGATATATTGGATCAAAACTTAAATATATTTGTTTCGTTAGTATAAACTTAGCGATGTATGACATGCAAATTACATCATATGATGCAAATCTTAGTTTTTTTATAGATGAATTTATAATTTACGTGATTATTCAACATACAAAGTCATTATCAATGTGTTTTTTGTCTTAAATCTGAAAATATGTAAGATCTTACGATTCACGATCCGATCCTACTATCTATGATTCCACCTACCTTTAACGATCCTACGTAGGATCCTGATTTTGACAATCTTGCATTAAGACTGTCATGTAACTTACATGATTTTTTGTTACTTTCAATTAGCAAAAGCTCATTAATGTTTGTACAAAGAAATCAGAATTACTTCTACCTTAAGGTTGGTTGGCTTATTTTGTGAGTCTAGTTCTATTGAGTAGTTCATGAAGCCCTTTCGTAGAATGCTTGGTCATGAAAGAAACCAATACGAATTGAGGAGTAAGGCCATTTGATCAAAAGCATTAGGCAATCAAAGGCCACTGTACAAAGGGCCATAACGTAGCTCGGGCTAGAGTTTTTGATTTTTTCAATTAAGAGTATTCACATCAATTCATATATAATAGAAAGAGATGTAGAATTTACATAGTTTTACCTAAAAATGACACACGTCAGTCTATGTATAATATTTTGGCAATGGAATACCACAAAATGTCTTCTCTACTTGCTCTTTGTACTCATAAAGGCCACTTGTATAGGTTTTCAATCAAGGTTCAATAGATTCACAAGACTGACTTCAATAAAAGATGTTAGGCACAAGTCCGTCAATCAATGACCGATTGAGTCTCGATCAAGGGGCAATTGAGCTTAGATCAATTTAAGGTCTTCAACTTAAATGAACTAGTATGTATTGATCACAAATCCATTTGACAATTACATTATCTTGGAACTTGCCAACTCTAAACTTAACAATCTCTCACTTTGGCGATTCCATGACAAAATTATATTACAAAATTTAAACCCTATAAAACTCTTGTTAAATACAATCAATCCCAAGAAATCAAGGAGAAACTAAGACTAATAAACAAAAGAAAGTATTTTCCTCGAAAACATCTTACATCTAAAAATATTTTATAACGATACAAATGAGCTTAATTAAACTTGGTTTTCCAGCAAGCACTTGTCGTGGGCTCTCGTGGGCTCATGACTCTAAGCCCCACTCGTGCAATCACCTGTGGAATCCATGACAAGCTACTGAACTAGCTCTTCATGTCCATTAAACCACTACACTTGAATTTCTCCCAAGTTTACCCATAAACTTGGTCCAAGTAACAGTGTTGGTTTGGTGCTCAAGGAACAAACTCTTGATGGCCGAGATCAAGGAAAAATTTGGCATTAAAGCAGTTTGAAGATAAAGTTAATATATGTAATGAGAACATTGAAAATCAACCCCTAACCTTTATCTTTTGTTAGTGATTTTTCTGAAGGAAAATAATTGTTACAAGACTCAAGACTGCAACAGTTTTACCCATTAATATAAATTATATATATTGTCTACAAATCAAATGTAACTGGCACATTAATTATAGAATGAGCACTACCATGTCAACATTGATTGAACCTTTTAATTGCTGCATGAATCTGAGGCGCTAGAAACAAATCTGCCTGAAAATAATTGCATGCAATGCGTTACATTACATTTTGAGAAACACTTTAACTGATAAACTAAATCAATGCAAGCTGCTGTTATGTAATATTTTAGGAAGTGATTCTAGCATGTCAAAAAACTTGGTGCTTAGAGTTGAGTTTGGTGCCTTCATGTCTCATAATTCTTCTTTCTTTCTTTCTTTCTTTTTTTTTTTTTGGGTTTGGGAGAAGAACCATCTTCATATTGCAATCTTAAAGATTGAGGAGTGGGTTCTGCTATTTTATATTGTGTTCTGCTATCATTTGGTCTCAATACTTAAGGTTGTAGTAGCATTACAAGCTAGCAAAAGAAAATCTTTATTTGGTTGTAGAAGATGGACCAACTTCAGGATGGTTTTCGACTTCCTTGGCAAAGGAGCCCCTACCAATAGTGGAACATTTTGGTAGTAAAATGAAAGTTCATAGCGATGGCCATTCTTTTAGTCTTTCACTATGCAGTGATCAATTTTAAATTTAGTTTCAACAGATTTAGGGTGCATGATTATGTGTTTAAGGTTAGGCACCTCGTACATTCAATGTAGATAGAGAAAAAGGGAAAAAAATGTGTAACAGTTGTATATTCAATTAATGACCAATTTGATCAACACATATAGGTATATTAAATTTATTTTTTAAGTCTTTTAATAATTAGATTAACCTGTTAGAATATTCTTGATTACAATAGAATAATCCATTACCTAAAGTAAAAAAATATGAAGTTTCGGTTAACTCAATTGTTAGTGTTTCTTATAGTGTAAAAAATTATTTGGGTTTGAATCTTGTCTACATTAAAATAAAATCTTAATAAGGAATTTTATATGCAGGGTAATCTATTTTTTTACGAGGGTTTCAATCAAATTCATTCATCTCATTTCCTTCTGATTTATGTGATTTAGGTTGACATCTCACTTGTAAGCGGTGGAATAGAGGTTGGCATACCCTTTTCATGCTCTTTAGTTCCTGCCCCTTTTTGTGGGTTTGGATGATCAAAAGAGCCTGAATCTCTCTTCTTCTTTTTTCTCTTTTTTTTCTTTTTTTTTTTTCTCTTTTTTTTTTTTCCTCCCTTGCTGTCTTACAGCTTTCTCCCTTGCGGTATGAACTCCATTTCAGCTTTTCTTAAGCTTTTATTGCTATTTGATAAGCCCCTCAAGAGAATGTGGAGAGTGCATCATAAGTTCTCCTTTAAGGCTATACTTCAATCAATCACATACCTTGCCACAAGCTAATCATCAGATTCATGCAAATTGGCACGACTCAAAAACTTGTAAAAATACTCCGTATAATCAGCCACAGATTGATCATTTTGCTAGTGTAGTTGGTGGAACTTCTGGTAGTGTTTAAGAATAGTCCAAAGGCAGAAACTTCTCATCTAGCTTCAACTTCATCTCAGCCCAAGTATTAACTCTTGGAATTCCCCTTCGATCTTTACTTCACTGGTACTGTTGCCACCATATAAGAGTATGTCCCTTCAACTTAGTAGCCACAAACTACACCTTTCTTTCATTAGTAAGATCCTTCCACTCAAAAAAAGCTTGTAGAGATGCTATCCAATCACAATACTCATCTACATTGAGCTTCCCTTCAAAATCCTTGACATTAACCTGAATGCTTCGATCAAAATTTTCTAATGCTCGAGCTAGACGATCCATAGACCATTGAGCCACAACAGCAGGTTCTGGAATAGAACTAGAAGTAGTCAAGCAATCATCATGGCCAAAGTCATCTTGGCGATAAGTAGTGCAGTCACTCCCTTCACAAGTTGGAGAGGTTGGAAGGCGATGAAGGATTTCATTCATCAATTGATGGAGAGCTTGATTAGATTGCCTCAATTCGGCAAGCTCAGATTGTACATCACCACTATTGGTGTTCCTTCAACGTCTTGGAGGCATTTTAGAATAAGAACCAGAAAATTTGCAACTTTCTAACAGATTGACATATACTCAGTATATCACAAATATGTCACTGTAGGAAACTCGAAATCATGATCCGCCTTTTTTGCTTGAAACTAGAAATTATAGATCTTTCCAACCATATATGGCATGAAAATAAAATCCTCATAGGAAAATACAGATTTTCTAAAGAAGATGAACAGACTTTTCTAAAACAGAATGAGAACATGGGTAGAACAACAAGAATACTAGCTCTGATACCAATTTGATATAGACCGAGACCCGCTAGATGGGCTAAATCAAAGATTTAACCTAATGATAGGATGAATAGTTTAGGGACGCCACTAAACCGGAGGTAGCTGATGTCACTCAACGCTACTAATCGCGGATGTTACTCAACACGACCAAGTCACACACTTGATTGTTAGGAGGAATCACTCAACTCCAAAGCAAGGACACTTGCAAATGATTTTTTGAATAGAAACATTCTTCCTTCTTATGATTTCTTATTGATAATTATAGGTGAATACATTGCATGTGAAATAATAAAGATGATAACTTCCAATAGAGATGACAACTCCCTAGACTGACTTCACATCACCCTATGATCATATTTATTAGGTTGGAACAACAACCAACAAGATTGATGATTAACTTTGACTGAATAATAAAGATAAATAAAAGACAACTAGATTGATAAAAAAATGACACATGTTGCCTATGTGGCTGCCACATAAGTTACCACTATGCTCCTACATCAGCTTAGCCTAACACTAGGAAGAATCCTTTCCCAACTATCACTGAGCTCCTCCCCTATATCAGAATTGTGTGCAAGTGGAAAAGGCTGATTGGGATTGCTCTAAATTGATAGAGGTTGTGGAAGTTAACATGGTGGAAATTCAAGGAATATAAGATGAGGATGATGAGATTTTGAAGAGTGTGGTGGCTGTGTGGGGGATACTTCCCAAAGGAATGTCTGAATTAAAGAAAAAGATCCTAGAGGACGATGTGTTGAACATCACTAGAAGTGGGAAGCATTACAAACCATCATTTTTGGAGAAGGATCACCTTGGAAGGAATGAAGAGGAAGGATCAAAGCCTGTTGGACTCAATGGCAAGGAAGAAAAACAAGAGGAAGATAGGGTCTTGACCCAATTGAAGAAGACTCAAGCTCATACGTCTTTTTGGGGTGTGCTAATGGCCTTTCACAAACACCGCAATGCACTCCTAGATGCTTTGAATGGAAAAGAAGTGCCTATAGAGACTACACCTCAAGAGATTCTATCTCTCGTGGAAGTTGAGGCCCCATCTTATCCCTCCCTTACCTTTTTGGATGAAGAACTTCCTCCTAAAGGAGCCACTTATACTAGGACCTTTGCAAATCACTATCAAATGCATTTGTGGTAAGTGGTTCTTATTGACAATGAATCTGCATTGAATGTATGCCCATTTAAGACTGTTCTTAAGGTTGTCTTAGACTTGGAGATGATCATTCCCTATCATCTGACTGTTAGAGCATATGACAACACCTTGAGGAAGGTTATGAGAACTTTCAAGGCTCTTTGCAAATTTAGTCATTTGAAAACAATTGTGGAATTTCATGTGATGGACATTACTCCTAACTACAATCTCCTTTTAGGAAGGGCATGACTTTATCCCATTGGAGCTATTCCATCTACTTTACACCAAAAGATGAAGATCTCATGAAAAGGAAGAATTTTTGTGGTACTTGGAGATGGTGAAATCCTAGCTCCCGTCTGTGGACTCGAAGGGAGAGACAATAAACTTTAAATGAGTGACTTTAAATTTGTGAACATGACTGATTGGCGGGCTATTCTTAGAGAAATTATGGAACTTGGTGGATTGATTTATTTAAATTTCTCCAGATATCTTTTAATTGGAAGAATCCCCTCTCATATTGGTTTGTTACAATTGTTAGACAACCTAGATCAATCTAAGAAATAGCTGTGCGGTGAAATTCCTTCAAATGCTTATTAATTTTCTAAATTCCCCTCTCATTTTCTTTTTTTTTTCCATTGACAAAAATTTGACTCATTTTTTTTTAATGCTATCAAATACTAAAAAACACGAAAAATTAAGTTTATATAAGATTTTTCATCAAAGCAAACGAAGGGGTATACTGAACAATAAACTAGTAAGTCTATTCAAATATAATAAGTGCATCCTTTCCTATATAAGAACAGGAAGGCCCAAAAAATTGGTGGCGTTGACATTCTGTCGTTGGGCTGTGTTCGGCAGAATCCCATCCCACTTTTTTTTTGGTTTTCGTGTCTCATCTTTCATAAATAGTTAAAATATGAGGTAGGAATAAAATGGAACAATAAAGGGGGCGTCGTTCAACCAAGCATGAATTCAGATATGTATTCATTGTTAGGAAGACCAAGAAGAGAAATTAGAACTTGTGAAGGGCCACAAGGGTCAATAGGAGGGCATAATTGAATGTTAACATAAATTAAAGAGCAAATAAGGTTTTTTAAAGTTTAAGTTTAACCCTTCTGAATAATTTTTTTTTTTTTTTTTTTGAAACTAACCTTTCCATATTTAAGTGAATATCAGAAACATAATACAAAAACTTGATAAAATGTTGGTTATGAATTTTCTTTGTATGTCATCACCAAGTCATTTATCAAAACATCTTGACTGTACAACATTTAACAATGCTTTAAGAGCACAGTCATGAGCTTCTTTTAGAAACAAACCTATTCACTTTAATAATTTTACAAAATTAAAAACTATGTACCATTGTAGAAATATCATTCAAAAGAGGACCAATTTCATTTCCAGTGTCTTCTCTGGATTCCAAAAGCTAGAGTATTAAAAAAGTCTTTACATCTCACTTGCAGCAAGTTTTTTTGAAGAAAGCATCTTGCGCCAATTTTTTGACAACCGAATTGAACCCTGCCTACACACAAAACCAACTCTAACCCATAATATCCAGAACATTACAGCATCCCAAAGTGTATCCAGAACCCATGTACCTTTGTAAATGCAATGCACAGAATATCAATTTTTAGTAACAAAAGACCTTTACATTTTAAAATTTTAGCAACTGAACCCATGTATCTTTTTTTCTTTTTTCTTTTTTCTTTAGGTGGGTGGGGTGTTTTCTACAAAAAATACCCGCGCCTTCTACAAAAAATCCATATATATCAATAAACATACTAAAACTCTTATATCCAAGAGTCTAGTAATCATCCCACCCTAACTATCAAGTAATTAATATATATATATATATATATATGAGATTTTATAACTTATACATACATTCCAATGAAAATCACCAACAATATTCATGTCTAGTGTGTGGATCATCATATGTGACGTGATTAAGTGAGCAGACACACACAAAATCTTCCTTTAGTTCATGTGTTTTGAACAAAAAACAGATGCATAAATGCGACAAATAAAGCTGCAAAACTTTTTAGATCGTAAGCAGAGTAAACAACAGAAGGCTAAAGTTAAATGCCATTGTATAACAGAGGGGCTGAGCATGAATTTTCTGTGGTTAATTAATGCCAAATTCAGCAATATGTTTTGGACTAGATACAGAATCACTCAATTCACAGCCCTTGGTTTCAAAAGGGAATGGCACTACACAAATACATGAAAAGATTAAAATCAACAATGGATGCCGTTTGATGACAATCATGTACAAAAACCCACTGTCACAAGAGGACATAACATTCCACCAATTCTTCCAGCTGAGCTTGCAATTCTGATGCCTGCCGTTCGAACTGAGGTTGGGTATATCTACATTTCAGTGAAATAATATAAACATTAAATTCTTGCCACTAATTGAAACACTTTCAAGGATAAACATGATAAGTAACACTAACAAACAAGAGTATGGTTACAAAGAATCTAACATATTTCTCAACTGCCCATGACTCAATTTTCATAAGAATGTCACTTCCATAGGTTAAAAACAATGAGATAAGACAAATTAAAAGTTAAAAGAGTTGTGAAGGCCTTAAAGCATCTGGATGATATTGGAACCAAATGAAGATTCCGGATGCAATCATCAGAATTCCACAAACAAAAGTAGATGAAAAGAGGTAACTTAATGAGATCCATAAGAAAGAGTTATGTAAGGGCTACTTGATTTATAGGAAATGGTAATATGCAGTTTTATGTAGGCAGAGTAATGTGAGGGCTACTTGATATTGGATCCAAATGAAGATTTCAGATGCCATCACCAGAAAGGTCTGGCTCTTTCTTTCTCTTACAATGATCGTTTGTAAATGTGATTTTTTGATTGGGCCAAAATGCGGTGTTAGTTCCGAAGCTTTAGCTCATGAGCGATTTTATTTAGTCCCTAAAATTAAAATTAATTCAAAGACTTGAAGTAATCGATTTTAGTCCCTACCTAACTTAAATTGATGAAATTTAGTCATAATGAAGCGGTAGCATTAGTTTTTAGTTTGACGAAGTTATTTAAGGTACTAAAAGCTATCAATTTAAACTTACGGGACTAAACTCTCACTCATGAAAACCAAACTATAAGGTTAAAACAATGAGTTAAGACAAATTAAAAGTTTAAAAGCTGAGAAGACCTTAAAGCATCTGGGTGATATTGGATCCAAATAAAGAGTTCGGATGCAATCATCAGAATTCCACAGACAGAAGTTGATGAAAAGAGGTAACTTAATGAGATCCATAAGAAAAAGAAATGTTAAGGGCTAACTGATTTATAGGAAATGGTAATATGTAGTTTTATGTAGGCAGAGAGAACATAAAAGCATAAAGTATAGAAAAGAAACTTCATATAGCAGGTAAATGTCTACCAACCACTAGCAGGCACTTGTGTCCATCTTCTCTCGGAATTCTGCAAACATGCGAAAGCATTTCTCCCGTATCTCTTTCCGAGCTATTTGTCTTGGACGTAGCTCCCTTGCTCTCTGCTCCTTCAAATCTTTCATTGTTATAATCCGCTCTTTCAATACCAAAGAAATTTTCTGCTTTAGCCCTTCATAATCTATCTCTTCTAGATCCAGCTCTTCCATATATACCCAGATGATTGATCCCTCCAAATCCAGTCCTCTCTTCCCCTTAAAATCTTTCATTGCACTAACCTGCTCTTCCAACACGAAAGAAATTTTCTTCAGCTTTAGCCTTTCGTAATCTATTTCTTCTAAATCCAGCTCTTCCATATCCACCTCAACCCGGATTGATCCCGACTTCAATGATCCCTCCTCCTTCAAAGATTTCACTAGCTCCTCTGGCAGGGCTTTCTCCAATGCGTCATTCACGTAGGAGTGAAAAGTCAAGTCAACAGTCTCCATCCACTCTCCATAACGCGGCTTAGGTGTTCTCAAAACAAAAGTATCCCAAGGCACGCAAATGTGGAACTTGAGTTCGTTAGAGTCGGCTCCCATTACAAAACGCTCGTAAGTCCTCACAAAGTATTTCGTGGGCTTATCTTCTTCAGATTTTGCTATTTCCATGGAAATAAGATACTTGCTCCAGAAATGGCCAAGGAAAGTCCAAGTGGCGCCAACAACCCTCACAAGTTTGTAAGACAAATCAAACTGCAAAACAACAATAATATTTCTAAAAAACGCATAATAAATAAATTAACCAACCAACAGAACAGCAACACTACTAGAATCTAAGAAATTAATATATATATATATATATATATTAAAATTCAGATTCTACACAGCAAATTTATATATTAATAAAAAAAATAAACCTGATTAAACTCATTAAAATATAACAAATTAATTAAATATAAATTCAGATTCTACACACAAACATGTAAATTCTCACCAACAGAACAGCTCTAATTAATTACTCTACACAAAAGAAATAAATAAATAAATAATTGAGACTCAGCGCTAATTAGATGAATAATTCTTCATTGGCGAAAAAGAAAAAGAAAAAGAAAAAGAAAAAGAGAAGAAAGAAGAATTCATTACATTACCTTGTTATTCCAAAAATCGAGACTCGATTGAGCCACTTTTCGAGTATTTGGGTGGTTTGTAGCCCCAAATGTCCGTTTACCTTCAATCGGATTCCCAAAACATGCCTCCAATATTTTCTGACCTTCGTTGTCAACCTTCTCCATCGGCGTCGCCCACAAGTGCCGACCTTCCACGTGAGCCGTCGACCACATGTCGCGACCTTCCACGACGGCCGTCGTCCACAGGTGGCCACCTTCGCCTTCAACCGTCACCATCGGCATCGAGAGTGGAGTGAGCCACATCTTCCTCTCTCTCTTTCTCCGATTCTCTCTCTTAAAACCCTAATCGGTCGATTCGATTCTCCCTAATGTTGTATCTGTTTCTGTTCATATATATATATATATATATATATATATATATATATATATATATGTAGTATATGATGTCGCGGGAGTAAAAGTCGGTTCGGTTCCCATAAAAAAAAAAAGGTCGGTTCGGTTGGGTTGGGCTATAGTCTTCTCAAATGAATTTTTTAATTGGGCCGGGTTGGGCTTTTTTTTGTCTTTTGAGTGTAGGACAATGGTCAAATTATATATTTTTATTTTCTTTAAAATATTAATTATTTTAATACACACGGAGTGATAGAAGAAATTAATTTAATTGGTCGGTCTTGGTGGATTTTTATTGAAAAATTTCTTTAATCTCATCTTTAGTCTATACAAAAAGTGTGAATAGTGGGCAGTTTTGTCGAGTAAGGCGGTTCTGTCGAGCATGTACATGATGTACTATGTAAAATAAAAAATTATGTAGTTTTTGTGATTTTTGAGAAAAGGGTAAGCAAGGTTGTTGCTAGGGTTTGGCTTGGCAAGGTGGCATTAATTTTGCGGTGCGTAGCATTGGGGAAAAACATTACTATTATAATTACCCCAAATTTAGATTGTGTGCATTCTGAATTTGGCCTAGAAAGAGAGATTCTAGGACTTTTTCATCATAGGTTTTTATTCAATTTAAAAATTTTGAGTGGGGGGATTTGAATCCTATATCTATTTGTCTCCGTTAAAAATAGTACTAGAATGTATCATTGAGCAACATGGCCTTTTTCTTTTTCTTTTTGAGAAACAACAACATGGCTTAATCAACATGTATTTCAGTTTTGGTGAGATGAATTTAATGAACATCTATAATTTGATATGACAATAAGGTTCCGTTTGGCATTAGCTTAAAAACTCAGTTTTTTTTTTTTTTTTTTACTATTTAGCTTTTTTTTACTACTATTCATAACCTTATTACACTTTTTGGTACTATTCATTGGTCACACTGTACTATTTCAGCTAGTTTTTAACTTAAAAGAGAGGCCCAATCCTAAAAGTGTCAAAATTTAGCTATAAAAAATAAAATAAAATAGGACCGGGGGGGCTCGGGCCCCCACTTAGATCTGTCCTTGTTATAGACGCAGCAACAATTGCACTACTGATCATCAAAAGGTAACATTTATGCATATCATACATTTTTATTTGGTAGGTCTTAGCCAAAAAGAAAATAGAAAAAACAAAACCTAAGAAACATTTAGTAAAAACAAGCTGGGGAACCAGCCAACACCAGCAACAGCAAAAATAGTTAAGGACCTGTTTGGATCCAGGGAAGTAAAATAAAGTTGATTGAAAATAAGTAAGCAACAAAGCCTTTCAAGAAATGCCCCTAGAGAGGTTAATAGCAACACCAAGGTCAAGCAGAAACAAGAGCAGAGACACCACACACATCCATTTAATGACCATGTTGAAAGATTTTATTTTATTTTTTTAAGTTTGCAAATTTCTGCCTTCATTACAGTACAGGCCATAGGCAAATGAGATTTTTCACAATTCGTTAGAGCTTTTCCAAGTGCAATCTATTGCAGCTTTCCCAGAATACTTTGGGAACAGTGTTTCACCATTGCATCTAGTTCCCATCTCCACATCAGCACAGTTACTTAGCTGTCGCAAAAACAATCTTATTTTGCACTTTGCGGCAATCTTTAATTGTCTATCACGAAGCTTTATGTTAATTGTTATTCATTGCAACTTCTCATCTCCACATCAACTTTGTTAATTAGCTGAAGCTCAACCTGTTTTTTGCACTTTTTAAGAGCTTCTTCCCTGCATTCTTTCAATTGTTCACCACTAAGCTTTATGTCCAGTTTAGGACGAGAAAGTGAGTGATCAAGATGGAATGAAACAAAAGGATCATAATTAGCTTGTACTACAACTTAGTGTGCGTTTGGATACCGCTTATTTTGCTAAAAATTGAAAATAATAAAAAAGTTACTCTAGATGCGCGGGGTTACTGTTCATTAGCCTAAATGCACTGTTCATGGGGCTAGTTAAAAAAAAAAAAAAAACGCAAACGCAGGGGTGAAACGCACAAACCAAACGAACACTAAAACAATCAGAAAGGACATTATTATCTTCACAAATCTCTTTGTATAGTTTCCATCCATGATTTTTTTTTTCTATATAGAACTTTTCTTTTTATTTTCAAGATGAACTAGTATGATCTTAATATATCGTTTATGGTGCATGAAATATATGATTATTTAAAATTATAATACTTCAATTTTGGACAGCCATTTATCGTAAAAAGAAGTTTTATTTGCACAAATATTTTTCTTTTAAAAATTAGTTGCTTGTAATGGTGAGTAAGATGAAGTATGACGGTGTTTGAGTTTGTAAAAATATTATACTCCAATTTAGTCTCTAGGTATGTATCATGAGTTTTTGTAAGACATACAGTAACAATTATTTATATGACATTTTGACAAAACTTTTGGTTACTTAAGTGCATTTTGGAACCACTGTTCGCCTTTGGTGCAGTGGTCACTCCACAAGTATAAATGCTTGTGGGGTGTGAGGGGTAAGAGCCGGGGTTTAAGTCTCTAGAAGAGAACTTCATATATATATACACTTGGATTAGGCTAGAGTAGAAATTCTATCTTGTATTAAAAAAAAAAGTTGCATTTTTGTATACAAGTAAGGTAAAAATGTGATCACAGTATTAATTTTAAAAAAGAGAAATTAAAGTAAATTATATTTGAAACCTATTCTATTATAACTATTAAGTGCTTGCTTGGTTCCCCAATAAGAGCCAAAAATCACGTTGGCATTTAGAAAACGCAACATAGGTGCGTAACTCTAGAGTCTTTAATTACTTGATCTAGAATTTGTGATATACATGCCATTCCAAAGGGAAATTTTTTTTTTTTTTTTTCCCTTCATGTTTTCGATAAAGTATCATTTTCTCAAATCTTAAGAGAAGGGGGTGTAATTACTCCAATAAATATAAAATTATAATTATAAAAAAAAAAGAGTAATAAAATAACATGTTCAAGAGACTTTTCTCAAATAATTACAAATTCAAGAATATCTCAAATATTGTCAGTTCTACTAAGAGAACAAAATAACATCATAATCATCCAAATTATGAAAAATTATATAACACCAATTCTCCAAAATACAAAGATAAATCTTAGTCACCAAGATTTATACCTATCCTTACATATCCAACTACTAGAATCTCACAAAATCCAACTTACATGAAGATGCATGCAGTTGAAGTCCTAGTCCACCAAAGCCATGAGTCTCTTATTTAATTGGAGCTCAAGAATTTGAAAAAAAAAATTAAAATAAAATTTAGTGTGATAGCTCAATAAGCAAAATTTATTAATTTAGGAGTGAGACCAAGTTGTTTTGGTAATACAATTTCTTTTCACACAAATATGCACTCATACATATATAGTAATATGAATTCATGAATTGATTAATAGCTGAAAGTAACCAATCTGATGCAAAATACTTTAAGTATTTAAAATTTACACAGTTGAAATACCAATTTTTTTTTTTTTTTTTTGGAGAAATGATGTAAATTACATAATTGGCAATATGTGGAAACTAATCTCATTCCATCCCAATCACCCACTCTCTCGTCCTAATCTTTCATTCGTTCACCATGAAGATTCGTGTCAAGTGTAGGACGAGTTAGTGAATGATTGGGATAGAATGGAACAAGGGGATCATGATCAGCTTGCACCATAACTAAAAGAATGAGAATGAACATTATTATCTTCACAAATTTCTTCATATAAATTAAATCCATGATTTTTTTTTTTTTCTGTATGGAACTTTTCTTCTTTATTTTCAAGAGGAGCTAAGGCTGTAATTTATATTGATCTCATTCTTTTATGGTGCATGAAATATATATGATTATTAAAATGTATAATACTCCAATTTTGAAAAGCCATTTATCTTATAAAGAGTTTTCATTTTCACAAATATTTAATTTATAAAATTAATTGCCTGAAACGGCGAGTATGATGAAGTTTGGGTGTATGAATTGGTAACAAAAATTAAGTCTCTTGGTAGGTATCATGCGTTTTTGTAAGGCATACTGTAACAATTACTTATATGACATGTGCGTTTTGTCTTTTGAGTGTAGGACAATGGTCAAATTATATATTTTCATTTTCTTTAAAATATTAATTATTTTAATACACACGGAGTGATAGAAGAAATTAATTTAATTGGTCGGTCTTGGTGGATTTTTATTGAAAAATTTCTTTAATCTCATCTTTAGTCTATACAAAAAGTGCGAATAGTGGGCAGTTTTGTCGAGTAAGGCGGTTCTGTCGAGCATGTACATAATGTACTATGTAAACTAAAAAATTATGTAGTTTTTGTGATTTTTGAGAAAAGGGTAAGCAAGGTTGTTGCTAGGGTTTGGCTTGGCAAGGTGGCATTAATTTTGAGGTGCGTGGCATTGGGGAAAAACATTACTATTATAATTACCCCAAATTTAGATTGTGTGCATTTTGAATTTGGCCTAGAAAGAGAGATTCTAGGACTTTTTCATCATAGGTTTTTATTCAATTTAAAAATTTTGAGTGGGGGGATTTGAATCCTATATCTATTTGTCTCCGTTAAAAATAGTACTAGAATGTATCATTGAGCAACATGGCCTTTTTCTTTTTCTTTTTGAGAAACAACAACATGGCTTAATCAACATGTATTTCAGTTTTGGAGAGATGAATTTAATGAACATCTATAATTTGATATGACAATAAGGTTCCGTTTGGCATTAGCTTAAAAAATCTGTTTTTTTTTTTTACTATTTAGCTTTTTTTTACTACTATTCATGGCCTTATTACACTTTTTGGTACTATTCATTGGTCACACTGTACTATTTCAGCTAGTTTTTAACTTAAAAGAGAGGCCCAATCCTAAAAGTGTCAAAATTTAGCTATAAAAAATAAAATAAAATAAAATAGGACCGGGGGGGCTCGAGCCCCCACTTAGATCCGTCCCTGTTATAGACGCAGCAACAACTGCACTACTGATCATCAAAAGGTAACATTTATGCATATCATACATTTTTATTTGGTAGGTCTTAGCCAAAAAGAAAATAGAAAAAACAAAACCTAAGAAACATTTATTAAAAACAAGCTGGGGAACCAGCCAACACCAACAACAGCAAAAATAGTTAGGACCTGTTTGGATCCAGGGAAGTAAAATAAAGTTGATTGAAAATAAGTAAGCAATAAAGCCTTTCAAGAAATGCCCCTAGAGAGGTTAATAGCAACACCAAGGTCAAGTAGAGCAGAGAGACCACACACATCCATTTAATGACCATGTTGAAAGATTTTATTTTATTTTTTTAAGTTTGCAAATTTCTGCCTTCATTACAGTACAGGCCATAGGCAGATGAGATTTTTCACAATTCGTTAGAGCTTTTCCAAGTGCAATCTGCTGCAGCTTTCCCAGAATACTTTGGGAACAGTGTTTCACCATTGCATCTAGTTCCCATCTCCGCATCAGCACAGTTACTTAGCTGTGGCAAAAACAATCTTATTTTGCCCTTTGCGGCAATCTTTAATTGTCTATCACGAAGCTTTATGTTAATTGTTTCACCATTGCAACTTCTCATCTCCACATCAACTTTGTTAATTAGCTGAAGCTCAACCTATTTTTTGCACTTTTTAAGAGCTTCTTCCCTGCATTCTTTCAATTGTTCACCACTAAGCTTTATGTCCAGTTTAGGACGAGAAAGTGAGTGATCAAGATGGGATGAAACAAAAGGATCATAATCAGCTTGTACTACAACTTAGTGTGCGTTTAGATACCGCTTATTTTGCTGAAAATTGAAAATAATAAAAATGTTACTGTAGAGGCGCGGGGTTACTGTTTATTGGCCTAAATGCACTGTTCATGTCCCATGAACAGTGCATGAGGCGCTAGTTAAAAAAAAAAAAAAAAAAAAAAAAACGCAAATGCAGGAGTGAAACGCGCAAACCAAACGGACACTAAAACAATCAGAATGGACATTATTATCTTCACAAATCTCTTCGTATAGTTTCCATCCATGATTTTTTTTTTCTATATAGAACTTTTCTTTTTATTTTCAAGATGAACTAGTATGATCTTAATATATCGTTTATGGTGCATTAAATATATGATTATTTAAAATTATAATACTTCAATTTTGGAAAGCCATTTATCATAAAAAGAAGTTTTATTTGCACAAATATTTTTCTTTTAAAAATTAGTTGCTTGTAATGGTGAGTAAGATGAAGTATGACGGTGTTTGAGTTTGTAAAAATATTATACTCCAATTTAGTCTCTAGGTATGTATCATGAGTTTTTGTAAGACATACAGTAACAATTATTTATATGACATTTTGACAAAACTTTTGGTTACTTAAGTGCATTTTGGAACCACTGTGCACCCTTGATGCAGTGGTCACTCTACAAGTATAAATGCTTATGGGGTGTGGGGGGTAAGGGCCGGGGTATAAGTCTCCAGAAGGGAACTTCATATACATATACACTTAGATTAGGCTAGAGTAGAAATTATATCTTGTTTAAAAAAAAAAAAAAAAAAAGGTGCATTTTTGTATACGAGTAAGGTAAAAATGTGATCATAGTATTAATTTTAAAAAAGAGAAATTAAAGTAAATTATATTTGAAACCTATTCTATTATAACTATTAAGTGCTTGCTTGGTTCCCCAATAAGAGCCAAAAATCACGTTGGCATTTAGAAAACGCAACATAGGTGTGATAGTGTCCTAAAAATTATCCAACTCCATGCTCGTCCGTAGGGGTCGTCCAAAGAAGAGGGGTAATGCCTTGGCCCAGGAAGCTCGTCCATGTCAGGATCGTCCGTCCAGGAAGACCCTTGGAGGGCCTACATTGACTACAGACATCATCGCTGCATACCGTCCCTGGACGAGGCTCGTACACTTGTCTCAGGACATATGCAAAACCAAAGACATTGCCATGAAACCACCTCCTATGACCGTTGCGGAACGTACGGCCTAATAAAATAACCTCCACAGCAGTTATGGAGGTTACTTCCGAACCTTCCGACATCCTCCAATTTAGGAGTAGTTATTCAATGAATAACCGTTCCTGGCCTGCGTTATATAAGAAGAACAATCGCCAAACGAAGAGGTATGAGAGTATTTTTCCAAGTATTTTGGGAATTCAAAAGGTTAGAGAAGACACTGACTTTACTATCGGAGGGTTTCTGGCCAGTCCACCCCGGTCACCTCTGACTATTTGTTCATCTCTTCAGGTTTTCAATCAGATTATCATTGTCGCCGTTGAAATCCGAAGCATCCAGCCTACTGATTTTGTTGTGCATCATCAGTTGGCGCCGTCTGTGGGAAATCGTAAGTTTGTACTAACTACTTTCCTTCAACAAAAGGCTGTATGGTTCGAACAAGATCAAGGGCTACTAGCCCAGGCCACCAAGAAAGTAGGGATGCCTCCAGCAATCCTAACCGCGATCGACAATCAGCGCCAGTCACTCAACAGCCAGCCATCCAACACATACAATCCATGGCAGCCGCCATGGCAGAGTTAACCCGTCAGAACCAAGAGTTGACTAGGGAGATTCACTTGCGGAGGCAGCGTCAAGAGAGGTTCGAGGAAGGATAAGCCCAGAGTCAAGAGATTCGAGAAAACGCCGACCCCAAAGGCCAATCGAGGGGTACCGTTTCACGAAGAGTGCCGCACTTGGAGAGGGAAATGGACCAAATTCGTAAAGCCATGGAAGAAATGAAGGAGAACATGAGGAGAACGAATCCCGTGGAAGACTTGGTTCACCATACGGACTCCCCTTTCTCAGCCTCCATCAACACCCATCCCTTGCCTGCCAAATTTAAGATGCCTTCCTTAGACTCATATGACGGGACGCGTGATCCATGCGATCACATTGCAACCTTCAAAACCACAATGCATCTCCAGGGAGTTCCAGACGAGATCATGTGTAGGGCTTTCCTTACCACGCTTAAAGGACCGGCACGAATATGGTTCAGCAAAATACCTCCAAATTCTGTAAGTTCGTTTAAAGAGTTGAGTAAACTGTTTGTCAATGATTTTATTGGAGGACAAAGGCATAAGCGTTCCTCGTCCAGTTTGTTAACAATCGAACAAGGGGAAAATGAGAGCTTGCGCTCCTTCATTACTCGTTTCAACAGAGAAGCCCTCACCGTGGACGAGATGGATGACAAACTACTACTGGCAGCCTTCCACAACGGGGTCAATTCTGACTTGTTCATCCATAAGCTCTATGAGCAAGAGCCTCAGACCATGGCTGAGCTCGTCCATTCGGCCCAAAATTTCATGAATGCAGAAGATGCGATCATAGCTAAGAAAAGGAAGAGAGCCGAAAGAAGGGAAGGAGACAACCCCCGTCACCAGGAGCAGGCTCCCCGTCCAAAGAAGGCCCGTGCTGGGGTAAAAAGGGATCAAGAGAATAGAAGGCCAGTTTCATCTTCGGGGAGAAGTCAGCACTACACACCTCTGAATGTCCCACTTGACCAAGTGCTCATGCAGATCAAGGACGATCCGTCCCTAAAATGGCCAGAAAAGATGAAGGGAGATCCCAACAAGCGCAACAGGAATAAATATTGTCGTTTTCACAGAGACCACGGGCATGACACGGATGAGTGTTTCGATTTGAAGCAGCAGATAGAAAACCTCATCAGGCAGGGAAAACTGAGGAACTTCCTTGGACGAGATCAGAAGGATGAAAAGTTGAAAGGAAAGCTGGAAGAGGCGCCCAGACCTCCGCTGGGAGAAATAAGGGTGATTATAGGAGGAAGCTCAACGGGACAAACTTCCAGGTCACGAAAGACATACCTAAAGGTAGTACAGAACGTTCAACTCTCAGGACGACCTGTCAGGACGAGGGAAGCTGAAGAAAAATCTATTGCCTTCACAGACGAGGACGCTGCAAGACTTCACCACCCCCATGACGACGCCATCGTTATTACCCTGCTTATCGCAGATTATACGACCAGAAGGGTACTAGTCGACAATGGCAGTTCGGCAGACATCCTGTATTACCCTGCCTTCCAGCAAATGAACCTCGGACGAGACTTACTCCGCCCAGTGAACTCACCCTTAGTGGGGTTTGGAGGAATGAAGGTACAACCAGTGGGGATAGTTACGCTGCCCGTGGTGGTGGGGACACATCCACAGTAGATAGCCAAAGAAATAAATTTCCTTGTGGTGGACTGTTCGTCATCGTATAATGCTATCATTGGAAGACCTACCCTGAATAGGTGGAAGGCAGTAACGTCCACTTACCACTTGTCAGTCAAGTTCCCTACAGAACACGGGGTGGGACAAGTGCTAGGAGATCAGCTAGCAGCGAGAGAATGCTACCTAACCATGTTAACCATGGACGAGGCAACACAGACAATGAACATAGAGGAAAGAAGAGTTGTTGCAGAGCCTACCGAAATATTGGAGAACGTTCTTCTGGACGAAAGTGATCCCAAAAAGTTTACTAGAGTAGGAACGAGCATGAAGAATGAAACAAAGCAAGACCTCGTCCACTTCTTACAGAGGAGTGTTGATGTATTTTGATGATGCTCTTTCGAATCAGTAGGCTGGATGCTTGGACTTTGATGATCTGAAAGGCCTGCAAGAGAAGCGATGAATCAAAGGAGACCGGGGCTGGCCGGCCTAAGACCCTCCGATGGTGAAGTTAGTTTTATTTTCAATAATCAAGAAAACTTCCAAGTCTATCCAAAACAAGAATATCTAGAGAGTTTTTCACTTATCTTCCTGTGTCAGAGAAAGGGTGTTTATATAGGGCTATGGGAGCGGTTACCTTTTAATAACTTCCCCCTTCATTTGTGGAGGTCAGAAGATAACTGCTATAAGCAGTTAAGTTTTTGTCGAGAAGTTACACCGAGGTTCAAGGAAGGTTCAAGGACCTCTCCTCGTCCGTACTTTTCTATCCATGGCACTTCAAGTGAGATTCGTCCATGTTTGGACGAGTAATGGAGGTCGTCAACTCTTAGACGACCTTTCTTGGCTGTGGACGGGTTATGTTCAGTCGCCCATCTATAGACCACTCTGCTTTGGGGTTGATTTCTTTAGGATTCAAAGTACGTCGACGAGCTTGGGAAGACCACCCATGGACGAGCTTGACAAGTACCTGGGTGAGCCATGCCCATATCATATTTTGCATGGAGTCACGAAGACATGCCGGGAATCGATCTGAGTGTCATCACACATCGGCTAAATGTATGCCCGTCTTACAAGCCCGTCCGTCAGAAAAAAAGAATTTTTGCGCCAGAACGGGATAAGGCTATTAAAAGAGGAAGTCCTCAAATTGAAGGCGGCGCAGTTTATTCGGGAAGTCTATTACCCAGAGTGGCTGGCCAATGTGGTGATGGTTAGGAAGGCAAACGACAAGTGGAGAATGTGTGTGGACTTCACTGATTTGAATAAAGCTTGCCCCAAGGACAGCTACCCCTTGCCACGCATCGATCAGTTGGTGGATTCAACAGCTGGACATCGGCTGTTAAGCTTCATGGACACTTTCTCGGGCTATAACCAAATACAGATGGACGAGGCAGACCAGGAAAAGACATCCTTTGTAACGAGCCAAGGATTGTTTTGTTATAAGGTGATGCCCTTCGGTTTAAAGAACGCAGGGGCAACTTACCAAAGGCTGGTTAATCAGATGTTTCAACTGCAAATAGGACGAAATGTGGAGGTTTATGTAGACGATATGCTAGTGAAGAGTTTGGATGAGGAGAACCACTTGAATGATCTCCAAGAGACCTTCGACACGCTTAGGTGGTATAATATGAAGCTAAATTCTAGCAAGTGCGCATTCGGAGTATTCTCGGGAAAATTTCTTAGATTCATGGTTTCGCATAGAGGGATCGAAGCGAACCCCGACAAGATCCAGGCCATCATTGACATGAAGCCGCCAGGAAACATCAAAGAAGTCCAAGCACTCACTGGACGAGTTGCTGCGCTCAACAGGTTTGTCTCCAAAGCAACTGACAAGTGTTTACCGTTTTTCAGGGTTCTTAAAAAGGTCTTCGAGTGGACGGACGAATGTCAGAGGGCTTTCCAAGATCTCAAAAGCTACCTGACCACAGCTCCGCTGCTAAGTCCGTCCGTACCTGGTGAAGAACTATACTTGTATCTGGCGGTGTCCCCACATGCAGTAAGCTCGGCGTTGATCAGAAAAGAAGGAAAGGTACAAAAGCCAGTCTACTATATGAGCCGAGCTCTAAGAGGGGCAAAAGGACGATATCCTATGATGGAAAAACTGGCCTTTGCTCTAATTACGGCCTCGAGGAAGTTGAGACACTATTTTCAAGCACATGTCATTAATGTCTTAACAGACCATCCATTGAAGAAGGCAATGAACAGGTTGGAAGCTGCAGGGCGACTAGTCCAATGGGTTATTGAACTTGGGGAATTCGAAATCAGATACCTGCCAAGGAGCGCAATAAAAGCACAGGTATTGGCAGATTTCATAGCAGAATTTACCCCTAGCATTGAAGGTGTAGACGAGCCGGGCAGCGTTCAAAGATGGGTCATCCATGTGGATGGATCCTCCACATTGCATACAGGCGGGGTAGGAGTCATTTTGAAATCCCCGGAAGGAGATGAACTGGAATACAACGTCCGTCTGCAATATGCAGCAACCAACAACGAAGTAGAATACGAGGCTCTTCTGAAGGGGCTAGAGCTGGCACAGTCTTTGGGTGCAGAATCATTACTCGTCCATGAAGACTCTGAGCTGATCATAGGTTAAGTGAATGGAACATACGAAGCAAAAGAAGAACGCATGAAGAGATATCTTAATAAGGTACGACGCCTTGTGAAAAAGTTTAAAGAGGCTAGTTTCATTCAGATACCTAGGGAAGAAAACATGAAAGCAGATGCGTTGGCGAAAGAAGCCTCGGCAAGTGGACAAGTGGATGAGTTTGACGAAGTACAATACATGCCCAGCATAGATCTGCCGGAAATACAGCAGATTGAAGGTGAAGACAATTGGATGACGCCGATATTGGCTTACCTAAAAGATGGAAGGTTACCGAAGGAGAAGGACGAGGCCAGGAAACTAAGAATCAGGTTGGCCAGGTACGTCCTCATAAATGATGTGTTGTACAAAAGGGGTTTTTCCCAACCTTACCTGAGGTGCTTAGCTCCGGACGAAGCAAACTACGTATTGCAGGAAGTTCATGAAGGGTCCTGTGGAAACCACTCGGGGGCAAGAGCACTAGTGCATAAAATCGTCCGTGCGGGGTACTATTGGCCAACCATGCAAGCAAACGCAAGAGCCTATGTCAAAGTATGTGACCAATGTCAACGATTCAGCAACGTCCCCAAGCAACCCGCAGAGTACTTAACTCCTATGATGGCCCCTTGGCCCTTCGCACAATGGGGACTAGACATTTTGGGTCCTTTTCCATTGGGAACCAGACAGATGAAGTTTTTAGTGGTGGGTATTGACTACTTTACTAAGTAAATAGAAGCAGAACCACTAGCAAAGATCACACAGCAAAATGTTAAAAATTTCATCTGGAAAAACATTTTATACTGGTTTGGAGTACCCGGGGTGCTAGTATCAGACAATGGACGGCAGTTTGACAATGCACTATTTAGAGACTTTTGCGGACACTTCGGAATTCAGATTCATTACTCCTCCCCCTCTCACCCACAGGCAAATGGCCAAGCAGAGGTAGCAAACCGATCCTTGTTGAAAATCATCAAGACTCGGCTTGACGGGGCAAAGGGTGTATGGCCAGATGAACTACCAGGCGTTCTTTGGGCTTACAGAACAACAGCGAGGACCCCCACAGGGGAAACTCCTTTCAAACTGGCTTACGGGAGCGAAGCAGTCATACCTGCGGAAGTGCACATGGCCACCCATAAAGTGATGAAGTATCAGGACGAGGACAATGAGGACCAACTTCGTCTCAACCTTGATCTCATAGACGAGGTAAGGGTAAACGCGGAGCAAAGAACGACAAGGTATAAAAACTTAATGACCAAACACTATGATGCCATGGTCAAACCCAGGCGTTTCGACATAGGGGACCTTGTCCTAAAGAAGGTTTCCTTGGCCACCAGAAACCCTGCTCACGGAAAGCTGGGACCAAATTGGGAAGGACCTTACAGGGTTATTAACTGTAAAAGGCAAGGATCCTACTATTTGGAAGCTGTAGATGGACGGAAGCTGGAACACCCCTGGAACGTTGAACATTTGAGAAGATACTATCAATAAAACCATGGACGAGCATCAGACGTCATGGATGTCCGAAAGTAGTTTTCTAATATATGCTTACTACTAATGTTTTAGCTGTGTATTACTTATGAACTACTTTGTGTTAAGACGTTTGTAATTCCCTAAAGGCACTAGCTCTCAAGCATGTGCCATTCCTATGGACGAATGTTTACATTTTCTTAACAATATGTGATGTATTTTTAAGTACATCTGAATATGTGTGAAAATGAACTAAAGACGAGGAAAATCCTTGGACACAAGGATGTCTCGTCCACAAGCTTTCCTTAGAACGGGATAAAGCAAAAATAAGGCAAGTTCGTCCAAACCAAGAGACGAGCTGACGCATGTATCGTCCATAAGCTTTCCTTAAAACAGGGTAAAGCGAGGCAAGTTCGTCCAAACCAAGAGACGAGCTGACGCATGTATTGTCCTTAAGCTTTCCTTAGAACAGGATAAAGAAAAAATGAGGCACATTCGTCCAAACCAAGAGACGAGCCGATCCACCAACGTCTCAACCCAGACATGGACGAGGAAACGCATGTATAAAATCCAATGACTAAAATAGCCAAATATTTGGACGAGTCAAAAAAAAGTTGTTTTTAATAAAAAAACTAACATCTCGTCCATAGGCAAATACTCGTTCAAAAATAAGCAAGGAATAATGTCAGTCAACGATGGCACCCTTCGTGGAGAGCCCATTCTAAATTCAATATGAACAAGGCTCGTCCATATAGTAAGTCCCTATGAAGGACGGGTCAAAAGTTAAAGATTATTGGAAGTGCAAAATAAGTTCGTCCATACAATGAGTAAGTAAAAAATAGAACTTTCATTCATCAATAAAAAGGGGTGGACAACCCGAGTCCAAAAAACCCATAGTTGAAATAAAACAAGCAATTGTTTAAATCTTCGTCCTGAAACTAAGGACGAATAAATTGTACTTAAATTACATCCAAAAGTCTAACACAATAGACTAAACAAAAATAGAAATACAAAAAAGAGAGCTAAGTCTTCATTGGGGAGGATCAGCATTAGGGTCGTCTTGAGCTGGCTGAGTGGTGGCGTCGTCCTCAATGTTAACGTCCTCAGAGCTCGTCTGAAGAAGGGAGCTTGAAGCAGCACCACCAAGGTTGAGCTTGATGGAACTGAAGTCCAGGTTTGGGAAGTTCTCCATGGCGTCCATCCTAAAGTCTTCAAACCCGGCTGCATAATTCGCGTCCAAAGAATCGGTGTACTCTTTGGACGCCTTGAACTCTGCAACCAAGTCTCCCTTTGCCTTTTCAAGAAGAGCACCCAACTCGTCATTCCTCTTTTGAAGATGATCAAGACGAGTGTCCTTCTCTACGACGTCAGACTTCAGTTCCTCTATATGGTCCTGCAGCTCTTTCACTTCATCCTTGGCCTTGGCCGCCACTTCAGCCCATCTCTTACTCTCGTCCTTAACCTCCTGTATCCTCCTCTCCAACAGGATCCTCGTCTTGTCCAGTTCCGTTGCTTGCCTGGACGCAGCAATGAACTTAGACATGGCCTGCACAAGATTCATTTTTAGACATGTATTGATAAGACAATATAAAAAATAAAGGGAAGACGAGATAAAAAGTTCACCTTAAAAAGGTCATGAACACCAGAGTGCTCAAAATCCTTCAAGGACATGTTGTAGCGAGCCGCCACGTCCGAATCTGTAACAACCCTCTCAAATCTCTCCCAGGCTAAGTCTTCATCTCCAAGAAGGTTTAAAGGGACTTGGCTAGAGGGCTGGGATGAGATAGGCGCTTGGACTGTGGACGGCACATGCATAGACGGAGGATCGAAGAGCTCGTTGTCAACAATATGGACGGGAGTCTGCTGGACAGTAGGTATAGAGCCGGACTGGACGACCCCAGTTTTGGACGGACCGTGTTTGACCCTTTTCTCTTTGCGTCGACTTGGAAGCTTTCCCAAATCAACCCCCTTGGACAAAGCCTTTCTTTTGTCACCAGCTGATGGACGAGGTTGGGACTGAACCCCCTGCCCAGCCACCTCGTCCACCACCTCCTTGCCTTTATTTTGGTTCATTGTAGCCATTCCTACAAAAATGGATAAGGATAATGAATAAATAAAGTAAGGACGAGGATAAAAAAAATAAATAAAAAAAAAAAACACAAAAACACACTTACATCTACGGACAGTACGTTCGTGAGCAATGGCTTCAACAGACGGCTCTGGACCTATACCCCAAGCTGCAAGGCGTCTCAAGCTTACCAGAAAATGGAACGTCCTGTCAGTGTAAAGACGAGCCTTTTGAACTCGTTCAATGTAGAACTTGCTCAAGTGAGGTCATCTAAAACCTGAGAAAAAGAGAAAAGAAAGTGTTAGACAAGAACAAACAACTCAAATATACATAACATCTTAGGACAGACGACCTCATACCTTCAGGACGAAGGTTGCCTAGTTCTCCTGTGTAGGGACCAAGTGGATCCCTATCAACTTCACTTGGCTTCCCAGCCCAAGGGCCAGAGACGAAGAAAAACTCCGTCTTCCAGTTCCTGTCTGAGGTAACCAAGGACTTGATCAATCTGCAATCTGCCCCTCTAGCTGTGAATTGATGGAAGCCAGAGGATTGATTGATCTCAGAGGGCTTGTAGCAATAAAGGAACTCGTCCACAGTAAGAGGACGATCCCCCCCAAAGACCTCCCTCCATAAGACTTGCATAGAGACAATTAGTCTCCATGCATTAGGATTGAGTTGGCAGATGGCCAAACCTAACCTAGAAAGCAACTCCCTAGCAAAAGCATTGAGAGGCAACCTCAAACCCCCCAAGAGGTAAGCCTCATAGATACCAACTCCAAAGTGGGGTTGGCAACACCATTCCCCACGGACGGGTAACCTAGGGTTTAAGTTTTCAGGGATTTGGTACCAAGTTTTCAGAGACTCTAACCTTTTGTCATCTGTCCTAGACGGGACATTTAAAGCACAACTATAGACGATCTCCTCGTCGTCCTGAGCTGTAGACGAGGGAGCACTGGTGCCGGCCCTTGACCCAGACTCAGTTCTCGTCCTAAACTCCTCTTGGAGATCCTCCAGAGGAACCCCAGGGACCCCAGACGTGTACTCGTCTGAGGTATTCCCACCACTACTACTATCGTTACTACCACTGCTCCTGTCACTCGACCCACTAAAACTACTGGGTTCATGAAACTCGTCTATGGCTTTCTCAAGGCTATTACTAGATGAGGAAAGGACAATCTCAGTCATTTCTTAGAAATTCTTAACCTAAGGACAAGAGTGAGGAAAATACCTGGATCTAAATGATGACTATGGACGCGGGAGGCTTCTAGACGAGGCGCTAGGACGAGGAGTGTCAGGGAAGAAAAATTTCAGAAATGAGGGGGGTAGCTCAGGAATTCCAATATTTATAGGCGAAGACTTTAGTACCTGAAACGTCACAACCAACCATGAGCTGACACGTGGCACACTCCTCGAAAAATGAGTCGACGTGAATCTTCACTACCAAAACCGTGACACGTGGCGAGTTTGAGCGTGGATATAAACAAAAGCGTCCAAGGACCAACACCATACTACATTTTCCTAGACGACCCACGGACAGGGGGCAACTGATAGTGTCCTAAAAATTATCCAACTCCATGCTCGTCCGTAGGGGTCGTCCAAAGAAGAGGGGTAATGCCTTGGCCCAGGAAGCTCGTCCATGTCAGGATCGTCCGTCCAGGAAGACCCTTGGAGGGCCTACATTGACTACAGACATCATCGCTGCATACCGTCCCTGGACGAGGCTTGTACACTTGTCTTAGGACATATGCAAAACCAAAGACATTGCCATGAAACCACCTCCTATGACCGTTGCGGAACGCACGGCCTAATAAAATAACCTCCACAGCAGTTATGGAGGTTACTTCCGAACCTTCCGACATCCTCCAATTTAGGAGCAGTTATTCAATGAATAACCGTTCTTGGCCTGCGTTATATAAGAAGAACAATCGCCAAACGAAGAAGTATGAGAGTATTTTTCCAAGTATTTTGGGAATTCAAAAGGTTAGAGAAGACACTGACTTTACCATCGGAGGGTTTCTGGCCGGTCCACCCCGATCACCTCTGACTATTTGTTCATCTCTTCAGGTTTTCAATCAGATTATCATTGTCGCCGTTGAAATCTGAAGCATCCAGCCTACTGATTTTGTTGTGCATCATCAAGGTGCGTAACTCTAGAGTCTTTAATTACTTGATCTAGAATTTGTGATATGCATACCATTCCAAAGGGAAAGTTTTTTTTTTTTTTTTTTTCCCTTCATGTTTTCGATAAAGTATCATTTTCTCAAATCTTAAGGGAAGGGGGTGTAATTACTCCAATAAATATATAAAATTATAATTATAAAAAAAAGAGTAATAAAACAACATGTTCAAGAGACTTTTCTCAAATAATTACAAATTCAAGAATATCTCAAATACTGTCAGGTCTACTAAGAGAACAAAATAACATCATAATCATCCAAATTATGAAAAATTATATAACACCAATTCTCCAAAATACAAAGATAAATCTCAGTCACCAAGATTTATACCTATCCTTACATATCCAACTACTAGAATCTCACAAAATCCAACTTACATGAAGATGCATGCAGTTGAAGTCCTAGTCCACCAAAGCCATGAGCCTCTTATTTAATTGGAGCTCAAGAATTTGAAAAAAAAAATTAAAATAAAATTTAGTGTGATAGCTCAATAAGCAAAATTTATTAATTTAGGAGTGAGACCAAGTTGTTTTGGTAATACAATTTCTTTTCACATAAATATGCACTCATACATATATAGTAATATGAATTCATGCATTGATTAATAACTGAAAGTAACCAATCTGATGCAAAATACTTTAAGTATTTAAAATTTACACAGTTGAAATACCAATTTTTTTTTTTTTTTTTTGGAGAAATGATGTAAATTACATAATTGGCAATATGTGGAAACTAATCTCATTCCATCCCAATCACTCACTCTCTCGTCCTAATCTTTCATTTGTTCACCATGAAGATTCGCGTCAAGTGTAGGACGAGTTAGTGAATGATTGGGATAGAATGGAACAAAGGGATCATGATCAGCTTGCACCATAACTAAAAGAATGAGAATGAGCATTATTATCTTCACAAATTTCTTCATATAAATTAAATCCATGATTTTTTATTTTTTTTTTTTTCTGTATGGAACTTTTCTTCTTTATTTTCAAGAGGAGCTAAGGCTGTAATTTATATTGATCTCATTCTTTTATGGTGCATGAAATATATATGATTATTAAAATGTATAATACTCCAATTTTGAAAAGCCATTTATCTTATAAAGAGTTTTCATTTTCACAAATATTTAATTTATGGGATAATTACAGTAAACCCACCTGTGCTATGGCCCGTTTTCACTTTGCCTACCCGTGGTTTAAAACTTTACACTTTGCCCACCTGAACTTCAATCCGTTACCCACCTCGCCCCCTGACGTTAGAAAAACACCCTTTTCTTAAAATCAGAACATAACACCGATCAAAAACCACGAACCAGAAGTTCTTTTCCTCACGAGCCCTAGAAACACGAAAATCCCCTAGAGAAACCCCATTCTGCATCTGATATTGAAATAGCGCTGCAAGTATAAACCTAGACGAGCAACGAATTGGTCGAGGGACTCAAATCCTGGTAAGAAATCAGTCACTGTTTGAGTTTTTAGTTTGGGCTTGTGGTTGTTTTATAGTTTTTTGAGTAATCTTTTATTTTTGGTAGAGGTTTTTTGAGTAATCAGTTAATGGTCATTTTGTTGATGTAATGTTACCTGTTGTTTGGATTTGTGTTTGTTTATGGGCATTTTGTCTGTCGTGGTCATTGTGTTTCACAGTGGTCCCAAATTTCTATTTTAGTGTTTGCCATGTGTGTGTTGCATGTATGGGCATTTTTGAGTAATCAGTCAATGGTTTAAATTTTAGTGTTTGCCATGTGTGTGTTGCATCCCAGAAGCAAAGCAAAAAAAGTGGTCCCTCTGATGTGTGTGTTGCATCCCAAAAGCAAAATAGAAACATGTTTGTGTTGGTAATGTTTACAATTCCTTAATTGTTAATTGTATACGTGTCAAATGCTAATTAGTTATTGCAGATGGCTGATGAGGAAGTGAAATTGGAGGTACATTATGGGGGTACTTTTCTGTGGAACCCTAGGTTAGAATACTTTGGTGGGAAAGTTGACATAGTGTGTAGGGATATTGATAGGCTTAGTTATTTTGAAATAAAAGGTATATGTGAGGAATTGGGGATTGATGAACCGTGTAGGGTTCATTATTTAGGTCCTGGGGGCAACTTCGAGCAAGACTTGAGGCTCATAGAAGATGATAAAGATGTGGTGCCCATGTGCAAGCTTAACGTGGGAGGGTCAAGAGACACCATCATACTGTATGTGGAGAGTGGTCATACTCCACTTGTAGTTGAAGTCCCTGATGGTGCAGGGGTTGGTGCAGGGGGTGGTGCAGGAGCTGCTACAGGGGGTGGTGCAAGAGCTGCTACAGGGGGTGGTGCAGGAGCTGCTACAGGGGATGATGCTAGTGTAGGGATAGAGGAGGAGTTTGATTGGTTGAATGAAGGTTTGGAAGGAGAAGACTTTGCTGATGACATTTTTGGTGAGTCTTCTCCACCTCACAATGTTCCATTTCCAACCACTGATACACCTCAACCAACCACTGATACACCTCAGCCAAACACAGATACACCTCAGCCAAACACAGATACACCTGGCCCAAGCAATGTTCCTCCAAACATAGATTTAGATGAAGAGTGGGCTGAACCAGCTTTAGAGGATGATATTGCAAGTGTGGATGGTTCTAATGATGAGCAGGGGCCTAGAAATCTAGAATTCAATGAGAGGACTGATATGGAAAATGTTAGGTTGGTGGTAGGGATGAAGTTTCCAAACTCCAAGGTGTTTAGGCAGGCTTTGAGGGAGTATGTGATTCAGCATCACATTGATATCAAGTGGAAGTTGAATGAGAAGAAGAAGATTTTTGTACATTGCAAGAACAATTGTGGATGGAGGTGTTATGCATCAATGGTGAGTGGAGAGGGCACATTTGAGATCAAGACACTTAAGCTTGAATGTACCTGCCCCCTGACATTTCGAAATGGGCAAGTTACATCAGCCTATGTGGCAAAGAGGTATTTAGAGGATTTTGGTAAGAATCCTAATTGGGAGGTCTCAGGTGTTAAGCACCATGTGATGCAGCAGATTTCAGTGGATTTAAGTATTAGTCAGGTGTATAGATCAAGGAAGGTAGCTAGGGGTTTGATTACTGGGAATGAAGAGGCTCAGTATGGCCTACTTAGAGATTATGCAGAAATGATAAGGAGGACAGATGTAGGAAGCAAGGTGATTCTACAAACAGAGATGGAAAATGAGAATGCAGAACCCAAGTTTAAAAGGATGTACATTAGGTATAATGCTCAGAAAGTTTGATTTCTAGGTGGTTGTAGACCCTTTGTTAGGCTGGATGGCTACCACTTGAAGGGTAGGTTTGGTGGGCAATTATTGTCTGCCACTGCCAAGGATGGCAATGACAATATATTCCCAGTGGCAATGGCTGTGGTTGAGCAAGAGAACAAGGACAGCTGGACCTGGTTCTTGGAGCAGTTTGCAGATGACATTGGCAGGCCAGAGGAGCTCAATCTGGTATTCATTAGTGACAGGCAGAAGGTATTATCATCTAGCTCATGTTCATGATTTCAATACTTGCTTACTTGCATAGTTGCTTACTTGAATGCTTACATGATTGCAGGGCCTTCTACCTGCAATGGAGACTCTATTCCCAACTGTGGAGCACAGGTATTGTGTGAAGCACATATACAACAACTTCAAGGTTAACCAGAAGGGCATGGAGTTAAAGAGTGTGTTGTGGAGGTGTGCTGGCACAACATCAGTAAGGGAATTTGAGAGGGGGATGGAGCATCTTAAGAGTTTGGATGAAGAAGCTTGGAAGTACCTTGCTGATATAGAGCCTGCACAGTGGACCAAATCCCACTTTTCTCCAAGAGCTTTGACAGATTGTCTGGCAAACAATCTGAGTGAGAGTTTCAACTCTATGATTCTAAAGGCTAGAGACAAGCCAATCTTATCAATGCTGGAGTAGATCAGGGTTAGGCTTATGAGTAGACTGTATGTGAAGAAGATTGGCATAGAAAAGTATGGTGGCAGGTTGTGTCCAAGCATACAGGGCAAGTTGGAGAAGTTAAAATTAGAGTGTAAGAGCTTCTATGCAATGCCATCTGGGAGTTTTGTGTATGAGGTTGCCAGTGAGAGGGAAAGGCATGTGGTGGACTTGGTAGGGAGAACATGCAGCTGTAGAGCATGGGACTTGACAGGAATCCCCTGCAAGCATGGAGTTGCAGCAATTTTTGTGAATCGTGAGATGCCAGAAGACTACACCCATCCATGCTACTACAAGGATGCTTATGTGGAGACATACAAGACACCTATACCTCCCATGCCTGGCCAGTCTGAGTGGGTGTCAAGTGGCCAACACAAGCCTGTTGCACCTATTATCTATAAGCCACCGGGCAGGCCACCCATGAAGAGGAAGAGAGATGCTGATGAGCCAAGGAACCCTTATAAGGTGTCTAGAGCAAACAAGCCAGTGAGGTGTGGAAGGTGTCAACAGGAAGGGCACAATGCAAGGGGATGCAAGGCCAATGTTACTGGTGAGACACCATGGGAGAGGAGGAAGAGATTGCAGAAAGAACAATTTGTAAGTCTTTACAAACTTTTTTTATTAAATGCAAAATGCCAATAACTGACACTGTAAACATGATCATTTTTTGTTGTAGGGAAGTGGAAGGCCCTCTACATGCAGACAAGCCCCATCCTCATCTCAACCCCCACCAACACATCAGCCTTACACTATGGGCTCATCCTCATCCAACCAGGTAGCAGGGTCACAACCACCAGCTACACAACCACCAGCTCGACAGCCACCAGCTACACAGCCACCAGCTACACAGCCACCAGCTCGACAACCACCAGCTACACAGCCACCAGCTACACAGCCACCAGCTCAGACTCCATGGTCACAGAACCCAAGTCAGTGGTACTCTTCAGACTTCAGGTACACAGTTAGAGGAGCTCCTTGGTTTGCTTCAAGCCAGCCAGCACCACACACCCCTGCAGAAACAAGGGACAGTAGACCACCTGCTACAAGATCACCTGCTGCAAGATCACCTGCTACAAGATCAACTGCTACAAGATCACCTGCTACCAGAGGAGCTGCTTTGAGAGGAAGGGGTAATGCAGCTAGGACTCAGAAATGTAGAACAAGAGGTGGAAAGGCCAACAGTGGTGGGAGAGGCAGGGGCAGGGGCAGTAAATGAAGATTATGTCAAGACACTTTGTTGCTATGTATTAGGGTTTTGTAATGTTAGGGTCATATGTATTTTGTAGACAATGGCAGGGCAGAAAAAGTATGGTGGCACTTTTTTATATATGCTGTTCAATCACTTTTTGTATTTTTGTTAAGTTTTGTAAACAGGGGCAAGTGCAACTATTTTGGTTGTTGTACCAAATGCCCTATATTTACTGGTGCTTGATGAAAGACTATTCAATGCTACCTTAAATATGTATACAACTTCCCAACTTAATGGCAGGTGTTCAAAATTATTATTTTGGTTATTGCAGTTGAACATATGAGTTTGTTTATGTGTGTATGTATTGAATATAGCAGTCACTTTTGAATAGCAGGTGTATATGTTGAATAGCAGGTTTGTGTGTGTATTTGTTGTCTTTTCTTGCAAGTTGACAGATAGTTGTCATGCACTTTACACTTTAAACAATTAAACTTCCAACACAATTATCTGCACACAATGCACTTTATGCAAAAACCAACACAGCTCACAGCATCCAACAAAACACCAACAGTTCACAGTTTACAAGTAGCCAATTCACTTTAAACAAAAATACCAACAACATCTAACAATCTTAACACTTTATCTTAAAAAGACTTATATTATTAACTGGCTTCAAGCCAACAGCATCTACATCTTACATAATTCTATTACAATACATTTGCAGACTAGCTTATGTTACAACCCACCAGGTAGACTCAATTTCATCATTCCAACATTCTCACTTGAGCTAAAACACGAAAACAACATAACCAAAATAAAAAAAAACCAAGACAGCATTAGTGCAATTCTGCACTTTCTCTCTTGCTCTAAAGCTCTCACTGCTATCTCCTTGGCTTGAACTGAGGAAGCTCGAAACTTTCTCTCCCTCTCAGTGGCTTTTGCTGCCCTGTCTTGAGCAATTTCTGCCATTTGGGTAGCTTCTGCTGCTACCTGGGTAGCTGCTCTTTCCCTTTCATGTGCAAGTTGCAGCTCACTTCGCAGTAAATCCATCTTCTGTTGCACGAAATGGGCAGCTTCATTCCCACGCACACAAGTGGGATTATCAATCCACTGGAAGAAAGGGCACTTGGGACCAACCTTATATCGGCTACAACCCAGAAACCTTCTCCCAAAATTATCCACTGTTAGACTTGTTCTCAGCACACAAGTCTCATATGTACACATATGCCCATTTGAACCGGAGTAAGTTCCACTCGAAGAAGACATCATCTATCAACTTCCTCTGAATCAAAGCCACCGTCAACAATTGAAACCCCAACCCACATAAAGCACAACTGTCGTACCTGGTGATGATCTCTCTTCAAATATTCAATGCCTCAAGACAACCCAGAGTCAGAACCTCACCCTCACATGAAAGCACGACCAGAAAAATCAAAACCTCAGCTCAAACAAGGGATTTCGTGTTTCTAGGGCTCGTGAGGAAAAGAACTTCTGGTTCGTGGTTTTTGATCGGTGTTATGTTCTGATTTTAAGAAAATGGTGTTTTTCTAACGTCAGGGGGCGAGGTGGGTAACGGATGGGTAACGGATTGAAGTTCAGGTGGGCAAAGTGTAAAGTTTTAAATCACGGGTAGGCAAAGTGAAAACGGGCCATAGCACAGATGGGTTTACTGTAATTATCCCTTAATTTATAAAATTAATTGCCTGAAACGGCAAGTATGATGAAGTTTGAGTGTATGAATTGGTAACAAAAATTAAGTCTCTTGGTAGGTATCATGCGTTTTTGTAAGGCATACTGTAACAATTACTTATATGACATATGTGTTTTGCTCTAGTTTAAAAAGCCAGCTTATTTTACTATTCAGCTTATTTTTGTTACTATTCATGGGCCCCATTGCACTTTTTGGTACTATTTATGGGTCTTACTATATTATTTCAGCTAACTTTTTCCTTTATTTCAACAAAAAGTTTTCAGTTTCAGCAAAATAAGCGGATCCCAAATAAATTCGACATTTGACAAACTTTTGGCTACTTAAGTGCTGTTAGTGATAATACACTAAAATATCATCAAGTCACATAAATTTAAAATTTGGAGCAAAACAAAAATTTGAGATTTATAATATAGAAAAAATTACACAACACAAATTGGACTATGTCGTAGCACTTGCTCTCTTAAGAAGATTTAAGTCGTAGCATACATTCTCTGACTTGTCTCCTCCAAGACACAATATGCCAACAATATTGTATGACTTAAACAACCTCTACATAAGATGATGAAGCCTAGAACTTCACTAGAAAGAACACACTTCTTTACCAAGAGCCTGTCTATTTTTTAGTTTGTCAAAATGCTTGTAGAGTTGTTATCTTGGAAATGGTTATGAGTGGGTCTATTTATAAGTTGCTTCACGAATTTTACTACCCAAATTAATCTGATTAACTAGGTTCATTGATCTAATTTAGTAGGATTTTCAATATTCATTCCTAAATATTAATCTGAGGGCTGGTTTTACACATATTTAATAATGGATTAGAAAAGGAGTTTCTAAAGAATTAAAAGGCCAAAATAGCTAGTCTGTTTAGTTGGTCAACTGCTGTTAGTTTTCCTTAATAAAAATAGTGCATAAAAACATCTATTAACTCATCAACGACTAGTTATATATCTGGAAAAATTACACTTTACTACCTTAAACTATACCCCAAATTACACTTTGTAGCCTAAACTTTCAAAATGCACGATTAGCACCCTAAACTATAACTCATGTTACACTATGCACCCTGTTGTCAATTTCGCCGTTATCTTGGATGTCATCACAAGAAAAGGCCTAATTTCTCCTCTTCTTAATACTTTAAAAACAAATGAGAAATTATACTTTGTGTTGTGAAATTTCAAAGTACTTGCAAGTGTACGAACCCTACCGAAGTATAGTTTGACAAGAACGAGGTCGAAACCACAAGGACTTGTATGAATGTAGGAAAATTAATCAAATCTTAACCAAAATAATCCTAATCTAATTTAATAAAAATTGGTTGTTTTGAAATTAAATAAACTAAGCAAATGATAAAATTAAGCAAATAAATAAAACTAAGCAAAAGATATAAAGCAGTAAACAATTAAGGGAAATGAATTAAGGTTTTGAAATCCGCCTTACTACTTCATAGCAACATATATTTATGATCATTAATTTTTTCCAACCACTACATGATAATCTAGAAATCAATCTTGCTATCATGGAAAATATTATCATTAAAATCCTTATTTTAAAAATCAAAAACATGATCTTCTTCTCTTCTTAAGTTTAAAATCAAATCATCAATTGTATCTATTAACAAACAAATCACAAAAGATATTCAATTTTAAAATCAAACAATTATAATCCAAGCGTTCAATTAATTAAGATAAATCCTAAATTATGAGAAAAACATTATTGAACTCATATCTAGAATCTTATCTTAGTCAATTGATGCGAAGTAAGAACAATTTAAATTATTAAAGAATAGCTATTATGAAAAAATCAAATTACATAATCCTTAACATTAATTGAAAATTTAACTGCTCATGTGCGTACATATTTCAAACACAGAACACGCACATCCAGACACAGAGCCCTCAATCCCAAGGCCAAAACATCATAAACATATAAACACAACCCAGTTCATAAACCCACAAGTTCACAGTTATAACAATACCCATTTTTGTTTGAAATCAACAACCAAACCCAAATCAAAATCCCATTTTTCAAATACTTAAACCCAAAAATCAGAAAATACGCACACAACCATTCGGCCATACCTAACAAAAATCCACCTTTATCAAACCCAAGCAACCAAAAAAAAAAAAGAAGAAATGGAGAGAGAACCCAAGAGCACCATTTGGTGGTGGCTCACAGTAGCTCGTGGTGGCACGTGGAGGATGAGAGCTATCTCATGGTGGCTTGTGATAGCTCGTGTGCTGGAGGATGGTTGGGCTGTTAAGCTTCGGCCATGGGAGCTGGTGTCAGATTCCTATTGGTCATTGGGAATTTCTTAGGATCTGATTGGTAGAAGTGATTTTTTTAGGATAAAGCTTGGTCCAACCCGTACGTGGACTCAAACCTTAGCCCACACACAAAATAAAATTAAAAAAAAAAAAAAAAAAGATACAACACAAATAAGCGGTCCAATTGTAAAATTAATACAAGCCCACCTACTTTTTAAAATTAAAGTCAAGACAAAGCCCTCCAATCCAAATAAAAGTGAATTCATTCCAAGGCCCAACCCGTGGATCCACAAGCCAAAAATCTTCGGAAATTACAAAAATGCCCCCAAATCTTTTCCAAAATTACAAGTCAACACTAAATCTTTTCTAAAATATATTTTTGACCGGAGCCTTTCTCAAAATTACGAACCACAACTTCCCAAATTGCAACTTCAACCCAAAACTTTTCCAAATCACATTATCTACTCAAAAATTTTACAAAATTACAATTCAACCCCAAACTTTCTTAAAATTATATTTTTGACCCCAAACTTTTCCAAATTACATTTTTGACCCTAAAACTTCCTTAAATTTCAAAATGGCCCCTTAAACTTCAAAAATTGTGTAAAGACCCTTGAGGCCACAAAAATACATTTTTCTTGTTTTGTCAAAATAAAATATTTTCCTTAAAAAACAATAAATTTGTCAAACGGCATTTTTATTAGACTTTATAGGAATTTAACCTATTTTCTTGTTATTTCTTTGTGTCTTTTGCATGAGATAAAATTTTTTGGAAAAAATAATTGCACCATTGTTTTTGTTATGCTGTGATTTGGAGTGAGGTTAGCTATATTAAATTTCAAGAATGCATTTACTTTCCTAGTGTATGCCATGCAATCATATACTTAATAAATATATATATATATATATATATTTCTTTTATCTTGCTTTATAAAATAAGTTGTTCACATGCCCGTGCATACACATACCATCCTAGGATAGATTGCATGTTATTTTTACATGTCAACTTTGGATAGATTGTATGTCATTCTCACATGTCATCCTAAGATATATTACATTTCATTCCCTTACATGTCATCTTAGTATAGATTTCGCATGTCATTACTCACATGTCATCTTAGGATAAGTTTGATTACTGTTTCGTTTAGCATGTACATGTATATCATTTTTAAAAAAACTAAATGCCAAATATTTTAGTGATATAAATGGTGAAATTTAAGATTAAATTTGAAACGATGTACTATCTTTTTGGACAGGCCTTGTGGGTACCTAACACCTTAGGGGTTTCTTAAGTAAAATTAAGAAATAAAATTAATTAGACTTAGGTAACCAATCACACCTTAAAATCCCAATGGTTAGTGGCGACTCCTAAAAATGAATATAATTAAGGAAGTTCACTTGCGCACATCTCACCATAGTGTTGTACACACGCGCACACACTTTTTGCATTTTTGCACCAAACATGCATCACCGAGTGAAAAACCATCAATAGTTAGGGGATAATGTCGAACACGGCCAAAATCCAGGTACGACAGCCTGGTGACTCCATTGGGGATAGTTAGAGAGTTCAAGCCTAAGTATTTAATTAATGAATTTTTTATGTGGCATTTGGATTTTCCTTTTTGTGTGTGTGTGTGTGTCTGCGTGCATTTATATTGCTTATGCAAACTTAGGGTAGAGATTTGATTTATGCTACATCATGCATGTATATATTTTTGTATATGCTTGTTTGTTTGCAAATCTTTCTCGTTTTCTTTTCAAAGAGCATGACATGTCCCTTATTTTCATGGGTCGAACCCGAACCTGATGGAGTTGGATGAGCTTCCCGTCAATCAGTAGATAGAATGAAATCAAAATAGGCGCCTCCTGTGACCGCTTATGCAGTCAGGGTTGGTGCTGAAACGATTCATTTTTATACCATTCTCCAAAATCATTGTAAATTCCTTATAACAGGAATAAAAAGCATAAAATTCAAATGCAAGCTTATAAAAAATACTAAAATATAAAAAGCTAAAATATTAAAATACATGTACATTTTAAAGACTTCAAAATGATGAGTTGATTTGACGGTAGCTAATGGCAGATCAAAGTGCTCTAATTATGCATCCATCAGTCAGCCGAACATGCTTATATCCATTAATAAATACAATATTCTTGGAAAGCCTCTAAAAAATCACGAATAAAAAATTTATTAATTTCAAATTTCAAATATTAGCTAGTATAATTATATATTCATTATATATATATATATATATATATATATAATTTGTATTTTACTCAAATTTTTAAATCACACTCTTTTTTTTTTTTTTTAACCATTGTAAGGGCAGACATGCTTCTCTATCAAATTCTGTATTTACTTGATGGACTCATTTATCCATACAAGGTTAAAAAATGGTGATTTTTGAAAATTTGAGGAGGATACAAATTATACACACACATGAACGCGTGTTTAAAGACTCTTCTAATTTTTGGGGTAAAAGTTAATAATTTGCATCTATTATAATTTAGAAATATATATTTTTATTTTTCCAAAAAATAAAAATGATAAAATTTAGAGATAAGCAGTAACTGTAATTTCTTTTTTGAACGCGAAGGGGAAAAAATCCTAAACTTTAGGATTTTTCTTTTTGAATTCAAAATAAAATTTGTTATTTGACATTTATGACTTTGTTTTTAAATGAAGTTCCCTTCATTAATGAGGGTATTTTTCAACCACAAAAAAGTCCAGTTGAAAGAAGATAATCTTCTTATATATAGTATAGATATATAATATATATATATATATATATTTAATAAATAAAAAATATTATATTAGTTAATATTATAAAATTTAAATTAATTAGTCATCAACCCGTGCTATGCACAGCAGCACAAGAACCTACCTATTTGTGAGTTAGACTAAAATAATTTTATAAAATCTTAAATTAATTAAGAAACTACACTATTGCATGATTGACTCTTGTATGACTTCAATTTGTGTTACAATTTAATGAAGAAACCATTGCTTGAACGTGCAATGACTTACAAAAAGATGATTCACTACTTAGAAATTATTGAAACAAAACAAAATATATATGACTAAACAATAGAGAAATATAAGAGAAAGATGAGTTATATATGAAATAATAATCCATAACTATAAGTATTGAAAGTAATCAAAAGATTCAGAGCCTACAAATTATAGATGTAGGGATAAGGGCCCAAAATCATATATTGGGCCTTGAGCTTTATCTGAGGATGATGTAAGGTCCGAGGAGAGATAAACAATTACGAAAAGTCCCAGGCCGGAGTATGATAAATATGAGAAGGATGGAGACGATCCGAGGAAAGAAGCCCAAAAAATATCTAAAGAAAAGCTGCTAATACCGCATTAAATACGCTGCAACTACTCTTCTGGCCGCATTTACGTGGAGAAGATCTCTGAACAGTATGGCCTTGGCTACCGCGACTCACAGAAAATTAAAGAAGAATGTCTGATGGGATGAGCACTCAAATGTGGGCTCGGATGATCAATAAGTGTAGGATTAGGATGGTCCAGAAAGAGCTATATAATGTGAAGAAACCCTTCATAAGGAGGGGAGGAAAAGATCAAGGAAAAAACACTGTAGACACTAAAAACTAAACTTGTATCCAAATTGAGAACAATATATATCAAAATTGACCTCCTCAAACATATACCGATGACAACTTCCTGAAGTTAAACTCTTTTACTTCATTCTTCTTGTGATCCAAATCCATCTTATTGATTGTCTAATTTGAGCTAGCTTAACTTTCTTTACCTACTTTTTACAAATTCAAGGTTTTTGGGCCTTTTAGGCTAGTCCTTCCACTATTGGGCTAGAGCACCAAAATTGCGTCCATACAATAGAAAATATATATATACACACACACACGCACACACAACAGAGAAATATATGTTATCATCAAAAGAATAATTCAAATGTTAAAACTTTTAAAAGGCCAAAAAATATTAAAGAATCATAAGATTTACTTCCTATAAATTTTTGAAACAAAACAAAATGTATATGATTACACAATAGAAAAATATAAAAGAAAAATTGATTACCTTCAAAAGAATAATACATGGTATAGTCATTGAATTCTGCTAAACATGTTCATATATTGCAAAAACTAACACAAATTCAGAAACTTCCAAAATGCCAAAAAGATATATAATTAAAGAATAAGTTATTGAAACAATTCAAAAAATATATGACTATTCAAAAGAGAAAATAAGGGGGGGGGGGGGGGGAGTACACGAACCCATAAAGCAATAAATTTTAAATTTTAATGGGTCTAAACTTTAAACGATGAAAAAAAAATCATATACAGTCACAAATATCATTCAAATTAAAATGTCAAAGACATAATTTGGTCAGCTAATTTATTTTGCATACATTACATTACATCAAACTATATAGTTTTTTTTTCCTCAAAAAAAAAAAAAACTATATAGCTTTCAGATTCATTATCAAAAAGGAAAAAAAAAAAAAAGCCGCAGCTTAATTATTGAGTGCATATTACAATACTGTGAAGTTTGAGGCATGACAAACAATTCCCAAACCATGCATATAATATATTTGACTAAGAAGTTTGAGGCATGACGAACAATTCCCAAACCATGCATATGATATATTTGACTAAGTACTGCTCTCCATGAAAGTAAGCAACTTGATGCGTATTGGCTTATATATAGCTTTTTTTTTTTTTTTTTTTTAGGATAAACGGCAAATTTGGCTTCTATATTGCTGAAACATATACATTTCTTCTTATTTCAAGGGTGATGTGGCGTGTAATCGGGGTATGGGAATGGATAATAATTGTATGGAGATGAAAATCGCTTTTTAAAAAAATATTGGAGTTTGCATTGCTTTTATAGTGTTCATGATTAACCTCGCAAATTTGGAGGTAAATTATCAACATTTGAGTTTGAAGTTTAAGATGGACTTGTTAGAGAGATAGAGTTTCACTCATTGTTAAGTTTGAACTTTGGTTGTTGATGTCAAAAATTAGTCAGGTTGAAGTTGATATTGTTAATTGAAAAAAGTTAAATAATTTTTTTTTTAAATTTGTTTAAAAGAAATGATAATGATGTGGCAAGCTCTGGAGAGGTCAATAAAAAATCAAAGGTTTCGGTTTATTTATATATATATATATATATATATATATAAAAGTTTTGATTTTTAAAAAAAAGTTTTTTTAAAAATATTGTATTTATAGATGTATATGAGCATCTTTGGAAGGCATAATTAGACCATTGGTTGCCACCATATTGATCGACTCATCCTCTTGGAAGCTTAAAAATGTCTATGGATTTTTAATTTTTTAATTTTCCTGATTTTAGTTTATTTTTTCATATTTTTGTTTATATGATTAAAAATAATTATAGGGATTTTATTATTTTGATTCGTGTCAAACAAAGGGTTTTGGAGATATAATAGGGCAACATAGGGTTATTTTTAAGATAACTACATTTGAGACAATGTATCTTCTATTTAGTTTTTTTTTTTTTTTTTTTTTTTTTTTGGTGTTGCTCATTTATTGTTTTGGATTGAGATTATTGTGGGGCACGAATAAACCTATAAATGAGGATATTTTCAAATGTGGAAAAAAATTATTATTGATGTGAATGACATTGACTCACTTGGGAAAAAAAAATTTAATGAAGGAGAAAGGACCAGCTTGTGTCTCCCTTGAATCAAATGCTTCTTTGGCGGAAAATTCTTGTATGAGACGGTCTCATAAGACCAACTTTCTCGTTGTACAAGACCTCTTTACTACCATTAAATTATCAATGGTAGTGGGATGAGTTTAATATTCTAGTAGCTGCAAATGGTGGAACAATTTAGATGCCTGCAATTCTTCTTAACGAAGAGGTGGACAATTAAATCCTGAAATTTATTAATGTAATGTGAATTGAGCCACTTTTCGAGTGAAAAGTCAATAGTCTCCATCCACTCTCCATAGCGCGGCTTAGGTGTTCTCAAAACAAAAGTATCCCAAGGCGCGTAAATGCGGAACTTGAGTTCGTTAGAGTTGGCTCCCATTACAAAACGCTCGTAAGTCCTCACAAAGTATTTCATGGGCTTATCTTCGTCTTCTTCAGATTTTGCTATTTCCCTGGAAATAAGATACTTGCTCCAGAAAGGGCCAAGGAAAGTCCAAGTGGCGCCAACAACCCTCACAAGTTTGCAAAAAAAATCAAACTGCAAAACAACAATAATATTTCTAAGAAACACAAAATAAATAAAATTAACCAACCAACAGAATAGAACAGCAACCCTAACAAAAACTAAATAAACCTAATTAAGCTAATTAGAATATAACAAATTAATTAAACATAAATTAGGGAACTTGATGGATTGATTTCTTTAAATCTCCCCAGATATCCTTTAATTGGAAGAATCCCCTCTCATATTGGTTTGTTACAATTGTTAGACAACCTAGATTAATCTAAGAAATAGCTGTGCGGTGAAATTCCTTCAAATGCCTATTAATTTTCTAAATTCCCCTCTCATTTTTTTTCTATTGACAAAAATTTGACACATTTTTTTAATGCTATCAAATACTAAAAAACATGAAAAATTATGTTTATATAAGATTTTTCATCAAAGCAAATGGAGGGGTATACTGAACAATAAACTAGTAGGTCTATTCAAATATAATAAGTGCATCCTTTCCTATATAAGAACAGGAAGGCCCAAAAAATTGGTGGCGCTAACATTCTCTCGTTGGGCTGTGTGTTCAACAGAAGCCCATCCCACTTTTTTTTTGGTTTTCGTGTCTCGTCTTTCATAACTAGTTAAAAATATGAGGTAGGAATGCCAACGGGGGCTTGGCTAAGCGGTCAAGGGTTCAGCTTGTGGTCTAGACAGCTGAGGTTCGAATCCCGCTGACCGCAGGAGTCCGTTGGTGGGCATCCTTGGTGAGGGGTGTACTCGCAAATGCGGGGTGACTCTCACACAGACCGAAAACCTGGCGCCCTGTCCGGGGGCTAGCGTAACCTAGCGAACCCCTCTTTTCCTTAACCAAAAAAAAAAAAATATGAGGTAGGAATAGAATGGAACAAGAAAGGGGGCGTCGTTTAACCAAGCATGAATTGAGATACGTATTCATTGTTTGGAAGACCACGAATAGAAATTAGAACTTGTGAACAGCCACAAGGGTCAATAGGAGGGCATAATTGAATGTTAACATAAATTAAAGAGTAAATAAGGTTTTTTAAAGTTTAACCCTTTTGAATTTTTTTTTTCCTCTGAAACTAACCTTTCTATATTTAAGTGAATATCAGAAACATAATACAAAAACGTGATAAAATGTTTGTTATGAATTTTCTTTGTACGTCATCACCAAGTCATTTATCAAAACATGTTAGTCTGTACAACATTTAACAACGCTTTAGGAGCACAGTCATGAGCTTCTTTTAGAAACAGACCTATTCACTTTAATAATTCTACAAAATTAAAAACTATGTACCATTATAGAAATATCATTCAAAAGAGGACCAATTTCATTTACAGTGTCTTCTCTGGATTCCAAAAGCTAGAGTATTAAAAAAGTCTTTACATCTCACTTGCAGCAAGTTTTCTTAAAGAAAGCATCTTGGGCCAATTTTTTGACAACCAAATTGAACCCTGCCTACACACAAAACCAACTCTAACCCATAATATCCAGAACATTACAGCATCACAAAGTATATCAAGAACCCATGTACCTTTGTAAATGCAATGCACAGACTATCAATTTTTAGTAACAAAAGGCCTTTACATTTTAAAATTTTAGCAACTGAACCCATGTATCTTTTTTTTTTTTTTAGGTGGGTGGGATGTATAACAAATTAATTAAATTTATATATTAATTAAAAAATAAACCCGATTAAACTCATTAGAATATAACAAATTAATTAAATATAAATTCAGATTCTACACACAAACATGTAAATTCTCACCAACAGAACAGCTCTAATTAATTACTCTACACAAAAGAAATAAATAAATAAATAATTGAGACTTAGCGCTAATTAGATGAATAATTCTTCATTGGCGAAAAAGAAAAAGAAAAAGAACAAGAGAAGAAAGAAGAATTCATTACATTACCTTGTTATTCCAATAATCGAGAGTGGATTGAGCCACTTTTCGAGTATTTGGGTGGTTTGTAGCCCCAAATGTCCGTTTACCTTCAATCGGATTCCCAAAACATGCCTCCAATATTTTCTGACCTTCGTTGTCAACCGTCTCCATCGGCGTCGCCCACAAGTGCCGACCTTCCACGTGAGCCATCGACCACATGTCGCAACCTTCCATGACAGCCGTTGTCCACAGGTGGCCACCTTCGTCTTCAACCGTCACCATCGGCATCGAGAGTGGAGGGAGCCACATCTTCCTCTCTCTCTTTCTCCGATTCTCTCTCTTAAAACCCTAATCTGTCGATTCGATTCTCCCTAATGTTGTAGTTGTTTTTGTTTATATGTATATATATATATATATATATATAATATATGATGTCGCGGGAGTAAAAGTTGGTTTGCTTCCCATAAAAAAAAGGTCGGTTCGGTTCGGTTGGGCTTTAGTCTTTTCAAATGAATTTTTTAATTGGGTCGGGTTGGGCTTTTTTTTTTGTCTTTTGAGTGTAGTACGACGATCAAATTATATATTTTTATTTTCTTTAAAATAGTAATTATTTTAATACACACGGAGTGATAGAAGAAATTAATTTAATTGGTCGGTCTTGGTGGATTTTTACTGAGAAATTTCTTTAATCTCATCTTTAGTCTATACAAAAAGTGCGAATAGTGGGCAGTTTTGTCGAGCATGTACATGATGTACTATGTTAAATAAAAAAGTATGTAGTTTTTGTGAGTGGTTCTATAAGTACCTAGTTTTTTTTTTTTTTTTTTTTTTTTTGAGAAAAGGGTAAGCAAGGTTGTTGCTAGGGTTTGGCTTGGCAAGGTGGCATTAATTTTGCGGTGCATGGCATTGGGGAAAAACATTACTATTATAATTACCCCAAATTTAGATTGTGTGCATTTGAATTTGGCCTAGAAAGAGAGATTCTGGAACTTTTGCATCATAGGTTTTATTCAATTTAAAAATTTTGAGTGGGGGGATTTGAATCCTATATATATTTGTCTTCGTTAAAAATAGTACTAGGATGTATTATTGAGCAACATGGCCTTTTCTTTTTCTTTTTGAGAAACAATAACATGGCTTAATCAACATGTATTTCAGTTTTGGAGAGATGAATTTAATCAACATCAATAATTTGATATGACAATAAGGTTCTATTTGGAATTAGCTTAAAAACTCAGCTTATTTTTACTATTTAGCTTATTTTTTCTACTATTCATGGCCCTATTACACTTTTTGGTGCTATTCGTAGGTCTCACTGTACTATTTCAGTTAGTTTATAACTTTATCTATCGTACTTTTAACAAAAAGTTTTCAGTTTCATCTAAATAAGATGTTCTCAAACAGACATTAAATATGGTATTAGCACATTAATTTACAAAATGATAAATAAATTGTTAAATTATTTTTGTTTTATATTTAAAAATTAACACATCAATTCTTTTATAAAAATAGTAAAATTTATAGTAGTCAATATAGTTTCAAAGACAAAGTGTCCCATTGAAACTAAAAATTTATTTATATTGATATACTGAGTATTACAAACCAGGGACGGACCCAGGATTTCAAGTTAGGAGAGGCCGAAGCATAATCAAAAATAAAATTTAGTTACTAAGAGGTTGATTTTCCCATAATCTACAAATTAAATAGGAAGTACATGATAAAAATTACATATATTATCTCACAAAAGCACTAAGTGTTGATATTGAGTAAAGGCGGAGGCTAGAATCCGAGTAGTATGCATTATGCATTAATTAAAAATTTAATATTTCTCAATTGATAAATTTACTAGTTTTCAATTAAAATTTTATCTAATTTAAAAATATTACTTATAGCATTATGAATTAGCAAAATGGGCAAAGTCGCCATTTTATTTTGTTACATTTGTGTGACATTTTTATTATATTATGTATTTATTTTTGTCTCTTTATCTTTGTCACTAACCCACTACCCGCAATTTAAAATGCACTACTTTTCTTACCTTTACCTGTTTTTGCTGACATTCAAAGTCCCAAATACCGAACAGGATTATATCTCTAAAGACTCTCTTTCTCTATAATTTAATTTTATTCAAAAATCACAACTCAACTTATTTCTCACTGTCTCAGAAATTGCAAAAACAAATAAAACGGAGACTCCCAAACACAATCATTTTCAATAATCCTAGCTAAAAAAAAAACCACTATCACATAATAGAGTCACAAACATTATAAAACGTATTTATTGGAGAGAGAAGAATCATATCAAAATAAATGTTAGGTTTTGAACTTGAAGGAGAGAAAAAAAAAATTGGAGCAGATCGGATTCAGGATGGAAACTAGAGGTAGCAGTGGCCGGCGTCAGAGGCGTGCGTGAACTCTGGGTCAGTCATTGGGTAGATTGGCTGGTTTGTTGGGTTAGTGGTGAGCCTGGGTCATAGGTAGGACGGCCGATTGGCGATGGTTGTGGTGGCAACGACATGGCGAACTCTCTTCTATAGTTTCTCCAGTCTCTATCTCTTGACTTTCTTTTTTTTTTTTTTTCATGAATTTGGTTTATGTTGTAATTGTGGCGTGGGTAAATCACTTAATTGGGATTTTAAACTTTTTGGGATGGCCTAGTCAGCTGGGCTGGGGGAGGCCGGAGGGGGCTTAATTTTTTGAAAAGAGAGGCCTAATCCTAAAAGTGTCAAAATTTAGCTAAAAAAAAATTGGACCAGGGGGGCTCGAGCCCTTACCTAGATCCGTCCCTGTTTTAAACGCAGCAACAACTGCACTACTGATCATCAAAAGGTAACATTCATGCAAATCATACATTTTTGTTTGGTAAGTCTTAGCAAAAAAAAAAGAAAAAAAAAAAGAAAGAAAAAAAAAAAAAAAAAACTCAAGAAACATTTATTAAAAACAAGCTGGGGAACCAACCAGCACCAACAACAACAAAAATAGTTAGGACTCGTTTGGATCGAGGGAAGTAGAATAGTGTTAATCGAAAATAAGTAAGCAATAAAGCCTGACTCGAAACAAGAAATGCCCCTAGAGAGGTTAACAGTAACACCAAGGTCAAGCAGAAACAAGAGCAGAGACACCACACACATCCATTTAATGACCATATTGAACGATTTTATTTTATTTTTTTAAGTTTGCAAATTTCTGCCTTCATTACAGTACAGGCCATAGGTAGATGAGATTTTTCACAATTCGTTAGAGCTTTTCCATGTGCAATCTGCTGCAGCTTTCCTAGGATACTTTGGGAACAGTGTTTCCCCATTGCATCTAGTTCCCATCTCCGCATTAGCATTGTTACTTAGCTATGGCAAAAACAATCTTATTTTGCACTTTGTGGCAATCTTTTAATTGTCTATCACGAAGCTTTGTGTTAATTGTTTCACCATTGCAACTTCTCATCTCCGCACAAGCTTTGTTAATTAGCTGAAGCTCAACCTGTTTTTTGCACTTTTTAAGAGTTTCTTCCTTGCATTCTTTCAATTGTTCACCACTAAGTTTTGTGTCCAGTTTAGGACGAGAAAGTGAGAGATCAAGATGGGGTGAAACAAAAGGATCATAATCAGCTTGCACTACAACTAAAACAATCATAATGGACATTATTTTCTTCACAAATCTCTTCGTATAATTTCCATCCATGATTTTTTTTTTTTGTATAGAACTTTTCTTTTTATTTTCAAGATGAACTAATATGATCTTAATATATCATTTATGGTGCATGAAATATATGATTATTTAAATTTATAATACTTCAATTTTGGAAAGCCATTTATCGGAAAAAGAGTTTTATTTGCACAAATATGAATAGGAAAAAATTAAAGAAAATGCTGCTGCCAGGATTTAAACTTGAGTTCTCACACCTTATAAGCAAGACTGAAGCGTTGACCAACAGACCAAGTGCTCTTCTTGGGAACTATTATGCAATATTATTAAATTTATATTAAATTTACATGATTTATAGTTTCTAAACTTCAATGTCATCTTTCTCAATATATTAAATATTACTAAATTAACTTTTTATTTAAGAATAATACCTATGCAATTTATGAATTTATTTTAAAAGTCATTTTTAGTTAATTGAAATGATTTCTCTTAAAGGATTATTATAAAAATTTCTTTTTATTCTTATTTATGTTGTACTATTTTTATTAACCTTATAATGTACTATTTTATGTATTTTGTTTCAATTTTAAAGATATTTTTAGTAAATTTTGCTAATATTTACAAATTTAATATATTTATTTATATTTAAATAATTATTAAATTAATTATGACATCATCACGGTTCGACCCCGGTTCAACCTTAAAAACCTTGAATCTCTCCCTTTTACGGTTCAATAAACGGTCCGAGTTTGAAAACCTTGACTGTAACAATTATTTGTATGACATTTTGACAAAACTTTTGGTTACTTAAGTGCATTTTTGAACCACTGCGCACCCTTGGTGCGGTGGTTACTCCACAAGTATAAATACTTGTGGGGTGTGGGAGGCACGGGTCAAGGTTCAAGTCTCCAGGAGGGAGTTTTACACACATATACACCTAGATTAGGCTAGAGTAGAAATTCTATCTTGTGTAAAATTTTTTTTTTAAAAAAGTGCATTTTTGTATACTAGTAAGGTAAAAATGTGATCATAGTATTAATTTTAAAAAAGAGAAATTAAAGTAAATTATATTTGAAACCTATTCTATTATAACTATTAAGTGCTTGCTTGGTTCCCCAATAAGAGCCAAAAATCACGTTGCACTACAAAAAAATTGTCTTGTCCCAGCATTTTTTTCTCAGCGTTTTTAAAAAACGCCGTTATAGATAAGCCTATGCCAGCGCTTTTAACAAGCGCTGGCATAGGAAAATCTATAACGGCGTTTTTAGAAAACGCCGGTACAGGAAGCTATATTGTGTTGGAACAGGGAGACTGAATTCCCTTCTGGGAAGACCTATCCCAGCGCTTCAAAAAGCGTTGGCATAGGACACTTTCCATAACGGAATGAATGGCCTATGCCAGCGCTTTTAAAAGCGCCGGGATAGGCTATTCATTCCGTTATAGAATTCAGCCTATCCCAGCGCTTTTAAAATCGCTGGGATAGGGTTAACCTATCCCGGCCCGGCGCTTTTAAAAGCGCTGGCTTAGGCCTTTCCATTCTATTATGGAAAGTGACCTATGCCAGCACTTTTTGAAGCGCTGGGATAGGTTCAACCTATCCCGGCGCTTTTAAAAGTGCGGGGATAGGTCACCTATGGTGCATCTCTAAAATTACTAAAATACTCCGAAAACCATAAAATGACCAACATATCCCCGAATCCTAGAAATTACAAAAATACTCCCAAAACCCAAAAAATGTCCAAAATAAGACCGAAACCCTAAAAAATACCAAAATATCCTCGAATCTCAAAAAATGACCAAAATACCCTCGAAACCTAAAAAATGACCAAAATACCCTTGAAACCTAAAAATGGCTAAAATACCCCCAAAACTCAAAAAAATGACTAAAATACCCCTAAAACCAGAAAAATGAGCAAAATACCACTAAAACCTGTAAAAATCACCTATATAGATTTGTTAATTATCGAATGACCAAAATATCGCCCAAATACAAAAAAAAAATGACCAAAATACCCCCAAAACATAAAAAATGACCGATATACCCCTGAAACCAATAAAATTACCAAAATACCTTCAAAACCTAAAAATTACCAAAATACTCTTGACATCCAAAAAATGACTACAATACCCCTGAAACCGAAAAGATGAACAAAATACCCCCGAAACCTAAAAATTACCAAAGTACCCTTGAAATCCAAAAAATTACCAAAATATCCTCCCAAACCTAAAAAATGACCAAAATATCCTCGAATCGACAAAATGGCCAAAATAACCCCGAAGCCTAAATATTGATCAAAACAACCTTGAAACCTGTAAAAATGACCAAAATACCCCCCCCGAAACCTAAAAATTGACCAAACTAACCCCGAAACCTAAAAATTGAGGAAAATAATCCCGAACTCTTAAAATGACCAAACTACCCCACTATACCTAAAAAATGAGCAGAATACCCCCTAAAATTTAGGTTTCAGGGGTATTTTGGTCATTTTATCGGTTTTGAGGGGTATTTTGGTCATTTATAGGTTTCAGGGGTATTCTGGTCATTTTTTTGGGTTTTGGGGGGTATTTTGGTCATTTTCTTTGCTTCAGGGGTATTTTGGTAATTTGTAGATTTCGGTAGGCCTGTTCAGGATCTAACCGGTGCCAATGAAACCGACTGGCACCGAATTGATCCAACCGTTTCCAAGCCTCTCTGCAGGTATCCGGTGTGGTGATCGGCGGCGACATGGGCAAATCGAAGATGACCGGTGCGGCTAGCAGTGACTATTTTACCCTCCGACGAGAAACTGCACTGCACCGGTATATATATACTCATGCTATGATTTAGAATATATGTATCAATGTAAAGAGAAGAAAAATAAAAGCTGAAAGCTAGACATGAAAACTTAAAGCAAGGTAGAGGAAGAAGAAGGAAACAGCATTGGGTAAGTTAAGGAAAAAAAGTTAGGTTTTTTTTTTTTAATAATATTTAATCTGCCACTAAAACGACGTCGTTTTAGTGCCTGATATTAAATTTTAATACCAACTCCAAAACGACGTCGTTTTATCACTAGATTAAAATATATATATATATATATATATATATTGTGGGGGACTTACCCGCCACACTAGCAGTTGTTGTCCCCAAAAAGGACAATCCCAGAGGCATATAACCATGAGTGGGGGTGTGCTTTAGGCGATGTGGGACAATCCCACCCTAGGATTATTTTAAACCATAGGATTATTTACTTTACCCATGTCCTATCTTTCTCTCCCTCATCTCGTCAGTCTCCCTTTCCCAGACTCCCAGTCCTAGCAAAATCTTCAGTTCTTCAAAGCTCCTCTCTCTCTCTCTCTCGCTTCAACTTCCGTAAGTTTCTAGTGATGTTCTGACTTCAAAGTTCAGATGCTTCTCCTAACAAATGCAATGCATTCTACCAGGTTTGTTTATGTAATTTAATTCCAATGGTGTTTGTTTGATCTTTTGTGAGTTTGGTTTAGTTTTTGGTTTGGGTTTTTTGTGATTGGAAATGGGCTATGTTTTAGAAAATATTGTGAATTTGTTTGTAGTTTTTTTTTTATAGAATATTTGGGTTTTTTTAATGAGCATGATGTGGTTTGGGGTTGTTAATTGCATTGTATTTAGTACCTAAAAAACAGAGAAATTAATCGAACTAACTACACCGAACCGGTATCTTATACCGCACCTTGTGTAGATCGGTTCTCAACCCTCCACAGATGAGGTGCGGTCAGGGATGAAGAAAAACCGCCCCTGTAGGTGTGGTGCAAAAAAGCCTTCCAAAATTGGCCACACCGCACCGTGTACAGCCCTAGATTTCGGGGGGAATTTTGGTAGACTTCTTTTTTTTTTTGTTACGGGAGTATTTTGGTAATTTTTAGGTTTCAGGGGTATTTCGGTAAATTTTCTGGGTTTCAGGGGTATTTTGGTCATTTTTTGGGTTTCATGGGTGTTTTGGTCATTGTTTGGGTTTCATGGGTGTTTTGGTCATTTTTGTATGTTTCAGGGGTATTTTGGTAATTTTTTTTGTTAAGGGGGTATTTTGGTAATTTTTAGATTTCAGGGGGATTTTGGCCATGATTTGGGTTTCATGGGTGTTTTGGTCAGTTTTTATGTTTTAGGGGATATTTTGGTAATTTCGCAAGTTTCGGGGGGTATTTCGGACAGTTTTTGGGTTTCATGGGTGTTTTGGTCATTTTTTATGTTTTAGGAGGTATTTTGGTAATTTTTAGGGGGTTTTTTATGTTCATAGGTGCGTAACTCCAGAGTCTTTAATTACTTGATCTAGAATTTGTGATGTACATGCCATTCCAAAGGGAAAGTTTTTTTTTTCCCCTTCATGTTTTCGATAAAGTATCATTTTCTCAAATCTTAAGGGAAGGGGGTGTAATTACTCCTACAAATATATAAAATTGTAGTTATAAAAAAAGAGTAATAAAATTACATGTTCAAGAGACTTTTCTCAAATAATTACAAATTCAAGAATATCTCAAATACTGTCAATTCTACTAAGAGAACAAAATAACATCATAATCATCCAAATTATGAAAAATTATATAACACCAATTCTCCAAAATACAAAGATAAATCTCAGTCATCAAGATTTATACATTTCCTTACATATCTAACTACCTAAATCTTGTAAAATCCAACTTACATGGAGATGCATGCAGTTGAAGTCCTAGTCCACCAAAGCCATGAGTCTCTTATTTAATTGGAGCTCAAGAATTTGAAAAAAAAAATTTAAAATAAACTTTAGTGTGATAGCTCAATAAGCAAATTTATTAATTTAGGAGTGAGACCGAATTGTTTTGGTAATACAATTTCTTTTCACACAAATATACACTCGTACATATATAGTAATATGAATTCATGCATTGATTAATAACTGAAAGTAACCAATCTGATGCAAAATACTTTAAGTATTTAAAATTTACATAGTTGAAATACCAATCACTCACTCTCTCGTCCTAATCTTTCATTTGTTCACCACGAAGATTCGTGTCAAGTGTAGGACGAGTTAGTGAGTGATTGGGATAGAATGGAACAAGGGGATCATGATCAGCTTGCACCATAACTAAAAGAATGAGAATGGACATTATTATCTTCATGAATTTCTTCATATAAATTAAATCCACGATTTTTTTATTTTTTTTAATGTATGGAACTTTTCTTCTTTATTTTCAAGACGAGCTAAGGCTATAATTTATATTGTTCTCATTCTTTTATGATGCATGAAATATATATGATTATTAAAATGTATAATACTCCAATTTTGAAAAGCCATTTATCTTATAAAGAGTTTTCATTTTCACAAATACTTAATTTATAAAATTAGTTGCCTAAAATGGCGAGTATGATGAAGTTTGAGTGTTTGAATTGGTAAAAAAAATTATACAAAAATTAAGTCTCTTGGTAGGTATCATGCGTTTTTGTAAGGCATACTGTTACAATTACTTATATGACATGTGCGTTTTGCTCTAGTTTAAAATGCTAGCTTATTTTACTATTTAGCTTATTTTTGTTACTATTTATGGTCTCATTGCACTTTTTGATACTATTCATGGGTCCCACTATATTATTTCAACTAACTTTTACCTTTATTTCAACAAAAAGTTTTCAATTTCAGCAAAATAAGCTGATCCCAAATAGACTTGACATTTGACAAAACTTTTGGCTACTTAAGTGCTGTTAGAGATAATACACTAAATATCATGAAATCACATAAATTTAAAATTTGGAGCAAAACAAAAATTTGAGATGTATAATACAGAAAAAATTACACAACACAAATTGGACTAAGTCGTAGCACTTGCTCTCTTTAAGAAGATTTAAGTCGTAGTATACATTCTCTGACTTATCTCCTCCAAGACACAACATGCCAACAATGTTGTATAGCTTAAACGACCTCTACATAAGATGATGAAGCCCAAAACTTCACTAGAAAGAACATTCTTCTTTACCAAGAGCCTGTCTATTTTTTTTAGTTTATTAGAATGCTTGCAGAGTTATTATCTTGGAAATGGTTATGAGTGGGTCTATTTATAAGTTGCTTCACTAATTTTACTATCCAAATTAGTCTGATTAATTAGGTTCATTGATCTAATTTAGTAGGAGTTTCAATATTCATTGCTAAATATTAATCTGATGGGCTGGAGTTACACATATTTAATAATGAATTAGAAAATGAGTTTATAAAGAATTAAAAGACCAAAATAGCTAGTCCGTTTAGTTGGTCAATTGCTGTTATTTTTCCTTAATAAAAATAGTGCATAAAAACATCCATTAACTCATCAACGACTAGTCATATATCTGAAAAATTACACTTTACTACCTTAAACTATTTCCCAAATTACACTTTGCACCATAAACTTTCAAAATGCACGAATAGCACCATTAACTATAACGCATGTTACACTATGCAGCCTGCCGTCAATTTCACTGTTATCTTGGATGCCATCACATGAAAAGACCTAATTTCTCCTCTTCTTAATACTTTAAAAACAAGTGAGAAGTTATACTTTGCCACTCTAAACTTTGATTTTCCAGCCAAGATAATAGCATAATTGGCGATGAAGTGCAAAGTATAACATGAGTTATAGTGTAATTGCTAACCGTACATTGCTTTTTACTAAAAAAAAAATGATGAAATTGTGCTAATGTATACTTGTACCTTGAAAAAATTTGAAAGAGGTGAGTGAAAATAGAAAATAATTAAAGATTTAAAAAGATATTCATAAAAGTGAAAAAATAAACCTTAAAACTGATACCAAACTTGAGCTAAGTTCCCTTTTAGTTCCTGATAAGAGGCAAAAATCACATTGGCATTTAGCAACGCCACATAGACATTGGTACCTTTGGCAAGTTTTTGGGACTTAGACACGTTTGGACTTTGGATATTGGACCAACTAAGGTCCAATTAAAAAACTCAATAAAACCTTATAAAAAAAAATCCATAAAAAGTTGAGGGAAGCTGCTGCCTGCTGGTACTGGTAGTCTGGTACGGTAATTCTGATAATATCCCTTAAATACCCTTAATTTTATTTTGAAATCCCAACTTTAGTGTGATAGCTCAATAAGCAAAATTTATTAATTTAGGAGTGAGACCAAGTTGTTTTTGGTAATACAATTTATTTTTCATACAAATATGCATTCACACATTGTAATTTTAATTCATGCATTGAGCAATAACCGAAAGTAACCAATCTCATGCCAAATACTTTTAACATTTAAAATTAACATAATTAAAATACCAATTTTTTAAAGGAAAATTTATGTAAATTACACCATTGGCAATATGTGGAACCTAATCGAGCGCCCATTTTGGGAGTTACCTATTTTCTTCTTGGATCAAAGATGAATTCAAATCCTTTAGCCCACCTTAATGAGCTTTTTTTGGAGGCATTGGTCTTATCTTCACAAATATCATTAAAATAAAATTGTTAAACATCACTTTTTACTTACTAATAACCATTCATCATATTAATAGTTTGTAAATTTTTTGTAAAAAAATTTGTATTTCTAGCATTTTTCGATTAGAGTTACTGAGGAATAAAGAGGGATTTTTGTTTGGTGATGAGTCGCTATATATTATTGAATTCATATTTTGAAAATCCAACCATCGGATGTAATTTACCATTTGATCTATAAACTTATTTTTTATGCATTATTTTAAACTACAAAAACTTGAATTTAAACAATTGATTGATGACATGAAAATTAATATTTGATCATCTTGAAATTTTATAAGCATGAAAAATATATGAAGATAATATAATCTAACGGTAGATTTGTCAAAATTCACATCGAATTAAGAAATATAGAGTTAGGTTCAAGTTACACCTGACGTAATTCTAAAAAATGTTACATCACTCAATAATTTATTATTAAATTCATATTTTGAAAATCCAACCGTTGGATTACATGCTTTATATGTTCTTTATGGGCATTCCAATTTTCATACCAATTGGATGTAATTTATCATTTGATCTATAAACTTATCTTTTATGCATTATTTTAAACTACAAAAACTTAAATTTAACAATTGATTGATTACATAACAATTAATATTTGATCACCTTGAAATTTTATAAGCATGAAAAATATATGAAAATAATATAATCTAACGGTAGATTTGTCAAAATTCACATTGAATTAAGAAATATAAAGTTGGGTTCAAGTTACACGTGTTGTAACTCTAAAAAATGTTACATCATCCAATAACTTATTATTGAATTCATATTTTGAAAATCAAACCATAGGATTACATGTTATATATGTTCTTAACATGCATGTCAATTTTCATGCCAATCGGATGTAATTTACTATTTGATCAGTGAATTCATCTTTTATGCATTATTTTAATGGGAAGAAATTTTTATTCACTTTTGAGAGAGAGAGAGAAAGAGAGAGAGAGAGAGTACAAAAGGCTGAAATTCTTGAATTTTAGGCTACCATTTCGAAGTTGAAAGTGCTATCAATTTTTTTTATGGGTACAATTGTTTAGAAAATAAGGATAGACATTTTTTATATAGGATGTATATAAAAGGTTTTTTTTTAGACTGTAAATGTCAGTTCGTTTAGACCCCTTAAACCCAACAGATTAACCTAGTGAATTAGCCAAGTGATTAACTTAGGTAATTTAATTAAAACTAGGTTAACACAAATAAGCAAAAACAACAAAGTAGCGGAAAATAAATAACACAAAGATCTGATGACCCAGGAAACCACATCGGTAAAAACCTGGGGAGGATTTGACCTAGCTATCCTCAAGGTAAACTGAATCCACTATGAAAGAATCGAAGTTTACACAACAAGACTTAGACCACTAACATCTTATTGCTACCCAAGTGTAGGAAACTTACTACCATGACCCCATGATAACTCCGAGATCCACGGACTCCTTCTTTCTTGAATTCTTCAGCAAATCCACAAGCGCACCTGCTTGTATATCTTTGTGCTCTTTTGATTCTGCAACTGTATTGATCTACATAACTCTTGACATGAATCTCAAGTTTGTAAACCCTAAGTGTATGTGAAGGTAAACACCTCTAGATCTCACAAAGAGATTCACAAACACAGCATTCAGAACACTAAAAATGTGGCTAGGGTTTTCCCTTATATACTTAGGGTAAAACATAAAACCCTATACATTAAATGGACTTGGGCTGAGTTGGAATTTTCTGCAGAAAAACGATCTGCCCAATTTTCGATCGATCGAGTCTGACAGAAAGTTAATAGTAATTCTGCATAAAAACTCGATTCCAACTTTACATTAAATCCCATACTTTGAGCAAGTCTAACACACGACTAAACATTGTTTTGATCATGGTTTGCCAACATAAAAATTGAAGTTCTAAATACATTAGATCCTAATCCTTAGAACCTAACAGTAAACAAAAGGTTTATCTAAAGAATACAAAGTGCTATATGTTTATGCGTTTCTTTTTATTTTTCTTTGAATTTTAGAATAACTTTTATCTCCAAAAAAAATTAATATTTTAATGATTTTCTACGAAAGTCAATCGTGGCCCTCTCAAATAATTTAGTATTAGTAAGGACATATTTTTAACCCACACAAAAAATAAACTTTTTGCAAGGGATTTTTATTAACCCTCGGAAATAATTTTGTGGGAATATTTCTCTCCAAAAATTTTGACATTTTAATGATTATTTGTTAAGGTCGATCCTAGCTCTCGCAAATAATTTAGTATTAGTGACGGTTTTTTTTAACCATCACAAATAATACACTTTTTGCGAGAGATTTTTAATTGTCTCTCACAAATAATAAGAATGGAAAATTTCCCTCCAAAATAATAGTATTTGTAACGGCTATAACAAATAATTGCGACAATTTTTTTTATTGGTCACAAATATTTCACATTTTACTAAGTATTTGCGAGGACTTTATTTTGTCATCACCAATAAGATTTTTTTAGAGAGCTTTTTGGGTTCGTCAAAAATTCTTGGTCGCTAATAGGCATTTTTCTTGTAGCAAGATTTGTGGGAGTGGTACTCTACAAAGGATTTCGTGTGTATTATCAATCACTCAGATCTTATTCATGGATGCAAACAAAGTACTAATCTATATTGCGTCCAATGCGCTAAAGTACTGGATATAAGCCAAACTACTCCAAATAAATTATATATAAATATTTAAATTTTCAAACATGTTCACTCACCGATTCTTTTCATTGCAGTGATAAAGCCCAACTCATCTTCCCATTTAGGTAAAGAATAATACTAGGACCAAACTTTGCCACAACTTATCCACTCGGCGCGAGTTGTGACGAATATTGTGGTCCTAGCTAGTATTTTTGTTTGAGTAAATAATAGGCCAACTTTAACCGGATAAAGGGCGCCTATTGATTTTAACCGTTGCGGTGCAATGAAGCAAGCGCGTTGGGCTGCTTTGCGTTCATATTCGGCAACCGCGTTAGGAATAAAGGCTTGTGCGGTCTAAAGAGGGAAGCGCGTAAGAATAAAGGGGACTTTTTTTATTTGAATTTAGACTTCAAGTACAAGAGAATATGATCACTACTTTCTTTGCAGGTTTTCTTTTTATTTTATATTATTAAATTAAAGTTTGTTTACTTTAAGAAAAGTTTAGATATTTATTATGTAAATAATTGTACATGAGAGCTTTATATAGTCTAAAGGCCAATGTTTTAAAAATCGGATTGTTAGAAGAATTGGAAAAAAATGAGAGGTTAAAAGGTTTTAAATTTTAAGATCGGATCAAAGTTCGATTAGAGGTTTTTTTTTTTGAGAGAGAAGTTCGATTAGAAGTTGAACCGTGATACCTTAATAATTAATAATATGACTAAATAAAATAAATATATATAAATTTATCATTTTTACTTAAAAAAATGTCTTAAGAGGTTGGAGTATATGAAGGTTAAGGATAAGATGAGATATTGTGAAGATGTTATGCAAGGTATGTGATGAGTTCCACGTAAAGTGTTTACGAGGTTGATATGGGATATATATCAAATATTGTAATACCTTGCATTTTTTGGATTTTGGTGTGGATTTGGATTGTGAAAATGTTATGCAGGCTATGTGTTGAATTCCACATTAAGTATTTACTAGGATAATCTGGGATATATAAGATTTTATAAGAAGCCCCATTTGTAACTTGACTAGTTATTTTAGGGTAATATTTCCATTGGTCTGTAATGCATTCATCGTAATTTCAAACAAGGATAATTAATGGTCATATGTTCTGAAGAGGAAAATTTATTAGAGTTAAGAGTCGCACTCTAAAATAGGGGTTTGCGCAACCCAGCCAATGGTGCGAAAAAGTTAACAACAAGTAGATAGGGATGATGTTTGACATATGTTGACATGAATAATGTTACAACCACAAACTTTTTTATAGACTATTGAGGTAGTAAATTTTTACTAATTTTTATATGGGCTCATTACTTACATCATTTTTTTACTTACCAACAGTCATTCATCATGTCGGTAGTTTTTAAAAAATTTATTGTTAACGTGTATAGTGTTGTGGGACTTAGGCCTAATTAGTTTACTTGTACAGCATACTAGATTACTTGTACAACACTCCTACTTGTACTACACTCATATGCCTCCTATATAAAGGCACACTCATGTATATTCTTTAATTGAGAAATATAATACAATTATTCAGTATTTTTAACATGGTATCAGAACCACTGCTCTGACCCTTTCTTAGCAATCCTGTCTTTATTGGTGTTACTCCATTCCCAACATTGCTTCCGCCGTCACAGTAGCTGTCGCAGCCTTTTGCCGTTGAACCTCCAACATCATCCAGCCGTCGTCCTTGGGTTCCGGACCTGCAGCCGTTGCCGTTGAGGAGTTTCACACTGCGAAGACCACTGCCCTTTGCGTCACCGCAATGAATATTGCTCCAATTAAATTTCTGAAATTACCACTGAGATCGTCTTGCGCCGATCTACAAATCCGTGGAAGCCTCGAAGCCATCGGAGACTTCACCCGCCTTCACGCGCCACCCAAAGGTTCAGCTCTGCAGCTCACGCGCCACTGCACAGATTGGTTGGTGTTCCACGCGCTCCCACGCGCCACGTCTGCAACACCACGCGCCTTCACACGCCTCACGCGCTTCAAGTCATCTGCTGACGTCAGCCCTAAGTGACGTCATCACGCCACTTCATCTGCTGACGTCATCCTCCACTCATTTGCTGACGTCATCGTCGACCGTTGACCCGCGTTGACCGTTGACCGTTGACTTTGACTGTTGACTTTTTCTGGGAGTTGACTTTTTCGCAGGCCAGGTGCTTCTTACCCAGTTTTTCGCGTAGATTTCATTTTTGCATATTTTGCTTCTAAATGAAGAATAAGGACAGGTCTTCTTCTTATTACAATAATCATCGTCGACAAGTTAGCAGACGTTTTTGCAATTTTTGCAAACGTCCTGGCCACGATATTGAGACTTGCTATCATCGCCACAAATCAGCTGTTTCAATTTCTGCTGCTACTGTTGCTAACATTGAGAGTGTCCAACCAATGGCTCCCGTCACTGCACAGTCTCAATCTTCTGGATCCACTTTCACTATTTCCAGAGATGACCTTATAAACATCATCGCTAATGTCATTCGTATGGTTGGTAATGCATCTTATTCCTCTTCACTCTCAGCTTTATCTGGTATGTCTCCTTCCTTTTGGCTTATGGATTCTGCTTGTTGCAATCACATGACACCTTACTCGTCCTTATTTTCTGAACTTCAACCTACACCACACCGTCTTAATATTCGCACAGCAAATGGTTCCACAATGTCTGGTCATAATTTCGGTTCTGTTTCGACCTCTAACCTCTCAGTTCCTGGGGTCTTTAATGTTCCTGACCTTTCTTACAATTTATTTTCTGTGGGACAATTAGCTGAGTTGGGTTATCGCATTATCTTTGATTATTCTGGGTGTATTGTGCAGGATCCGAGGACGGGACAGGAGCTTGGGACCGGTCCCAGAGTTGGACGTATGTTTCCCGTGGACAACCTTCGTCTTCCACTTGTTACTCCTATTTCTGTTGCTGCAGCAGCTGCAATTTCTTCTATTCCTTCCCTTGCACTTTGGCATGCCCGACTTGGTCACGCATCCTCCTCTCGGGTACAACACTTGGCTTTTAGAGGTTTGTTAGGCTCAGTGTCCATAAAAAATTTTGATTGTGTTTCATGTCAATTAGGAAAACAATCAGCTTTGCCCTTCAATACTAGCGAATCAGTATCCACTGTTATCTTTGACCTAATTCATTCTGATGTTTGGGGACCTTCCTTTGTCTCTAGTATTGGTGGATCTCGATATTTTGTTGTCTTTGTTGATGATTATTCTCGTTATAGCTGGATTTTTCATATGAAACATCGTTCTGAATTATTGCAAGTATATTCTAATTTTGCAAAATTGGTTGAAATTCAATTTTCCAAACGTATCAAAATTTTTGGATTTGATAATGCTCTTGAGTACACTCAATATGCTTTCCAAGCTGTTTTGCATTCCTATGGCACTGTTCATCAACTAACTTGTCTAGGTACCTCTCAGCAAAATGGTAGAGCCAAACGAAAACTTCGTCATATTCTTGATACTGTTCGTGCTCTCCTTCTCTCTGCCAAAGTTCCTGCTCCTTTTTGGGGCGAAGCTGCACTCCATGATGTTCATGCTATTAATCGCATTCCCAGTCCTATCATCCAAAATCAAACTCCATATGAGCGCCTTTTTGGGTCATCTCTAGATTATCATCACCTGCGCTCCTTCAGTTCTGCTTGTTTTGTTCTTCTTCAGCCACATGAGCATAACAAACTTGAACCTCGGTCAAGGCTTTGTTGTTTTCTTGGCTATGGCGAAACTCAAAAGGGGTATCGGTGTTATGATCCTGTTTCTCATCGTCTTCGTGTCTCCCGCAATGTTGTCTTTTGGGAACATCGCCTCTTTGCCGAGCTCTCTCACTTTCGTGCCTTCCTATCTTACTCCTTTGTTTTAGATCTTTTTCCAGATGAGGCACATATTCCTTCTGTAGCTACTCCTGATCCTCCTGTAGTTGCTCCTGATTCTTATGAAGACTTCTCAGTCCAACCACCAGATATCATTGATCCCTTTCCTAGTTCACCCTTTAATGAACAGGTGGAAGATGAATAGGTTGAAGACGAGCAACCCAACCCCAACCTTGAGCTTGGGTCCCCTGCTCCTGCTCTTGCTCCGCCTGAAGATCTTGCACAAGACATTCCACCTCGTCACTCAACTCGGGTAAGATCCATTCCTGTACATTTACTTGACTATCATTGTTACACTGCTCTTGCTACACTGCACGAGCCTCACACCTATCGTGAGGCTTCCACTGACCCTTTATGGCAGATTGCAATGAAAGAGGAACTTGATGCATTATCTAAGAACCATACTTGGGATTTGGTGACTCTCCCCCTTGGAAAATTTGTGGTTGGTTGTAAGTGGATCTACAAGATTAAGACTCGCTCTGATGGGTCCATTATGCGCTACAAAGCTCGTCTTGTTGTAAAAGGCTTTACACAGGAGTATGGGATTGATTATGAAGAGACATTTGCTCCAGTTGCACGTATCTCATCTGTTCGTGCCCTCTTAGCTGTTGCTGCTGCCAGTAAATGGGACCTTTTCCAGATGGATGTCAAAAATGTATTCCTTAATGGAGATTTAAGTGAAGAAGTTTATATGCAACCTCCTCCTAGTCTCTCTGTTGAATCAAATAAGGTTTGTCACCTTCGACGTGCACTTTATGGCCTTAAACAAGCTCCACGAGCTTGGTTTGCCAAATTCAGCTCTACCATCTCTGGCTTGGGTTACATGGCCAGTCATTATGATTCTGTCTTATTTCTTCGTCACACTGATAAAGGCACTATTCTACTTCTCCTGTATGTGGATGATATGATCATAACTGGTGATGACCTCAGTGGCATTCAAGAACTCAAGGACTTTCTCAGTCAGCAATTTGAGATGAAAGATCTTGGACATCTCAGCTACTTCTTGGGTCTTGAAATCACTCATTCTACAGATGGACTTTATATTACTCAAGCCAAGTATGCCTTTGAACTCTTGTCTCGAGCTGGACTCACTGATAGCAAGACTGTTGACACTCCAGTCGAGCTTAATGTGCATCTGACTCCCTCAGGAGGGAAACCATTATCTAATCCCTCTCTTTACAGACGCTTGGTTGGCAGCCTAGTTTATCTCACTGTCACTCGTCCAGACATCTCCTATGCTGTTCACCAGGTGAGCCAGTATCTATCTGCTCCTCGATCGACTCACTATGCTGCTTCGATACTTAAAGGGCACTCTCTTCCATGGTCTTTTCTACTCTGCTCAGTCTCCTCTTATTCTCCGTGCATTTTCTAATGCTGATTGGGCAGGAGATCCCACTGATCGCAGGTCCACCACTGGTTATTACTTTCTTCTTGGTTCTTCTCTGATTTCTTAGCGAAGCAAGAAACAAACTCATGTGGCCCGCGCCAGTACTGAAGCAGAATATCGTGCCCTTGCTGATACCACATCTGAGCTCCTTTGGCTACGATGGCTTCTTAAGGACTTAGGTGTGTCCACATCCTCTGCTACTCCTCTTTATTGTGACAACTAGAGTTCCATTCATATTGCTCACAATGATGTCTTCCATGAACGGACTAAATACATCGAGATTGATTGTCATTTTATCCGTTTTCATCTTGTCCATGGTGCTCTCCAGCTCTTCTCCGTCTCCTCCAAAGATCAACTTGCAGATATCTTCACCAAGTCACATCCTAAAGGACGCCTTCGTGATTTAGTTGACAACCTTAAGCTGGTCTCACATCCACCTTAAGTTTGAGAGGGGCTGTTAACGTGTATAGTGTTGTGGGCCTTAGGCCCAACTAGTTTACTTGTAGAGCACACTAGATTACTTATACATCACTCCTACTTGTACTACACTCATATGCCTCCTATATAAAGGAACACTCATGTATATTCTTTGATTGAGAAATACAATACAATTATTCAGTATTTCTAACATTTATAAAAAAAGTTTTTTAACTCTAGCATTTTCTATGTCGGCACCCAATTATGCCCCCTGATTGCGATTTTTTAACGGTACACGTACAACTTTAAAAATATCGTTTTATCTTATTAATGGTTAGTCTTCTGGGAAAATAAGTATACCAAGTTCATATATGTCAATCGGATGTAAAATCACAAATTTTAAGGAAAATATTGAAAAATAATACCGTTCAATCTAAGTAAATGCTTCTCCATCGTGAAGAGTGTGAAATTTTCTTCAATTTTCTTCTTCTTCTTCGTTTATTTCTCCTCCTCCGATACCAATTTTAATAGATTCTTAAATGAGGAGCTTTCACTTTTTACATTGGTAATAACTTAAAGAGATACCAAACCGTTATTAATTAATACTAGCATGTAACTCCATACAAACGCATGTATGCATTTAAAATTAAACAAAATTTTTATTATAAAAATATAAATAATTAGTTGAATTATTTTTTTAAAGCATGTAACACATGCATTCATGCATACATATAGATACATTTAAAATTAAACACAATTTTTATTATAAAATATAGATAATTAGTCAAATTATTTTTTAAAAGTAAACATAATTAGTCACATATTAAAATTCTTACATAAATTTAATATTACTTATGATCATTTTTTTTCTAATTTTTAATAAGATAGAATGTGTGGTGATTTTTGTTAAGTGGTGATTTTTATTTTATTTATTTTTTGAGAAACATGTGGTGATTTTTATTGAATATATGTGATTTTTATTTTTAATTTTATAGCTCATTAATATTAGATTCTTAGTATTTTGCACTCATTAACTCACTTGACACAAAGATTAAAAAACTTAAGTAGACACATAGCACAAACTTAAGTGGATAATTATGGTATAATTCTCATATAAATTTAGACACATGGCGCAAAATTGGATTATAATTTCAAACTCTAATTCAATTTTCTCTTAGTTTTACTTATAAATATATATATATATATATATATATATATATATATATATACACATAGATGAATTATTAATTTGAGTTTTTTTTTTAGTTATATGATTATGTTTTTTATGATTTATTATATTAGACTCCTTGTTTTCTACACTAAATTAACTATGACTTATAAATTTGAGTTTTTTTTTTTTTTTAGTTATATGATTATGCTTTTTATGGTTTATTATATTGGACTCCTTGTTTTCTACACTAAATTAACTAATTCGGCACAAGAATTTAAAATTTTAGATTAGATGAGACACGTGGTGCAAAATTAAACTCTAATTGAAATTCAATTTTTACACTAAATTAACTCACTTGGCACAAAATTCTAAAATTTAAATTAGATATGACACATGGCCTAAAATTAGACTTTAATTGAATTTCAATTTGAAATTTAATTGGATTTTCTCTCTGCTTTACCTATTATTATATATATATAAATATAGATTTGTTTAAATATCAATAATGTAACAAAATATGTGCTTGAATATATTTTGTTACATTATTGATATTTAAACAATATATTATTGATCTCTAAAGTCCTATGAATGATTCTAATTCATAAGCTTAGTTTGGTTGGGAGAGTAAAAAGTGGAGGAGTAGAAATTAGGGAGGGATGGAGAAGTGAAAAGATAGAAGATATTTTAGTTTTCCTTCATGGTATTTGGTTGGTAGTGAAAGCTAGAGGGATGAAAAACTCTTTTATTTTATTGAGAAGATGAAAAATATAGTTTGTATAAATTTATTCGCATGCCCCTATTAGATTAAAAAAAAATACATTATTTTTTTATTAAAAAATTGTGTATGGATGAACACTTCATAAAAAAAAAAAAAAGACAAAAGAAAAGTAATAGAAGAAGAAAAAACAACGAAAGAAACGACAAAAGCCAAAAGAAAAAAAAATGAACGTTGCTTAGGGGGGAAATTTTGTCCAAAATGGCGACTTTTTGTCCCTCGTTTTCTCTCTAATTTTCTCCCAATTTTGGGGAGACTGTATTTTGGTAGGTCTAGAGAGAAAGTATCTAGACCCCACCAGTTTTGTCTCACATTTTCTCCTCTAACTAAACACTCAAAAATATGATTTTCTTTCCACTTTTTTCTCCTCCTTTTCCATCCCTCCCAAAACCATCATAACTAAAGGGGGCCTTAATGTTTAAAGTGATTGTTTTTAGTCCTTTAGATGAAGTGACTAATTTTAAAAGTGACATGTCATCAATTCATAGAAACTAAAAACAATCACTTTATGTTTAGAGTAATGTTATGTTAACAACATTTTCACAACAAATCTTAGGTAATAAGTTGTTACTGCAAGTTCTAATTTGAGTTCATTACTAAAATTATTTTTTTGCTTATCAGTAACAAATATTAATAACTTACCTCCTAATATTAATTGTGAAATTGTTGTGAATGTATCATTTCTCTTAAGTTTCGTAGGGACATTTTTTATTATTATTATTATTATTATTATTATTATTATTATTATTATTATTATTATTATTATTATTATTATTGGATTAATTAAAAACAGTCACTTTAAGTTTGTTAGGGACTAAATCAAAATCAATTACTCTAAAAGTTAGGAACTAAAATTACTCACGAGCTAAACATTAGGAACCAACGATATATTTTAGCCTAAAATATAAAACTTTAATTTAATAATAAATTATTAAGATTTTAAGGATTTTTCCAAGAGTCAACGAAGACATGTAGGGTTCAAATCTCCAACCTCATTATAACTATCAAATAATTTAAATAAAAAAGATTTTAAGAATTTTATGATGTTGTTATTTCAATCCTTTCATGATGGGCTCCATAAGGATATATTGTTTCAAAAGAAGCTACAAAAGTTGAAATCAATTGGTTTTCATTCGTATCATTTGACTATGCTATCAAATTATTGCGTTATATTCCATAAAAAAGTATATTGCCTTCCTTTTAATGTTCTAGAAAAGACTTTTTAAAAAAGCACGAAGCATATGTGTGATAATATCATGTGGTCAGAGGAAGATTACATATATTCAATATATAAGATAATTATCTTTCTATCAGAGGGATCGTATTTTTCATCAAATGTGAAGAAAGCAAATCTGAAGAGGTGGACAATTGTCATCCTTTCAATGTTGTTCTCAAGAAGACCTTTTAAAAGCGTGTGAAGTGTATATGAGGAGACTAATAATATTTGATAAAATTGCATGATGAGAGAGAAAAGGCATGCATTTAATATATAAGATAATTATTATTAGAGGGATCACATTTTTCAAATGTGAAGAAAGCAAATTTGAAGAGGTTGACGATTTTCATCCTTTCAATGTTGTTCTAAAAAAGGCTTTTTAAAAATGTGTGAAGTGTATATAAGGAGACTAATAATATTTGATATAATCGTATGGTGGTAGAGAAAAGGCATGCATATCCAATACATAAGATAATTGTTATTCTACTATTCGAAATTTCATATCATAGTTATCAATGACAAGAAAGCAAATTTGAAGTGTTGGATTGAGAATTTGAGATTGCAGTGGTGGGGAGGAGAGATGGAAATATTGATGGCACGATTGGTGGCAACGAGTGGCCACGCTGCTAGTGCTGATAGTGTGTCTCGGTAGTGGGCTGATGGCATCACATGATATGGCCACGGTGATGGGATGAATTTTCAAAGTGATAGTGGAAATTGAAATGAATCATAGACAATTACTTCCATATTGCTGTTGACAGTGTGAGTGAAAAGACAAATCTGTATGTAATATTTTTCCACTAATCCACCAAGTTTTCGTTAGCTCAACTGGAATATATATATATATATATATATATCTCGTCGAATAAAAGATTTAAAGTCCAAATCTCAGTCTAATGATAAGGAACAATTATCAAGAAGGAATGCTATAAGTTAAAATTCGATCATATTTATAAAATAAATAAATAAATCAGTAACATAATCTTATAAAATCTTTATAAAATAAGTTTTTGGTGCTCCACTTCATTCGTGCCACTATTTTATTTGTTATTGCTGCTGTTTCCTCCTCTATAGCAAGTGCTGCGCAATTTCTTCAAACGGGATATATTCATGTTCATCCTCCTTTTCTGACACACATTCAACTGGTTTACATTATCTTTGTGGAATCTGAATAAAGTTTATATTCTAGATCCGGGAATGTTTTTACTTCTACGTGCGTGTTCATATTTTCCACATTGTATTCAGCTTTTTCTTGGTCAATTACTTTTGAAGTGGATTTGAGGTGTATCCTTGTAAGCTTTATCCTATAGTGTCCTTTCCATGATAATATGATGATTTGCTGATTGCTCTTTATCATTAAAGTAAATACACTAATTAGTTTTTAGTGTAAATGTAGTTCGAACGAGATTTAGATCTTCTATTCAACAACAAAAGATTTTTCCAATTGAACTAACTAGAACCTACTCTTTCATATACTTTTTGATCAAAAAAGGAAAAAATGGGCCACATCACACGTTCTTGACAACCAATAAAAGTGGTAAAAAGCCTTATAATTCTATTGACATTTCCTAACGTTTCCAACAAAGACATTCAATGTTCAATTAAGTTTCTCTCTCCTATATTGTATTTATCGAATTAAAAAAAGACTAAAAAAAAAAGCATTAATGTGTCTATTAGATATTGCAACAGAAAAAAAAAATTAACTTTAGTTGTAGAACTTTAACATAAAGCTCTTTTTGGTGGATTATCAACACTAGCATTTATTCTTAAAAGAGCTTTTTAGCTCTAAAAGCTCTTTAGTTATAGAACTTTTGCATAAAGCTCTTTTTAGCTCTTGGTTTGAAAAACTTTGCTCAATTGATACACATAAATTTATATTTTATAAATTATTATTAATTATACGGTATACAATCTAATTAATTTAATTAAATTAATATTTTACAAATTTCTTGGATTACTTATTTTGTATGTTTTTAACATATTCCAAACTTCTTGTCAATTGGGTTTTATTTACTTTCTGAACCATAAGTCATATTTTTGACTATATAATTTTAAAGCTCAAAAAACTTAAAACTTAAACATTTTATCATTATAATAACACATTTATTAATATCGGATTGTCTTAATATTTTTCTTGCATCTAAAGTATAAGATGATTATATAATTTAATGGTGGATTTGTTAAAAAATCAAATTCCCATAGAAAGTTGTTGAATGTTGTAATATTGATAAAAGTGACTTGAAGCTAATATTATTAATGTGTGTGTGTGTGTGTGTGTGTGTGTGTGTGTGTGTGTGTGTGTGTGTGTGTGTGTGTATAATACTTTAATTAATGGTGCTTTGAGAAATTTTATTAATATTCACTATCAAAATTAAAAATTACTAATTTTTTCTGCATGTTAAAGGATATTTTTACACTTTTAGTTTAGCATCTAACATTAGGAGTGACGAAAATAAGAATATGTTTTTTTTAGTCTTACCCTAACATGTATTCAACAATAGTCCTACCAAAAATAAAAAATGAGGACAAATAATAAAAATAAAATTAAGGATAATAAAGTTTATAAAAACACAGGCAATTATGATTTCATAAAATGAAGCCACACCTTATTTCCCTTAAAATCAGTATATTATCTCTCTAGAGTGTTAATTGATTGGAGTTACAAACAGTTTTATTTTCGGAATGATTTGATTTTTTTCTTATGTTTGAATAATTATATACTTTTTGATTTGTAATAATTAATCTAAATTATCAAATATTTTTTTTAAAATCTAAATTATCAATTGGATCTATTTTAAATGAAAAGGATTCTAATACCACAAAAGAAATCCTAATCACTCAGTTTTGTGGAATCTAAATAAATTATATTCTAGATCCAAGAATGTTTTTACTTCTACGTACGTGTTCATATTTTACAAATTGTATTCAGCTTTTCCTTGGTCAATTACTTTCGAAGTGGATTTGAGGTGTATCCTTGTAAGCTTTATCAAGCATCAACACACCCTCAAAATAAAATTTCAAACTCTAGTATCATTTTCATGATGATATAATGATTTACTAATTGCTTTTTATCATTAGAGTAAAGACATTAATTAGTTTTTGGTGTAAAAGTAGTTTGAACGAACTTTAGATTTTTTATTCAACAATAAAAAACTTTTCCAATTGAACTAACTAGAACCTACTCTTTCATTTAGTTTTTGAACAAACAATTTAGTCAAGAAAAGGAAAAAAGATAAAGGAAAAAATGGGCCACATTACACTTTTTCCATTTAGTTGAGGAGTGGAAAAGTACTAGGAAGATAGAAAATGGTGGGAGGGTGGAAAAGTGAGAGAATATAAAAGATTTTAATTTCCCTCATTTTTGGTTGGTTGGGAGTGGAAAAGTGGAGGGATAGAAAAAGTGTGTTTGTATAAATTTACTCATATACCATTGCTAAAAAATGATGCCCAATTAAAACAAAAAAGTAACAAAAAAAAAAAAAACAATCACCCAAATTTATTAAAAAATAAAAATCATGTCTAAACAGAAAGAAACAAAAACAAAAACAAAAAAGCACAAAAGAAAGCAAAAGAAAAAAATAAATAAAAAAAGTAAGAGGCAACATCCAGACCAAAAGAAAAAAGAAAAGAAAAAGAAAAGAAGGAAGAAGCAACGTACAGATCAAACCAAACCAAAAAAATGAAAAAAGAAAGTAACGTACTGGACAAGCCCATGGGCATTTTCGTCATTTACCTATCAAACTCCCCTTAAGGGTGTCAATTCGGGTTAGTGTGTCAAGGTAAGGGTATTCGACTAAATGACTCAACTCTAACCCCACCCATTTAATAATCGTATCATGATCCTTTAACCCTAACCCGACCTGTTAATAAGGCTGGTTGACCTGACCCAACTTATTTGACATATTTAATAAACGAGTTGTGTTAGGTTAACACGAATGTAATACAATCCATTTCAACCTGCATAATATTAAATATAAAATCCATCCAGAAATAATTTTTTTACATTCCAAAAGCAGTACATACACCTCAAGCAATACCCATCATGTTAAGTTATGATTTTTCTCATAACATTATTATTGGCTTATTCCATGAAAAAAAGTGTTGTAATTACTTTAATTTTGTTCATTGTATTTTGTGAGATTTTATTGTATTGGATTTAGTATTAAGTTAGTGAAAACTCAAGCTTAATTGAAGATCAGTGCATTTTGCGACTAGCTCGCGAGAAGTTCGTGAGAAAGGTTCTGCGAAAAGGGCATGTGAGAAACACATGACTGGAAGTTGAAAAGTCGTGCCAGAATGTCAATTTCGCGAGTATTTCGCGGGTAAGGCCTTCTTGCGAGATACCCACGAGACTCTCTGCCTGAAGGATTTTTAAGTGTGACTTTCTTACCCTTCACCAATACTATATATACCATCATTACCCACAAAGTGTTAGGAGGCCATTCAGAGAGAAAAACCCTAGATAGGTTTTCTACAACACACACACACCCATCTTTTAGAGAGAGAGCTACTTATCCTTAGTGAGAAATCATTCTAGCCTCTTCTCATTCCCTCTCCCATTGTCATACCTTGAGAGGAGATTTGTACCCAAACATAACCCACACCTTTTCAGAGTGTAGAGAGTGTTTTGGAGCTGGGAAGCATTGGAGATTTGCCAAAAGAAGCCGATGAGACTTGGCGAATGCAATCAAGTGTATTGCGAGATCCGAAGAGTTAGAGAGGACAAGGCTTGGCGAAGTCAGTTGGTAGCAGGAGCTTGGAGGCTCAACTACATTGGGTAGACTACGCTTGGAGGGTCTTTTGTTATTCATGTACTCAAACTTTATTCTCTAGTGGATCGATTTACCGCTTGGAGGGCGGCGGAGAGGTTTTTCGCCAAGTTCTTCGGTTTTCTCTTCAATAACACATTGCGGTGTTATCTTGTGTTTACATTCTCTCTTCCCTTACTCTTGTACTTTACTTTTATTGTTTATTTTTCATGTTTATGCACTAGAGTAGTTATCTGTTTATTGCGCTTCATTTGCTCTTGTTTCGCACTTAGATAAGTTAGAGTAAAAGCAATCTAGCCATAATTTTTTATTGGGGGTCTAAACAAGCTCTTGTGTTTTTAATACTTTTTCGAGCTTTCACATCAGATCTAGTTTATAAACTATCTCAATAAACCCACTTGCAAGATATGCAAATACTGTCCAACACTAATACAAACACCAAAAAAAAAAAAGCACACGACACAAGACAAAAGCTACAACTGTGGCCTAAATCAACAATTTATATATCTCATATATTATGTCAGTTCGTTTAGACCCCTGTAAACTAGATTGTTTAACCTAATTAATTAACCAAGTGAATACTTAGGTTTATTATTCATATCTAGGTTAAAACAATATCAATCATATCAAGTAAAGCAGCGGAAAAATAAAGAACACAACGATATGATGACATAAGAAAACCAAACCGATAAAAAACCTGGGGAGGATTTAACCTAGCTATCCTCAAGGTCAAATAGCAAATCCACTAGAAAGAATTGAAGTTTACACAACAGCGACTTAGACCACTAACATCCTATTGCTACCCGAGTGTAGGAAACTTACTACCATGACCCCATGATAGCTCTGAGATCCACGGACTCCTTCTTTCTTGAATCTTTGCAAAACACAAACACCACCGTTTGTGACTTTGAGACTCCACTCAAAGGTTTAGCAACACAAACTCTCCTGTTTGTGACTCCAAGACCACCCTTGAAGGTTTAGATCATCAGCTCCTTTGATGACTAGAGAAGGCAGCAACTTCAACAATACCGGATCTTGAGATTCTTCAAGGAACAACACTGGTAGAAGTTATAAGAGAGGTTTTAGGAGCAAAACCCTAAATACAAAAGAGGCACACTCTTTTCTCTCTAAAAAGCCTTGTGAAAAACGTGCTTAGGGTTTCCTTTATATAGTGGGAGAAGTAGATTTGAAACCCTAATCCTAAATGGGCTAGAACTGCTGTTTGGGCCAACTTAAAATTCTGCAGATACGATTCTCGATCGATCGAGCCTGTCTTTCGATCGATCGAACTAGGCAGATTCTGAATTCTTCTTTCTGCAGCTTACATGTTCTTGTGTGCTCACGATTTGCCAATTGTTCTAAGCTTTTAGAACCTAACAATCTCCCCCTTTGGCAATTCGTGACAAAACTTTCATACAAAATGAAATGTTAAAATACAAGAACAACCCAATACAATAAAATGCCCAATTACATCACAAATCCCAATCTAAGACTCTTAACCTAGAAGTTGCCAAGAAGAGGTAGAAGGTCTTGATCAGAATGCACCTGTCTTTCCTGAAACACTCAACAAACACATCGACGCATGTGTGGAAAGAAAGACATATAAACAAAATGAAGCACAATATAAAAACAAAAGTAAACTAACTCTCCCCCTAAGTTAGATACAGCAAAAAGTTTTTATATTCTCCCCCTTTTTAAAAACAATTTCATCTCCCTCTAAACAAGACAAACAAGCTTCTCAACATTTCATCTATTTCTCCCCCTTTTTGTCACGGATTGACAAAAAACAACTCAAACAAAGAGTAGAGTGACAGTAAACATGAGAGAAAAAAGAGAATCAAAGGAACATAAAACAGATTAGCTCTATAGAAAAAAAAAAAAAACTCCCCCTATAAAGAGCAACAACTCCCCCTATGAACAACAAAGGTTAAAAAAAACTTTCTCCCCCTATAAAAATAGGAAAAAACAAAACAAGTTTTGGGAAAAACAGTTTTGGAGAAAATTTAGGAGGTGGGGATAAATAAAAACACACAAACCTAAAAAAATTAGTTGAGGATACACATGAAGAAAAATATTCTCTCTTTCAATAAATGCAACTTGACATTACGTGACCCATAAACAGTTGCATGAGTAGAGAAAATATTTGCACATTGATTATCCATCATATCTCTTAAGAAAAATATTTTATGTAGTTCACACATCAAGAAAAATAGCATATACTAAAATGTACAAAGGACTCAAAAATTAATCAATCAATTTTTAAATCAAGTTAAGTACCCAATTTAGCAAAGTGTATGCATATTATGTGTGAAAACAATGAGAGATATGAATGCAAAACTGCAACATGGATACAAAAAAAACAATGCAACTCATGTGAATCCTAAACATAAATGATGCATGAAAAAAAAATTTGGTCAAAACTCTAAAAATTGAAAATTTTTCAGTTTCGATCGATCGAGTATCGATCGAATACCAATCGAGTCAGACAGAATCAAACCAAAAATTTTATCGCAATTTCGATCGGTCGAAAAACACCCTCGATCGATCGAAAATCTGGAAAACTTAAATTTTTGAAAAACAGAGCAATTTTATGCAGTAACTCCTCAAAGCACAATATTTCATGAATGAAATGCATAAGTATGAGACTAAAAGTTTTTCAAAAACATATGAATACAGCCCAGATCTTCCAAAATTAAGATTTTCAATCAATTTGTCCTTAAAACTCAAATTTTGTATCAAAATCAAGGAAAATATAATCTTGGATGGCCACAACAAGATCACACACAATAACATGTACAAAGTTTAGCAAAGAGTAACTTGTGTAGTGTGTGCAACTAGCAAAAGCTTGAGAGACATGTGAGGTGATATGTGAATAGTAATCAATCACAAAGTCTACAAAATTCATCACATAAATTTGAAAGAGACTATCACCTAAAGAGTTACATCATATAACTCTCACATCTCCTAGAATAAAAGCTTGCAATCATGTAAGTTTCTTGATTTGCCTCATTATTCAATTTAATTAATTAGAAACTTAATAAAAGCCGGGATAATGTACACACCAATTTTATTTGAATTTGTGAAATTATTATAGCCCAATAATGTACACACCAATTTTAATTAGAGGCTACACCTTATGTTCTTTTTGTGCATGTGCTACACTTTCTCGAGCACAAAATCTTACGATATGCACTAACGTGTTCATGATTGGCTAGTAAACAGTGGTGAGATGGTTATTTATGCCTTTCTCATTAAGTTCAAGTCCGACAATCAAAGGCATGTGACTTCAAGATCAAGACAAAGTGATCAAAAACTATAAACATCTTCCCACACAACATGCACTACAAAGCTCAAACTAGTAAAGTGCAATAAAGAAGCTCATCCAAGCTAAACAAGGTACATAAACATATTATGTAAAGATAATATGGCCAACCTTAATTATAAATCCAAGATATATAATACAAAACACATAAAAATATTTTTGGTTTAAAAAAATTTATGACCAAAAACAAAAAGCACACATTATGCTAAATGAACAAAAATGCAAATGCAATGCATGACAGTGCTTAACTAAACTATAGAGGGTACACAAACAAGAAATATCAATTTTTTAATTAACCCATGAGTACATGTACAAACTAGTACATACTCAAACAACATCATAAATAGCTTAGCACTTATATAACACATGCTATTCAAGTTTCTTCACAATGTCAAGCATGTTCTAAATCAAGAGAGATATCATAACTCATGTAATCCTCAAGAAAAATTAAAATTAGACACAAAATAAAATATTTTTGTCTTTTTGAAATTTTTCAATGTTTTTGGATTTTTTTTTTATAATAAAAAACAACCTTAAAAACAAAACAACCAAAAACAAAAACAAAACATGTCCACAAATAATTGAAAGAATTAAATCAGGGACAAGTCAACAACACTCACCTTAGAGAATCTTTTCTCACCCATATAGCACGAGTCTTCGGCTTTGTAGGTGAAAATCCATATGAAGCAGAGTGTGTTTGAGGGATTACACCAATCTTCTGAGAAAGACTAAAATCCTGCAATTTCCTTTCACAAGCCAACAAGCTTAAATTTTTCAAAAGAATATGAAACAATTTATTTGGACTCATGACAGGAGAAATATCATCACATATCCTAGATTGAAATACAGAATGCTTAAATTTCAATTTATGACAATTAGGACGAATGTGACCAGAGACACCACAAAAGTGACAAACAGGAACAAATTTAGGAACATCAGTATTCCTAACAGCAAATCTAGTCTCAGATTTTGGTTTTTGCCTCAACAAAGAACAGTTTGGTCTAATATGACCAACAACACCACAAAGGTGACAAGTAGGCACAAAAACAGATTTATTATACTCTCTAACAGTAGGTTTAGACTTAGGTTTAGAAACTTCAGCGTCAACATCAGAACTTTTACCTTTGTCTATCCTAGCAAAATAAGCCTTTTCTTTATTATTCCTCTTGAAAGGAGGGATATAAACTTTTTCAGCTTTAGGCTTAAGAGAACCAGAAACACTTCTGTTAACATCAGCAAGCTTGGTACTAGTCAAATTTTCAATTTTAGCCTTAGATTCAACTAACTCTTGTTCCAAGCTTTTCATCTTCTCATCTTGAGAGGAAATTTGATTTCTCAAAAATTCATTCTTTTTATTAGATTCATCTAATCTCACAATCAATTCCTCTTTTTCAAGATTAGCCAATTTTAACTCTTCCTTAAATTTCTTAGCAATTTTCAAAGACTTAGATAATTCTTTACGAAGAGTTTCAAAGGCATTAATAAAATCAACAGAAACAACAGTGTCCTTTTTATTCAAATCATCACAATCAAAAACAGTAAGACACTTAAAATTATCCATGATAACAGGGATCAAGGATCAACTCTTAGATCAAAGGATCTAACACAAAAGAGCTACCCGCTCTGATACCACTTGTCAGTTCGTTTAGACCCCTGTAAACTAGATTGTTTAACCTAATTAATTAACCAAGTGAATACTTAGGTTTATTATTCAGATCTAGGTTAAAACAATATCAATCATATCAAGTAAAGCAACGGAAAAATAAAGAACACAACGATATGATGACCCAGGAAAACCAAACCGGTAAAAAACTTGGGGAGGATTTAACCTAGCTATCCTCAATGTCAAATAGCAAATCCACTAGAAAGAATTGAAGTTTACACAATAGCGACTTAGACCACTAACATCCTATTGCTACCCGAGTGTAGGAAACTTACTACCATGACCCCATGATAGCTCCGAGATCCACGGACTCCTTCTTTCTTGAATTCTTAAACAAATCCACAAGCGCACCTGCTTGTATATCTTTGTGTTCTCTTGATTCTGCAACTGTATTGATCTACACAACTCTTGACATAAATCTCAAGTTTGTAAACCCTAAGTGTATGTGAAGGTAAACACCTCTAGATCTCACAGAGAGATTCACAAACACAGCAAAACAGAACTCTAAAAACGTGGCTAGGGTTTTCCCTTATATACTTAGGGCAAAACATAAAACCCTATACATTAAAACGGGCTTAGGCTGAGTTGGAATTTTCTGCAGAAAAACGTTCTGCACGATTTTCGATCGATCGAGTCTAATTTTCGATCGATCGAGTCATACAGAAAGTGAACAGTACTTCTGCATAAAAACTCGATTCCAACTTTACAATAAGACCCATACTTTGAGCAAGTCTAACACACGACTAAACATTGTTTTGATCATGGTTTGCCAACATACAAATTGAAGTTCTAAATACATTAGTTCCTAATCTTTAGAACCTAACAAACTCCCCCTTTGGCAATCCGTGACAAAACACAGACTTAACAAAAAGCTCAAAGTTACAAATTTAAATAGCCCATTACAATAAATATAGCCACTTAACAATTCAACCTAAACTACTATCCAACAGTTGCAAGGTAGACAGCAGCTCGACTGAAAGCAACCTGTATATTCCTGTAACACTTAACAAACACACATAAACGCATGTGTGGAAAAAAACAGGAAATACATAAATAAAAATTTCTTAATTTCACATGACACAAAATAAAGACATATATCATGAATAACATCATCAATATAAATCAATAAGCAGAGTAGTAGCATAGTGAAATAAGAAACAAATACATACAAATGTATCTCAACAAAATAAATCTCTTAAACAGGAGCTAAAAATGAGAATACACAGTAAAGCATCTAGATACAATCTAATAACTCCACAAGCTCCGCAGTATCACTACCAAGTAAACAAAAACTCCCCCTAAAATGTAAATCTCCACAAAAAATCTCCTAGATACAATGAACTATGTACTCCCCCTTTTTGTGACGAATTGCCAAAGGGCACTCACTCATCATCAAAAGGTGGAGGAGGAGATCGACGAGAGCTCGCCAAATCCGCTCGTAACGCACGTAGCTCATCAAGGATGTCCACCAAAAGCTGACCATGAGCCGCCTAAACGGTCACGACAGTATCAAGAGTCCGACGAAGGTCAGAAACCTCATCAAACGGTGGAGGAACATCAGCAGCAGCAGCAACAGCAGGATCAGAAGAAGTCCCAGCTACATAAGTATCTGTAGAAGAAGAAGGGGGTGGAGTGACATCGGAAGGCTCTACCCTAGAACGCTTAGAGCTAACTCGACGTTGAGCAGCCCTTTGCCTCAAAAAGGTAGCACCAATAGGAGCGACAACATGTACAGGCTCAGAAGCAGGATACTCACCAAAACCAAGAAAAAGGAGAATCCTATGAATGAAAACAGGAAAAAAACAAAGCATGAGCCGCAGAACTAGATCGATGAACCTCGTTCAAAGAACGAAGGAACAGATGCGGAAAACTGATAGGAGCATCAGTGACCAAAGCATACAAAAAGATACACCTCTCAAGAGGAATGGTGTGGACATGCGAAATAGGCCACAAAGAATGACACGCTATCCTAAAGAAAAGATAGTGCAACTCAGACAGCTCAGCAGAAGTGATCCGAGGATCAGAACCCCACTGGATAGAAGACCCAGTGATGTATGACAAGACGTCATCAAGGGGAGGCGACTCCTCCTAAGGAAAAACGGGATGGTCCACAATGGGCACCCCAAGAGCATCAGACACTACCGAAGGGGTAATGCGATACTCCACACCACGTAACCACACCTTTACTAAGGTATCGTTATCATAGACATGAATAGAGAGATTCGAATAGAATTCTCTAATCAAGGTGGCAGGAGGAGGAGAATGCTCATACTCGAGCAAAGGTAACCAACCCTGACGCTCAAAGTTACGTCGCACCTCAGGATCCAGCTCATTTAAGATAACCCTACGCTCAGCCTAAATCTGACGCCTAAGGTTCAAAGTCTCATAAGTGACTTGGTTTGACTCACTAGGGAACCGCTCAGTGTCAAAAGAAGGAGAAGGATCAGAAGTCTTATGGGCTCTAGTTTTCCTAGGCATAGTGCTAAGGAAAAGATAGACACAGAAAGAAAAGAGCAAAAACAATACCAAGGGCAGACTGCAAGTTAGCACAGCAAAAAAAAAAAATAAAAATTCTATATGATGCATGAGCATGAACATAACATGATGCATGTACTAAAGCAGTGACATGTTCAATTGTGATCCAAATTAATAAAATTGGCTTGAGCAAGCAATATTTATCAAAAATACCCAATTTGAAAAACCCTAGTTTTCAAAACACAACAAATTGATAAATTGATCAATACAATAGTCAATTAACACAATATAATGATCAAATTAATCAATCTAACAAGCCAATTTCATCTATTTCAATCAAATTGAACAAAACCCCAATTTGCTCAATTTCAAGCCCTAGAATTTCAAATTTCCTTCAAACCACCAAAATAATCCAATTAAACCACATGATGTGCTTAGACAAGGTGTCCCCACAAAAACCCATAAAGAATTTGAGAAAGAAACTATCAAAAACAATCCCAAAACTAGAAAATTCCTAAATGCCGAAAATACCCAAATATGCATGAAAATAATGCATGAAATTAAAAAATAAATGCAAAGGAAAGGGTATAAAGGACTTACCACACTTGGGAGAGAGAGATTTGGCAAAAAGTTTGGAAGAAAACGACAAAATCTCCAAGAAACAAGCCTTGACCGGTTGGTAGGGAGAAATAGTTTGAAAAAGTTTTGAATAGTGAAAAGTCACTTGAGAAACTCCCTTTTAAAAAATAGCCGGCCCGATTTTCGATCGATCGAATATTACATTCGATCGGTCGAAAACTTATTCGATTGATCCAAAAACAGCTTGGATCAATCGATTCAACCAGAGAGTTTTCTGAACATTTTAAAACATTTTCGATCGGTCGAAAGTCAATTTCGATCGATCGAAATTTTGGAAAAAACATATTTTTGAAAAACCAAACGTTTTAGACCAAAAACTCCTCAAAGCAACAGATTTGAAAAATCAAATGCATGAGTATGAGATGAGATGTTTTCCAAAAACACATGTATTCAACCCAGATTTCCCAAAGCATAATTTTCTCTCACTATACCCAAAAAAAAAAACATCAAACAAGCAAACATGTTTTACATCAAATTCTCAAAATTCTCAAACATGGTTGGTCAGGCCAAAAACACACACAATATCATGTACACAATTCTAGCAAAGAATAGCTTGTGTAGTGTGTGCAACTAGCAAAAGCTTGAGAAACATGTGAGTTGATACACACATAGAGATCAATCACAATTTCTACAAAATCCATCACATGAATTTGAAAAAGACTATCCCTTAAAGAGTTACATCATATAACTCCCACATCTCCTAGAATAAGAGCTTGCAATCATGTAAGTTTTTTGATTTGCCTCATTATTCAAATTTATTGATTAGAAACTTAATAAAAGCCGGGATAATGTACACACCAATTTTATTTAGAATTTGTGAGATTATTATAGTCCAATAATGTACACACCAATTTTAATTAGAGGCTACACCTTATGTTCTTTTTGTGCATGTGCTACACTTTCTCGAGCACAAAATCTTACGATATGCACTAAGGTGTTCATGATTGGCTAATAAACAGTGGTGAGATGGTTATTTATGCTTTTCTCAATAAGTTCAAGTCCAACAATCAAAGACATAAGACTTCAAGATCAAGATCATGTGATCAACAAATATAGCATCTTCCCACATAACATGCACAACAAGACTTTAGCTAGTAAAGTGCAACAGAAATAAGTGCATCAAAACTAAACAAGGTACATACATATGATATGTAATTTTGATTGACCAACCTTGTCTTCAAATTCAAGGAAAAATAGCAAAACACAATTTGCAAAAAAAAAATTTTTTTTTATTATTTTTTTTTTTATAAAACAAAAAAACAAACATCCTAGAATGAAATGCATGAATGTAATGCAATGCAAATCCTAGAAACAAAGGTCACAAAAGATTGAGCAATGAAGCACAAGGACCATGTCAGACAGACTCAATTAGATTGAGCCTTTTGCATCCAAGACTTCTTAGATGCAACTCTTGCATTGAAGTTATGATTCACATTAGAATTCTGAGCAACTCCAGGATTGGAATAAAGGTTTAACGCCTTTACCAATTCACCAATAAGTACCATAGGATCATGTGCTTGAGGCACAGGTACTTTAGTTTTATTTGCTCGCTTCGCAGCTTGCAACTTAAAACAATTTGGACGTATGTGTCCAGGTTTTCCACAAAAATGACAAACCCATGCAGGCTTATCATGCAATTTGCCCTTAGTAGAAGTTGACGCTCTAGAATGAGAAGCATGAAGATCAACCCTAATTTTTCTAGGTGGAGTAACATTAACATTTTTGACAGGTTCACTCACCGAGGGTTTAACAATCTCACTCTTAGGAGGTTCAGAAGAAGGAACAAATTTAGTGGAAGAAGGTTTAAGTACAGAAATACTTTCCTCATATCCTAAACCAGTTTTATCAGAAGGAGACTTTTGAATACTCAACATGTGATCAAGGTTGGAGCTTGCAGACCTATTAGTTTGTTCTTTAGCAACAGATAAATCAAGTTCCAAACATTTGACTTTATCAAGTAAGAGCATGTTCTCAGTTTTCACATTATTCAAAAGCTCATTTGCATCAAACAATTTAACAAGTAAATTTTTCTTTTCAAGTTCCAAAGATGCAATTTTCTTCAAGCCTAACTCAGCATTCATGGCATCCTTTGCAGCAACTTTGCAAAGTTTATTGTAGGCTTCCTGTAAATCTGCATCCTCAGAGAGTTCCCCATCAGAAGGGTTCTCTTTAACAGATATGCTTTCATTGACCACAGTGGTAGCAGTGAAAGCAATGAAGTTTCCATCCTCATCACTAGCGGATTCATTGTCGGAAACTTCGTCATCACTAAGGGTTACAGCCATAGCCTTACCCTTAGACCTCAAATAAGTAGGACATTCAGACTTTAAATGACCATACCCTTGACAACCATAGCATTGTTGTCCCAAAGAATAATTAGAAGATTGAACTACTTTCTCCTTAGGTTTTTCAAAGTTATTAACCTTAGTGGGTTCATTCTTCCTAAAATTTTTAGGTTCAACAGTGTTCTTGCCTCTTGCCCTTCTGTTACTATTCCTCAGAAAGTTTCTAAAGTTCTTGGCAAGATAGGCAATCTCTGTAGCAGAGAGATCATCATCAAATCCACCATCATCAACATCATCAACAGACTTAAGAGCCATTGATTTGGATTTGTTAGTCTTGGGGAGGTCTAACTCATAGGACTGAAGAGATCCTACAAGTTCATCCACAGGGATGGAGTCCACATCCTTACTCTCAGTGATGGCAGTCACTTTGGGTCTAAAGTCTTCAGTCAAAGATCTAAGTATCTTCCTAACAATTTTAGGTTGATCATAGATTTCACCCAAATTATAAGCAGAATTAACAATATCATTCAATTTAGCATAGAATTCATCAAAAGATTCATCATCATTCATTCTTATGCTTTCAAATCTAGAAGTTAATTGCTGCAACTTATTAATTTTAACTGCCTTCGTGCCTTCGTGCCTTCATGCACAGTCTGGAGGATTTTCCAAGCAATATGAGCAACCTCAACATTAGAGATTCTCTTAAATTCCTCCATGGAAACAGCATTAAAAATAGCATTCATGGCTTTGCTATTAAAAGCGGCTGCCTCCTTTTGAGAAGTTTGCCACTCACTCACAGGAGTAGTGGGCTTCTCCCATCCGTATTCAACGGAATTCCAAACTCTCTCATCTATGGATTTCAGGAAGGCTTTCATCCTTACTTTCCAATATGCATAGTTGTTTCCATCAAAGTGAGGTGGAACAACAAGAGAGTGTCCGTGTTCCATGACAACAGGGGTCAAGGATCAGCTTAAAGATCAAAGGATCAAACAAAAAAAAAGCTACCCGCTCTGATACCACTTGTCAGTTCGTTTAGACCCCTTAAACCCAACAGATTAACCTAGAGAATTAGCCAAGTTATTAACTTAGGTAATTTAATTAAAACTAGGTTAACACAATTAAGCAAAAATAACAAAGCAGCGGAAAATAAACAACACAAAGATCTGATGACCCAGGAAACCACACCGGTAAAAACCTGGAGAGGATTTGACCTAGCTATCCTCAAGGTAAACTGAATCCACTATGAAAGAATCGAAGTTTACACAATAGACTTAGACCACTAACATCTTATTGCTACCCGAGTGTAGGAAACTTACTACCATGACCCCATGATAGCTCCGAGATCCACGGACTCCTTCTTTCCGGAATTCTTCAACAAATCCACAAGCGCACCTGCTTGTATATCTTTGTGTTCTCTTGATTCTGCAACTGTAACGATCTACACAACTCTTGACATAAATCTCAAGTTTGTAAACCCTAAGTGTATGTGAAGGTAAACACCTCTAGATCTCACAGAGAGATTCACAAACACAGCAAAACAGAACTCTAAAAACGTGGCTAGGGTTTTCCCTTATATACTTAGGGCAAAACATAAAACCCTATACATTAAAACGGGCTTGGGCTGAGTTGGAATTTTCTGCAGAAAAACGTTCTGCACGATTTTCGATCAATCGAGTCTAATTTTTGATCGATCGAGTCATACAGAAAGTGAACAGTACTTCTGCATAAAAACTCGATTCCAACTTTACAATAAGACCCATACTTTGAGCAAGTCTAACACACGACTAAACATTGTTTTGATCATGGTTTGCCAACATACAAATTGAAGTTCTAAATACATTAGTTCCTAATCTTTAGAACCTAACAAACTCCCCCTTTGGCAATCTGTGACAAAACACAGACTTAACAAAAAGCTCAAAGTTACAAATTTAAATAGCCCATTACAATAAATATAGCCACTTAACAATTCAACCTTCTTTTGATGGTAGGGTCGAACATTGACACCCTTAACTCCCCCTACTCAATTTTTACCCTATTTTGAAGAGAAAACTTTTTAGTGGGCCCAGGGAGAAAACACCCAAGCCCCACCATCATTTTCCTCTCTCCCCCTCCCAACTAAACACTTTCCTAAGAGTTTTCTCTCCTCCCTAGAATCCACTCTACCAAAAACGCCTTTAGAAGTGGTAAAAAGCTTTATAATTCTATTGAAATCTCCTAACATTTCCAACAAAGACATTCAATGTTCAAGTAAGTTTCCCCTCTCCTCCATTGTATTTATCAAATTAAAAAAAAAAAGCATTAATGTGTCAATGAGATATTGCAACAGAAAAAAGTTTAACTTTAGTTGTAGAAATCTTGCATAAAGCTCTTTTCTGTGGATTATCAACACTGGCATTTATTCTTAAAAGAGCTTTTTACCTCTAAAAGCTCTTTAGTTATAGAACTTTTGCATAAAGCACTTTTTAGCTCTTGGTCTGAAAAACTTTGCTCAATTGATACTCATAAATTTATATTTTATAAATTATTATTAATTATAGGGTATACAACCTAACTAATTTTATTAAATTAATATTTTATAAATTTCTTGGATTACCTGTTTTGTATGTTTTTAACATATACCAGCTTCTTGTCAATTGGGTTTTATTTACTTTCTGAACCATAAGTCATATTTTTGAATATATAATTTTAAAGCTCAAAAAACTTAAAACTTAAACATTTTATAATTATAATAACACATTTATTAATATCGGATTGTCTTAATATTTTGCATGCATCTAAAGTATAAGATGATTATATAATTTAATGGTAGATTTGTTAAAAAATCAAAATTCCAAAGAAAGTTGTTGAATGTTGTAAGATTGATAAAAGTGACTTGAAGCTAATATTATTAATGTGTGTGTATATATATAAAATACTTTAATTAATGGTGTTTTGAGAAATTTTATTAATATTCACTATCAGAATTAAAAATTACTAATTTTTTCTGCATGTTAAAGAATATTTTTAAACTTTTACTTTAGCATCAAACATTAGGAGTGACAAAAATAAGAATATGTTTTTTTTAGTCTTACCCTAACATGTATTCAACAATAGTCCTACCAAAAATAAAAAAATGAGGACAAATAATAAAAATAAAGGTAAGGATAATAAAGTTTATAAAAACACAGGCAATTATGATTTCATAAAATGAAGCCACACCTTATTTCCCTTAAAATCAGTATATTATCTCCCTAGAGTGTAATTGATTGGAGTTACAGACAGTTTTATTTTCTGAATGATTTGATTTTTTCTTATGTTTGAATAAGTATATACTTTTTGATTTGTAATATTTAATCTAAATTATCAAATGTTTTTTTTTTAAATCTAAACTATCAAATGGATCTATTTTAAATGAAAAGGATTCTAATACCACAAAAGAAATCCTAATCACTCACTTTTGTGGAATCTAAATAAATTATATTCTAGATCCAGGAATGTTTTTACTTTTACGTACATGTTCATATTTTCCAAATTGTATTCAGCTTTTCCTTGGTCAATTACTTTCGAAGTGGATTTGAGGTGTATCCTTGTAAGCTTTATCAAGCACCAACACACCCTCAAAATAAATTTTCAACATATAGTATCATTTTTATGATGATATGATGATTTACTAATTGCTCTTGATTTACTGATTGCTCTTTATCATTAGAGTAAAGACATTAATTATTTTTGGTGTAAAAGTAGTTCGAACGAACTTTAGATTTTTTATTCAACAACAAAAGACTTTTCCAATTGAACTAATTAGAACCTACTCTTTCATTTAGTTTTTGAACAAACAATTTAGTCAAGAAAAGGAAAAAAGACAAAAAAATGGGCCACATTACACTTTTTCTGTTTAGTTGAGGAGTGGAAAAGTGGGATGATAGAAAATAATGGGAAGGTGGAAAAGTGGGAGAATATAAAAGATTTTAATTTCTGTCCATGTTGTTTGGTTGGGAGTGGACAAAGTGGGAAAGATAGAAAAAGTGTGTTTGTATAAATTTACTCATATACCATTGTTAAAAAATGATGCCCAATTAAAACAAAAAAAGTAACCCAAAAAAAAAAAAAAAAAGCAATCACCCAACTCCAGTTCCTCAAAAAAAAAAAAAAAAAAAACCAGGAAATAAAAGTAATAGCACTATAAAGTAATTGCATATTGAAAGAATAATAAAATAGAGATTGATATGACAAAATAAATACAATTTTTTTTGATTGGAAAATAAGTACAATTTACAAAGCTACTTGGATCAACACCTTAATTAACACAAGATTATACAGTACCCTAAGCTAGCGAAAACAAAGAAAGTCAATAAATAAATATAATAATCAGCCAGAGTATATGTTCTTTGCCTAGAAAGTGGGTTTCTATTTATATTTGAAAGTCGATACGGTTTTTGATTGTTATATGACACCTGTCCACTATTTTATTCTCTATTAACACCTTTAATAATAGATTGCCACCTCATTCATCATGTATTAATCATGTGATATTTTGTCATCTCTGTAGTCTTTTGTTGCACTTGTTGCATCCACAAGGTGCCATTTGTCAGTAGTTTTTATTTATTTTTATTATAGTACTAACAAAATGACACAATGCCATAGTGGTCTCCATGTTTATCGATTCGATCCACCAAAGAAGACAAGAAAATGATAGAGCAACTCCTGGCTAATCTATATATATATATATATATATATAACCGAAACATATGAAACTTTCACAATTTTCCACGTCAGCATAATATTTAAATATAATATAAAAAAATTAAAAAAAAAAAAACATAAAAACTGATGCACGAGAAATTTAGCCACTAAGTAGTAATATATAAATCTCTTAAAACCTAAACCTAAACCTAAACCTAAACGTAAGGACTAAGGCAACATAGAAAGCAAACATCAAAGTGAGGGAAAAAACTCCAGCAAAGTAAGACACGAGTCATGACATTGTTAAATGCTTGAGAAACATTGTCTAACTTACCAATTCATAAAATATATACCTTTGAACTTCTCCCCCCAATCAATTTTGTCAACATTCCGTGACCTGGATCCTGCTTTGCAAATGTTCCATAAACCAAATACATCAGGCAAGCAAGAGAAGGCGCATAAATATGTGAATTTTAACATGGTCTGCATGAGATTCAAGGCTTCAATCCATGTGATTAACAGTTATATGGTTTAATCATTATTTTGTACAATTAATCAAGCTTGGTATATGGATTCATCCTCGACTCCTAGCCCTTTCCCCATGGTCAGTTGCTTTCTACATACCAACACTCAACCATGAATATGATTGTAAGTATTTATAAGTCAACAATGATAATCAATGTCTCTGTAATTTTCTCTTTTTAATCAGTGTTTTCAGATTCATGGTGATAGGGTTGGCCTCTCTTCACAGAGACATTGATTTTTGTGATTATGTGAAAGGACTTGGGTGTTCTAATTTCTAAATAACTGTAATCAATTGTTAAGTGCTTGAGTTTGAAATTTTTTATATTTTGTTTGTTTTGCTTCTATGTCGTAAACATTGCCTGCCAAAATCTGTTTTGTATTTTTCAATGACTTCTTTGGATAGCCTTTTCAATGGGTCTATTGAGTGGACTCATAATCTCAATGATTTTCTATAGATAATACTATTTTACCGTGTTTTCTTTTCTTTTGTAGCATGTAGGTTATCCAAATTTGGACAGTTCCACCTTTCTTTGGTGTCTATGATAGTCATAGAGGTTAGCATATGGCTTTTATTTATTTTTCCATATTTTCCTCCCATAGCATTACAAATTTCTTCCAATTAAAATTCCTTTTCGAATTGAAGTTTCTGTCCTTTTTTGCTGGTGTTGGCATCTTTTTGAGAATTAATACATTCTTTTGGGCGATATTTAGATTTGCTTATGAATCTTTAAATTTTTTGGCCTTTCAAAAGTTTAAACTTTTAAATTTTTGGATTATTTTTTGCAATATCTAAAACTATTTGGCAGATTTGAACAACTATAGAGTATAGCCATGTAATTTTTTTTTAGGGTAGCCCATCTTTCTTTTATATATTTCTATTGTATGGTTATATATATTTTTGTTTTGTTTCATTAATTTCTAACTCTGGATCTTCTGATTTTTTTTTAACTCATCGTAACATTGAATAAAGTGAAAATATTTAACATTTGTTAACTATACGGTGCATCGCACGGCTTCGGTTATATATATATATATATATATATATAGATTATAATTCCATTTAAAATACTTTTGCCAACTTAAGCAATCCAAGTCCTAATTGGATGCTTATCAAAAAAGTCCTACTTGGATTCCATAATTATGCTCCATGGACACACACACACACACACACATGTTTTGTGCCTCAACATTGGTTTTGTAATGTAATAGAGTTCAAGCTGAGGCAATTTACTTCGGGAAAATTAAGGTTTCTCCTTGTGGTGAGAGAGCTCTTTAGAGTTTGGGTTCTGTGAGAATATTTTGATACTTTCTTTGTAATCTACATCTTTTCCTTGAATCATACAAATTTGTGTATTCTTTTATACACAAATACATGAGAGAGAGAGAGAGAGAGAGAGAGAGAGAGAGAGAGAGAGAGAGAGAGAGAGAGAGAGAGAGAGAGAGAGAGAGAGAGTCAAACTTAAATTCAAACTCAAAAGTTGATCATTTATCTCCAAATTTGCAAGGTTAATCATGAACACTATAAAAGCAGTGCAAACCCCAATATTTTTTTTTTAAGCTGAGTATAGGTTTGAGCTCTTCTTCTATTATTTTCTTCTCCTCTACATTGTTTTAAAAAAATTATTTTATGGTTTTTCATGTAATTTTTAAAAAATAATTTTATGGTTTTTTATCGTTTAAAGTTTAGACCCGTTAAAATTTAAAACTTATTGTTTTATGGGTTTCTATACTTTTTTCTTTTTCTTATATTTCTCTTTTGAATTGTTTCAATAACTTATTCTTTAATTATATATCTTTTTTGGCATTTTGAAAGTTTTTACATCTAAATTTGTGTTAGTTTTTGCAATATTTGAACATGTTTAACAGATTCCAATGACTATATCATGTATTATTCTTTTGAAGGTAATCAATTTTTCTTTTATATTTCTCTATTGTGTAATCATATATATTTTTTTTTTGTTTAAAAAATTTATAGGAAGTAAATCTTATGATTCTTTAATATTTTTTAGTCTTTTAAAAGTTTTAACATCTGAATTATTCTTTTGATGGTAACACATCTTTCACTTATATTTCTGTGTGTGTGTGTGTGTGTGTGTGTGTGTGTGTGTGTGTGTGTGTGTGTTTGTGTAGGCTCTGAATCTTTTGATTCCTTTCAATAATTGTAGTCATGGATTATTCTTTTTAATGCAATCCATCTTTCCCTTATATGCTCCATTATTTAGTCATACATATTTTGTTTTGTTTCAATAATTTTTAAGCAGTGAATCATCTAATTCTTTAATATTTTTTGGTCTTCCAAAAGTTTTAATATCTGAATTTTTAAGTTATTTTTTTGCAGTATTTGAAACTGTATGACAAAAAAAAATTTTGTAAGCATCGCACATTCAAACAATGGCTTCTTCATCAAATTGTAACACAAATTGAAGTCATACAAAAGCAAATCATGCAATGGTGTAGTTTCTTAATCAATTTAAGATTTTATAAAATTATTTTAGTTTACCTCACAAATAGGTAGGTTCTCGTGCATAGCACGAGTTAGCGACTATTGTATGTTTCAATTGCTTCTTTGTTATTTATTCTTGAGGTTTGGATATCAATTATCAAGTACTAAACAATTAAAATTCAACAATAAAACTCATCGATAATAAATAATCAGAGCTTATTGCTACGGACACTATGAGTTGTGAGATCACAACTTCAATAATATTCTATATACTCAATAGTAGATTTTAAATTGCTTTCGAAAGAACTGGGATTTGTCTCAACTTTTTTTTTTTTTTTAATATGAACTTTTGGTCTCAAATTTAGGCATTTCTTTGTTTTGGATTATAGGTTTGGCCATATAGTAGATCCCACTAGCATTACATCGGTTCTTTATCTTAAAGATAAGGCTTCTATTTCTACCGCAAGAACTATTTAGGTATGTATCCCTTGCAAGCATACATGAACTTAAATTGTCTTTTAATATATGCATGCTTTATTATTTTTCAATAGTTTTTCTGTGTATCGCATGGGTCAGCGACTAGTTATTATAATAATGGTGTTCTTTCATCCATCTTATCTGGAGCTTTACATATTATGAGTATGGCCCTATCTCAAACTTTATAAAACTCATCGTCCCCTACACGCATTTGCTTCTTCTTCTCGCTAAAGAACATGTTACCCATAAAGTCTCTTTACTAACAACTGGCAGCTTCTTTATATCTTTGTTTAACTTTAAGCTTCGATGGTAGTTGGCAAACTGTACGTCGCCCATCACTAACATTGAATAGGTTTAGGGGAAAAATAAAGAGAGAAAGGTGAAAATTCATTTAATACGATCAATTTACTCTAACCTAATTTAGTAATTAATAATCAAATGAAAGGAAAAATAATTAATAATTAATAAAAGGAAAAACGTAGAAAGATCCCTTGATGTTTTAGGCCAACAATAGTGGATGGAAAGTTGTCTATACACTGATTTTCCTCAAAATGCATTGAAGAATAAAAGTTGACTACACATTTAAGGATAAAATATTATTTAGGTGCATGCACTGGGAGCAGTACAAAATCGAGACAAACTCTAACATGACCTCATCAAAATAACAAGGGTTAGTGTGATGATGAATGATAAGTATCATCATTGAAGAGAAGCAACCTATCGACATGGTAAGTCCTCTTATGATGTAGAACAAACCGCCATGATCTTCATGGAACATAAAGGGTGCCTGAAATCGCGCAAGATAAAAAAACACTAGTAGAAATTATTTGAGCGACAGAGTCAGAAATGCATGAAATTTGACAAGCTAAAGGGAAATGGTCTTCTGATCAATAGTCATTACTCAGTCACGATGTGCACCCTCATTTGGGCGAATTTATTTGTTTAGGCTTCAAAAATAGTAATTTTACCTATTTTTGTAATTTTTGTTTTCTTAATAACTTTTTGCTCAAAAGTTCAAATAATGGCCCACTTGTTTTGAAATGACCCTTAAGGTCAGTAATTTATGATTTTGCGAATTAGGGTTTCAAACAGTTTCCTAATTGTCCAAGGGTTTTACTTCTTTAAGTATTTATGTGTTTTGTAGCCTTCAAAGACAAACAAATGATTATTAATAAAAATTCAAACATTTGTTTATTGTTTTCTTTGGTAGATTTCAGACTTATTACATTATGTATTGAAGAAACCCCTCGTGGATTTGATATTTACAACCAAAACTAACAGTTTAATTTCTATTCCATCAAATAGGGCATCACTTGTGCTTTCTTCAAGCTTTCGTGATAGCACCTTATTTGATTGCTTATTAATAAAAAGGGTAGAAGTGTCGAGACAGCTATTAGGTTTATCATTGTCTTGTTGTTTATGAAGTAAACAGATTCATTTGACATATCGTTGTCTTCTTTGCTGCAGTAGTACTTGTCAAATGTGGAAAATTAGGAATGACAATGAGGCAGGGTAGGGTCTATGCACTTATTTTCCTCTAAATGCACTGGGGTATAACGATTGACTAGACATTTGAGGATAAAATATTATTTATTTAGTGCACACAATCAGAGGTTTAAAATCGAGGCAAATTTTGAATCCTAGATATTTAAAATAATAAGAATTAAGATGGACCAGTGAGATGGTAAAAGATAAGCTTTCATCATTGAACGACAAGCAACCTGGATCACTAGGGTAAGGTCCCATAAGCTTCATCCTTTAATGGGAAGCAACTTGAATAACTAGGTAAGGCCCCATACTCGATCCCTTATTGATAAATGTGGTAAGGGTGTCGAAATAGCTATAGGGTTTATTATTATCTTAATTGTCCTATTGAGAGCAATTGTATCAGTGCTTGTATATAATAGAAAAATAATCAAAATTTAGCCAATAAAGTACAAACTTTACCCACATCAGGCCATGCAAAATTGTGTGAAGAAAGATAAACGATTTAAAAAATCAAGAAAAATTGATAATTTAATAAAATGTAATGTAAAAATAAATAATTTGAAAAGTGAATATGTGTGTATATATATATATATATATTAAAATAGAAAAACTAGGTTTTTAATTATGCTAAAATAGACAGAAAGTTTTGCATAGTTGATACGAAAGAGATTGATTTAATATATCACTATCTTTTTTGTTGTAGTACTTGTCGAATGTGGAAATTTGTGTCCACATATTGATAAAACTTAAATTCATTCATGACTTTTGTAGAAGATTTTTTTTTTGGGTCTTTGTATACTTTTTTCTCTTCTTCAAATAATTAAAACTAAAAACTAAAATCTAAATAATCATTTAAAATATATAATTACCTCCACCACATTAACCAATAAAGGAATTAGCACAGTAAAGAAGAAAGTGAAAAGAGAGTCCATTGTACATCTTAAACAATATAGTTGACTTTCTTAAAGAAAGATGAGGGAGCAATGCTCTCAGAGAATGTAATAATTTTCCTTTATGGAATGCATGAAGCCACTCACTCGTGATATAATATATTAAAGCCGTGGATTCCATATATGTAAAAGTCAAAAGGAGGGAGCAATGCTCCCAGAGAATGTAATAATTTTCCTTTATGGAATGCATGAAGCCACTCACTCATGACATAATATATTGAAGCCATGGATTCCACATATGTAAAAGTGGTTTCATAATATAATCTTTTTCACTAATTCAAAGAAAGTAAACTTGTATATTCCAATCACGAGAGAAGGTATAATTCATATATGTAAAAGTGGTTCCATAACATAATCTTTTTCACTAATTCAAAGAAAGTTAACTTGTATATTCTAATCACGAGAGAAAGTATCTTATAAACCAACTGTACAAAACAATTGTCTCATAATATATAAGATTTACATTCCTACAATAAAGTATCTTATAAAATAATTATTTTTTTGTCGGTGTATATCATTGGGGGCATCATTTGGTTAAATTCTCATGCACCCATGCTAGCATTTGCATGCGCACACATGCAGCAGCGGGGCAACTTCGTAGAAATTTCTTGTATCTAATTTCTTGTTTTCCGCAGTTGAAAGCCTAATTTCCTGTCTTCGCACTGTAAAACTAACTCTGTTTGCAAATCAGGGCTTCTTTTTCTCTTATCTTTGCATATTCTTCCTAGCATTTCTGTCTTTTGACTCTTTTCTTCCCTGTCTCTATCAGACTCAGTAAATGATATTCCAAAAACTGCTTTCTCTTTTGACTCAGGAGCTTAGTTTGGTTCATTTCCATGTTCATAGAATAATAATCCTTCTCCTTCTGCTTCACAAGATGCAAACCCCACAAAAGCTTTTCCTTTTCCTTTTTTCTTTCTTTCTCTCTGCTCTCTCCTATCTTCAAAAACAGAAGCAAACCATTGTTTTCATAGGGAGATGAAAACGAAACGCACCGACACTTGTTTTATTTTCTTAGAGTAACTGCTGTGTTTTTCTCGTAGTTGTACTTTCCGTCTCTGCCGACCACTGCTTCCGCTGTTTTCAAAGAGATTGGTGGATCCAACAACCAACCATATATGACTTTTTATTTTTTTAATGTCATTTTCTTTGTTTTTTGTCGTTTGTTTGTTTTCTTTTTTTTTTAGCCCTAAAGTTCTGTACTTACCTTCTTTTTTCATATAATCACGTGTTTATTTTTCTTTAGAAAATAAGAGGTTATTTGGTTAGCGGAAAAAAAAAATGCAATATTCTGTATTCATTTTTAGTTTTTTGTGTGATCTACTACTAAAAACTTGGTTTGGGTTTAATATTTGTACTCAATTTTTATTTTGTGTATCCTAAAAGTTGGATTTGAACATAAGTGTGTGGACAGGGGCCCAAGAATGTGTATCGGGCCTCGTAGGGCTTGAGACCCCAAAACCATGTATTAGGCCTCGAAGGGTTAAAGGCCCAAAACCACGCATTGGGCCTCCAGCTATGTCTGAGGATGAGTTAAAGTCCGAGGAGAGGAAAATGGACACGCAGAATCCCAGATCATAATTTATCACGTTCGGGATAAATAAGGGCAATCCAAAGAGTGACCCTAGCATTGGAAGAATAGAAATCTCTAAAAATATCTAAGGGAAGACTGCTACCACCGCATTAAATATACCGCACCTACTCTTCTGACCGCATTTATGTGGAGAAGACCCCTGAACAGTGTAACCTTGGCCACCGCAACTCACAGGAGGCCAAAAGAAGATGCATGATGGGACATGCACTCAAGTGAGGACTTAGATAATTGACAAATGTAGGGTGAAGATGATCGGGAAAGAGCTATATAATGTGAAAGAACACCTCCTAGGAATGGGGAGATGAAAGTGGAGAAAGAAAGGAAAAAGACGAAAAGAAAGGAAAAAGACGAAAAGGAAGGTTAATAAGAGCTGAAGTACAGAAATTGACCTGCTCAGACTCCGATTGAGAATAGTTCTTTGATCTTGGGCTTTTTTCTTCTCTCTCTCTTATAAGAACCTTGATCCACTATATTGATGGTTTAAACCAATCTAACTCAGCTTTCATTTCCTACTCTCTACAAATTCATTATTGTTGGGCCTCTTAGGCATATCCACCCACTCTTGGGCCAAATTTCTAAACTTGTGCCCATACAATAAGAAAATGAAAACATCTTTTTAGCGTTTTGGTTTTCTATGAATACGAAATTAGTGACTGTAGGGATAAAGGCCCAAAATCCTATTTTGGGCCTTGAGCTTTATCCGAGGATGATGTAAGGTCCGAGGAGAGATAAACAATTACGAAAAGTCTTAAACTGGAATATGATAAATATGAGAAGTTTGGAGACGATTCAAGGAGGGAAGCCCTAAAAATATCTAAAGGAAAGTTGTTACCACTGCATTAAATACGTTGCAACTCCTCTTTTGACTGCATTTATGTGGAAAAGACCTCTGAACAGTATGGCCTTAGCTACCGCGACTAATAGAAAATTAAAGAAGGATGTCTGATGGGACAGGCAATCAAATGTGGGTTCGGATGATCAACAAGTGTAGGATCAGGATAGTCTAGAAAGAGCTATAAAATGTGAAGAAACCCTTCATAAGGAGGGGGGGAAAATCAAGGGAGAAAGACTGTAGACATTAAGAACTAAACTTGTATCTAAATTGAGAACAGTTTATATCAAAACTGACCTCCTCGGACACATGCCGAGGACAACTTCTAGAAGTTAAACTCTTTATTTCATTCTTCTTGTGATCCAAACTCATCTTATTGATTGTCTAATTTAAGCTAGCCCGGCTTTCTTTACCTACTCTCTACAAATTCATTGTTTTTGGGCCTTTTAGGCTGGTCCATCCACTATTAGGCTGGAACGCTAAAACTGCCCCCATACAATTGGCACCGTCTGTGGGAAAGTTGATTGGTTAGTGTGTTAAATCTTCAATCATGGTAGGTTCAGGTCTACACCAACCGGAGTCTATAGGATCTCAACGAGAAGACCGTCTTCGAGAGGGCCAAGAGGGAAGTGTGCATACCACCCATACAAGTGAGAGTCATTCTAGGGGTGGTAGCCACATCTCTCATGAGGAAAATGCTAGGGCTATGCAAAAAGAGATTGACTACCTGAAGAAGAAGCTGCGCCACGAGTGAAGAAGGTAAAGTCCCTCAGTCTCTGACCTATCTTCTGATGGTGAGAGGGATGGTGACTATAGGAGCAGATCAAGAACACCCCCCCAGGGAAACCTTCTCATATAAGGAGGATTATCGTCGTGAACGTAAGAACAGAGATTCATCTTCGAGGGGCCTAGGAAACGATGCGATGAGCAAGGCACTCAATAGAATCTCCATGTCTCCATTTACATGTAGAATTGAGAGTGAGAAGCTTCCTCGGCAATTTACCCAACCCACATTCACCATCTATAATGGCCGGACAGATCCTGTTGAACATGTCAGCCATTTCAACCAGAGAATGGCAGTACATTCTAGGAACGAGGCTCTGATGTGCAAAGTGTTTCCGTCCAACTTAGGACCTGTGGCGATGAGATGGTTTGATGGTCTAGGAGCAGGTTCTGTTGACTCTTTTAAGGAGCTCACCCAGATGTTTGGGTCCCGTTTAATCACATGCAGCCGAGTCCCTCGGCCCTTGGATTCTTTGTTGTCTCTATCCATGAGAGAAGGGGAAACATTGAAAACATATTCAAACAGGTATTGTGAAATGTTCAATGAGATAGATGGAGATTTTAATGACGTGGCCGTTAGGACTTTCAAGGTTGGCCTACTCGCTGAGCATGGCCTAAGGAGGTCCTTAACAAGGAAATCTTTTACTAGTGTATGCCAGCTCATGGATAGGATTGATAAGTATAAAAAGGTTGAGGAGGACCAACAGTAGGGAAAAGGCAAAGGTAAGGTTATCCCTCAAGAAGGGAGGGATTTCAGGTCGGACCGTTATAACAACAATCGGCCCCGAAGAGATTTTGGAGGGCAATCCGGATCTCCAGCTGCCTAGGTTGTCAACACTTTGTTCTGGGAACCAGTGCATCAAATCCTAGAAAAAATTAAGAATAAGCCATACTTCAGATGGCCGAACAAGATGAGCTAGGATCCTATGAAGCGAAATTAGAGTCTTCACTGCCAGTATCATATAGAGCGGGCGCATACGACCGAGGAGTGTAGGACCTTGTGGAGTCATTTGTAGCAGTTGATCCGAGATGGTAGATTGAAACAGTTCTTGAGTCGACCCAACGAGTAGGAAGGTCAGGCGAGCTCGAGAGTTCAAGGCAGTAATTCTTCAAGATCGCCTTTGGGCACTATTTACGTTATCCTTGCCGCACCGGGCAGAACAGGATCTTGTCCATCTAGGGTGATGACAGTGGCTAGGCCGTATGCCGAGGATTCTGGCCATGAGTCAAAGAAGGCTAAGGTGGGAATCCGTCCAATTCGAAGCTTCTCGGACGAGGACAAAGCCGGAACCATGCAACCTCATAATGATGCCTTGGTAGTAACCCTTAGGATTGGTGGGTATGATATGAAGAGATTACTGGTAGACCAGGGCAGTGGGGCCAAAATTATGTATCCCGACCTATACAGGGGGCTGAACCTCAAGATTGCCTTTGGGCACTATTTACGTTATCCTTGCCGCACCGGGCAGAACAGGATCTTGTCCATCCAGGGTGATGACAGTGGCTAGGCCGTATGCCGAGGATTCTAGCCATGAGTCAAAGAAGGCTAAGGTAGGAATCCGTCCAATTCGAAGCTTCTCGGACGAGGACAAAGCCGGAACCATGCAGCCTCATAATGATGCCTTGGTAGTAACCCTTAGGATTGGTGGGTATGATATGAAGAGATTACTGGTAGACCAGGGCAGTGGGGCCAAAATTATGTATCCCGACCTATACAGGGGGCTGAACCTCAAACCCGAAGATCTGACCAGCTATGATTCACCTCTGGTGGACTTTGATGGGAAGGTTGTTATTCTGCGGGGACAGATTAGACTGCCAATTTAGGCCAGCTCAGAGGTGGTGGAGGTGGATTTTATAGTGGCGGATGCTTTTTGCCCGTACACTGCTATTGTGGCACGGCCCTGGCTCCATGCCCTTGGGGCCGTCTTGTCTACTCTCCATCCCAAGGTAAAGTACTCGTCCGGAGATTCAGTTGAAGAACTAGTTGGAAGTCAATTTATGGCCAGGCAATGTTTGGAGGCTGCTATCACGCACTGGCCTGAATCAGACTCCTCGGCCCTTGCAGATAAAGAGTTGTAGCAGTTAAAGTCTAAGGCCTCAGTTTCTAGTAGTGAGGCCGAAGAGGAAGAGTGCGAAGAGTTAGAGAAAGTTTTTGTTGAAAATGATCCGGATAAGTTCTTTCAAATTGAAAAACAACTGCCTCCGCGTGAAAGGGAAGAGTTGGTGGAATTTCTCAAGCAGAATATTGATGTTTTTGCTTGGAATGCTTATGAAGCCCCTAGGGTAGATCCGAGCTTCATCTGTCACCACCTGAACGTTAAGCCGTTTGTTACCCCCAGAAAACAGCCTCCTTGGCGCTCTTCGAAGGAACATTTTGATGCCATCAAGGAGGAGGTGACGAAACCTAAGCAAGCTGGGGATATTAAGGAAGTGTATTACCCCGAATGGCTAGCTAATACTGTAATGGTGAAAAAAAAGAATGGAAAGTGGCAGGTATGTGTGGATTACACAAACTTGAATAAGGCTTGCTCAAAGGACCCTTTCCCCATGCCCCGGATTGATCAATTGGTAGATGCAACCGTGGGACATCCTTGGATGAGCTTTTTGGATGCTTTCCAAGGTTATCACCAGATACCTTTGGCTTTGAAAGATCAGGAGAAGACCGCTTTTGTCACGTCCACTAGGAACTACCATTATAAAGTGATGCCATTTAGGCTTAAAAATGCAGGGTCTACTTACCAAAGGATGATGACACGGATGTTCGAACTGCAGGTGGGAAAAAATATCGAAATTTACATTGATGATATAGTGGTCAAGAGCAAGAAGAAGGCCAAGCACATTGATGACCTCAGAAACATCTCTGAAATCCTGAAAGGGCACAAGTTACGACTTAATGCTTCCGAGTGTTCCTTTGGTGTAGAGTTAGGAAAGTTTCTAGGCTACATGGTTACTCACCGTGGAATTGAGGTCAATCCAGACCAAGTCAAGGCAATTAATAATTTGCAACCACCTCGGAATCCCAAGGAAGTACAAAGATTGATAGGGATGACTGCTGCCTTGAACTGATTCATATCCCGGTCAGCAGATAGGTGTAGGCCTTTCTACCAGTTGTTAAATAAATGGAAGGGTTTTGAGTGGACAGAGGAATGTGCCTTAGCATTTCTGCAGTTGAAGGAATATCTTTCTAGGTCACCAATCATGTCTAAACCTGAGACGGATGAGGTCTTATTTGCTTATATTGCAGTAGCCGCCCATGCGGTAAGCCTGTTACTGATAAGAGTTGATAGTGGAATACAAAAGCCTGTGTATTATGTGAGCAAGTCCTTACATGAAGCCGAGGTCTGATATTTGCCACTTGAGAAGGCTATTCTGGCAGTGGTACACGCCACACACAAGCTTCCCTATTATTTCCAGTCACACACTGTTGTTGTCTTAACCCAATTGCCACTCAAGGTTCTACTTCGAAGCGCTGATTATACGGGAAGGATTGCAAAATGGGGAACAAGGCTGGGGACTTATGATATTAAGTATATGCCTCGTACCTCTATCAAGGGTCAGGTACTGGCCGACCTTGTGTCCGAGTTTGCTGAGACCCCAATAGAAAAAGACATGAAAGAACAGAACATGGATGAAAATTCAATTGGAATAATCTCCATACAAAAAGCATTGTCATGGAGAGTTTATGTTGATGGCGCTTCAAACCTTAGAGAATCTGGAGTGGGGCTAGTTCTAGTCTCCCCTAAGAAGATCACAATTGAAAAATCGCTAAAACTAGGCTTCTCAGCCACAAATAATGAAACGGAATATGAAGCTCACCTAGTGGGGATGACCATGGTTCAAAAGATGGGTGGGAAAACCGTGGAAATATTCTCAGATTCAAGACTGGTGGTAGGTCAAGTCCGAGGGGAGTTAGAAGCTCAGAATCCTAGAATGCAGGAATATTTAAGCCAGGTTAGACATTTACAATCTGGGCTTGAGTCTTTTAATTTATTGCAAATTCCTAGAAGTAAAAATACACATGCAGACTCACTAGAAACGTTAGCAACCTCCTCGGCACAGAGTCTACCGAGAGTAATTCTAGTTGAAAATCTCATTGAGCCCTTTAGGTTGAGAAAAGAAGTGTTATCCATTCATCAAATAAGGGTAGGTCCTAGCTGGATGGATCTTATCATACAATTCCTCAAAGATGATGTTCTACCTGAGAACAAATTGGAAGTAGATAAGATACGAAGGAAGGCTCCTCGGTTCTAGCTGTCTGAGGATCAGAAATTGTATAAGAGATCTTTTTCTGGACCATATCTATTGTGCACACATCCTAAAGCAGTTGAAATTCTCTTGGAAGAATTACACGAGAGAATTTGTGGAAGCCACATAGTAGGGAGGTCTTTATCTCATAGAGCTCTCACTCAAGGATATTGGTGGCCCAATATGCAGAGAGAGGCCCAAGAGTATGTGAAGAAGTGTGATCAATGCCAAAGATTTGCACCAAATATCCATCAGCTAAGAGGGGTCCTCAATCTTCTGTCCAGCCCTTGGCCATTTGCTCAATGGGGTTTGGACATTGTGGGACCTTTCCCCGAATTAGCAGGAAACAAGAAGTATTTATTGGTTGGCACAGATTATTTCACTAAATCGGTTGAAGTAGAACTATTGGCCAACATCCGAGATGTGGATGTAAAGAAATTTATTTGGAAAAACATTGTCACACGATTCTGAGTCCCTCACACCCTAGTTTCGAATAATGGACTTCAATTTGACAACAAATCTTTCTGGAGATATTGCTGCAGGCTAGGAATAACTAATAGGTATTCTACCCTAGCCTATTCACAGGGAAATCGGCAAGCGAAAGACGTAAAAAAGGTCATAGTAAGTGGACTCAATAAGAGATTGGATGATTCCAAAGGAAGATAGATAGAGGAACTACCACATGTTCTGTGGATATATCAAACTACACCTTGGAGGTCTACTGGAGAAACTCCTTTCTCAATGACTTATGGGGCCGAGGCTGTTATTCCATTGAAAACTGGATTCCCTACATTAAGAAAGAGCTCTTTCACTCCGAGCAACAACGACGACTTACTAGAGAAAAGTTTGGACTTAATTGAAGAACGAAGAGAAAATGTCATGGTCCAATTGGCCTATTATCAGCATAAACTTAAGCAAGGGTACGATGCTAATGTGAAATTAAGGCCTTTGGAGCCTGGAGACTTGGTACTAAGAAAGGTTGTTGGTTCTACAAAGAACCCAGCCTGGGGAAAATTGGGACCCAATAAGGAAGGACCGTATCGTATTACATTTGTGGCTAGAATAGGTGCATACTATTTGGAAGATTTAGAGGATAAGGTTGTACCGCATCCTTGGAATGTAAATAATCTGAGAAGGCATTATTATTATTGAGAATGAACTTTATCATATTTGTGTTCATTGTATTGTGTGTAATGTTTAATCTAAACTCTAAGTATTAAACAGATCCTTAGCTACGTCTGGTTCCTCGGACCATCTGTTTTGGAAAAATTATTACTGCATGAAATTTTTCTAAGTATCAAACAGACCTTTGGTCATGCCTGGTTCCTCGGACCATATACCTTGGGAAAATTGATAGCTTCCTATTATTTTTCCTAAGTATTAAACTGACCCTTAGCTACGTCTGGTTCTTCGGACCATCTGCTTTGGAAAAATTAATACTGCATGAAATTTTTCTAAGTATCAAACAGACCCTTGGTCATGCCTGGTTCCTCGGACCACATACCTTGGGAAAATTAATAGCTTCCTATTATTTTTCTAAGTATTAAACTAACCCTTAGCTACTTCTGGTTCCTCAAACCATCTGCTTTGGAAAAATTAATACTACATGAAATTTTTTCTAAGTATCAAACAGACCCTTGGTCATGCCTGGTTCCTCGGATCACATACCTTGGGAAAATTGATAGCTTCTTATTATTTTTCTAAGTATTAAACTGACCCTTAACTACGTTTGGTTCCTCGGACCATCTGCTTTGAAAAAATTAATATTGTATGAAAATTTTCTAAGTGATAAACAAACCATTGGTTATGCCTAGTTCCTCGGACTGCATCTCTTGGGTGAGCTAATCATTTATTTTTATTTCATCAAAACCTAAGTCATACTTGGTTACTCAGGTCACATGTCTTATGATACTTAATGCCACGTTATTTGTTAGTTTTTCATTAAGCATCAGGTCATGTGATGAATTATGCCTAACTCCTCGGGTGGTTAGTTTTGAATGTATGGTAAACCCCCCCCCCCCCCCTTAGCTACAGAAACTTGATAAATCACAATAGCAATTACTTGAAACTATTAGAAATAATAAAACACAAAGCGTTACAACTAAATGTGCAAGAGACAGAAAGGAAGATAACTTCATTGATTGAAATAAAGGCCACATTTCTTTTTTGCAAAGGCATACAGTCATTACAAAGCCAAAAGTAGAAAACGAAACAACAAAAGGAACTTTAGAAAAAATAATAGTAATAATAATAAATAAATAAAATCCTAAGTGCTAAGCCTTGGCTTCGGGAGCAGGAAGGTCTTCTTTCTGGCTCAGCTGGGCAGTGGGAACATCCTTAGCCTTGGAGTCATCCTCTTTTGTTTTGGCCTCTGTTTACTTTGCCTCTGCAGCAGCATCCTGGACCTTAGAGTCAGCATCCTTGGCCTCAGCTTCTTTGGCTTTAGCAACGTCAAGGGCTTCTGAGGGAGTGGCATCTGGGACTTCGCGGATGTCTAGATGGTAATACATGTTCCCAGATTGCCTCAAGGTCGAGTCCATAGGGACTCCTGCAGCGTTGAGGGCTTCATCCCACGTCACGTTGCATAATTCCCTACAAGCCTCGGCTAACTCTTCAGTAAGCCTAGCCTGCGTTTCTTGAACGCTGAGCTCATAAGATGCTCGCTTCTCAGCCTCGGATGCTTCCTTGGCTAATTGAGCTGCGTCTTCAGATCTAGACAAATTACCTTGACGTAGCCAGCTCCAACTCTGTTTGGTATAGCAATTTGCGCTGATCCTCCGCCTGAGCCTCGGCATTCTTTAGTCCCGCCAGGGCACTCTTCCTCTCTCGTTCTTTAATGGTCAATTTGGAGAGCAGCTCCTTATTTTCTGCCTTCGCAACACCCAGGGCCTTCTCGGCTTCGAGGCGGAGGTTGATTTCATTTCTTGCATCCCTCCGAGCCTTCTTTACCCACTCCTCGGCCACAAAGACCTCCTGGGTGACCTGCATAAGAGAAACATTACTACCCCATAAAAAAAAAAAAAATAAAAAAAAAAAACTGAATAACACTTGAATGGGTAAAAGGTGTGCAGTTGCGAGCTTACCATGGCAAGATCCCTTTTTAAGGACAAAAAGAGATCTTGTTGCTTTAGCTTCCTCACGGCCTCCATGTCCTTGGGCAGGAGGAGTGGCTACTCCAAAGCCTCAGCTATGTAGGCACCTTGGCCTCTTCGAAAGTCATGGATCGAGGCATCCCAAGATATAGCCGCCTCATCCACCTCTAGCCGAAGGGACCAAGCATGGGGTGGAAGGCGCACCTCGGCCCTATTTTGGTCTTCCCTGCTGTCCACAGAGGTGGACCTCCTATCCCGAGGCTCCTTAGCCATTTTCAACTGTTTAGTCCCCTTCTGAGGGACGTCCTCCCCCTCTTCAAGATCTAGAATAGGCCTCTTCTTCTTCAAGTCTGGAATGGCCTTCAGACCAAGGTCAGTGGGAGGTGGAGGAGGTGGAGGGAGAGAGGGAGGAATCTTGGACTTAGGAGCTTCCTTGGAAGTTGTCCCTTTATTTCATGCAGCCAAGAGCTCTCTCAGGCCCTTACCCCTCTGGTTCGATGCCATTTCCTCCTCGAAAGTGCTGTCAAGACAGGTGACCACAACAGCAGGAGCGTGAACGCCCGAATGCCTATCAGTCTCGCCCTTGGCATCCGAGACTTGAACCGTCACTGGCCCAAGGCAACCCTCTTCTTCAAAGTGAAATTTGTCTATCTCCTCGTCTAAAGATAAGCACGAGGATGCGATCTCTTCCTCTGCGGCCGCAGCTACTTCTACAGGGAAGTGTTGTAGCGGTATCGCGAGCGGTGGAATGTTCTGAAGGACCGGGAGCACGACGGGAGGAAGATCTTCTCAGGCAAGAAAATCCAGTCTTGATACTATGACCAATCTCTTGAAACACCTTCGAAATAGGCTCGAAGCCTAAAATATGGTGGACAGCTCACAACTGTCCGTCCTCGTTCACGAAAATTTCGGACCTAAGTTAGTAATTGAGGGCTGCGACGTTGGTTAGGATGAGCCGAGGAGCTACTTGATTCTTGCCTGTAAATACATCCGAGAAACAACATACAGTTAGAAAAATTAGAATCCGTCATTAAGAAGGAATCAAAGTTAAAAGGAAATGATGATATGGTAAGGTTTAAAAAAAAATCTCTAAAACTCTTGCTAAGGAACCTAATTCTAAGGTACCCCACCTGGCTCTCCCTCTCGGACGGGGCAGTGAACGCAGTCATGCCACGCTTCTGAAGCTATTAGGTAGTCATCTTTCATGCCCTTATTAGATTTGGAAAGACATGAGATGAGCCTAACAATAGGCGATCTAGACTTAAGGTAATACCCCCCGTCGGCTTATGAGTGGCACTCGTACATGTGGACCACATCGTGCCAGGTGAGCCCCAGACCCAAATGCTTGTTTAGAGCATCGACGCAACCTAGAATCCTAAAGACATTGGGTGCGCACTGATGAGGGCATAACCTATGGTTAAAGAGGTAGTCTTAGGTTATTTTACCCATTGGGAGCGTCATTCCTCCTTCTATAAAAGCTATCATAGGAATGACAACCTCTCCCTCCTCCCTGTCAAAATCTATCGATCTGGTTCATAGTATCGCAGGGCTACTCCCTACGGGATGAGGTATTGATCCTTAAAAATCTTTATTTTTGTTGGGGAGTCTACTAGATGCTAAAACCTACCCATTTGGACGAGCTAAAGGGAAGCAATCGAAATTGGTGTGTAAAGAAGGTAAACAAAAAGAACTCGAAGGCCGAGGAGATTGGCCGAAAAGAAAAAAAAAAAAAAAAAAAATCTAAAGAGTTAGAAACTTACAGAAACTAAAGTGTATGTATAACTCTGAGATCCTTAGGGGTATTTTCAAGGATTTCTTAAAAAAGATAAAAAGCTTTTTGATCCTTAGAGACTTAGTAAGATAAAAAGCTTTTTGATTTTGGGTGCTTAAATTCTCTGAAGGACTTGAAGAATTGAAAAGTGAAGTGAAGGAAATAACTTCTCCAGGTGCTTTATATAGAGGGAGAGATTGAGTGGGAGTTATCCTGCTCAAAACTCAAGGAATAATGCCACAGTTGGATCAGTGCCTCACCATTGGATGCGGGGAACAAAACGCCGCCTGTAGCAATTAATGACGCCTCACGAACTTCGAAGCGTCAGTAACAATCATTAGATGGGCAAAATGATTCGCACGCATGAACTTGGGAATTAAATGGGCTTATCTCTTTAAAACCAAAACCCCACTTTTTCTCCTCCGGTAAGAGGGAAAAACCGGAGTTTTGAGGGGCTTTTATATGGATAAGGGCCCAAAATCCTATATTGGGCCTTGAACTTTATCCGAGGATGATGTAAGTTCCGAGGAGAGATAAACAATTACGAAAATTTCCAGGCCGGAATATGATAAATATGAGAAGGATGGAGACGATCCGAGGAGGGAAGCTCCAAAAATATCTAAAGAAAAGCTGCTACCACCGCATTAAATACGTTGCAACTACTCTTCTGGCCGCATTTATGTGGAGAAGACCTCTAAACAGTATGGCCTTGACTACCACGACTCACAGAAAATTAAAGAATGATATCTGATTGGACGAGCACTTAAATGTGGGCTCGGATGATCAACAAGTGTAGGATCAGGATGGTCCCAAAAGAGCTATAAAATGTGAAGAAACCCTTCATAAGGAGGGGGGAGAAAATCAAGGGAGAAAGACTGTAGACATTAAGAACTAAACTTGTATCTAAATTGAGAACAGTATATATCAAAATTAACTGTGCATTTAGACCCCAGTAAACTTAGATTGTTTAACCTAATTAATTAACCAAGTGAATACTTAGGTTTATTATTCAAATCTAGGTTAAAACAATAACAATCATATCATGTAAAGTAGCGGAAATATAAAGAACACAACGATATGATTACCCTAGAAAACCAAACCGGTAAAAAACCTGGGGAGGATTTAACCTAGCTATCCTCAAGGTAAAACAGCAAATCCACTATGAAAGAATTGAAGTTTTACAATAGCGACTTAGACCACTAACATCCTATTGCTACCTCGAGTAGAAAACTTACTACCACGACCCCATAATAGCTCCGAGTCCACGGACTATTTCTTTCCTTGGCCTTTGCAAAACACAAACACCCACGTTTGTGACTTTGAGATCCCACTCAAAGGTTTAGCAATACAAACTCTCCTGTTTGTGACTCCAAGACCACCCTTGAAGGTTTTAATCATCAGCACCTTTGATGACTAGAGAAGGCAGTAACTTCAACAACATCGGATCTTGAGATTCTTCAAGGAATAACACCGGTAGAAGATATGAGAGAGCCTTTTAGGTACAAAACCCTAAATACAAAAGAGGCACACTCTTCTCTCTCTAAAAATCCTTATAAAAACGTACTTAGGGTTTCCTTTATATAGTGGGAGAGGTAGATCTGAAACCCTAATCCTTAATGGGCTTGAACTGCTGTTTGGGCTTAATTAAAATTCTCCAGATACGTCTTTCGATCGGTCAAGCCTGTTTCTTGATCGGTCGAACTAGGCAAATTCTGAAATCTTCTTTCTGTAGCTTGTATGTTCTTGAATCTTGACTTGAATCACCTTGAGCATTGTCTAATAATACCTATAGACTCTAAGATCTATATCTAGACAATTTTGTGTTCACGATTTGCCAATTATTCTAAACTTTTAGAACCTAACAATCTTCCCCTTTGGCAATTCGTGACAAAACTTACATATAAAATGAAATGCTCAAATATAAGAACAACCCAATACAATAAAATGCCCAAATACAACAAAAATCCCAATCTAAAGAGTCCTAACCTAGAAGTTGCAAGAAAAGGTAGAAGATCTTGATCAGAATGTACCTGTCTTTCCTAAAAACACTCAAACGCACATATCACCGCATGTGTGAAAAGAAAGACATATAAACAATAATATGAAACAGAAATATAAAAACAAAAATAAATTCTAACTCTCCCCCTAAGTTAGATACATAAAAAAGTTTTTATATTCTCCCCCTCTCAAAAACAATTTTAACTTCCCCTAAACAAAACATTTTTAAAAACTTTTTCCAAATTTCATCTATTTCTTCCCCTTTTTGTCACGTGTTGACAAAGACAACTCAAACAAAAAGTAAACAGAAAACATACGCAACAAAAATCAAGAGAAAATAGAGAATCAAGGAAACAAATCAATTCAACTCTATAGAAAATAGAGACAACTCCCCCTATGAACAACAAAGGTAAAAAAAAAAACTTTTCTCCTCCTATAAAAATAGGAAAAACAAAACAAGTTTTGGGAAAAACAGTTTTGGGGAAAATTTAGGAGATGGGGATAAATAAAAACACACAAACCAAAAAAATTGAGTTGAGGATACACATGAAGAAAAATATTCTCTCTTTCAATAAATGCAAACTTGACACTATGTGACCCATAACAGTTGTATGAGTAGAAAAAATATTTGCACATTATTATCCATCATATCTCTTAAAAAAAATATAGTATGCAGTTCACACATAAAAAATAGCATATACTAAAATGTACTAAGGACTCAAAAATTAATCAATCAATTTTTAAATCAAGTTGAGTACCCAATTTAGCAAAGTGTATGCATGTTATGTGTGAAAAAAAATGAAAAATATGACTGCAAAACTGCAAGATGGATACAAAAAACAATGCAATGCATGTGAATCCTAAACAAAAATGATGCATGAAAAAAAATTTGGTCAAAAACTTAGGAACTGAAAATTTTTCAGTTTCGATCAATCGATCGAGCAGCGATCAAATACCAATCGAACCAGGCAGATTCAAACCAAAATTTTAATCGCAATTTCGATCAGTCGAAAGACAGATTCGATCGATCGAAAATCTGAAAAAATTAAATTTTTGAAAAACAGAGCAATTTTATGCAGAAACTCCTCAAAGCATAGTATTTCATGAATGAAATGCATGAGTATGAGATTAAAAGTTTTTCAAAAACACATGAATTCAACCTAGATCTCTCAAAAACAAGTTTTTCAACCAATTTTACTCCAAAAACTCAAATATTAAACACTTTCTGCATCAAAATCAAGAAATTTTCAATCTTGGATGGCCACAACAAAATCACACACAATAACATGTACAAAGTTTAGCAAAGAGTGAATTGTGTAGTGTGAGCAACTAGCAAAATCTTGAGAAACATGTGAGGTGATAGGTGAATAGTTTGCAATCACAATTTCTACACAATTCATCACATACAATTGAGAGACACTATCACCTAAAGTGTAACATCATATAACTCTCACATCTCTTAGAATAAAAGCTTGCAATCATGTAAATTTCTTGTTTTGCCTCATAATGTACACACCAATTTTATTTAATTTGAATTCATTATAGCCCAATAATGTGCACACCAATTTTAGCATTTAATCCGAGGCTACACTTTATGTTCTTTTTGTGCATGTGCTACACTTTTTCGAGCTCAAAATCATATAATATGCACTAAAGTATTCATGATTGGCTAGTAAACAGTGGTGAGATGGTTATTTATGCCTTTCTCATTAAGTTTAAGTCCAACAATCAAAGGCATGTGACTTCAAGATCAAGATCATGTGATCAAAAACTATAAACAACTCACACACAACATGCACTACAAAGCTCAAACTAGTAAAGTGCAATAAGAAAAGCTCATTCAAGCTAAAAAAATTACATAAACATGTTATGCAAAGATAATATGGCCAACCTTGATTATCAATCCAAGATATATAATACAAAACACATAAAAATCTTTTTGGTTTAAAAAAATTTTATGACCAAAACTAAAAGCACACATTATGCTAAATGATTAAAAATGCAAATGTAATGCATGACAGTGCTTAACTAAGCTATAGAGGGTACACAAATAAGAAATATTAATTTCTTAATTAACCCTTGAGTACATGTACAAACTAGTACGTATTCACACAAAATCAGAAAAAGCTTAGCACTTATATAACACATGCTATTCAAGTTTCTCCACAATGTCAAGCATGTTCTAAATCAAGAGAGAGATATTATAATTCATGTAATCCTCAAGAAAAATAAAACTAGACATAAAATAAAATATTTTTGTCTTTTTGAAATTATTAAATGTTTTTGGATTTTTTTTTTTTAAAAACAACCTAAAAAAAAACAAAACAACCAAAAATAGAAACAAAACATGTCCACAAATAATTGAAAGAATTAAATCAGGGACAAGTAAACAACACTCACTTTAGGGAATCTTTTCTCACCCATATAGCACGAGTCTTCGGCTTTGTAGGTGAAAATCCATGTGAAGTAGAGTGTATTTGAGGGATTACACCAATCTTCTGAGAAAGACTGAAATCCTGCAAATTCTTTTCATAAGCCAACAAGCTTAAACTTTTCAAAAGAATATGAAACAATTTATTTGGACTTATGGCAGGAGAAATATCATCACATATCCTATATTGAAATACAGAATTTTTAAATTTCATTTTATGACAATTAGGATGAATGTGACCACGGACACCACAAAAGTGACAAACAGGAACAAATTTAGGAACATCAGTATTCTTAACAGCAAATCTAGTCTCAAATTTTGGTTTTTGTCTCAACAAAGAACAATTTAGTCTAATATGACCAACAACACCACAAAGGTGACAAGTAGGCACAAAAATAGATTTCTTATGCTCTCTAATAGTAGGTTTAGACTTAGGTTTAAAAACTTCAACGTCAACATCAGAACTTTTACTTTTGTCTAACCTAGCAAAATAAGCCTTTTCTTTATTATTCCTCTTGAAATGAGGGATATAAACTTCTTCAGCTTTAGGCTTAAGAGAACTAGAAACACTTCTGTTAACAACGGCAAGCTTGGTACAAGTCAAATTTTCAAGTTTAGCTTTAAATTCAACTAACTCTTGTTCCAAGCTTTTCATCTTTTCATCTTGAGAGGAAATTTGATTTCTCAAAAATTCATTCTTTTTATTAGATTCATCTAATCTAATAATTAATTTCTCTTTTTCAAGATTAGCCAATTTTAACTCTTCCTTGAATTTCTTAGCAATTCTCATAGTTTTCAATAATTCCTTACGAAGAGTTTCACAGCATCAATAAGATCAACAGAAACAACAATGTATTTTTTATTCAAATCATCACAATCAAAAGCAGTAAGACACTTAAAATTATCCATGATAACAAGGATCAAGGATTAGCCCTTAGATCAAAAGCTCTAAAACAAAAGAGCTACCTGTTCTGATACCACTTGTGCGTTTTTAGACCCCTGTAAACTTAGATTTTTTAACCTAATTAATTAACCAAGTGAATACTTAGGTTTATTATTCAAATTTAGGTTAAAACAATAACAATCATATCATGTAAAGCAGCAGAAATATAAAGAACACAACAATATGATAACCCTAGAAAACCAAACCGGTAAAAAACCTGAGGAGAATTCAACCTAGCTATCATCAAGGTAAAACAACAAATCCACTATGAAAGAATTGAAGTTTTACAATAACGACTTAGACCACTAACATCCTATTGCTACCTCGAATAGAAAACTTACTACCACAACCCCCATGATAGCTTCGAGTCCACAGACTACTTCTTTCCTTGACCTTTGCAAAACACAAACATCCACACTTGTGATTTTGAGATCTCACTCAAAGGTTTAGCAACACAAAGTCTCCTGTTTGTGACTCCAAGACCACCCTTGAAGGTTTATATCATCAGCACCTTTGATGACTAGATAAGACAGCAACTTCAACAACACCAGATTTTGAGATTTTTCAAGGAATAACACCGGTAGAAGATATGAGAGAGCCTTTTAGGTACAAAACCCTAAATACAAAAGAGGCACACCCTTCTCTCTCTAAAAATCCTTATAAAAACGTGCTTAGGGTTTCCTTTATATGGTGGGAGAAGTAGATCTGAAACCCTAATCCTTAATGGGTTTGAACTGCTATTTGGGCTTAATTAAAATTCTGCAGATACGACTTTCGATCGGTCGAGCCTGTTTCTCGATCGGTCGAACTAGGTAAATTCTGAAATCTTCTTTCTGCAGCTTGTATATTCTTGAATTTTGACTTGAATCACCTTGAGCATTGTCTAATAATACCTATAGACTCTAAAATCTATATCTAGACAAGTTTGTGTTCACGATTTGTCAATTGTTCTAAACTTTTAAAACCTAACACTGACCTCCTCGGACACATGCCGAGGACAACTTCCTGAAGTTAAACTCTTTATTTCATTCTTCTTGTGATCCAAACACATCTTATTGATTGTCTAATTTGAGCTAACCCAACTTTCTTTACCTACTCTCTACAAATTCATTGTTTTTGGACCTTTTGGGCTGGTCCATTCACTATTGGGCTGGAACGCTAAAACTGCCCCCCATACAGTGGCATATTTGTAAATATTGTGAAAATAAGAAATTACTTTTTTTTTAGTGATGTGAGTGTGTGTAACTGAGAAAAGTTACTTTTTTTTTTTTTTTTTGAAATAGAAAAGAATGACCAAATTCAGATATGATGTATTCTATATTCAAATTATGTATTCAAAATTACTTACCAAACACTATCAAATGTGAAGATCAGTGTTTTTTTTTTTTCTATATTTAGATTTAAGATTTGAATATAAAATACAGAAAATGAAAAGTAGATATATCACTTTTTGAAACCAAACAGGCCAAGCATTTCAAATTAAAGTTTTTTTTTTTTGGTTTAGTTTTTTTTTTTTTTTGGATAAAATATAAAAAACTACTCTCCAGAGGTTTAAGCAATTAGGTCGTACCAGAACTTTCCAAAAATATCTAATTTGCTCTCTAAACATAAATTAATACTATTAAAAAATTCACATGTTCCTCCGAATTTCTTCTTCACTTTACAATTGGCTACCAAAAACTTCTTCATGCATATAATCTATTTATATAATAAAAGGTAAAATTGAGAAAAACTCAAATGAGAATTCTAAATTAGAGTTCTAATTTTGCGCCATGTGTCCTAAATTATTTATTCTTAAAAAGTTTTATTTCTTAATTTTAGAATCAAATATGGGACCACATCATAAATACTTATCTAAGTGAGTTATTAAGTACAAAAACCAAAGAGTCTAGAATAAATGAATAGTAAAAATAAAAAAAGTGCTTCAAAATAATTTTTAAAAAAATGGACAATTTACATTTTATACCTAATAATATCCTTACAAAATTTTTTAAAGAGTTAACAAAATATAAAAATGACTATCAATAGTTTTTAAATTTTATATATATATATAAATTATATTATGCATTTTATTGTATATTTTTAAGTGTATTAATGCTTATGCATGGGGTTACAAGTTAGTTGCGATAACGTAACTAAGACAAGTTATTGGAAAGAAGTATAAAATTTAGAGGAACAAGGAACTTTCAAATTGTGTTAAGTGATATTTGTGCTTAGGGAGAAAATTTAATGTTTTTGAAAATTCTTGGTATTACTTGGTATTAACTTAAACCTTATGTGTGATTTTTGTATTTTACTCAATTATTTTTATAATTTGATAATTATAGTAGGGAATGAGGATTTGAACGTAAGACGGTTTTGTTCAAAATATTAAAAAAGTACTAGTTCAACTACAAAACACTTGGATCAGTTAATGTTAAATATGATGATAATTAGGAGAGTTTTAATAGCAAAAATATTGTCATTAATTACATACAAAAAGAAGAAGAAGATTAGATTGTACTTTTGACTCCTAAAGTTTGAGATTTTTTTTTTTTAATTCATCAAGATTGATTCCATTTCCAAAGTGATCATTCCATTCATCACTGTGAAAGATCTAATCGTTAAGTACCAATAAAACGACCTTATTTATTTATTTATTTTTGTTTTCTATAAAATTCGTCCGAACAAGGTCATAAGGATCATTTTGAAACAAAATCAAACTTAGTGGATCAAAACAAAAAACACCAATTTCAAGGTTCAAAATAAAAACACTACAAAAACTTTAATGATTAAACAACAACAAGCATTAATAAAAAAATTTTGGGATCAACTATGAATGATAAACAAATTAGTTACCACCGTTCACCTTTAATGCGGTAGTTATTTTACAAGTATAAATTTTTGTGGGATGTGGGGGCTATGGGCCGGAGTTCATGTGTCCAGGAATGAGCTTCACACACATATACGCTTAGATTAGACTAGAGTATAAATTCTATCTTGTATTTAAAAAAAATAGTTAATTCCATCACAAATATTCTTTACCTCCTTTATATTTTACTTGAAGCCATATTTTCTATTACTCGCTTTATTGCTTAAGTCATTTAGGTCTTTCTTTTTACCTTTCTTTATTCTTTCAACTTGGATCACCTCCCCTATTTTGACTCGTACATCAGTGATTCTTCTTTAAATATATAAATATATATATATATATATAACAAATTAGTTAAAATCCATCACATATATTCTTTACCTCCTTTATATTTTACTTAAGTCACATTCTCTATTACTCCCTTTAATGGTCATCTAGGTCTCTTTCTTTTTCTTTTTCTTTTTCTTTTTTTTTTTTCTTTTTTTTTACTCTTTCAAATTCGGTCACCTCACCTATTCTGACTTGTACGTCAATAGTTCTTCTTTAAATATGACTGAACAATCTCGAATAAGTCACCATCATCTCTTAATCAATAATAGTTACCTCCATTTTTAAGCATATTTAATTCAATAAAATAAAGCAGATAAACAAAATTTCTAAAAATGAATATGAAAAGAACATAGTGGTTCCCTATCAGAAGGGAAGCTTCTGCGAAATTTCACTAGGGCATATACTAAAAAATGCTCTTCATTTTCAATAATAACATCACTAATAATTCTTGTTGTCTTATCTTCCTCTCACTCTACAAAATAATCGCCATGTTCGGCAGTACAACTCTTGCCAAATCGTTTGCTTCATTTCAATACACATACATAGATTCTCATTCTCTCCTTCTGCTTCGCAATATCCACAAAGCCACTGGTTTAATTTCGTTTCTCCTTTCGTTCTTTTCTCTGTGTTCTCCTCCCTTAACCCATTGCTTTCACAGCCAAATGGAAACGAAACGAAACGCACCGTTATCCTGTTGTTTTGTTTTCTCCTTTCGTTGCTTCTCTGTGTTTTGTTGTAGTTTTAGTTTCCGTTTCCGTTTTCGTTTTCCTCTCTTATATTGACTGTAGTGCTTCCGCCGTTTTTCTGATAGACTGGTTCCACCAAGGCACCAACTATGAGTTTTCTTGGTGTTATTTTATTATTATTATATATATATTTTTTTTTAGGGTGGTATTTCTTTCCAACCGACGGTGTGAAAGATTTTTTCTCCCAAAATTTTAAATTTACTTTTTTCAGTTTGCAAGTGTTTGGCTACTATTTATGGCCCCATAACATTTTTTAGTATTATTTATAAATCTTATAATACTAATTTAGCTAATTTTTATTTTTATCTAAAATTTTTAATTTTAACAAAATAAACAAATCTCAAAGAGACCATTTTATCATATGTTTACTTTTTTTTTTTACATAATAAGCATGTTAAAATAATTTATTTATTTTTTTAATTTTTAAAATGTTAATGTTTGTTGCACACATCTTATTGCACGCATTCGTACATTGATTCGACCTTAAAAATCATTCGTCATATTAACACAACCTTGAAAATCATGTGTTCAGGACACAACTGCAGTTATAATTTTAAAAAAAGTGAAATCATGTCTCGAAAACACAATTTGATAATTTAATTGAAAAATCATGTCTTGAACACACGACTTTAATTGATATGGCGCAAACCCACAATACAACACTTGTGTATAATTTAACATCACAATCTATATAATTCGATAGTTACGACAAGAGAGAAGGGCATGAACATTTTATGTCTTGTTGAAAACATCAAAAAGTGTTCGTTCAATTACAAAACTCCTGCGTTAAACCAAAGTTAAATATATCAAGAATCGGACAATTTCAACAATATAAATACAACCATTAATTATATATATGTAGTTATATATATAAAAGATTAGACAATACTCTTGATCTCTAAAGTTTGGGATCGTTTTCATTTTAATTTGTCAGGTTTAATTCTATTATTAAAGTGATTCTTCTGTCCATTTTTCGTGATAGATCAAACTGTTAAGGGCTTGTTTGGTAATATTATTTTAGTAACGTTATTTAAGTATTGTGAAAATATGTGTGAATGAAAAGTATTGTAAAAATATGTGTTGTATTGTTTAAATAACGAAAACTATTATTTAAATACCCCTACTAAACACCCCCCAAAATACCAACAAAACAACCTATAATTGTTCTCCATTAAATTAACATAACAATTTTTTTTTAATGATAAATTTTAATAAAATAGAGCTCATAACAATTTATTACCAAAAAAAAAAAAAAAAAAAAAGATATGTGGTCCCCATAAAGGAACAGATACAATGAGCATAAATAAGGCGGGAAGTTTCTGCGAAATTTCGCAGAAAGACTTTTATTGTTGAGGGGAAACTTCCTCCTCTAATTCCCATACCACTTATTACTCTTTTGTGATCTTATCCCCTCTCTTTCTACAAATAATCTCCATGATCGAACTGTTCAGCTTTTTTGGAAATCCACTGGCGTGTATGTAACTTATGAATATTAAAAATGACCACTTGCATTTAATAAATCAAACAAGTACTTGGTGAGAGATATGCAAGCAATGAGTGTAAGGATTATACGATGTCACATACATTTCATCATTAAATTGTTGATATGTATGCATGTAATATTATATGTTAGTATGCAAACATTTTTATATTAATCACTTAAAGATGAATTTGGTTTTCTTCAAATTTAATGTGCAAGGTCTCTGAATTTGCGATTTGTACTTGTGGCTAAAAAATTCGGCTTAATTTTACAGATACAAAATAGACCAATAGGTTCCAATCTAGAATGCTGCTGTATAGAAGGAGATGATGGCAGTGTACCTAAGGCCTCAAGTTCCTGCAAGTCTTGCCATGTATTTCTTAGGGTGTTCTTTTGTTTTTCATATTTAAAAAAAAAAAGTTCACTACACTAGGAGAAAGCTGCTTAGCCCCCTTTAATGACTAACAACCATTAGACTAACTTCCTTTGCTTCAAAGGTTTATTTCTGACCCCCTGCTTGCTTTAATTTTAATCCATAAGTGGTTACTATTCAATTATTTCAGTGCATTTTTTTTTTTTATCAAAGAATAACAAGAATGAAATCAAGGGTTTTGAACCAACAACACCTGGTTACTAAATTCACGTTTACTGAAGCAAGAGAATTTTATGTTTGGGAGCCTGCAAATAGGGCAACCTCTGTCCAATATTCAAGCATATAAGGGATACTAACATAGTACTCTCATGCAAAAGTATATCAGAGTCACCAAATTATAGACAAAATCTTGTTGTCTCTAAAATTTGTGTGTGTTTGGTTTGAGGTGAAAAGTGGGTGAATGGAAAAAGGGGAAGGAAATTTTTGATTATTTGGTACAGAAGAAAAGAGGGCGAAAAAATTGATGGTCGAAGATATTTTCCACCCAAGCCCACCAAAAATAATTCTCCCCAATTCACACGGGTGAAAACTAATTGTGAGTCTCATAGTTTCAATTTTTCTTCCAATTTTTCTTTTCTTAAACGGTCAGTACCAAACCAAAGCTCTCTTTCTTCTTCTTTTTTCTCATCTTAAAAGGTAAGTACCAGAACCACCAACAGCTCAATGTGTGGTGTTTTTTTAATTTATAATTGTAAGGACACAATTTGCAGGATGGGCCTTCAAGCAAGATAAATTATGGCCCTAAACATGAACAATACCCTTGCATTGAATTTTTAGAGAGTGGGTTAAATAAGTTGGGCTAGAAGTGAGATTGTCGATGGCCCAAATACAGTTATAAGCAGACCAATAAAAATAAAGTGTTGTAGTTGTATATAAAAGTTGTCCTCGATTTCGTCCGAGGAGAAATGTTGTTACAGTTATCTGAGGGTCTACAACTTTCTCTCTCTCTTTCTCTCTCAGTTGTTTCTTTTCTTTTCTTTTTTTCGGATTGTTCAATGCCTTCTTTCCTTGCCTCCAGCTCTATTTATAAGCCAGTTCTTCTTACACGCCAGTTAAGTGATTTTTTATCTTGATACTTGTCCCATCAACCTTCCCTTAAAGTCTTTACACGGCAGCTGCAAAAGGTGAGAGTCACTGTTCAAACATCTTTCCCCATTAATACGGCCCTAGGGTTAGCTGCAGGATAATAAATGCGGTAGTAGTAGCCTTTTACATAATATCTCCTTGCTTCTACCTGTCCTTTTTGCCTATATATATATATATATATATATATCAAGGAAATCTCTGGAAATATTAGGATAAATGTTGGAGTGTTCATCTTGGCCATCTCTTTGATCATCCGAAGAGGTAATACTCCTCGAACCACTTCCTTCCGTATTCATGCTAGTCATATCTTAGTGAGGAGTTAAACTATGTTCCTACCTTATGATTTACTGTCCTCGGACGAACAGGTCTCCTCGGACAGGCCCACGGCCCATCATCAGGGATTGGGCCTTTGTCCCTTACAATAGCCCCTCGAAATTCCGGCTTTCCCTCTTATCTGAGGAGAAGGGCGGGATTTTGATTTCTCCAAGGGTTAAACTCACCAAATTTTCCAACTTACCCACGTGGAGACGCCATTCCGCGTGTTTCGCAAACATTGCTGACACTTTGGAAATTGCAACGCATCATTTATTGCTCCAGGCAACGCCTTGTCTCCCTTATCAACGGTGAGATGCAAATCCTGTGGCTAAGATTTCCTCATGAAATTTCGAGCGGGATAACTCCCACTCACTTTCACTCCCCATATAAAAGATTGTGAGGAGGTTATCTTTCTCACCTTGCATTCGCTCAAGCTACCAAAAGATCTTTAGCGCTCCAGCCTTCAGAATTTCCCTTATCTTAACAGTCTTTAGAGTCTTTTTCGGTGAAAACTCTAGATTTCTCAAAAGTTACTGAGACAGAAATCCCAATCACTCCTGTAAGTGCTTGATTTCTTAGTTCTTCTCTCCTCGGCTGAGCCTCTCGGCCTTCTTGTCTCTGCCTTACCTTATATTAGGAAATCCTCTTAGTATTTCTTACTTATCTAGATGGGTAGGTTTAAGAACCTCGTTGACTCGTTTGTGGCTATAGAACCATTTAAGGCTAAATACAATATACCCGAGGGAGTACGCCTCCGGTATTGTCCACCGGAAAACGTCTTGACCGATAGGAAAACCGGCGAAGTGGTCATTCCCATGATCGCCTTTTTGGAGGGAGGAATGACCATTCCCATGGGCACAGTGACCCGAGAATACCTTCGAAACCATAGGTTGTGCCCGCACCAATGTGCCCCCAACCTGTTTAGGATTTTGGGTTGCGTCGACGCCCTTAATCAAATGAAGGGCTTGCAACTCACCTGGCACAACATCGTACATATGTACGAATGTCACTCTATGCCCGATAGGGGGTATTATTTAAAATCCCAATCCCCTATCGTTAAAATGATGTCGTGCCTTCCGAAATCCAACAAAGGCGTGAAGGGCGACTACATCATCGTCTCCGGGGCGTGGCATGACGGTCACCACTGTCCGACCAAGGAGGGGAAGCCAGGTGGGATGCCTTAGGACTAGATTGAGTTAACCTAGAATTTAGGTTCTAGCTCTCACTTTTTTCTGCTGCTCGGTTGTTTAATCATGTTTTTAATTAGGTTTTTCGGTTATCGTTTTGCAGATAAGAAACTAGTTGCTCTGAAGATAAGCCACGTGAACGTTGCAGGTCTGAACAAACTTCTCAGATCTGAGATTTTTATGCATACAGACGGCCAACTGCATGCCGTCCATCTGATATTGGATTTCGTCCTTTTGTCGGACAGCTTTCTGGAGGTTGGGAATGCATTCCGAGGAGGAGACAGCCGGATCAACAGGATCGACGTTTCTCAGCCAGGATTCCTGTCAAAGAAGGATCTTTCCCCTGTCGAATGGCCACTTCAACAAACTCTTCCTCCACCAGTCATCCCAAGGGAGGAATCTACTTCCTCTCAGCTATCCTTAAAGACCGAGATAAACCAATTCCACTTCGAGGAAGAAGAGAAAGTGCAAACTAAACCTCGAAGTGTTCTAGATTCTGAAAGTACCGAGGAAGAAGAAGAGGAAATGTCTCTGCAACCTAGGAAAGGACTGAAGGACCTCCTTGCGGGGAGGAGCAAGGGTGCATCTTCCAAGGATGCATCCAAGGCCAAAGCCGCTGATATCCCTCCTCCACCTTATCCTCCTCGTGCAACCGAGCTCAGCCTTCTTCCCATTTCCGACCTGAAGAGGAAGAGAAAGGTCGTGGACTTGGATGCTGAGGAGGGTGAATTGCCTCAACCGCAGCAGAAGAGGCAAAAACAGCAAAAGGATGGGCAAGATAGCCGAAGGGTCTCCCCACCCGAGAATAAGGTGGAGGAGCATACCCGGGACATCCGCCAACTGCTAGCTTAAGCTCCGCGGTTAGCTTTAGAGGGCGCTCTGATCCTTATGACCGCTTTAATAAGAGAATTTCAGAAGGGTCACTCGGCCTACATTGCCGAGGCATTGGAGCGTCCTCTACTCCTACCTCGCGATATGGAGGAAGTGAAATCCTGGAGGCAGTCAGACTTGTTTATGTCTCTGAAAAGAGACTTAGCTATGGTGAGCTCCTAAACCTAAGTTAGGCTCCCAAAGTTTATGTCTCTATGCTAATGTACTCCCCTCATTCTTCTCATGCAGGTGACCCAACAGATTTATGTGGCAGAGGACTGGGTCAAGGATGCCCGCAACCAGGCTAGGGTTGAGGCTTAGTCTCAGGCCATCGTCGAGAAGAATTTGGGGGCCATTAAGCAAGAGAAGCAGGAACTGGCCAAAAAGCTGACCATATGACCAAGCTGACCAAAAAGCAGAGGCTGGGCTGAAAAGCGCCCAAGACCAAGCTGAAGACCAGCGTAAAAAACTCCATATGACTAAAATCGAGCTAGCGACCCAAAAGCAACTAGTCTTAAAGCTCAAGGCCAATCTGGAGAAGGCTAAGGATGCTGCTCGGAAACCAGAATAGACAGTCGAGGCCGAGAAGAACGCGTCCTATCTCCGTGGGATTGAGGAAATGGAGATAAGACTGGCAGACGAGCTGTTAGAGGTGTGCTGGGACTACTGCAAGTTCACCTAGGAAGAAGCCTTGAATCCTGCGAGGGTCCCGGCTAACTCTGACTTAAGGCATCCCGAGAAGATCTACTTCCACCCTCATATACGGGATGCCTCGGCCGTTCCTTTGCCTCCGTCTGCCCAAGTCCCAAATTCATCCAATCAGGGTCCTGCTCCCTCCGAGGCCGGGAATAAAGGTCACGAAGAGGTTGTAGTAAAGACTAGAAGTAAGGATGCGGAGGTGGTCATTTCTTTTCGGGTCAAGGTTGCTACAACGGCCAATGAAGCTGCTCCTTCTGAGACTGAAACTAAATCCAGAGAAGTCGAGTCGACTATACAAGAAAATCCCTTGCCTCCCGTGGCTGAGACTTAGGCTTAGCGTTACATGTCTTTTTTGTTTTACAATCATTTTGTAATGAAGTATAATGTACCTTTGACTTTAATTAATGAAAGTACTCTCGTTTTCCTTTGGCTATGTTCAATTTCCTCCCTTTGTTATCTTCTTTACATAGCTCTTTAAGCTGCTAAAATTGAACGATAGGAAGCTTAAATTCAATGGATTGATCAAAGTTAAGCAATGGAAGCATCAGATGGAATTGATACCTTAAGCTGTTAAGATGAAGCTGAGATACTAAATCACACAAAGAATATAATCTGAGAAGGAAAACATGATTACATAGATGATCTGAGGGATTGGACATGATCACGACTTTGTTTCATATTTGATGAATTGAAGTAAAGCATTTATTATCCGAGGTATGTGGTCCGAGAGACCAAACATGTTCAATGTTTTGTTTAACACTTAGTAAAATAAACTAGAGTGTTAATTTACCCAAGGTATGCGGTCCGAGGTACCAGACATGACCAAGATTCTGTTTAACACTTAGTATAATAAACTAGAGTGTTAATTACCTAAGGTATGTGGTCCGAGGTACCAGACATGACCAAGGTTTTGTTTAACACTTAGTATAATGAACTAGGGTGTTAATTTACCCAAGGTATGTGGTCCAAGGGACCAGGTATGACCAAGGTTCTGTTTAACACTTAGTATAATAAACTAGAGTGTTAATTTACCCAAGGTATGTGGTCCGAGAGACCAGGTATGACCAAGGTTCTGTTTAACACTTAGTATAATGAACTAGAGTGTTAATTTACCCAAGATATGTGGTCCGAGGGACCAGGCATGATCAAGGTTCTATTTAACACGTAGTAAAATGAATTAGAGTGTTAATTTACCCAAGGTATGTGGTCCGAGGGACCAGACATGACCAAGGTTCTGTTTAACACTTAGTATAATGAACTAGGGTGTTAATTTACCCAAAGTATGTGGTCCGAGGGACCAGACATGACTAAGGTTCTGTTTAACACTTAGTATAATAAACTAGAGTGTTAATTTACCCAAGGTATGTGGTCCGAGAGGCCAGGCATGACCAAGGTTCTGTTTAACACTTAGTATAATGAACTAGAGTATTAATTTACCCAAGGTATGTGGTCCGAGGGACCAGACATAACCAAGGTTTTGTTTAACACTTAGTAAAATGAACTTGAATATTAATTTACCTAAGGTATGTGGTCCGAGAGACCAGGCATGACCAAGGTTCTGTTTAACACTTAGTATAATGAACTAGAGGGTTAATTTACCCAAGGTATGTGGTCTGAGGGACCAGGCATGACCAAGGTTCTGTTTAACACTTAGTAAAATGAACTAGAGTATTAATTTACCCAAGGTATGTGGTCCGAAAGACCAGGCATGACCAAGGTTCTGTTTAACACTTACTATAATGAACTAGAGTGTTAATTTACCTAAGGTATGTGGTCCGAGGGACCAGGCATGACCATGGTTTTGTTTAACACTTAGTAAAATGAATTAGAGTATTAATTTACCCAAGGTATGTGGTCCGAGAGACCAGGCATGACCAAGGTTCTGTTTAACACTTAGTATACAAGCACCATATTGAACTTTACAATAATGAAAATTTTTATTAATAGTAATACCTTCTAAGGTTATTTACATTCCAGGGATGAGGTATGGCTCGCTCATCTAAATCCTCCAAATAAAACGCACCTATTCCAGCTATTGAAAGGATGCGATACGGCCCTTCCCAGTTGGGCCCAAGTTTTCCCCAAGCTTGGTTCTTTGTAGCACCCACTACCTTTCTCAGAACCAAGTCTCCCAACACAAGTGGTCTTAGCTTAACATTGGCGTCGTTCCTCTGCTTGAGCTTATGTTGATAGTAGGCGAGTTGGACTATGGTGTTCTCCCTCTGTTCGGCAACCAGGTCCAAGCTCTTTTCTAGCAGTCTGTCGTTATCAGTTGGTGTGAAATAGCTTCTTCTCAATGTCGGGAACCCTGTCTCTAGGGGAATAACAGCCTCTGCCCCGTATGTCATTGAAAATGAGGTCTCTCCCGTGGACCGACGTGGAGTTGTCCGATATGTCCAAAGAACATGTTGCAGTTCTTCTACCCACTTTCCCTTAGCATCATCCAACCTCTTCTTTAGACCGCTCACTATGACCTTGTTAACGGCTTCGGCCTAGCCGTTCCCCTGTGGATATGCAGGAGTGGAGTATCTGTTCTTGATGCCTAACCCACAACAGTATCTCCTGAATGCCTTACTATCAAATTGAAGACCATTGTCTGAAATGAGCGTGAGTGGTACTCCGAACTAGGTGACAATATTCTTCCATATAAACTTCTGGACATCCACATCTCTGATGTTCGCCAAAGGCTTGGCTTCGACCCACTTGGTGAAGTAGTTTGTGCTAACGATTAGATATTTTTTACTCCCGGCTGCCTTAGGAAAAGGGCCTATAATGTCCAGGCCCCACTGAGCGAAAGGCCATGGGTTGGATAAAGGATTAAGAACTCCCCCTGGTTGTTGAATATTCAATGCAAACCTCTGGCATTGATCACACTTCCTCACATACTCCTGTGATTCTCTCTGCATGTTCGGCCACCAGTATCCCTGAGTTAGAGCTCTGTGAGCTAGGGACCGGCACCGGCCTCCCGTGTGGCTCCCATAAATTCCTTCGTGCAGTTCTTCAAGGAGCAACTCGGTGGCCTCAGGGTGTACGCACAACAAGTAGGTTCCAGAGAAAGAGCGTTTGTACAGCTTATTGTCTTCTGATAACCAGAACCAAGGAGCCTTCTTCCTCACTTTGTTTGCTTCAGCCTTGTCTTGTGGTAGGATATTATCTTTGAGGTACGTCACCATAGGGTTCATCCAGCTTGGCCCTACTCTAACTTGATAGATGCTGGGCCTTTCTCCCTCCTCGGCGTGCTTTTGTACATCTTCAACCAAGATGAGCCAAGGCAGTCCTTGAGTCGAGGAGGTTGCAAGAGTGGCTAGAGAGTCCGTATGTGTATTCCCACTCCGAGGGATATGTTGTAAACTGAATGACCTGAACTGTGACTGCAGCTGCTTGAAATGTCTTAGATACTTTTGCATCCTTTTGTCTCGAGTTTCCAGCTCTCCTCTAGCCTGACCGACGACCAGAGCTGAATCCAAGAACACTTCCATGGCATTTCCACCCATCCTTCTGACCATGGCCATTCCGACCAACAACGCTTCGTACTCAACTTCATTATTAGTAGTCGAGAAGTTTAGTCTGAGGGATTTCTCAATAATAATATTCTCTAAAGATACCAAAACTAATCCCACTCCTGAGCCTCTCTGATTGGCTGCACCATTCGCATATAACTTCCAGGATGGGGGTCCTTGTACCGAGACACAGCCAACTGAATTTTCATCCATGTGCATCACCTCGGCATTTTCTTCTAACAGGGGCTCGATAAATTCGGCTACCAGATCAGCCAGGATCTACCCCTTAACAGAGGTGCGAGGCATGTACTTTATATCGAAAGCTCCTAGGATTGTACCACATTTTGCAATTTTTCTCGTATATTCTGCACTCCGAAGTAATGACCTGAGTGGGAGTTGGGTAAGGACCACAACCGTATGCGACTGAAAGTAGTGAGGAAGTTTGCGTGAGGCATGGACCACTGCAAAGATGGCTTTCTCTAGCAGCAAGTAACGGACCTCGACCTCATTAAGGGACCTACTCACGTAGTACACAGGCTTCTAAACACCATTATCGACTCATACAAGCACCAAACTCACTGCATGGGTGGCTACAGCGATATAAGCGAACAGAACCTTGTCCGTTGTGGGACTGGATATGATGGGGGGTCGAGACAAATATTCTTTTAGCTATTGGAAAACCAGAACGCATTCTTCGGTCCACTCAAACCCTTTCCACTTATTCAGTAACTGGAAAAAAGGCCGACATCTTTCTGCCGACTTAGAGATGAATCGGTTGAGAGCAGCAGTCATCCCAGTCAACTTCTGAACCTCTTTAGGATTCCGAGGAGGCTGCAGGTTATTGATCGCCTTTATCTAGTCGGGATTCACTTCAATTCCGCGATGTGTGACTATGCAGCCCAAGAATTTTCCTGTTCCAACACCGAAAGAGCATTTTGAAGCATTGAGTCACAGCCTGTGTTTCTTTAAGATTTCAAAGATATTTCTGAGGTCTCCGACATGCTTGGATTCCATCTTACTCTTGACCATCATGTCGTCTATGTAAATCTCAATGCATTTCCCCAGCTGCGATTCGAACATCTTTGTCATCATCCTCTGATAGGTGGAGCCTGCATAATTCAGGCTAAACGGCATCACCTTATAGTGATAGTTCCCAACGGGAGTAACGAAGGCTGTCTTCTCTTGATCATCTAAAGCTAAGGGAATTTGGTGGTACCCTTGAAAGGCGTCCAAGAAACTTATTCGTGGATGCCCCACAGTTGTGTCCACTAGCTGATCAATCTAAGGCATGGGGAAGGGATCCTTCGGATAGGCTTTGTTCAAGTCTGCGAAATCCACACATACACGTCATTTCCTGTCCTTTTTCTTTACCACCACTGTATTGGCCAGCCATTCCAGATAGAAAACCTCCTTAATAGCCCCGGCTTGCTTGAGTTTGTTCACCTCCTCCCGAACAGCGTTAGAATGCTCCTTGGATGAGCGCCGAGATGGCTGCTTCTTGGGGAAGGCGGCTAGACTTACGTTCAGGTGATGGCAAATGAACTCTAGATCTACACCTGGGGCCTCATAAGAGTTCTAGGCAAACACATCAATGTTTCTCCTAAGGAGTGCCAACAGCTCTTCCTTATCCCGAGGGCGCAATTGAGCCCCGATCTGGAAAAACCTATCTGGGTCTCTGTCAATGACAACTTTTTCCAACTTCTCACACTTCTCCTCGTCCAATTCCATAATAGTAGGTGGAACCGGCATTCTTGATTGCTATGGACTTCTATCAACAGAGGTCGTAGGCTCGGCAGCAGGCTGATGCATGATGGCCGATATAAGGCACTGCCTCGCCACAGATTGACTTCCTACAATTTCCTCGACCCGTCCTCTGGATGGAAATTTCACTTTCAAATGTAAATTTGACGAAACAACCCCCAGGGCATGAAGCCAGGGTCTGGCAACGATGGCCGTGTATGGAGAGTATGCATCTACCATGATAAAGTCCACCTCAACCACCTCGGACCCTGCTTGCACGGGTAGCCATATCTGTCCCCTAGGGATGACGGTTTTCCCATCGAAGCTAACCAGAGGTGAATCGTATGCTGTCAGATCTTCTGGTCTTAAACCTAATCCTCTGTATAGGTCCGGATACATGATCTCAGCCCCACTTCCTTGATCAACCATCACCCTCTTCATGTCATATCCCCATATTCTAAGGGTGATGACCAGAGCGTCGTCATGGGGCTGTATAGTCCCCTGCTTATCTTCATCTAAGAAGCTTAAGACTGGTCGAACCTCTACCCTGGCCCGTTTTGACTCCTGAGCCGTGTCCTCAGCAATTGCCCTAGAGACAGACATCACCCTGGAAGGACATGATCCAGTCCTCCCAAGTGCCACAAAGATAACGTTAATCATGCCCAATGGGGGCCTTGACGATGCAGTCCCCGAAGCCCCTAGCTTGATGTGGTCTCCCAAACTATTGGGCCGATGTACAAACTGCTGCAACTTTCCTTCCCTCACAAGTTGTTCTAGATAGCTCTTTAAAGTCCTACAATCCTCTGTAGTATGCCCTCGTTCCTGATGGTATTGACAATGAAGGCTTTGATTGCGTTTCGTGGGGTCTCCTCCCATCTTGTTTGGCCACTTAAAATATGGCTCATTCTGAATCTTCTCCAGGATCTGGTGGATTGGTTCTCGGAACACGGCATAGACTGCCTGCGACGCGACAAACCCAAACTGCATACTATAATCTCTCCGCGGTTTGCTGTTGCTGTACCAGTCCAACCTGAAATCTCTCCTCTCCTGAGGGATAACCTTGGCATTTCCTTTCCCAAGCAACTGATCCTCCTCAACTCGCTTATACTCATCGATGCGGTCCATTAGCCGACGCACACTTCTCACTGGTTTCTTGGTCAGTGATTTCCTCAGATCGTGCTCTGCTGGTAAGCCGACCTTGAAAGTTGTCACAGCCACATCATCGAAACTCCCTTCAACCTCATTAAACAGCTCCCAGTACCTATCCGAGTACGTTTTCAACATCTCTCCCTCTCGCATAGACATGGACAGCAAAGAATCTAACAGCCGAGAAACTCTGGTGTTCGTAACGAACCGAGAGCAAAAGGCCTTAGTGAGTGCCCAAAAGGATCCAATAGAGTTGGCTGCAAGGCCATCAAACCATCTCATGGCTACGGGCCCCAAACTGGAGGGGAACACCTTGCATATGAGAGTCTCATTCTTAGAATGGACAGCAATCCTCTGATTGAAATGACTCACGTGCTCTACAGGGTCAATCCGTCTGTTGTACGTGGTGAAAGTGGGCTGAGTAAAACACCGAGGAAGCTTTCCTCCTTCGATTTTGCACGTGAAGGGCGATTTAGAAATCTGGTTGAGTGCCCTATTCATTGCATAGTTCCCCACGCCTTTTGAGGACGCGTTTCTACTCCCGCGGTCATGGTGATGCTCTTCCCCATGGGAGAAGGATTCACTAGGAGGTGTTCGTGATCGATGCCTATAATCATCACCCTCATCATCATCAGAAGAATTATCAGTGATGGACGGGCTGTTGGATGGACTACACCTCCTTCACACATGGTGCAGCTTCTCTTTTAAACGATCAATCTTACGTTGCATGTTCCTCGTAGTGTCCTTATGAGACCTGTCCTCCTCATTTCGACGTCAACTCCTCCCAGTGTGTACAGCATGCATGCTTTCTTCACGGTCCCTTTCTCGCTCAAGGTGTACAAAATGATCAAGATGTTGTGAACCATGAGACTCCACTCTATTTGGACCTGATCCAACCATGGCTCAAATTTCGACTCACCTATACACCAGTTAGTCCCACAAATGGCGCCGATTGTAAGGACACAATTTGCAAGATGGGCCTTCAAGCAAGATAAATTATGGCCCTAAACATGAACAGTAACCTTGCAATGAATTTTTAGAGAGTGGGTTAAATAAGCTGGGCTAAAAGTGAGATTGTCGATGGCCCAAATACAGTTATAAGCAGACCAATAAAAATAAAGTGTTGAAGTTGTATATAAAAATTGTCCTCGGTTTCATCCGAGGAAAAATGTTGTTACAGTTATCTGAGGGTTTACAACTTTCTCTCTCTCTTTCTCTCTTAGTTGTTTCTTTTTTTCTTTTCTTTTTTCGGATTGTTCAATGCCTTCTTTCCTTGCCTCCAGCTCTATTTATAAGCCAGTTCTTCTTACGTGCCAGTTAAGTGATTTTTTATCTTGATACTTGTCCCATCAACCTTCCCTTAAAGTCTTTACACGGCAGCTGCAAAAGGTAAGAGTCACTGTTCAGACATCTTTTCCCATTAATGCGGCCATAGGGTTACCTCAAGATAATAAATGCGGTGATAGCAACCTTTTACATAATATTTCCTTGCTCCCACCTGTCCTTTTTGCCTATATATATCAGGAAAATCTCCGAAAATATTAGGATAAATGTTGGAGTGTTCATCTTGGCCGTCCCTTTGATTATCCGAAGAGGTAATACTCCTTGAACCATTTCCTTCCGTCTTCATGCTAGCCATATCTTAGTGAGGAGTTAAACTATGTTCCTACCTTATGATTTACTATCCTCGGACGGACAAGTCTCCTCAGACAGGCCCACGACCCATCATCAGGGATTGGGCCTTTGTCCCCTACAATAATAATGTGTAATTAAAAAAATGTGAGTGAGTTAAATATCTGTGAGTAATATAATATAAAAATATTATATTGTTTTATGTTATAGGAGCATGAGTAAATTTATACAAATTACATTTTCTATTTATTATTTTTCTTTTCAACCAAACAGGAAGATATTTCAATACTGGGAAAACTAAAATCTCTTTTATCCTTTACGTTTCCATAACCCTCTCCATTTTCTATCTCCTACTTTTTTATACTCCAACCAAACAAAGCCTTAGAGAACCTTTACTTCGTTGTAAAATAGGAGGAAATTGCTATAAAGTGACCTGAGGTACTGAAGAAAATCCATTTCCTTGTAAAGAAATCGTCCCAATAACTTTTTGGAATCGATTAATTGCTAAAAAATACATGCACGAGACTTACAAGACAAATTTCTAAGGAAAAAGTTAGAATATGACATATCTTTTCTTAACTGAATTAACACATTGGCATATTGAGAATACAAGAATGTTTTTGCCAAATGAATTAAGAGAGAGAAATGGAATTGAGATCATAACTTCCAACCACGCTTTATAAGTCCAGCCGAATAATATATATTTCTTTAAAGAATGACTTCCAGCCCAAACATGGTCTATAGCTGCATTTAAAAAAAGGCAACTATAGACCTATTGGACCTATAGTTGCGGACGTGCCTATAAAAAATGTAACTATAGACCAAAAGGGGCTATAGCCGCGTTTTTAGGCTCTATAGCCACATTTTAAGCTTTAAAGCATGCAAATCAGCAAAAATTCTGTAATTGCTTACTTTCTGAGTGAAGATAGATCTACAATAAACATAAAATCTGCTAATCAACATGTAATGTCCATATTTTTAGGTTGGCAACCATGAACAAATTGTAACCTTTAGAACTTAGTTTGTTTAGTTGTTTAGTCTAGAAATATTCAGTTATACAAGACAAATGAAGCTCCGCACAGTTGAAGACTCAAGAAATCAGAAAACCAATGTGCAGATAAGTTTCACTTATCTCAACCAATCGAGATTCATGCCAGATTTCAAATCTTGCTTTTCTCTCAACCATTTGATCTAGGGTTTTAATGGAACTAAGGATATATAAATACAAACCCTAGACCACATTTTTACACATTCAAGAGGGGAGTGTTTGGTATAAAAATTTGGAGATTTTCCATACCCTTTTGGAGGTACAGCGGGAAACCTTGTGCAAACAATAAATCCAATCATAAAGCAAAGTTGATGCATTTAGTCAACCACAGTTGCTAATCTAAATCTTTGAGTGGAGATCTCAAAGTCACAAACTGGAGAGTTTGAGTTGCTGATCCAAATCTTTGAGTGAAGATCTTAAAGTCACAAACAAGAAAGTTTGTGTGCAACAGATTCACAGTAAAAGAGTTCGTGAATTCAGAGATTCGCGTGGTCACGCTAGTAAGTACTACATGAAGAAGCAGTAGATTTAGGGTTAAGTTTGTAAAGTTGAATTTATTCAACTATGTGTTGGCTTTATTCTGTGCCAAATTAATTTACTTATAATTCAGCATTTAGAAACCCTGTATTTAAGTGGGAATAATGTAAGGGTTGTGTGTGAAAGGAATGTAAAGATTTGATCAAGAGTGTGCAACAAGAAGGTGACTCACGATTGGACTCACGAGTGGTGACTCGCCAAAATGAAGCACACATGTGAAGCATGCAAGGAGATGAAGAGTCAAGCCAGCTGGATCACTACAAGACAAAATGTATAGTCTGGCCTAGTCTGGTAACTGGCGACTAGAACTCACGACTCATCCCAGTAGCAAGTGACTCACCAGTGCACCCTGTTTTGCTGAAAAGTGACTTTTCACATTCCATCTCATACTCTACTATAAATATCCTTATACCCACAAAATATAGAGAGCTTCCAAAGAGAATTTTGAAAGAGAAATCCTAGAGAAAAACAAGATTGATTCATTCATAATCTTATACACTTGATTCTCCAAATTCCTCTACTCTCACCCTTTCCATTGTCATACCCATAAGAGGATCATAAACCAAATCCTTATCTCACCAATTCAAAGTAGTGAGAAGGTTCTTGGTGTTTGGGAAGCAATTCAAGAGAAAACCAATTCATATTGGTTAATGCAATGGGCAAATTTCAGGATCCGGAAAGCTAGAGAAGACACAGTTCGGCATAACGTTGTTGAAGCAAGAAGCTTGGAGGGCTTAGATGCATTGGGTAGATTAGGCTTGAAGGGTCTATTGCTATTCTTGTATCCCAACTGATTTTCTAGTAGATCATTTACTACTTGGAGAGTGGCGAAGAGGTTTTTTCCTGAGTTCTTTGGTTTCCTCTTTGATAACATGTGCCAGTGTTATCTTGTGTTTGCATCTCTCTTTCCCTCACTCTTAGCTTTTAATTTCTGTTGGTTGTGATTAATTAATGGCTTAGGGTAGTTTGCTAATTTGTGTATTGCTTATATTTCATATTCCACACATACATTGTTTGAATATAAGCTTGTATTGAAAAATATATACTTGGGGGTCTAAAAATTCACAAGTGTTTTATACACTAAGTGAGTTTTCAAAGTCTATTGTGTAAACTTCAATTCTATTAGTGAAATATATATTGTCTTGAAGATTGTTTAGGTTAAATCCTCTCCAGTTTTTTTTTTTTTTTTTTTACTTTGATCCATAGTTTCAAAAGTTTTCCTAGGTCATTATTAATTCTTGGTGTTCATGTGATTTGTACTTGTTTGATGTTTAATTGATTTAGACCTATTGCATAATTATTCTAATTAATTATTTGATTAAAATTTGAGACAACTGGGATCTAAAACCCTAACACAACAAATAGAACCACATATGACCAAGTAGAATGATCCTTTTTGAGATTTTGATATCATTCTTTGTGTGGATATCTTGGCTCAGTCTATAGCTCAACTTCATATCACACACACATGCAAACACAAACACCTTTATAAAAAACTTACAAGCTTCACACCAGCTAAGACAGGCCCAGCTATTCCTCTGTTCTGGTCAGCTTGTAATTGCTGTGTTGTAATTGAAGCAGAGTTTAGTCCTTTAGCATTTTATTTATTTTTTAATAAATAGAATAGAATTTGAAACTTATGACATTGTTACATGATAATTTCTCTTTACTCTCAAATCAAGACACTGATTGATTTCTAATCTGGTGTAGGCGGAATTTTGAGCCCAATTCTCTTATTCGAAAACAAAATCTTACTAATTAAGCTAAGCTTCAGGTCAAATGATCAATGGCTTAGAAACACTTCGTTATAAGTAACTCAAACTTCTTTGTTATTTCCTGAAATTCGGTTAACCAATAAGTTGATTGTATAGAAGGAGACGATGGCAGTGTACCTAAGAACTCAAGTTCCTGAAAGTCCAGCCATTTATTTCTTAGTTTTTTTTTTTTTCCTCCTCTTATTCCAAAACTGCACTGCACTAGGAATGTAAGGCATATTTCTATGATTTTCCCATCATTACTATCTTATCATCGTGAATACTTCTTAGCCCCTTCAATTCCCAACAAATATTTTTCTTCAATATGCACCATCCAATCATTAGTCTAACTTACTTTGCTTCAAAGGTTTATCGATTCGATCCCTTGCTCACTTTTATTTTAATTTCTGTTCAATTATTTCAGTGTAATTTTTTACCAAAGAATAATAAGAATGAAATCATGCTTTGTAGGCTTTGAACCTACATCTGGTGACTCACGTTTTACGGAAACACGAGTACTTTATGTTTATGTTTAGGAACAGCGGTAAATAAAGCACTCTCTGTCCAATGTCTAAGAACAAAATGGATAAGCCGAGCTTAGTAACGTGAACTCGTAATCAAGTGGGACAATTTAAAGCTGTTGAACATAAGGTAAAAATGGCTAAGTTGGGATTGCGTGGTCTGTTGGTCTGATGTTAACCTTAACAAACCCCTCCTCTTGGGATAACAGAATGAATAATTATTCGAAAAAACAGAGAAGGGACAATAACGTGGTTCATGCATGCAAAAGTACATCAGGGAAATCAAATTACCGAGAAATCTTGTTGTCCGTAAACTTTTGAGAGCCACACTTTATTGTAAAATAGGAGGAAATTGCTAAGAAAGTGACCTGATGTCCGGAAGAAGATTCCTTTTCTTGTAAATTTGGATAGAAACACGTTTGCATAGTGACAACTCGTATTTTGTGGAACACGCGGAGGAATGGCTCAGATCACCCATTTTGAGGTCAAAGAAGTCAACCTAAGGATTTCTGAAGCTAATAAATTGCTTAGAACTACATGCACGAGACTCACATGACAAACAATTCTAAGGTAAAAGTTAAAAAATGGCATATCTTTTTCTTTACTGAATGAATGTAAATTATGTTCTTGCCAGATGAATATAGAAGAAAAAAAATGTCATCGACAAAGCATGCTAAGCAGCAAAAATTGTGTCCTTGAATATTTCTGAATTAAGATAGATCCTGCAATAAACATAAGATCTGGCAGATCAACAAATAGAACCACATACTACAAGTAATAATCAAATCCAAGGAACATATTAGCACCACTGAGTACTCATAAATGGTAAAACCTATCTGAGAAAGCAACAAAATTTTCTGAAACTCAAATCCAAAAACAAGGGTAGACACCATTAACATATTGGTGTTCAGATTACTTCCAGAACCAGGAACAATGAAAACCTCAATCCTCCAACTAACAATATAGTTCAGAAGCCTAATTCATTCACGCGATTTCTGGCATCTCCTCCCTCAACGTAATGGTTTCTCTTCTTCTTTAGACCACCCAAGGTTGCCTTCAGCTTAAATGGCCACAGGAAGTTGTTTGCCTGCTTGAAGTGAGGTCCAACTGTCATTATCTCATGGATGAGATCTTCCGTATAGATAATGCCATACTTCCCCAGAGCCTGTGACAACATTATAGCATATAAGCAACAAGTTAAAACAAACACTTCCCTCACAAAACAGCACTATCTTGGAATTACAATTTTGTTCAACAATGGCGTTATCAGTCAAAGCAGTTCTCTGCTGGTGTCACTTTCCAAATCCTCTCTTATAGATCAGTTCCCTCACACTCTTCAAGTTGGGATATCTATAAACATGCACAACCAGTTAATGAGAGACCATGCAAATTTTGAACTACAGATGTTTATGACAGCCAAATGGCCAGAGGAAGAGAGAAAAATGCTCAACGCTTTGAAGCATATTCACTGTAACCTTGTTCACTTTCAAGAAGACACCATTGAAGATCTGTTTTAAAGAAAAATGAAAAAGAAATATGAAAGAAATTAGCAGAGGCTTGTTTAAGAAATACGTTTAGTCAACCAGGCATTTTGTTAAACACACATAGACAAAAATACATTAAGCCAATACAAGTTGAAGACATAAAAATCATGATTAAATCAGCACTCAAGCAGCCTAGGAAATAGTAATTATGTTAGCCATGATTGGTAACACCGGGTAAAATAATTTTACTAATTTCCTCAATCATTCAATTTCATTATTTCAGTCCCAATAATTTAAAATAGTGAAAAATCATATACTTCTAGTCCTAGATGAGTTTGATTGGCCAATCACTGTATACTGAAGGTGTGTTATCACTAAGACCATACACGTTCCATTCGTAAGTCCACAGTCAGCATGTCCCAGCTTTCAGAATAAAAGAATCAGGCATAGTTTCAGATTAGCTTTTACTAACCCTCACAACATAGTGCTTAAAGTTTCAAACTATTCAACAGTAACCCTATTAGAAATAGTGTATACGTAATGTTAGATTCTAAGAATTAGAAACTAATGTATTAGAACTTCATTTTATAATGTTGGCAAACTATGATCAAAACGGTTTTAGTCTTGTTTAGACTTGCTCAAAGTATGGGATTTTCATGTAAAGTTAGAATCGAGTTACTGCAGAATTTACTGTACATTTCTGCCTGGCTCGATCGATCGAGAATTATACTCGACCGATCAAAAGTCGTGCAGAATGTTTTTTCTGCAGAATTTCCAAAGCCCAAGTCCATTTAATGTATAGGGTTTTATGTTTTGCCCTAAGTATAAAAGGGAAAACCCTAGCCACGTTTTTAGTGTTCTGAATATTGTATTTGTGAATCTTATTTATGAGATCTAGAGGTGTTTACCTTCACATACATTTAGAGTTTCCAATCTCAAGATTAATGTCAAGAGCTTGGTAATCTTTCAGTTGCAGAATCAAGTGCTTCAAGATATACAAGCAGGTGTGCTTGTACTTTGCTGAGAATTCAAGGAAAGAAGTAGTCCGTGGACTCGAAGCTGTCACGTGGTCGTGGTAGTAAGTTTCCTACTCGAGGTAGCAATAGGATGTTAGTAATCTAAGTCGCTATTGTGTAAACTTCAATTCTTTCATAGTGAATTCCTTTTTACCTTGAGGATAGTTAGGTTAAATCCTCCCCAGGTTTTTACCGGTTTGGTTTCCTGGGTCATCATATCGTGTGTTATTTATTTTCCGCATATTTGCATGATATGATATATTTGTGTTAACCTAGAATTGCTTAATTTACCTAAGTTAATCACTTGGCTAAATATCTAGGTTAATCTGTTTGGGTTTAAGGGGTCTAAACTTCTAACACGTAATGCTTATATAAAGATCTAGAAGTTAAAAATAAAACGTGCTTACACCTTGACACTAGAGGATTGAGCTTTGTCTCAAAGATTTCTAGGCTATGACTCAAGGATCTTAAACCTAAATAGCTTAAAAACAAGAGTACTAGTACTACAGATACACAGTATAAGCATACAGTCTGAACCTGCCTTACCCTTCAAAAGAATGTATTTACCGTCATGACCAAGACAAAAACATAAATAAAAACCACAATAACCAGATACAATTATATAGTACCATAAGGGATGAGCTTCATGTAATACCTGTCTCAAACGCAAGAGCTGCAAGATCTTTCTTGTCTTTGGGTGCATGGCATTGATACTGTAAGTTCCAAATTCCAAAATATAAGAACCTGGGGATCTACCATAAAGATTCATGTAACGGAGTAATCAAACATAATAACTTACCCACGAATGTGAATGATAAACAAAAGTTTGGAATCACTGTCTTGACTGCCTCTTCACCCATCTCTGCAGAAATAAGATTAATCAAGAAATAAACTACATTAAGTTCTAAGCAAAAATCAATGATTATTTCGGCACATTAGATTTTGAACATCAATCATAAGTCTACTACATAATATATGATCATTATCACTTCCAAGCATTTATTAAATAAGATATCCTGTGTCATTGCTTCCAAAATCAGACTGCAAACGATTTCAGACAAATCAATATCAAAACCATGAATCCTTTTCGCTGCACTAAGTGAAATTCTTCTCAATGAGTACTATAGGAATAGGTTTCATAGGAATTAGAGGATCCTACTTGATATGTGGTTTATTTGGGAACTGTACATCATAGAGATAATTGACAAAGTCGAACTGATAATTATTTCCAATTTTTGATACCACAAAACACAATAAAAATGTGAAGTTATATGACTCATATCATTATCTCCTTTGAATAATCAACAATTAAATGATAGATAGAATAAACAACAATTAGACTCATTCTTCATTCACCATGGGCAAGAAATTACAAGAAAAAGAATACTGAATAACCATATTAAAATTTTCATTAGAGAAATGACAGTAAAAATGACTAGGCGAAAATTAAACAAACAAATTGAACCCAATACAAACTATGATAAGCATTCACAGAGAAATAATAGACCAAAAAATGAACTTATTTAAACGAGCTTCATACTAATAACTTGCCATGAACAAATAAATATCTGGAAAGAAATAATACTATCAATTCACAATTCCTGGATTTTACCAGCAATCAAGCAAGGTTCAAATTATAATTTTGCTATGTTTAGGTCTAATCCTAGCACATTTAATTAACTTAATCAAAAATTATTTTTGTTGCCAATGATATAAAACCCTCACTAAATATAATGCTTACAAAAGATAAAGTTATTCAAAATTCCGGTTTCACTTAGCCCTCCTCACAAGCAAACGGGGAAGCACTCATCAAAACATCAACTCTATAATAGGTTTATAGGAATGTATTATTCCCAACAAAGAATTCTGCCAAATATTATAAAGAACATAAACAAGTACAACACTATAGTTTAATCAATGTGATATTTAAACAAACTACACAAAATTTTCAATTTCCATGCTTCACCATTATTTTCCCACCTCCCAAACGTAAAACAAAACAAAAAAAAAAATATATATATATATATATATATATATATCCAAGACCCAATAAGCATACAAAAAAAATGAACACTGAGAAAGCTAAATACAACTACAAACTCCACAAAATCTTAAATTTCCACACTATTCCACAATTTTCCAAACACCCAAATAGGGAAAAAAAAAATCAAAACCCAAGTAGCATACAACAAAATATGAACACCCACAAAGCTTTCAAAGGTTTGAACAAGGGCGCCACACACTCTTTAGGGGGTTCAAATGCCTTTATTATTTTTAACATATATTTTTATATATATAATTTTTTTACTAGCTTAACTTACCCTTAAAAATAATTTGGTCATATTCAATCCATTTGGTCCTTTTTGATCCACTAAGTCCACTTTGATGCTATTTGGTCCATTCAGTCTTATCAGTCCACTTTGGTTCTATTCAGTTCATTCAATCCTATTTGGTTCACTTTGGTCCCATTCAATCCATCATGTTCACTTTGCTCCTATTTGGTCCATATTGGTCCTATTCGGTCAACTTTGGTTTAATTTGGTCCACTTTATTCCTATTCAGTCCTATGCAATCCACATTGGTTTTATTCGGTCAAATTTAGTCCATTCTATTCACTTTGGATCTATCCGGTCTAGATTGGTCTTATTAGGTCTATTCGGGCTACATTCGTCTTCTTCAATCCAATTTGGTTCATTCTGTGCACTTCAGTCCTATTCAGTCCAATTTGCTCAAATTGGGTCTTTTTCGGTCCACTTTGGTTCTATTTGGTCCAATTTGATCCTATTCGATACATTCAGTAAATTTTGGTCTACTTCAGTTTAATTTGGTCCTAATCAGTTCAACTTGGTTCTATTCGGTCCACGTTGGCATTATCTGGGCCAATTTGGTCCATTTTGACCACTTCAGTCCTATTTGGTCCAATTAGGTTATATTTAGTCCTCTTCAGTCCAATTTTGTCTTATTCGGTCTACATTGGTTCCATTTGGTCTATTTTCTCCACTTTTGTGTACTTCAGTCCACTTTGATCTTGTTTGGTCCACTTTGGTCCTATTCATTTCACTCGACCCTATTTGGTCCATTCTATCAACTTTGTTCCTATTCAATACACATTGTCATTTGGCCTATTTTGTCCACTTCGGTCCTATTCGATCCACTTTGGTCATAATCAGTCCATTCTATCTACTTTGTTCTTATTTGGTCCATTCAGTCTATTAGGTCCAATTCGGCCCATTTGTGTCCACTTCAGTCCATTCAGACCACTTCGGTCTATTCTATTAATTTAGGTCCATTTTGATCTACTTTAGTCTATTTTTGTGTACTTACATAATGGGAAAAGATAGGTTTAGACTAAGAACACCTATTCTAAATCTAAATATATTTATATATATATATATATATATATATCTAGATCTCTAACTCATAATATCTAAAATCTTAAGTATAACATTTATTGTTACTAAACTCCTTTTTTTTTTTTTTTGAGAGAGAGAGAGAGTTTCAATCTATATGGCGTTCGCTCCTGATAATAACTCTTTATTATCAAACCAAGACACCAATCAGTTTTTGGTATAGGCGGAGATTGAACTTCAGATCTCTTATACAACCATCAAAGACTTTACTAGTTGAGTTAACTGAAACCCACTTATTGTTACTACACTCCTGATAAGCCACATTAACGTAGCATTTGGGTCTACTTCAGTCCGACTAAATTTAAGTGAAAGTCTTTCTAAACATGAAGGTTATGAATATACAAATGCACTTTGGGGCAATTACTCATTTGTTTTTAATGTCATTACTTTTAAATGAATTGCATGAGATTGATTATATCTTCAAGTAAAATAAATAAATAAATTATATATATATGGGAATGGGTTCAAGTTATACCTAATATAACTTAATTAGAGTTAACCTTTTTTCAACCATCCATTCCTATTAGATCCAACAGTTAGCAATCACTTTTTACCTATCGATAAATAAGTCAAAACTTTTTTCTTCTCTCTCTCTCTCTCTCTCTCTCTCTCTCTCTTAGACATTGTCATGTTGAGGAAAAAAATTAAAATAAATTTATTGAAACATGTCTCCCCTGCTCTTTTCTACAACTTTCGGTCATAAATATTCTTATACATACATATCACCATAAAAGACTTAGAAAAAAAAAATGAAAACTAAATTGAGATGAAAATCAGTATGTTCAATGCTTGAAATTGAATTGTTTGTTTTGTGTCAATAATTTCTAGATTATGAATTTTTTGATTCTTTTATTATTGTTGTTGTTGTTGTTGTTGTTTGGCCTTTTATAAGTTTTAAGAATTTTTATATTTGAAAACGTCTGGCAGATTTAACCAGCTAGAGCCATAGATTTTATAATATATTATATTAGTTATGATTGAACTAATTAAAAAAAAAAAAAAACTCACTTTAAAAGAAAATGTATGTGAAAGGTTTTAGTGGTTACAGCCTCACAGGTAAGGTATGATTTTAGTATTTGGATGTAATGGTTTGAAAAAGTAATTTGAGTTTGGAAATATTGAATTTTGAGAGCAAATAATGATTTTAACCACAATATGTACGTTTATTGTGCATAACCTTCTTTTAAGTCCTAGAGAATGATTTCATATCAGTAGGTTGTGGACTTTTTTTTTTGAGAAGGAGTAGGTTGTGGACTTGGTTTTCTACTTTGAGATTTGTAAGATTTGGTATTGAAGTTTGTAAAAGTATCTAAATTATGGTGTTTTTAAAAAAAAAAACTTTTGGTATGTAGAAGAAGAAAAGGTATGCTAAGAGGCATGAATTGCATCTTGTAGATTTAATTTTGATTTAAATCATGAAATATGCTATTAGTAACTCCTTTTTTTGTTAACTATAGTCTTGAAGTGAGTTATGATTAATTGATTGATAATCAATGTGATTGACCAATAATTTAACTTTAAATTGTTGTTAATTCATAAATTTCAAACATGCTCTATCTATCTCTCTCTCTCTCTCTCTCTCTCTAAAAAATTGGTTAATTTGGTTTGATTTTTAGACAATTTCTTATTGATATAAATTGTGCTTAAAAAGGCAGAACATATGCTATATATGTCCTATGAAGTTAGATATGCAACTATTATTTCAAGGTAATAGACGGACTTAACTGAAATTTTACGTGATCAATAATATATTTTATAATGGATCATGGCAACATTGTTGAGATTTTTTACAAACTACAAATGAACTAAATGCTAAAAGAAAGCTATATGTAATAGATGCCACCAAAGTATATTGATATTATCATATTTGACACCAAAGTATCTTTATATAAGATGCACTAAATGCTTCAGAGACACTTATACCAATTTTGCTCAAGCTTAGTAGAAAATATGTATATGTATATGTATATGTAAATGTGAATTATATATGTTTCCTTATAAAATTTGATATCTAACATGTCACAAGTTTTTTTTTTTTTTTTATGTCTTTCCTCGTATTGTAAATGTCTGTCAATTGTTTTTATGGAAATAAATAGCATGGTAGAAACATAAGTAGTGTGCATTTGTTTCATCTAATAAAAAGTCTTTTATTTTGAACTCTAATTATTAATTATTAATTTGTTTTTTAATTTATTGTAGTAACTTTTTTTTTTTTTTTTACAAACAAGGATATGAGACATCTTCAAGTATTTGACTATTCCCTCTGGTATATGCAGTCTCTTAATTCTATACACACTAGGTTTTTACATAAAAGAATCCATTAGGGTGATCCTAAGATCTTGGCAAGAAGTAATCCAAAATCTTGTAGATATCATGTGGTTTTAAAAACCACTAAGCCATCCCAAAAGATTACTCACTGTAGTATTGAACAAAGTGAAGATATATAATATCTGCTAACTACTTAATGTATTGCATGGATTAACGACTAATTATTTTTAAAATGTTTAAAGGAAGGCCACGTGCCACACTTGAGGGCAAGTATAGCCCCCTTTGGGCCTCTAGTTTGGGCCACCCTACTCTAGTTGAGGGCAGCCCATTGGTATACAGCTTGTGGTTTTTTAGCACGAAAATTTTATTTGTTTTGGTCATTAATTGAAATTAAGAAAAGGTTATAAAAAATCGTAGAAATTTGTCGGAACTACTCACACATCCATCAAGATCAAACGACCAGTCTCGCATTATCAGTATGGTGGAAAATTGATTACACTTTTTTTAAAGAAATTATTAGACATTATATTTGGTCATATCTTTTGGAGGACTTTCCAACATTGTTAATAAATTTAATTGGCCATCGGGACAAGTATTTGAATGTCACAACTCACGACCAATCCTCTATTTTTTTTTTATACATAGAAAATCCGTCAAAGTCAACAACCAATTTGTTAAAATTAGTAGAAAGTTGAATTCTTTCTCTTTTTTATTTATTTATTTTGTAACAAAAATGTTGTCTCAATAACTTTTTGTTAGATTTTCTCTTAAAGTTAACCTTAATCTGCGCCAGATATTACTAATGACTTTTTTGTTTATAGATATCTTGGAGTTCAATTCATTGAATATGTGAGATTCGTAGCGAAGGGAATGCACTCGAAATTTCCAAATCTATGAGAAGCAATAATAGAGAAAAATCTATGAGAAGCAATAATAGAGAAAAAAATATGCGTCAAAGAAAAACAATCATACAAAATAATATTTATGTGGTTTGGCAATTTTCCTACATCCACAGAGTTGCAGGGATTTCACTATTCATGGAGAAAAATATAAAATGCGGCAATACAATTTTTTCTTTAAAAAACAACTTACAAAACCCTAATCCCAAAACAACAGTTTTTTATCCTACACACAGGATTCACAATAGACTACAAGGCGGGCCAAAAAAATTTTCCGGGGGCGTTGACGCCCAAACCCCCAAGGAGGCTTGTCTATGAGCGCTCCACTCCATGGACAAAGTCTCAGAAAATCTCTCATTAAAAACCGTAGCAATATTATTTCGGATCGGATCATAATCCAGATCAAACACAACTAATTAAGCTCTACAAAGCCCAACACATAGAATTGTAGGTTTGAAATTTTGTTTAATATTTTTTAACAGTAATAATAATGGGGAAATGAGATTTAAACTCTAATTCACATCATAAAGAAAAGCAGAGAATGTAAGTGAGTTACAAAACTCTTAATAGATTTTCGATGGTTCGATGGTTTGATTAAAATAGAAAAAAGAATAATTCATCCTTCAGGCCCCCGGAGGAAAACAAATAAAATTTTTATAGCTAATGGATTTGTGGACTTAAAATAATAATAATACTATGATAATGCTCAGATTAAAATCAAAATAATATTAGCAATAATAAACTTGACCTTTAGCTATAGTTGATCTCATAAAGTTAGAGATATGCATTGAACCCATCAACCCATGATCCAATTTGATTTGATGTCTTAGGTTGATGGGTTATGTTGGTTTCTAGATTTTTTTTTTTTTTTTAATCTTGGATTAGGTCAGGTTTGTGTTGATAAAATTTTCAAAAAAAGTATCCCGACCTAACTTGCACTATTAATAGTTTAAAATATATATGTATTTTAAATTTGTTAGTTTGGATTTTGGGGTTTGGTTTAAATTTACCAGTTTGATTTTTCTTTTTGTTGGTATTTTGAGGCTTAATTTTGATGAAATTGAAATATTATACCAATCATGTAATTTGCAATAAATTATCTAATAATGAACGTAAATAGTTGAATGAAAACCATTTTTTTAATGATTCTAGGAACATAAAAAAATTTCACAACTTCTGAAATGGTAGGTTGTGATTGGTACAACAACTTTCACATTAGCCCATTAGTGACACTGCTTTTATTAAGCACTAGTCACAAGAAAGTATGAAACCTCAACAGTTCTAAAAATTTTCATGTCACTGGACTTATTGCTATTTTCTTTTATAGGCCTAACAAAATAATCTCAACCAAATCTCTACATGTTGGGTTGGGTTGAGTTGGGTTGATACATAGAACTATCATATGCTAGGTTTTAGCTAAAAGAATTTTAATTTCGAAAACGCCTGACATGTTTAAAAAAAATAATTAATTAAATAAAAATAAAAATAAAAAAACCCTCAAATCCAACCAAACTTATTGGTGACTTTGTCCAATGCTCTAATGTGCTAAACGAGACACGAGAATGACACCTAATAAGTTTTAGACACATTTATATTGCGTTTAATGCGCTAAAGTACTGGATATAAGCCAAACTAATCCAAATAAATTATATATAAATATTTAAATTTTCAAACATGTTCGTTCACTCACCGATTCTTTTCATTGCAGTGATAAAGCCCAACTCATCTTCCCATTTAGGTAAAGAATAATAATAGGACCAAACTTTGCTGCAACTTATCCACTCGGCGCGAGTTGTGACGAATATTGTGGTCCTAGCTAGTATTTTTGTTTGAGTAAATAATAGGCCAACTTTAACCGGATAAAGGGAGCCTATTGATTTTAACCGTTGCGGTGCAATGAAGCAAGCGCGTTGGGCTGCTTTGCGTTCATATTCGGCAACCGCGTTAGAATAAAGGCTTGTGCGGTCTAAAGAGGGAAGCGCGTAAGAATAAAGGGGACTTTTTTATTTTAATTTAGACTTCAAGTACAAGAGAATATGATCACTACTTTCTTTGCAGGTTTTCTTTTTATTTTATTTTATTAAATTAAAGTTTGTTTACTTTAACAAAAGTTTTGATATTTATTATGCAAATAATTGTATATGAGAGCTTTATATAGTCTAAAGGCCAATGTTTTAAAAATCGGATTGTTAGAAGAATTGGAAAAAAATGAGAGGTTAAAAGGTTTTAAATTTTAAGATCGGATCAAAGTTCGATTAGAAGTTTTTTTTTTTTTTTTTTTTTTTGAGAGAGAAGTTCGATTAGAAGTTGAACCGTGATACCTTAATAATTAATAATATGACTAAATAAAATAAATATATATAAATTTACCATTTTTACTAAAAAAAAATGTCTTAAGAGGTTGGAGTATATGAAGGTTAATGATAAGATGAGATATTGTGAAGATGTTATGCAAGGTATGTGATGAGTTCCACGTAAAGTGTTTACTTGGTTGATATGGGATATATATCAAATATTGTAATACCTTGCATTTTTTGGATTTTTGTGTGGATTTTGATTGTGAAAATGTTATGCAGGTTATGTGTTGAATTCCACATTAAGTATTTACTAAGATAATCTGGGATATATAAGATTTTATAAGAAGCCTCATTTGCAACTTGACTAGTTATTTTAGGGTAATATTTCCATTGGTCTGTAGTAATGTCATGTGCGCCAGGGATGGTCCAAACAAAGGACAATTAATTCTCCTTGTTTGAAATTACAATGCATTCATCGTAATTTCAAACAAGGATAATTAATGGTCATATGTTCCGAAGAGGAAAATTTATTAGAGTTAAGAGTCGCACTCTACAATAGGGGTCTACGCAACCCAGCCAATGGTGCGAAAAAGTTGACAACAAGTAGATAGGGATGATGTTTGACATATGTTGACATGAAGAATGTTACGACCACAAACTTTTTTATAGACTATTAAAGTGGTAAATTTTTATTAATCTTTATATGGGCTCATTACTTACATCATTTTTTTACTTACCAACAGCCACTCATCATGTCGGTAGTTTTTAAAAAAATTTTAAAAAAGTTTTTTAACTCTAGCATTTTCTATGTCGACACCCAATTATGCCCCCTGATTGCTATTTTTTAACGGTACACGTACAACTTTAAAAATATCATTTTATCTTTATTAATGGTTAGTCTTCTGGGAAAATAAGTACACCAAGATCATATATGTCAATCGGATGTAAAATCACAAATTTTAAGGAAAATATTGAAAAATAATACCGTTCAATCTAAGTAAATGCTTCTCCATCGTGAAGAGTGTGAAATTTCCTTCAATTTTCTTCTTCTTCTTCTTCTTCGTTTATTTCTCCTCCTCCAATACCTATTTTAATAGATTCTTAAATGAGGAGCTTTCACTTTTCACATTAGTAATAACTTAAAGAGATACCAAGCCGTTATTAATTAATACTAGCATGTAACTCCATACAAACGCATGGATACATTTAAAATTAAACAAAACTTTTATTATAAAAATATAAATAATTAGTTAAATTATTTTTTTAAAGCATGTAACACATGCATTTATGCATACATATAGATACATTTAAAATTAAACACAATTTTTATCATAAAATATAGATAATTAGTCAAATTATTTTTTAAAAGTAAACATAATTAGTCACAAAATAAAATTCTTACATAAATTTAATATTACTTATGATCATTTTTGTTCTAATTTTTAATAAGATAGAAAGTGTGGTGATTTTTGTTAAGTGGTGATTTTTATTTTATTTATTTATTGAGAAACATGTGGTGATTTTTATTGAGTATATGTGATTTTTTTTTTAATTTTATAGTTCATTAATATTAGATTCTTAATATTTTGCACTCATTAACTTACTTGACACAAAGATTAAAAAACTTAAGTAGACACATAACACAAACTTAAGTGGATAATTATGGTATAGTTCTCATATAAATTTCGATACATGATGCAAAATTGGATTATAATTTCAAACTCTTATTCAATTTTCTCTAAGTTTTACCTATTAATATATATATATATATATATATATATATATATACACATAGATGAATTATTAATTTGAGTTTTTTTTAGTTATATGATTATGTTTTTTATGATTTATTACATTGGACTCCTTGTTTTCTACACTAAATTAACTATGACTTATAAATTTGAGTTTTTTTTTAGTTATATGATTATGTTTTTTATGGTTTATTATATTAGACTCCTTGTTTCCTACACTAAATTAACTAATTTGGCACAAGAATTTAAAATTTTAGATTAGATGGGACACGCGCAAAATTAAACTCTAATTGAAATTCAATTTTTACATTAAATTAACTCACTTGGCACAAATTTCTAAAATTTAGATTAGATGAGACACATGGTCTAAAATTAGACTCTAATTGAATTCAAATTTGAAATTCAATTGGATTTTCTCTCTACTTGACCTATTATTATATATATAGATATAGATTTGTTTAAATATTAATAATGTAACAAAAAATATGCTTGAATATATTTTGTTAAATTATTGATATTTAAACAATATATTATTGATCTCTAAAGTCCTATGAATGATTCTAATTCATAAGCTTAGTTTGGTTGGGAGAGTAAAAAGTGGAGGAATAGAAATTAGGGAGGGATGGAGAAGTGAAAAGATAGAAGATATTTTCATTTTCCTTCATGGTATTTGGTTGGTAGTGAAAGCTAGAGGGATGAAAAACTCTTTTACTTGATTGAGAAGATGAAAAATATAGTTTGTATAAATTTATTCGCATGCCCCTATTAGATTAAAAAAAAAATACATTATTTTTTTATTAAAAAATTGTGTGTGGATGAACATTTCATTAAAAAAAAACAAAAGAAAAGTAATAGAATAAGAAAAAACAACAAAAGAAACGAAAAAAGCCAAAAGAAAAAAAATGAACGTTGCTTAGGGGGGGAAATTTTGTCCAAAATGGCGACTTTTTGTCCCTCATTTTCTCTCTAATTTTCTCCCAATTTTGGGGAGACTGCTTTTTGGTGGGTCTAGAGAGAAAGTATCTGGACCCCACCAGTTTTGTCTCACATTTTCTCCTCCAACTAAACACTCAAAAATATGATTTTCTTTTCTCTTTTTTCTCCTCCTTTTCCATCCCTCCCAAAACCACCCTATCTAAACGGGGCCTTAATGTTTAAAGTGATTGTTTTTAGTCCTTTAGATGAAGTGACCAATTTTAAAAGTGAGATGTCATCAATTCATAGAAACTAAAAACAATCACTTTAAGTTTAGAGTAATGTCATGTTAACAACATTTTCATAACAAATCTTAGGTAATAAGTTGTTACTGCAGGTTCTAATTTGAGTTTATTACTGAAATTATTTTTTTGCCTGTCAATAACAAATATTAATAACTTACCTCCTAATATTAATTGTGAAATTGTTGTGAATGTATCATTTCTCTTAAGTTTCGTAGGGACATTTTATTATTATTATTATTATTATTATTATTATTATTATTATTATTATTGGATTAATTAAAAACAGTACTAAATCAAAATCAATTACTCTAAAAGTTAGGAACTAAAATTACTCATGAGCTAAACATTAGGAACCAACGATATATTTTAGCCTAAAATATAAAACTTTAATTTAATAATAAATTATTAAGATTTTAAGGATTTTGCCAAGAGTCAACGAAGACATGTAGGGTTCAAATTTCCAACCCCATTATAACTATCAAATAATTTAAATAAAAAAGATTTTAAGAATTTTATGATGTTGTTATTTCAATCCTTTCATGATGGGCTCCATAAGGATATATTGTTTCAAAAGAAGCTACAAAAGTTGAAATCAATTGGTTTTCATTCGTATCATTTGACCATGTTAATCAAATTATTGCGTTATATTCCATAAAAAAGTATATTGCCTTCATTTTAATGTTCTAGAAAAGACTTTTTAAAAAAGCACGAAGCATATGTGTGATAATATCGTGTGGTTAGAGGAAGATTACATATATTCAATATATAAGATAATTATCTTTCTATTAGAGGGATCGTATTTTTCATCAAATGTGAAGAAAGCAAATCTGAAGAGGTGGACAATTGTCATCCCTTCAATGTTGTTCTAAAGAAGACCTTTTAAAAGCGTGTGAAGTGTATATGAGGAGACTAATAATATTTGATAAAATTGCATGATGAGATGATGAGAGAGAAAAGGCATGCATTTAATATATAAGATAATTATTCTTAGAGGGATCACATTTTTCAAATGTGAAGAAAGCAAATTTGAAGAGGTTGACGATTTTCATCCTTTCAATGTTGTTCTAAAAAAGGCTTTTTAAAAATGTGTGAAGTGTATATGAGGAGACTAATAATATTTGATATAATCGTATGGTGGTAGAGAAAAGGCATGCATATCCAATACATAAGATAATTGTTATTCTACTATTCGAAATTTCATATCATAGTTATCAATGACAAGAAAGCAAATTTGAAGTGTTGGATTGAGATTGCAGTGGTGGGGAGGAGAGATGGAAATATTGATGGCACGATTGGTGGCAACGAGTGGCCACGCTGCTAGTGCTGATAGTGTGTCTCGGTAGTGGGCTGATGGCATCACATGATATGGCCACGGTGATGGGATGAATTTTCAAAGTGATAGTGGAAATTGAAATGAATCATAGACAATTACTTCCATATTGCTGTTGACAATGCGAGTGAAAAGAGAAATCTGTATGTAATATTTTTCCACTAATCTACCGAGTTTTCGTTAGCTCAACTGGAATATATATATATATATATATATATATATATATATATAAAGTCCAAACCTCAGTTTAATGATAAATAACAATTATCAAGAACGAATGCTATAAGTTAAAATTCGATCATATTTATAAAATAAATAAATAAATCAGTAACATAATCTTATAAAATCTTTATAAAATAAGTTTTTGGTGCTCCACTTCATTCGTGCCACTATTTTATTTGTTATTGCTGCTGTTTCCTCCTCTATAGCAAGTGCTGCGCAATTTCTTCAAACGGGATATATTCATGTTCATCCTCCTTTTCTGACACATTCAACTGGTTTACATTATCTTTGTGGAATCTGAATAAAGTTTATATTCTAGATCCGGGAATGTTTTTACTTCTACGTGCGTGTTCATATTTTCCACATTGTATTCAGCTTTTCCGTGGTCAATTACTTTTGAAGTGGATTTGAGGTGTATCCTTGTAAGCTTTATGCTATAGTATCCTTTCCATGATAACATGATGATTTGCTGATTGCTCTTTATCATTAAAGCAAAGACACTAATCAGTATTTAGTGTAAAGATAGTTCGAACGAGATTTAGATCTTCTATTCAACAACAAAAGAATTTTCCAATTGAACTAACTAGAACCTACTATTTTATATAGTTTTTGATCAAACAATTTAGTATGCGTTTGGATACTTCTAATTTTGTTGAAAACTGAAAGCACTGTAACAAAATAATTTTTAAATGTGTGAATAGTCCCGTGGGACCCATTTTTAATAAAAATTTTGTTGAAAAAAGAGGTTTGTGGGTCATATGAACAGTGCACGGAACCCACTAGAAAAGCTGAAAAAAGAAAAGAAAAAAAAGAGGCAGACGTAGATGCGTGAATGTGGAACGCAATCCAAACAGAAAATGGGCCACATCACACGTTTCTTGACAACCAATAAAAGTGGTAAAAAGCCTTATAATTCTATTGACATTTCCTAATGTTTCTAACAAAGACATTCAATATTCAATTAAGTTTCCCTCTCCTATATTGTATTTATCGAATTAAAAAGAAAAAGATAAAAAAAAAGCATTAATGTGTCTATTAGATATTGCAACAGAAAAAAAAAAATTTAACCTTAGTTTTAGAACTTTAACATAAAGTTCTTTTTGGTGGATTAACAACACTAGCATTTATTGTTAAAAGAGCTTTTTAGCTCTAAAAGCTCTTTAGTTATAGAACTTTTTCATAAAGCTCTTTTTAGCTCTTGGTCTGAAAAACTTTGCTCAATTGATACACATAAATTTATATTTTATAAATTATTATTAATTATAGGGTATACAATCTAATTAATTTTATTAAATTAATTTCTTGGATTACTTGTTTTGTATGTTTTTAACATATACCAAACTTCTTGTCAATTGGGTTTTATTTACTTTTTGAACCATAAGTCATATTTTTGACTATATAATTTTAAAGCTCAAAAAACTTAAAAGTTAAACATTTTATCATTATAATAACACATTTATTAATATCGGATTGTCTTAATATTTTGCATGCATCTAAAGTATAAGATTATTATATAATTTAATGGTGGATTTGTTAAAAAATCAAAATCCCATAGAAAGCTGTTGAATGTTGTAATATTGATAAAAGTGACTTGAAGCTAATATTATTAATGTGTGTGTGTGTGTGTGTGTGTGTATATATAATACTTTAATTAATGGTGTTTTGAGAAATTTTATTAATATTCACTATCAGAATTAAAAATTACTAATTTTTTCTGCATGTTAAAGAATATTTTTAAACTTTTAGTTTAGCATCTAACATTAGGAGTGACAAAAATAAGAATATGCTTTTTTTAGTCTTACCCTAACATATATTCAACAATAGTCCTACCAAAAATAAAAAATGAGGACAAATAATTAAAATAAAAGTAAGGATAATAAAGTTTATAAAAACACAGGCAATTATGATTTCATAAAATGAAGCCACACCTTATTTCCCTTAAAATCAGTATATTATCTCTCTAGAGTGTAATTGATTGGAGTTACAGACAGTTTTATTTTCGGAATGATTTGATTTTTTCTTATGTTTGAATAATTATATACTTTTTGATTTGTAATATTTAATCTAAATTAGCAAATGTTTTTTTTTTAAATCTAAATTATCGAATGGATCTATTTTGAATGAAAAGGATTCTAATACCACAAAAGCAATCCTAATCACTCACTTTTGTGGAATCTGAATAAATTATATTCTAGATCCGGGAATGATTTTACTTCTACGTACGTGTTCATATTTTCCAAATTGTATTCAGCTTTTCCTTGGTCAATTACTTTCGAAGTGGATTTGAGGTGTATCCTTGTAAGCTTTATCAAGCACCAACACACCCTCAATTTAAATTTTCAACATATAATATCATTTTTATAATGATATGATGATTCACTAATTGCTCTTGATTTACTTATTGCTCTTTATCATTAGAGTAAAGACATTAATTATTTTTGGTGTAAAAGTAGCTCAAATGAATTTTAGATTTTTTATTCAACAACAAAAGACTTTTCCAATTGAACTAACTAGAACCTACTTATAAAGACATAGATTTGGCCTTCAGCCCAAATAGTGGATGAACCAACCCAAAAGGCCCAAAAACAATGAATTTGTAGAGAGTAGGTAAAGAAAACTGGGTTAGCTTGAATTAGACAATCAATAGGACGGGTTTAGATGATAAGAAGAATGAAATAGATAAGTTTAACTTCCAAAAGTAGTCCTCGGCCAAGATCCGAGGAGATCAGTTCTGGTATATAATGTTCTAATTTGGTTACACGTTTGGTTCTTAGTGCCTACAGTGTTTCTTTCTTGATTTTCCGATTCTCCTCTCTGATTGCCTTCCCCCCCCCCCCCCCTTTTATACTCCTTTCTTCTTCCTTTTTTTTAGCCTTCCACGTGCAATTTTCGTAGTCGATGTTGCTACTTGTCCCATTCACCTTTTCCAGAAGTTTCTAGACAGTAGTTGTAAGGCTGAAAATCAATGTCCAAATATCACCTCCACATTAATGCAGCCAAATGGTTAGTTACAGAACATTCAATGCAGTGGTGGCAGCCTTCTCCTTTGATATTTTACTATCTCTCTTTGCTATAGATATTTACAGCATCTACCCGTTTTGCTAGAACTCTCTGAGGGATTTTTCTGGATAGTAGACCACCAAAATGGACCTCGGCTCTAATTATCCGAGGTGATACTCATCCTCAGCACCATCTCCCGAGTTATTATACTCACAACCAACTTCCTTATCCTTCAACGAAGGCTTTCTTAATATGGTTTAACTATACTAGGACAAATCTTAGTCCTCGGCTCAGGCTCAAGCTCTAGGCCCAACATGTATATGGGCTTAAAGCCCGCTCAAAATCCAGGGGGAAATGTCAACCATTGGATCAGCGAGTCATTGTTGGATGTGGGGAACATAACGCTGCTTGGAGAAATTAATGACACCTCGAGAACTCCTAAGCGTCAGTAGTAATCATGGGACGCACAAAACAGAAATTTCGCATGTGGGAGCCAGATGAATGAAAGGACTTATCTCTTAAAAATCAAAACCTCACTTTTTATCCTCGGATAGGAGGGAAATATTGAAGTTTTGAGGGGCTATTGTAGAGATATGGGCCCAAAATCATATATTGGGCCTTGGGCTTTATCCAAGGACGCTAACAAGTCCGAGAGGGATAAATTGGTATGGAGGATTCTAGTCTAGAATCTCATGAGTATGAGATGAGTGAAAGGTGGTCCGAAGGGGAACTTCTCCTCGGACATGATAAATATAGGATAGGTACATATTCCCACGATGAAGGTAACCCTCGTAGAAGCCTCGGCGACAAGGATGTACCCCATGAACTTACAAGAAGGAAGGAAATCCAAAAGTGTCCAAGGAAATCCACCGCATTAAATGCACTATAGCTACTTTTCTGGCCGTATTATGTGGAGAAGACTCCTGAACAGTGCTGCATTGGCTACCGCAACTCACAGCAAATCAAAGAGGGTGTCTGATGTGGCGGGCACTCAAGTGAGGGCTCAAATGATCAACAAGTGTAAGATCACGATGGTCCAAAAAGGGGCTATATAATGTACAAAAACCCGCCAAAAAAAAAGAGAAAGGGAGGGTGATCAATTTATATAAAAGAGAATCTCCTCGGATAGAGGATTGCACTTAATTCTATTCTTTTTGTCTTTGTTCTATCATCCTGAAAATCCCTACTAACCGTTGTCCAGTTCATTAGGGCCCAGTTCTTTGACCCATTCTCTATAAATTTATTGTAGTGGGCTCATTGAGCTAAGATTCCATACCTCTTCGGTTTGGCCTGCCAAAACGTGTCCATACACTACTCTTTCATTTAGTTTTTGAACAAACAATTTAGTCAAGAAAAGGAAAAAAAGACAAAGGAAAAAATGGGCCACATTACACTTTTTCCGTTTAGTTGAAGAGTGTAAAAATGAGAAGATAGAAAATGATGAGAGGGTGGAAAAGTGGGAGAATATAAAAGATTTTAATTTCTCTCAATTTTGTTTGTTTAGGAGTGGAAAAGTGGAATGATAGAAAAAGTGTTTGTATAAATTTACTCATATACCATTGTTAAAAAAATGATGCCCAATTAAAACAAAAAAAGTAAAAAAAAAAAAAAAAAAGCAATCACCCAACTCCAGTTCCTCAAAAAAAAAAAAAAAAAAAACAGGAAATAAAAGAAATAGCACTATAAAGTAAGTGCATATCGAAAGAATAATAAAATAGAGATTGATATGACAAAATAAGTACAATTTACAAAGCTACTTGGATCAACACCTTAATTAACACAAGATTATACAGTACCCTAGGCTAGCGAAAACTAAGAGAGTCAATAAATAAATATAATAATCAGCCAGAGTATATGTTCTTTGCCTAGAAAGTGAGTTTCTATTTATATTTGAAAGTCGATACGGTTTTTGACTGTTATATGATACTCGTCCACTGTGTTATTCTCTATTAACAAGGCTAGGCCTGTTCAGATTCTACCCGCAGCCGACAAAACCGGTCTGCACTGATCCGAACTGCACCCATTTGAGCTTCACCAAAGGTGTATGGCGTGGTGGTTGGAGAGGATTTGCGAGTACCGACGGCGGCGGGTGCGACGAGCGTTTGTGGGTTTTGCATTCCGATGTGTAACCGAACCGACCGCCATGTATGTATATCTATCTATATATATAGTTTAACATATACGTATATTATATGTAATCATTTTTTAGTTTTAAAATAAAAGAAATTTCTAGAGAGAGATACTGAGTATGGAGGAGTACCAGTGCTGTGCAGTAGAGAAAAGAGGCTTGAAAGTGAGAAAGGAGAAGGAAGGAAGAAGAGAAAAAAAATTGGGTTAAGTTTAGTGATATAAAACGACATCGTTCCATTATTATTTATTTTTTTAATCTGATACAAAACGATGTCGTTTTGGAACTAATATTAATTTTAATAATAAGTTCAAAACGACGTCGTTTTAGTTTGCAGGTTAAATTTCTAATCTCTTTTAAATGTTCTCTTCTCTTCTCTTATCTCTAATCTCATCCGCCTCTCTCTCTCTCTCTCTCTCTCTCTCTCTCTCTCTCTCTCTCTCTCTCTCTCTCTCTCTCTCTCTCCTCAGCCCCTGCCTTCACCACCAGCCCACCACCGTCATCCACTGGATGCCACCGTTTTCAAGGTTTCCCCTCTCATCTCTCCTCTTTATCATAACTATTATCTAGAAATTTCAAGAGAATGTTTTGATGCTTAATACCTAGCTACTATGGTTCTCCTTTCTATACTCTCTTCCAGGTATGAAAATTTATATAATGCTCAATATATACCTGCTTCTCCTTGCAATGCTTTTTAGAAAGATGGAGAATTTGTTTGAAAATTTTGTAAAAGATTTTGAATGTGTTTGTCTTTGGCAGTTTGTTTTTTTTTTTTTTTTTTTTTTTGAATATTTGGGTTGTTTGATATTTCTATGTGGGGTGCTTGATGATTCTTTTTTTTTTTTAATTATTTGTTTGTTTTATTTTTGCACCGAATTAACCGCACCGCCCCGCTATGATCAACCGAACCTGTTGTAGATCGGTTCTTACCCTTCATATGTAAGATGCGGTCAAGCATGTGGGCAAACCGCACCCTATAGGTGTGGTACAAAATTCCCCCCTATAACCGGCCGCAGCGCACCGTGTACAGGCCTAAACACGGCCAAAATGGGCTTTTGCCCTTTCTTTTTAAAAAATTCAACAAAATGCCCCACGTTTAAAACTAATTAGGAAAATGCTCCTATTTTGAAACTCGATTTTTAGTTTTAAATGTAAAACTCGATTTTTGGAACATCGAGTTATAGCGAACGTGAACTTAGAAAAGAAAAAAATTTTGGAACTTGAGTATCAATTTTTTTTTTTTTTTTTTTTTTTTTACTTTGCTATAACTCGATTGTCCAAAAATCGAGTTTTAAATTGAAACCTGATTTTCTTAAAATCAAATTTCAAAACAGAAGCATTTTTCTAATTAGTTTAAAATATTGGACATTTTGTTGAAAAGTTTTGGCAAAAAAGGCAAATGCCCATTTTTTCCCTATTAACACCTTTAATAAGAGATTGCCACCTCATACATCATGTATTAATCATGTGATATTTTGTCATCTTTGTAGTCTTTTGTTGCACTTGTTGCATCTACAAGGTGCCCATTTGTCAGTAGTTTTTATTTATTTTTATTATAGAACTAACAAAATGATACAATGCCATAGTGGTCTCCATGTTTATCGATTCGATCCACCAAAGAAGACAAGAAAATGACAGAGCAACTCTTGGCTAATTATTATAATAATGGTGTTCTCTCATCCAACTCTCGCTAAAGAACATGTTATTACTACCAACTGGCAGCTTCTTTATTTCTTTAACTTTAAGCTTCGATGGCAGTTGGCAAACTGTACGTCGCCCATCACTAACATTGAATAGGTTTAGGGGAGGAATAAAAAGAGGACGGTGAAAATTCATTTAATACGATCAATTTACTCTAACCTTATTTAGTAATTAATAATCAAATAAAAGGAAAAATAATTAATAAAAGGAAAAACGTAGAAAGATCCCTTGATGTTTTAGGTCAACAATAGCGGATGGAAATTGAAGACTAAGAATTGACTAGACATTCAAGGATAAAGTATTATTTAGGTGCATGCACTAGGAGCGGTACAAAATCGAGACAAACTCTAACATGACCTCATCAAAATAACAAGGGTTAGTGAGATGATGAATGATAAGTTTCATCATTGAAGGGAAGCAACCTATCGCCATGGTAAGTCCTCTTATGATGTAGAACAAATTGCTATGATCTTCATGGAACATAAAGGGTGCCTGAAATCACACAAGATAAAAAAACACTAGAAGAAATTATTTGAGCGATAAAGTCAGAATTGCATGAAATTTCATAGGTTAAAGGGAAATGGTCTTCTAATCAATAATCGTTACTCTGTCACAATGTGCACTCTGATTTGGGCGAATTTCTTTGTTTAGGCTTCGAAAATAGTAATTTTGTCTATTTTTGTAAATTTTATTTTTTTAATAACTTTTTTCTCAAAAGTTCAAATAAAGGCCCACTTGTTTTGAGATGACCCTTAAGGTCAGCAATTTATGATTTTGCGAATTAAGGTTTCAGGCAGTTTCCTAATTGTCCAAGGGTTTTACTTCTTTCAGTATTTATGTATTTTGTAGCCTTCAAAGACAAACAAATGATTATTAATAAAAATTCAGACATTTGTTTATTGTTTTCTTTGGTAGATTCAAGACTTATTACATTGTGTATTGAAGAAACCCCTCATGGATTTGATATTTACAACCAGAACTAACAATTAAATTTCTATTCCATCAAATAGCGCATCACTTGTGCTTTCTTCAAGCTTTCGCGATAGCACCTTATTTGATTGCTTAGTGATAAAGAGGGTAGGAGTGTCGAGATAGCTATTAGGTTTATCATTGTCTTGTTGTCTATGAAGTAAACAGATTCATTTGACATATCATTGTCTTCTTTGCTGCAGTAGTACTTGTTAGATGTGAAAAATTAGGGATGACAATGGGACATGATAGGGTCTGTGCACTAATTTTCCTCTAAATGCACTGAGGTATGACGATTGACTAGACATCTAAGGATAAAATATTATTTATTTAGTGCACGCAATCAGAGGTTCAAAATCGAGGCAAATTTTGAATCCTAGATATTTAAAATAATAAGAATTAAGATGGGTCAGTGAGATGGTAAAAGATAAGCTTTCATCATTGAACGACAAGCAAACTGGATCACCAGGGTAAGGTCCCATAAGCTTCATCATTTAATGGGAAGCAACTTGAATAACTAGGTAAGGCCCCATACTCGATCCCTTATTGATAAATGTGGTAAGGGTGTCAAAATAGCTATAAGGTTTATTATTATCTTAATAGTCCTATTGAGAGCAATTGTATCAGTGCTTGTATATAATAGAAAAATAATCAAAATTTAGCCAATCAAGTACAAACTTTACGTACATCAGGCCATGCAAAATTGTGTGAAGAAAGATAAACAATTTAAAAAATCAAGAAAAATTGATAATTTAATGAAATGCAATGTAAAAATAAATAATTTGAAAAGTGAATATGTATATATATATATATATATTAAAATAGAAAAACTAGGTTTTTAATTATGCTAAAATAGATAGAAAGTTTTGCACAGTTGTTGTGAAAGAGATTGATTTAATATATCACTGTCTTTTTTGTTGTAGTACTTGTCAGATGTGGAAATTTGTGTCTACATATTGATAAAACTTAAATTCATTCATGACTTTTGTAAAATATTTTTTTTTGGGTCTTTGTATACTTTTCTTCTTCTTCAAATAATTAAAACTAAAATCTAAATAATCATTTCAAAATATATAGTTACCTTCACCACATTAACGAATAAAGGAATTAGCAAAGTAAGGAAGAAAGTGAAAAGAGAGTCCATTGTACATCTTAAACAATATAGTTGACTTTCTTAAAGAAAGAAGAGGGAGCAATGCTCTCAGAGAATGTAATAATTTTCCTTTATGAAATGCATGGAGCCACTCACTCATGACATAATATATATGTTGAAGCCGTGGATTCCATATATGTTAAAGTGGTTTCGTAATATAATCTTTTTCACAAATCAAAGAAAGTTAACTTGTACATTCCAATCACGGGAGAAAGTATAAATCATATATGTAAAAGTGGTTCCATAACATAATCTTTTTCACTAATTCAAAGAAAGTTAACTTGTATATTCTAATCACGAGAGAAAGTATCTTATAAACCAATGATATGAAACAATTGTCTCATAATATATAAGATTTACATTCCTACAATGATGTAAGTCTTCACAGCGATATTATAAAATAATTATTTTTTTGTCGGTGTATATCATTGGTGGCATCAATTGGTTAAATTACTCATGCACCCATACTAGCATTTGCATGCGCACGCATGCAGCAGCAGGGCAACTTCGTAGAAATTTCTTGTATCTAATTTCTTGTTTTCCGCAGTTGAAAGCCTAATTTTCTGTCTTTACACTGTAAAACTAACTCTGTTTGCAAATCAGGGCTTCTTTTTCTCTTATCTTTGCATATTCTTCCTAGCATTTCTGTCTTTTGACTCTTTTCTTCCCTGTCTCTCTCAGACTCGGTAAATGATATTCCAAAAACTGCTTTCTCTTTTGACTCAGGTAGCTTTGTTTGGTTCATTTCCATGGTCATAGAATTATAATCCTTCTCCTTCTGCTTCACAAGATGCAAACCCCACAAACAAAAGCTTTTCCTTTTCCTTTTTTCTTTCTTTCTCTGTGCTCTCTCCTATCTTCAAAAAACAGAAGCAACCCATTGTTTTCATAGGGAGATGAAAACGAAACGCACCGACACTTGTTTTATTTTCTTAGAGTAACTGTTGTGTTTTTTCTCGTTGTTGTACTTTCCGTCACTGCCGACCAGTGCTTCCGCTGTTTTCAAAGAGATTGGTGGATCCACCAACCAACCATAAATGACTTATTTTTTAATGTCATTTTCTTTGTTTTTTGTCGTTTTTTTTTTTTTTAAGCTCTAAAAGTTCTGTACTTTCCTTCTTTTTTCATATGATCACGTGTTTATTTTTCTTTAGAAAATAAGAGGCTATTTGGTTAGCGGCAATATTCTGTATTCATTTTCAGTTTTTTGTGTGATCTATTACTAAAAACTTGGTTTGGGTTTAATATTTGTACTCAATTTTTTTGTGTATATCCTAAAAGTTGGATTTGAACATAAAAAAAATGAAAACATCTTTTTAACGTTTTTGTTTTATATGAATACAAAATTAGTGGCATATTTGTAAATATTTTGAAAATAAGAAATTACTTTTTCTTTTTAGTGATGTGAGTGTGTGTAAACGAGAAAAGTTACTTCTTTTTTTTTGAAATAGAAAAAATGGCCAAATCCAAGTATGATGTATTCTATATTCAAATTATGTATTCAAAATTACTTACCAAACACTATCAAATGTGAAGATCAGTGTTTTTTTTTTCCCCTATATTTAGATTTAAGATTTGAATATAAAATACAGAAAATGAAAAGTAGATATATCACTTTTTGAAACCAAACAGGCCAAGCATTTCAAATTAAAGTTTTTTTTTTGTTTGGTTTTTTTTTTGGATAAAATATAAAAAAACTACTCTCCAGAGGTTTGAGCAATTAGGTCGTACCAAAACTTTCCAAAAATATCTAATTTGCCCTCTAAACATAAATTAATACTATTTAAAAATTCACATGTTCCTCCGAATTTCTTCTTCACTTTACAATGGGCTACCAAAAACTTCTTCATGCATATAATCTATTTATATAATAAAAGGTAGAACTAAGAAAAACTCACATAAGAATTCCAAATTAGAGTTCTAATTTTGCATCATGTGTCCTAAATTATTTATTCTAAAAAAGTTTTATTTCTTAATTTTAGAATCAAATGTGAGATCACATCATAAATATTCATCTAAGTGAGTTATTAAGTACAAAAACCAAAGAGTCTAGAATAAATGAATCGTAAAAATAAAAAAAGTGCTTCACAATAATTAAAAAAAAATGGACAATTTATATTTTATACCTAATAATATCCTTACAAAATTTTTTAAATATTTAACAAAATATAAAAATGACTATCAATAGTATTTAAATTATATATATATGAATTATATTGTGCATTTTATTGTATATCTTTAAGTGTATTAATACTTATGCATGGGGTTACAAGTTAATTGCCATAATGTAACTAAGATAAGTTATTGGAAAGAAGTATAAAATTTAGAGGAACAAGGAACTTTCAAATTGTGTTAAGTGATATTTGTGCTTAGGGAGAAAATTTAATATTTTTGAAAATTCTTGGTATTACTTGGTATTAACTTAAACCTTATTAGTGATTTTTGTATTTTACTCATTTATTTTTATAATTTGATAATTGTAGTAGGGAATGAGGATTTGAACGTAAGACGTTTTTGTTGAAAATATTAAAAAAATACTAGTTCAACTACAAAACAGTTGGATCAGTTAAAGTTAAATATGATGATATTTAGGAGAGTTTTAATAGCAAAAATATTGTCATTAATTACATACAAAAAGAAGAAGAAGATTAGATTGTACTTTTGACTCTAAAGTTTGAGATTGTTTTTATTTTAATTCATCAAGATTGATTCCATTTCCAAAGTGATCATTCCATTCATCATTGTGATAGATTTGATCGTTAAGTACCAATAAAACGACCTTATTTATCTATTTTTGTTTTCTATAAAATCCGTCCGGACAAGGTCATAAGGATCATTTTGAAACAAAATCAAACTTAGTGGATCAAAACAAAAACACCAATTTCAAGGTTCAGAATAAAACACTACAAAAACTTTAATGATTAAACAACAACAACAAGCATTAATAACAAATTTTTGGGGTCAACTATGAATGATTAACAAATTAGTTACCACCGTGCACCTTTAATGCAGTGGTCACTCTACAAATATAAATTCTTGTGGGATAAAAAGGGCCAAGGGCCGGAGTTCATGTGTCCAGAAATGAGCTTCACACACACATACACTTAGATTAGGCTAAAATATAAATTATATCTTGTATAAAAAAAAATAGTTAATTCCATCACAAATATTCTTTGCCTGCTTTAAAATAGAAAAAATTAGGTTTTTAATTATGCTAAAATAGACAAAAAATTTTGCACAATTGACGCGAAAGAGATTGATTTAAAATATCACTGTCTTTTTTGTTGTAGTACTTGTCAAATGTGGAAATTTGTGTCTACATATTGATAAAACTCAAATTCATCCATGACTTTTGTAAAATATATTTTTTGGGTCTTTGTGTACTTTTTTTTCTTCTTCAAATAATTAAAACAAAAAACTAAAATCTAAATAACCATTTCAAAATATATAGTTACCTCCACCACATTAACCAATAAAGGAATTTGCAAAGTAAGGGAGAAAGTGAAAAGAAAGTCCATTGTACATCTTAAACAATATATAGTTGACTTTGTTAAAGGAAGAAGAGGGAGCAATGCTCTTGGAGAATGTAATAATTTTCCTTTATGGAATGCATGAAGCTACTCACTCATGACATAATATATTAAAGCCGTGGATTCTATATATGTAAAAGTCATAAGGAGGGAGCAATGCTCCTGGAGAACGTAATAATTTTCCCTTATAGAATGCATGAAGCCACTCACTCATGACATAATATATTGAAGCGGTGGATTCCATATATGTAAAAGTGGTTTCATAATATAATCTTTTTCACTAGCTAATTCAAAGAAAGTTAACTTGTATATCCTAATCACGAGAGAAAGTATCTTATAAACCAAATATGAAACAACTGTTTCATAATATATAAGATTTACATTCATGCAATAATGTAAGTCTCACATGCATTGAGAGCGATATTATAAAATAATTATTTTTTTGTCGGTGTATATCGTTGGTGGCATCAATTTGTTAAATTACTCATGCACCCATGCTAGCATTTGCATGCGCACACATGCAGCAGCAAGGCAACTTCGTAAAAATTTCCTGTACCTAATCTCCTGTACCTATAGCTAGTGGCATGGGTGCATGAGTAATTTAACAAAAATTGAATACATGCAGCAGCAAGGCAACTTCGTAGCATTTGCATGCGCACACATGCACACATGCCACTAAATTCTTGTCTTCGCACTGTAAAACTAACTTTGTTTGTAAATCAGGGCTTCTTTTACTCTTTATCTTTTTATATTCTTCCTAGCTTTTCTGTCTTTTGACTCTTTTCTTCTTTGTCTCTCTCAAACTCGGTAAATGATATTCCAAAACTGCTTTTCTCTTTTGACTCAGGAGATTAGTTTGGTTCATTTCCTTGGTCATAGAATTATAATCTGTTAAAGGAAGTAACCCAGGCACAGAATGTGAATCAAATGAAGAAGAAAAGACTTAAAACGACGTCGCTCAACTTAAGTGGAAAACGGTGTGTTAATGAAGTGATAAAAACGGTACCGTATTACTATTAAATGGAACTGTGTCGTTTTGAACTTGGGTCTCCTTCTTGTCCAAATTACTCTCTTGCTGTGCTCTGTTTCTCGTTACAACTTCAGAGCTACTCCTCAAGCTCTTAACTGTCAGTCCGGTAAATGCGGATGGTTAGTTATGGGAGTAGTTGTGAGTCTGTTAGAATAGAACCTTCTAGAAGGTTCTGGATTAATCTATTCTGGTGTATATATATATAGAATGGGTTGTAATGTATCATTTAGAGCTTGCTCAATAGATTCAATTCAATACAGAAATCTTTTTCTCTCTCATTCTCTCTCTCTCTCTCTTCTTATTCAAGTTCCTTTTCCGCCATTGTTAACCACCTTCAAGCTCCAAAACTTACATGGTATCAGAGCCTGAATCCATGGCTTCAACAACACCTCAAGAACAGCTCCTTCACTTGGGATTTCAGGCCTCTCTTGCTGATTCTTCCTTGTTCATTCTAAGATATGAGAAAATTGTTGTCTACCTCCTGGTCTATGTAGATGACATTGTTCTCACTGGGAATGATCCTTAGTTCATTAATTCTCTTATTTCTCAACTCAGCAAGACCTTTGAACTTAAAGATATGGGTTCCCTTCATTATTTTCTAGGACTTCAAATTACCAGGACCTCTAAGGGATTGTTTCTTTGCCAAACCAAATATGCTCAGGATCTTCTTCTTAAACATAATATGCATACTTCCAAGCCTGCTCGCACCCCCTGTGCTCCCAACCTCAGACTTATGCCCACAGAAGGTTCTGCTCTTCTCAATCCTCATGAGTACAGAAGTATGGTTGGCTCCCTTTATTATCTTACCTTCACACGCCCTGATCTAAGTTTCTCAGTCCACCAAGTCTGTCAATTTATGTCCAATCCTTCTGATACACACTTGATTGCAGCTAAACGGATACTCAGATATCTCAATGGTACTCTTCAATTTGGGATTTTTCTTCAACATGGCCCTCTTTCCCTCTCTGCCTTTTCTGACTCGGATTGGGCTGGTGATCCCTTTGACAGGCGCTCCACCACTGGCTACTTAGTGTACCTTGGCTACAATCCTATTACCTGGAGTGCCAAGAAGCAAGAAACTGTTTCACGCTCTTCCACTGAATCTGAGTATCGAGCCTTGGCCACTACTGCAGCTGAGTTGTCCTGGATTCGCCAAGTCTTGAAAGATCTTGGTGTCTTTCTTCCCATTCCACCTAGACTATGGTGTGATAATGTCAGTGCCTTAGCCATTGCTTCTAACCCTGTTTTCCATGCTCGCACTAAGCATGTGGAGGTGGACTACCATTTTGTTAGGGAGCGTGTCTTGCGCAGAGATTTGATGGTCAAATATGTGGCCACTGGGGATCAGTTAGCTGACATATTCACCAAAAGTCTCTCTACCACTCGGTTTGGCTTCCTTCGATCCAAAATCATGGTATCTCTTGACCCCATGGTTTTGAGGGGGGATGTTAAAGGAAGTAACCCAGGCACAGAATGTGAATCAAATGAAGAAGAAAAGACTTAAAACGACGTCGCTCAACTTAAGTGGAAAACGGTGTGTTAATGAAGTGATAAAAACGGTACCGTATTACTATTAAATGGAACTGTGTCGTTTTGAACTTGGGTCTCCTTCTTGTCCAAATTACTCTCTTGCTGTGCTCTGTTTCTCGTTACAACTTCAGAGCTACTCCTCAAGCTCTTAACTGTCAGTCCGGTAAATGCGGATGGTTAGTTATGGGAGTAGTTGTGAGTCTGTTAGAATAGAACCTTCTAGAAGGTTCTGGATTAATCTATTCTGGTGTATATATATAGAATGGGTTGTAATGTATCATTTAGAGCTTGCTCAATAGATTCAATTCAATACAGAAATCTTTTTCTCTCTCATTCTCTCTCTCTCTCTCTTCTTATTCAAGTTCCTTTTCCGCCATTGTTAACCACCTTCAAGCTCCAAAACTTACATAATCCTTCTCCTTCTGCTTCACAAGATGCAAACCCCACAAAAGCTTTTCCTTTTCCTTTTTACTTTCTTTCCCTGCGTTCTCTCCTATCTTCAAAAACAGAAGCAACCCATTATTTTCATAGCCAGATGAAAACGAAACGCACCGACACTGTTTTATTTTCTTAAAGCAACATTTGTGTTTTTCTCGTTATTGTACTTTCTGTCTCTGCCGACTACTGCTTCCGCTGTTTTTAAAGAGATTGGTGGATCCACCAACCAACCATATATGACTTTTTTTTCTTTTTTGTTGTTTTTTTTTTTAACCTTAAATTTTGTACTTTCCTTCTTTTTTCACATGATCACGTGTTTATTTTTCTTTAAATAATAAGAGGCTATTTGGTTTACTAGTTTGATTTTAATATTTGTACTCAGTTTTCATTTTCAGTATTCTAAAAGTTGGATTTGAACACAAAAAAATGAAAACAACTTTTCCACATTTTCATTTTCTTCGAATACAAATAAAGTGGCATATTTATAAATATTGTGAAAACACAAAGCTACTTTTTTTGAGTGATGTGAGTGTGTGTAAGTGAGAAAAATTATTATTTTTTTAAATAGAGAACAATGACCAAATCCGGGTATGATGTATTCAATACTCAAATTATGTATTTAAAACCACTCACCAAACACTATCAAATATGAAAATAAGTGCTTTTTTTTTTCTATATTTAGATTTAAGATTTGAATATAAAATATTGAAAATGAAAAGTGGATACACCACTTTTTGAAACCAAATAGGCAAAGCATTTCAAAAGTTTTGTTTTGGTCTTTGTTTTTAATTTGGATAAAATATAAAAACTACTTTCCAGAGGTTTGAGCAATTAGGTCGTACCAAAACTTTCCAAAAATATCTAATTTTGCTCTCTAAGCACAAATTAATACCATTTGAAAATTCACTTGTTCCTCCGAATTCCTTGAGCTAACTAAAAGAAGGAGACTGTATTGTCTTTTCAGAAATTAAAACCCTTTTCCTTTTTGTTTTCCATCCTCGGGCTGATTCCCCTCTTATTGTTCCTTTTCTCCTCTTACAAATTTATTGATTTGGGCTAAGATTGAGCTGCACAACTCACTATTTTAAGTGAGTTTGGGCTGTTGGATCTTTTTTGATCCTTACAATGATGATAATTAGGAAGGTTTTAATAGCAAAAATATTTTCATTAATTACATAAAAAAAAGAAGAAGAAGCAGATTAGATTGTACTTTTGACAACTAAAGTTTGAGATTATTTTTATTTTAATTCATCATGATTGATTCTGTTTCCAAAGTAGTCATTCCATTCATCTCTATGATTGATCTGACCGTTAAGTACCAACAAAACAACCTTATTTATTTATTTTTGTTTTCTATAAAATTCATCGTGACAAGGTTGAAAGGATCATCTTGAAAACAAATCAAACCTAGTGAATCAAAACGAAAAGCACCAATTTCAAGGTTCAAAATAAAAACACTCCAAAAACTTTAATGACTAAACAACACCTACAACAAGCATTAATAACAAATTTTTGGGGTCAACTATGAATGATCAATAAATTAGTTAAAGTCCGTCACAGATATTCTTTACCTCCTTTATATTTTACTTGAAATCACATTCTCTATTACTCTCTTTAGTCATTTGAGTCTCTTTTACATTTTTTTATTCTTCAAATTGGATCACCTCACCTATTCTGACTCTTACGTCAATAGTTCTTCTTTAAATATGATTGAACAATCTAGAATAACTCACCATCATCTCTTAGTACAGTAGTTACCTCAATCTTTAAGCATATTTAATTCAATAAAATTAAGCATATAAACAAACTTTTTAATAATGAATATGAAAAGAACATAGTGGTTCCCTATCAGAAGGGAAGCTTCTGCGAAATTTCACTAGGGCATATACTAAAAAATGCTCTTCATTTTCAATAATAATATCACTAATAATTCTTGTTGTCTTATCTTCCTCTCACTCTACAAAATAATCGCCATGATCGGCAGTACAAACTCTTGGCAAATCGTTTGCTTCATTTCTATACACATAGATTCTCATTCTCTCCTTCTATCTGGTTCGCAATATCCGCACCGGCCCCCACAAAGCCACTGGTTCTCTTTTCTCCTTTCGTTCTTTTCTCTGTGTTCGCCTCCTTGACCCATTGTTTTCCAAAAATATCTAATTTGCTCTCTAAACACGAATTAATACCATTTGAAAATTCACTTGTTCCTCCGAATTCCTTCTCCATTTCTGGCGGTTACTTATTTACAATTGGCTACCAAACCTTTCTTCATGCATATAATTGCCATAATATAATCAAGACAAGTTATTGGAAAGAAGTAGAAAATTTAGAGGAACAAGGAACTTTCAAATTGTGTTAAGTGATATTCGTGCCTAGGGAGAAAATTTAATATTTTTGAAAATTCTTGGTATTAACTTAAACCTTATGGATGATTTTTGTATTTTACTCATTTAATTTTAATATTCAATAATTATAATAGTGGATGATAATTTGGGCTCAAGACATATTAGTTGAAAATATTAAAAAAAAAAAATGTTAATTCAACTACAAAACTCTTGCATCAATTAAAGTTAAATATGATGACAATTAGGAGAGTTTTAATAGCAAAAATATTTTCATTAATTACATACAAAAAAAAGAAGAAGAAGCAGGTTAGATTGTACTTTTGGCTCCTAAAGTTTGAGATTATTTTTATTATGATTCATCAAGATTGATTCTGTTTTCAAAGTAATCATTTCATTCAACTCTGTGATTGATCTGACCGTTAAGTACCAACAAAACGACCTTATTTATTTATTTTTGTTTTCTATAAAATTCGTCCTTACAAGGTTCGAAGGATCATCCTGAAAACAAAATCAAACCTAGTGAATCAAAACAAAAAACACCAACTTCAAGGTTCAAAATAAAAAACAGTCCAAAAACTTTAATGATTAAACAACAACTACAACAAGCATTAATAACAAATTTTTGGGGTCGACTATGAATGATCAATAAATTAGTTAAAGTCCATCACAGATATTCTTTACCTCCTTTATATTTTACTTGAAGCCACATTCTCTATTACTCTCTTTAGTTATTCGAGTCTCTTTTTACCTTTCTTTATTCTTTCAATCTGGATCACCTCACCTATTCTGACTCGTACGTCAATAGTTCTTCTTTAAATATGATTGTACAATCTGGAATAACTCACCATCATCTCTTAATCAACAATAGTTACCTCAATCTTTAAGCATATTTAATTTAATAAAACTAGCCTCTGAGCACGCGCGTGAGCGCGTGCTCAGAGGCTCTTCTATTTTTTGGATAAAAATTAATAATTTGTATTTATTATAATTTGAGATTTCTATTTTTTCCAATCACCAAAAAAAGAAAATTCTAAAGGTGTGATGAAGTAAAAAAAAAAAAAATAGAATATGTTGGGTGAGTTTTGTATATTAGAGGAGTTTTAAAACTAACAAAAGAGTAATCATATTTTGTAAGGAGTTAGTAAGTAGAAGTAGGAATTTAAATCAACATAAAAGTAGGAGTTTATTAGAAGCAGAAAGACATTTCAACGTAAAAGTAGGAGTTAATTATTTTTGTCAATTTACTATTTTAACCCCATTTTTAAGTTTTAAGTAGGGGTATTTTTGATAATAAAAAAAACAATAACTAACTTTCTTTTGTCAATTTACTATTTTAACCTCATTTTTAAGTTGTTGACTAATTAATTTAGAGGTATTTTTTACAGCAAAAAAAGTAATAACTAACTTTCTGAATCCTCATTAATAGTATCATGAGTATTTATATAGTGCTATGGAAGCGAGAGATGAGTGTTTATATAGTATCATGTATTACATATTCCAAAAAAAAAAACTGCACATAATACTCATCACACCCCTAAGTTTTTTTTTTTTTTTTTTTTTTTGAGAGAAACATTTGAACGTGAGTTTGAATGTGGTTTTTTTTGTTTTTTTTTTTTCCATTTCTAACCCTATCATTTAAGCTTTACAAACTGATAAATTTGAGGGTATTTTAGGCATCAAAATTGAGGAATCCAAACAGAGGAAGCCTCTTAAATAATAGTATAGAAGCCTCTTAAATAATAGTATAAATACTATTATTTAAGGGGCTTCTTCTGTTTGGATTCCTTATTTTTTAGTTCAAAAATGCCCATGCATCCCTATATTTAAGTAGAAACAAAAATAAAGGACAATCCGGTAAAAATGCAACTCTAACTCCCACTAAAACATTGCCTAACAAATAAGACCACTCTCCAATTAATTTATTCATTTATAAATTAGATTTTCAAAATAAAAATTATATATATAAAATAAAAAACACATTTTTTTTCCTACAAAATAAGACCTCTAACAAAATAAGACCTCTAACAAAAAAAAAAAAAGACTCAATTTGTCCTTTTATGTGGAATCCCTACTGCCACATTTGTTTACCCTTTGCCTTTTGCTATTCTTCAAAATTCAAACAACTACCCCTTACTTTCCTTGTAAGCATTTTGCTATTCAATTTTTTTTTTATTAAGCTTGCGTTCAGTTATGTGTTTTTTGCGAAACCCGCGTTGTGTTTTTTTTTTTTTTTTAGTAGTCAATTTTGTTGACTTTCTATATGAACAGTGCACCTCATTCAAAATGGGTCCCACGGTACTATTCACACGTTTAAAAATTATTTTGCTACAGTATTTTCAGTTTTCAATTATATCTAAACGGACCCTTAAATAAGAAAAAACACTTTCAATTTCTAACCTTTTATTTTATTAAATAAAAAACTTAACACTTTGCTAAACTATAATTATAAAGGTCGTATTTTACTAATAAGAAATACTTAATTTCATAATTGAATCTAAATATTTTTATCAGGAGCGGACGCCATAGGTTGAAACTCTCTCTAAAAAAAATCTAAATATTTCAATTAATGATCAATATTTATTAACCTACCCTTTTTGATACAATTATATTTGTTAATAATTTTTTATCTATACTATTATTTAAGGGGCTTCCTCTGTTTGGATTCCTCATTTTTTAGTTCAAAAATACCCCTACACTCCTATGTTTAAGTAGAGACAAAACTAAAGGACAATTTGGTAAAAATGTAACTCTAATTCTCACTAAAACATTGCCCAAAAAATAGGACCATTCTCCTGTTTTTTTTTTTTTTTGAAAATTCTCTTATTAATTTTTAAATTGCTTTATCCACTTATAAACTAGCCTCTGAGCTCGCGCTCACGCTCGTGCTCAGAGGCTCTTCTATTTGTTGGGTAAAGGTTAATTTAGAGCATTTATTATAATTTGAAATTACTACATTTTTCAGTTACAAAAAACCTAGGGGTGTGATGAGTGTTAAGCATTTGTGGGTAAAATAATTTTACCATCACACCCCTAGGTTTTTTATTATTGAAAAATGTAGTAATTCCAAATTATAATAAATACTCTAAATTAACCTTTACCCAACAAATAGAAGAGCCTCTGAGCACGCACGTGAGCGCGTGCTCAGAGGCTAGTCCATTTTTACCAATTTTGTTTATGTAGTAATAAACGTGTTATTAATTGGAAGATGATGCTATAATTTAGTATTAACCTATAGGGGGAGGAAAATAAGATCCATTGAATAAATCTTATAAATAGTCATATAATGAAAATGTATAATGAAATCGTAACAATAAAACTATTTACAAAATTCATGTGGTGACTTTTACAAAAGTTATTATAAAAAGTTGATGGGTCAATGTAGAAAAGCGAAATATTTACATCAGGTAAAACTGTAAAATAATTTACTACATCTGAAAAATGGAATATGTGAACTTATTAATATTACGCCAGCTACAGTGGAGAAGTTGGTGGAGCAATGTTATTTGTTCCACATTTTAATTGCTTTCCAGCAGCATTTGCCATGAACCTATGATACAAAATGTGTGTGTTTGTGTTATTAATAGAGACTTTAAAACGTACACAATTATTAAGTACAATAAACATGAAGCATAAACTTGTGAAATGAAATATTTAAACTGACCTTGTAATGATATTGCATAGCTCCATGTATGTGAAATGGTCTACTTCAGCTTGGGACTTGAAGAACTATCATTTAATTACCAAATTTAAAAAAAAAAAATTATATCCAAACTATGAAATTAAGTATTTTTCTTTCTTTCTCAAAAAAAAAAAAAAAAGAGTATTTTTCTTTATTCAAAAAAGTAGATGTGGTAATGATTTGTACCTGCTTTATTATTGCATCGTCCTTCACTCTCATTTTCTGTTTGTATTTGCTGTCTTGGATGTTGAAAATTGCATCGTCCTTGGTTTTTTTTGTTCGTTTCTTTTTTTTTTCTCGTGGATGTTGGAAACCACATTGTCCTTGATTTTAATTCTCTGTTTGTCTTTATTGGCATGAGTGTTAGTGATCACATCGTCCTTCATTTTTCCTTTGTTTTTTTTTGAATGGATGTTGGAAATCTCATTGCTCTTGACATTGATTTGTTGTTTGTCTTTGTTCTTAGAACTTCAAAATAAAGAAAAAAAAATTGTTTGTATATTAAGACTATCAATTAGTTATTTTCCTATTTTAAAAAATAGTGTAACAAACCTTTCCAATTCTTGTGACTCTAAAACTCGTTTCACTTCTTTCCAAAGCTCTTTCTTGTCAGCTCGAACAGTGAATCCCCAACCAGGTGAATAAATTTCCAATTTGCGAACCTAACCCATACGTAGCATGATATTTTTAATATTAATTTTTATAAAACAATAAAAATGGATGCTGATTAAAGATATCATTAAAAAGAAATATACCTTGTTATCAAAAGCCTTCATGTTTAATATTGATTGATCATCCTTCCAATTTTCCCAATGAGCAGTAGGAATAGCATGCACTCCATTATTTAGCATAGTGGATTCGATCCTCACATTTGAGTTGGGCATCCTTCCTGTTAACAATTAATTGTATACATAAAAAAATATCAAGAAATAAAATATTAAAACATAGACCGCATAACCATTAAAATTTGTAAATTATTAAAATAAATCTATGTGTAAGACTATTCTTTCCAGTTGTTAATTAATACCTATGATGTAGGGAACAAAACATCTTTGTACACAATATTTCTTGTGTGAACACCTTCCTCCTCAGGTATTGTTCCTTTTTGCACCAATAGTTTTGTGGTGGATTGGGAGACTCCTTTTGATAACGCCACATATAATTGGCCATGACTAAAAACATGATCAGGAAGATAAATTCTAACAGTTGGAATTGTCTGACCTTGTGTTTTGTTTATTGTAATTGCAAAGCTCAAACGTACAGGAAATTGTCGTCTGATCATTATAAATAGCAAGTGTACATTTTCTGTTGTCTTTAAAGGGATTATTGGCAAGAAAACGCGTGTACCCACATATTGTCCAGTCAAAATTTCAGCATCAATTACATTGTTAAAACATCCACGACATATCAATCTTGTACCATTACATAATCCAGCTTTTGGATCTATATTGCGCAACAACATAATTGGAGCACCCTTTTTCAGTCTTAATATATGTGGTGGTAAACCCCCTGGAGATATAGAATTTAGGAATTCTTGTTGATATAGATGTTGCATATCTCCTTTAACCTCATCAAAAGAATGTAACGAAAACTCATCTCTTGGGAACTGAGAAATTATCTTTGCATTAAGCTGCTCAACCTCATCATTTATAGGTGTTAGCAAAGCCCTATCAACCATATACCTTGCGTCATTGGCATGTTCTTGCAAATTGGGAAAAACTTGATCAATTAAGTTGTATATAGATTGCTGACCCTTCCATGGCATTGCCATTGAAGGGGGTAATTTAATGAAATCATCCATTATAAATGGTTCATTCCCATCAACGATGCGTTGTATATACTCAGCAAACTTTTCATCATTGACAGACCTCATATTCTGCTTCAAATGTAACACTTTGACGTCTTTCCATAATGGGGACTTCACTATACATGCATCAATCATTTCTGCCTTTGTACTCTTTGGAACAACCGGAAGTACTTGACGAAAATCTCCCCCCAAAATTAGTACCTTCCCACCAAAAGGTAAATTTACTTCCATAATATCTTTAAATGTTCTATCTTAAGATTCAAGTGCACGTCGATTTACCATTGGGGCTTCATCCCAAATAATTATGGTCGCACGTCTAATAAGTTCAGCTGAAGTCTGATTGTTTACTTATTGAGCAAGTAGATGAAGCATCAGGAGTTAAAGGAATCTTAAACCTGGAATGCGCTGTTCTTCCACCAGGGAGTAATGTTGCTGCTATGCCAGATGTAGCTGTGGCAATTGCAATGTGACCGGCTTTTCTCAAGGTTGCCAATATTGTGCGATACAAAAATGTTTTCCCAGTTCCTCCTGGCCCATCGACAAAGAATATCATGCTTTCCTTACGATCAATAACTGTCATGATTGTCTGATATGCAACTCTCTGGTCATTATTCAACTTCTCAATTAAAGTGAGTTCTTCATCTACATTAGGAACACTTGGGTTGATACTAATAATCCCGTGCCGTTGAATGATTATTGCAGGGTTATGGTAGATAACACTTGGGTTGTTCCATATAATCCTTGGTTACTATTGAAATATAATTGCCATATTAATATTGAAATATGTTGCAGTATCAAAAGTGTAAAATACTTATATAAATATGTGTATGAAGGCCCAGATTGTGTCTCTATGGAAGTTAGACCAGGCCCAAATTATGATGAGGTCCAACAGTACATTGATGCAAGATGGGTATGTGCTCCAGAGGCATGTTGGAAGATATTTGCTTTTCCTATGTATTGAATGTACCTTGCTGTTTTTCGTTTGCAAATTCATCTGCCAGATAGGCAACAGGTACGCTTTAGACCACATGAGCCTATTGCTAATGTTTTGGAGCGAAGTAAAAAGACAATGCTCACTGAATTTTTTTATATGAATATGATTGATCATGATGCACGAAATTATCTTTATAGAGAGTTTCCTGAGCATTATTGTTGGGATTATAAAAATAAAAAATGGACACGAAGAAGATTTTATAAAAAAGTAGTGGGCAGGGTATATACTGTTTCACCATTTGATGGAGAGAAGTTCAATCTGCATGTTCTTCTTAATCATGTCAAGGGGCCAACAGGATTTGACGATTTATTGACTGTCTATGGGATAACTTATCCAACTTTTAAGCAAGCAGCTAAGCAAAGGGGTTTACTAGAGAATGATAACAACATACGACAGTGTCTACTTGAGGCAAGAGATATTCGAATGCCGCCAGCTTTAAGAAGATTGTTTGCAACAATATTGGTATTTTGCCTACCAACTGGAGTAAGAGAATTGTGGAATGAGTTCTACCCATATATGGTAGAAGATTACCCATCAACATCTGTTACAACAGAGACACGTCGTACAAATAAACTTCTCAATGATTTAGAGGCGTTGCTCTTGCAACATGGAAAGCACATCACGGAGTATGATTTGTTGATTTCAACTGGAGAATGTGACAGTGATTCAACTGTACCAAGACTCATACAAGATGAGCTAACTATTCCTAATGTAGATGAAGAGCTCACTTTAATTGAGAAGTTGAATAATGATCAGAGAGTTGCATATCAGACAATCATGACAGTTATTGATCGTAAGGAAAGCATGATATTCTTTGTCGATGGGCTCTGAGGAACTGGGAAAACATTTTTGTATCGCACAATATTGGCAACCTTGAGAAAAGCCGGTCACATTGCAATTGCCACAGGTGGAAGAACAGCGCATTCCAGGTTTAAGATTCCTTTAACTCCTGATGCTTCATCTACTTGCTCAATAAGTAAACAATCAGACTTCAGCTGAACTTATTAGACGTGTGACCATAATTATTTGGGATGAAGCCCCAATGGTAAATCGACGTGCACTTGAATCTTTAGATAGAACATTTAAAGATATTATGGAAGTAAATTTACCTTTTGGTGGGAAGGTGCTAATTTTGGGGGGAGATTTTCGTCAAGTACTTCCTGTTGTTCCAAAGGGTACAAAGGCAGAAATGATTGATGCATGTATAGTGAAGTCCCCATTATGGAAAGACGTCAAAGTGTTACATTTGAAGCAGAATATGAGGTCTGTCAATGATGAAGAGTTTGCTGAGTATATACAACGCATCGGTGATGGGAATGAACCATTTATAATAGATGATTTCATTAAATTACCCCCTTCAATGGCAATGCCATGGAAGGGTCAGCATTCTATATATAACTTAATTGATCAAGTTTTTCCCAGTTTGCAAGAACATGCCAATGACGCAAGGTATATGGTTGATAGGGCTTTGCTAACACCTATAAATGATGAGGTTGAGCAGCTTAATGCAAAGATAATTTCTCAGTTCCCAGGAGATGAGTTTACGTTACATTCTTTTGATGAGGTTGAAGGAAATACGCAACATCTATATCAACAAGAATTCCTAAATTCTATATCTCCAGGGGGTTTACTACCACATATATTAAGGCTGAAAAAGGGTGCTCCAATTATGTTGTTGCGCAATATAGATCCAAAAGCTGGATTATGTAATGGTACAAGATTGATATGTTGTGGATGTTTTAACAATGTAATTGATGCTGAAATTTTGACTGGACAATATGTGGGTACACGCGTTTTCTTGCCAAGAATCCCTTTAAAGACAACAGAAAATGTACACTTGCCATTTGTAATGATCAGACGACAATTTCCTGTACGTTTGATCTTTGCAATTACAATAAACAAAGCACAAGGTCAGACAATTCCAACTGTTGGAATTTATCTTCCTGATCATGTTTTTAGTCATGGCCAATTATATGTAGCGTTATCAAGAGGAGTCTCCCAATCCACCACAAAACTATTGGTGCAAAAAGGAACAATACCTGAGGAGGAAGGTGTTCACACAAGAAATATTGTGTAGAAAGATGTTTTGTTCCCTTCATCATAGGTATAAATTAACAACTGGAAAGAATAGTCTTACACATAGATTTATTTTAATAATTTACAAATTTTAATGGTTATGCGGTCTATGTTTTAATATTTTATTTCTTGATATTTTTTTATGTATACAATTAATTGTTAACGGGAAGGATGCCCAACTCAAATGTAAGGATCGAATCCACTATGCTAAATAATGGAGTGCATGCTGTTCCTACTGCTCATTGGGAGAATTGGAAGGATGATCAATCAATATTAAACATGGAGGCTATTGATAATAAGGTATATTTCTTTTTAATGATATCTTTAATAAGCATCCCTTTTTATTGTTTTATAAAAATTAATATTAAAACTGTCATGCTACGTATGGGTTAGGTTCGCAAATTGGAAATTTATTCACCTGATTGGGGATTCACTATTCGAGCTGACAAGAAAGAGCTTTGGAAAGAAGTGAAACGAGTTTTAGAGTCACAAGAATTGGAAAGGTTTGTTACACTGTTTTTTAAAATAGGAAAATAACTAATTGATAGTCTTAATATACAAACAATTTTTTTTCTTTATTTTGAAGTTCTAAGAACAAAGACAAACAACAAATCAATGTCAAGAGCAATGAGATTTCCAACATCCATTCAAAAAAAAACAAAGGAAAAATGAAGGACGATGTGATCACTAACACTCATGCCAATAGAGACAAACAGAGAATTAAAATCAAGGACAATGTGGTTTCCAACATCCATGAGAAAAAAAAAAGAAACGAACAAAAAAAACCAAGGACGATGCAATTTTCAACATCCAAGACAAACAGAAAATGAGAGTGAAGGACGATGCAATAATAAAGCAGGTACAAATCATTACCACATCTACTTTTTTGAATAAAGAAAAATACTCTTTTTTTTTTTTAGAAAGAAAGAAAAATACTTAATTTCATAGTTTGGATATAATTTTTTTTTTAAATTTGGTAATTAAATGATAGTTCTTCAAGTCCCAAGCTGAAGTATACCATTTCACATACATGGAGCTATGCAATATCATTACAAGGTCAGTTTAAATATTTCATTTCACAAGTTTATGCTTCATGTTTATTGTACTTAATAATTGTGTAAGTTTTAAAGTCTCTATTAATAACACAAACACACACATTTTGTATTATAGGTTCGGAAAGCAATTAGAATGTGGAATAAATAACATTGCTCCACCAACTTCTCCACTGTAGCTGGCGTAATATTAATAAGTTCACATATTCCATTTTTCAGATGTAGTGAATTATTCTACAGTTTTACCTGATGTAAAGATTTCGCTTTTTTATATTGACCCATCAACTTTTTATAATAGCTTTTGTAAAGGTCACCACATGTATTTTGTAAATAGTTTTATTGTTACGATTTCATTATGCATTTTCATTATATGACTATTTATAAGATTTATTCAATGGATCTTATCTTCTTCTCCCTATAGGTTAATACTAAATTATAGCATCATCTTCCAATTAATAACACGTTTAATACTAAATTATTTTACCCACAAATGCTTAACACTCATCACACCCCTAAGTTTTTTGTAATTGAAAAATGTAGTAATCCCAAATTATAATAAATGCTCTAAATTAACCTTTACCCAACAAATAGAAGAGCCTCTCACGCGCGTGCTCAGAGGCTAGTCCACTTATAAATTAGATCCTCAAAATAAAAATTATATAAATAAAATAAAAATACAAATTTTTATTTTGCTATAAAATACTAAATTGGACCACTAACATAAAAATAAAAAAAAGCCACATCGAACGCGCGAAGCGCGTGTGATGAGGCTTATATAATTATTACGAGTGTCGTGGGTTGTGATCCTTTCTAATAATGAATATGAAAAGAACAAAGTGGTTCCCTATCAGAAGGGAAGTTTCTGCGAAATTTCACTAGGGCATATACTTAAAAATGCTCTTCATTTTCAATAATGATATCACCAATAATTCTTGTTGTCTTATCTTCCTCTCACTTTACAAAACAATCGCCACTATCGGCAGTACAACTCTTGGCAAATCGTTTGCTTCATCATTTCTATACACATAGATTCTCATTCTCTCCTTCTGCTTCGCAATATCCACAACGGCCCCCACAAAGCCACCGGTTCTCTTTTCTCCTTTCGTTCTTTTCTGTGTTCTCCTCCTTAACCCATTGTTTTCACAGCCAAATGGAAACGAAACGCACCGCTATCCTGTTGTTTTGTTATCTCCTCTCGTTCTTTCTCTGTGTTTTTCTTTGCTTTGTTGTAGTTTCCGTTTCCGTTTCCGTTTTTCTCTCTTATATTGACTGTAGTGCAGTGCTTTCGCTGTTTTTCTGATAGATTGGTTCCACCGAGGAACCAACTATGAGTTTTTTTTTTTTTTTTTTTGAGAACAACTATGAGTTTTCTTACTTCTTAGTGCTATTTTTATTATTATTTATATTTTATATTTTAATTTCTAGGGTGGTCTTTCTTTCCAACCGACGGTGGGAAAGAGTTTTTTCCCAACGTTTTAAATTTACTTTTTTCACTTTATCACGTGTTTATTTTTCTTTACCTAATAAGCATGTTAAATTAATTTGTTTTTTTTTAATTTTTGTTTTAATTTTTAAAAAGTTAATATTTGTTGCACAGATCTTATTACACACATTTGTACATTAATACAACCTTAAAAATCGACACAATTTCAGCTGTAATTTTGAAAAAAGTGAAATCTTGTTTTGAAAAGTACAGATTCGTAATTTAACAAAAAATCATATCTTGAACACATGATTTCAATTAATATGGTGCAAACCCTTGGTACAACACTTGTGTATAATTAATGTCACAATTTATATAATTCGATAGTTACGATCAGAGAGAAAGATGAGAACATTTTATATTTTGTTGAAAACATCAAGAAGTATTCGTTTAATTACAAGACTCTTGCATTAAATCAAAGCTGAATATACCAAGAATCGGACAATTTCAACAATATAAATACAGCCATTAAATATATATATTTTTATATATATATATATATATATATAAAACAAACAAAATATTAGATAGTAATTTTGATCTCTAAAATTTGGGATCGTTTTCATTTTAATTTGTCAAGTTTAGTTCTATTATCAGAGTGATCCTTCCATCCATTTTCTGTGATAGATCAAACCGTTACGTACCAATAAAACAACCTATAATTGTTCTCTATTAAATTAATATAATAATTAAAAAAAAAAAAAAATTTTAATAAAATAAAACTTATAACAACTTATTACTAAAGATGAATGTGAAAGAAAAGAATGTGTGGTCCCTATACAGCAAACGATGTGTATAAAAGGCGGGAAGAGGAAGTTTCTCCGAAATTTCGCGCGGTAGGCAGAAAAGACTATATTATTTTTGAGAGGAAACTTCCTCCTAATTTCCCATAACCACTTACTTCTTCTTGTCCTCTTATCCTCTTCCTCTCTCTACAAATAATCTCATGATTGTACCGTTTTGCTTTTTTGGCAAATCGTTCTCTCAATCTCCCATGTCCACAGAATCAATTTCCTCTCCATGATCCATCTGTTTCGGGGATTAGTTAATCACTAAGCCCCTTGTTTTTTTGTTTGTTGTTTTTTTTTTTGTTTTTATTTTCTAATTTTATCAACCAGGCTTGTTTTTTTGTTTGTTGTTGTTTTTTTTGTTTTTTTTTTTTTGTTTTTATTTTCTAATTATATCAAGCAGGTATCTAATGGTAACCAAGTGCACAGCAACGCTTTCATTTCGCCAAAATAACAGCTGTGTATTTTTCATCGTCGTTGTTGTTTCCGTTTTCCGTTCTTATTTTGGATCCCTCAGCTACCGCTGCATTCAAATCTCTCAACTGAATACCTTTCTCTTCGGCCGGGGCAGTGGGGCCCCGTTTCCAAAGCCCTATTAATTTCTCTTTCCTTTTTTTTTAAAATTTTTTTTTCTTAGGGATTCCGCTTGCTGCTACGAGATTATTTTTCGTAGCAGTGTGCCATCTCTCTTGCGACAGGAAAAAAAAACTTTTGATTTACCATTATGGCCTCAAGTGATTCAAATGGCATGTTTCAACATCAACAACCATCGAGAAATACCAATAATCATTCTCCCAACAACCACCGCCACCACCACCACCGCTATCACGATGAGGAGGCCGGCGGAGGCCCTGGCTCCGCCAAGTTTGGGGACTATGAATCGTCAGGCGATCCCTTTGACATTCCGCAAACCAAGAATGCCTCTCTCGAGACTCTCAAGCGATGGAGGGTAATTACATTACAATGCCATTGTTGCCTTTTTATCGTTTTATATTTATTTATTTATATATCTATCTATATATGCATTTAGCAATGTAACATTCTTTTAGTGTAAGACTTTTGGGGATTTATTAATGCACGTGTTTAAAACCGCGTTCCCACAGTCTTTTTGACCTGATGATAAAGAACAATCATCATGGAGTTTGGATTCTGCCTGCCTGTGTATAGTGACATGATAATAAAAGAGCAATCTTCATGGACACCATAGGTTAATAAGTATGGGTTTGAATCCTGTCTACGCATATCTTGACCTGGTGATAAAGAGATGTTATTCGCGTATCTTAACTTGATGATTAAAGAGAAATCATAGCTTACCTTTGGGTTCAACTTTTGTCTACGCATGTTTTGACTTGATGATAAAGAGTAATTATTAGGGAGTGAAGCTATAGGTTCAAATCTTACCGTATCTATCAAAAAGGGAAATGTGGAAATTGAGTTGGGATTCGCCTATCTTAAATCATAGGTCAACTGTGGGCTCGACTTCTGTCTACACTTGTTTTGACTTGATGATAAAGAGGAATTATCAAGGAGTGAAGTTATAGGTTCAAATACTACTGTATCTATCAAAAAAAGGGAATGTGGAAATTGAGCTGGTAGATTGCATGGGCTTTGAATCAAATGAAATTTGTGCATTTGGATTCGATTTTTTTGATGAAAGTTGGGCATGAGTATGTCTGTACTTAGAAAATTAAGGCATTAAAAAGCAGTATGTAAGGTCGTATCCATATTTTTTAAATGAGAAATGATGGAGAATAAGGTTGTGAGTTTGAAATCCACTAGCGTGTATGTAACTTACGAATAATAGAAATGACCACGTGCATTTAATAAATCAAACAAGTACTTGGTGAGAGATATGCAATCAATGAGGGTAAGGATTATACGATGTCACATACATTTCATCCTTAAATTGTTGATATTTATGCATGTAATTTTTTATGTTAGCATGCAAGTATGCATGCATTTTTATTTTAATCACTTAAAGATGAATTTGGTTTTCTTCAAATTAATGTGCAAGGTCTCTAAAGTTGAGATTTGTATTTGTGGCTAAAAAAATTTGGCTTAATTTTACAGATACAAAATAGACCAATAGGTTCCAATCTAGAATGCTGCTGCCCTTAACAACCGCAGTGTCTCCTCCTGCTATTAGCTTAGCACAGTTGTAGAAAATGTTACTATCTAGTTATTTAGAAAGGCAGATAAATGTTCAAGGTTAAGCGTGACCTAGAGAATCATCGAAATATGGAGTTTTCTAAAAATTAGAAGATAAGGTACATGTGTGCTGGATATGAGTCAAAAAGGAGATAAATTATACAGTTTTGCTATGTAATTTTGTTCACTTTCTTAGATGTGTTGGAACATTGTAATTGGAGGTCTTGATTGTATTGCTTCCTAAGTACACCCCCAGTGTACTTGGGTTTATTTTCTTTCAATAAAATTTTCTCATTACTTATCAAAAAAAAAAAAAAAAAAGTAATTTACTTCACATATAATATTCATCTTCTTTCTATTTTAGTCCTTGAAATTTAAAAGTTTCCTATTGTTCTTATAAAATTAAAACATGTCGAGTTAATCTTTTTATTCCTTTCCCATTAAGGGCTTCTGATTATTGTGCTAGACTTTGCAATAGGCACTCAAATTATTTCTATACATTGCTAGAGGGCTCAAGCGAAGGAGAAGCTCGGCTGCCTCTACATTTTTTTTATTTTTATACATCAATAGTTGGGGGTGGGGGGATTTGAACCCTGGATTTCTCCATTGGATACACCATGAGGTGCCAATTGAACTACAAGCCTCTTGGCAACAGCCTCAACAATTCTAGCGAGGACTGTAATGTAGATTCAGTATCATGTGCTTGTAGCATGGCTTGCCGTGTGTTGCAGATGTAATCAATTTTTTGGGAGTGATGACTGTAGGGATTTTGGTTGGTTCACACTTGATTAATTTGATCATCTAAACTGGTTCATTTGGGATTCTCTGAATGCGGTTTTCTCTACTTAAATTTGGATTAGATGTAGTCCTGATGGTTAAAAAGTATCTTTATGATATGGACCCTAAATCATAGACGTTTGATGCAGAAAAGCATTTAGAAAGGCCGAATCACTTACTAATTCATTGACCATTCATTTGTATGTTGGGCTTCCTTCCAAGCTTCGATACATCTTAGGGTATGCTAAGATTTTTCTTAAGCTTGCTAGCTTTTGGCACAAAAGGGTTTCTTTTTGAGGCTTAGTAAATCTGCCTGTATTTGGGTTCATTGACAAAATTATTCATGTAGAGGTGTTGCTAAGGATTGCCTTTCTGGAGTCGTATTGAAAGAGCCACATTTTTTGATTTTCTCTTACATTCACAGAGCCACATATGTTATTTTTATATATATTCTTCAAGTATTTGAGTTGTGAAGATTTTTTTTTTTTTTTTTTTTTTTTCATGTTGATAACAGTTGTCAATAGTCATCTTTATGGAGACTAAGTTTGATCAGTAAATATGTGGGAATTAGTAGCTCTAAATGACAAGTATCATAGCGGTATTAATATGAAGATCATAGGTGAATTTTTGAGGTTGATGAAAACTTTCATTGGTGATTTTCTAAGCCTTTTTTTTTAAGATAGACAAGTGGAAATATAAGGACAAGTAAGATACAAAATGAAGAAATTTGTTTAAACATAGGGTTGGAGCACTGGTGAGAGAGTGATTTGACTCAAGTCTAGGGAATGAGTGAAAGAGGTAGAGGCTAAGAAGCATGGGTGCGTTTTAGGACTCGGGTGTGGGTGCGGGACTTGGCAATTTTTGAAAAAATAGGGTGTGGGTGCAGCGGGGTGCGGCAATTAAAAAATTATTAAAAATATTTTTATTTATATTTTCTATATATTTTTACTATTAAAATAGTCTTAAAAAACACATTACTATGGTCTTGGTTCACAGAACAAAGAAAGAAGAAGGCAAGAAACACAAAAGAAGCAACAAATATTTAGAATAAAATTAAGGACAGATTTAGGATGTTTGGGCCTCATTCAAAGCTGATTTCGGCTGTTCCGGCATGATTCAAGGCCGATTTCGGCCTTTGTAGGCCGTTTCGGTCAGTTTTGGCCACCGGCCGAAACGACCTAATTCCGGCCGAATTGGCCTAGTTTAATGCAAATCGGCGCGAATCCAAAAAAAAAACTTAGACGCGGCACCGACATGTGGGCAACGGCGTCGATGGCCGCACCTCGCGTCGGGCTGCGTCGGACTCCGATGTGGCACCCTCCCAGCCGTGTCGGTGCTTCCTAGGGTAGAGAAAGACTTAAAACAACACTAGTCGGATTATTAAATAAGGACTTGTAAATTAAGTAATATAGAGTATAATTTTGGGTAGGATATAAATAGCTGAGCAGAATTCATGTGGCTGATTAAGATTAATTTGTTGGAGATCCATAGTAGATCCCAAAGTTTTGGAACTAAGGCGCACATTCGCTTGTCAATTGGTCTTCTATCTTGGTTCTTCACATAAAGTAGATATTCCTTTGGAAGTCAGCCTATAACTTAAATTTCTTGGAAAATGACTAATATTTGTATTGAGTTGTAAATTAAAGGTTTCTGTGAAGTTTGATGTGATAATAAAGAATGAAGATTTTCAGCATCTACAGTTGGGTGAATTTGGGGTGGTATTGGCATAAGGAGGCGCAGATATGTCTAGGTGATGATGGGTTAAACAATATCATAATGATGAAGTAAATGTTATGCTAAGATGTCTTTGAACCTGTGTCTAGATTAAGACACAATAAAAAGTAATAGAATTTCATTTGAGGGACAATCTATTAGAATTATGGTTAAATGATTAAATTTATTTTTTCCTAGTAGCTTAAACTTTTGGGACAAATGGTAATTTAACATGGTATTAGAGCAGGAGATTCTGAGTTTGATCCCTAGCTTTATTTTACCTCCCATTTAAAATATTAAGAATCTCACATGTTGGGCCCCACTTATTAAAGGGGGAGTCTGGGTTCACACGTGAGGGGGAGTACTAGAATTATGGTCAAGTGAGCTTTAGAATTATGGCTAAGTGATTAAATTCACATTTCTTAATAGTTTAAATTTTTGGGACAATTTGTTTTTTCACAGCATGATGGACCAAATTTTTGATGTTACCCTCTCTCTCTCTCTCTCTCTCTCTCTCTCTCTCATATATATATATATATATATATCGAGTTACATGCTCACGGAAATAAAAGGGTGTTTGATAGAGAGCATTATAGATTTATAGTATGTCTCTTATGTTGAAGAAATGAACAGATTTGTCCCTCTAGACTAGTCTTTCTTAGATAAGAGTATTGTGTTACTCCTATCAAGGGTTTCCATCTATTTTCCAGCTATAGAAACATTTCTTGACTCTTAGATCAGTGATGTATGATCCTTGAGCCTTGATTGAAACTTTTGAGTGCCGCCCATATCTTGCAGAGTATCTTAATATTTGCCTAGCCTGGGCTAGGCTAGCATCCACATCTGGATGGGAATAACAAGGCTTTAAAGGAGGCCGAGGAGTGGGGTTGAATTTTCCTTTGATTTCATACTTTATATTTGTGACAGAGCTATTTGCATGGGCATTGCGGAAGAGAGATGATTAAATTTCTCAAATTGTGTTGGTTGAGGCTACTTACCAATCACTTCTCCCAAACTCCGTAGAAGTGGGAGTTTTGTTTATTGGGAACAACCTTTATGTATTAATTAAAATATCAGAAAAAATGGTAGATTTGAAATATAGAAGTGGCTGGTGTGGTTGGTGCTTAGATGTTGGGAGGGTCTCTTATGGTGTGAGCCTGTTGAAGCATATTTGGCATGGGGACTACCTTATATCCTGATTCGAGGTGGGGGATGGCATAAGGCTCTATTTTTGGTATGATTGTTATTGTGGGGATGATACTTTTAAGAGCAGATACTTGGAGCTCTTCATGATAGCTGGAAATAAAGATGCTACAGTTGTGGATTACATAGATGTTTCAAATGGCACTGTGTTTTGGGTTCTTTTTTCCCTACTCATTACTTGGAATCAGAATCTGTTAATCTTTTTTTTGAACGTATCTTTTCAACAAGGGTTTACCAGGGTTGTGCAGACAAGGAAATTTAGGCATTTTTTAAAATCGTGGATTTAAAGTTAAATTTTATTATTAGATTTTAAGAAGAGGGGATGAAACATTTTTCCCTGAAATTCAGTTTGGCATGTTCACTGCGCTCCTTATGTGGCATTCTTTGTTTGGTTCGCAGAAAATGGTGAAATCCTAACAACTGGTAACTTGAGGAAACGGGGTATCATTATTATAGATTGTTATTGTATGTGTATATATGATGGGAGTCAGTTGGTTATCCTTCTCTTCACTGCAAAATTGCAAGAGAATTTTGTTGTCTTATTTTGTACTTGTTTGGGGTGTGTTGGGTAACGCTGATGACTGTTCTTGAAGTTATGGCTTGCTGGGAAGGTGTGTTTGCCTGTTTGGTAAAAAAGAAAGATTTGAGAGATCATTCCGCAGGTGAAGGTTTACAAAGAATTAATGCCTTTTTACTGGAATATTTGCTCCACCCTGACATCATGTTTTAGAATTTTATTCCTGCACTATCTTGTTTTCCACTATGTTCATATATTTTCCTGAACACTGTCTGTTTTGTATTCTAGTTCTCATTATCTTTGGGCATTGGTGTAGCTTGTGGTACTTGGTCTTATTCCAATTGCATATGCGAAATATATATATTTTTACATGCTGTGGTTTGTTTAACTGTAGGTTTTAGGTTATAGAAACATTATGTTATTTTCTGCTTGGAATTTGGGCTAAGAGTGTTTTGGTCCTTTACAGCAAGCGGCATTGGTGCTAAATGCTTCCCGCCGATTTCGTTACACCTTGGACTTAAAAAGGGAAGAAGAGAAAGAGCAAAGAAGAAGAATGATTAGATCTCATGCACAAGTCATAAGAGTAATGTTTTTAGTTCTAACAAACATTTTAATTTATTGTTTTGGACTCTTATTATTTCTAATCAATGAATACTTCTTGTTTTAGGCAGCAGTACTTTTCAAACAAGCTGGAGAAAATCAAATTGGTATATCACTCTCTGGAAGTTCTTCAGCAAACTTCAATTTTTTTTCCCTTCTTTGGTTAATATGTTCTTGATGATAGGTGTTAATTTTTATGCTTCTAGTTGGAAAAATGATTTGTGGTTTGCCTTTTTTGTTCTTTTCTCCTTTCATTTCTTATTAATGTACAGCATATTATAACTTATGGCATTTACTAGAACTGTGGAACAGAAATCTTTTGCATTTATGCATGGAGCAGACAGAGATAGAACTAGGGTTTGATGAAATATATGGGACAGATGCAAGAAGAATTAATTACTTGCTGCTTCTTGTGCTGCGTTCCTTTATCAATCCTTTTTATTAATAGTGCTATCTACAAAATTGTCAATCATACTTGAACTTCCTGTGTGTAATTTGTGTGCCTATTTTAATGTCTTTGCATTTGATACACCGTTACATTATTTATGGTAGCTTTTAAATGAGAATGCTGATATTAGAACCTTTATCTGTAAAGACCACTTACCACAAACAAGCTATTGCTAATTTATGTATATGATGCATTTCTGAAATTATCCAGAGTCTATTCTACCTTCACTTTATTGTACTACTATTGGAATTAAGATCAATAATCAAGTGGTAATTTCTTCTCTGTGCTTAGGTGGTTTTACAAATTAATCTGTATGCAATTATGTAATACAGTTGACCTAAGATTGTTATAACCCTAGATTTATATTTGATTTTCTTTTTATTCATATGATTCAAGTTTCTTATTCTAATTCTGAACTTGTATTTGAATCATTTAGTAATAGGTCCCTCAGCTACACCCTCAACTCCAACTGGTGATTACGGAATTGGTCTTGAGCAACTTGTTTCAATTACCAGGGATCACAATATATCTGCTCTACAGGAATATGGAGGGGTAATTTGTTTATGAATTGATTTTGCTTTGTTTATATGGTTCACTCTTGTAATAAGCTTACATCAAGAAACGGTCACATCCTTCATCAGGTTAAAGGTGTATCACAATTGCTAAAAACAAATCTAGAGAAAGGGATTACTGAGGATGAAACTGACTTGATAAACCGGAAGAACTCATTTGGATCAAATACTTATCCTCGGAAAAAGGGGCGGAGTTTCTTGGTATATTTTATTACCATAGTTTGCTTCTCTTATTTATTGGCTAGATTTTCCAGTTAGTAATATGTAGCTATTCCTTTAATCCCGTGCTTTTTCCTGCAGAGGTTCCTTTGGGAAGCTTGGCAAGATTTAACCCTCATCATCTTGATCGTAGCTGCTGTGGTGTCATTGGCACTTGGAATTAAAACAGAGGTGTGTTTGGTGTTTTTATTTATTTTTTTTATAGATCATTTTCATTGTAAGGAGAGTCAATTCATGGCATTTGTTTTTTGAAGCATCCTTATATAGGTTCTAGGCTGTTGTGATTTATATTTCATATCATGTGGAGTATGACCATGTCTCTAGATGCAAGCAAGGTCTTAAACTTTTGGGGGAATCTACCTGGATCTGTGTGATTTGGAATTGATGATACTCATTGGTATGCTATGATACTGTATGAAGCCACTAAGGTGAAACAAAAATTTACCACATCAATACACAGTTTGACTTCATGTGATCATTAATCTGAAAGGCACTAAAGATGCAACTGCATATTTACCTTGTTAATGCCCCAAAGTTAGTTTTGTTCATCTTACCCTAGAACTACATATGCTTCTTTATGAAAAATGTTGGAGGTCTCTAAAGAGTTTGTTGTGCAAACAAAACTTGGGGTTATAAAAAATGTTCAAGGTTAGCATCCAATGGGATGTTCAGATAAGCACCCAGCATTTTATATTTCCAGTTAAATCTTCAATTTGAGGAATGTATAATTTCAAGATTTAGCATTTCTATGCAAATAAGGTGATACCTAAAACCCAACTTGCACAATAGGAAAAACTTTTTGGACCTCTTCCACTGGAAAAGAATGCTTATTTTATAATATGATTTTATATTTTGTCATAATCAAACTCTACTAATTTGTTCTTCCCCCTCTCCTACCTCTATTCACTTGTCTTAATGGTTCTTGTTCATCTGGTTATCTTGCTATGTTTTTATCTCCATTTTTTTTCCGTTTGTTTTATTACTATTTTTTAACTGAGGTGTTCTCTATCTTGTAATTTAAAATTCCTCACAGGGTGTGAAAGAAGGATGGTATGATGGGGGAAGCATTGCCTTTGCTGTTTTTCTTGTTATAATAGTCACAGGTATGGAATTTGATTTTATCATTGTTTCCCTACTTGAATTTGTCCATTGATTGCCTCATGGATGGAATTTGTGGAACTTACTGTTATATGAGTTCTAAAATGGTTCCTGAAATTGTATACTTTGTTTTCTTTCGTCCTTTGACACCCAAAAACTCAAATTCAGATTGAGCTTTAATCTCAACTAAATTTGAGAATTTGTTGACGTCCAAATTGAGTTTGTATGATGTTTTGTTCTTGTTAGGGGGAGGGAGGGGGGGGGGTTTCAGATTGACTTGACTGGTAGGTCCTTTTTGTGTTGGTTACAGTACACAAATTTGTAATAATAGTTGCAGGCTTGCCTGAACCTGTCAGTGTAGTTTGGAGCTCTTCCTATTTTAAAAAGGAAGAAGTTTTGGGTTTTCCTTTGTATCATTTTGTTACCAGGCTACTGATCCTTTTTCCTCTTTTGGTAGCCAGCTGTTAGTGATTATCGACAATCGCTTCAGTTTCAGAATCTAAATGATGAAAAGCGAAATATACAAGTGGAGGTGTGTACTGTTATAGTGTGAGATCATTGATATATATTTTCAGATGCTTAATTGACTATATATATATATATATACATATATCTGAAACTATGTGTAGGTTATTAGAGGTGGTAGAACAGTAAAGATCTCGATATTTGATATTGTTGTTGGTGATGTTGTCCCTCTAAAAATAGGCGATCAGGTGAGTCACTTAATGATTTAGTTAATCTTCCGGAACATCAAATTGTCTCTATTATTCAAATTACTTGTTTGGGTTTACATAGGTCGCTGCTGATGGCATCGTAATTACTGGTCATTCTTTGGCCATCGATGAATCTAGCATGACAGGCGAAAGCAAGATTGTGAGTGATTTTTGAATCCTTGTGGTTCATTTATTTAATTTCTCATCCTTAATATTCTCAAGTACAACTTCTCTTTCAGGTTCATAAGGATCAGAAAGCACCCTTTTTGATGTCGGGTTGCAAAGTAGCAGATGGTTTTGGTACCATGCTGGTAAAATATGTTGTGTTAATTCATTTTGACTAATGTCCTCACAATTTGATGATTTTCATATGGTTTTAATTAAAGCATCTCACATGTATGAATAAATCATACAATTGATTTTATCCTATTTACTAGATATTTTATATTGTTGTGTACTTGTATATTACAAATCAATTCCTTATTTTACTAACAAAAAGAATTTCTTGCACTTCATGTCTCAAGAAATGACACATGTAGTTTCAATAACAAATTTCACCTTTACAGATGAAGCTTCACCTTTTTAAAACTATTGTAGGTAACTGGTGTTGGAATCAATACAGAATGGGGATTGTTGATGGCAAGTATCTCAGAGGATACTGGTGAAGAGACGCCCTTACAGGTGTCCACCACAAACCCCCCCTCCTCCCCCCTCTCTTTTCCCTCCTTTCCTGAAGCCCCTAAAAGATATTACTTTGTCAATACCTTACAGAAATTGGTGTTTTACAGCCTAACAATATTTTAAGGTGACCTGTATATAGGTGCGCTTGAATGGAGTTGCAACTTTTATAGGCATAGTTGGGCTTTCTGTAGCTGTTTTTGTGCTTATTATCCTTTTGGTGAGGTAAAATTGTTGTCATTAAATATTTCATATCCTGTAATTAGAATTGAATGCCATCTCACCAGCCACAATATGATCTGGAATTTCAGATACTTTACTGGACATTCAAAAAATCCAGATGGAACTACCCAATATGTCCGTGGCATGACTAGTGCTAGTAAAGTTGTAGATGAAGTCATTAAAATTTTTACTGTTGCAGTAAGTGCAGTTTCTGGATATTTGTTGTGGTATTTAATTTTTTTTTTTTTGGTCGTCTTTTGTTACTAATTATGGAATCATTAGGTCACCATTGTGGTGGTTGCTGTGCCTGAAGGGCTTCCTTTGGCTGTTACCTTGACGTAAGAAGCTACCATTCTGTTTCATGCTGTAACCATAATGGAGATGAGGCTAATCTGTTAAAATTCTTATTCTCTTTGATTCTCTTTGTAATATTGTTTCTGTACTTCAATTCTATGACAGCCTAGCATACTCAATGCGGAAAATGATGGCAGATAAGGCCTTGGTAAGTAGCTCTTTAAAAATTGTGTTTATGTTACTAATTAAAAAAATGTATTTATGTAACTATTTCTTTTATTCTTTATTGTTTAAATCAAATTTTACAATTGTAGTGCCTTTTATTTACACCTTTAGATATGCAGGTGCGTAGACTTTCAGCCTGTGAAACTATGGGCTCTGCAACAACAATTTGCAGTGATAAGACAGGAACATTGACACTTAATCAGGTGTGCTCTCACTCGCAAGCATTAATACCCCATAGGAATGGTGACCATATTTAACATGTCTCCTTTGGATATAGCTTGGTTGAGTATAGCTTTCAATAACCCCCGGAAAGATATTTCAAACCTGTCTTGGATATGCCAGGATATGCTGCTTATACATTAATGATTTGGGAAAATGGACTTTGTATTTTCTAAAATCTAAATCTTGGTTAGATATAAGAAAGAATCAGGTTCATTTGGTAAAGAAATTACAAAAAGCATAATGTAAAAGGGGATGGGGCATAAAATTAGATAACAAAAATGAAAAGATAGAAGCGTTTCTTTGAAACTTTCACATTGTCATAGCAAATTCTGGACTGTTTTGAGAGAGGGAGAGAGAGAGAGAGAGAGAGAGAGAGAGAGAGAGAGAGAGGTTACTGTCTAGGGGCAGTGCCCTATTTGGAGTTGGACCATTTATGAACCCAGACTATTCAGAAAAATTTAGCAGCATTAAGGATATATTCCCAAATTTCCTGGATTAATGAAGAAGAATGATTTCTGTCTTTGAATATATTTGAAGAGTCAATACCACCATGTTGATGAGCAAAAATCGATAAAAGGATTCATACATTTCACTTGGTCATCACTCCTAGGAGAGATCTCCATTATAAGAAATGACTTAAATTGTTGCAGGTCCACTTTTTTACCTTAAAATATTGTCATTTGTTCTATCCGTGCTAGTCTGCTAGATAAACTCTACATTTTCTGTTTTTCTCTACAACTTCATTTTTAGGGCTTTTTTCTAATTTTTTATTATTTTTTATAATTATTATAACTGAAGCAATCTCTTACATCATTTAGTCTTTTTGTACTATTTCTCATAGCTTTATTGGGGAGGTCATATGTTTATTTCAGAAACTTATTATGCGCAGCTATTAATATATTTTACTCTTGTTTTTGTGCAGTTTGCATTGCAAACTCTTTAAGTTAATTTATAGAAGACCTGCAGTTATCGAGATCTGTCTAATTGCTCTTTTAATTTTGTCTTTTGCATTACAGATGACTGTAGTTGAGGCTTATGTTGGTAAAAAGAATATAAGTCCACCTGATGAATCTTCTCAATTGCATCCTGTGGTATCCTCTTTGCTGATTGAGGGCATTGCGCAAAATACCACGGGCAATGTTTTTCTGTCTAAGGTTAGTGTGCCCCTTTATGTCATGACAGTAAATTTCTTACAATAACTTAATTTTTTCCTCATACTTTATCTGGGACTCTTATAAAGAATTTGTTGATTCTTAATGTGGTCTCCCATATAGCATTAAATTATGCCATTGGCTTCCTTTTCTTGATCAGGATGGTGTAGGTGTAGAGGTTTCTGGTTCTCCTACTGAAAAGGCCATCCTTTCTTGGGCAGTCAAGGTATCAATGTTTAGTGTATCTAGAATCTTCTTCTTCTTCTTTTTTATTTTATTTTATTTTATTTTTTATTTTTTATTTTTTAAGTAGTTTTACATTTGAAGTTCATTTTTGTATTCAATTGGTACTGCAGTTGGGAATGAATTTTGATCTTGCGAGATCAGAGTCAATGATTCTGCAGGTCTTCCCTTTCAACTCAGATAAAAAGCGTGGTGGTGTTGCAGTAAAGCTGGTAACTGGTTTATCCTGAGGCTCATTTTTTGGCTTAGTTGATTGCAAATTTTAAACTTTGCTGTATTTGTGTGATGAGGAAATATAATAATAGTTTATCAAAATACAATTCTGTATGTCACTTAAAATGGAGAAACCCAAAGCAACCCTGTGATATGATATTTTGTGACAGCTGGACTGTCTTGATCATTTCACTATGGTTGGCTATCTCAATCCAAATGTCAGCCCAGCAAGTCTTGTCTGCTCTTAGATGGTTTTGGGTGTAAAAAGAAAGTGGAATGCTCAAAGTTTTGAATGGTGTCAATGGACTATATAAACTTAAAATTAGTGTTCCTTTAATCTTTGTATGAGTGGATGCAAGCATTAGGCTCTGTTTCTTTTTCATCTCTTCTAGTCTTGATTGTTTTTTGTACTTTGAGGCCTTGGTTTTGCTGTACTCATAGTATCCTTCCTGTGTACTTGCGTTATACAATTTAGATCTTAATCAAATCTGTTATTTATCACATAAAAAGAAAGAAAAAAATTTACTTAACATGGGATCTTTTGTACGCTTGAATATATGCATGTGGAGATATGTAGAGATGCATATCCCTAGAGCCTTACAAGGCTTCGAGAAGATACCATTTGCTTTCAGGCCTTCTCATTTTTAGTAGAGACTATTTCATAAAACATCTGATACATGATAATTGTGATGGAATTAATTTAAATCACTACTCAAGCCTCCAAATGTGAAAATAATCTTTTTCAAAAGTTCACACTTGAAAATTTTCATAGGTCTCCAGTGTGAGGTGAATAGAGATTACCACTTAAGCCAACTGGTATCTTTGATTCTACATTTAATTTTGGCTGAAACTTGGATAACTCCAGAAGTGGGGTAAACTTCAGAAGTTCATGGAAGATTGGAGAAGATTTCAAGTCATATTTTTAACTAGGATCATTGCATGTTGAACTTGTGGTAATGGTTATTTGTAAGCATGCCATAGACTGCCTTCACTTTATCTCTCAACATCTCTCTCCGTTTGCATAAATCACCTATTACTAATGAGATTTCACTATTTATATTTTATGGCAGAATGACTCTGAAGTTCATATACATTGGAAGGGAGCAGCTGAGATAGTTCTATCTGCATGTACGGGGTATCTTGACTCAAATGGTTGCTTACAGTCCATTGAAGAAGAGAAGGTAAGGACCAGTGGTTTGTTGCTGACAATAATACTTCTTTAGGAAGCTTCTGAGAGGATAAAAATAAGGGGACTCTATGTTATAAGTGATATAAATTTAAGTAAATTTAATTTATATGTACATGAACTATGGCTTTTCATGTTGGTATCAGTCAAAGTATTGATGAACCTCTATAATCTGGGCACAACTTAGTCTAAATAGGCAGGTGTGATTTTCATAAACTGTATAGGTCATAAGATAATATAAGATATTGCTACAGAAGATTGTCATGGTAATGTGAACTAATATGAAAATTTTGACTTCTATTCTAAATAAATCTTTTAATATCTTGTTGGGTAGAAATGCTTTAGGGTTTTGGTATGAATTGGTTTATTATGCCCATGCATTAGGTATGTGACAATTGGTACACATGCTGGTCTCCATGGGATGCTATAAAGTATTTTCTGATCATTGAGATAGCTCATGTGGGACATTACCTTTATATCATGTGTCTTTTGGACCATAAATCTGAGTGAGACTGTTGAATATGATGTGTTGCATGAAATGACTACTATTAGCCAATGTGTTGAACCATGATTTGAAAGATATCATTCTCATTGAAGGTGAATATGGTTTATCATTGTGTACACGATTGTAAGTAAAAATTTGGTATTATGCCTTCAATTTCTTTTTTGTAGGAATTTTTCAAGGCAGCTATTAATGGCATGTCTGTGAGAAGCTTGCGATGTGTTGCCATTGCATACCGATCATATGAATTAGACAAAGTTCCCACAGATGAGGAGAATTTAGCTCAATGGGCTTTACCTGAAGATGACCTTGTTTTGCTTGCTATTGTTGGTATAAAGGTAAACATTAAGAAACAAGATTCTCAAGACGCCTTGCATTATTGTCCTTGATGTTTCTTTCATGAGAATGAATGACTATATTGCTAATAGATTGGCAAAACTTCAGAGAGATTTTGTGTGTAGGGGACTTCAGAAGACGGTACTGTACTTGGATGGGATCATGTACTCGATCAATAGTCTTCCAATGGGGGATGGTACTTGGATTTGATTTTGGCTTGAAATATGGTTTGGGGAATCTTGTTTAAAAGATGCTTTTTCTAAACTGTTTTGATTGGTAGTAGACAAGAATGTTTCTATAGGCTCTTGAGTAGTGTTAATAGTTGGACTCTTCAGTTTAGCTGGCCACCTCATGATTGGGAGTTGGGGTTTGTGGTTACTCCTTTGATCTGTTGCATTTTAGCGTACCTTCTGGACAAGGGGAGGATTGAATGTTTTGGAAACCTTCAAAAGCAGAAAGGTTCTGTGTCTGTTCTTTGTATGGTGGTTGAGGGGTTTTACAGGGGTTAATTTATCTTGGAGAAGTATCTGGTGTGTTAAGGTGCCTCAAGGTTTCATTCTTTACTTTGGCACTAGCGTTGGATAAAATATTACAGTGGATTATCTTCAGAACCAGAATATATGATTGTAGGCTGGTGTTGTATGTGCAAGAATGGTGGAGAATATGTTAAGAGCATTGTTGCTCAACTGGCACCTCCTAGTGTTTTCAATGGATACATCCAGGGATCAAATTCCCTCTTTCCCATTGTAACTATCAAATTAAAAAAGAAAAAAGAAAAAAAAAAAGAATAGTGGGGAATTTGTTGATCATCTTTTGCTTCGTTGAAAGATGGCAGGAGATATATGGTGGCTTTTATATTCTTTGTTTGGAGTATGTTGGGTTATGCCAAAGACTGCATTTTGTGGCGATTTGGTGAGAGCATAATGGTAGTACTTTTGATGGTTTTGAGTGTCCAATTCATATTTTCAAGTAATCCTTGCTAATTTGTTTGTTTGAGTGGATGGTTGTCTTAGGCAACATCACTCCTGTTCTTTCCTAGAGTTCTTTGCTTGCAATTGACTGATTTCTGTTTTTGGGAAAGTCTTGTATTGAGCATTTTTGTTTTGAATGAAGATTCCCAAACATTTCTGATGTATAATGCTATTGCTCTTTGTAGTCAGGGTAGGAAAAAGTTATGACTGTAAGAGTGTTTTTCAATCATATCCCCTGATCTTGAAATATAATTCAAATTAGTAGGCTGCAATTGTTAGTCTTTGAATACTTTGCATTTGCAGCATAGAGATATGAAAATGATAAACTACCTTTTTAAAACTTGCATATATCTCAATCAGTTCATTACACTTTTGGTACAGAAGTCAAAAGTTAAACCCAATTGTTGGTAGAGCTCACTATGCATGCATGATGGAGCATTATGAAATTCATTTACCTCATTTTCCTTCGCCCTTGTTCTGGCTTGCTAAAAGACACTTATTAAGAATCCAACTTTTTGGTAATAAGTATAAATTGTTTTATTTGGAAGTAGGGTTCATCAATTATATTTTATTTGTATGTGATCTAAATTCTGTTATTGCTATTGCAGTAAGGCATGGCCTGACTCTTCTTTTATTATTGTTGCTGTTGTTGGTGTTTTGGCCTGAACAATCAACTTGTTCTTTTTGACTGCATGTTGTAGTAATACCATATTCTTGGGGCTTTCTACTTTCATCGAATGGCAAACTCTGACCTTGTTAGACTCTTCACTTTAACTAGTCCTTTTGACTACATGCAGGATCCCTGTCGTCCCGGTGTCAAAGACGCAGTGAAAGTGTGTCAGAAAGCTGGTGTAAAGGTAGCATGTCACATTATTGGTCTAATATGCAGTCATTACATTATGATATATTTTTATGATGTAAGGGTAACTGGAATGTCTAGGTCATATTCTCAGGCAGATCATATGGTGTCTTAGTTTCGGGTAGCAATGAGATTTGAATCCATATTGGAAGAAAATTTTCGATCTAGTTTCTTACATATGTTTGACTGTTCAGCAGTCCAAAAGATCAAATGGCTAAAATTAAAATCAATGAAGTTGTTGCAATTTGATATTTTGCTAGCATAAAAGCAACAATTCCACCTTTTGAAAACTACCAAAAAAAAAAAAGCCTCTATATAGCGTCAATAGATTGAAGTGACTTTTGGCGTAAGACCATTAGTCAATGCTATAGTTTAAATAACTGACAAAAAAATGGAGTGAAAGGGCTAGAGCTTGTTCTAATTAGACAAACCTTTAAATACATAACATAATGTTTGGTTTGGAAATCAAATATATCCTTCACATCTAGATTTTCGAGAATGTGATGCTTGGGGATCTAAATGCTTAGGAATGCAATTATGCCCATGGTTGGTTGAATTAGAAATTTGTTTAGATTCTCAGGGTTAAGGGTTTCTTGAATCTTCCATCTCTGATTGTACAAGTCACAATTGTAGGGGGCTAATTTCACATGAAGTACAGTTGCTCTTCTATTGATAATTGAAACAAAAAATTGTAGTTATTGTCCTTCGTGTGAATTTACCCCCCTACAATTTTGACTTTGTACAAAACAATATTTCAATGTAATCAATCATAGGGAAAGAAAAAGTTAGACCATCATCTTCTTCATTCTTGGCCATGAGGAAATGCTGGTGAGAGTGTTCAATCCTCTAATTTAATCTTTCTGATTTTTTATTTATTTTTCATCTATCTGCCTCTCTCTTCTATAGATACTTTTTCTATCATAAGGATATGTTTTTCTGATTGGGGATTGGTTAATGCTGGAGCAAGTTGTGTATCTGTGATGTTTGACCACATAACTGGTGCTATGCATTAATCACACCATTTCGGAAATTGTGGTGTAAATTAAAGCAATTTGTATTCATTCGAACTATTGGACTTGGATGCATATGTTCCTGCAATAAGTAATAATCTCCGCCTTCCACAATCTAATGCTCTAAAAGATTAAAAAGTATGTGCAAAGCTGTCAGATTAGATAAACGTTTGCATCATGCATTTATCCAACTTGAAATTTATTTTAAATAAACTTTGGTTCATCTATAAGGGGTCCATTGGTAGGGCCTGTGCAATTGTATTGTATGCTAAGAATATGCACTACGATGAGTATCTACCAATGTTGTTTAATGATTATAGTTCTTATGTATTTCCATGAGATTATTTCCATTATGAGGAAGGTTTCCAAAAATGACCTGTAGAAACCATTTTTTTCTTAACATATAGGTTAGAATGGTCACGGGAGATAATCTTCAAACAGCAAAAGCAATAGCTCTGGAATGTGGAATACTTACTTCAATTGAAGATTCTACTGAGCATAATATCATTGAAGGAAGAGTGTTCCGCGAATATACTGAAAAAGAAAGAGAACATTTTGCCATGGAAGTCACGGTATGGCTTTAAAAGAGTGATTTTTCTATGTTTATGTGCATTTACTATGGACCTTCACTAAGTATGACTGTCCCCTATGGTGATTACAAAGTCCTAGAAATGTTTCTTAAAGGTTTTGGTTGATAAAAATATATTAGTTGTTAATTTGTGACTGATGTATAGGTAATGGGGAGGTCTTCTCCTAATGACAAGCTCTTGCTCGTGCAAGCACTTCGTAAGGGAGGACAAGTTGTTGCTGTAACGGGAGATGGCACCAATGACGCTCCTGCACTTCATGAGGTTTGTCTTTATTTATATTTTGATTTTGGAAGCTTTGACCTTTCTATCATTGCGTTTTTCCTTTCATTTTAGAACACATGCGCCAATGTGGTTTGGGTAGTTAATGCAACTTTGACATGTATTTGATACAATGTATATTTCAAAGTGTGCATTATAATATGACAATGATTTCCTAGTCATTGTTGACCACATTTTTTACTATTTGTACTTTAGGCAGATATTGGTCTTTCTATGGGCATTCAAGGAACTGAGGTTGCAAAAGAAAGCTCAGATATCATTATCTTGGATGATAACTTTGCTTCAGTTGTAAAGGTTAGTAAGCAAATTTTTTTGATTTAAATGAGCATGTTGTAAAATATATTGTATGTATTTGTATCTGTGTTTGTATAATAGAGGGTTTTTTTTTTTGGGGGGGGGGGGGGTTGGGGTCGGAGGGATTGAATTATACGTGTTATTTCAATCCGAACCGCTTAATGCTTCTGTTTTCTGTTAAATGTGTTAGGTGTTGCTTCTATTGCATTTGGCTATTTGGAGATTAGGTTAATATGAAATAAATTGTATAGCTCCAAAAGGTTCTACACTTCCATTTTTAAGTTACCATCCATACAAATCTTAAGGTGAATGTTTTCTACAGGGCATATATCCTAGAGTGACTGCCTCATGTATTGGGGCATGCCCTACAAGGCAGCCTAATGCCTTAGATGTGTGCTTTATGTGCACACTAAGCTTAGTACACTTTTGTAATCAATGTTTGACATGTGTTTTTCTTTGATAAATAAAGTACTTATATTAAACAGAATGCAGTGTACAAAAGCTTTGTAAGAATAACAATTTTAAATTTTGATTGTTTACAAATTCTAAAACAGAACAAGATGCTATCTTTGGCAAATCTCAAGTTTCTCTTTCTGAATACTCTTTGAATGGGCATCATGCATTGCAGTGATGTACTCTTTTTATGTTTTCTATGATGGAGTTCCTAGATTCTTTACACTCCTGCCATTGATACAATAGCTTTGATCTTTTTACTTCTATCATAGTATTTCCTAATGCTATCATCCAATATTACATATCTTGTAACAAAGATTGTTTGATCTTATGGAATGACCATTCAATCCATCAAAAATTCTCCTTATTCACACATGCCAAAGAGTCGACAAGATGCACAAAGGAGTTGCATTTTAAGCCTTAGAATTTTGGTGATTCTAAAGCTTCTGTGCCTCCTGTCTAATTTAAACTACTGGAAATCTTTTGATCATATAACAAGTAGGCTTTTATTTCATGAACCAGACTTGATAAGAGTTAGCTAGTTTTGAAACATTGATTACTAAGGAAGACAAGGTTTTTATTCTAATAATGAGATCCCAAGTGGGTTCTCGCACCTATTCACTGCAACTTCCATTGCGTTCCTTGCATTACTGGTCTGAGGACTTCCTGTAGAGTCATGACTGTTGTACGGAAATTGCATGCTCAGTGATAAGATTTTTCCATGTTTTTTAAACAAATATGCAGGACATGGAACCCAGCAAATGAGAACTTTAGCATGTGAAATTTCTTATTACATTTTCTACAATGTGCCTGACATGGAATTAATAAAGAAAACTGCTGCTGACATTAATTTGTAGCCCTAACATATCAATGGGCTATGGTGTGAAGGCTCTAGCTTCAAAGCATGGTTGTGAAACCCAGACAAGTCATCAATATGATTGAGGGTTCAGGGACTGTTGGGTCATGGTTGAATGGAAAATTTTCTACGTTTTATTGTACTTGTTTTGCTAGTGCTATTTTGCATTTAGCAGTTTTTTTTTATATTCATGTTTCTTACTTACCAAAAAAAAAAAAAAAAATTCTACGTATTATGTTTTATCTTTAAGTATATACTAGAACTAATAAGAAATTAATGACTGCTTATATTTAAACCATTTTTTGAATAGGAAATAGCGTTGAAAATTAATCTAATAAAATAAATATTCAAAATATAGTTCCTAATTGAAAAGTCAATGAGCACAATAACAATATTGATAATTTTTTAACGTACCATTTACTTCATTTAAAAATTCAATATCTCTCTCACCGGACTTACATCCTTCTAGGTTGATAACTATCCTTGGAAGCTGTCTACTTTCATGGAATCTGGATTTCCACAGAATCCAATATGAATTTATGAGATTGAATATGGAAATTAAGATGGTTTTACATTGACCATTAAACATTGCAACCCTTTTCTGGTCTTGGGTTTGATTGTGCTAAAATGTGAGAGACTCAGCACTTGGATTAAGGCTTAGTTGAGTAACCCGTGGTTATTGTAATTTATACTGCTTTTCTAGAACAACTTGAGAAGTAATTTGTCAAGGAATGATAGGAAACTCTTTGACATGAGGATTTGCACTTTCTTTAATGATATGTACTTCTCTTTTTTGTAGTTGGTATGGGCAAGAGTCTTATATTGAAATCTTTCCCAGAATTCATATTTGTAATTTGTGTCTGATAATTTCCTTTGTTCATTCTATGTAGGTTGTCCGCTGGGGGCGTTCTGTCTATGCGAATATTCAAAAATTCATCCAGTTCCAGCTTACAGTTAATGTTGCAGCTCTTACAATTAATGTTGTAGCAGCAGTGTCCTCTGGTGAAGTTCCTTTAAATGCAGTGCAGGTTTCGCTTCTCTCTCTCTCTCTCTCCAGAATGGTGAATTTAAAATAATTTGTTATGACCTTGTTTTGTAGTAGACCTTATGTCACATATGTTGGAACTTTCTCAAATTTGATACATGTGGGTAGGACTAAGAATCATGCAATAGAAGGTCTAAAATATCCACAATTGTCAATACTTGGGTGTGGGCTTTTACGAAAATGTTTCTCATAAATTGTTTTCTATAAACTGACAAAACATTCATGGGTTTTCTACTACTGCATTATTAATATATAACCATGGGGCTTTAACACTCAATCGGTGCCTTCATTATGAAAAATTATCTTATGAGATGGTCTTATATGATATCCCTCTCACAACATGTGTGGGTTAGAGAGATGTCTTATGAGACTGTCTTGTGAGATACCTTCTCCTTTATTACTGCATTTTCTCAATTGTAAGATGATTTCTTAATCTTACTGCATTGATGTAACAGGGATGGAATAGTTGACATTTTAAATTTGTTTATGTTACCCAAACCCTTCCTAAATGAAGGCAAATGTTTCTAGATCTTTCTATGTGAAAATGATAAAGTTTTGTGAAAATTATTTGAGCATCAAGAATTTTTCTCTTCTCTGGGAGAAGTTTTGAACCATCACTCAAATATTTGAAAAGATCAGGACTCAGTATTTTGTGGGTTTATTATGCCCTTGAGGCATTGGATTAATTATTTGCTAGCAGTTGGGAAATTTTAGGAATATAGCATTTAACTGTCCCTTATTGTCAAATGTGAAGTTGATGTGTATGTCTTCTTGGCACAGCTTCTATGGGTTAACCTTATCATGGACACTCTTGGAGCACTTGCTTTGGCTACAGAACCGCCAACGGACCACCTTATGCATAGAACACCAGTTGGCCGAAGGTTTGCACCACTGATCCTTGTTGATTGTGCAGTATCATATTTGCATTCAGTGCTCTTCAAGTTTTGTAGTATCTTTTCACTCAATGGTACACATTATGGCCATTAGCTTTATTTTTTTATAGATGTAGGTTGCTCTTATACCCGTCAAGGTGAGCCTAGTGGTTGGAGGCTTGGGATGAGCTGTAAACCCAGGTATCTCGGGTTCATTCCCCACTAGGAGTTCTTCTGGATTACCTGATACACAGTTCTGACAAGTGGGGTCATGTATCCGTGGTTTACTCTCTATGGGTGGATCCAAAGGGTTTTGCCTTGGTGAGGTTCCATGTCATCAAAAAAGAAAAAGAAAAATGCAGGCTCCAGTTCTTTCAAATTTCCCCGTGAAAATATTGTACCCATTGATCCTCTACAGCCTTTTTGAACCTAAACAACTCTCATATTGACCAAAATGTTTCTTGATTTCTTCCCTTTGCAGTAATGCCATTTTCTACTTCAAAAATTTTTTTGTCAAACTCTTGTTCTGTTGGGTCTAAAAGAGCAATATGTTCTATAATCTCTATTACTCTTTACAATTCCTTCTATAATCTCTATTGACTAACTTTTGGCAAATTGAAAATTGGTTATTCTGGGTGCAATTTACAAACCAATGAACCACAGCATGCTTTAGGGTTTTTTTTATTTTATTTTTAGGGATGGGGTTGGGGGGGGGGGGGGGGGGGGGTGGCACTGGGACAGTGAAGGGCATGAGGGGTGGACAATGTGGAGGGGAATGAGAAAGAGAGGGTTATGCAGAGTAGTCAGCATGCGGTTCTTGTGGCAGCAGAGATGGTGATTGGGTTGGAGGAGGTGGGAGAGAATGAGTTTAAAGAGAAAGGGAAGCTCAAAATTTATTTTCATCTTCTAATTTGAACAGCTGTTGTTTTGTACTATGGATGGGAGAGAGAGAATAAAGAGAAAAAGAGTGAGCAAAGCTCTACATTTCTTACACATTTTCTATTGTTGTGATTTCTTTTGCCATCTTGGTTATATTATTTTGTTTTGAACTATGTGATAATTGAAGGTCATACTTAGTGCACAAACCTCCCATTTGCGGGGTCTAAAAGCAGTCATGATAAGTAGCCTTACCCCAAATTTATTGGAGAGGTTAATTCCTAGACTCAAACTTGCGACTTGTCACATTTGGTGGCAAGCACTTGTCATTGCACCAAGGCTAGACCTCTAAATTCAAATTCTGTTGGTATGTGGAGGAAAAAGGAAGTTATAGGTTGATTTTTCTTTAGGAATGTATTATGACCTAGTTGTTGGATAAATTATTTGAATTTAATTTAGTGACAGAATAAGGCTTCCTAGATAGATTAGTATTGTTATTTATTTGTATTCAAATTAATTCCTATGTTTTAGGATAGTTCCTATGTTTTAGGATAGTTCCTATATTTTAGGATTTTTTGATGAGATTATTTCATTTTGGCTATTTATGTACGTTAAATGCATTAATGAGAATTAAGCAGAAAATTAACTTAAAAAGTCTATTCTCTCTCTCAAGTTCAAGAGATTGGTCATCTTAAATTGACTATCTATCATATTCAGTAAACTATCTCGGTTAACAACAGAAAGACATTGTAGTCGAATCTTCCTGCAAAATGTTTGACTTTACAAATAGCCATGAAGGGTACCACTCCATCTAGAGGGGTGATGAGTAGCTATCTATATAAAAGCTTTGAAAGCCTCATTCTGTTTTTTTTTACTTTGCTTTTCGAAAAACCATTTAAAGCAATGCTTATTTTTCATCATTCTCTGCTTCGAATGACGGAAAAAAACTCCCTGCTTCCCCCTTACATCTAATGTTCTTCCCTTTTATTTTTGTCCATTTTTTAGCTTCACATATCAATAATAATTCAGTTTTAAGGGTTTTTGTGTGCATGTGTGTGTGTGTGTGTGTGTGTGTGTGTTTGATTGAATCACTTTTTGATTGATATGATATGATGTGGATTAATGATCTCATGTCTGTTTTCTTAGGGAGCCTCTTGTAACAAATATAATGTGGAGGAACTTACTCATACAGGTACCTGTTCTGTTCGAAGTAGTTTTTGTTGGAATGTATAATTAAATAAAATGGGTATCTAGCTTTATAAATTGTTGCCATATTATTCATAAACTTGTTTTTGCAGGCTGTTTATCAAGTAGCTGTCCTCCTTGTCCTCAACTTCGCAGGCTTGAGTATTCTTCGGTTGAATTCTCAAGATAGGGAACATGCAGTTGATGTGAAGAATAGTTTGATATTCAATGCATTTGTCCTCTGCCAAGTAAGTAGGTGATTTAATGAAAATAGTATATACCAACTTTATGAGTCTGCTTCCAAGTAAAACCATCAGCTTCAATATTTGTCATTTCAATTTCATAAGAGATTATACTTGCCAAAAAAAATTTCATGAGAGATTATACGATAAAATAGGATATGCATCATATTGATTATGGTTTAGTGTGTGAGAAATGCCAGTTGAAACTTGAAACACCCATTACCATTGAATAGAAAATATTCAAATAATTTTAAGCTGATTTTTCAATGTCTCTGTTTTTTAAAAAAGTTTTTAGGAGTTGATGATTCATTTATTTCAATTGCTACAGAACATTAGATTTGTTTGAACATGGCCAATGAACTTCAGCTAAAATGGTACTTCCTCTTTCCATATTAATTGGATGGAGAATGAGGTGGGTTCAAGATCCATGCGTGCATGTGTAGCTTACCAATAAAAAAAAAGGAATTTATAGACCAAAAATTGAGTTCTGGAATCACATAGAATTCATACTACAATTGAATGGCAGATCTTTATACCTAGAATTTTTAAAGAAAATAATTTTGAACTTGAAAATTGACCCAAAAATTAGGGCAGGAAAATAGAAAGTTGTCAGCCAGTCTAATGGTTTAGTAAACAAAGAAAAAAGTTCATCGCTAAATTAGTGTCAAGTTCCATCTGAAATATTATAGTACTATTGACTGTTAAATATGGGGTTCAATGATGTGAAGAAAACTAAACTTTGCCTATGCCAAAGTGTGCAGTTTCAGTGAGATCTTATTAATATCTGTTCTAATTTTATCTTCAAGTCTATTTTTATGTTGCGAACCACGGTTTGCTAATTGTTCAAATTACAGATTTTCAACGAGTTCAATGCTCGTAAGCCAGATGAAATAAATGTCTTCAGTGGAGTAACCAAAAACCGCCTTTTCATGTCAATAGTTGGAATTACCTTCGTACTTCAGGTGATTAGCCATTATGATTGTTTAACATGCTTTTATTTTTTGTACATGCATGTTTACTTGGTATTAATAATGCCAGTCCTTACTATTTTGTAGATACTCATCATTGAATTCCTGGGAAAATTTACATCAACAGTGAGACTCAATTGGAAGCAATGGCTTATATCCATTGTTATCGCTATAATCAGGTTAGTTCAGTCATTCAAAGTGGTCATTCATGATATCTTACAAGTTTCTTTTTAAAGCCATGGGAGTATCTTGTTTCAAGTATCTGATTTTGAATCTCTCCATGCATCCTATACTGCATGTTTAGCAATAAAATCATTTGATAATGGTTTCAACTTCTAACTGTAGGAAATCTGTTTATGGTGGAACAAAATAATTTTCAATGTCAGCAAGATTTGTGATGTTTTCTGATGATTTGCAAAACTGGGCTCTTTTAACCTTTTTTTTTTCTTCGGCTAATTAGAGAATTCCGATTAATTGACACCAGAAATGAATACAAAGAACACACTAACTATACATCAAAAAGCATACAACAAAAGAAGTATGCAGTTCTATCCCCAATGCACTAACTTCCAGGTGGAAAAAACACAAGGGAGCATAAAATGATTTTACATTTGTTCAAACTAGGGAGCAATTTCTTTTTTTCTTGAGCAATTGTGCTTGTGGTTAGAAGTTCACATGCAAGGTACTAAATGATTTTACATTTGTTCCTAAACTTTTTCCTTTTACTTCTGACAGCTGGCCGCTTGCTGTGCTGGGGAAGCTTATTCCAGTTCCCGCCACTCCTGTCTCCAACTACTTCACTCGGCCGATCCAACGATGGAGAGCCGCTCGTAATGCTCATAATGCCCGTAATGCCATGTGAACAATAGTGATGAAGTAACTGTTCATGCTGTGGCCAAAAAATTATAACAAGTCTATTCTTGCGAATATCTAACTTTACTTGTAAACATTTGACATATGACAAGTTATTATATTTAGAAATCATTTGTAAAAGAGTGATATTATAATTTTGTACACACCCCGAAACAACAGAACGATCTCAAAGACTACAAAATTCAGTCTTTTGGGATGTGTAAAACTGTGTGGATTAGCTTGTGGTAGTATTTACTCTTTGTAAAACTGACATTCTTTTGTTGTATTTGGAGTGTAAATGAAAAGATTTGTATAATGGATTGAAATTATTTGAGCTGTCTTTAACCTTCGGTATTATTTTGTGAGATTGAGCCATTGATATACACAAAAAAGCATTGCAAAACCAGCACTTAATTTGACATAAAATAATATAAATTAAGTGTAAATGCACTTTTGGTCTTTATATTTTGGGTCATTTTCTGTTTTGGACTCTACTTTTCTATTTTACCGCTTTTAGTTCCTAGAATAAAAGAAAAATGCGTTTAATTTTGGTCCCTAGCTACCATTATTTTACTAATAGAAATTGTTGATATGGCCAACAGAGTGTGTTGTTGGCATAATAAATGTAAAAGTGACCATTAAAATAATATTAAAAAATTATTTGGTATTTAAAATATTCCACTTTTGCATTTTAATTTAAAATTTTAAAAACAAAGAATTTCTAATTTATCAATATTAATTTAAATTGAAAAAATAAAATAAAAAACAGAAAATAATTTTCTTTTTGAATTTCAAAGATTGAAATCTTTTTTGAGTAACTTTCTCAATTTCTATTAAACTTTCTTGGCAACCAAACACAACATAAAAGTTAACTCTTAAACAATCAAACAATATCTCTCTCTCTCTCTCTCTCTCTCTATGAAAATCTCAAGCTATCTCTACATGCTATCTCTCTCTACAAAAACCTCCAAGCTCAAGGTGACGGTGGAGGTGATTGAATGTGGGTTTTGGGGGAAGGTGGAGGTGACTGAAGGTGAGTTTTGGTTGAAGGGGCTAACTGAAGGTAGGCTCTCTCTCTCTCTCTCTCTCTCTCATGGTCGAAAACCCAACTTTCTCTCTCTCTAACTCTTGGCTAAAAACCTAACTCTCTTTGGCTGAAAACCTAGCTCTCTCTCTCTCCCAACCTTGGCTGAAAACCCAACTCTCTTTCTCTCTAATTGTTGAAAAAAACTAGGTTGAGGGCCGAAAAATCTGGGTTTGAACTTTGTCTTTGTGTAATTGTTGAATATCTTTGGGTTTTGTCTCTATGTAATTGTTGAAAAAAACTGGGTTAAGTTTTGGGTTTGGGTGCTGAATTTCTGTCTATGTAATTGTGGGCATGTCTTTGTATTTGTGGGTTATGATTTTTGTTGACCTAGGTTTTCACCTTGTTCAAATCTGGGTTGGTGAGGGGTGTTAAGGTTCGGTCTAGGTGGTTTTCTGACAGAAAGAGTTTGAGGTGTGTTGGGTTAATGGTTTTGTGGGTAATTTGTTCAAATTTGGGTGAGAGTTGTGTTTGTTGGTGTTGGTATGCTTGAGGGATTGAACTGGGTTTGTTAGAATTTGTGGGTATTTTGTTCATGATTGTATTGATTAAATTTACGGATTTGAATCTATTTTTTCTTTTGGACAATTTGGTTTATGTATATATGTGGATTGATTTTGTTTTGTATGATGTTCATTTATGATTTTTCTGGGTTTAATTTTCTTGTGTTCTTGTATTTAATATTCTGGGTTTGTGCTCAAGTGTTCTTGATGAAGAGGATGTTAGATTTGATTCACGTGTTGTTGATTTTTAATTCTGTTTTTTCCTTTTTTTATTTTGTTAAAATTGATAAATTAATTTTTAAAATTTTAAGCTAATGTGGATCTGACATGGCATTTATTAATTGCTAAATAATATTTATTATTATTATTTTAATAATCATGTCAGCATTTATTGTATCAGTACTGTACTTTGATTGGCACATAAGATATTTCCTTCAAATGAGTAATTGTAAAAACTAAAATGGAATACTTTCTTCATTTAGGGACTAAAAATGATAAAATAAAAAAGTAGAGACCAAAATAAAAATTTGGTCAAAATATAGTGAACAAAAGTGCATTTATGCCTACAAATTAATCAAATTCTGATTTTGTTTCAATTTGAATGACTTTGCTGCCAAATGAAATGAAAAATGAATCCTCTGTGTATAGGCAGCCTTTGAAATTTCACCAGGGTGGGTAGCGTTACTTTATCATCAAGAAATGATTGTAAGATTCCATATTCCAATGTGCATTGGAAACCCTGGCAGCACTCACAGTTTCGATGAACGATATAAATATTAATGTCTTGGTAGCATGGGACGTTTACAAGGCAGTTATTTATTAAAATGAAAAATGTTTCATATTTTTTTGGGTGTAAAAAATGCAAGTCAACAGAAACAATGGAAAACATATCCTACATTCAACAGAAAAGTAGAACTCAGTGAATAGGAATTTGTTTTCCATTTTTAATGTGCTTTTAAACAATGGAATATGTTTTCCCCAATGTTACATTGTAAGCCGATATCATAAATAATTGAGATAGTCTATGAATACAATTGTTGAGCTACAATTTTTGTCACAATTCTAATTAAAGTGATTAATTGTGAGTGATAGGGAAAACTTGTGAGTCAAAGTGAAAATGATTATCCATCACTCACAACTTATCATATCATTAAATTGTAGTATATAGCATGGCTTAAGAAGAATTGCAAATAAATTTCTAGTTTGCTCAAACCAATCACTTAATTATATACTTTACAAATTTACAAATCATAAAGGGAAATAACACTTTATCATCTTAAATTATACTATTTATTACATTTTGCACCCTACACTTTGGATTTTCATCCAAGTTAATAGCAAACTTGATATCATGGTGCAAAGTATAACAAAGACCTAGATTAGAGTGCAAAATGTGCATTCAAAAAATTTAGGATGCAAAGAGTAATTTAGGGTGCAATTTAGGTGATAAAATGTAATTTTTTCTATTATTTGTAATATTAAATTACTCTTGCGGAAATAAACTAAAATAAAATAATTTGCAAAAAGAAAAAGAAAAAGGAAGAGAACCACTTGTTGTTGTTGTTGTTACTTGTTACTCACTATGAAGGAAAGGGACCACTTGTTCTAGGGGAACAAAACTTTGAATGGGGCTTTAATATTATGGAGCAATTCTTATTTTCTTTTGAAATCATATAAACCTTCCCTGAATTTTATTTTATTTTTAATTTTTGATTTTGATAATTTGATAAATAAGAGAGGGGGATCAAACTCGAGATATTTTCATTGGAAAAGCTAAGAGATACTAACTAGCTAGTTGAGGCAAGGCTCTTGGCGATCTTTATTATCAATAGACTTAAAAAATTCAAATACCAGTTTGAATACTAGGATCTTCATAATTTTATTAACTCTGTATAAAACTTAAACTCTCTAACGATATCTTATTCATTTATTCTCTTTTATATATAAGGAAAGGGGATTTAAATAATAGATATCAGCCATCACTTTGAGCACCCTCTTTTCTATTACTAGTCTCACACTTTCTTTTTCAAAATGAAACCAGTTCATCATTATCCCTCCTCCAATCAGAATTTAGGTCATTGATTTCAGTCACATCTTTTTCACTTGTATCATCCTCCTCATCGACATCTATACAAACAACATCCTCCACCAAACCTCTTCTGTCACCCAAAAGAACCATCTAATCCTTGCTATCATCCTCCATAATTTCATTCACATTGTTCATTCCCCTAAAACCCTTCTTAGGAGTGAAAGAGACAAAGAAAGTGAAAGAGAAGTGAAATATTTTCGGCTCGAGATTATGGCCAGGTGTGTGTGAGAGAGAACAGAGAGAGGTGGTTTTGTGGGAAGAACTTAGCTTCTTGAGGATTCTTGGACGTACAATATAGGTGAGGAAGAAAGATAGATAGAGAGAGATCAGAAATAAGTGGCTGGGTTGGGTGAGAAGAATTGAAAGTGAGAAACCAAAGTAAAATGAAATAAACCAAAAAGAATGGCTAAATAGAGAATGCGCAGCAGGATGTTAGCCCCTTACTAGATCAGACTGCCAGTACAAGATGAGATGAGTATAAATATGTACAATCCAAATGTGATTTCTTTAGAAAAATGTGCAGATTATTTTCGTTAAACCAAGAAATTATGTGACTTCTTTAGAAAAATGTGTTTCTTAGAGTTAAGGCTCTTTTCTTGCTTGACGAGACACAAGAATGGACAATTTTGATTTAATGGCATGTCACATAATGATATATAAGGTTGTGTTTGTTTCCTTTGGCTGAATGTCATATTTTTATTTATTTATTATTTATTTTTATATAATGCTTATTTCATGTTCAAAGAGTATTGATATATAATACTTGCTTGTTAAAAAGAAAGTGACTGAGACACATTTATTGAGCCAATTTTCACAGAAAAGCATTATTAAATTTGTGCAATCAAATTCATTAATAAAGCTATATTGAATTTAATTCAAAAAAGTTAAGGTTACTATAAATTTTATTGAAATTACTTTTAGAATAGATAATTTGATGTGAGAATTGAAAAGTGATTGTGTAAAATAGAAAGAAATATCACCAACACCATTAGATTTGTGTGTTTCAATACATAGATGGATGTTGATTTTCTGGGTTATTTGTTGTTTGTATAAGAAGGGTGTGTTGTGTTTAATTACTAAGAAAGTTCACAAAAAGAAAAGAAAATGAATTAGAGATTAATTTGTTTTGGATGTATTGTGTGAATGGTTAACAAGAAAGTGAAAAAACCAAACAAACAAAAAAATCCATAAAATTATTTTTTTTAATTTTTTGTTTAAATGAGGAATTAATTTTTTTTTTTTTGTAATTTGTAATTTTTATTTCTAATTTTTTTAATGAGTTAATGGTAGGAACAAAAAATGTGAAGACTAAAATAGTATTTTTGCCAATAAAAAAATAGATTCTTATATGATTATATAGATAAATGTTTTTGCACAAGGGTTAAAAAAAAAGAAAGTAAAATTTATTGAGGACATGCATCATCCAAAGAGATTGAGGGCCCGTTTGTTTAGGCGTTTACATTGCACAGAACGGCAGTTTCGTGAATCAAGATTCCGGGATTGTGTTTGGTTAGGCGATATCTACGGGATTGCGTTTTCAATTCCGCAGATTTTCGCGATTCCAAAAATGAAATTTTCTACTGCTTTTTCAGCATCGCACGGTTGGGACGATTGGGTTACCGCTAATTGTTTTGCGCGGTTTAGGAAATTATTTTCCGAAATCCTAGCCTATCCCTTCTCCATATTTTCCGAAATCCCAGCCTATTTTGTACGATAGTAATGAGTGTCATTACTCATTACTATTTTACAAAATGTAATAAAGTCTAAATTTAATTCCTTTTTTTTCGTGTTTTCATCTAGCGTTCAGTTGTTTTGATAACATATCTCTGTGATTTAGATTTTATTTAATCGCAGTCTTGGACTAATTTGTTGTAAACAAATTGTTGAAAAAATGTTTTATATAATATTCATGTGGCTTACTAATAATTTTGCACATTTTTTCAGAGAAGAAATCATTGTGCACATGTTATGTGATTTAAGATAAATATAGTCATATTTATATTTTTTTTACCTATAAAAAATATAAAAAAAAGAACATAAAATATAAGAAGAATTCTTTAAATGATTCTAAATATAAAAATAATGATGTAATTTTTTTTTTTTTTTTGTTTAGCTGAAATTCATTGGTTTATAAGTTCAGTGAATTTCAATGATACACTAGGCAACTCAGCACTGCAATAGCATTGTAGCCAATACCATCTGAACCTTGGTTTGAGAAAACTGCTCCTTCAAAATTCGCCTGATAGAGAGTAGAAAGGAAGGAAAAGATATCTAATTTAGAAAAGAAAAATTATTAATACTATTAGTAGAGTGATTTCTAATTTTAAAAGGAAGTTTTATTCTAAAAATATATCTAATTATTTGTAAAAGTATTTGTAAGGCCACAGACTTGGTTCCCAAACCCAAACGATGGATGGACCAGCCAAAAAGGCCCACAACAATGAATTTGTAGAGAGTAGGTTGAGAAAACTGGACTAGGATGAGTTCAACAATAGAACAATAGATAGGATAGATTCATATGGCAATTACAAATAACAAAGACAAGTACAACTTTAGAGAATAGTTCTCGACAATGGTTCGAGGAGATTAATTCTTATATTTGGTTCTTGCTTTTACTACAAATCTGGTTCTTGACAACTACAGTGTTTCTCTCTTTCTTTTTTGATTCCCCTTTGTGGAGGATTTCTTTACATTATATAGTTCTTTTTGGACCATCTTGATCCTACACTTGTCGATTATCTGAGTCCTCACTTGAGTGCCCGTCCCATCAAACTCCTTCTTTAGTTTTCTTTGAGTTGCGGTAGCCAAGACAACACTATTCAGGGGTCTTCTCCACATAAATGCGGTCAGAAGAATAGCTGTAGTGCATTTAATGCGGTGGTAGCAGTTTTTCTTTAGATATTTATAGGTTTCTTTCCCTCTAGTATACTTATGAGACACGTTCCTATAGTCGGGGTTTACACAAAGATCATTCTCAACATTGGAACACACCCCTGGACTGTACTTATCATATCCGAGGAGGAGTACTTCCTCAGATCACTTACCATTTATTCTAAATCCATCATCCTCCAGACTGGGACCTTCCCCAACTATTTATCTCTCCTCGGACTTTTCCTCGTCCTCGGATGAGGCCAAGGCCCAATATATGATTTTGGGCCCTTATCCCTACAATAGCCCCTCAAAATTCCAATTTTTCCCTTTTATCCGAGGAGAAAAAGTGGGGTTTTGATTCCTAAAGGGGTTGAACCCATTTATTCCTTTGATTCATGAGTGAAAAATTATTACCTTGCACGTCCCGTGATTGCAATTGGCGCTTCGGAGTCCGTGAGGTGTCATTAATTGCTCCAGGCGGCGCTATATCTCTTCCACCCAACGGTGGGGGATAGATCAAACGGTGGGAACTTCTTCTCGAATTTTGCGCGGGATAACTTCCACTCAATTACTTCCCCTATAAAAGGCGCTGGGGAAATCATTTCTCCCTATTTTTCAAGTCTTCAAACTCTCTAGAAACCTCAGACACTCCTTTCTTTAAGATTTCCTAAGTACTCCGGATTTCCAAGCCTATTTTTCTATTCTCAAACAACCCTAAATTGTTTTCTTAAAAATTCAAAGGTTAGTACTTCTGTTCCTCCTTGTAAGATTTTGAATTGCTAAGTAAATTTTTTATAGTTAAATTTCTCCTCGGCCAAGCTCCTTGGCCGTTTTAAATTATTTCCTTCTACAGGGCCACATGGGTAGATTTAAAGATTTAATAAACCCCTCTTCAAAAATAGAAATTTTTAAGGATAAGTACCAAATTCCACAAGAAGTAGGTCTGCGATACTGCCACCCAGACCAAAAAGATTTTGACAAGGAAGAAGGGGAAGTTGTCATTCCAATAATAGCATTTATAGAGGGAGGAATGACGCTCCCTATGGGTAGTATAACCCGTGATTATCTTTTTCACCATAGTCTATGCCCTCACCAGTGTGCACCCAAGGTCTTTAGGATTTCAGGTTGTGTTGATTCTTTAAATAAGCATCTGGGTTTGGGCTTACTTGGTATGATGTGGTGCACCTGTACGAGGGCCACTCACAAACCGACGGGGGATTTTGCCTCAAGTCCAGATCGCCTATCATCAGGCTCATTTCACGCCTTCCCAGATCTAACAAAAATATGAAAGGCGACTACCTAATAGCCTCTGGAGCGTGGCATGACGGCATTCATTGCCCTGTCCGAGAGGGGGACCCAGGTGGGATTCCTCAGAGTTAGGTTCCCCAGCAATAGTTTTAGATTCATTAGCGCTAATCATGTTGTCATTTCCTTTTCATTTTTATTCACTTTTGATGATGGATCTTGATTTTCTAACAATGTTTATTTCTTGGCTGTATGCAGATAAGAACTTAGTAGTTCCTCGGCTCAGCCACACCAACATCCTAGCCCTCAATTATCTGCTCTGGTCAGAAATCTTTGTGAACGAGGACGGGCAACTGCGAGCTGTCCACAAGATTTTGGACTTCGAGCACATCTCGAGGTCATATCAAGAGATCGGCAATAGCATAAGAGCTAGTGATCCTCAGATTAAAAGGATTGAAATTTCGAGGCTAGATTTCCTCGCTCCACATGATCTTCCCCCAATTGTGTTTCCAATCCATCAGAACGTTCCACTCGCCATACCTTTACAACAACTTCCAATCGGAGTAGTAGAGGCGGCCGAGGAAGAAATTGCCTCTTCACGTCTATCCTTAGAAGAGGAGATAGACCGATTTCGGTTCGAAGAAGAAGAGGATCCGGAACCAGTACCGGTTCACATTTCAGATATCGAGGACGTGACTAATAAACACTCGAGTGTTCACGTCCCTGTCCTCGTGATCGCCTGCTTGGACAGTGTTTCTGAAGAAGAAGAAATGGCTTCCAACCAGAAGGGTAAGGGATTGAGGGAGCTCATGGCTGCAAGGAATAAAGGAGGATCTTTAAAGGAAGTCGCTAAGTCCATAATTCCTCCAACACTCCCTCCTTCCCCTCCACCCCCTACTGACCCTGGTCTGAAGGTCATCCCCGACCTAAAGAAGAAGAGGCCAATTCACAACCTTGAAGAAGGGGAGGTGGGACACTAAAAGGGAACTAAACAGCGAAAAGTGTCTGAAGAGCCCCGGGACAAGAAATCTTCCTCCATGGATAGTAGGGAGGAGCATAATAGGGCTGACGTGCGCCTTCCATAGAACGCTTGGTCTCCTCGGCTCGAAGTTGACGAGGCTGCCATTTCTTGGGATGCCTCTATTTAGGAATACCAAAGAGGTCAGGGTGCACACATAGCCGAGGCTTTGGAACAGCCAATTCTCTTGCCCAAGGATATGGAGGCCGTGAGGAAGCTGAGCCAACAAGACCTCTTCCTATCCCTCAAAAGGGATCTTGCCATGGTGGGTTTCCAAATTTTACTTATTTGATTACCTATGAATTCCCATTCTGATGGGTTCATTATATTTTTCTTGTGCAGGTCACCCAGGAGGTTTTCCTGGCCGAAGAGTGGGTGAAAGAGGCTCGGAATGCTACTAGGCACAAGATTAACCTCCGCCTTGATGCTGAGAAGGCCCTGGGGGCTGCGAAGGTGGAGAACAAGGGGTTACTCTCCAAATTGGTCGTCAAGGAATGGGAGAAAAAGAGTGCTTAGGCAGGATTAAAGACTGCGAGACTCAAGCTGAGGACCAACGCAAAATGCTCTACCAAACTGAGCTAGAGCTAGCCACTTCAAGGCAGTTGGTGCTAGATCTGAAGGTTCAGCTGCGGAAGGTCTTGGATGCAGCTCAGTTGGTTAAAGAGGTAGCTGAGGTCGAGAAGCGGGCATCTTACTTGCTTGGCGTTGAAGAAACACAGGTCAGACTTATTGAGGAGCTGGCCGAAGTTTGTAGGGATTACTGCAACGTAACATGGGATGAAGCCCTTAACGTTGCAAGTGTCCCTATGGACTCAGCCCTGAGGCAGCCTAGGAGCATATATTATCATCTACACATTCGTGAAATTCTAGATGCCATCTCCTCAGAAGCCCCTGATGCTCCAAAGGCCAAGGATGCTGAGGTCTAAATTGTAAACACTGACCCCAAAGCCATGGATACCCCAAAGTCAAAGGAAGTAGAGGCCAAGACCAAGGAAGATGATCCCAAGGCCAAGGACGCTCCTACTTCTTAGCCGAGCCAGAAAGAGGATCCTCCTGCTCCTGAAACCAAGGCTTAGAACTTAGGGTGTTGCATTCCTTTTTTCTTTTTCGTTTTTTTTTTGTTTGTAATATAAGTTTCTTCTTATTAATGAAAAAAAAATCTTTCTCTTTTACTTTATCTCGTTGTTATTATTCCTTGGTTAATATCCCTGTGTTATATCACAGCTTATCTAATTAAATTGAACATGTATGCCAACAACCAAAAGAACTGTCCTATACACGTGTTTGTAATACTTGATTTGGGCTAACACCCAGTAACACTTGTTAAGATCTATGGTTTTTAGTCTGCGGGACTATTCATGATTCATTCTTTTGTTAAATATTCAGAAAGTGTGTATAGTGTTAACAATTGATGAGAGAAAAATAAAGTGTTAACTTTCCCAATGTAAATGGTTTGAAGTTCCAGATAAAGGGTCTGTTTGACACTTAGAAAAATTATATAAAGTATTAATTTTTCCAAAGAAGATGGTTCGAGGAACCAGACGTAGCTTAAGAATTGTTTAGTACTTAAGAGTAATGATAGGAAGATGTCAATTTTCCTAAGGTATGTGGTCCGAGGGGCCAGGCATGACCAAGGGTCTGTTTGACACTTAGATAAATTACATAAAGTATTAATTTTTTCAAAGCAGATGGTCCGAGGAACCAGACGTAGCTTAGGATCTGTTTAATACTTAAGAGTAACGATAAGAAGATGTCAATTTTCCCAAGGTATGTGGTCCGAGGGGCTAGGCATGACTAAGGGTTTGTTTGACACTTAGATAAATTACATAAAGTATTAATTTTTCTAAAGCAGATGGTCCGAGGAACCAGATGTAGCTTAAGATCTATTTAATACTTAAGAATAATGATAGGAAGATGTCAATTTTCCCAAGGTATATGGTCTGAGGGGCCAGGCATGACTAATGGTCTGTTTGACATTTAGATAAATTACATAAAGTATTAATTTTTCCAAAGCAGATGGTCCAAGGAACCAGACGTAGCTTAGGATCTGTTTAATACTTAAGAGTAATGATAGGAAGATGTCAATTTTCCCAAGGTATATGGTTCGAGGGGTCAGGCATGACCAAGGGTTTGTTTGACACTTAGATGAATTACATAAAGTATTAATTTTTCCAAAGTAGATGGTCCTAGGAACTAGACGTAGCTTAGGATCTGTTTAATACTTAAGAGTTAGTGCAATTAAACACGACATGTAGTGTAATCAGTTCAATATGATAAAGTACATTCTTATTAATAATAATATTTTCTCAGGTTGTTTACATTCCAAGGATGCGGTACAGCTTTCTCCTCTAAGTCTTCCAGATAGTATGCACCTATTCCTGCCACGGACGTAATACGATAGGGTCCTTCCTATTTGGGCACTAATTTTCCCCAGACTGGGTTCTTTGCAGAACCGACAACCTTTCTCAACACCAAATCTCCAGGCGCCAATGGCCTTAATTTCACGTTGGCATCATACCCCTACTTAAGTTTGTGCTGATAGTAAGCCAATTGGATCCTGGCATTTTCTCTTCGTTCTTTAATTAAGTCTAGACTCTTCTCTAGTAAGTCATCGTTGCTGTTTGGGGTGAAAAAACTCGTTCTCAATGTAGAGAATCCAGTTTCCAGTGGCATAACAGCCTTAGTCCCATAAGTCATTGAAAAAGGAGTTTCTTGAGTGGATTTCCGAGGTGTGGTCCGGTACGTCCAAAGAACGTGTGGTAGTTCCTCTATCCATCTTCCCTTGGAATCATCCAACTTCTTCCTGAGACCATTCACTATGACCTTATTTACAACCTCGGCTTGCCCATTCCCTTGCGAATAAGCTGGAGTGGAATACCTGTTAGTTATTCTCAGCCCGCAGCAGTACCTCCTGAAAGATTTGCTGTCAAATTGAAGTCTATTATCTGAAACCAGAGTGTGAGGGACTCTGAATCGTGTGATAATTTTTTTCCAAGTAAATCTCTTTACATCCACATCCCTGATGTTGGCCAGGGGTTCTGCTTTAACCCATTTAGTGAAATAATCAGTGTCGACCAATAAATACTTCTTGTTTTCTGCTGCTTTGGGGAAAGGTCCTACAATGTCCAGAGCCCACTGAGCAAAAGGCCAAGGGCTGGACAGAGGATTGAGGACTCCTTCGAGTTGATGGATGTTTAGGGCAAATTTCTAGCACTGATCACGCTTCTTTATATACTCTTGGGCTTCTCTCTGCATGCTGGGCTACCAGTATTCTTGAGTGAGAGCACTATGGGATAAAGACCTTCCTTCTGTGTAGCTTCCACAAATTCCTTCATGTAATTCTTCCAAGTGTATTTCAATTGCTTCAGGATGTATGCACAGTAGATATGGTCCGGAGTAAGATCTCTTATACAATTTCTGATCCTCGGATATCTAGAACCGAGGAGCTTTCCTTCATATCTTATCTGCTTCCAATTTGTTCTTAGGTAGAACATCATCTTTGAGGAATAGTAGGATAGGATCCATCCAACTAGGACCTACCCTTATCTGATGAATAGATAACACCTCTTTTCCCAACCCAAAGGGCTTAATGAAATCTTCAACAAGAATTACTCCCGGCAGACTCTGTGCCGAAGAGGTTGTTAAGGTTACAAGTGAGTCTGCATGTATATTTCTACTTCTAGGAATTTGCAGTAAATTAAAAGATTCAAACCCAGATTGTAAATGTCTAACCTGGCTTAAATACTCCTGCATTCTATGATCCCGAGCTTCTAACCCCTCGGACTTGACCCACCACCAGTCTTGAATCTGAGAATATTTCCACGGTCTTTCCACCCATCTTTTGAACCATGGTCATCCCCACTAGCAGAGCTTTATATTTCGTTTCATTATTTGTGGCCGAGAAGCCTAGTCTGAACAATTTTTCAATTGTGATCTTCTCGGGGGAGATTAGAACTAGCCCCACTCCAGATCCTTTAAGGTTTGAAGCGCCATCAATATAAACTCTCTATGACAATGCTCCTTGTATGGAGATTATTCCAACTGAATTTCCATCCATGTTCTGTTTCTTCTTTTCTTCCTCTACTAGGGTCTCAGCAAACTTGGCCACAAGGTTGGCCAGGACCTGACCCTTGATAGAAGTACAAGGCATATATTTGATATCATAAGCCCCTAGCCTTGTTCCTCACTTTGCAATCCTTCCCGTATAATCAGCGCTTCAAAGTAGAGCTCTAAGTGGCAATTGAGTCTAAACAACAACAGTGTGCGACTAGAAATAATGGGGAAGCTTGCACGTGGCATGTACCACAGCCAGAATGGCTTTTTCAAGTGGTAAATATCGAACCTCGGCTTCATGTAAGGACTTGCTCACATAATACACGGGCTTTTGAACACCACTGTCAACTCTTATCAGCACTAGGCTTACCACATAGGCAGCCACTGCAATATAAGCAAATAGACATGATTGGTGGCCGAGAAAGATATTCCTTCAATTGTTGGAATACTAAGGCACACTTCTCGGTCCATTCAAAACCCTTCCATTTGTTCAACAACTGATAGAAAGGCTTACACCTATTCGCCGATCGGGATATGAATCAGTTCAAGGCAGCAGTCATCCTTGTCAATCTCTGTACTTCCTTGAGATTCTGAGGTGGTTGCAAATTATTAATTGCCCTGACTTGGTCCAGATTAACCTCAATCCCATGGTGAGTAACCATGTAGCCTAGAAACTTCCTCAACCCTACGCCAAAAGAACACTTGGAAGCATTAAGTCGCAATCTGTGCCTTTTTAAGATTTTGAAGATGCTTCCAAGGTCATCAACGTGCTTGGATTCCTTCTTACTCTTGACCACCATGTCATCAATGTAAATTTCGATGTTTTTTTCCGACTGTGGCTCAAACATTCTCGTCATCATTCTCTGGTAGGTAGATCCCACATTCTTAAGCCCAAATGGCATCACTTTGTAATGGTAGTTACCAGTGGGAGTGACAAAAGTTGTCTTTTTCTGATCCTTCAAGGCTAGAGGTATTTGGTGATAGCCTTGGAAAGCATCCAGAAAGCTCATCCGGGGATGTTCTATAGTTGCATCCACCAATTGATCAATCTGGGGTATGGGAAAGGGGTCCTTAGGGCAGGCTTTATTCAAATCCATGAAGTCCATGCATACTCACCAATTTTCGTTCTTCTTCTTCACAATCACAGTATTAGCCAGCCATTTAGGATAAAACACCTCCTTAATAGCCCTAGCCCATTTAAGCTTTATCACCTCTTCCTTCACAGCATCAGAGTGATCTTTCGAGGAGGGTCGAGGTTGCTGCTTTCTAGGGATAACGGACCGGTTGACATTTAAGTGGTGGTAGATAAAGCTCGAATCTACCCCAGGAGCTTCGTAGGCATTCCAAGCAAAAACATCGATGTTCTCCTTGAGAAACTTCACCAATTCTTCCCTATCCCGAGGAGGAAGTTGAGTTCCGATTTGGAAGAACTTCTCTGAATCATTTCCTATAACTACCTTCTCCAAATCCTCACACTTCTCATCTTCGGCCACAATCCTACACTGTGGGGCCTCGGATTTTAATTGCTATAAACCTCTATCCACTTCCGCCAAGGATTCAGTCCCAGGCTGGTGGTTGATGGTAGCCACTAGGCACTGTTTGGCTATAGACTGACTCCCAATAAGCTCCTCAACCCGCTCCCTGAATGGATACTTTACTTTGAGATGTAGAGTGGATGAGACAGCTCCTAGGGCATGAAGCTAGGGCCGTGCCATGATGGCTGTGTATGGAAAGAAAGCATCCACCACAATAAAATCTACTTCTACCACCTTGGAGCCGGCCTACACCAGCAACCTAATTTGTCCCTTCGAAATAACAACCTTCCTATCAAAGCCCACTAGAGGGGAGTCATAGCTAGTTAGATCCTCCGTTTTCAAGTTAAGCCCCTTGTACAAATCCGGATACATGATTTTAACTTCATTACCCTGATCTACCAATACCCTTTTCACATCATACCTTTCAATTCTGAGGGTTATCACCAGGGCATCGTCATATGGCTATATGGTCCCGAGTTTATCCTCGTCTGAGAAGCTCAACATCGGTAGTACGCCTATCCTAACCCTTTTCGGCTCATGTCCAGAATCCTCGGCAGATGATCTGACCACCGTCATCACTCTGGATGGACAAGACCCTGTCCTTCCTAGCGCGGCAAGGATAACATGGATGGTGCCTAAAAGGGGCCTTGAATACGTACCACCCTGAACCCTTGATCCCGCCAGACCTTCCTGCCCGCTAAGTTGACTTAAAAACTACTTCAATTTGCCATCTCAGATCAGTTGTTGAAGATGACTCCACAAAGTTCTACAATCCTCAGTTGTATGCCTTCTCTCTCGGTGGTATTGACAGTGAAGACTTTGATTATGCTTCGAAGGATCCTCACTCATTTTGTTTGGCCACCTAAAGTATGGCTTATTCTTAATCTTTTCTAGGACCTGGTGCACTGGTTCTCGGAACACAGTACCAACAACTTGGGCAGCCCTAGATCCAGATTCCCCCCCGAATTCTCTTCGCGGCCTGTTATTGCCATAACGATCCGACCTGAAATCCCTTCTCTCCTGAGGAATAACCTTGCCTTTCCCCTTTCTTTAATACTTGTCAATCCTATCCATGAGTTGGCGTACGCTGGTAACGGGTTTCCTTGTTAGGGACCTCCTCAAGCCGTGCTCTGCGAGCAGGCCGACCTTGAAGGTTTTGACGGCAACATCATCAAAATCACCCTCTATCTCATTGAACATCTCCCAATATCTATTCGAGTATGTTTTTAAAGTCTCTCTTTCCCTCATGGACAAGGACAACAAGGAATCCAAAGGCCGGGAAACTCGACTACATGTGATAAAACGGGACCCAAATGCCTGAGTGAGCTCTTTGAAAGAGTCAATGGAACCAGCTCTTAGACCTTCAAACCACCTCATCGCCACAAGCCCCAAACTAGATGGAAACACCTTGCACATCAAGGATTCGTTCTTAGAGTGCACTGCCATTCTCTGATTGAAATGGCTAACATGTTCAACAGGGTCTGTACGGCCGTTGAAGATGGTGAACGTGGGCTGAGTGAACCGTCTAGGAAGTTGTCCACTCTCAACCTTGCGCGTAAAGGGAGACTTAGAGATTCGGTTAAGTGCCTTACTCATAGCATCATTTCCTAGGCCCTTGGAGGATGAAACTTTATTCCTACGCTCATGGTGATAAGTTTCATCATATGAGAAAGTCTCACTAGGAGTCATTCTTGACTTGCGCCTGTAATCATCGTCCTTTTCACCGTCGAAAGAAAGGTCAAAGATGGAAGGACTTCGCCTTCTGCATTCATGACGTAACTTTCTTTTTAAGTAATCAATTTCCTTCTGCATGTCCTTGGCACTCCTATCACAAGATTTGTGACTATCGCCCATAGAACGGCTCTCACTGGTATCGGTAGTATGTACACTTCCCTCTCGAACATGGTCTTCACGCTGCGACCCTATGGACTCCAACTAGTGTGGACCCGAACCTACCATGACTCTAAGTCAAAATCCCTATCACCAACAGTAATTCCCACAGACGGCGCCAATTGTAAGGCCACAGACTTGGTTCCTAAGCCCAAATGATAGATGGACCAGCCCAAAAGGCCCATAACAATGAATTTATAGAGATTAGGTTGAGAAAACTGGGTTAGGATGAGTTCAACAATAGAACAATAGATATGATAGATTCATATGACAATTACAAATAACAAAGACAAGTACAACTTCAGAGAATAGTTCTCGACAATGGTATGAGGAGATTAATTCTTATATATGGTTCTTACTTTTACTACAAATCTGGTTCTTGACAAATAACAAAGACAGTGTTTCTCTCTTTCTTTTTCGATCCCCCTTTGTGGAGGATTTCTTTACATTATATAGTTCTTTTTGGACTATCTTGATCCTACACTTATCGATCATCTGAGTCTTCACTTGAGTGCCCATCCCATCAGAGTCCTTTTTTAGTTTTCTTTGAGTTGCGGTAGCCAAGACAACACTATTCAGGAGTCTTCTCCACATAAATGCGGCCAGAAGAGTAGCTATAGTGCATTTAATGCAGTGGTAGTAGTTTTTTTTAAGATATTTATGGGTTTCTTTCCCTCTAGTACACTCATGAGACACGTTCCTATAGTCGGAGCTTACACAAAGATCATTCTCAACATCGGAACACACCCCTAGACTGTACTTATCATATCCGAGGAGGAGTACCTCCTCGGATCACCTACCACTTATTCTAAATCCATCACCCTCCAGACTGGGACCTTCCCCAACTATTTATCTCTCCTTGGACTTTTCCTCGTCCTCGGATGAGGCCAAGACCCAATATATGATTTTGGGCCCTTATCCCTACAGTATTATACTACTTTTACGGAAGTAAACTAATAAAATAATTTTTGCAAAAAGAGAAAGGGAGCCGTATGTTTGTTGTTGTATTGTTACTTGTTAGAGCAACAACATTGTCTAAAAGTTTTCATTTGCTTTAGCATAACAACTTGTGTTTTCTATTTTACACAACTATTTTGAAAAATACCCACATCAGATTATCTATCATACACCCTCTTTTATTTAAATACAGTAATATTTTTCTTATATTTTTTATTATTTAACACCTACCCAGCCGGCCCCACCCACCTTTAAACACATGCCAGCTCTTTCTTTCTTTTTCTCTGAACCTTCTCTCTCTTTCTTTTTCTCATTTTCCTTCTTCTTTCTTCTTTTTCAATTTGGATTTGACTATGGGCGGTGGTTTTGAGTTTGCAATTTCAATTTGATTTTAGGTGGTGGTTTTGGGCGGATTGGGTGGACCTCTCTGCTGTTGTGGGTAGATTTTAGGCAAATTTCTCAAACTTGAACCAACCTCACTGCCACCATCATCACATTGTAGTCATCATCACACCGCCGCCAACAACCCAAGCAAGCCCAGTTGCAGCAACCCACCACCGCCACCTCCAATCTTGATGTAGGGCCGCCATGGTCCTCACTTGACTTCATATGGGTTTTGGTTAATTTTGTGGTTTGATTTCATCTGGTTTTTGCTAGTTCTATGATGGGTTATTGCTAATTTTAGTTTTTAGATTTTTGTATTTGGGTGGCACTGCCTTGATCATATCAGTGGTTGAGGCTAGGACAAGGGTGGTTTTGTGGTCAGAAGAAGACAGAGGGGGGAAGAGTAAGATGAAGGAGAGAGAAAAAAAAAAAGAATTAAAAAAATCAATTACACATGAACAGTGACTGTGGATATATGCATAGTTACACAATTTTGCACATGAACATGCTATAGATTGACTAATGTGGGTAGCTTTTGAGCAAAAATATATAACACTCAACACTTTTTTCCATTTTACACTTATTGATGCAAGTGCTTCAACCTACTATAAATGGAATGAGACCACTTTGCTCTAGTTAGGGGAATATAAAATAATTTTCTTATTCTATTAAAAGGACATAGATTTTGGATTCTTTCTAGAAACTTTTTTTTTATGGAAAATATAAAAAGTTGATTTAACTTCCTCTTTTTGTATTATTAGTTTTGTGCACTTCTTAATTACTGTCATTATCCTAAGAGACGAGTAGATTGATGTAAATATTTCTTTTTTTTGTTTGGTTAATATGCTATAAGACAGTTGGTAATTGAAAGCAACTAGTTAAGTATTTTCAAATACCTCGAAAACTAAGAAGAAAACAAATAATACAAAAAAGAGAGTTCAAGTGATTAATTAGTACCACCTCAATGACATAATACACGAATATCTAAATTATCTGTACTATCCTTACCATCACTCGTTGATAAACTAAACTCATAATTTGCTCAAAATTCAAAACCACAAAAAGTATTGGAATAATTGTAGTCTTCAAGTAGCTGTTGATTTACGTTGGGGAAAGGATCTTGTTGACTTGAACTGAGCCATAAGGGCTGATCTTCACCTTCTTGGGCAATAGCATGAATCATTTGCAGCTGCTGCATTGGTTGTTGTTGTAGTTGTTGTTGTGCATTATGAAAGTCTATTTCACCTTTTGTCTTCACTAGCTCAGACTGAAGGGGCTAAAATTTGAAGTAACAAATATAAGTAGCTTAGTTAAAAATGCACTACTAATCAATTTCAAAGTAAAATAATTTTGGGATTCTTTTTTGTCAAATGAAAATAATTAATTATTTAGGGAATTTAATTTGACAAAGAATCTATTTCAAATGATGTTGCTCTTATGCTTTGTTGTGACAGGTAATAAATTACACTTTGTTAAAAGTTGACAAAGAGTATATATATGGAAAATGTCAAACGGCTACAGGAATAATAAAAAAAATTCCATTAGGAGTAGAGTCAAATATTAAATTAGTTGCTCAAATAACTTAATTCTAAAATAATAATGAAGATTTTTCTCAAGTGTCGTTTCAAGAAAATTTAGGAGGAAATGGTATTAAACAAATTTGATATTAACATAAAATGATGAATTCAAAGCTTACAATGATAGGAAAGAGGAAAGTAAAACATGTTCAACATTCATATTGATTATATAAGTGATTTTTTTATTTATGTGTATGTGTTGAACCTTCTCTCCATTTCCTAGCACAAAGTAAGAAAAGAAGAAGAACACTACTAACAATAGTTGATAATAACACAAAACATATCATCTTTGCATTATTATTATAGTAAGGTTTTTGCTCTTAGTCATGAATGTACTGTTATGTACTTTGTATTTATACAATGGGTAAAATTTTTTTACCTACTAATATACTGAAATAAAAGTAAAAAAACCAATGATTAAAAGAAAACCTAGAGTACGTAATTACTTAAGTAAATAAAAACTAAATCAGTGTCATCTGTTATCTTCTTTGGCTATATTTACTAATCAAAGATGCATTAAAGAAAGAATCTATTAGGAAACATGTTAAAGATATCATTAACACCATCTATGTGATTATTTCTATAAGATAGAAAGCTTTTCAGTGAACGACAAACAATAAGAGATATTAATCGCTCCTCTATATTAATACCATTGTATTAACTAATTAATAAATGAAAAATATGTTACTAGTAACATGTGTGTGTGTGTATATATATATTTGGTCATACCTCTAGCATTTTGGTAGTGTTGCTAGCACCAAAGATTTTGTGAACACAAGCAAATCTTTGAGGATTGTTTAGTGGAAAATATGGTGCAAGAACACAATCTTTAGGGCATCTCCTTCTCAAAGATTTGCAAGCTACACATCGAGTTGAATGGGACATTGTCAGATTTTTGAGAATCTACTCAAAGATTTTCCTTCGAAACTTCTAATTATTCTCAAGAAGAGATTTGGTTTCTATATATTTATAGGGCAAGACTTAGGTATAGTGCTTAGGTACTGTTCTTTAGGTTCTCTTGCTTAGGTACTGTTCTTTAGGTTCTCTTTTTAAAATTTTGCCATGTGAATTTTTTCTCATAGGATGGAAATGTATTTTTTAGTTAAGTAGCCACATGGCTAAATCTTAAGAGGAGAACCTAAGGAACAACACCTAAGGTATTATATATAAGTTTTGTCCATATTTATATAAGAGCAAGACTTAGGTACAGTATTTTGGTGCTGTTCCTTTGAATTCTCTCTTAAGATTCTGCCATGTGGCTTTTTACTCATGTTTGATACTCCTTTGTTGAGTTCCCATCTTACTGTCGTTGGCGTCACCCTAGTCAAAAATGAATTCCCAGAACCGAACAGTAAGGCCCGTTGAAGCTAGGAGAGCGTGTAGGGCATGAGAGGTATAGGGTTGCTTAGGGTATGCGTTAGAAAATGCAACGGTGTTAAGAAAAACATGATAATTGAGTGTTAAACCTAGAATAGTATGGATAAGTTGTGGAGATCCAACTCCTCTGTCAGCTTTAGGATGACTGGTTGTCCTCTTGATATTGTAAATGAAGAAGATCACACTATTGAAGAAAATGAGATTCTGGATTCCCGAAATTGGAATATCCCAAAGGTTTCTAGTAAGTCCATCTATAAGCTTAGTTGGGCTGAAAATATTGCTTTTTCTGAATATAGAGTTAGAACTGTTGAACAAACATTTTCTATCTCTAGAACTCATGAAAAATGTTGCTAGTATTTTAAAAGAAATATTAATGATTTTCTTACTAAAAAACTCAGTTATTTGCATATTAGTCTTGTTCAAGTTGCTGTTAAACCACTTACAAGAAAATGTATTAATGCTTCCATTTTGATGTGTTTAAGGGATGCTAGATTTAAAAGATTTAATGATTGCATTCTTGGTATGATTACTGCTTCTTTGTATGATGGTCCTGTTTATTTTGACTGTTATCCTGATATCAGTTTTGCTTTGGATGATGTTAATATTATTAAAGCCTTGACATTAAATGTTTTGACATCTGGTTATGACATGGAAGAAGGAAGTAAGCCTTTTGCTCTTATTTACTGCATTTATTACAGACTTTTGGGTTCTCAATTAAATCCTTGTTCTAGGACAAGGGATCCTGCTGGTAAAACCATGTTAATTCAATGTTCAGCTTCTGATGCTAAGATTCAAGTCCCAAAAATGATTCCATGACAAGATGTTAATCTTCCCAAAGAATGGTTATTGGAATGTGAATCCCCTCTTGCTAAACCTGTTTTTGATGAATTAAATCTTGCTCATATTCAACAATACCTTGATGGAACTGTTAAAATAAGTTTTCATGATGACAGACCCTTGAGGATCAACGAAGGAAGACATTCCTTTGCTAGATCTGAAAGTATTTCAAGAAAAGATCTTGATCTCAATGAATATTTGCAAAAGAATTTTGAAAAACCTGATTTAAAGCTAAAAGGAGTTTTATGTGGTAGCTCCCAAGTTAGCACGGCTTTCTACTCTACTAAACCAGAATCTTCCTCTCCATATAGCAAAACTGCTAATGAAGAAGAAGAAGATACCAGATCTGTGTCTCCATCTATTTCTGATTTTCAAACTATTGAAAACCCTATTTTCCAAAGTCAATAAAGAGTTTTGAATGCTTTGAACGAAACCTTTGAAATTGATATGGTTGCCCTGTTTAATAGATTTATTTCTGCCAAAAATAGAGATAAAAGAAAATATTACCAAAGTACTTTTGCTTAGTCTGAAAAAGATCGTGTTAAAAGGTAACGGAAAGAAAATATGAATCAATTGAAAAAACATAGTTTGTTTTTTGATTTCCTTGAAAACTATTATGTTTCAAAAGATGAAGTTTCCCAAAATCATTTGAACGTAACAAAGAAGTCAAATTTTGTTAAAGAAGATAAAACTGTTGTTAAGTCTAGCCATCGACCCCTTGAGATAGTTCTCGTAAACTATAAAGGGACTGAAGTGAAGGCCTCCCCTTTCAAAATTGCAGATGATGATACTCTTGTTTTTAGTATTATTGAACAAAACAATTTTACTAATGAATCCTTGCATGTTATTGGTCAACGGCTTGACTGCATTGAAGAAAAAATTGCTAAAAATACTATTCTTCCAAAACCTGAAGTTGTTGAAAAATCTGTTGTTTTAAAACCTGAGAAACCTTTGATTGAGTTACCTAGTCAAAGAGAAAAATTGAATTTTAAAACTTCGCAGGAAAAAACTCTTGAAATTGTTAAAAAAATGCTATCTGATTTAAAGGTTAAAACTGAAGGTACTTCTACAAGTGCTGCTCGAACTAGTTCAAGAAATGGAAAAGAAACTGTTTTTGAGGAAAACACGGATTCTGATTCATTATCTTCAGTTTCGGCTGTTTCAGCTAAAAATATTTTTGATGATGATTTACCAAAAATTAAAAGATTTGTTGGAAAGCCCAATCCTGTGTTTTTTATAAAGAACTGGTATTCAAAACCTACTCCTCCTGATATGCAGTTTGAAGAAATATCTTTTCAAACTCAATTTTCTATTTTTGCTGATAAACTTTATGAATGGAATATTGATTATTTATCTGAAAAAGAAATAATTAACAAAATGGCTCAAATGTCTATGGTTGCAATTGCTTTCTTGTTACTGGTTTTCCTGGTACTATTCGTGGATGGTGGGATTCATATCTCACAAAAGAATTTGGAGATTCTATTAAATCTGCTGTTAAAAAGAATGATGAAGGTTTGCCTATTTTTGATGAAAATATTGGTCGAGGTATTCCTGATAGTGTTAATACTTTGATTTATACTATTCTCAAACATTTTGTTGGTACTCCATCCAATGTTTCATCTCAAATTTTTGATTATCTAAACAATTTGAGATGTCCTACTGTGTCTGATTATAGATGGTATCAAGATGTTTTCCTTTCTAGAGTCATGCTTCGGAAAGATTGCTACAAGCCTTATTGAAAAAAAAAGTTTATTGATGGTCTGCCTCCTATCTTTGCTCATAAGGTAAAACAAGAGTTAATTGGTAAAAATGATTCCACTGATTATGATAATCTAACTTATGGTAATATTTTTAGCACTATTAAAAGACTTGGTATTAATATGTGTAATAATGAAAAATTGTTAAAATACCAATTAAAAAAATAAGAAAAAAGATAAATATGAAATGGGTAATTTCTGTAAACAACATGGATTGCCCCCTATTGCTCCTTCCAGGCAAAAAGGGAAAAAACATGATAAAAGTCACAAAAATTATAACCATAAAAAACATAAAAGATACAGAACCAACTTTGTTAAGCCCAATGATCTTTATGCTAAAAGGAAAAATGTTTCTAAAAAATATGATATACAAAAATCTGGTAAAGGTAAATGTTTTAACTGTGGAAACTCTGGTCATTACAGTAAAGACTGTAAGCAAAAACCTGGTAAGCTGAAAAATAAGCTTAATATGTTAAATATTAATGATGAAGATCAAGAAGAACTATTCCGAATCCTTGAATCAAACGTCTCGTCTGATTCCTTGGAAGACGATTTTTCTTCTTCATCTGATTCCTGTTACCAATCTGATGATGAATCCTGTAGTTCACCTACTGTTAAACTGGGTTGTAGAGATTCATGTTGCAATGTTATTAATACTGTTAATGTTCTCACCAAAAGTAAAGAAAATGAAAGCCTGTTAATCAAATTGATAAGTCAGATTCAAAATCCTGAATTGCAAAAAGAATATCTTGATAAGCTTAAGAAAAATTTGACAAAAGATGAAAATGTTCAAAAATTGAAAGCGACAATAAGTTTTGAAGAAACTTTGGAAAGATTTAACAAAAATAAATCCAAAGAATTAACTGTTAATGAACACCAACATGAAATCACTGTTGTTAAACAAGAAATAATTGAATAAAAAAATGAATTTAAAAGCATTAAAAGTGATAACAGTAATCTTAAACAAGAATTTCTTTTGTTAAGAATTGATAAAAATCTTGATAAACATCAGTCTGATAATGAACAAGATGAGCTCAAAGATGGGAATGAATCTAGTTAGCAGGCTCTTCTTTCTGATAAAGGTATTGCTAATGTTCTTACTGATTCTCAGATTAATCTTGTTAATAAAATGCTTCCCCCAAAATGGTTTACAAAAGTTAAAATTGTTGTTTCCCATGATTATCATTTCAATGTTATTGCTATGATTGATTCTGGTGCAGATATGAACTGTATCTAAGAAGGATTAATTCCTTCAAAATATTTTAAAAAGTCAATTGATAGATTGGTTTTTGCTAATGGTACTCAAATGAAGATTAAATATGAGTTGAATAATGCTCATGTTTGCCATGATAATGTCTGTTTCAAGATTCCTTCTGTTCTTGTTAAAAACATGACTGATAAAGTGATACTTGGTCTCCCTTTCATCAATGCTTTGTATCCCTTTTTTGTTAAACATGATGGAATTACTACTGATCCTTTTGGACAGTAAGTAAAATTTAAATTTGCTTCAAAATTTGAGATTGATACTGATAATGCTTTAACTCTGATTCATGCTAAGAATAATCATCTCAACTTCCTTAAGCAAGAAGTTAGATTCAAGAAAATTACTGAACAGCTTTTTGATAAATTGTTACAATAAAAAATTAATAATTTTCAGAAAATGTTTATTGATGATGTTTGCTCTGATATTTCCAATGCTTTTTGGCATAGGAAGAAACACATTGTTAACTTGCCATATATTAAAGATTTTAATGAGAAAAATATTCCTACTAAAGCTCGTCCCATTCAGATGAATGCTAAAGTGGTTGAGTTTTGTAAAAAGGAAATTGAAGATTTGCTTGATAAAAAACTGATCAGAAATAGCAAGTCCCCTTGGTCTTGTGCTGCTTTTTATGTGCAAAAAAATGCTGAAATTGAGAAAGGAACCCCTCATCTAGTGATCAATTACAAGCCTTTGAACAAAGTCTTAGAATGGATTAGATACCCTATTCCAAACAAGAATGACTTAGTTCATAGATTGAGTGATGCTATGGTGTTTTCCAAATTTGACATGAAATCTAGATTCTGGCAAGTCCAGATTAGTGAGAATGATAGGTATAAAACTGCTTTCGTCACTCCCTTTGGTCATTACGAGTGGAATGTTATGCCTTTTGGTCTCAAGAATGCTTCTAGTGAGTTCCAAAACATTATGAATGATATTTTTAATCCCTTTAGCCATTTCACCATTGTTTACATTGATGATGTTCTTGTTTACTCCAATTTTATTGATGAGCATTGGAAACATTTATATTCGTTTCAGGAGACTATCAAAAGAAATGGTCTTGTTGTCTCTGCTAAGAAAATCAAACTGTTTTAAACAAAAATTTGATTCCTTGGCTATGACATCTCTGAAGGACAAATTTGTCCTATTGGTAGAGCCATCCAGTTTGTTGATAAATTCCTTGATGTTATCACTGATAAAACCCAAATTCAAAGGTTTCTTAGATCTTTGAATTATGTTGCTGATTTCTACAAGGATATGAGGAAACAATGTAAACCCTTTTTTGATCAGTTACAGAATAATCCTCCACCCTGGTCTGATGTTCATACTTCCCTTGTTAAACAAATCAAGTCCCATGTTAAGGCACTGCCTTGTCTTGGTATTTCCACTCCTAATGCTTTCAAAATTGTTGAAAGTGATGCTTCTGACATTGGTTATAGAGGCATTTTGAAACAGAGAGTTTCCTCAGACTCATCTAAACAAATTGTTCGTTTCTATTCTGGAGTCTGGAATGCTGCACAGTTAAATTATAGTACTATTAAAAAGGAAATTTCATCTATAGTATTATGTATTTCAAAGTTTCAAAGTGATTTATTAAACCAAAAGTTTTTATTACGATTTGATTGCAAAAGTGCTAAGTATGTTATTGAAAAAGATGTTGAAAATATTGCTTCCAAACATATTTTTGCTCGATGGCAAGCTAATTTAAGTGTTTTTGATTTTGATATTGAATATATAAAAGGATCTCAAAATGCCATCCCTGATTTTCTTATCCGTGAATTTCTGCAGTGTCACAATGGCAAGTAGGCGGTCGAAAGACAAGAGCCCTGCCACTGATAAACCAATTGTTAAAAAGAAACCTGTTTCTCCATTGGAGATTGTTAACCAGTTCACCCCATTACATAGTATTCCTAAGCCTATTTACTCTTTTGTTTTGGTCTCATCGTATGACCCTTATGCTCTAACCTCAGTTAACCAACCTGTTAAAACTGTTTTCCCCAAAGCTTTCTATACTTCTCAGTATGTTAAAAAACAATCTTTCCAAAACCTGTTTTCCATTGAGTCAAATAGGGCCTCCATTACTAATCCCTTTAGGCTTGCTACCAGCTATTTTCCCCCAAGGTTTCATTGGATTCTTGAGCATAGTAAGAAAACTGTGCAATACTATTCTGATATCTTGCACTATGAGAATTCAATCACTGTTAAAGCCATAGCGGATAAGATCAACTCTAGTAAAGTTATTTATCACAGTGTTACCAAAATCATGTGGGGTCATAACCTTGCCTCCACAAGAATGTTACCAAAATCCCATGTTCCATACTCTTATCATGATTACATCACTACTTGGTTCAGATTCATGCTTCATCAGAATGAAAACATGACTCATTCATGGTTTGTTAACTTTGATAAAGACTTCAGTTCCAATTTGCCTCTTTGGTTCAGCTGATGGTGGACTTAGTTTGGCTGTGCTCCTGAAATATTTCCAGATTCATTAATGGATTCTTTTGGATATTTTTCAAGGACGTTCAAAGTTGATTCTTATGGTGCTAAATTCCCTCCTTTACTTCATTTCATTAAGAGATATAAAGTTCTTTGGATCCTGAAATGGCAACATGAGAAGGAAGGGGATGTTCTCACACGCCAATGGTATGTCAAAGGGTGGGATAAGTTTCCACACACACAATCCATTGTCAACAAAGTTACCAAAGATTTCCCATCTCCAAATGCTTTACTCGGTGTTAAGATCAATACTCCAGTGCAAAAGGCTGAACTAGCTAATGCACCTGCTTCTACATCTACTACAACTATTAAATCCTCTGCTAAGCCTAAAAAGAAGGGTTCTCCTTTGGATGAAATTCGCAAGGACCCTGATGCTTTATATACCCTCCTCAAGATGATTTCAAAAGAAAAGGAGGTTAATGATCATAGTTCAGAAGATGAATGGTCCTCTGAAAGCATCTATTATCAAGAATGGCTTGATTTTGCAAAATTAATTCTGATTCGAATTCCCCTATTTGTCTGGCTTGCACAATGGCCAAAATGCTACAATACTTTCCCGACAATTGCGCTGCCTGTTTCCCACCAAAGATGCTACCTGTTTCCCATAATTGATGCTGCTTTTTATAAAGTGGATTCCTCATGATTTGGTCACTACTCCCAGCACAAAGTGCTAAATGTTGAAGATTCAGACTTTGCTATGGAATATGACAAAAAGTGAAAAAATTATTATTCACTGTTACTGTTTATAGTTACTGTTCACCCCAAAATTTTGCCTATTTAAGGGGGGCTGTCCCTTAACTTGAAACTCAGAATTCTCTAGAGCTGAAACACTCTTTAGGACTCCTTCTCTCCTTTAGATTTTTTCTCTAGGATTCCCACTACTATCCTACTACTACTACTATCCTATTTGCAAAGCTTCTAACTAGAACTAGTCTTCAAGCCTTGTATTGTTAAAACTGTTATAATCTAGTAACTACTTCTGCTGTAAGTATTGTTATCTATTTTCAATAATAACTACTTTCAGCTTTGTGTTTATTATACTTTAAACTGTTTTAATATACTACTTGGCTGGTTCTACCATCTCATAACTGCTTTAATATATTACTTAGCTGGTTTTACCGCCTCATAATTATTTTGATATATTGCTTAGCTAGTTCTACTATCTTATTATTGCTTTAAATTACTTTGATTATATATTGCACTACCGCCTTCTTGGCTGGTTCTACTTTGCTTACTTTATTTTACTTACATTGACTTTACTTTGCTTATCTTCACTATAATACTGTGCTTCCCACTTCAGCAGCTGTGTTCCCCCTCCCTTGTGGTATCAGAACCATCCCTTGTGCTCCCCCTCCTTTGTGGTATCAGAGTTATCCATTCTTTTTTGGCCGGTGATAGTGTTGTTGTGTCTTTGTATCTTGTCCGTGTCTACCCGAAACTTTGATACTCCTTTGTTGTGTTCCCTTCTTACCGTCGTTGGCGTCACTCTAGTCGTAAAGTGAATTCCCAAAACTGAACAGTAAGGCCTGTTGAAGCTAGGAGAGCGTGTAGGGCATGAGAGGTTTAGGGTTGCTTAGGGTATGTGTTACAATATGCAACGGTGTTAAGAAAAACATGATAATTGAGTGTTAAACCTAGGATAGTATGGATAAGTTGTGGAGATCCAACTCTTCTGTCAGCTCCAGGACGATTGGTTGTCCTCCTGATATTGTAAATGAAGAAGATCACACTGTTGAAGAAAATGAGATTCCGGATTCCCAAAATTGGAATATTCCAAAGGTTTCTAGTAAGTCCATCTATAAGCTTAGTTGGGCTGAAAATACTGCTTTTTCTAAATATAGAGTTAGAACTGTTGAATAAACATTTTCTATCTCTAGAACTCATGAAAAATGTTGCTTGTTTTCAAAAAAAAATATTAATGATTTTCTTACTAAAAAACTCAGTTATTTGCATATTGGTCTTGTTCAAGTTGCTGTTAACCCACTTACAAGAAAATGTATTTATGCTTCCATTTTAATGTGTTTAAGAGATGCTAGATTTAAAAGATTTAATGATAGCATTCTTGGTATGATTACTGCTTCTTTGTATGATGGTCCTGTTTATTTTGACTGTTATCCTGATATCACTCTTTGGATGATGTTAATATTATTAAATCCTTGACATTAAATGTTTTGACATCTGGTTATGACATGGAAGAAGGCAGTAAGCCTTTTGCTCTTATTTACCGCATTTATTACAGACTTTTGGGTTCTCAATTAAATCCTTGTTCTAGGACAAGAGATCTTGCTGGTAAAACCATGTTAAATCAATGTTCAACTTCTGATGCTAAGATTCAAGTCCCAAAAATGATTCAATGGCAAGATGTTAATCTTCCCAAAGAATGGTTGTTGGAACGTGAATCCCCTCTTGCTAAACTTGTTTTTGATGAAGTAAATCTTGCTCATATTCAACAATACCTTGATGGAACTGTTAATATAAGTTTTCATGATGACAGACCCTAGAGGATCAACGAAGGAAGACATTCCATTGCTGGATCTGAAAGTATTTCAAGAAGAGATCTTGATCTCAATGAATATTTGCGAAAGAATTTTGAAAAACCTGATTTAAAGCTAAAAGGAGTTTCATGTGGTAGCTCCTAAGTTAGCACTGCTTTCTACTCTACCAAACCAGAATCTTCCTTTCCATATAGCAGAACTGCTAATGAAGAAGAAGAAGATACTAGATCTGTGTCTCCATCTGTTTCTGATTTTCAAACTGTTGAAAACCCTGTTTTTCAAAGTCAATTAAGACTTTTGAATGCTTTGAACGAAAGCTTTGAAATTGATATGGTTTCCCTGTTTAATGAATTTATTTCTGCCAAAAACAGAGATAAAAGAAAATATTACCAAAGTACTTTTGCTCAGTCTGAAAAAGATCATGTTATAAGGAAAAGGAATGAAATATGAATCAATTGAAAGAACATATTTTGTTTTTTGATTTCCTTGAAAACTATTATGTTTTAAAAGATGAAGTTTCCCAAAATCATTTGAACGTAATAAATAAATCAAATTTTGTTAAAGAAGATAAAACTGTTGTTAAGTCTAGCCATCCGCCCCTTGAGACAGTTCTCGTAAACTGTAAAGGGACTGAAGTGAAGGCCTCCCCTTTCAAAATTGCAGATGCTGATACTCTTGTTTTTAGTATTATTGAACAAAACAATTTTACTAATGAATCCTTGCATGTTATTGGTCAACAGCTTGACTGCATTGAAGAAAAAATTGCTGAAAAAACTATTCTTCCAAAACCTGAAGTTGTTGAAAAATATGCTGTTTCAAAACTTGAGAAACCTTTGATTGAGTAATCCAGTCAAAGAGAAAAATTGAATTTTAAAACTTCTCAGGCAAAAACTCTTGAAATTGTTGAAAAAATGCTTTTTGATTTAAAGATTAAAACTGAAGGCACTTCTACAAGTGTTGCTCGAACTATTTCAAGAAATGGAAAAGAAACTGTTTTTGAAGAAAACACAGATTCTGATTCATTATCTTTAGTTTCAGCTGTTTTAGCTAAAAAGATTTTTGATGATGATTTACTAGAAATTAAAAGATTTGTTAGAAAGCCCAATCCTGTGTCTTTTACAAAGAACTGGTATTCAAAACCTACTCCTCCTGATATGCAGTTTGAAGAAAGATATTTTCAAACTCAATTTTCTGTTTCTGCTAATAAACTTTATGAGTGGAATATTGATGATTTATCTGAACAAGAAATAATTAACAAAATGGCTCAAATGTCTATGGTTGGAATTGCTTACTTGAATAACCATAATCTTGGTCACCCTGAAATTGTTGAACTTCTTGTTATTGGTTTTTCTGGTACTCTTCGTGGATGGTGGAATTCATATCTCACAGAAGAATCTGGATATTCTATTAAATCTGCTGTTAAAAAGAATGATGAAGGTTTGCCTATTTTTGATGAAAATATTGGTCGAGGTATTCCTGATGGTGTTAATACTTTGATTTATACTATTCTCAAACATTTTGTTGGCACTCCATCCAATGTTTCTTCTCGAATTTCTGATTATCTAAACAATTTGAGATGTCCTATTATGTCTGATTACAGATGGTATCAAGATGTTTTCCTTTCAAGAGTCATACTCCGGAGAGATTGCTACAAGCCTTATTGGAAAGAAAAGTTTATTAATGGTTTGCCTCCTATCTTTGCTCATAAGGTAAAACAAGAGTTAATTGGTAAAAATGATTCCATTGATTATGATAATCTAACTTATAGCGATATTTTAAGCACTATTAAAAGACTTGGTATTAACATGTGTAATAATGAAAAATTGTTAAAATACCAATTAAAAAAAATAAGAAAATAGCTAAATATGAAATGGGTAATTTTTGTAAATAATATGGTTTGCCCCCTATTGCTCCTTCCAGACAAAAAGGGAAAAAACATGATAAAGGTCACAAAAATTATAACCATAAAAAACATAAAAAGAAATCTGGTAAAGGTAAATGTTTTAACTGTGGAAAACCTGGTCATTATAGTAAAGACTGTAAGCAAAAACCTGGTAAACTGAAAAATAAGCTTAATATATTAAACATTAATGATGAAGATCAAGAAGAACTATTCCGAATCCTTGAATCAAACGTCTCGTCTAATTCCTTGGAAGATGATTTTTCTTCTTCATCTGATTCCTGTTACCACTCTGATGATGAATCCTCTGGTTCACCTACTATTAAACTAGGTTGTAGAGATTCCTGTTGCAATGTTATTAAAACTGTTAATGTTCTCACTAAAAGTGAAGAAAATGAAAGCTTGTTAATCAAATTGATAAGTCAGATTAAAAATCCTGAATTGCAAAAAGAATATCTTGATAAGCTTAAAAAAAATTTGAAAAAAGATGAAAATGTTCAAAAATTGAAAACTACAATAAGTTTTGAAGAAACTTTGGAATGATTTAACAAAAAGAAATCCAAAGAATTAACTGTTAAAGTACTCCAACATGAAATCACTGTTGTTAAACAAGAAATAATTGAATGAAAAAATGAATTTAAAAGAATTAAAAGTGATAACAATAATCTTAAACAAAAATTTCTTTTGTTAAGAATTGATAAAAATCTTGATAAACATCAGTCTGATAATGAAGAAGATGAGCTCAAAGATGGAGATGAATCCAATCAACAAGCTCTTCTTTCTGATAAAGGTATTGTTGATGTTCTCACTGATTCTCAGCTTAATTTTGTTAGTAAAATGCTTCCTCCAAAATGGTTTACAAAAGTTAAAATTGTTGTTTCCCATGATGATCATTTCAATGTTATTGCTATGATTGATTCTGGTGCAGATATGAACTGTATCCAAGAAGGATTAATTCCTTCAAAATATTTCGAAAAGTCAACTGAAAGATTGGTTCTGCTAATAGTACTCAAATGAAGATTAAATATGAATTGGGTAATGATCATGTTTGCCATGATAATGCCTGTTTCAAGATTCCTTCTGTTCTTGTTAAAAACATAACTGATAAAGTGATACTTGGTCTCCCTTTCATTGATGCTTTGTATCTCTTTTTTGTTGAATATGATGGAATTACTACTGATTCTTTTGGACAGAAAGTAAAATTCAAATTTGCTTCGAAATTTGAAATTGATATTGATAATGCTTTGAATCTGATTCATGCTAAAACTAATCATCTCAACTTCCTTAAGCAAGAAGTTGGATGCAAGACAATTTCTGAACAACTTTCTGGTAAGTTGATGCAATCAAAAATCGACAATTTTCAGAATATTCAGAATACTGATGATTGCTCTAAATTTCCTAATGCTTTTGGCTACGTGAAGAAACGATTGCTCTTTCCCACTAAAGATTTTTCCTTTCTAGAAATACCAATGGGTTTTACCAAATCTTTCACAAATGTTTTTGCAATCAATGTTACAATCTATTCTAATATTCTCCATCTTTCTTGGCAGGGAAAAAACTATGTTGCTGAAAAACAAACTGCTGATATAAATACCACTAATAAGTGGATTAAAGATATCTGTACCACTAATAAGTGGAATATTATGACTATATATATATATATATATATATATATATATGCTTATGGTTTTATTCTTGGAAAGCCACCAACGGCTACTTTTTTTGTAAAATAGCGTCCACAAATAAGGAAACTTCGTGAAGCTTTAGATTTCTCCTTTATCAAAGAAAAAAAGCAAAGGTTGTGACCAGTAAAAAAAAAAAATTTATACTAATAAATTACAGAACCAATAAAAGGTCAAACACTACTAAAAAAAAATTCTATTCCATATAATTTCCTTACAAAAGAAAAGGTAAAAAGAGAATAAAACAATTTTTCTTAAAGAAGGCCAGCCCAATATAATTTGAGGCTTTATGCAAAAACCTTAAATGGGCATTTGTGTATTTCAATATCACTTAAAATTAAATTTATTTATTATCCATCAATTTAATTAATGTTTTGGATATACACTATTTTAAGTTTCTTTAAAAAACTTTCTCCCCTCTCCCCGTGTGTGTGTGTGTTAATACTTAGTATTCTAAAAAAAAAAACAAAATTATTTATTCAAAATTCATTATTCTTACTTTTTTATATCAATGAAAACATTTGATTGATGTTAGAGATATTACAAAATTTATTATATAGACCTTATAATTTGACGTGTCCCGAATTAGAATAAATTTATTTAAACATTAATTTATTATGTTGTTTAAGTGGCACTAATTTATTCTTGCCAAGTAAATTGTAAGTGTTATGTAGTAAAATTTGTAGTAACTTTAACATTTTCCATTTACTTAATGGTGATTTGGTTTGATTTTTATTATTTTATTATGTATATATTTTTTTGGGAAAATGTTTAAGCTGCAATAAATTTTACTACAAAAAGCTTTAAAAATGATGTGAAAAAGAATGTGATTGGTGGCCCTTCAATAAGATAATAATTGAATATTTGAATTACTTCTTATTATTGGTGATGCAACAATTTGTAAGACTCATGTAATAAAATTTGTAATAATTCTAGCATCAATAAATTTTTTTAGTCTTTTTAAAGCAAAATGCTAAAGGTACTTATTATATAAAACTTACAAATTGATGTGACAATATATGTGATTATTTCAACTAAATAAATGAATTGATGTTTGAAATGTGTTTTGGAAATTGGTAACATATCATTCTGTAAGCTCTATACGATAAACTTTGCAATATCCATAACAATACTCATTTTTTAAAAGTGGAGGGGGAAAATTAAAAATCACTTATTGGCCCCCACATTATGGGGGCATTTCTCTCATGGGCAAAGCCAAAAGGGGTGAGGGCCAGGGGGCCTGCCCTTGTGACTCCTAAAATTTCATTGTAATGTGCCATGAGTGTCTAGCAGCATGTTTCTAAAAAATGTGTTTTTATAACAATGCTTTAGATAAATATTCTTATGCTTATATTTCAAAGGAATTATGCATACTTTATGTGAAGTTACACAAAAATAAGTGACTCTGACCCATGAAAAAGAAAGGTAAAAAAAAGTTCATCTCAAACACCAAGTCACATCACTTTTTCGTCCATTTCATTATTGTTATAGGTAGCTTTGTCTTGTCCTAGTTTTTCAACTTTTTCACTATTTATTTACTTTTTTATCATTATTTTCACAATTTTCACTATTTATGATACTTTTCAGAATACTTTATTGCTGAGTGGTACTACAAATTTTACTACTTACGTCTTATAAATTGACATGTCGCCAATCACAAAAATTAATTTCAAACATTTATTCATTATATTGATTAATTAATACTAATCACATTTTTATCACATTTGTTTGTAAACAATTTGTTGTAAATTTTTGTTACTATGGATTGGTTATTTTTGTATAGTTATTTTAATGATATGAAATATATTCATATTTTCTTACAAATGTTTATTTAATTTGTTATTATAATTGATTAATAGTTTTTAAGATTAATTTCACTTTTAATATTGTGTTTTAATTTTGTTCCCTCTGAACTAAAATCTTGGTTTTGCCACTGATTTTGTCTAATAGGTGAAGTGGTGCTACATGTAAATGGTATATATATATATATATATATATATTTATATCAAATAAACCCTTCACATGGACGTGAATTCCACTTTTATGGGACCTATCCCATGTGAGGGACTGAATACTTGCAAGAGATACACGATAAATTTTATCATAGTAAGGGGGGCCCTGGATCATAGCCTAGGCCTACGCAACTTTATTTTGCATGTGGCTGCTGATTGTGTGCATTCTTAAGCTAAAATTCATGGTGGGCTGCGGGGCTGATTAATTGGCTTTATACAGTTGAAGAGATTTTTGAACAAAAATTATTCGGTCAAACACTTCATGTATCTTTTTCATCTCGGCCGTACTTAATTTACATCTATTTATGTCATATCCTATGTATCTTTTTCACTTTAATTTTTTGATACAAAAAATTAAAGTATATAAATAATTGCTTTGTTGAGACTTGAGTGGTTTAATCTTTTATTGCATCTTTACTTAATTAATGAGCATTACAAGTTAACTTTAAAAAATAAAAAAATGAAATAGGGTGCATGATCTTTTATTCAAAATACATATTACAAGTTAACTTCTTCTTCTTCTTCTTCTTTTTTAAATTTTGGGTGTTTGATATTTTAGTTCAAAATACATTAATTTGATTGATTCCAGTTAACTCAATTGCTAATTTTGGCATATCTATCCTTTTCACTTTAAGACAAGTAAATAAATAACTACTTAATTTGTTGAGTTATCTAATATTTCATCATGCTTACTTAATGAGTATTATAAATTAACTTCTTTTTTCTGGGGGTACTTGATCTTCTAGTTCAAATTACATAAAGTATGGTTGGTTCAAGTTAATTCAAGTTACGCAATTGCTAAAGTATTTGGCATCAGATAAGAGATATGTGTTTAAATATTGCTTACGCCAAAAAGAAAGTAATTGATATCTTGATCTAATGGTAAAACATGATTATGGAGTAAATCATTATAGATTTTCAATCCTAGCTACCTTATTTATCCACACAAAAGAAAAAAAATACGAACTTTTACTTTACTAATTTATGTGACTGCAAATCATTCATGTTCAAACTATGTTTAGGTCTTACTTAGAACATCAATTAGGAAAAATAATTAAAATGAAAGTGTTTTATAACATGGTTGAGATGCATTTTGAGATTCATTGTATTAATGTTTGATGTGAAAATAAAAAAAATGGGCATGTCTCGTCTTATGAACAACTTATTGTTTACTAACTTAATTTTCAAAACTTTTTAACAGTTTACACTTAACAAACTTTTAAGATTTTTACTCTTAAAACTTAAGAGGGTTTTGTCGTTTATGGGAAAATTATGTTGCTCAATACTTAGCAAGAAAAAAGAAAAAAAAGAAAAAGAGATCAATAGGAAAAATTGCTGTTGTCTCTAGGTATTGTATTGAGTTGTGCCCACTAAACTGAACCGTTGAAATGGAATACTGAAAAGATTGTAAAGTTTAATTCTTGCCATTGAGTATTTTTTTTTGTTTTGACTACTCTTTCTGATGGTGATGCATAGACGAAACCACGTCACAACCCAGCAACCCAAATTAGCTAGAAACCACCACAAAAACCACTCGACATGACCCACCCACCACACCCCCAACATGACCCACCACACTTAAGGGTCATCAAATAACTCACGGCCCATAGCCTACAGCCTAACCCAGAAACCCAATGGCCCACTAATGGGTGGCCCAGCCTATTATTATTGAGGCCCATGGATAGCCCACTAGCCTAGTAGTTTAGGCCGTGGGCTAGTTTTTATGCACATGGGTACCCGGTGGGATAGCCCAATAGCCCAACCCGTTGCCCAGCCCGTTGGCCTAACTTGTTGGCTCAGCGCAATAACTTTTAATTTATAACAAAAATATATAGGAAGTGTATGAAGGATTGATCTTGAGATATTATAGAGGAATTTCTTAAGAGAACTCTCTCAACCACTAAGATACTCAAAGTAATTGTGCTAAACTTAGTTTATTAAATATATATTTTTCTAGTAGTCTAGCAAATTTGAATTAACCATTTGATGTTTTTTTTATTAAAGATAAAAATAAAAAACTATTTAAAGCCTTAATAAAAAAAAATTAAATTGGTTTCCATCAACAAAACAAAAAATTAAATAGATTTGACTGTAAAAAATTTTGTAATTAAGTTTTAAATTCTTTAATTCTTTCCTTTAAAAAAATAGATTGATTATTTCCTTATAAAAAATTAATTCTTTCCTTATGAAAATAATAAAATAATATGCTAACACAAGCCCATAGATAGCCTATTAGGCCCAACCCGATAGCCCAGCTCGCTAAAGAAAAAATGGGCATTGCTCATGGGCAGGGTCATGAGCTGAGGTTTTCTCTTTTGGCCCAGCTCGACCCGTCCTGTTAACTAGTTAATAGCCTATTATATCCAGCCCATTATGCCCATGGACCAAGTAAAAATGGGCTGGACTAGCCCGACTCGGCCCATTGACGACCCTTAACCACACCCATGAACCACCACACACACCACCTCCACAAGCTGATCAATGACCCACCACCACCACCACAACAACCCACAACCCAGTCAACACCAACAAACCCATTGGCAAAATTCATGATTGTATTGATTAAATTTACAGATTTAAATCTATTTTTTCTTTTGGATAATTTGGTTTATGTATATATGTGGATTGATTTTGTTTTGTACGATGTTCATATGTGATTTTTTTGGTCTTGATTTTCTTGTGTTCTTGTGTTTGATTTTCTGGATTTGTGCTCGTGTGTTTTTGATGAAGAGGATGTTAGATTTGGTTCATGTCTTGTTGATTTTTAATTTTTTTTTCCTTTTTTGTTAAAATTGATAATTTTTTTTTTAAATTCTAAGCTAACGTGGATCTGACATGGCTTTTATTAATTGCCGAATAATATTTATTATTATTATTTTAATGACCATGTCAGCATTTATTGTGTCAGTACTGTACTCTGTTTGTCAAGTAGGGTATTTCCATTAAATGAGTAATTGTAGAGACTAAAATGGAATGCTTTTTTCATTTAGAAATTAAAAGTGGTAAAATAAAAAAGTAGAAACCAAAACAGAAATAAAGTCAAAATATAGGGAAACAAAAGTGCATTTACGTCTACAAATTAATCAAATTCTGGTTTTGTCTCAATTTGAATGACTTTGCTACTAAAATTAAATGAAAAATGAATCCTATGTATACAGGCAGCCTTTGAAATTTCACCAGGATGGGTAGCGTTACTTTATCATCAAGAAATGAATGTAAGATTCCATATTCCAATGTGAATTAAAAACCCTGGCAGCACTCACAGTTTCGATGAATGATATAATTATAAATGTCTTGGTAGCATGGGACGTTTACAAGGCAGTTATTTATTAAAATGAAAAATGTTTCATATGTTTTTGGGTGTGAAAAATGTTAGTCAACAAAAACAATAGAAAACATATTCTACATTCAACAGAAAAGTAGAACTCAATGAATAGGAATTTGTTTTCCATTTTTAATGTGCTTTTAAACAACGAAATATGTTTTCCCTAATGTAACATTGTAAGCCGATATCATAAATAATTGAGATAGTCTAAGAATACAATTGTTCAGCTACAATTTTTGTCAAAATTCTAAAGTGGTTAAATGTGAATGATAAGAAAAAATTGTGGGACAATATAAAAATGATTATCCATCACTCACAATTGATCACATCATTAAGTTATAGCATATGGCATGACTTAAGAAGAATTGCAAATAAATTTCCGGCTTGCTCAAACCAGTCACTTAATTATACACTCTACAAATTTACAAATTATAAAGGAAAATTATACTTTATCATCTTAAACTATACTATTTATTACACTTTGCATCCTAAATGTTAGATTTTCATCCAAGTTAATGGTAAACTTGATGTCAAGGTGCAAAGTGTAACAAAGATCATAGATTAGGGTGCAAAATGTGCATTCGAAAAGTTTAGAATGCAACGAGTAATTTAAGGTGTAGTTTAGGGTGGTAAAGTGCAATTTTTCTTATTATTTGTAATATTAAAGTATTCTTGTGGAAATAAAATAAAATAAAATAATTTGCAAAAAAAAAAAAAAAGGGAAAAGAACCACTTCTTGTTGTTGTTGTTGTTACTTACTATGAAGGAAAGGAATCACTTGTTATAGGGAAACAAAACTTTGAATGGGGCTCCAATATTATGGAGTAATTCTTATTTTCTTTTGAAATCATATAAACCTTCATTGATATCTTTTTTTTTTTTTTTTAATTTTTGTTTTTGATAATTTGATAGATAAGATAGGGGGGATTCGAACTCGAGATGTCTTAGTTGGGAAAACTAAGAGATACTAACTAGCTAGTTGAGGCAAGGCTCTTGGCAATCTTTATTACCACTAGTCTTAAAAAATTCAAATACCGGTTTGAATACTAGGATCTTCATAATAATTATATTGACTCTATGAAAAACATAAACTCTCTAACTATATCTTATTCATTTGTTCTCTTTTATATATAAGGAAAGGAGATTTAAACCAAAGATATCAGCCATCACTTGAGCACCCTCTTTTCTGTTACTAGTCTCACACTTTCTTTTTCAAAATGAGTTCATCATTACCCCTCCTCCAATCAGAATTTAGGTCATTAATTGTTTTCAGTCACATCTTTTTCACTTGTATAATCCTCCTCCTCGATATCTATACAAACAATATCCTCCACCACACCTCTTCTGTCACCCAAAAGAACCATCTAATCCTTGCTATCATCCACCATAATTTCATTCACATTGTTCATTCCCCTAAAACCCTTCTTAGAAGTGAAAGAGACAAAGAAAGTGAAAGAGAAGTGAAATATGTTCGGCTTGAGATTATCGCCAGGTGTGTGAGAGAGAGAACAGAGAGAGGTGGTTTAGTGGGAAGAACTTAGCTTCTTGAGGATTTTGGGATGTACAATATTGGTGAGGAAGAAAGATAGATAGAGAGAGATCAGGAATAAGTGGCTGGGTTGGGTGAGAAGAATTGAAAGTGAGAAATCAAAGTAAAATGAAATGAACCGAAAAGAATGGCTAAATAGAGAATTTGCTGTAGGATGTCAGCCCCTTAATAGATCAGACTACCAGTACAAGATGAGATGAGAATAAATAAGTACAATCCAAATGTGACTTTTTTAGAAAAATGTGTAGATTATCTTCGTTAAATCAAGAAATTATGTGACTTCTTTAGAAAAATGTGTTTCTTAGAGTTCAAGCTCTTTTCTTGCTTGACGAGACACAAGAATGGACAATTTTGATTTAATGGCATGTCACGTAATGACATATAAGGTTGTGTTTGTTTCCTTTGGCTGAATGTCATTCTTTTTTTTATAATGCTTATTTAATGTTCAAAGTGTATTGATATATAATACTTGTTTGTTAAAAAAGAAAGCAATTGAGACACATTTATTGAGCCAATTTTCACAGAAAAGCGTTATGAAATTTGTGCAGTCAAATTCATTAATATAGCTATTTTGAATTTAATTAAAAAAAGTTAAGGTTACTATAAATTTTATTGAAATTACTTTTAGAATAGACAATTTGATGTGAGTATTGAAAAGTGATTGTGTAAAACAGATAGAGACATCACTAAGACCATTAGATCTATGTGTTTTAATAGACAAATGGATGTTGCTATTCTAGGTTATTTGTTGCCTGTATAAGAAGGGTGTGTTGTGTTTGGTTACCAAGAAAGTTCACAAAAAGAAAAGAAAATGAATTAGAGATTAATTTGTTTTGGATGAATTGTGTGATTAGTTAGCAAGAAAGTGAAAAAACCAAAAAATAAAAAAAATAAAAAAATCCATACAGTTATTTCTTTTTAATTTTTTGTTTAATTTTTTTTTGTAATTTTTAATTTTTATTTCTAATTTTTTTTAATGAGCTAATGGTAGGAACAAAAAATGTAGAGACCAAAATATTATATTTTTTTTCCAATAAAAAATAGATTCTTATATGATTATATAGATAAATTTTTCTGCACAAGGGTTAAAAAAAAAAAAGTAAAATTGATTGAGGACACGCAGCATCCAAAATGTAATAAAGTCTAAATTTAATTCTTTTTTTTTTTTTTTTTTTGTTATTCCATCTAGCGTTCAATTGTTTTGATAACATATCTCTGTGAATTAGATTTTATTTAATTACAGTCATGGACTAATTTGTTGTAAACAAATTGTTGAAAAAACGTTTGATATAATGTTCATGTCGCTTACTAATAATAGTGCACATTTTTTTTAGCAGAAATCATTGTGCACATGATATGTGATTTAAGATAAATATAGTCATATTTATATATTTTTTTTTACTTATAAAAAAAATCTAAAAATGAGAACATAAAATATAAGAAGAATTCTTTAAATGATTCTAAATATAAAAAATAATGATGGAAATTTGTTTTGTTTTGTTTTGTTTTATTTTTTTTTTTTTTGTTTAGCTTACATAATATATTCATGGGAAATTCATTGGTTTATAAGTTCAGTGAATTTCAATGATACATTAGGCAACTCAGCACTGCAATTGCATTGTTGCCAATACCATCTGAACCGTGGTTTGAGAAAACTGCTCCTTCAAAATTCGCCTGATAGAGAGTACAAAGGAAGGAAAATATATTATCTAATTTGGAAATGAAAAATTATTAATACTATTAGTAGAGTGATTTCTAATTTTAAAAGGAAGTTTTATTCTAAAAATGTATCTAATTATTTGTAATAGCAGTATAGTACTCTTATGGAAATAAACTAATAAAATAAATTTTGCAAAAAGTGAAAGTAAGCCAAATGTTTGTTGTTGTATTGTTACTTGTTAGAGCAATAGCATTGTCTAAAAGTTTTCATTTCTTTTAGCATAACGATCTACTTTTTCTATTTTACGCAATTATTTTGAAGAATATCCACATCAAAATATCAATCATATATCCTCTTTTATTTAAATACAATAATATGTTTCTTACATTTTTTTTAATATTTAACACCTACCAGCTGGCCCCACCCACCTTTAAACACATGCCAACTCTTTCTTTCTTTTTCTCTTAACCTTCTCTCTCTTTCTTTTTCTCATTTTTCTTTTTCTTTCTTCTTTTTCTATGAACCTTCTTCTTCTTATTATTCAATTTGGATTTGATTATGTGTCACGCCCCAAACCCAAAAGGGTCCAAAACACGAGATATCATCTCAAAGGTATTTGTAGATTTTTCCCTTTTTCCTTTTTGACAATTCAAACTGTAAGAGATCTCTCTTTAAGCTCATTTCTTTTCCACAAGATAAGAATATAGAAACACACTAAAATCTCCATATCATAAGTCAGAGCTCTATAACACAATTACAAACAATAGCTAAAAATTTTGTGTCTCCACATGATACATAAATATATTACAAAACTCCAAATGATTTAAACGGAAAGTCCCAAAGTTCTCTAAAATATGCAATCCCAACAAAATTCTTGGGCTAATAAGCCTCAAGAGCCCAACTTCTAATAAAATTAACTATTGCAAGCTCCCTTAAAAACAACTAGATCGAATCACCAACCATTAGTAATGTAAGTCTCCCAATTCAGCATAAAACTCCAATCACTACCGATAAGGCAAGCTCCATTCCCATGATATAGCTAATTAATTTGTAAGACTGTGAAAGATTGGGATGAGCTAAATTCCAATAAGTAGCATAATTAATGGGGATAAGAGAAATGCAAGTTTCATGATGAAAAATAGTTTACAAATCATGATTTAATTTGGGAAATTCTAACTGAATACTGCAAGATCATTTTCACTAATAACATGACAAGAATGATTTAGAGATAAAACCTAAAGTTTCTCAAAATAATACCATGAAACTATACCATAATCTGTGAGCACCATCAATATAATTTCAAAGCCATAAAATCTAACATAAGGTAATTTATCACAAATATACCACACTACTACATAGACTAGTTAGGAGATTCACCCATTCACAATTGGCATAATATTGTCCTTTCTGGCATGCAGACTCTTGGCCCCATGGACAGCAACCTCACTCATACCCTCAAGGTTTTTCTCTCCCCTCATGGGCAGCAGAGAGAGCATGTCAAATAGGACCTCTCATGCATGTGGTCTTTTGGCCCCATGGGCAGCAACCTCACCCACACGCAATCAAGGAACCTCTTCCCCCCATGGGCAGCAGGGAAGAACGCGTCATCCAAAAAGAAAGGGCACTGACTAGGATTTGATTATGTTATCACAAAGACTACGAAAACCAAATTGGGTGATCACAGGGAAATCACACATGACATAGGGTTAAAACCACATAAAGCTCACAGGTATACATTTCCTTTCAAATACATAGTTTATAATCAGGTAGTTTCATAAAAAACCTTAAACAATTTAACTTCCACAAAGTTTGTAAGGTTTTCAACTTCATTCTTGTCCAAAAAGATTTTTTATTTTTTATTTTTTATCAATTTTCCAAATAATAAGACAAGATAAACATCTTTAAATTTTCCAATATACCATAAAATCCATGATTTCCTTATCAAAGGTTAAATAAAAGATGCTCATTTTTCCATATCAACAATTCATGCACTTCCCCAAATGCATTACCAAATATGATGCATTTTCATATATAATCATATATATATATATATATATTAAGGCTACGACACAATAGTTTTTAGGAAAAATATAGTTTTCATAGGTAGTTCCCAAAAGTGTGTCTAACCCGAAAACAACATTTATGCAACATGGTTATTTTTCAAAATCCCATTAAAAAACCACTTACCTGGCAACCGTAAAAGCCTAATTCTCCAAGCTCCAAGAAGATTAGCTAAAGCCTAAACAATATCAAGTAAACCTATCACAATAAGCATAAAACTTGAAATTGTATCTAACCACAATTTAGGAATTGCCGAGTAAGCACTTAATTAGGCAAACCTAGGATTTAACCTCATCAATAATAATATATTCCACTTCCAAAGTTTCTCAACAAATTAATTCACAAGGCATAAACTCCAATTTATAAAATTAACCCATTTAATATCATCTCCAACACTATGACTAGCTTCCATAAAATTTACACTACATCATTAAAAGACCCATGAAAGCAAAATCAAAATATCCTCCAAGACAAGAAATTTAGAACTTCAACTAACTCTAAATAAACCCAATGGCAATGGAAAAAATTAGATTTACCAACCATCACATATTATAACTCAAAACTCCTAAATTTCTATCATAAATAAACCTTAGATAGTCATTATTAGCACAAACCATATACCCACTCATCAAATAATTCCACCAATATAAAACCCATATATATAGACACATAAATATCGCTTTCAATGCTCATAAATCACATGGGTATCATTATTAAAACTTAACTAAAAATAACTTCAAGCAAAAGTGTAAAACCCGCCAAAAAGATTATAAATTTTTACCTAAAAAAAATGATGTGAAGGTGTTTTTAGGTTCTTAACAATTTTCTGGTGATCTTGCTAAAAAAATGATGGTGGAAATGGTGGTGGTGGTGTGAAAGTACCGGTGGAGAGGATGAGAGTGATATAGAGGAGTGTGTTTAAGTGAAAAGAAAAGTGAAAGCAACAAATGAGAGATATGGCCGGGCGTGAGAGGGTGAGATAAGTTAAAATGAGTGGTGGGGAGTGGTGTTAGGTAGGTCACGTGGGAACTTAAAAAAATCTGCTCTTTGCCCACCTTTTTTTTTTTTTGTGCCCCCTTTTGTTTGACTGATTGGGACAGGGACGTTACATTATGGGCAGTGATTTTGGGTTTGCAATTTTAATTTAATTTTGGGTGGTGGTTTTGGGCAAATTGGGTGGAGATCTCCGCTATTATGGGTAGATTTTAGGCAAATTTCTCAAACTTGAACCAACCTCACTGCCACCATCATCACACTGCTGCCAACAACCCAAGCAAGCTCCAGTTGCAGCGACCCACCATCGCCACCTCCGACCTTGATGTAGCACTGCCATGGTCCTCACTTGACTTCATATGGGTTTTGGTTAATTTTGTGGTCTGATTTTATCTGGTTTTTGCTGGTTCTATGATGGGTTATTGCTAATTTTAGTTTTTTGGGTTTTGTATTTGGGTGGTACTGCCTTGATCAGTGGTTGAGGCTGGGCCAGGGGTGGTTTTGTGGTCAGAAGAAGACAGAGGAGAAGAGTAAGACAAAGGAGAGAGAGAAAAAAAAAAGAATTAAAAAATCATTTACACATGAACAATGACTGTGGATATGTGCACAGTTACTATAGCAATTTTGCACATGAATAGTGTTATAGATAGACTAATGTGGGTAGTTTTTGGGTAAAAATATATAAAACTCAACACTTTTTCCATTTTGCATTTATTAATGCAAGTGCTCTAACCTTACTATAAATGGAAGGAGACCACTTTGCTCTAGTTAGGGGAACATAAAATAGTTTTCTTATTCGATTAAAAGGACATAGATTTTGGATTCTTTCTAAGAACTTTTTTTATGGAAAATATGAAAAGTTCACTTGAACTTTCTGTTTTTGTATTATTAGTTTTGTGCACTTCATAATTACTGTCATTATCCTAACTGTCATTATCCTAAGAGACATGTAGATTGATGTGTGTGTGTGTGTGTGTGTATATATATATATTTTGTGGTTAATATGCTATAAGACAGTTGGTAATTGAATGCAACTAGTTAAGTATTTTCAAATACCTCGAAAACTAAGAATAAAACAAATAATACAAAAGAGAGAGTTCAGGTGATTAATTAGTACCACCTCAACGACATAATACACAAATATCTAAATTATCTGTAATATCCTTACCATCACTCGTTGATAAACTAAACTTATAATTTGCTCAAAATTCAAAGCCACAAAAAGTACTGGAATAGTTGTAGTCTTCAAGTAGCTGTTGATTTACGTTGGGGAAAGGATCTTGTTGACTTGAACTGAGCCATAACGGCTGATCTTCAACTTCTTGGGCAATAGAATGAATCATTTGCAGCTGCTGCATTTGTTGTTGTTGTTGTAGTTGTTGTTGTGCATTATGAAAGGCTATTTCACCCTTTGTCTTCACTAGCTCAGACTGAGCCTCAATTATTTGTTCTTGGAGTTGAGAGATTATCCCAACATTTCCATACACTGGGTCTTCAACACGTGAACTTGCTTCGAAAGACATGCAATCCGCTGCCACTGCTCGTAAATGCAGTGGAAGTTGCTGCAATGCCAAATGATGAAAAAAATTGAAACCAGCTTTCATGTTTTGTTTTGTTTTTTGTTTTTAGGTAAATAAACTAGAGAGACGAACAGCTATAAGGGACTAAATTTTGAAGTAATAAGTAGCTTAGTTAAAAATACACTACTAATCAATTTCAAAGTAAAATAATTTTGGAATACTTTTTTGTCAAATGAAAATCATTAATTACTCAGGGAATTTTATTTGACAAAGAATCTATTTCAAATGATGTTGCTCATATGCTTTGTTGTGACAGGTATTAAAAGTTGACAAAGAGTATATATGTGGAAAATGTCAAACGGCTACAAGAATAAAAAAAAAAATTCCATTAGGAGTAGAGTCAAATATTAAATTAGTTGCTCAAATATCTTAATTCTAAAATAATAATGAAGATTTTTCTCAAGTGTTGTTTCAAGAAAATTTAGGAGGAAATGGTATTAAGCAAATTTGATATTAACATAAAATGATGAACTCGAAGCTTACAATGATAGGAAAAAAGAGAAAAGTAAAACGTTCAACATTCATATTAATTATGTAAGCGATTGTTTTATTTATGTGTATGTGTCGAACTTGAATCTTCTCTCCATTTCCTAGCACAAAGTAAGAACTGAAGAACAAAACTAACAATAGTTGGTAATAGTACAAAACATATCATCTTTGCATTATTATTATAGTAAGGTTTTTGCTCTTAGTCACGAGTGTCGATTCTGTACTGTACTTTATATCTAGACAATGGGTAAAATTTATTTACCTACTAATACTGAAATAAAAGTTAAAAAAAATCAATAATTAAAAGAAAACCTAGAGTACGTAATTAATTAAGTAAATAAAAACTAAATCAGTGTCATTTGTTATCTTCTTTGGCTTTATTTACCAATCAAAGATGCATTAGAGAAAGAATCCATTAAGAAACATCTTAAAGATATCATTAACACCATCTGTATGATTATTTCAATAAGATAGATAGCTTTTTAGTGAACGACAAACAAGCTGAAATATTAATCCCTCCTCTATATTAATACCTTTGTATTAACTAATTAGTAAATTAATATGTTACTAGTAACGTGTGTGTATATATATATATTTGTTCATACCTCTAGCATTTTGGTAGTGTTGCTCGCACCAAAGATTTTGTGAACACAAGCATATCTTTGTGGATTGGTTGGAGGAAAATATGGTGCAAGAACACAATCTTTAGGGCATCTCCTTCTCAAAGATTTGCAAGCTGCACATCTAGTCGAATGGGACATTGTCAAATTTTTGATAATCTACTCAAAGATCTTCTTTCAAAACTTCAAATCATTCTCAAGAAGAGATTTGGTTTCTATATATTTATAGGGCAGAACTTAGGTACAGTACTTAGGTGTTGTTCTTTAGGCTCCCCTCTTAAAATTCTGCCATGTAGATTTTTTCTCATAGGATGGAAGTATATTTTTTAGTTAAGTAATCACATGACTAAATTTTAAGAGGGGAACTTAAGGAACAATACCTAAGGTACTGTACCTAAGTTTTGTCCATAAAATGAAAGTGTATTTTTTAATTAAGTAGCCACATAAAAGAATCTTAAGAGAAAAATTTTAAAAACAACACCTAATATATTGTATATAAATTTTGCCCTTTATCTAATACTGACAGGTTTAAATAATGGTGACATCTAGGGATATAATAGTGACAGGAACAACACCTTTATTCTTGGAAAGCTGCCAACAGTTACTTTTTTTTTTTTTTTTTTTTTCTAAGATGGCTTCCACCAATAAGGAGACTTTGTGAAGCTTTAGATTTTTCCTTTATCAAAGAAAAAAGCAAAGTTGGTACAATGGTGACATCTAGACATATATGCTTGTGGTTTTATTCTTGGAAAGCTAACAACGGCTACGGCTACGGCTACTGTTTTTTCTAAAATAACTTCCACAAATAAGGAAACTTTGTGAAGCTTTAGATTTCACACCCCCTCTTAGAAATTAAGAAAAGTCGGTTTGTAATACACTCTCTAAATCAAAGGGTAGTTCTTCTACCCAAACATCTAAACCCGCAAATGAAACTGCTTTTCTAGCGAGGGTGTGGGCTAACTTATTCCCACCCCGACGCACATGAATAAACCTACAAAAATGAAACTGGCATGTTTGATGACGAGTTTCCTCTACCACATTCCCATACAACTTGTTGCAGCTGACCAAAGAGTTCAAAGCTAAAACCACCCTAAGACAATCACCTTCCATCATCACCGTAGAAAGACTCAGTTCTTGCGCAAAAAGAAGTGCTCGACGAGCGGCCATGGCTTTAGGCTTCTCCTTTATCAAAGAAAAAAAGCAAAGGAGGTGACCACTAAAAAAAAATTATAATAAATTACAGAACCAATAAAAGGTCAAACACTACTTTAAAAAAAAAAAAATTCTATTCCTTATAATTTCCTTATGAAACAAAAGGTAAATAGAAAATAAAATAGTTTCTCTTAAAGAAGGCCAGCCCAATATAATTTGAGGCTTTATCCAAAAACCTTAAATGGGCATTTGTATATTTCAATATCACTTAAAATTAAATTTATTTATTATCCATCAATTTAGTTCATGTTCTGTACTATAAATTTTTATTTATTCAAAATTCATTATTGTTACTTTTTTATATCAACGAAAGCATTTGATTGATGCTATAAATATTACAAATTTTATTATATATACCTTATAATATGACGTGTCACGAATTAGAATAAATTGATTTAAACATTAATTTTTTATGTTGTTTAAGTGGCACTAGTCTATTCTTGCCAAATAAATTATAAGTGTTATGTAGTAAAATTTGTAGTAACTTTAGCATTTTCCATTTACTTAATGGTGATTTCGTTTGATTTTTATTATTTTATTATATATATTTTTGGGAAATTGTTTAAGCTGCAATAAATTTTACTACAAAAGCATTAAAAATGCTGCGAAAAAAAAATGTGATTGGTGGCCTTTCAATAAGGTAATAATTGAATATTTGAATTAATACTTATTATTGGTGATGCAACAATTTGTAAGACTCATATAATAAAATTTGTAATAATTTTAGTATCAATAAAAAATTTTGGTCATTTTAAAGAAAAATGCTAAAGGTATTTATTACATAAAACTTATAAATTGATGTGACAATATATGTGATTATTTCAACTACTTAATAAATAAATTGATGTTTGAAATGTGTTTTGGAAATTGGTGACATATCATTTTGTAAGCTCGATACGGTAAAATTTACAAAATCTATAACATTACTCATTTTTTAAAATTGGAGGGGGGAAATTAAAAATCACTTATTGGCCCCCACATTACAGGGGCATTTCTCTCATGGGCGAAGCCATAAGGGGCGAGGGCTAGGGGGCCTGCCCTTGTGACTCCTAAAACTTCATTGTAATGTGCCATGAGGGTCTAGCAGCCCATGTTTCTATAAGATGTGTTTTTATAACAACGCTTTAGATAAATATGCTTATGCTTATATTTCAAAGGAGTTATGCATATTTTATGTGAAGTTACACAAAAATAAGTGACTCTGACACATGAAAAAGAAAGGTAAAAAAAAACAAAGAAATTTATCTCAAACACCAAACCACATAACCTTTTCGTCCATTTCACTATTGTTATAAGTAGCTTTTGTCTTGTCCCAGTTTTTCAACAATTTCACTATTTATTTTCTTTTTTATTATTATTTTTACAATTTTTACTATTCATGGTACTTTTCAGAGTACTTTATTGTTGAATGTTACTACAAATTTTACCACTTACGTCTTATAAATTGGCATGTCGCCAATCACAAAAAAAAAAAAAATTCTAATATTTATTCATTATATTGATTAATTAACACTAATCACATTAGTTTGTAAGCTTTTTGTTGTAAATTTTTGTAGCTATGAATTGGTTATTTTTGTATAGTTATTTTAATGATATGAACTATACTCATATTTTCTTACAATTGTTTATTTTATTTGTTATTATAATCGATTAATAGTTTTTAAGATTAATTTCACTTTTAAGATTGTTTTTTAATTTTGCTCCCTCTAGACTAAAATCCTGGTTTTGCCACTGATTTTCTCTAATAGGTGAGGTGATATTACATACATACATACATACATACATACATACATACATACATATATATATATATATATATATATTGAGTTAAAGTTACACCTGGTGTAACTTTAAGATTGTTTTTTAATTTTGCTCCCTTTAGACTAAAATCCTGGTTTTGCCACTGATTTTCTCTAATAGGTGAGGTGATATTACATACATACATACATACATACATATATATATATATATATATATATATGTTGAGTTAAAGTTATACCTGGTGTAACTTTAAGTAATGTTACACCACCTAATATTTTTTAATTAGATGCGAATTTTGATAAATCTACCATTAAATTATATTATCTTTTTATATTCTCCGTACTTACAAAATTTAAAGATGGTCAAAAATCAATAGCCGTGTCATAAATTAATTGTTTAAATTCAAGTTATTATAGTTTAAAATAATGCATAAAAGATAAGTTTATGAATCGAATGGTAAATAATATCTTATTGATATGAAAATTGGTATGCATGTTAAGCACATATAGAATGTGTAATTCAACGGTTAGATTTTCAAAATATGAATTCAATAACAAGTTATTTTGTGGTGTAACATCACTTAAAGTTACACAAAATATAACTTGAACTCAATTTTATACGCACACGCTTCACATGGAGGTGCACCCCACTTTTATGGGACCTATCCCATGTGAGGGACTGAATACTCGCAAGGGATACACGATAAATTTTATCATAGTAAGGGGGCCCTGGATCATAGCCTAGGCCTGCGCAACTTTATTTTGCGTGTGGCAGCTGCATGATTGTGTGCATTCCTAAGCAAAAATTCAAGAAGGGCTGCGGGGCTGATCAATTGGCTTTATACAGTTGAAGAGCTTCTGAACAAAAATGATTCGGTCAAACACTTCATGTGCATGGCGACCCCCACTTCTTGGCCGTACTTAATTTACACCTAATTTTGTCATATCCTATTTATCTTTTTCACTTTAATTAAAGTATATAAATAATTGCTTTGTTGAGACTTGAGTAGTTTAATCTTTTATTGCATCTTTATTTAATTAATGAGCATTACAAGTTAACTTTAAAAAATGAAAAACAAAATAGGGTGCATGATCTTTTATACAAAATACATATTACAAGTTAACTTTTTAAAATTATTTTTTTTAAATTTTGGGTGTCTGATATTTTAGTTTAAAATACATTGAGTTGATTGATTCCAGTTAACCTAATTGCTAATTTCGGCATATCTATCCTTTCACTTTAAGAAAAGTAAATAAATAACTGCTTTGTTGAGTGATCTAATCTTTCATCATGCTTACTTTATGAGTATTATAAATTAACTTTTTTTTGGGGGGGGGGGGGTACTTGATCTTCTAGTTCAAATTACATATAGTTTGGTTGGTTCAAGTTAACTCAAGTTACTCAATTGCTAAAGTATTTTAGCGTCAGATAAGAGATATGTGTTTAAATAGCACTTACGCCAAAAAGAAAGTAATTGATATCTTGATCTAATTGTAGAACATGATTATTGAGTAAATCATTATAGATTTTTAATCCTAGCTACCTTATTTATCCACAAAAAAAAAAAAAAAAAAAAATTACAAACTTTTACTTTACTAATTTATATGACTGCAAATCATTCATGTTCGAACTATATATGTTTAGGTCTTACTTCGAACATCAATTAGGAAAAATAATTAAAATGAATGTGCTTTATAACATGGTTGAGATGCATTTTGAGATTCATTGTATTAATGTTTTATGTGAAAATAAAAATATGGGCATGTCTCATCTTATGAACAATACATTGTTTATTAACTTAATTTTCAAAACTTTTTAACGGTTTACACTTTAAAAACAAACTTTTAAGAGGTTAAGTTTTACTCTCAAAACTTCAGAGGGTTTCGTGGTTTACGGGAAAGTTATGTTGCTCAATACTTAGCAAGGAAAATAAAAAAAAAAAAAAAGAAAAAAGAAAAGAAAAGAAAAAGAGATCAATAGGAAAAATTGCTGTTGTCTCTAGGTCTTTCATTGAGTTGTGCCCACTGAACTGAACCGTTGAAATGGAATACTGAAAAGATTGTAAAGCTTTTTTTTTTTTTGACCGAATTGTAAAGCTTAATTCTTGCCATTGAGTATTTTTTTGTTTTGACTACTCTTTTTGATGGTGATGCATAGACAATATTTGGATAGGTAAGTGTGAATAACGAGGGGATTGTTGCTAATTTGCAATGCAAGAAGCATCATTTTTCACATAGCCAATTGATTATTTATTATAGAATACTAATTTTAAATTTTAAAAACCAAAAAGAAATTACTACATCCAAATGAAAAGATAGAGTGGAAACGACGTCTGTGGGGATCAAACCCAGGACCACGTGGTTAAAAGCCACGCGCTCTACCACTGAGCTAAGACGGCTCTGTTTCTCTTATTACTTTATGAATTGAATTGCACTTTTTTAGTTTTTTTTTTTTTTTGGTAAACTGCACTTTTTTAGTTTTTGCTGAATGAATTGAATTGCTCCATGATCACTCACAAGTAGATTTAGTAGTTTCATGATCCTTTGTGTATTTTCAAATTGCATCACTCAATGGTGGCCCTAAAAATTTTAGTTTTTAACAATTCAAAAAGTTATTTTATTTATTTTAACACCACACTTTATAGTACGCCCAAGATTATTTTTTTTACTACTTCATTTAAATATTATTTCTTTATTATTATTATTATTATTATTATTATTATTATTATTATTATATGTCTCTTTCTCTCTCTTCCTCTGTTTCTCTCTATCCTTTGAAGTTATAACAACTAGCAAGCTAAGAACAACCACCCACAACCACCATGCGCAACCCACTGCTAGCAAACCCAACTACCACAAACTCACCAACCACAACCACAACCACAACCACACTACCACCAACCACCATATCACAACCCAGCAACCCAAATCAGCTAAAAACCACCACACAAACCACTCAGCATGACCCATCCACCACACCCACAACATGACCCACCACACCCATGAACCACCACACACACCACCTCCACAAGCCGATCAATGACCCACCACCACCACAACAACCCACAACCCAATCAACACCAACGAACCCATTGGCAAAATTTGTTAAAGAAAGATGGAGTAGACCCATCGAGATCCAAGAAAGAGAGAGTGAGAGGATTAGTTTCAATTGAGAGAGAAGAGGGAGGTGTTGGCGTGGGAAAAGAAAAAAGAAAAGAAAAAAGAAAAGAGAAGAAGAGACCCTCGCACGGTAGAGAAAAAAGAGAGAGGAGAGAGAGAAAAAGAGATTTTTTATAATGAGAAGTGGAGACAAAAATGTAGTAAAGTAATATACATACATACATACATATATATATATATATATATATATATATATATTATCCCTTCTTGCTACAATGTGTTGCTGTGAGTGTGTGTTCCAAACACTTTAATTATTATTTATTTTCTAGCTGTTGAGAATTTATGAGTGAAATAGTCGTTTGGTAGTTATGAGAAAAATAGTCATTGGGTAATAATGGATAATATAGCCATTGAGATTTTATGGGTTATTAGTAATCAATAACTATCTACGATTATTGTCATGACTCATGAATAGCCAAAATTATATCCATCATCGCAGCCTTTCCTATAAATCATATTTAACTATATATATTTAACTATACACAATTCTATTATATTTCTCTTCTACATATTTTTCTACAATTTATATTTTTTTTTCTAAGGAAAGACAATAGATCTTGAACTTTCATGAGTGAAAGTGCATCCATTACGAAGGTTGACGCTATAATCTAATTTGGGAGGTTGTTTGGCCTAGAGAACTAGTCACACCAAATTTTACTCCGAGTGGCATGAATCAACCTTTAAGGACAATATTTTTGCTACATGATTCTATAGTATTGTGAGATTGTTCTAAACTATCTTTATTTTATATTCTTACTAATTATTTAGGATATTATTTGTTGTATCAAAATTTGTTTATTCACTAAAATATTTCCAACACAATGAACTGCTAGTCTTGGCAGTTCACTATAGCAAATTGCGAAAAAAATTTGGCTTTGGGCACCATTGATGTTGGGCATTTTTTGGAGTTTGAGGTGTTAAACGTAGCTTTATAGCTTTTTTAAAAATAGCATTGGAATTGTTAAAACTCTCAATAGACCATTTTTAACAACTCAAACACTAAAATGGGTCAACATTTTTATTATATTATAATAGGGGGAGGAATCCTCTGCTAATGAGTTCGTGAGAATAGGGTGACCAGGTGAGAACAAAGAATGAGAATACATGAGAAAAAGAGAAAGGTACCTCTTAAAACACGTGTGATCCTATATATTGTGAGAAAGAAGTATAGGAAAATTGTCTCGTATGTTTGGTATGCTTTTTGGATAACGCACCTGCGTCTGGGTTTTTTTTTTTTTTTTTTTTTACTTAGCGCCTCTTATACTGTTCATGAAATATGAATAGTGCAAATAGGGATGGCAATTCGTGTTCATATGTCGGGTTCATGTCGTGTCAACTCATACGTACCCGACTATATGGGTCAACACTAACCCGACATGTTTATTAAACGGGTCAAGATTCCTCAACCCTAACACGACCCATTTATTAAACGGGTCAGTCGTGTCAACCTGTTTATCTAATTTTATCAAAATAAAGAAAAATATTTATGAAAAAATAAACAAATAAATATTTTAAATATAAAATTCAAAATTAATGAGTAACTGCATCACAAATAATCATTCAAAACTAAAACATATCTCAATATCATAAATAATCAATCATAATATGTCAAAAAAAAAAAATAAACTACAACAACTAATAAGTTTATATACCTAGGGTTTGAATGGTATATTGGTAAAATTTTATTTAATTAAACAGGTTAGACGGGTTAAACGGATTCCATAGGTTGAACCCTAACCCAACCTGTTTATCAAACAAGTCCGTCGTGTCAATCCAAATATGACACAAATCCATTAAGCCTCAACCCATAACCTACTAATTTTGTGTCGTTTCGTGTCAAGTTCGCGAGTCGTGTCCAATTTTGTCACCCCTAAGTGCAAATAGGCTAATGAACAATAATTTCAAAAATAAATAATAACTAAAAATTATTTTTTTATTATTTTCAATTGTTAGCAAAATAAGCGATATTTAAACTTACATTTAATATAAGCGGAGTAAGTTTGTCGAGTGAAATTTTCTTATACTCAACATGTGCCGAAGAACCCAAGTGTCAGAAAAAAGCGAACACTTCACATGACCTCATAAAATGATATTCAATGTCATTGGACTAAGTTTCTTAAGTGAGATTTTCTTATGCCCAACACGTGCATGTCGTGACATTACCGGTTAAAGTGAGTCGGTTGGGTAAGATTGACCGCCTCATTGAGCATATTTAATATTCGCACCAGGACATGAGACTTTTTAAAAAGAAGGAAATACACCTTTAGACCATTAACCCACTTTTAAACGTGCATGGAATTTTGATTGGTTTGTTTTTCCAAATTCGTGTTTAATGTGTTCACATCACGCAGAATAATAACAAAAAAGTTCATTAGCAATTTAAATTTAGGGTTCATAGTAGAGATATATTAGACATATTAACTCAATATAATAGGCCTAAATCCTCTCTTATTTGTACTAGTAGTCTAGGGTTTAAACGCCTATAAATACTCATGTTAGGATTCATTATAACACATGTTTTATACTATACTCTTGTACAAAAAAGATATGTAACAATTAAGGGATTCCTCCATGAATGTAGGCCGACAAAGCTGAACCACATAACCCTCGTGTTCTCAATGTTCCTATTCTATGCTTCCCTTTCCGCATTTATTCTAGTATATACAACATGGTATAACACATTACGTTGTTAATATATTTAACATGGTATCAAAGCCAAACTTGGTTCTTAGCATCTGTTGAGGACTCTTTTTTCGGACTACGTGGTACTACTTCATTGGCAACCCATGCCACATCGACATATTATTGATTTTTTGGAAAAATCTATTTAAAGCCCAAAATAAGCTCATGTTTCATTCAACTACATGGATTGGGCCCGCATGGCCTGCGAGATCCTTACTTCAAGAGGTGGATGCATGGCCCATATTACCTCTCTTACACTCATGACAAGCGGCTTCTTTAACAAGAGCCCATATTTACAAAATGACAACAAAACCCGAGGTACATCATCTCATCTTCGGCTTATGATCCAAGCTCATAAGTCCCTTTGGGGAAACTTTGGGAGTCGTGGTTTGGAGGGCCAAGAGGTATGTTCAGTAAAGCTCCAGCGGTTTAAAGTTGATAAAAGAAACATGTTGCTTGGCGTGTCTTCTTCAACTCCCTGAACTCTGACGAGTCCGTGTGTAACGGGTAACATATGGTAAGCACCTCTTATCATATAGCGCTTAAAATGATATAATTCCCCATTACTCTTTTCCTAAAGCTTAATATTCATCATATGATAAATGCTCAATATCCCCAGCCGTCTAATTGCTGGAAAAATAATTGTGCATTCAACCCCCAGCTGTTGCTATACAAATTTAGAAACTTCATTATATTATTCTACATAAATCTTATTACTACTTTCAGCTAAAATCCAACTCAAACACATGGCCTAATCTGATTGGCTATCTTTTATCTCTCTCTATATACAAAATATTCATGATATCTTTGAAACCCAGCTGCTGTCTGCCACAATCTGAACATATATTTCTCTGCCAGTTGCCAGAACAGAACATCAAATACTCTTTTTGCCCACCAGGATTATGTCACAACACAATGAGACCTTGACTAAATCTCTAAAACTTCATTAACCTTCAACCAATCCTTCTATTACTTGCTAGAAATGTGTTGTAATGGAACCTTCAACCAAAACACAAACACCCGAGAAAGGAAACATTTTCAGCTAAATCCCAGCAGTGCATTCAGCACTTGACACTTGGCTGGAAGTGATATCATCAGTCATTTAATACTAAATCCCAGCAGCCAGCTACTATACCAAAAATAGCAAAATGTCCTTCAAAGAGATCTTACCATTTTTCAGCCAAATCCAAGAAATAAATGTTGAATGACCTCTCCAGCAGTCAGAAATCACCCAGTTGACCTCATTTACTTCTGCCCAAAGCCAACAGCTTTCTTATAACAGCTGTCACAGCCCCTCCTGACAGTTGGGGCAGCTTTCTGTCACAGCTTATTCTGACAGCTAGGACAGCTTTTTAGTCACAGCTTTTTCTGTCACAGCTTTTTCTGTCAAAGCTTTTCCATCACAGCTTTTTCTGTCATGGCTTTTCCATTACAGCTTTTTCTGTCATAAGCTTTTCTGTCACAGCTGACCCAGCAGCCTGGGCATTACAATTTTTTCCTCATTTGGCTAAAATCAAAACCAACTAAAGAAACTACCTTTCCCTTGCTAAAATACTTTCCTTTCCAGCTATTCATTCCCCAGCAGCTCTTACCCGAAATAGCAAGAATACCTTAAGGCAAAACATACCATTTTTGGACCAAATCTTAGAGATGGATTCTCTGAAGATTTATTGCCACTTGGGACAGATTTTGCTATGATTCTTTGCTAAAATACCCCCCTAAAACTCAGCTTTAAAGGGACCCTTCATGAACACCTCAAAGGAGGAGGAACAACTCTTTCATGACCTTATCTATTCCCTCTAAACTCTGAATGGAGTTCTAAACTCCTGAGTTTTTAGTTTCAAAATGAGGAACAAAGCTCTCCAGCCCTTAGCTCACAAATACTCTTCATAAGCCTTCATACATCCTCTAACAGAAAATCCCAGCAGTAAATTCCAGCAACACTACTAAACAAACTACAACACTATTGCCTTTCTTATACTCATTCTCTCACTTTCTATGTTCAGAAAATGCACCTACCTTACTGCTCCTATCTTCAAATACCAAAATATATCTCCATGCTCTCATCTTACAAAATCTTCCTTCTTGGAAAGCAACCTCTACAACTTTCCCAGTAGTCATGATCTCACATGTTTACTATTTTTAACCTCCATATCTCACATACTATCACATGTCATACATACAACAAACACTACATCCCACAAAACATCTATATCTTTCATTATCTTCACATTTCTCAAGAGGTGTCAAACATTCATACTAAAAGCCCTTCTCATGGAAGGCACAAACTTCTAATGTTAAAGCCCTTCTTTTAGAAGGCACCAAGATCTCATATCAAAGCCCTTTTCTTAAAAGGCACAACTACTTCTTACAAAAGCCCTTTTCTTAGAAGGCACAACTAGTTCTTGCACAAAGTCCTTCCCTTAGAAAGCACAAATACTCCATACAAAAGCCCTTCTCATGGAAGGCAATACTATTTATAACATCACAACAACTAAAAGAGCATTGTTAAGGGGAAAAGTCATTTAAGTGCATGATAAGAGGGGCAAGCTTAACCAGCCCCTACACACAGCTGGGCATACTCTCTCTCCCTCCAGTTGCATCCATTTTTCCCCCTTAATGTTGAAGTTATCATGGAAAATTGCCTCTCTACCGTTGGGGTCACTCTGCTGGAATATTATCAACTCTCAGAAGCTGTACCGCTGGGACTGCAAACCATCAGAGATAAGTTTTTCTGCTTCTATACCTTTAAACTTACTTCATCGAATACATGATTACTTCACATTTAAATACATATTACTCTATCCCAACTACTATTACAACTATTAACTAAAGCTTAAACTCATTTAAATGCATGATAAAAGGAGCAAACTTAACCAGCCTCTACCGCTGGCATTCTGCTAAAATCCTATCAGCCCACTGATGCTACACAGCTGGAGCTATAAACCATACAAAGATAAGTGACTTTGTTCCCACATCCTTTAGTTTACTTCATTAAGTACATGACTAATTACCTCTAAATAGATACTACTTTATTTCAACGGTTATTACAACTACTAATCAAAGCTATCATACCAAACGCATATTACATATTTATTCGACCATTATCGTGGTTCTTAGACTTTGGTTTTAATGGCTTGGTTGGCTTAAAAGTACGCCGGTAGCCGTTGGACCACGTGGTCCAATGTTGAGTTCCGGACGCAACTCCCCAAAAAGAACCCGGGCTTAATAAGGTCACCCCTTTAAAGGACCACACGTGGCTGGGCAACCGAAAAACGCCCCCGAACATTTGGCGACTCCACTGGGGAGTTGCTTGTATCACTGTATCATGCCCCTAAAGTCTAGAATCACATGTCATAAGGGAGAACTCAACTCCAAATACTCAAAATCTCTTGACCTAGCAGCTGACGACGCTAAGTCACAACAATATTATCTCATATCTATTCATAGAAATGCTATTCCACTTGTTTCTCTATCATTCGGGCAGCTTCATGGCTACAACATGCTTATTATGAGCTTATTGACCCTATAAAGAAGCTCCTCCAACATCCCAGCCACAGAGGGCCTCAGTAGCAGAAAACCCTCTTATCGCTAGGGATATCCAGTCTTATTCATCATACCAGCAACAGAGGGCCTCAGCAGCAGAAAACCCTCTTACCGCTGGGCATATTCCCTCTTATCTGTCAGACCAGCCACAGAGGGCCTCAGCAGCAAAAAACCCTCTTACCGCTGGGGATATCCAGTCTTATTCATCATGCCAGCAACAGAGGGCCTCAGCAGCAGAAAACCCTCTTACCGCTGGGCATATTCCCTCTTATCTGTCAGACCAGCCACAGAGGGCCTCAGCAGGGAAAAACCCTCTTACCGCTGGGGATATCCAGTCTTATTCATCATACTAGCAACAGAGGGCCTCAGCAGCAGAAAACCCTCTTACTGCTGGGCATATTCCCTCTTATCTGTCAGACCAGCCACAGAGGGCCTCAGCAGCAAAAAAAAACCCTCTTACCACTGGGGATATCTAGTCTTATTCATCATACCAGCAACAGAGGGCCTCAGCAGCAGAAAACCCTCTTACCGCTGGGCATATTCCCTCTTATCTGTCAGACCAGCCACAGAGGGCCTCAGCAGCAAAAAACCCTTTTACCGTTGGGGACATTCACTATTATCCATCATTACAGCAACAGAGGGACTCAACAGAAGAAACCCCTCTTCCCACTGGAGATATTCGCTATTATAAGTCATTTCAGCCATAGAAAGGCCCCAGCAACAGAAGTCTCTCTTACCTCTGGAGGTTTCTGCTATTATCTGTCATTCTAGCCACAGAAAGGCCCCAACAGTGGAAACCTCTCTTACCGCTAGGGGTCTCCGTTATTATTTACCATTTCAGCAACAGATGGACTCGGCAGTAGAAACTCCTCTTACCGCTGGGCATATCCATTTCTTCAGCAAGAGAAAGCCTCATCAACAAAGAAGAACTCTCTAATCGCTGGAAATATGTACCATTATTTCAAGCAAGGGAGGGCCTAATCAACAGCAACCCTTTTCACCGCTGGACTTATTCATCTCTCCAGCAGCAAAGGGCCTTAGCAACAAATTACCCCTCTCTAGCTGCACTACTACCCAGCAGTTCAACATCAGAGGGCTTTATCAGCAAACCCTCATACAACTGGGCAGATTTATTATTATCCAGCAGTCCAACAACAAAGGGCCTAATCAGCAGCAAACCATCATGCTGCTAGACATATTCATTGTTATCTATCACTTCCACAGCAGCAGGCCTCATCAAGCAGAAAGCCCTCATTTTGCTGAACAGTATATTTTTTTCCCAGCGGTTCAATCATAAAGCCCCAGCAGAAAACACTTCTTCAGGTAAATGAATTATTACATCTCAAATCCCTATTTACCCACTCACCAAATACAAAATACTCAAATAAACCCCACAAATACTTCCCAAATATTCTTCACATTATTACCCAACTTGAGCTCCCACAAATACTCTCTATACAAGCCCCATGAATTATTTTGGGCCCACACAAATACTTACCATACCATTACTATATTGAGTCACAAAATTATACCATCTCTATAAAAAGCTCGAACTCATTTACCTTGTGGGAAAAACCCAAAAAGCCCAATAAAACCCTCTACAAAGCCCGTTGCTATACGGCACTCTTATAAAGCCCGTTGCTACACGGCACCCTAAAGCCCGTTGCTACACGGCACCTCTAAGCCCGTTGCTACACGGTACCCTAAAGCCTGTTGCTACACGGCACCTCTAAGCCCGTTGCTACACGGCACCCTAAAGCCCGTTGCTACACGGCACCTTTAAGCCCGTTGCTATATGGCACCTTTAAAGTTCGTTGCTACACGGCACCTCTAAGCCCGTTGCTACACGGCACTCTTACAAAGCCCGTTGCTACACGGCACCTTAAAGCCCGTTGCTACACGGCACCTTTAAAGTCCGTTGCTACACGGCACCTCTAAGCCCGTTGCTACACGGCACTCTTACAAAGCCCGTTGCTACACGGAACTCTTACAAAGCCCGTTGCTACACGGAACTCTTACAAAGCCCGTTGCTACACGGCACCTAAAGCCCGTTACTACACGGCACCTCTAAAGCCCGTTGCTACACGGCACTCTTACAAAGCCCGTTGCTACACGGCACTTAAAGCCCGTTACTACACGGCACCTCTAAAGCCCGTTGCTACACGGCACCTCTAAAGCCCGTTGCTGTACGGCACCTATCTAAAGCCCGTTGCTACACGGCACCTATCTAAAGCCCGTTGCTACACGGCACCTTCTAAAGTCCGTTACTACACGGCAATATTTTTACAAAATCTCAAACTATTTACTTAAGCCCAAATAATAATTTGGCAACTATTTACCTAAGCCCAAATAATGATTTGGCAACTATTTACTTAAGCCCAAATAATAATTTGGCAACTGTTTACTTAAGCCCAAATACTAATTTGGCACTATTTTACAAAGCCCAAAAACTATTTTGGCATCTATCTTACAAAGCCCAATTTGGCACTATTTTATAAAGCCCAAAAACTATTTTGGCACCTATTTTACAAAGCCCAAATACTAATTTTGCACTATTTTACTAAGCCCAAAACCTATTTTGGCACCTATCTTACAAAGCCCAACTAATCTTTTGGCACTATTTTACAAAGCATCTTACAAAGCCCAAAAACTATTTTGGCACCTATTTTACAAAGCCCAAAACTTAATTTGGCACTATTTTACTAAGCCTAAAAACTATTTTGGCACACCAATTTTATAAAGCCCAAAAACTAATTTGGCACCTATTTTACAAAGCCCAAATAATAATTTGGCATTATTTTAATAAAGCCCAAGTATCATTTTGGCACCATACCCATTTTAGCAACTATTTCTAAAAGCCCAAAAACTATTTTGGCAACTATTTCAAAAGCCCAAATACTATTTTGGCAACTATTCCTAAAAGCCCAATATTATTTTGACAACTATTTACAAAAAACTACTAAAAGCCCAAGTACTACCCTTGGCAATATTTTATCAAAAGCCCAAATGCTAATTTGGCAAAATTTTACAAATATTCAAAAGCCCGAGTGCTGTCCCTGGCAATATTTTATCAAAAGCCCAAATGCTAATTTGGCAAAATTTTGCAAATACTAAAATCCCAAGTACTATTCTTGGCAATATTCTACTAAAAGCCCAAATACTAGTTTGGCAAAATTTTACAAATACTAAAAGCCCAGGTACCATTCTTGGCAATTTTCTATTAACAGCCCGAATACTATTTTGGAAAAATTTTACAAAGCCCAAATGCTATCATTGGCAAAATTTTACAAAAGCCCAATACTATTCTGGCATTATCTTATCAATAATCCAAAACTACTACTTTTGACAAATAATTATTTCATAAAAGCCCAAATATTATTTGGCAACCAATATTATATCATGCTCAAAGCCCAAAGTTAATACTTTGGCAACAATATATTTCAAAAGCCCATGATTCAAGTCCATGGCAAAACCATTTTATCAATGGAATTCAATCCCATGTTAAAGCCCATGGTTCAAGCCCATGGCAATTACTTGTCAAAGCCCATGAAGCGCATTGGTGCTGGGCTATTTTCTGCAAAAGCACTCCACTGCTGGGCTGCTTTTTCTGTAGAAACACATTATTGCTGGGCTATTTTCTGCAGAAGCATTCCACTGCTGGACCACTTTTTCTGCAGAAACACATTATTGCTGGGCTATTTTCTGCAGAAGCATTCCACTGCTGGACTACTTTTTCTGCAGAAACATTTCACTGCTGGGTTATTTCCTGCAGAAACACTCCGTTGCTGGGCTATTTTCTGCAGAAGTACTCCACTGCTGGGTTGTTTTTCTGCAGAAATATTTTACTGCTGGATTATGACTTGCCAGATGTTTTTTGATCATTTTAATGTGTTCGCTGTGGGGATCATTTACAGGCCATTCTTGTCAATTCCAATCCAGGTCCAAGGCATAAAAGTACAGTGAATTCTTTGGATCTTCACCGATAGCCCTTGGGCCGCTCTTTAGGCCCATTGTCGAGTTTCGGTTAGGCGCCGACCCATCTCAAATCTCATCTGTCAGAGGGGGGAAACTTTTTTGCTCTCGACACAGGTTATCATTTGAGGCCTACATTCAAGAAGTGGAGAACTTTGCAAGAGAACTTTCTTAATACATCTCGGATCATGCCAACATTTTGCTGCACTACTATTCAACCTACTCCCATTGCTGGGGAATCTTTGTTGAAAAATGCTCTCATGAAGAATTAAGGATCACTCTTGATGCCCTCCACAAGCAAAATCAGATCCAGGCTTACTTGAATACACCCAGCAATTCCATGGCACTATTCCAAACTACCTACTGCTGTATCTTCACATTACAGAATCTACCCAGCTACTGCAAAGGTTTGAGAAGTTATTGCACCAGCAGAAGCCTTGCACTGCTGGGAAGCAAGATGAGTACTCCACAGTCCTTATTACTTCTAATCATAACTCAGCAAAAGGTGAAAAATGCAAGAAGCCAATGGCCAACAACTTGACAAGAATCCACCTACTGCTTGGAAAGATGAAGTAGTCTCCAAACTATCTAAGTCCAACAAAGAATCATCTACCAACATTCTCAAGTGGCGCCCTTGATTCCTACTTAAGGGCAACAAGAGTTTCAGCTGAACTTACTTCCTAAAGACAAGGGAGAAGCTGCCACCATACTATTCTACTGCTGGATCCAGACCATCGCCATTAATCTGGTATTTACTATCTTACCGCTGGAACTCATGCCAGCCATACTTTCCTAGAAGCTGCCAATACTATTTCCTTCATAATGACACAAAGATCAAATATTTTCAATCATTATCATCTACTCAATAGTCATTACATTCAGCAAATCACAAAGTCATTTGGAAAGATGAACCACTTATTCAAATCAAGGAAAGATTACTCCAGCAGTAAACTGACACACACCCAGCAGCTTGTCTGGGTAGACAGAACAAACCCCAACTACTCGTGTTCAGAAGAACTCCAGCAGATTCATCAGTCTATATAGCTGCTGCCAGCAGACAGACTTACTGATCTAAGCATGCTCAATCAAGCAATCATCATACAAGATCATCACCACAAGTACCTACACTATCTCAAATAGCAAAGTGCCAATTCCACTACTGAATTTTCAAGGTACTCCTCACTTGCTAATATATGCTTATCCAAGGCCTCTCTACACTTGGGGGCTTGGTCTTGTCCATCCAAAATCCCATCTTTAGGGGCTGCAATTGGGTATTTATCACAACAATATCAATGGAGGCATTTCCACTATACATGTCTATTGGCCCAGCAGCAGCCAACTTTTTTCAAGAATACATTACCCATCAACTCTGCACTCTCACAAAATTACAAGTAACAAATGAAGCTCTATTCATTGGAATACTATTATATCAAGCCGTGGCAATCCCACGCACCCTTCTCGAAGCCGTGGAAGTCCCACGCACCCTCTTCAAAGCCGCGGTAGTCCCACGCACTACACTATTGGAATCATAGCGGTCTTATACATCACACCGCTGGGATCTTTTCAAACATCATTTTACACTTGGGGGATTGGTCTCTCACTATCTATTTGAGAGGACTACGCATAGATCTACATGAAGACCAGTCACCCTACCGATTAAATCAAAGCTACTGCTCCAGCTATGGAACTTTCTGCTACATTGAATCTGTACATGCCCAGCAGCACCTATTTTGTTATCCAGTAGTACTATCAAATTCAACAATATGATAACCATTTATGACTCTATCAATACAATCATGATCATGCATCCAATCCTATAAGTGGCAATTCAATCTCTATGCCCTCTAAAGCAACTCTTCCAACAAGGATGAAATCTCAATGGAAAGCTCATATTATCTTGGCCATCTTCTATGATGTAAAAAATACATTCTGGATTGCCCCAGCTGTAAGCTCAGCATCCGAACTTTTAGCAGTAACAACTTCAAACCGCTGAATCAAGAGTGGTATCCTCTCCAACCGTAACATTGAAAGCTGCTCTCATATTATTTCTAAATGGGCCAACCACGGTCATAACTACAAGAACGAAGTCAGTTCTAAATGCTTCAACTTCTGCAAACTCACTCCAGCAGCACCGCATCCAGCTGCAACATTACCTTGCTGCCTCCACTCCAGCAGCACTGCACCCAGCTACAACCTTAACCAACTACAACATTGTCTTGCTGCCTTCAATCCAGCAGTGACATCCCCAACAGTCAACAATCTCGGACTGCCTCATCTAAAAAGGTCTTCAAGCAATTTCATTACTCGTGCATGCCCTTGCAGTACAAGCCCATGCACTCGGGGGGCTAAATGTTGAGGACTCTTTTTTCGGCCTACGTGGTACTACTTCATTGGCAACCTATGCCACATCGACATATTATTGATTTTTTGGAAAAATCTATTTAAAGCCCAAAATAAGCTCATGTTTCATTCAACTACATGGATTGGGCCCGCATGGCCTGCGAGATCCTTACTTCAAGAGGTGGATGCATGGCCCATATTACCTCTCTTACACTCATGGCAAGCGGCTTCTTTAACAAGAGCCCATATTTACAAAATGACAACAAAACCCGAGGTACATCATCTCATCTTCGGCTTATGATCCAAGCTCATAAGTCCCTTTAGGGAAACTTTGGGAGTCGTGGTTTGGAGGGCCAAGAGGTATGTTCAGTAAAGCTCCAGCGGTTTAAAGTTGATAAAAGAAACATGTTGCTTGGCATGTCTTCTTCAACTCCCTGAACTCTGACGAGTCCGTGTGTAACGGGTAACATATGGTAAGCACCTCTTATCACATAGCCCTTAAAATGATATAATTCCCCATTACTCTTTTCCTAAAGCTTAATATTCATCATATGATAAATGCTCAATATCCCCAGCCGTCTAATTGCTGGAAAAATAATTGTGCATTCAACCCCCAGTTGTTGCTATACAAATTTAGAAACTTCATTATATTATTCTACATAAATCTTATTACTACTTTCAGCTAAAATCCAACTCAAACACATGGCCTAATCTGATTGGCTATCTTTTATCTCTCTCTATATACAAAATATTCATGATATCTTTGAAACCCAGCTGCTGTCTGCCACAATCTGAACATATATTTCTCTGCCAGCTGCCAGAACAGAACATCAAATACTCTTTTTGCCCACCAGGATTATGTCACAACACAATGAGACCTTGACTAAATCTCTAAAACTTCATTAACCTTCAACTAATCCTTCTATTACTTGCTAGAAATGTGTTGTAATGGAACCTTCAACCAAAACACAAACACCCAAGAAAGGAAACATTTCCAGGTAAATCCCAGCAGTGCATTCAGCACTTGACACCTGGTTAGAAGTGATATCATCAGTCATTTAATACTAAATCCCAGCAGCCAGCTACTATACCAAAAATAGCAAAATGTCCTTCAAAGAGATCTTACCATTTTTCAGCCAAATCCAAGAAATAAATGTTGAATGACCTCTCCAGCAGTCAGAAATCACCCAGCTGACCTCATTTACTTCTGCCCAAAGCCAACAGCTTTCTTATAACAGTTGTCACAGCCCCTCCTGACAGCTGGGGCAGCTTTCTGTCACAGCTTATTCTGACAGCTGGGACAGCTTTTCTGTCACAGCTTTTTCTGTCACAGCTTTTTCTGTCATAGCTTTTCCATCACAGCTTTTTCTGTCATGGCTTTTCCATCACAGCTTTTTCTGTCATAAGCTTTTCTGTCACAGCTGACCCAGCAGCCTGGGCATTACAATTTTTTCCTCATTTGGCTAAAATCAAAACCAACTAAAGAAACTACCTTTCCCTTGCTAAAATACTTTCCTTTCCAGCTACTCATTCCCCAGCAGCTCTTACCCGAAATAGCAAGAATACCTTAAGGCAAAACATACCATTTTTGGACCAAATCTTAGAGATGGATTCTCTGAAGATTTATTGCTACTTGGGACAGATTTTGCTATGATTCTTTGCTAAAATACCCCCCTAAAACTCAGCTTTAAAGGGACCCTTCATGAACACCTCAAAGGAGGAGGAACAACTCTTTCATGACCTTATCTATTCTCTCTAAACTCTGAATGGAGTTCTAAACTCCTGAGTTTTTAGTTTCAAAATGAGGAACAAAGCTCTCCAGCCCTTAGCTCACAAATACTCTTCATAAGCCTTCATACATCCTCTAACAGAAAATCCCAGCAGTAAATTCCAGCAACACTACTAAACACACTACAGCACTATTGCCTTTCTTATACTCATTCTCTCACTTTCTATGTTCAGAAAATGCACCTACCTTACTGCTCCTATCTTCAAATACCAAAACATATCTCCATGCTCTCATCTTACAAAATCTTCCTTCTTGGAAAGCAACCTCTACAACTTTCCCAGCAGTCATGATCTCACATGTTTACTATTTTTAACCTCCATATCTCACATACTATCACATGTCATACATACTACAAACACTACATCCCACAAAACATCTATATCTTTCATTATCTTCACATTTCTCAAGAGGTGTCAAACATTCATACTAAAAGCCCTTTTCATGGAAGGCATAAACTTCTAATGTTAAAGCCCTTCTCTTAGAAGGCACCAAGATCTCATATCAAAGCCCTTTTCTTAAAAGGCACAACTACTTCTTACAAAAGCCCTTTTCTTAGAAGGCACAACTAGTTCTTGCACAAAGTCCTTCCCTTAGAAAGCACAAATACTCCATACAAAAGCCCTTCTCATGGAAGGCAATACTATTTATAACATCATAACAACTAAAAGAGCATTGTTAAGGGGAAAAGTCATTTAAGTGCATGATAAGAGGGGCAAGCTTAACCAGCCCCTACACACAGCTGGGCATACTCTCTCTCCCTCCAGTTGCATCCATTTTTCCCCCTTAATGTTGAAGTTATCATGGAAAATTGCCTCTCTACCGCTGGGGTCACTCTGCTGGAATATTATCAACTCTCAGAAGCTGTACCGCTGGGACTGCAAACCATCAGAGATAAGTTTTTCTGCTTCTATACCTTTAAACTTACTTCATCGAATACATGATTACTTCACATTTAAATACATATTACTCCATCCCAACTACTATTACAACTATTAACTAAAGCTTAAACTCATTTAAATGCATGATAAAAGGAGCAAACTTCACCAGCCTCTACCGCTGGCATTCTGCTAAAATCCTACCAGCCCACTGATGCTACACAGCTGGAGCTATAAACCATACAAAGATAAGTGACTTTGTTCCCACATCCTTTAGTTTACTTCATTAAGTACATGACTAATTACCTCTAAATAGATACTACTTTATTTCAACGGTTATTACAACTACTAATCAAAGCTATCATACCAAACGCATATTACATATTTATTCAACCATTATCGTGGTTCTTAGACATTGGTTTTAATGGCTTGGTAGGCTTAAAAGTACGCCGGTAGCCGTTGGACCACGTGGTCCAATGTTGAGTTCCGGACGCAACTCCCCAAAAAGAACCCGGGCCTAATAAGGTCACCCCTTTAAAGGACCACACGTGGCTGGGCAACCGAAAAGCGCCCCCGAACAGCATCAAACAAACATCTCTAACAAGCAAAGAAGATTCTCACGTGCAGACCACCATCTGAAGTCACACATGCTTGTTTATTGGATCTTGCATCCACAACATCTCACAACCACCATGACTCAGTGTTGTGTCAAAATCCAACAACCAAGCAAGCTGTGACTTACCTTTTCAGATCTATGCAAATCGAGGTTTCGCTTGATGAAACCAACACCACAGACATGTTCCACGACCTCCCGCGACAAAAGCCCAGGAACTCGGCCTCCATTGGCAGTTGCTCGCGCCACCACACACGGACAATGGCTCTGGCTCCTCCTCCCACACACCCCCAAAAATCTCAAATCCTAGATAGGATTATGGTCACATGCGCCGCTTAGTCGGCCTCGTAGCCCGCTGATTTGCAAAACCCGAGAAGTCCAGCTGTCGATCTCACCAACATATGCTCACACGTGACGCTTGGGTTTTTGGTTTCCCCTCCACGCGCCGAAGAACCCCTGTTGATGTCATCTGACATTATCACTCTACGTCAGTAGCCACGCAAGCGTGTCCACGTCAGCTCTAGTCTACATCATTTACACGTCATCGTATGATGTCAGCGACTTTGCAGTCCAATCTGTGACCTGACCTGGACAGTATAGCCCGTTGATTGTCCTTGACTTGTTAACCTTTGGCTGATTGTTGACTTTGACTTTCGTTGACTTTGACTTTTGCATTGGCCTTTGACCAAAAGTTAAAATTTCGGATAGGGCTTATCTTGCTTAGTTTTTTGCGAAATTGGTCAGTTGGCACATTCTTCATTCTGGTTTCTTCAAAGGCACTTTTCAAGGCATCTCCAAGTGATCTTTTCATGCTTATCCAACCTCAAGCCTTCATCGAGCTTCCGCCTTGAGTTTGAGGGAAGGTGTTAGAGATATATCAGATATATAAGCCCAATGTAATAGGTCCAAGTCCACTCCTGCTTGTACTAGTAGTCTAGGGTTTAGACACCTATATATACTCATGTTAGGGTTCATTGTAACATAGGTTTTGTACTACACTTTTATACAATAAAGATGTAGCCCTTAAAGGATTCCTCCGTGGATGTAGGCCGACAAAGCTGAACCACCTAACCTTCGTGTTCTCGGTGTTCCTATTCTATGCTTCCCCTTTCGCATCCACTTTAGCATATACAACATGGTATAACACATCGCATTGCTAATATATTTAACAATTCAAAACTTTTCCCTTTATGATGTTCACATGAGCTGAACTGAAGAAGTTTTCATAAAAGGATAATTTTACCATTTTTTAAGCAATGGCAACTGCATGAATTTTTTTTTTAGTGTTGTAATTAAAAAACTTAAATTAAATTTTGAATATATTGACATCATAAAAATAAAACACGTAAATATATGAAGTTTTAAAATTTCCTTCTATGAGTTTTTATATTTTGAAATTGTTGTATGATATCTTTATTAGAGCATTCACATCAATCTCAATAAACTAAATTGAGGTTAAAAATATAGCTAAAAACTCAAAAAAAAAAAAAAAAAAAGTTTACGCGTCAATATTAAGAAACTACCAAAAAATTTAACATTGAGTTTTACCTCACTAGGAGTGAGTCATTGACTCTCGCTACTCCAATATAATTAATTTTTTCTCCCCTTCTTCTTCTTCTTCTTCTCCCTCTCTCTCTCTCTCTCTCTCTCTCTCTCTCTCAATGCTCTTATTTATTATGTTATGTTCTCTCATACAGTTTTTGACACGTAGTGTTAAAAATAGTTGCTCACCATCATGATGTGTGGTTTTGATATTTTGATAATAATTTTATTACAGATGAACAGTAACATTTCTTGGAACCACAAAATTTGTTCACTTTTTGAAAATTTGACTATGAGTAATATGAATACACAACAAAATGGTGAATTATTTTCACAACAATTGAGTTGTAGCTAAATTCGATTAAAATAAAATAATCAAATATTATGTTCAAATTCACCACTTAAAAATATTTAGCCTTTTGTTGTATTTTTAGACTTTATTTTTCACTAATATTTAAATGTAGAAAAAAATAGAATATTGAGTCTGATGCGTGTGCATACAAAACATCCTAGCTAAACTAGAAAAATTAGAATTTTTTGGGTTAGTTTACCTAAAAATCTGAGGAGACTGATGTGAATACTCTTATCAATGCTATCAGTTACATCTTTTTCAATGTACACAACCAATTAATCATTACACTTTTGATCTCCCATTCAATTGCTAATATATTGCCTTAATAAGTTACAATATAAACAAAATGCATCATCCTTTTTTATTATCTGTTCCAACCAATTTTTGTATTCTTTAAACTAGTTAGGATTAAATCGACGCAATGCTTCACTAATTTCTTTTCAAGGTAAATCATGACCAAGAGGTTGATAAAAACCTCTTTGTAAATATGCTCTTCTTATTTCATTATAAAAAGACTAGACATTTTCTTCTAACCTAGGATTTGAAAGAAAATTATTCAATTTAGTATGAATTTTCTTAGAATAAGAATCTTGCAATACAAGTGATTTCTTATAAGAAATTTGTTCATTGTGCTAGCAAAAGAATAAGGGTAAACTATAAGTTCATTCAATATATTCAACTTAGGCATTCAACCATTACATTAATTATGTTCAATAAAGTATTCAGGTATTACTTTAGTACATATGCGTGTGTACAAAATGTATCACATAAATTCAACAAATTCAGCTAAATACTAAAGCAAGCACTTAGAGCATTCACAACAAAGTTGCTAAAATGACTAAAAATTCATTTTAGCAAATAATACATTAAAAGCACCTACTACATCAAAAGTGGCATACTTAAAATTTTTTTACACTCAGCTCCAGTAAAATTCCATCTCTAGCAACTCACTGTAGCTGAAAGTTATAATAAATAATATTAATTTATTCATGCCTCTCTTTCTTTCCCCCTCACGTGTTCTCTCTTTCTCAACTAGTCTCTTCTCTCTCCCTTCTCAATTCTCCTTTGTCATCTCTCTCCTCTCACACCTTCTGTCATCTCTCTTTTCTCAAAACTTGTAGGTGGAGAGCTCTAACACCATTAACAACGTCAAGGCCAAGATCCAAGACAAGGAAGGCATTCCACCAATGGCTTGTGTGGTGATTTTCAGTGTGGTTGGGTGCCATGAGTGGGTCGATCAGTGTCATGGTTGGCTGGGTGCCGTGGGTGGCTTGTGTGATGGGTTTTTGTGTGGTTGGGTCGATCGGTGCAGTGGGTTGTGGGGTTCCGTGAGTGGCTCAAGTGGTGGTTTCAATGTGGCTAGGTTGATCATTGTCATGGGTTGCTTGTTGCCATGGTTGTGAGGTAGATTTTCAAAGTGGCTAGGTTTGTGCGGTGGTTTTGTCGTGGGTCACTTATGGAACTCAATTCTATAGCTTTGCCATTAGCATGGGGTGATTCATAAGGACTTGAAGCTTGAGAATTTCTTGTTTTGTGGGTGTTTTGTTAAATGGGTGTTTGGCTGTGGTTGTGGGTTTGGGTGTTTGGCAGTAGCTACGACCATGGTTGTCAAAATTGTGATCTGGATAATAGGATCGCAAGATTTTACGATTCTAGCTTACCAAAACGTTTAGGATCACACTAGGATTGTAAAAATGGTAGGATCATACGTAAGATCATGTAGGATCGCATGAGATCCTACCAAAAACATAAATTTTTGGTTTTTTTTTTTTATATTTTATTTTTTTATGAGATAAATTTTTTGTTTTGATGAAGCTTTAAAGGTTTTTATTTTTTCATGTTGTGATGGTATGACTTTTTATTTTATTTTTATAAAATTATGTTAATCTAAGCAAATGTTTTCTAATTTTTAGTTCACTTGTAATCAAAATGAAGGAAAGCTTCTTCATTTCTAAACGAAGAACTTGATGTTGGCTTTACTGTCTTTTAAGCTATAATGTTGTTAAGTTTATTTGATCAATATACTAATTTGTGTTCTAATATTACTAAAATATTTTTTTATATATAATTTTATCAATTATGCTTGTATAGTTGTATTTTTTTTATTGAGTGATTGATTTTTTTTAGCATGCTCTTTAATTGTTGTTGATTAGTATAACTTGAATAATTGAATGTGAAATTGTATCTTGATGTCTTTTGCCGCTCTAGTATACAAATATATAATGTCTAAGAACCTTAGAATGAGAATAATTAAATGTCCACTTCACCTTAATATTCATCTTGCTTTTGGATTTCATATTGTAGTTAGCTAGTTTCTATTTGCTAACTTATTTTGGATTACAAACTTGGAACGTAGAACTTGGAAAATATTTTCCATATGTTTTGATAAATATTTTGGTATTTGGTAGCTAATTAAACATTTATTGAACTTTTTAGATACATTGAGTCAAAACTTAAATATATTTGTTACGTTAGTATAGACTTAGTGATATATGACATGCAAATTACATCATATGATGCAAATCTTAGTTTTTTTATGGATGAATTTATAATTTACGTGATTATTCAACATACAAAGTCATTATCAATGTGTTTTTTGCTTTAAATATGAAAATATGTAGGATCTTACGATTTACGATCCGATCCTACAATTTACGATTCCACCTACCTTCAACAATCCTATGTAGAATCCCGATTTTGACAACCTTGGCTACGGCTATTTGTGAGCTTTTTGTGGTTGTTGATTGGTGTTTGTGGATGTACGTGGGTAGAAATTGGTTATATTATTTTAATGTCTTGTAAGATTGTTTATATTATTTTAATGTGTTGTATGCTAAAATAGAACCATTAATGTTGGATGTATTGTAAAGTGGGGTGATAAAATAAATAAATTAGCTTTTTGAGTTGCCAAAAGCTATATTTTTTAGCAACGTTATTGTGAATGCTGAATAGACTAATTATCTAAACATGTACGTTTTTTAGAAGGAAAAAAATAGCTTTTTTAAAATATGCCTTTTGAAATTACAATTTAAAAAATCACAATTAAACATTTGATTTGGGCTTTATATTATTTTAATGTGCTATAAGATTATTTATATTATTTTAATGTATTGTATGCTAAAATAAAACTATTGATGTTAAATGTAGTGTAAAGTGAGGTGATAAAATAGATAAATTAGCTTTTTAAGTTGCCAAAAGCTATATTTTTTAGCAACCTTACTGTGAATGTTGAATAGACTAATTATTTGAAAATGTACGTTTTTAGAAGAAAAAAAAATAGCATTTTTAAAATATGCCTTTTGAAAATATAATTTAAAAAAATCACACTCAAACATTTGATATGGGCTTTTGGGCTAATTTGATTTGGGCTTTTGGGCTTTGTACTTGTTTGGGCAATTTTTGAGAAGTGCTATGTTCACAACACTTTTACAACAAATCCTAAATAGTAAGTTGTTATTGGTTCTAATTTAAACCTACCACTAAAATTACTTTTCTCTCTACTAATAATAGCCAATAACAACCTGCTAATTAGGATTTATTTTTGAAAATGTTAGAAGCATTTCTCAAAAAAATTTTGTTCAATCTTCAATGGACCAAAATTTTGGATAGATCAATTTTTATGTTTAATGGGCTCAAATTTTTGAGGGAAATTACACTTTACCACCCTAAATTATATGTATAGTTTTTAAACCCCTTAAACACACACAGATTAACCTAGTTATTTAGCCAAGTGATTAACTTAGGTAAATTATTTAGTTCTAGGTTAACACAGATAAATCATATCATTGAAATAATGCGAAAAATAAATAACACAACGATATGATAACCCAGGAAAACCAAATTGGTAAAAAACCTGGGGAGGATTTAACCTAGTTATCTTCAAGGTAATACAGATTCACTAGAAAAAATTGAAGTTTACACAATAGTGACTTAGACCACTAACATTCTATTGCTACCTCGAGTAGGAAACTTACTATCATGACCACGTGACATCTCCGAGCCCACAAACTATTTCTTTCTTGGATTCACAGCAACCACAAGTACTCCCATTTTTGTTTTTCTTTAAGTTTTTTATGAAGCAATTGAAATGATGACCAAGCTCTCGACATCAATCATGAGATTGAAAACTCTAACTGAGATTGAAAACTCTAACTATGTATGAAGGCAAACACCTCTAGATCTTACAAGAGATTCATACACACAGCATAAACAACAACTACAACAACCTCAAAAATGTGACTAGAGTTTTTCCTTTTATACTTAAGGCAAAACATAAAACCCTACACGTTATATGGGCTTGGGTTGAGTTGGAAAAATCCGCAGAAAAACAATCTGTACGAGATTGGATCGATCGAGTCTAATTTTTGATTGATTGAGCCTTGCAGATTTACACAATAAATTCTACAGTATACTCGATTCCAACTTTACACAAAAACACACTTTGAGCAGCCTGATTCTAGACTCTAAGTTTTGATCATGGTTTGCCAACATTACACATTGAAGTTCTAATACATTTAGATCCTAAATCCTTAGAACTTAGCACTATATCTTAAATTACACTTTGTATTCTAAACTATTTGAATGCATAATTTGCACCCTAAAATAGAACCATTGATATTGGATGTATTGTAAAGTGAGGTGATAAAATAAATAAATTAGCTTTTTGAGTTGCTAAAAGCTATATGTTTTAGCAACCTTACTGTGAATGCTGAATAGACTAATTATTTGAAATGTATGTTTTTTTAGAAGAAAAAAAGAATATAGCATTTTTAAAATATGCCTTTTAAAAATACAATTTAAAAAATCACAATTAAATATTTGATTTGGGCTTTGTACTTGTTTGGGCAATTTTTGAGAAGTGCTATGTTTAAAACACTTTCACAACAAATCCTAAATGGTAAGTATTTATTGGTTCTAATTTGAACCTACCACTAAAATTACCTTTCTCTCCACAAATAATAGCCAGTAACAACCTGCTACTTTGGATTTAATTTTAAAAGTGTTGGAAACATAGCTTTTCTCAAAATTTTTTGGTTCAATTTTCAATGGACCAAAATTTTGGATAGATCAAATTTTATTTTTAATGGGCTCAAATTTTTGAGAGAAATTACACTTTACCACACTAAACTATATCTCAAATTACACTTTTCACCCTAAACTATTCGAATATATGGTTTGCACCCTAAACTATGAAACCTATTACACTTTGCACCCGATATTAGTTTTACTGTTATCTTAAGTGGTACTTTCATGCATGTGACATGCACATGTGTTTTGCTTAGGTGGAATAAAGTTAAAAGACAAAAACACCCCTCTTCACAAGCATTGCAAAACCAGCACTTAATTTGACTTAAAATAATAAAAATTAGGCATAAACGCACTTTTGATCCCTATATTTTGGGTTAATTTCTATTTTGGTCCCTACTTATTTATTTTACCGCTTTTAATCTCTAAAATGAAAGACGCGTTTCATTTTGGTCCCTGCCGTCATCTTACTAACAGAAATTGTTGATATGGCAAATGGAGTGTACTGTTAGCATAGTAAATGCTGATGTAACTATTAAAATATTATTAAAAAATTATTTGGTATTTAAAATACGCCACTTTAGCATTATAATTTAAAATTTTAAAAACAAAGAATTTCTAAATAATCAATTTTAATATAAATTGAAAAAAAAAACAAAAAAGAATTTGCTTTTTGAATTTTAAAGATTGAGATTTTTTTTGAGTAACTTTCTCAATTTCTATTAAAATTTCTTGGCAACCAAACACAACATAAAAGTCAAATCTTAAAAACTCAAACAAAATCTCCAGGCTCTCTCTTTATCAAAATCTCAAGCTTTCTCTCCAAGCTATCTCTCTCTACAAAAAGCCTCCAAGCTCAAGGTGAAGTTGGAGGTGACTAAAAGTGGGTTTCGAGTGAAGGTGGATTTCGGCTGAAGGGACTAATATCATCATCATCATCATCATTCAATATAAGATCATGTAAATCAAAACAATCAAGAGTTTCCATGACAATAGGGGTCAATGGATCACACAATAAAGATTAACCCTAATCAGAGTGTGTCTACTCTGATACCACTTGACAAGCCAAGAATGTGTTGACTCCTTGTGATAAATTAATTGATTAATTAGCCAAGTTTATTAATTAATCAAATTAACATACAATATACGTGATAGCACAAACAAATCACCAAATAATTAAATGTGCAGCGGAAATTAAATGACACGGATGATTTGTTTACGAATGGGGAAAACTACAGAGGCAAAAACCCCATCGGGTGATTTTAAAGTCACCAATTTTGATAATCCACTATTATTAAAACAAGCGGTTACAAGTAAAAAAATCTCAGTATCTTATACCAACCTACAGTTGAACCCTTACCCCAATATCCAATTGGACTTGTTCTGTAGTGACAATTTCTCTTTTTAATGCACAGCTCCCAATATGTGATTAACCAATCTAATGCGCGGATCCTAGTACGCGGCTTACTCCTTTGCACGAATCCAAGTATGTGACTAACTCCATAGCAACCCTTTAAGTGTTGTAGTTGATTTGTAGCAGCTTCACATGGAAACACCAATAAGATCTTCAATGTTGGTGCAATAAACTTTGCTTGGTTGCAGAACCCAAAGGCGTACAAGAAATGCAATAAGAACTCTTTCTTCTGTAAGAGGAGGCTAGGGTTTCAAAAAGGAAACCTTATGAAGCTCTCTAGGGTTAGGGTTTTTCTTTTTCCACCTCCTTTTAATAGGAGCTTAATGGGCTCTCCTATTCCAAATAGGTTTACACAAACCTTGGGCTTTCCTAGTCCAATAAGGATTATACAAATTCATAAATAAATAGTCTTTTAAAATAAAAATGTTACTAGCTATAGTCTGAATCCCGTAAGCTCGATAGATCGCGACATGTGTCGAGCTTTAAGAATCTCGACAGATCGAGCTTTTGTCGAGGAGATATTGAGACCTGCAGATTGCATTTTTCTTGATCAGTTCTTGAGTAATCTTCATGTCTTCAATTTAACCACTTGTAACGATTATCTTGAGCCTACTTAGATTTATCCAAATACAAGTAAAATGTGTTTTGTTAAAAGATATGCCAATTACATAAAAATATGGCCCTAACAATAGTTATTTACTTATTACATTATACTTGTCCTTTTATCACTTGATTTACCTTGAGTGTCTAATGTGTTTTCTGCAAGTGTTTCAGGTTACAGGTATATATGTTCCAAGTTCATCATAGCTTCTAGATTTAGGTGTGAGTGAGTTTTGCCATTATTTCCAAACTTACGTTTAAGTCTAGAGTCTATTTTAGGGTGTTTTGTCACGAAATAGCCAAAGGGGGAGATTGTTAAGTTATGATTTTTCTCATAACATTAGTGTTGGCTTATTCTATAACAAAAAGTGTTGCAATTGCATAAATTTGTTTCCTTGTATTTTTTTGTGGAATGTTATTATATTGGGTTTAGTATTAAGTTGGGGAAGAATCGAGTATGAATTGAAGAACAAGTGGATTTCACGAGAAGCTCGCAAGAAGCTAACCTGCGAAAGAGCCACATGAGAAGCACATGCTAGAAGTTGAAGAGTTATGCCAACCTGGAGATTTTGCGAGTGTTTGGCCAGTAAGGCCTTCTCACGATCGAGATACCCGCAAAATTCTCTGCCTGGAGGATTTTTAAATGTGACTTTCTTACCTTTTACCCATACTATAAATACCCTCATTACCCACAAAAATATAAGAAGGCCATTCAGAAAGAAAAACCCTAGATAGGTTTTCTACAACACACACACCCATATTTTAGAGAGAGAGCTACTCATCCTTAGTGAGAAATCATTCTAGCCTCTTCTCCTTCCCTCTCCCATTGTCATACCTTGAGAGGAGATTTGTACCCAAGTACAACCCACACCTTTTTAGAGTGTAGAGAGTGTTTTGGAGCTGGAAACATTGAAAATTTGCCAAAAGAAGCCGGTGAGGCTTTGCGGATGCAATTGGGCGTATTGCGGGATCTAGAGAGCAAGAGAAGATAAGGCTTGGCGAAATTAGTTGGTAGCAGGAGCTTGGAGGGCTCAAGTACATTGAGTAAACTAGGTTTTGATGGTCTTTTGTTATTCGTGTACTCCAACTTTATTCTCTAGTGGATCGATTTACCGCTTAGAGGGCGGCGGAAAGGTTTTTCGCCAAGATCTTCGGTTTCCTCTTCGATAAGTTATTGCGCATCATTTACTCTTGTTCCGCACTTTGATAAGTTAGAGTAAAAGCAATCTAGCCATAATTTTATTGAAGGTCTAAACAAGTTTTTGTGTTTTCACACAAATTCAAGCTTTCAAAATTAATCAAATTCTGGTTTTGTTTCAATTTGAATGACTTTGCTGCCAAAATTAAATGAAAAATGAACCATCTGTACACAGGCAGCCTTTGAAATTTCAGCAGGGTGGGTAGCGTTACTTTATCATCAAGAAATGATTGTAAGATTCCATATTCCAATGTGCATTGGAAACCCTGGCAGCACTCACAGTTTCAATGAACGATATAAATATAAATGTCTTGGTAGCATGGGACGTATACGAGGCAGTTATTTATTAAAATGAAAAATATTTCATTTTTTTTTTTTTTTGGGTGTGAAAAATGCAAGTCAACAGAAAACAATGGAAAACATGTTCTACATTCAACAGAAAAGTACAACTCAATGAATAGGAATTCGTTTTCCATTTTTAATGTGCTTTTAAACAATGGAATATGTTTTCCCTAATGTTACATTGTAAGCCGATATCATAAATAATTGAGATAGTCTAAGAATACAATTGTTTAGCTACAATTTTTGTTACAATTCTAAAGTGGTTAAATGTAAGTGATAAGGAAAAATTGTGGGTCAATGTGAAAATGATTATCCATCACTCACAGTTAATCACATCATTAAATTATAGCATATGGCATGGCTTAAGAAGAATTGCAAATAAATTTCCAATTTTGGACAAACTAGTCACTTAATTAAACACTCTACAAATTTACAAATCATAAAGGGGAATTACATTTTATCTTATTAAACTATACTACTTATTACACCTTGCACCTTAAACTTTAAATTTTCATCCAAGTTAATGCATGGCAAATTTGATGTCAAGGTGCAAAGTATAACAAAGATCATAGATTAGGGTGCAAAATGTGCATTCGAAAAGTTTAGGATGTAAAGAGTAATCTAGGGTGTAGTTTAGGGCAGTAAAGTTTAATTTTTCCTATTATTTGTAATATTAAAGTACTCTTGTGGAAATAAACTAAAATAAAATAATTTGAAAAAAAAAAAAGAAAAAAAAAGGAAAAGAACTACTTGTTTTTGTCATTACTTGTTACTCACTATGAAGGAAAGGGACCGCTTGTTCTAGGGGGACAAAACTCTCAATGGGGCTCCAATATTATGGAGTAATTTTTATTTTCTTTTGAAATCATATAAACCTTCCTTGATTTTTTTTTTTTTTTGATAATTTGATAGATAAGTGAGGGGGAATTCAAACTCAAAATGTCTTCGTTGGAAAAACTAAAATATACTAACTAGCTAGTTAAGGCAAAGCTCTTGGTGATCTTTATTATCAATAGTCTTAGAAAATTCAAATACTAGTTTGAATACTAGGATCTTCATAATTATATTAACTCTACGTAAAACTGAAACTCTCTAACTATCTTATTTATTGATGGGGAAGGTGCCGTTTTGAAGGTGCCGTCATCCTCTACCTGGGCGACGGCACGGTAAAAGCCGACGGTCCCCCTCCATCCGTCATCCCCGACCAACTACCTAGCATGACCCGACGGCGTAATCTACACACATTGACGGGGTGTATGGGTGACGGGACGAAGCTGAAGGGATCAACATGTCTTGTGACGTGCGCTTTGTCAAGAAAAGAATCTTGTCGCGCACGCTACTACTTGGATAGATATCTTGCACTCCACACAATAGGGAATGGCTTCAGTGAGGAAAAGATTCCGTAAAGAACACGCATTAGGGTATGGCTCCAATTAGAGGTTATCTACTCGGACACGCCAAAGGCCTCAACTCTACACCACTATAAATACCCTCGACCCTCATGAACAAAGGTACGCGTAATCCAACCCGACTCTGGCACTCTAGAGTTGCGAGCAAATACTAACTTAACCTTCGGAGGGTCGTTGGCCGGTACCACACCGGTACCTCCCTTTGAGGTTCTTTCTACTTGTGCAGGCTCACTCGGAACGCGCGAAGACCCTGCAGCTTACTGATAACGCTTTTTGGCATCATCAGTTGGCGCCGTTTGTGGGAAAGGCACGTACGTAGGCTGTGTTCTGTGCTTTCCGAACAAAGAGTTGCATGGTACTCACGCATTCAAGGGTTACCATCATGAACGATCAAGGCAACGAACAATGCACCACGGCCCTCGAGAGACAAGTCCAGACTCTGGCGGCCGCGATGGAACGCCTCATGAAACAAAACAATGATTTGGAAGAACAGCTATTGCGGAGGAACGCGACGGTTGACAACCAGGGAGAAAATGAGGAAAACAACGACTAGGAGAGGGATCATGGAGGCCCAGAAGGAAGCAACGCATTGAGCCGACCTAAAGGGCAAGGGACGAGTCGTCCGTCGGCCGCCGACAACGTTCCGCCTAGCGTTGCCGAGGAGATGCGGTTGATGAGGGAGCGTATGGACTTTATGATGAACGTCCTCAAAGGACGAGTGTCCAGCGACCTCGACGACCTCGTCCACCGTACAGACTCTCCCTTCACCACACCCGTCAATTTGTTCCCCACACCGCCAAAGTTCCGCATGCCCCAGATAGAAAGCTACGACGGTTCCAAGGATCCACTAGACCACTTGGAATCCTTCAAGACATTGATGCACTTGCACGGCGTATCGGATGAAATTATGTGTCGGGCCTTCCCGGCGACGCTAAAAGGCTCCGCAAGGACCTGGTTCGGCAGGCTGGCGCCCGGCTCTATCGGTTCCTTCAGGGAGCTGAGCGCTCAGTTCGCTACACATTTCATCGGGGGGCACAGATACAAAAAATCCACCGCGTGCTTGATGAACATTAGGCAGCGGGAGGATGAGACGCTCAGGTCCTACATAGCCCACTTCAACAAAGAGGCACTTTCGATCGATGGAGCGGACGACAAAATACAGGTCGCCGCGTTCACCAATGGGCTAAGGAAGGGTAAATTCTTGTTCTCTCTATACAAGATTAACCCGAAGACTATGTCGGACGTATTTTACAGGGCAACGAAGTACATGAACGCAGAAGATGTATTACTGGCCCGGGAAGAGAAGCCTCCCAAGAAAAGGGAGAGACAAGAGAAAGCACGATAAGACAAGGGGCGAAAGGTACCCAGGACAGGAGAAGGCCGAGACAATAGATGCTCGAAACCCCTGCTGGGAAGTTCACAAGCTTCACCCCGTTAACGGCCCCGATCGATCAAGTCCTGATGTAGATCAAGGACGACGGGTCCTTGACGTTTCCAGGAAAGCTAAAGGGAAACCCAGACAGACGCCCCAAAGACAAATATTGCCAATTCCACCGAGACCACGGTCACGAAACCACTGACTGTTATGATTTGAAGCAGCAGATTGAAGCCCTGATTAGGCAAGGGAAGTTACAGAGGTTCGTCAGCCGAGAAAGAACAGAAGCGCCCTGACAGGAACAGGTTCCCCGCCGGGACAACGAGCGTCCCAGACCGCCTATAAGGGACATAAGAATGATTGTTGGAAGTGCACCAGCCGTCGGTTCAACAAAGAAGGCTCTGAAATCCTACCTCAGAGCAGTTCAGAATGTTCAGGCTGCAAGCCTTGTCCAGAAAAAGCCACGAATCAATAGCCCCACTATGGAGTTCACGGAAGAAGATGCCCAACGCCTTCATCATCCACACGACGATGCCCTCGTCGTCAACATCCAGATAGGAGACTATAACACATACCGAGTCTTGATCGACAACGGAAGCTCCGCGGATATCCTCTACTATCCGGCGTTCCAACAGATGCGTATCGACAAAGAACACTTGGTCCCCACAAAGGCCCCGCTCACCAGGTTCGGAGGGACGAGAGTATACCCCCTCGGCTCGATTACATTGCCTGTCACTGTTGGGGAGTACCCTCGGCAAGTCACTAGGGACGTTACCTTCCTCGTCGTTGATTGCTCCTCCGCCTACAACGCAATCATAGGACGACCCACCCTCAACGCTTGGAAGGCTACAACCTCGACCTATGCCTTAAAGGTCAAGTTCCCCATCGAGCATGGCGTGGGGGAGCTATGGGGAGACCAGGTAGCCGCGCGAGAATGCTACGCCGCGATGGTAGAGATGGACAGCCAATTACAAGCAATGAACATTGAGCAGAGAGCTGGGGCAGAACCTGTGGAGGAGCTGGAAGAAAAAATATTAGACGAGTCCCGGCCTAACAGAACCACCAGGGTAGGCGCTCTCAGCAGCCCCGCGGCTCGCCAGGCACTCGCGGCCTTCCTCAAGAAAAATCAAGATGTATTCGCCTGGAGTCATGAGGATATGCCGGGCATCGACCCGTCCGACATGGTGCACAGGCTGAACGTGTCGCCTACCTACACGCCCGTACGACAGAAGAAGAGGGTGTTCGCCCCAGAGCGAGACAGAGCGGTAGCAGAGGAGGTCGGTAAGTTGCGAGAAGCAGGGTTCATTCGGGAAGTATACTACCCCGACTGGCTAGCCAATGTGGTGATGGTCAAGAAAGCTAGCGGGAAGTGGCGGATGTGTGTAGATTTTACGGACCTGAATAAGGCGTGCCCTAAAGACAGTTACCCCCTCCCTCGAGTCGACACGCTGGTAGACTCTACGGCCTGGCACCAGCTGCTAAGCTTCATGGACGCCTTCTCGGGGTACAATCAGATCCTGATGGATGCGGCCGATCAGGAGAAGACGTCATTTGTTACCAGCCAGGGCCTTTTCTGTTATAAGGTGATGCCGTTCGGACTAAAAAATGCAGGTGCCACATATCAAAGGCTCATGAACAAGATGTTCGCCGACCAGATAGGAAGGAATGTTCAGGTATATGTCGACGACATGTTAGTAAAAAGCCGAAGGAAGGAAGACCACCTGAGGGACCTCGAAGAAACATTCGATACCCTCCGATCCTACAACATGAAGCTCAATCTGGCAAAGTGCGTATTTGGAGTGGCAGCGGGAAAATTTCTAGGCTTCATGGTGTCTCAAAGGGGCATCGAGGCCAACCCAGATAAGATCCGAGCCATAATGGAGATGGCCCTCCCAAAAAACACGAAGGAGGTACAAAGCTTGAATGGAAAAGTTGCCGCCTTGAACCGGTTCATATCAAGGGCGACGGACAAATGCCTTCCCTTCTTCCACACGCTGAAGAAAGCCTTCGAGTGGACGGACGAATGCCAGAAAGCTTTCGAAGAACTGAAGGCGTATCTCTCTTCGCCTCCATTGCTCAGTCCCGCGCAGCTAGGGGAGGTACTCTTCCTATACCTGGCTGTCTCCCCGGCAGCGGTCAGCGCGGCCTTGACCAGGGAGGAAGACAAGATCCAGAAGCCTGTGTATTACGCCAGCCGGGCGTTCCGCGGAGCAGAAGGAAGGTACCCGCCTATGGAGAAACTTGCCTTCACCCTGATCACAGCGGCCAGCAAGCTTAAGCCGTACTTTCAAGCTCATACGATAGTTGTCTTAACCAACAAACCCTTGCGACGGGCAATGCACAACCTCGAAGCGGCCGGTCGCCTGGCCTTATGGGCGATCGAATTGACTGAGTTCGATATCAGGTACAGCCCGCGCACCGCCATCAAGGGGCAGGTTGTCGCTGATTTTATCGCCGAATTCACAAGCGGCGAAGACCAGGGGGCAGACAAGCACCTTTTATGGACCTTACATTCGGACGGATCGTCGACCAGGCGGGCCGGGGGGGTAGGTGTTGTACTCCGCTCCCCCGAGGGAGATCAGATCGAATGCATGGTTCGCTTGGATTTCCCCACTACCAATAATGAGGCGGAATACGAAGCGTTGATAGCTGGGATCGATCTCGCCAGAGCGGCAGGGGCCACAAAAGTAGTAGTCTACTGCGACTCTCAGGTCGTCGTCAACCAAGTAAGCGGAGACTACGAGTGTAGAGGCAACAGAATGAGGAGGTATCTTGACCAAGCAAAGAAAAGAGTGGATAAGCTGAGGGTAGAAGTGGTCTAAATACCTAGAGAAGAAAATGAGCAAGCCAACCGCCTTGCCAAAGCCGCCTCTTCAGAACACGTGACCGCCCCCGACAATGTGCTTTCTTTTGTGCAAGTGTCACCACTAATAGACCTTGTCAGTGTGCAGGAAATAGGCTCTGAGGGCGATTGGACCACGCCACTAGTCTCCTACCTAAAGGATGGCGCCTTGCTGGACGAAAAAGAAGCCGCTAGAAGGCTGAAGGTCCGAGCCGCAAGGTTCGTACTAATGAAGGACGTCCTATATAAAAGAGGTTTCTCTCGCCCGTACCTGAGGTGTTTGGGCCCAGAGGAAGCAGACTATGTCATGAGAGAAGTCCACGAGGGAGTTTGCGGAAACCACTCGGGATCACGGTTACTGGCGCACAAGCTGATTCGGGCGGGGTATTACTGGCCCACTATGCAAAAGGACGCCCAAACCTACGTCAAAGCCTGCGACAAATGCCAAAGGTTCAGCAACATCTTCAGACAGCCACCCGAAGAGCTGACACCCATGACAGCCCCATGACTGTTTGCTCAATGGGGACTAGACATTATGGGACCATTCCCAACGGCTATGCGGCAGCTGAAGTTCCTGGTAGTAGCCATAGACTACTTCACAAAGTGGGTAGAAGCTGAAGCCCATGCCACCATTACGGAGAAGAATGTGCGGAGCTTTGTCTGGAAATCCATTATATGCAGGTTCGGGATACCTAGGGTCCTAGTCTCGGACAATGGCAAACAATTCGACAACGGCCCCTTCCGAGAGTTCTGCTTACAGCTAGGGATAAAAAATCACTACTCCTCCCCCGCCCATCCCCAACCCAATGGCCAAGTAGAGGTAACGAACCGATCCTTGCTTAAGATTATCAAGACTCGGCTCGAGGGGGCAAAGGGAATATGGCCTGAGGAACTACCCAGCGTACTTTGGGCATATAGGACGACGGCAAGGACCCCAACAGGAGAAACTCCATTACGGCTAACCTATGGAAGCGAAGCAGTTATCCCGGCCGAAATAGGACTCACAACCTACAGGGTGAATGCCCACGATGAAGGCAGGAATGATGAGGCATTGCGCCTACGGTTGGACCTAATTGACGAAGACAGAGCAGTAGCTGAACAATGGCTCGCGCGGTACCAAGACCGCATGGCCAAGCACTACAACTCCCGAGTCAAGCACAGGGACTTCCGGGTCGGAGACCTTATTCTAAGAAGAGTCATGGGCGCCACCAGAGACCCTGCCCAAGGAAAAGCTCGGCCCCAACTGAGAAGGACCCTACCGAGTCACGACGTGGCATCGAAGAGACACTTACCACTTGGAAACGCTGGAAGGACAGACACTACCCCACCCATGGAACACCGAGCACCTACGAAAGTACTACCAATAAGAAAAGAGTGGCAGCACCTACTTGTAGTTTGCTTAAATGTATTTTGGGAACCCAAAGGGCATGTTTTCCCCTTCCTAAAATTTATGCAAGGATCAGAAGTTTATTCAGTCTCTTCTATACTTTGTTAAGTGTTGGACCCTAAAGCAGGTGAGGTACCAAAAAGTCAACGGAATAAGAACTGATGGCCCAAAGTGACAAAAACCTAAAATCTACAAGGCATAAAAGCATCAAGCATAAAAGCTGACGGCTTAGAAGCCAACCTAAAATCTACAAGGCATAAAAGCGTCAAGCATAAAAGCTGACGGCTTAGAAGCCAACCTAAAATCTACAAGGCATAAAAGCGTCATGCATAAAAGCTGACGGCTTAGAAGCCAATATCCTAAAAATCTACAAGGCATAAAAGCGTCAAGCATAAAAGCTGACGGCTTAGAAGCTAGGGGTGTCCACGGGTCGGTCCGGGTCGGGTTTGTGCCCAACCTGGAACCGACCCGCTCACATTGGGTGGGAGGTTCAACGACCCGCCGCCGACCGTGGAAAACCTCGGGTCGAGTCGGATTGGGCTCTAATGGACAACGGTCGGGTCGGTCGAAGTCGGAGTGAGATTCAACCTTCAGATTTTCGCCGGATCTTCGCTAGATCTTCGCCAGTCTTCGCTGGATCTTCGCCAGATCTATTGATTTTTCTTCAGATCTCTGTGAGAACCATGGAATCGAAGCAAAAAAACACAACCACAAGCCAAGATTTGAGCGAAAACTTCCATCTCATCGCCGGATCTTCGCCGATCTTCACTGGATCTTCGTCGGATCTTCGCTGATCTTCACTGGATCTATTGATTTTTCTTTGAATCTGTGTGACAACCACGGGATCAAAGAAAAAACCACCACCTCAAGCCCATATTTAAGCGAAAAATTCCATCTCATCGCCGGATCTAACCAAAAACTACCAAGTTTTCACCGGATCTGAGTGGATCGAGGTAGATCGGCCTTCTTTCAAGGGTTTCGTCGGTCGGATCGGGCTCATTGGGTTTTGGAGAAGAAAACCCGCTGTCTGACCCGCCTAAGTCGGTTTTTGGAGGCCAAGACCCGCCGCCGACCGTCACCGGCGTCGGGTCGGCCGGTTTTCGGGTCTGCCCGGGCGGTTTGGGCGGGTGGGTCGGTTTTCGGGTTTTGATGGACACCCCTATTAGAAGCCAAAAACCTAGAATCTACAAGGCATAAAAGCCCGTCGAGCTTAAAAGCCGACGGCTCAAAAGCTGACGGATTCGCCCTAGAGGGTTCGTATAGAAACTAGACGGATTCGCTCAAAGGCTTAGAAGCTGACGATGCCATCCTAAACGGATAGTATAAAGGCCGATCAAGCATAAGAGCCAAAGGCTCAGAAGCTGACGGCCCCACCCTAAACCGGGTAAGCATAAAAGCCAATGGCCTAAAAGCTGACGGTATAAAAAGACGACGGCCCAAGAGGGTAGGGCGTAAAAGCCTAAGAATCAAAGCCAACAATATGCAACGGTGTTATCCTAAGCGGATACGCAAGGCAAAAATGCCAAAGTACAAAACTAGCAACGGCTTACACGTTGACGGCCCTATACTATCATATAAAAGGGCGTTAAGGCCCGTTGCACGCGAAGGCTGACGACCCCGTTGGAAGGTCATGATTTTACACAAAAAGCATCAAAGGTCCAAAATTGGGCTACCGTGAAGCAATAAGAAAAAAAAAAACCATACGCAAGACTTTGAATAAGAATGACACATTACAAATGGGAAAGATAAATTGTCATATCACGAAAATATTGTTCTTACAAAAGCCCTCAAAATGACGGGGCACCATTTACAAAAAAAAAAAAAGAGAGAAAAAAGGAAAATTTCACAAGGATCAAACTGCAGGAGCTTCTAGCGCGACCTCGTCGCCTTTAGGGGGATCTTGGACTGCAGGAAAGCCTTCGAAGCCAGAAGGATCGGACGACGGGACCACTTGAGCGCCAGACGGATCAAGAGCAGGCTGAGCGAGGACGACACCGTCTTCCTTCAACTGCATCCCAGACTCGCTGAGACTGTCGTCGTCCACCATGACGGTGTCGCCCACCGGAGTTGACGGCACCAAATCATCCATAGACACCCTCGACAAGTCAAGGTGGGGGAAGAGGGACTTCACCTGCTTAAGGCAGTCCTCAAACCCGTCACCATAGTACTCGGCGCAGGCATCGATGAATGTCTGGGTTGTCTTGAATTCAGCAACGGCGTCAGCCTTTGCCGTCTCCACCTAGCCTAAGAGAGACGACAGCTCCTTCTCCGCCGTCACTTTAGCCTCCGTCTCCTTCTCTAGCTGACGGGTTGCTTCTTCAAGCTTGTCTTTCAGCTCTTTTATTTCCCTGTTCAAAGTCTGGCAGGCCTCCTTGTACTGGTCCAATCCGTTAGGTAGATTTGTGATGCACTTTTTCTGACGGGCCAGCAGCTCCTTGTTCTTCGCCCACTTTACTTGCATGGCCCTCATGCGAACCATTGCCTGTGGAACAAAACTTCCGTCAGCACAGTACCACAAAAAAGCAGACGGAGCGAGTAATAAAAATGTACGTACCCTGGCAAGATCGAAGAGGCCGGAGTCCCCCAACTCCTGCACAGACTGGCTGACGCAAGAATCAGCTTCCCTTGTCCCCAGTATGGAGTCCAACCGCTCTAAGGCATACCCTTTGTGGGTAAGGATGCAGCGCCTGTCCTCTGGGATGACGGGATCTTGGGCCGACATCAACCCCTTGCCGGCCCTGTGTTTGGGTGACGGAGGTTTCGTGGAGTGATCACCGGGGGTGACCGTCAATTTCTTTGACGGGCGGCCCTCGGTCCCGTCACCTTTCCTCTTAGGCGCGCCCTTGTTAACGGCCTTTGGGAGGGACGTGGACGCCCCCTCCTTACCCTTCCCTTCCTCTTTCTTACGGGCAGCGGTGGCCCTGATTTGAGCCCTCAGTTTGGCGGACTCCATCTCTGCAAGACAAAGACCAAATGTAAAAATGCTAAGTAAAGATGACGGGATTGAACGGGTTAATCGAACTTACGTTGACGGGATAACTTGTCTAAACAGCACGCCTCCTCTGTTGGCTCTGATCCCCCACAGTAGGCGTGGAGGGCGTCAGGTGTGATGAGGTCGCGGCACTTCCTTTCCTCCAAAGGGATCTCCGTCACCTTGAGGATAAAGGCTTCTTGCTCCTCTGAGATCACCGGACGGGCAAAAGCTGAAAAAAGAAAAGTAAAGCAGACGGGTTAGAACCTTGGATTAAAGTAAGCCTATAAGCATGGCTGACGGCGACGACCTGACTCCCTGACAAAAGCCCAAGTGTTGTCAAATCCGTGAGGAATCGACCCCCACTCCTCCTCACGGCACACCCAGTTTGTCCTCTCCACAAAGAAGTACCGGCCCTTCCAGTTCCTGTTGGAGTCGGGCATATCGGACACCAATCTCAGCTCTTTCTTCCTCGCGGAGAAATGGTAAATCCCCTGGGACGAAGCGATGTGGTGTGGACGGTAACACCAAAAGAACTCGTCGAGGGTTAATTGACGGTGCCCCCCACTTAGACTCCCCCACAGTATCTCAGAGCCAATGAACACCCTCCAGGCGTTGGGGGGAATCTGGCTGACGGACAGCCCTAGGTAATTTGCCAACTGACGGTGGAGCGCCGTCTGAGGCAACCTCAATCCTGCCGCGAACATGGCATCATACATACCAACGTCCGCGGTCTTCCCGGAGTAACACCTCTCCCTTTCCAAGGGAAGACGGATCCGAATATCGTCTGGGATTTGGTAACGGGCCCGCAGCGAGTTGAAAACCTTATCCGTCATCGAAGGCAAAAAGTGGTTGACCGTCCACTCTTTAGGGAGGATGAACGGACGGTCGTCCCTCGAGCCTCCCGACGTACTCTCCAAGTCTTCATCCCCTGACGAACTCCCGTCGCTCCCACTCTCCCTCGCTTGGTCGTCATCTCCACCTTTCCTTATTACTCCGCCCTGGTCCTCTACCTTCTCGTCACAAAATTGTGCCAACGATTCGCCCTTTGACGACCAAGAGGAGTCATCCCCTGGCTCATGGCCCGGCTGGAAGACCTCGTCGTAGCCCGCCCCATCGCGGACTGACGACTGTTCACTCGATGTCTCCCTAAGCATCTTACTACCTACAAGTGACGGGGTTGGTCTAAGAACCTGAGTGACGGGCTTCCCAGAAACTTCCTAAAGCTCAGTATGCAACTAAATCAAAGAAATTAAGAACAAAAAAAAAGGGGAACTTCACCAAGTTATAATGGAAGTGCAGAAGAAGCTGACGGTATCAACCAGCAAACGAGAACCAGAAGGCAATTGTAATCTCCTTGAGGTGACGGTTTCTCTCTGATCAGCGGAATTGGAATAAAAGAAGAGAAGTGAGGGAAAACGGAGCATATATATATATATAGGTGGCTTGGGGCGCAGAAGATGAAGCGACCTTCCCGTCCAGCTACCTACCAATCCTTCGAGGACACGTGTTCCGACACTAGGGCTGCTCGAGGTGACTAGCCATTAATGCCTTGTCCGCCACACGCTGTACTCCCCAATCCGTCAGATGAGACCGACGGGATTAAGGAGTAGGGGGCAACTGATGGGGAAGGTGTCGTTTTGAAGGTGCCGTCATCCTCTACCTGGGCGACGGCACGATAAAAGCTGACGGTCCCCCTCCATCCGTCATCCCCGACCAACTACCTAGCATGACCCGACGGTGTAATCTACACACATCGACGGGGTGTATGGGTGACGGGACGAAGCCGAAGAGATCAAAATGTCTTGTGACGTGCGCTTTGTCAAGAAAAGAATCTTGTCGCGCACGCTACTACTTGGATAGATATCTTGCACTCCACGCAATAGGGAATGGCTCCGGTGAGGAAAAGATTCCGTAAAGAACACACATTAGGGTATGGCTCCGATCAGAGGTTATCTCCTCGGACACGCCAAAGGCCCCAACTCTACACCACTATAAATACCCTCGACCCTCGTGAACAAAGGTACGCGTAATCCAACCCGATTCTGACACTCTAGAGTTGCGAGCAAATACTAACTTAACCTTCGGAGGGTCGTTGGCCGATACCACACCGGTACCTCCCTTTGAGGTTCTTTCTACTTGTGCAGGCTCACTCGAAATGCGCGAAGACCCTGCAGCTTACTGATAATGCTTTTTGGCATCATCATTTATTTATTCTCTTTTATATATAAGGAAAGGGAATTTAAACCAAAGATATCAGCCATCACTTAAGCACCCTCTTTTGTATTACCAGTCTCACACTTTCTTTTTCAAAATGAGTTCATCATCACCCCTCCTGCAATCAGAACTTAGGTCATTGTTTTCAGTCACATCTTTTTCACTTGTATCATCCTCCTTATCGACATCTATACAAACAACATCCTCCGCCACACCTCTTCTGTCACCCAAAAGAACCATCTAATCCTTGCTATCATCCACCATAATTTTATTCACATTTGTTCATTCCCCTAAAACCCTTCTTAGAAGTGAAAGAGGCAAAGAAAGTGAAAGAGAAGTGAAATATTTTCGGTTTGAGATTATTGCCAGTTTTCGGTAGGTGTGTGTGAGGGAGAACAGAGAGAGGTGGTTTGGTGGGAAGAATTTAGCTTCTTATATGTACAATATAGTTGAGGAAGAGAGAGAGATCAGAAATAAGTGTGAGAAGAATTGAAAGTGAGAAACCAAAGTAAAATGAAATGAACCAAAAAGAATGGCTAAATAGAGAATTTGCTGCAGGATGTCAGCCCCTTACTAGATCCAAACTACCAGTACAAGATGAGATGAGAATAAATACGTACAATCCAAATGTGACTTCTTTATAAAAATGTGCAGATTATCTTTGTTAAACCAAGAAATTATGTGACTTTTTTTTATAAAAATGTGTTTCTTAGAGTTAAAACTCTTTTATTGTTTGACGAGCCACAAGAATGGACAATTTTGTTTTAATGGCACGTCACAGAATGATATATAAGGTTGTGTTTGTTTCCATTGGCCGAATGTCATTTTTTTTTTAATGCTTGTTTCACGTTCAAAGTTTATTGATATAAAATACTTGTTTGTTAAAAAAAAAGTGACTGAGGCACATATATTGAGCCAATTTTCACAGAAAAGCATTTGTGCAATCAAATTCATTAATATAGCTATATTGAATTTAATTCAAAAAATGTTAAGGATACTATAAATTTTATTGAAATTGCTTTAGAATAGATAATTTGATGTGAGTATTGAAAAGTGATTGTGTAAAATAAAAAGAGACATCACCAATACCATTGGATCTATGTGTTTTAATACACAAATGGATGTTGCTTTTCTAGGTTATTTGTTGTTTATATAAGAAGGGTGTGTTTAGTGTTGTGTTTGGTTACCAAGAAAGTTCACAAAAAGAAAAGAAAATGAATTAGAGATTAATTTGTTTTGGATGTATTGTGTGATTGGTTAGCAAGAAAGTGAAAAAACCAAACAAATGAAAAAAATCTAGACAACTTTTTTCTTTTTTTAGTTTCAATGAGGATTTTTTTTTTGTAATTTTTAATTTTTATTTCTAATTTTTTTAATGAGTTAATGGTAGGAACAAAAAACGTAGAGACCAATATAGTATTTTTGCCAATAAAAAAATAGAGTCTTATATGATTATATATAAAAAATTTTTTGCACAAGGGTGACCAAAAAAAAAAGTAAAATTGATTGTGGACACGCAGCATCCAAAGAGATTGAGTGTCATTACTCATTACTCATTAATATTGTACAAAATGAAATAAAGTCCAAATTTAATTCCTTTTTTTTTGTTATTCCATCTAGCGTTCAATTGTTTTGATAACATATCTCTGTGATTTAGATTTTATTTAATCAGTCTTGGACTGATTTGTTGTCAACAAACTATTTTTAAAAGTGTTTTATATAATTTTCACGTGGCTTTCTAATCTTTGTGCACATTTTTTTTTAGAAGAAATCACTGTGCACGTGATATGTGATTTATTATAAATATAGTCATATTTATATTTTTTTACCTATAAAAAAATATAAAAATGAGAACATAAAATATAAGAAGAATTATTTAAATGATTCTAAATATAAAAAATAATGAGGTAATTTTTTTTTTAGCTTACATAATATATTCATGGGAAATTCATTGGTTTATAAGTTCAGTGAATTTCAATGATACGCTAGGCAACTCAGCACTGCAATAGCATTGTTGCCAATGCCATCTGAACCTTGGTTTGAGAAAATTGCTCCTTCAAAATTCGCTTGATAGAGAGTACAAAGGAAAGAATTATGAAGACAATGAACTGTAGGGGTGTCAATTCTGGTTAGCGTGTTGGGTTCGTGTTGTGTCGAGGTAGGGTATTCGACTAAATGACTCAACCCTAATCCGACCCATTTAATATTCGTGTCATGATCCTTTAACCCTAACCCGACCTGTTAATAAGGTGGATTGACCTGACTCAACCCATTTGACACGCTTAATAAACGAGTCATGTTAGATTAACACGAATGTAACACAACCCATTTCAACCTGCATAATATTACATATCACATGCATCTAAAAATAATTTTTTTTTACATCCTAAAAGCAGTGCATACACTTAACTCTTCAACCCATTTTTAAAATAATATAATTCAACAAAAATAGAACATTTATATAGAAATAAGTTCTTTACACTCCAAAAGAAGTGCATACACTTCAACCCAAATTTAAAATAACAAAGTTTAACAAAAATAAGATAACATAGTTCAGCAAAAATATAATATCCTTTGAAACTCACCAAATGCTAAGTATTAATATTGAAAGAATTTGAGCAAACAGTAGACTAATCCTGACTATGACCACGATTATCATCCATAGATTCTTTGTTGATGTCCAAATTCATAACATCTTCCACAAGCTCATCCAATTACATTTATGCAAGTTTTATGCCCCAAAAAAAAAAGTATTAGTAGTTCTAGGGTCTGTAAAGTTTCAATTTCTAATTATATCCCTTGTAAATTTTTGTAATTACTCACTTTTCTTTTTAAATTTAAAATATATGTTGGATATAAAAAGTATTTGACAAATCTAAAATAAAATAAATATTTATTTTTTATACGAGTTAAACGGGTTGTGTTAAGTGGGTCATTTCTAGTTGACACAAATAAATTGGTGTGTCAAATGTGTCTATTGCGGGTTACACAAGTTGACTCGCTTATGACACGTTTTTTATCGTGTCACTTTCGGGTCGACCCATTTATGACTCAAACCCATTAAGGCCCGACCCAAACCCATTAAGACCCAACCCTAACCCGAAAAAACTCGTGTCGGGTTCGTGTCATATTCACAGGTTGGGTCAAACATTGACACCCCTAATGAACTGTAAATACAATTGATAAAAAGGAAAGAAAAAAATATTATCTTATTTAGAAAAGAAAAATTATTAATACTATTATTAGAGTGATTTCTAATTTGAAAAGGAAGTTTTATTCTAAAAATGTATCTAATTATTTGTAATAGTATTATAGTACTCTTATGGAAATAAACTAATAACATAATTTTGTAGAAAGAGTAAGGGAGCCGAATTTTTTGTTGTTGTTACTTGTTGCTTACTATAAATGGAAGGGGCCACTTTGCTCTAGCTAGGGCAACATAAAATAATCTTCTTATTCTAAGAAAGGCAAACTATATATATGGTCCTCAAAACACCATAAGCCAATTTGGTCCTTAGTCTTTCAAATTTGTCAATTCAGTCCTTGACTTTTTGATACTGTGTTAAAATAGTCACTGCCGTTAAGTAATGGGTGGAAAATGTTGACGTGGCTAACAGCCAAAATAAAGAGTAATCTTTTATGCCACATAGACTACCATGTATACTGCCATATCAGCATAAATTAAAAATAAATAAATAAATAATGTAGATCAAACAAAATCCCTAAATCTCAAACAAATATCTTTGATTCCGCCTCACTTGAGTATAAACTAAAACTTGATGACAAATTCAAAGAACATTAATAGAAAAACAAAATCTAACATAAAAATTCTAACTTGAGTATAAATGTGTAATAACACTCGTCCATAAATGTTTTTAAATCAAATGGGTTGTAGACGACTAAATTTCTAGTTCGAAATAAATCAAACAAGTAAAATAGTTTCACAAATGCGAATTTGTATTGATGAATATGTGGTACAATTCTCTGTGATTACAAAAGAGTGATCCTCTGATTCGATCTCCTTGAAAGATTTGTGGTGATGTGATTTTGATTCGAACACCGGATATACTTCAATTTGGCTGAAGAATGGATCGAAGATCTTTGAAACAGAATTACAAGGAATCTTTGGCTATGAGCTTGTTAGAAATCCTTTGTTCTTCACGTTCTTCGTGTTCTTCGTGTTCTTGATGTGTTCTTCGTTCTTCGAAGGTTTGTGGTGGAAGTTCTTCGGTGCTTTAGAGGCTTGAATCCGCGGAACTTCACTGATTTATGGTTTGTTGAGGTTTCTGGAGGCTTTTGAGCTTGAGTCCAGTGAATTTGAAGATCTAGGAATATGATTTGGATGATTCTGCTTTGAATGTTCCTTGCATTTGAGTTTGAAACTCTTGAAGTTCCTAGAGGCTTCAGGGCTTGATTCTAGCAGAGCTTCAATATTTCTGAATCTTCTTTGATGCTGCTTGTGCTCTAAATGGCTTCCTCTTCCTCTTAAGATGTCTTCCTCCTCCTTAATGCCTTAGGAAGGCTTCTATTTATAGGAGTTTAGAGGTAGGTGAGCGACACGTGGCGGAGTCTGATTGGTGACACATGTCACAGCCTGATTGGTCTGCTTGTGTCATTGCTTACACGTGCTGGATTGCTTGTGTCATCGCTTACACGTGCTGGACTGCTTGTGTCATCGCTTACATGTGCTGATGTGTGATTGGTTTACTTCAATGACTTCAATAACACTTGGCAAATTTCTATTGGTTTCTGAGTATTGATAACAAAACCTAGTTGCCATGCGTGATACTTTATAATTAACTGTATTTTGTGGACTTGATAGCATGACGTGTCAGCTTGTGATAGGTCGGGAATTTTCCCTCTCTACAAATGCCCCTTCGAGACTCGTTCATGCACACAGTTTTGGAGTGTGGTGCGGGAATGAGTTTCGAAAACAAATTTTTACATTTGACTTTTTAAGTGAAGTACCTGAAGGTGGTAAAGCTTTCAACAGGATGAGGTAATTTCTGAAGAGTAAACCCACCCAAATGAAAGGCTTTGATGAAACCGAAAAGGGGTCTGCCTGTATTTGAATGTACTTGCGTGACCGAGCCTTCTCAACAGAGGTTAAGTCGAAGTAATTGCACAAGAGTGTTCCATGGTACCTGGAGTGGTTGGTGAGGCTGAAAATTATTTGCAAGAAGTTGGATATGCTTGCAAAATTGAATCATTTCAACAGAGGTTAAGCTGAGGTAATTTCAGAAGAGTATTTTGGATCGTTGGTGGCGATCACAGGGTGTAGAAGATGGGGAAGAGGCGAGGATGTTGGCTGGGTACAGCATGCAGAGCTAGGGGGCTGGCCTCGCGTTTTTAAGAACTCCTGGTGAAGTTATCTCGAAGGAGTCTATTTTGGATTACGGCGAGGAAATGTGGAAAAGTGGTCGAATGTGCGTGTGTAATTGTATCACTTAGGTTAAGTTGAAGTAATTTCACAAGTATAAGATTTTGGGTTGGGGGAGATTGTGAAAAGAACAAGACGATGAAGATGAAAAGGAGATGGTGACTGTGTGAAACATTCAAAACCATGGGGCTGACCTTGTACGTCAAGGAGTAGGTATTTTTGGGGAGTACACCTTGAGATATGGGATCGACTGCATGCTGGGTGGTGAAGAAGACGGGGATGAAGCTAAGTGAATGGGTGAAACACACAACTCCATGGTGCTGGTCCTGTATGTTGAGGACTCTCTAGTGCAGATGCTTCTAGGGAGTACACCTTGGGATATGGGACCGACTGCATGCTGGGTGAGGTCCGGCGGCAAGTCATCGAATGTGCCTGTGTGATAGGACGATGCCAACGGACGTTAAGTTGAAGTAATTTCAGAAAAGTACTTTCTGAAACACTTCAAGCAGAATTTAAGTTGGAGTAATTTCAGAAAAGTGGGTTCTGCGATACCAGCAACGATGATCTTTGGGTCCCACACTGATGGGGACATGGAACAAGGCTTTGGTGACCATTTACCGGCCCCAAAGGTTGATCTCTGATGAGCTGGCACCTTGCTGGTCATCGTAAGTGTTGGATGGAGGATAATCTGTGGGATACCCCAACACTTTTTACCATCTTCATCTGTTGTCGCTTGTTGGAAAAGCACAGAAAAATGAAAGATGGAGCTAACTTGTGATTCTGGTCTTAGAAACCAGCCAAGTTGCTGTTTGTTCCGAAACACTGCTTCTGCTGGAAGACCAAGCAATTGGAGAGAGACTACGAGAGCCATGAGTTTAGGAACAAGTGTCTCTGCTGGACTTAGATGTCCTGGTCAACCGAATCCGAGGAAGCATGGAAGGTCGATGCAAACCTTGTTATGAGTAATTTTATGAACAAATGTGGTCGTTAAGGGGAGAAACAAAATTTGTTTGGATCTCAAAACCACAATGATGTTGTGAAGTGGATTTCTACTGAGCCATGAGAGGGTTAATTTCAAACTGATTATGAAGCAATGTTGGTTGCTCGGTGTTGAGAATGATGAGGCTATAATGAGAAAAGACTGTGAGAATAAGGGTTTGAAAATTTGAAAGAAGCGAATCTTCATTTCATGATTCAGTATGTTTTTCTTGATGAGCTTCAATGGATCCGACCCTCTATTTATAGCGAAGAGATGAAGAATGGTAGATAGGTAGTCGAGAATGGTGGATGAAAAAAAAATTTTGGTGGATGAGGAATTTTCGGTGAGAACGGCGGATGAGAATGGTAGGCACCGAATGGGAATGGTAGGTTGGAGACTGGTAGGCACCGAACGGGAATGGTAGGTTTGGTGACCCGAAGTAATTCCCAGTTTAGGACATACTTGTGACAGTTCGTCTGTTTTTTTTTTTTTGAAAGAGAAGCCTTGATGAAGTATAGAGGATAATCTTGAGGGAATCCTGACCAAATGGATGAATCTCCAATTTTGATTTTGGGAGCTTAAGTTTTGTACATTGCTAGTACTTCGGAGAAGTGGGTCAGATTAGTGGTTACTAAGTCCAAAGCAAATAAGCGAATTTCAAAATCAGAATCTTTGCGGAAATTTGAATAGGACAAGCCTTGTTCGGTCATCATGATTCTCGGTCATAGTTCACATTAAAGCCAACAGTTGCAGAATCACACCATTTGAGCAATTTTAGATTCTCAAATGAAGAAATAGACCCCAAAATCGGAATCTACGCGAAAAATTGGACAAGACAGGCCCTTCTTGAAAATTCTGACTTTTGGTTAAGATTTGTGCAAAAGTCAATCTTTTGGAAATTGGACTGTTTGCACGATTTCCGAGTCCTGAATGAAGAAACGGATCCTAAAAACAGAATGTACTCGAAAAACTGAGTGGGACAGGTCCGTCTTGAAAATTTTGACTTTTTGGTCGAAGTCAAAGTTCAATTTGGTCAAAGCTCTTTTTTTTTTTTTTTTTTTTTTTTTTTTTTTTTTAGTTCAGGCGGTTCGGACCGGGTCAGGAAGAGCGGGTCAAACCGGGTCGGCCTGGTCAAACGGGTCAAGCCGTGGAAGATGACGTCATCCATGACGTCATAGTCCTGCGCCCGTGTCAGCGCTTGGCGCGTGGAGCGTGTGACTACCAGCCGGCGCGTGTACGCGCGTGAAATAGCTGAGAGTGGCGCGTGAGAGCGCGTGTTGCTGAGGGCAGCCATCACTGGACCTTCTGGCGGCGCGTGGCGGCGCGTGGCATTATTTCTGGGCCTGAAATTTTCAGGTTTTGTCGATCTAAGGCCGTAGAAGACTCCTGTAGGTTCAGTTTTATGCATTTGTGAACAGATTTGCACCGTTTTGAGGGACTAAGCCGTATCATCATCGCGAGACTTTGGCGGCGCGTGGTGGCGCGTGGTAGCTCCATTGCTGATGATCTTCCTGGGTTTTGTAGATCTTTGTCCGTTTAAGATCTCTGTTGGGTCAGTTTTGTGAAATGATCTTTGGATTGTCACAAATGGGAAGAGAAGACCGTGGGTGACAATTTGTCTGTGATGAATTTTCTTTTCTTTTTGTGGGCGGCTTTGACAACGCAGTGCCTGTGCTTGGACTTGAGGGTCAGAAGGTAGGTGATGAGCTACCGTTTTCTGTATGTCATCTTTCATTTCAAAATACGGTGCAGACTTCCTTGATTTTGAGTGCATTTGAGCTTGCAAAATCTGACTTTTAAACTTTAGATGTTTTCACATTGGCTGGTTGGTGGAACCATTTGATAGTCTGGCTGCCTTCTCTATATAAAGAGTACGTGAATCTCCCAGTTTATCACTTAAGCATTCTCAACCTTCAACTTTATTGTTCTGCTTTCAATCAATATATATATATATATATATATATATTTTATGTGCTATGAAATCTTTTCCCTGACAAAATTTTTTGTTGCTTGTTTCTGTTTTGCAGCTCTTTGATCTTTGGATTTTGACATCAAACTTTACACTGACGTTCTTAAGGAAGCGTTTGCCTTCATTTGCTGGCTTTGTATTTCATTGATAGCCACGTTTTTAAAGTGACGTATACCTTCATGTTATTACATTATTTTATTTATTTTATTTATTTTTTTTTTATTTTTTTTATTTTTTTTTTTTTTTGCAACAACAATCTATTAGTGGTACTCGTCTTTGCAATGACATTTCCATAAGGATATTCAACTGCGCAACAATACTATCGCCAGTACTTGTCTTTGAAGTAGTATTGGCCCTGGTATTGGTAACGAAGCAATACTAGCACTAGTCCTTACTGGCACTTATTCTTGCAGTGCAACCACGCTAATTGTTCTTATCATGAAGCTGCACAAAGTTTGCATTTGCATCAAAGCTGCATCTATATTTTCCTCTGCATCGAAGTCACTTCACCACTTATCTTTGTCATGAAGCAACATTTACACTTGCATCTGCTATGAAGTTGCACCATCATTTGCACTGAAGCCATGTCAACATTCATCTTTGCCAAGAAGCTACGTCAACATTCATCTTTGCCAAGAAGCTACGTCAACACTTCATCCTTGCCATGAAGCAACATTTACACTTGCATCTGCTACGAAGTTGCACCATCATTTGCACTGAAGCCATGTCAACATTCATTTTTGCCAAGAAGCTACGTCAACATTCATCTTTGCCAAGAAGCTACGTCAACACTTCATCCTTGCCATGAAGCAACATTTACACTTGGCACCTGCTACGAAGTTGCACCATCATTTGCACTGAAGCCATGTCAACATTCATTTTTGCCAAGAAGCTACGTCAACATTCATCTTTGCCAAGAAGCTACGTCAACACTTCATCCTTGCCATGAAGCAACATTTACACTTGCATTCGTATTGAAGTTGCATCAATTTTTAAAGGCAATATAGCTCAGACATCAAGATTTCAGAGATGCCAACAAGACGTTGAAGATGCAAGGAAATGCCAACAAAACCCTGAAGATGTCAGAACATGCCAGCAAAAATTTGACATTGCACAAACTGCCCAGAGAAGCGAGATAATGCAACACCAACTCCAGATACATGATCTATTATCATTCCGGTGGAAGTTGACGTTGTCCAGATTTCAGAGATATAATGTGAAATGACACCATTCAGAAAGAAGATGAAGTAGTTCAAATTTCAAAGTTATGAAGTGGCATAACCTGAAAGCGAGACGATGTAGTTTAGACTTGCAAGGTACAAGAAGATGCCCCCAAGAGATAAGTGATGCAAAGTATACTTCAGAAATGTGGGAGAATGTCCATAGAAGATAGGCAATGCCGTGAAGATTTCATTTAGTCTTCATCTTCAACTACAAACCTTTGATCATCCTATTGAATATTCGGCTGTCTTTAAGCAATGCCTTACCAACCAAAGGGACCTTAAAAACATATTGATGATCGTTGGAAACTCTTCAAGCTAGACTGGCAATCCTTCTTTTTTTTTTTCATGTGACTGAACTTAGTGACAAGTACTAAGCTGCCTACGTACCCCGGAGAGGGATCAAGTCATCACGTAGTTCAACAGATTTTTTTTTGAATGATTTTTTTTTGATGATTTTTTTGTTATCCCTCTTTTTTTTTGTTATTTTTGTTATCTTTTTTTTTTTGTTATTATTTTTTTTTTGTTATCTTTTCTTCTTCTCTTCTTTTTTTTTTTTTTTTGGTTTATTTTTGCAAAAAAGGGGGGCTCAGTGTGTAATAATGGGTATCACCACTAATCGAACCCGAGACCTCTCAAGGGCGACATGGGCATCCAACCACTACGCCACACTAGCAATTGGTGACATAGAGTGGGATTATTTTCTCCTTATTGGTACGCTTTCAAAGGTAATGGGAAGACATCATGTACCCTTGCAGCGTTGCAGTGGGTAGTTTAAGCTCTTACCGGGGAGCAATCTTGGATTTTCAAGCATAGAAGCGTTTGAGGAACTTCCCATTGATGGGACCGATCCTTACACCCTCATGATCAATCAACTTGTAGGCTCCATTGGTGTAGACTTCTTGCACAACATAAGGTCCATCCCATTTTGAAGTGAACTTATTGCCTGTACGATGAGTTGTGATGATAGGTCTTCGAACGGCAAGGACTAAGTCACCTACTTGGAATGATCGTGGTTTAACTCTTTTATTGAATGCGCTTGAAAGACGAGCTTGATAACACTCAAGGCGTTGTTGGGCCTCAAGCCTTTTCTCATCAAGTGCCTCTAATTCTTGCAATCTGAGCTTGGCATTTTCTTCTCCAGTCAACCCTTCTTGGATGGCAATCCGTAATGATGGGATTTGGCGTTCTAAAGGAAGGACAGCTTCCACTCCATAAACAAGAGAATATGGCGTTGCTTGAGTAGGCGTTCGAAATGTTGTTCGATATGCCCATAATGCCTCTCCGATTCTTTCATGCCAATCTCGCTTTGTTTTGGATATCACCTTTTTTAACAAACTGCCAAGCGTTTTGTTAAAGGCTTCAGCTAATCCATTTGCCGGGGCATTGTACATGGAGGAGTTGTATTGTTTAAATCCAAACTTCTCACATAGCTCCGTCATTAGCTTGTTGTAGAACGGCTTGCCATTATCAGTTATGATATACCGAGGGACACCATACCGATAGATCAAGTGAGTTCGAATGAAGTTGACCACCGTTTCCTTCTTCACTTCCCTAAGAGGCACAGCTTCCGCCCATTTTGAGAAGTAATCAGTTGCAGCCAAGATGTACAAGTGGCCACCGGATGATTTTGGTAATGGCCCTATTGCATCAAGTCCCCATGCATCAAAAGGCCAAGAGGCTACAGTCGGGTGTAGAGGTTCTGGCGGCTGATGGATGAAGTTTGCATGATATTGACAAGCTTCACACTTCTTAGCATACTCCAAGGAATCTTGCACCATCGTAGGCCAATAGTAACCCATTCGTTTGATCCTGTAGTGTAACTTGGGACCTGATTGGTGTGCACCACATATTCCAGAATGAGCCTCTTCTAAGGCTTGTCTAGCCTCTTCCTCTTCTAAGCATCGGAGAAACAAACCATCAAAGGAACGGCGGAAGAGAGTGTCTTTGTAGTAAATGAATCGAGCAGCCCTTCGCCGTACTTCAGTCTTATGGCGTATATCATCCGGGAGTCTTCCATGTTGAAGGTACCCAATGATCGCTTGTCGCCAATCTTCCTTTTCAACAAGGCATACAGAAATGATGTTGGCTTGCTCTTCTTCTCCTTCTTCTTCTACTAAGAGAGGTATCACCCACCTCTGGGAAACAGCAACTTTGGCTGTCTCATCTTGGGATAATGCTAAGGCAGTAGCTAAATTAGCTAATGCATCAGCCTGCCTATTCTCATTCCTTGGTATATGCTCCAATGTGATGGCCACAAAATTTGCTAGCAACTTCTTCGCATATTTGCAGTAAGGGATAAGGTTTTCTTTCTTGACGTCATACTGCTCCAAGATTTGGTTGATAACTAATTTGGAATCCCCAAAGATCTCAAGTTGCGATATGCCCATCTCAATGGCCATTTGTAGACCAATAATCAACGCTTGATATTCAGCTACGTTGTTAGAGCAAAGTTCGCTTAATGAGAACGAGTATAGAAGTATTTGCCGTTGTGGAGAAACAAACACTACACCTGCCCCTGCTCCTTCTCGACGTGCAGCCCCGTCGAAAAACATCATCCATGGTGGTATCACTTCAATGAAAAATACATCTTCATCCGGGAAATCATCGGAGAACTCCCAATTAGATGGAACTGGGTGATCAGCTAAGAAATCTGCCAATGCTTGTCCTTTGACAGCTTTCTGTGGGATATATGCAAGGTCATATTGTTGTAGCAAGACTGCCCATCGAGCTATACGACCCGAAATTACTGGCCTGGAGAGGACATATTTAATTGGGTCTGCTTTTGCAATTAAACGGACCGTATATGCTTGCATGTAATGCTCCAGTTTGTCTATGGCAAAGAAAAGAGCGAGACACATCTTTTCAATAGGAGAATAATTTAATTCAGCCCCATTGAGAGTTCGACTTAGATAATAAAGGGCTCTTTCCTTCCCCTCTTTATTTTCTTGTGCCATAAGAGCACCTAGAGACTTTTCTTGTGCTGCGATGTACAGCACCAAAGGCTTTCCTGGGATAGGAGCACCTAAGACTGGAGGATTAAGCAGGTATTTTTTGATGCGTGCAAAAGCATTGCTACAAGCCTCATCCCATTCAAAGTGCACATCCTTCTTCATCAATCTATGGAAAGGTTGACATCGACCAGCCAAGTTCGAAATAAATCGTCGTATGTAGGCTAGTTTTCCTTGCAAGCCTCTAAGTTCTCGTAGATTCTTGGGCTCTGGCATTTTCTGGATAGCTTCTATTTTAGACTGGTCAATTTCAACACCGCGGTGCCTCACAATGAAACCAAGAAATTTCCCAGATGTTACGCCAAAAGCGCATTTGCGGGGATTCATTTTAAGCTGATACTTTCTTAGGCGTTTGAACACAGATTGAAGATCTGCCAGATGGTCTTCCCTCCTTTTTGTTTTAACCACCAGATCATCGACATAACACTCCACATTTTTATGAAGTACATTATCAAAGATCTTTTGCATAGCCCGTTGATAAGTAGCACCAGCATTCTTTAATCCAAAAGGCATCACTTTGTAACAGTAAATGCCCTTAGGAGTACGAAAAGCTGTAAGCTCTTCATCCTTAGGATTCATTCGAATTTGGTTGTAACCTGAAGAACCATCCATGAAAGATAAAGTTTCATGACCAGTAGTGGCATCAACCATGACTTCAGTGATGGGTAATGGGAAATCATCCTTGGGACATGCATTGTTCAAATCACGGAAGTCAACGCATACCCGAATTTGTCCATTCTTCTTTTTGACAGGGACAATGTTAGCAATCCATTCTGGGTATTGTACTTCACGAATGAAGCCTGCCTCAATTAGCTTATTGACCTCAGTTTCTATTTGAGGGATAAGTTCCGGCCGAAAACGTCTTTGGGTTTGTTTGACTGGGCGCACGCCCTTCCTTACTGCCAAATGGTGTAGGGCAATACTTGGATTGAGCCCAGGCATTTCTTTGTAAGTCCAAGCAAACACATCTTTATATTCTCCCAGGAGCTTGAGGTATCCTTCTTCTTCTTCATGAGTGAGAAGCGCACTAATGAAAGTGGGTCGAGGTTCTTCAATAGTTCCTAAATTGATCTCTTTAAGTTCATCAACTGTAGCCTTTACTCCATCTTCCAAGGCTGGAGGAGCTTCATCGATCTCTTCATTGGTTGCTTCGGCATCTGAAAGTGTACCCTCTTCTATTGTAATATGAAACGAGGATGATACTTCCTCAATTTGTTCATTGTGTACAAATGATTGTCCAGTGTGTACAATCGTTCGCCTTTTGACTTTGAGCGATCCTTCAGTGCTAATGTCTAGAGTAACGTTACGCTTCATGCGTGAAGGAATGCTACTGCGGATCTCATCATTAGCTTTCTTCTCCTTTTGAACCTCAGAGTTTATTAAATTCTGAGGATGAGTATCAACAGGCCTTCTTGTTGCCCCCAATCGATCAAAGATTGGTTTACAAGCAAGAGTGTCTCGATTTTGTGTTAAGCAAGTTGTACTTAACCTATCAAACACTGTGATTCGTGATGATGAAGCCTCGATGCGATCGAATACTGAGACGCGCGATGAAGAATGATCTTCTCTTCGCTTTGAACCTTCGCCGACCTCCACTGTTATGTATTGGGAACTTGAAGCATTGCTTCTTCTTTTGATCCATATTTGAGCTGGTTGTTCTGGAGTATAACCTAATCCGGTCTTTGGGATAGGAATTCTATGTCCTTCAAGCCGCATTTTCCTTTGTGTTTTGCTAAGGCCATGCATTTCTTCTCCGGTGACTTCTGGAATTAGTTTCCCTAGGTCCCCTTGTTTTGAGAAGTCGTAGCCTGCTCTGGCTAACAACCTATATGCCTTTGGATCGAACCATTCTTTTGTCCGTTCATTTGGTAGAATACCATGCTCTGTCAGACTTTGTGAAGACCTCACGAATCCATTTAGTGGCTTTGAGGGTAAAGGATTTGTGGATGAAGTTAAAGGCATGACATGATTTTCTTTTAATACAGCTACATCCTCCATTGTGAGCTTTGCAGGAGCCCTTCCCATGTTTTCTGTGGATTGACGGCATTCCGTGAATGGTGATTGTCCATTCTTGCGGCGTGATAATGGTACATAACGGAGGAATGGAGGGTTATTGGAAGGAGTTGAAATTTCTGCTCCTACTGAATTACTGGTAGATTCACTAGAATGATCATTCTCATATTTTGGACCTTCCTTTGGGGAAGGAATATCCTTTCTAGTGATGACTTCAACATGCTTCTTTTCACCCTGCTTGCTTTCCATGGATGGAATCTCAACCGGGAGGACTTCACTAAGAATGTCATCTTCTACATAAAATTTCGCATCGGCAAAGTGAGCTTCAGCCTCAGCGAAGGGCTTCAAATCGGCATTAACCTTTTTTATTCCTCTTTGAAAGAACTTGAAACATTGATGCAAAGTTGATGGCACTATTCCGTTTCCATGGATCCATGGACGTCCTAACAACATGTTGTAGGTTGTCTTGGCATTAATGACATGGAACAAAACGCTGCTTGTCAATTCTCCAATGATTAATTCCAAGTGTATCATGCCGATTGCGCGTTGTCCTTCTTGGTTAAAACCTTGAATGACCAAACGACTATGCGATAATTCCTCCATAGTAAGACCAAGTCGTCTCATTGTCATTTTTGGTAAGATATTAACAGCTGAACCTCCATCAATGAGGATACGATCGATCTTTTGTTCACGAGCGTAACCGGAGACATAAAGTGGACGATTGTGGGGCTTAGAGCCTAACAACAGATCCTCATCAGTGAAAGTTAAGTCCGGAGAGCATGCGTAACATCCCTGTGCTTGTTGAAGCGTACTGGCAGAAGAGGTGTACATCTCTGGCTTTTCAAGAGCTTGGGTGAGTACCTCTTTCGATGAGGTGGAGGATTGCGAGGATTCGACTTCATTATCCTTAGATTGGAGTTCCTTTAAAGATGACGAAGCCTCATTTGGACCACCATGGTCTACATCCTCCTGTTCGTCATGAATTTCGTGACGAGAGACCGTGTGAACGGCCTCTGCTGAGTCATTTTGAAAGAATTTTCTGGGGAAGAATTCTTCCAATGTGATGTGCTTTCGAGGTTTTTGGGTTTGTGCCGAATCGTCATACATTTTTATTCCCGGTCTCTTTTGCCTCTTATTACTCCTTCTTCCTGACCAAGGCTGAATCTGGTTTTGTGCTCTTCTGGACTTTTGGGTGATCAGATGAAGAGGGAATGCTCGTTTCTTCTTCCATCTCCTGCGAGTAACCACCGTCCAGCCCTCTTCCTCATCCACTGTTGACCCTATATCCTCATTTAAGTTATAATCAGATGCTTTTTGTGAGAGCTGAACTTGAACAGGTTCTAGAGAGCCAAACTGGATGAGCGTGGCATTTGCACCATGCTTAGTAGTTGGAGACATGCAACTAGGCAACACGTAAGCAAATGTAGCAAGGTTTGACTGAGCAACATCATTAAAATCCAGGTCGATTTTCCTTTCCTTGGCTAGCTTCATAATGAGCTCTTTAAGAACAAAGCATTTTTGGATTGGATGGCTTATGATGCGATGATACTTACAATAGTTCGGGTCATCAATTTTTCCTATCTCACCTGGTCGTTTACATTCTGGCAATTCAATTAATTTCAACTTGAGCAGTTGTTCTAGCATTTCGGGCATATCGGCATCTAGGAAAGGATACACCTTTTGTTCCCATTCCTTAAGTGATGAGCGACGCACCTCGCGCCGTTGGCCTTCCTCAGGCCTCTTCTCATTGGCCTTCATATTTGTTGAAATTTTGACTGGGGCCGGGTTGACATTCATTGAGTCTTTGATATTACCTTTTGCATTCTTGTCAGTTTTCCTTATTTCCCGTCTTTCTTTTCTTTCCTCAGGTATGGGAGGCTTTGTATTTCCATGGCTAGAGATACTCAATTCCATGTCATGTGCACGAGTCGCTAATTCTTCAAACGTTCGGGGCTTTATCCCTTGAAGGATGTACAGAAGCCCCCAATGCATGCCTTGGATGCACATTTCTACAGCAGATATTTCAGAAAGTTTATCCTTGCAATCTAGACTCAAAGAACGCCATCGATTGATGTAATCAACGACAGGCTCATCTTTCCATTGCTTGGTATTGGTAAGCTCCATCATGCTTACCGTGCGACGTGTGCTGTAGAATCGGTTGAGAAACTCTCTTTCAAGTTTTTCCCAACTATCGATTGACTCAGGTTCTAAGTCTGTATACCAATCAAAGGCATTCCCTTTTAGTGAACGAACAAACTGCTTTACAAAGAGGCCTCCTTGTGTCCCTGCATTCTCACAAGTTTCAACAAAGTGAGCAACATGTTGCTTAGGGTTTCCTTTGCCATCAAATTGCAAGAACTTGGGGGGTTGATACCCATTCGGCATTCTCATACTGTCAATGCGCTTGGTATAGGGTTTCGAATATATGAGAGAACTTGTCGAAGAACCTCCATATTGTGCTCGAATGGTGTTTGTTATCATATCCTGCAGTTGTTGGACAGATATTGAGGCCATTGAGGTGGAATGTCCGTGTTGTGAAGTGCCTTCACCTCCTTTTCCCTTATCTACCCTAGCGTTATCTCCTTTCGAGGTAAAGCCAGGTGGGGGCTCAAGGTTAAGATCTGATTCCCCAGAATCTTGTACCTCCAGTTTGTTCATCAGGGTTGCAATTTGGACATCCTTATCTTCAAGTGCTTTTGTGAGAAGGGTGACCCTTTGTTCCATTTCAGCCATCTTTTCTTCCATAGTAGAAGTGTTGGTCATCATTACTGGCATGACCTCTAGATATGATGGAGAAAGTGATGAAACAGGATGAGTCAAAGGTGCTTCATTCCTTAAGATTCTCATTATAGGTGAAGAGCCAATAGAAAAGGTCTTTGTTGTGGATGATTCATTATCAATCTCCAAATCTTCCAAGACAAATGAATCCTTGGGGGTAGTTTCCCTATTTGCAAGAAAGTCTAGAGAGATGACAGTATGAGGTTCGCTTTCTTTGGTTGCTTGGGGTTGGTGTCGGTCAAGTGCCTTGGATCGACTGCGAGTGATTGGGCCGACATAATCGCCGGCACTGGAAGCATCAACCACTGACTTTCGGACATTCTTTCTAGAGGCCATTGAAGCTGGTAGCAAATTGAATTTCTTTTCTTTTGAAAGAGAAAGAGATGAGAGGCAGAGATGTCCCACTGGGCGTGCCAGAATATGTAGACGACTAAATTTCTAGTTCGAAATAAATCAAACAAGTAAAATAGTTTCACAAATGCGAATTTGTATTGATGAATATGTGGTACAATTCTCTGTGATTACAAAAGAGTGATCCTCTGATTCGATCTCCTTGAAAGATTTGTGGTGATGTGATTTTGATTCGAACACCGGATATACTTCAATTTGGCTGAAGAATGGATCGAAGATCTTTGAAACAGAATTACAAGGAATCTTTGGCTATGAGCTTGTTAGAAATCCTTTGTTCTTCACGTTCTTCGTGTTCTTCGTGTTCTTGATGTGTTCTTCGTTCTTCGAAGGTTTGTGGTGGAAGTTCTTCGGTGCTTTAGAGGCTTGAATCCGCGGAACTTCACTGATTTATGGTTTGTTGAGGTTTCTGGAGGCTTTTGAGCTTGAGTCCAGTGAATTTGAAGATCTAGGAATATGATTTGGATGATTCTGCTTTGAATGTTCCTTGCATTTGAGTTTGAAACTCTTGAAGTTCCTAGAGGCTTCAGGGCTTGATTCTAGCAGAGCTTCAATATTTCTGAATCTTCTTTGATGCTGCTTGTGCTCTAAATGGCTTCCTCTTCCTCTTAAGATGTCTTCCTCCTCCTTAATGCCTTAGGAAGGCTTCTATTTATAGGAGTTTAGAGGTAGGTGAGCGACACGTGGCGGAGTCTGATTGGTGACACATGTCACAGCCTGATTGGTCTGCTTGTGTCATTGCTTACACGTGCTGGATTGCTTGTGTCATCGCTTACACGTGCTGGACTGCTTGTGTCATCGCTTACATGTGCTGATGTGTGATTGGTTTACTTCAATGACTTCAATAACACTTGGCAAATTTCTATTGGTTTCTGAGTATTGATAACAAAACCTAGTTGCCATGCGTGATACTTTATAATTAACTGTATTTTGTGGACTTGATAGCATGACGTGTCAGCTTGTGATAGGTCGGGAATTTTCCCTCTCTACATGGGTAATTGTTAAAAAAAAATTCCAATCTTTCCATCAGAGTTTCCGAGGAAAAAAAGAAGAAGTAATACCCAAATCAATGGAGACATGGATGAAGAACAACATTGGAGTTTTTTTTTTTTTCTTAACAAAAAAAGGGGTTTCTTTTCCAGTATTTTCGTTGGAACCAAACACAGCAGAATCGATACCTAAAAAAAAAAATGAAAAGGCAAATATGGAAGGTGAAAACGCAGGGGTGACAGAGATAGAGAGAATATTCACTAAGAAAGGAGAAAGGGGAGACCATCAAATAGCCTAAGCCTCTAGTTCAGTCCTTATTGTGACAGACCCAACAAGTAGTCTCACGTCTATGTACTCACACCACAACTTTACAACAAAACCCAACAGAGAAATTAGGCTATTCAACTCACAACCATAGACAATATGACTTCATTGCACGCCTCTTATATTAGGTAGTCTCCACTAAATGATGGACAATAAATTTTGGGACAGTGATTGTGGGTTTTAGGATGCCATTGCAAAAATAGGATGACAGAGAGAAAGTCAGAGTAATTCCTGGGTTGTTGTTTGATAGATTTTCAAATATCTTTATTTTTGTTTGAAGTATTTTGCTAATGGTGACGGTAGATTGAGAGGTTCCATTCTCTGGATGTGAAGGTAGATGGGGTTTTTTTTTAAGGTTCTGCTGATGTGGTTTTTTTTTTAAGGTTTTGCTAATGTGGTAGTCCATGCTGGAGTTATGTGGCAAAAAAAATTATACTTTATTTCAATTGTTAGCCACGTTAGCATTTTTCATCCATCACTTAACGATAAGAACTATTTTGACCCAATATTAAAAAGTCAGGGACCAAATTGATATATTTGAAAGGTTAAGGACCAAATTGAAATATGACGTAAACGTTAGGGACCAAATATGTAATTTACCCTTCTAAAAAAAGAATATAGATTTTTGAATCTTTTTAGAAACTTTTTTTTATGGAAAATATAAAAATTTCACTTGAATTTTCTCTTTTTGTATTATTAGTTTTGTGCACTTCATAATCACTGTCATTATTCTAAGAGACATGTAGATTGATGTAAATATTCCTTCTTCTTTTTTGTTAACATGCTATAAGACAGTTGGGTTTTTTTTTTTTGAGAGAGTTTCAACATATGGCGATCGTTTCTGATGATAGCTTTTTATTTTCAGACCAAGACTCCAATCAGATTTTGGTGTAAGTGGAGATTGAACCTCAGATCTCTTATTCAACTATTAGAGACTTTACCAGTTGAGCTAATTTGAACTCACACAATTGGTAATTGAATACAACCTATAATGCCCCGAGAGAAAAAAAAAAAAAAAAAAAAGGTTCAGATTTTGACCCACCCATGAGCCCTACCTACCTCCCCTTAATTCCCAACCACACAAATCTCACAAAATATCTCTCCTTTCCGAGAAAGTATATGATGTTTCAGGAATTCCAAATCAACATACAGTTGGTGTTTCTAAGCCCAATAAGAAATTGACACCTGGCCTAAAAAGACACATCAGTATACTGAGCCATTTAAACTAAAAATGACTAAATTATCCTTGAAAAAATTTCAAACGCCCACCATTTACTCTCTGCAAAAACAAAAACCAAATACTTTTCCTCTTTTCAAAATCAAATCTCATTCTCTCTCTCCCTAGTCCTCTCGCCACTGAGATTTGAAAAGAGGAAAAGTATTTGGATTTTGGTTTTGTAGAGAGTAAAATGGCGGGTGTTTGAAATTTTTTCAGGATAATTTAGTCATTTTAGTTTAAATGGCTCAGTATACTGATGTGTCTTTTTAGGCCAGGTGTCAATTTCTTATTGGGCTTAGAAACACCAACTGTATGCTGATTTGGAGTTCCTGAAACATCATATACTTTCTCCTCCTTTCCCTTGGCCGGACATACCCCTCTTTCTCTTCTCTTTTCTTTCTTTTCACAAAAACACAAGCACACTTATATCTCCCTCTCTTACATTCCCACCAGTGCATCACTCCACCACCTCCACACTTATTTTTCTAGTGAGTTTTAATGGGGAAAAAAAAAAAAAAAAAAAAAAAAAAAAAAAAAAAAAAAAAACTCCACCAAAACCTCCTAAACTCCTACGTCTCATCTTATTTAAGGTAAGAGCTCTTATACTTTTTATGGGTTTTCATATTTTGCTAGAGGTTCTTGTAATATAAGTTTTGGAAGTGATATTCTTGTGATTATGTTTATGGGTTTTGTTTTGGTGTATCTATTTGGGTGAATGGTTGTGGATTTTGTACAATGGTAGCCATTTGATATTTACCCATGGTAAAGATTTTGGGGTTTTGACTTTCTAACGTGAAACAATTGATGAATCTAATTTTTATTGTTTATTTGGAGATAGTGGAGGATTTATATTTGGGGTTTGTGATAGTGGATATTGTTATATATGTTGTTTCATGGGTCTCTTGAAAATGGTATACAAATATGGTTGAAAAAATTCATAAAGTGCTAGGATCACTTATGGTAAAAGAGAAGCTTTGAATGACATGATTACAAATTGGAGTCAAAGCCTTGTAAATGAAATTATTGATAAACTTTGGAAGTGAAATACATTATTTGCGAGGTTAAGTACTTAGGCTTGCCTAATTAATTTCTTTTCTAATGATTTATAATTCGTCGCTAGATACAATGTCAAGTCTTATGCTTATCATGATAGGTTTGTTTGGTATTTTTTAGGTTCTAGCTAATTTCCTTTGGAGCTTTGGAACTATGCTCTTTGCAGGTTACAAGGTAAGCAATTATTTAATGAGATTTTTGAAAAATAACCATGTTGCATAAAATATTGTTTTGGGGTTATACACATTTTGGGAAATTGTTTATGGAAACCATATTTTCCTAGAAAGCTTTATGTTGTAACTTTAATGTATGTGATTATTCATGAAAATGGCATCATATATGGTAATGCGTATGGGGAAAAGTATGATTTGTTAGTATGGAAAAGATAAACATCTTTTATAAAACTCTTGGGAATGAATTTTATGGATTTATTGCATTATTTGCAAATTCTAAAGATGATTTATCTTAGCTTGTATTATTTGGGAAATTTATGCAAAATATTTATGACAAGAAATGGTTTTGAGGACTTTGAAAATATTGTAGATATTTGGTTATTGAAATATTTTATGACACTATTTGGAAGTGCATTGTGTATTTCAAATACATAAATTGTGAGCTTTTGATGTCGTTTCGCCATTGTGCCACGATATTGGTGATTATCCCGTTTGTGTGACGACCTTGTCATGTAGCCTTGGGTGAGGTTTTTGGTTTTGAAACGGTATTGGATATTTTAATGGCTCACAATGGAAAACATGTAGTTTCATGGTTACTTTGGGAAGCTTGGTGCTACAATATGTCTATCATTCTTGTCATGATGTTAAGGAAATTTATTTTCAAATACCTTAAAAGCTAAGAAGAAAACAAATAATACAAATGAGAGAGTTCAAGTGATTAATTATTACCACCTCAATGACATAATATACGAATATCTAAATGGTCTGTAGTATTTTTAACATCACTCGTCGATAAACTAAATTTATAATTTGCTCAAAATTCAAAGCCACAAAAAGTATTGGAATAGTTGTAGTCTTCAAATAGCTGTTGATGAACGTTGGGTAAAGGATCTTGTTGACTTGAACTGAACCGTGAGGGCCAATATTCACCTTCTTGGGCAATAGCATTAATCATTTGCTGCTGCTGCATTTGTTGTTGCTGTAGTTGTTGTGCATTATGAAAGGCTATTTCACTCTTTGTCTCCACTAGCTCAGACTGAGCCTCAATTATTTGTTCTTGGAGTTGAGAGATTATCCCAACACTTCCATAGACTGGGTCTTCAACACGTGAACTTGCTTCGAAAGATATGCAATCCGCTGCCACAGCTCGTAAATGCAGTGGAAGTTGCTGCAATGCCAAATGATGAAAAAAAAATTGAAACCAGCCTTCTTGTTTTTTTTTTTTTTTGGTAAATAAACTAGAGAGATGAACAGCTATAAGGGACTAAATTTTGAAGTAATAAATATAAGTAGCTTAGTTAAAAATGCACTACTAATCAATGTCAAAGTAAAATAATTTTGGGATTCTTTTTTGTCAAATGAAAATCATTAATTACTCTGGGAAATTAATTTGACAAAGAATCTATTTCAAATGATGGTGCTCTCATGCTTTGTTATGACAGGTATTAAAATTACACTTGTTAAAAGGTTGACAAAGAGTATATATATGGAAAATGTCAAACGGCTACATGAATAATAAAAAAGAAAAAATTCCATTAGGAGTAGAGTCATATATTAAATTTTTATTTTTTATTTTTGATAAAATACTCAAATATTAAATTAGTTGCTCAAATAACTTAATTCCAAAATAATAATGAAGATTTGGTTAAAAATGGAAATTGACATGAATTTAAACATATATTTTTGATCTAGTCCACTTCATTAGGTAGTAATATTCACTTACTCAAAACACTTAAAAGAAATTTCTCAAGTGTTGTTTCAAGAAAATTTGGGAGGAAATGGAATTAAACAAATTTGATATTAACATAAAATGATGAACTCAAAGCTTACAATGATAGCGAAAAAGAGAGAAGTAAAACATGTTCAACATTCATATTGATTATAGAAGTGATTGTTTTATTTATGTGTATGTGTTGAAAGAATCCATTAAGAAACATCTTAAAGATATCATTAACACCATCTATGTGATTATTTCTATAAGATAGAAAGCTTTTCAGTGAACGACAAACAAGCTGAAATATTAATCCCTACTCTATATATGCATATGAAATAATATGTATATAATACCTTTGTATTAACTAATTAATAAATGAAAAATATGTTACTAGTAACACGTATGTATATATGTATTTATATTTGGTCATACCTCTAACATTTTGGTAGTGTTGCTAGCACCAAAGATTTTGTGAACACAAGCGAATCTTTGTGGATTGGTTGGAGGAAAATATGGTGCAAGAACACAATCTTTAGGGCATCTCCTTCTCAAAGATTTGCAAGCTGCACATCTATTTGAATGGGACATTGTCAGATTTTCGTGAATCTACTCAAAGATTTTCTTTCAAAACTTCTAATTGTTCTCAAGAAGAGATTTGGTTTCTATGTATTTATATAATGGTGAAATCTAGAGAGAGAGAGAGAGAGAGAGAGAGAGAGAGATATATATATATATATATATATGAGAAATGCTACGTCCACAACATTTCTCACAACATTCTCACAACAAATCCTAGTTGGCAAGTTGTTATTTGCTATTACTAGTGGGTAAGAAAGTAATTTCAGTATTAGATTTAAATTTAAAACCTGTAACAACTTGCCAACTAGGATTTGTTGTGAGATATATTCTTATGGTTTTTTCTTGGACAGCTACCAACGGCTACTTTTTTTTCTAAAATAGCTTCCACAAATAAGGAAACTTCGTGAAGCTTTAGATTTCTCCTTTATCAAAGAAAAAAAAAAAAAAAGTAAAGGTGGTGACCAGTAAAAAAAAATTATAATAAATTACAGAACCAATAAAAGGTCAAACACTACTCCAAAAAAAAAAAAAAAAAATCTATTCCACATAATTTCCATATGAAACAAAAGGTAAAAGAAGAATAAAATAGTTTTTCTTAAAGAAGGCCGGCGCAATACAATTTGAGGTCTTCTACAAAACCTTAAATGGGTATTTGTGTATTTCAATATTGCTTAAAATTAAATTTATTTATTATCCATCAATTTAGTTAATGTTTTGTACTATAAATTTTTACTTATTCAAAATTCATTATTCTTACTTTTTTATATCAATGAAAGCATTTGATTAATGCTAGAGATATTACAAATTTTATTATATAGACCTTATAATTTGACATGTCACGAATTAGGATAAATTGATTTAAACATTAATTTATTATGTTGTTTAAGTAGTATTAGTCTATTCTTGCCAAATAAATTGTAAGTGTTACGTAGTAAAATTTGTAGTAACTTTAACATTTTCCACTTACTTAACGGTGATTTGGTTTGATTTTTATTATTTTATTATGTATATATTTTTTTTGGGAAAATGTTTAAGCTGCAATAATTTTACTACAGAACACTTTAAATATGATGTGAAATGGAATGTGATTGGTGGCCCTTCAATAAGATAATAATTGAATATTTGAATTACTTCTTATTATTGGTGATGCAACAATTTGTAATAATTCTACCATCATTCAATTTTTTTGGTCTTTTTAAAGGAAAATGCTAATTAAAGGTATTTATTACATAAAACTTATAAATTGATGTGACAATATATGTGATTATTTCAACTACTTAATAAATGAATTGATGTTTGAAATGTGTTTTGGAAATTGGCAACACATCATGTAAAATTTGCAATATCCTTAACATTACTCATTTTTTAAAAGTGAAGGGGGAAAATTGAAAATCACTTATTGGCCCCCACATTATGGGGGCATTTCTCTCATGATTGGAGCCAGAGGGGGTGAGGGCCTAGGGGCTTGCCCTCGTAACTCCTCTTAAAATTTCATTGTAATGTGCCATGAGGGTCTAGCAGCCCATGTTTTTAAAAGATGTGTTTTTATAACAATGCTGTAGATAAATATGCTTAGGGTAAATTCCACTAAACCACCCTGAGGTTTGGACTAATACCATTTAAGTCCAAGACTTTTAAAAAACGACCAACTTGGTCCTTAAAAGACATTTTTACCTTTAACTATCCAAAAATTCTCATCTCAGTCCGAAATCCTTATCTCTCTCTCTGACCTCTCGCTCCCTCTCTCTTTCTCATCTCAAAGAAGACACACATGCACCATCTCATAGAACACAAACATGGATTTGAGCACAAATCACACTACACAGATGCACCATCTCATAGAACACAAACATACACACTTAGCCATACAAATTCCAAAATGTGAAACCCCCAAAAATCATCAAGATTACCAATCATACACATATTCATATGCACACACTAACAAAATTACCAATTAGAACCATTTTGAGACAAACCTAAATCAAAAAAATACCCACAAATCAGCAAATGATCATACCCAAACCCCATTTCAAACCCAAATCAAAAATCACCAAATCCTTATATCACATAAGAAAACTCAATCTGTAGATTAACCAAGACCCAAACAAACAAAGAGCCAAACCAAAATAGACAAAAAAAATTAGAACAGAGAAAGAGGAAAGAGATCGACGGCCACCGGTGTTGGCGTCGTCGATGGTGGTGGCGGAGCTCGTGGGTCTTGTCAAATGTTCCCTTGACATTTGGCACACAAACCCAAACACAAACAAAGACCCAAACCCAGAAATAGTGACCCAAACCTAGACATAGAGCTACAAACCCAAAAACTAAGACCCAAGCACGTTTGGTACCAGATTAGAGCTGTTGGCATGGAACAATAGCAGTGGTGGTGATGTGAAGCTCGAAAATCCTTCGTCAAATCTCTCCATGGCACTGATTTGAGAAGAAAGTGGAAGATGGTAGTGGATAATATAGGTTTCGGCCATGAAAGAGAGATCTTTAGCCGCCCTGGGTATGGGTGAGAGAGAGGGAGCCGCCATGGGTGTGGGTGAGAGAGAGATGGAGCCGCCGTAGGTGTGGCTGAGAGAAAGAGAGGGAGCTAGAGGTCAGAGAGAGGGAGCCAGAGGTTTGAGAGAGAGAGAGAGAGAGAGAGAGAGAGAGAGAAGGATTTGGGACTGAGATGAGAAGTTTTGGATAGTTAAGGGTAAAAATATCTTTTAAGGACCAAGTTGGTCGTTTTTTAAAAGTCTTGAACTTAGATGGTATTAGTCCAAACCTCAGGGGGGTTTAGTGGAATTTACCCATATGCTTATGCTTATATTTCAAACGAATTATGCATATTTTATTTGAAGTTCACAAAAATAAGTAACTCTGACACATGAAAAAGAAAGGTAAAAAAAAAAAGTTAATCTCAAACACCAAACCACATCACCTTTTCATTTATTTCACTATTCTTATAATTAGCTTTTGTCTTGTCCCAGTTTTTTCACCTTTTTTACTATTTATTTTCTTTTTTATCATTACTTTCACAATTTTCACTATTCTTGATACTTTTTAGAGTACTTTATTGTTGAGTGATACTTCAAATTTTACTACTTACGTCTTATAAATTGGCATGTTGCCAATCACAAAAATTAATTTCAAACATTTTTTCATTATATTGATTAATTAACACTAATCACATTTTTACCACATCAGTTTGTAAGCTTTTTGATGTAAATTTTTGTAGCTATGGATTGGTTATTTTTGTATAGTTATTTTAATGATATGAAATATATTCATATTTTCTTACAACTGTTTATTTAATTTGTTATTATAATCAATTAATAGTTTTTAAGATTGATTTCACTTTTAATATTGTCTTTAATTTTGCTCCCCCGGACTAAAATTCTGATTTTAACACTGATTTTCTCTAATAGGTGAGATGATATTTTATATATATATAAACCCTTCACATGGAGGTGAACCTCACTTTTATGAAACCTACCTCATGTGAGGGAGTGAATACTTGCAAGAGACACACAATAAAGTTTATCATAGTAAGGGGCCCTAGATCATAGCCTAGGCCTACGCAACTTTATTTTGCATGTGGCAGCTGATTGTGTGCATTCTTAAGCTAAAATTAAAGAAGGGCTGCGGGGCTGATCAATTGGCTTTACACAGTTGAAGAGATTTTTGAACAAAAATCATTCAGTCAAACACTTCATGTGCATGGCGAACACTTCTTGGCCGTACTTTACATCTAATTTTGTCATATCCTATTTATCTTTTTCACTTTAAGTAAAGTATATCATAGGCAAAAATGGCAAAATACCCATTTCACCCGAAAGTTTCAGTAAAATAGAGAAATGATATATCCACAACATTTTTCACAACATTTTCACAACAAATCTTAAGTGGCAGGTTGTTACTGGTTGTTATTGTTGGGGCAAAAAAGTAATCTTAGTGTTAGGTTCAAATTTAAACCAATAATAACTAACCACCTATGATTTGTTGTGAAAATGTTGTGAAAAATGTTGTGGACGTAGCACCTCTCAGTAAAATATCCATGTTCTGAAACTATTTAACGATATGCCCCTGTTTTGAAACTTAATTTTCTAAAAATCAAGTTTCAATATAAAACTTGATTCGTAGAAAATCGAGTTATAGGTAATCAAACTTAAAAAATAATAATAATAATAATAATAATAATAATAATGGAACTCGAGTTCCATTTGAAATTTTTCAAGGAACTCGAGCTCCTTACTAAAATTCGATTTTTAGAAAATCAAGTTTCAAAAAGGGCCATTTTGCTAGATAGTTTCAGAATAGGGACATTTTGCTGAAACTTTTGGGCGAAATGGGTATTTTGCCATTTTGGCCGTATATAATATAAATAATTGCTTTGTTGAGACTTGAGTAGTTTAATCTTTTATTGCATCTTTAATTAATTAATGAGCACTACAAGTTAATTTCTTTTAAAATAAAAAATAAAAAATTGGGTGCATGATCTTTTATTCAAAATATATATTACAATTTAACTTTAAAAAAAAAGTGGGTGCCTGATGTTTTAGTTCAAAATACATTGATTTAGTTGGTTATAGTTAACTCAATTGCTAATTTTGGCATATCTATCCTTTTCACTTTAAGTAAAGTATATAAACAACTACTTTGTTGAGTGATCTAATCTTTCATCACACTTAATTAATGAGTATTATAAATTAACTCTGTTTTTGGGGGCTACTTGATCTTCTAGTTCAAATTACATAAAGTTTGGTTGGTTCAAGTTAACTCAAGTTACTCAATTGCTAAAGTATTTTGGCGTCAGGTAAGAGATATGTGTTTAAATATTGCTTACGCCAAAAAGAAAGTAATTGATATCTTAATCTAATAGTGAAACATGATTATGGAGTAAATCATTATAGATTTTCAATCCTAGCTACCTTATTTATCCATTAAAAAAAATACAAACTTTTACTTTACTAATTTATGTGACTGCAAATTATTCATGTTCGAACTATGTTTGGGTCTTACTTAGAACATCAATTAGGAAAAATAATTAAAATGAATGTGTTTTATAACATGGTTGAGATGCAATTTGAGATTCATTGTATTATTATTTTATGTGAAAATAAAAATATGGGCATTTCTCATCTTATGAACAATTCATCGTTTATTAACTTAATTTTCAAAACTTTTTAACAGTTTTCACTTTAAAAACAAACTTTTAAAAGGTTTACGGGGAAATTTTGTTCCTCAATACTTAGCAAGAAAAAAAGAAAAGAAAAGAAAAAGAGACCAATAGGAAAAATTGCTGCTGTCTCTAGGTCTTATGTTGAGTTGTGCCCACTGAACTGAGCCGTTGAAATGGAATAGTGAAAAGATTGTAAAGCCTTATTCTTGCCGTTGAATATTTTTTTTGTTTTGACTACTCTTTTTGATGGTGATGCATAGACAATATTTGGATAGTTAAGTTTCTTTTGGATATACATCACTATTAGTTTCTTTAAAAAACCTTCTCCCATCTCTCCTTGTGTGTGTGTTAAAATACTTAGTATTCTTTAAAAAAAAAAAAAAGGATAGGTAAGTGTGAAGGACGAAGGGATTGTTGCTAATTTGCAATGCAAGAAACATTTTTATTTTTTACATAGCCAATTGATTATTTATTATAGAATACTAATTTAAAATTTTAAAAACCAAAAAGAAATTACTACATCCAAAAGAAAAGATAGAGAGGAAACGCCGTCTGTGGGGATCAAACCCACGACCACGTGGTTAAAAGCCACGTGCTTTACCACTGAGCTAAGACGGCTTTGCTTCTCTTATTACTTTATGAATTGGATTGCACTGTTGTATGTTTGCTGAATGAATTGAATTGCACTTATAAACCCACTTCCCTTCTCTATGATCACTCACAAGTAGATTTAGTAGTTTCATGATCCTTTGTGTATTATCAATTTGCATCACTCCTCCATGGTGGTTCTGAAATTTTTAGTTTTTAGTAACTTAAAAAGCTACTTTATTTATTTTAACACCTCACTTTACAATATACTTAATATCAATGATTATTTTTTTACTACTTCATTTAAATATTCTTTTTTTATTCTTTTTTTATTATTCATATATGTTTATTTCTCTCTCTTCCTCTATTTCTCTCTCTCCTTTGAAGTTATAACAACTAGCAAGCCAAGAACAACCACCCACAACCACCATGCACAACCCACTGCTAGCAAACCCAACCACCACAAACTCACCAACCATACCACAACCATAACCACACTACCACCAACCACCACATCACAATCCAGCAACACAAATCAGCTAAAAACCACCACACAAACCACATGGTATGACCTACCCACCACACCACCTCCACAAGCCGATCAATGACCCACCACCACCATAACAACCCACAACCCAATCAACACCGATGAACCCAATCCACCAACGAACCCATTGGCAAAATTTATTGAAGAAAGGATGGAGCAGATCCATCAAGATCCAAGAAATAGAGTGTGAGAGGATTAGTTTCAGTTGAGAGAGAAGAGGGAGGCGTTGGCATGAGAGGACAAAAAAGAGAGAGAAGAAGAGACCCTCACACGGCAGAGAAACAAGAGAGAAATTTTTTTATAATGAGAAGTGGAGGCAGTAATGTAGTAAAGTAATATATATATATATATATATATATATTATCCCTTGCTACAATTTGTTAGTGTGAGTGTGTGTTACAAATACTTTTATTATTTTTTTTTTTCTAGCCGTTGAGAATTTATAAGTAAAATCGTTGGGCAGTTATGAGAATGAAAAAAAAAAAAAATATATACATATATATATATATATATATATGTACACATACATACATACAAAATACTTACTAGTGAAAGATCTCTCTTTAAACTCAGAAACACTTCGCGTTTCTTCATGGTTCTGAGGTCGGCCATGTCACCAGGCAGCAGAAGGGCCTGCTCCATGCATTGGCCACATACCCAACCTTCCCATGCTAGAAGTCCCTTATAGAAGCATCAGTATAGAGGGGAGCTCCGTCCAACACCATGAGGGGGGGGGGGGGGTTCCAGGCTTGCACCTTAGCTTGGCGGTCAAGTCCCCTATCCACAATGGATCCTTCACTAGAGGACCTTGTTTGCGTTGTCCTAGCTAGTTTGGCCCCTTTCTAGGGCTCGACTTCTTTGGAAGGGAGGTCCTTTCTTTCTTCCGCTACCTCCTTACCCTTCTAATCCTGTTTTCTTTTCTTGTCTAGGGGGTTAGGTTAGGGAACCTGAGCAGAGGGAGGAGTGGGGGGCTCGGTTTGGATGGCTGTCTCAGGCACATTGCCTCCTACATAGGACTCTAGTAGATCCGGAAGGCTTGATCTAATTTTACATTGTAGTACAATTGCATCAGGAACACTTGAAGCTTCTTGGGTGTGGCTTACTTGGGCTGGGAGAAGGTGGCTAAAATTACCAGTTGGAACTTCTGGGGATTGAGGCTGGTTGAAGACCTCAAAGTCATCCTCGGAGTCTAAGACTTCAACCACTTGTTCTTCTTCCTTGATAGCTAGTTGGGAAGGGGTTGTTTCTTCCTCGGCTGTGAGTTGAAAAGGCAGTTCTTCCTGTTGTACACCTTTTCGAGCAGGGTCCGGGTTAAGAAAACCCAGTATGGCGATATTGATCAGGTGTAGACGGCGGTTTTTCGCTTTAATCACGTATTTGAGCACCTAGAAGCTGGGCGATATGGGATCGTAGTCGAGGATGAGGTGGACTGCTCTTAAATGTCCATCTTTATGGACAAAGATCTCGGTCTTGAGTATTTTTGTCAAATCAGGCTCGTTGACAAGATTCAAGTTTGGGATAGCAGAGAATTTATTTGTAAATTCACCAAAAATAAAAAAATATTGTTAGGAAACAACACAGATAGAATAAGAAGCAAATTGTTAATAACAATAAAAAAGAATAAATACAGGAAATGTTAGTAAGAAAAAAGTGTATAGTTAGAATAGTAGACATAGACCTAAATACCCTACCTGGTGTCCCTTCTCGGGTCAGATAGTGAAGCCCATCGTGCCACTCCCCTGAGATGATTAGATAATCTTTATTTATACCCTTGTTGGACTCAGGGAAACACGATATGAGCCTGACTGTGGGAACTCTAGTTTTTAAGTAATACCCCTGTCTTGTTAGTTTGTGACGATTGTAAATCTAATTAACGTCATGGTGAGTGAGGTTTACACCCATCTTCTCATTGAGGGCATCTACACTACCTAAAATCCAAAACATATTAGGGGCGCATTGAGTGGGGGATAGCCTATAAGCAATCAGATAATCCCTGGTTACTCTACCCATAGGGATTCTCATCCCCCTCTCTATAAAGGCGAACATAGAGAGTAATAGTTCTCCCTCCTGCCTCATGGCATGCCATTCCCCCTGTTTGCAATACCTAATAGAAACCCCCGGTGGGATACAATATTGAGCTTTAAAGCTCTCTATACCCTCTGGAGTGTCTACTAGGCGAGCAAATCTACCCATATAAAAAATAATAATAATTAAAAAATAAGAAGTTAACAGTAGTAGGGAGACGAGGTGAAATTAGAGGGGCCGAGGAAGAAAAGGTTCTAAATAAAAAGAAAAAGAAGAGAAAAAGAAAAGAAAATACTAAGGATAACTTACAGAAGGGAAGAACTCCTTAGACTAGTTCTTGAGATTTGAGAGTGAAAAAGTGAAACAGTCAAAGTCTTCAGGCAATATATATATATATATATATATATATATGATATATATATATATATATATATGAGAGAGAGAGAGAAAAGCAAGCGAGAAAATTCCCGCCCAAGTCTCCATAACATCTTCAAGAATCTCCATCGTACTATAGAACGTGAGGAATATGGAGCCGTAGAAAATAAATGCAAGTGCGTCTCAAATGCCAAAACGTCAGAGGCGTGCTTTTAGGCAGTTGAAAAAACACTTGCATAAACAGAGATGACGTAAGGGCAGAGCAGAATAATTGCTATAATATCGAAATCCTTCTTTTTTCTTGAGGAGCAAAAAAGGGGAATTTCGAAGGGTTATTGTAGGGATGAAAGGCCCAGGAATGTATATTGGGTCGTGGGCCTTGTCCGAGGGCAACATTTTAAACAATTCTACTAGTAAGGATGAACATTGGGGGGGAATAGGATAAAGGGAAGTTGAGAAATATCTAGGAGAAAGCTGGTACCACCGCATTAAATGCTCTGCAGCTAACTCCCTGGCTGCATTAATTTGGAGGTGATACCTGAACAGTCATATTCAGCCTTACAGCTACCTCCAAAGACTTTAGGAATGTACTGATGGGAGAAGGATCAAAGCCAGCAACTTGATCTACACGTGAAAGGCTGAGATGAAGCAAACACAGGGTAATATAAAGAGGAAAGACCCCATTACAAGGGGGGCATCGGAGAATCTGTAGAAAAAACACTATAGCAATAAGAATTGTAATTGTAATCTAAGTCAAGAGAAATATATATAAGAACTACTCTTTTCGAACTTTACCAATGAAGAATTTCCTTGCACAAAAATTGTGTATCTTTGTCTTCTTGTCATCATTAACCTACTATGGTTGTTGTTTAATTCATTGAAATCTAGTTTCTAACCCACTCTCTACAAATTTATTGTGTTGAGCTCTTTGAGCCTTAAACCTTTTGCCTTTTGGGCTTAGGAACCAAAACGTGCCCTTACATTAACATTTTCCATTTACTTAATGGTGATTTGGTTTATTTTTATTATTTTATGTTTTTTTTAAAAAAAATGTTAATACTGCTATAAATTTTATTACAAAAAGCTGAGAAAAATGCCTTCACATCACTTGAACTTTAATGCAGTGGTCAGTACATTCCCTAAATTTTTGATTTTGCCAATTTAGCCCTTGAACTTTACACATTGCCAAATAGATACTTCTATCACTTTACAATTAAATACTTAATAGAAAATTCACAGGAAGGGACGAATTGAGATAGAGCTAGGTTCAGTTCAGAAAGGAAGAGAAACTGACCAGAGAGAGGATTATAATTTATAACCTACACCCCCCAACAACTCTGACAACTCTCCACCAAACTGTAAGTACTTCTAAAGATGTGAAAGTAACCAAAAAAAGGGCAGGAAAATAAATCCCAATGGGATTTCTAGACTATATTGACCAAGAACATTCCAAATTACATTGTTAACGTTATTCTAAACATATTTTAATGAGACAATTATTTTGGACATTTATTTGACAAAACCAAAAGAAGAAGACCTCCACCTCCATAGCCAAAACTTCATCTCCTCAATTGGTGTTGTATAGTAGACATAAATCTTAAGGGAATTAGAGTAGATCCATTTGAATGGGCAAGAACAGCTTTTGCAGTTGCTAATTTGCAAGCTAGTCACTGACCCAAAATTTTACACCACCACAAGAATCAAGATACCACCATACCCATCAACCAAAAGCCTTGATGGCCCCCACCAACTCCGATAACCCCAACGCAAACATCGCTCTCCTCTATCTTCTTTAACAATTCTACCATATTCATTGTTGAGAATATGAAAGAAGAGTGATCAGAACACAAATAACAAACAAATAAAGTAAGATCTGCAGAGAGGGTCGACGAATCCACACAAGGAGGTTTTGTTCAGAAAACGAAAAAATTGAATCCATAAACGGCGGTGGTCGACTCCAAATCCTTGTTCCCCTTTCTTTCTTTGGTCGGTTTCTCTTTCTCTCTCTTTCTCAATCCACCCTAGCTCTCTCTCCCTCTCAATCAGATCCTCTGATGTGCGTGTGAGTTTTTTCTTCACGTGAGTTGACTATAAATTTTAACAGTGGGGCGGGGGAAGTATCTATTTGGCATGTATGTAAAGAATTTTTCCTCAAAAAGCATAAAAAATTATATGGAAAAGAATGTGACTAGTGGCCCTTCATCAAGATAATTGAATATTTGAAGTACTTTCTATTACAGGTGATGCAATAATTTGTAACACTCTTGTAATAAAATTTGTAATAATTCTAGTATTAATTAATATTTTTTGGGTCTTTTTAAAGGAGAATGCTAAAGGAATATATTACATAAAACTTATAAATTGATGTGACAATATATGTGATAAATTCGAATTTGGTAAAGATTGAGTGTAAAACCTATATTTTACACCATTCAATAAGAGATTGCCATACTAGTTTTTGAAAAATTCTTAGATACTCTCAGAGCACGGAGAAATGATGTTTCCTCCTCTCATATTTATAGTAAATTCCACCATTAATTTAATGAGTGGATTCCACTAAGAATGTGAGAGAAGAGAGTACTATTTTTCGTACTTCGAGAGTACCTAAGAATTACTTTCAGTTTTTTACCTAAAACTCAATACATAGCCTCACATAATAACATCTTAATAAACTTACAGTTAAGTTAGATTTTCAAATAGGTATTAGAATTGATTGAGTGTGGTTGTATCTATTTTTTAATATGTAATATGATGATGTGGTATGTTGAGATTAGAAGGCTAAAACTTGAGTTTTACATCACATTCTTATTAAATTTAATCTCATATGTAATTAGTTCAACTACTTAATAAATGAATTAATGTTTGAAATGTATTTTGGTGATTGGTGACACATCATTTTGTAAGTTTTATATGGTAAAATTTGTAGTATTTCTAACATTACTCTTTTTTTTTTTAAGAAGTGGAGGGAGAAAAAATTGAAAATCACTTATTGGTCCACACATTGTGGGGGCATTTCTCTCATGGGCAGAGCCAGAGAGGGGCGAGGTTCGGAGGGCCTACCCACTTGACTCCTCCTAAAATTTAATTGTAAGGTGTCGTGAGGGTCTAGTAGCTCATGTTTTTATAGGTTGTGCTTTTATAACAATGCTTTAGATAAATATGCTTATGCTTATATTTCAAAGGAATTGCATATTTCATGTGAAGTTCATCTCAAACAAGAAAAAGAAAAGTAAAAAAAAATAAAAAAGAGTTCATCTCAAACACCAAACCACGTCACTTTTTCACCCATTTCACTTTGTTATAAGTAGCTATTGTCTTGTCCCAGTTTTTCACCTTTTTCACTATTTTTATCTTCTTCTTCTTCTTCTTTTTTTTTTTTTTCTCTCTCTCTCTCTCTCTCTTCTGCCATTATTTTCACAATTTTCACTATTCATGATACTTTTCAAAGTATTTTATTTTTGAGTGATACTACAAATTTTACTACTTACGTCTTACAAATTAGCATGTCACTAATCATAAAAAATAATTTCAAACATTTATTCATTATATTGTTTTATTAACACTAATCTCATTTTTACCACATTAGTTTGCAAATTTTTTTGTTTTAAATTTTAGTAGTTATGATTTGGTTATTTTTGTATAGTTATTTTAATGATATGAAATATATTCTTATTTTCTTACAATTTTTTATTATTTAAGTTGTTATTATAACCAATTAATAGTTTTTATATTAATATCACTTTTAATATTGATTTGCCTAGACAAAAATCTTGGTTTCGCTGCTGATTTTCTCTAATAGTTGAGGTGATATTACATAGCCTAGGCCTACCCAACTTTATTTTGCATGTGGCGGTTGATTGTGTGCATTCATAAGCTAAAATTAAAGAATGGCTGCGGGGCTGAGCAATTGGCCTTATACAGTCGAAGAAATTATTGAACAAAAGGTCAAAAACTTTGCGTTCGTTTGCATGTGCATGGCGACCACTTCTTGGCGGAACTTTACATCTAATTTTGTCATATCCTATCTATCTTTTTCGCTTTAAGTAAAGTATATAAATATTTGCTTTGATGAGACTTGACTCTTGAGTAGTTTAATCTTTTATTGCATCTTTACCTAATTAATGAGCATTACAAATTTACAAGTTAACTTTAAAATATATAAAGGGTGCATGATCTTTTAGTTCAAAATGCATATTACAAGTTGACTTTTTTTTGGGTGCCTAATCGTTTATTTCAAAACACATTGGTTTGGTTGGTTTTAGTTAACTCAATTGCTAATTTTGGCACATTTATTTTTTCACTTTAAGAAAAGTAAATAAATAACTATTTTACTAAGTGATCTAATTTTTCATCATGCTTACTTAATGAATTTTATAAATTAACTTTTTTTTTTTGGTGCCTGATCTTCTAGTTCAAATTACATAAAATTTGGTTGGTTTATGTTAACTCAGCTACTAAAGTATTTTTGCATCAAATAAGAGATATGCGTTTGAATATCACCTATGCCAAAAAGAAACTAATTGATATCTTAATCTGATGGTAAAACAAAATCATGGAGCAAGAAGTTATAGATTTCCAATCCTAGATATAGCTACCTTATTTAACACCCCCACCCCCCCCCCCCCCCCCCCAAAAAAAAAAAAAAAACCAAACTTTCATTTCACTAGTTTATGTGACTGCAAATCATATATATTTGGACTATGTTTGGGACTTAATTACTTAGAACATCAATTACGAAACAAAATTTAAAATCATGATTTTATAAATTGGTACGGTGAAAGAACCAGAACGAGTGTTTATCAGTTTTATAGTCCGACCAGTGGTCTAACCGATGATGTCATAAATAATAAATAAATAAATATTAATTTTAAAAATAAATAAATAATTTTATAACTAATCATTTTAACTAACAAATTTAATAATAGTAAAACATTAAATATTAACTTACCAAATTTTGGACACCACTTAACAAAATTCAACAAAAAAAAAAAAAAAAAAACAAACCATAAAAAGATGAAGTGTAATAATCATGGTTTTGAAATCTGGACCAGACCGGCCGGTCGGACCACAGTAACCGAAAACCAGTCATCAATCCGGTTCTTTAGAAGTATAAAACCGAAAAATTTTAATTTGCAGCGAATTGTTCGGACCGTGGTCAAATTAACCTCCTGGTTTGCAAAACCGGACACGGTTTTACTGGTTGGATAACAAATACTTTGTAAAAAAATCTGTGGTAGTCTATCTCGTTTTTCTTCATCGAAAACCAGAGCTTGACATCTTGGTTAGCCAAAATGCTTCATTGTCACTAGATCTTTCTCTATTATCACTGGTTCTTGCCATTTAGTTTTTGTCGGAGGGAGGATAAGTTTGTGTTTGTAAAGAAGACTATGGGGATAGAGAGAATCCTAGGGAGGGAGAGAAAAGAAGACAAAAAGGGTAGAGAAGAGAGTGGTAAGTGGGAGAAGTTATATGGTGTACCCGGCATATATGCCAGGTCACTCACAGAGTGGCGGGTCCCACACACTGTGGGGCCCACCTTCTGTGAGGTACCCGGCATATATGCCGGGTACAACATATAATTTTGCGGTAAGTGGGGGCAGGTTGGGTATGATGTTGTATTGAAGAGAGGGTGATATGACATATTAGTGGGCTGCTTTGGAAATAGTAATTCTTTTTTATTTAAATAAGAAGAAGTACATAAGTGGCTGCAGATTTTTTTTGTTTGTTTCTTGTTTTTGTTTGAAATTTAAAATTTGAATTTGAAGGGGTTATAAAAAGTGACAGTATTTCCCTGATTTGGGGTAAAGTGTATTTTTCTTTATAAAAAAAAAAAGTACCTTTTTCTCATGGCATTGTGGCATTAGGTTTTCGTTTTTTTCATTCGGTTTCTTACATTTTTTTGGCCTAAAAGTATTAAAATGTAAAAGTTGTGAAAATATATTTGAAAGAGATTTACTATTTAATATTTTTTTGAACAACTATTCTATATTTTCAGATCAATATTGTTTATTTTTATAAATTTATTTCATTTTTTATTTAATTATTAAATTAATTATGACGTTATCATAGTTCGACTCCAGTTTGATCTCAGTCCAATTTCAAAAACCTTAAACCTCTTCCTTTTACGGTTTATTGAATGGTCCAGATTTCAAAACCATGATTATGAGACAATTTCATTAGACATCTTTCTCACAACACATGGGATCGCATATGTTTTAAGAGGTACCTTTTCTTTTCTTTTTCTTTTTTTCTTTTTTTTTTTGGTTTCCCACAGTGTTTCTTCAAAACTTTCAACCAAAGACTAATTACTGTTCACAATGGGTGGACCCATAGAGATACCTTTTCTTTTTCTCATGTATTCTCATTCTTTGTTCTCACCTAGTCGAGAAAATACACCATGTTTTGGGTGTATGTTTCTCCCTCCTCACAGTTAGGACCCACAGTTGATAGGTCCCACCAACTTGTGAGAGAGAGGAAGCATATACCCAAAACAGGGTATACTTCCTCCACCTAGTCACTCTATTGTCACTAACTCCTTAGTATTGTTTTAAAACATCAATTGGTATCTTTTTGGTGTGGGCAATACTTAGAACACAAATTTTTGAATCAATACCCAAAAAAACTTTAGCAATTGAATTAACTTAAACTAACTAAACCAATGTATTTTAAACTAAACCCAAATTTTTTTTAATAAAAAAAAATTAACATGCAAAATGTATTTTGAACTAAAAGATCATGCACCGAAAGTTTCTTTTATATATATATATATATATATATATATATAATTAAAAAAAATTTAACTTGTAATGCTCATTAATTAAGTAAAGGTGCAATAAAAAATAGAACTACTCAGGTCTCAACAAAGCAATTGTTTATTTATTTTCACCAAAAAAAAAAAAGCAATTGTTTATTTACTTTAGTTAAAGGGACAAAATGGGCAAATGCCCTTTTCGTGCAAAAAAAGTGGCATTTTGCCCCCTTTCCCAAACTAATTAGGGAAATGCTCCTCTTTTGTAACTCAATTTTCTAAAAATCGAGTTAAAAAAAAATTTCTGGAGCCCTGTAGCGGCGTTTTAAGGAGCCTCTAGGCAAAAAAAGTGGCATTTTGCCCCCTTTCCCAAACTAATTAGGGAAATGCTCCTCTTTTGTAACTCAATTTTCTAAAAATTGAGTTAAAAAAAATTTTTCTGGAGCCCTGTAGCGGCTTTTTAAGGAGCCTCTAGTGACGTTTTCAGGACCTATAGTGGCATTTTGAAACTCGATTTCTATGAACTCGAGTTGTAGGCAAATTTTTTTATTTTTTTTTACCTATAACTTGAGTTCATGGAGATCGAGTTACAAAACGCCACAATAGATCCTGAAAACGTCACTATAGGCTCCTTAAAAACGTCGCTACAGGACTTAACTCGATGTTAAGAAAATTGAGTTTCAAAAGAGGGGTATTTTCCTAATTAGTTTGAAAAATGAAACAAAATGCTAGATTGTTTTTTTGAAAATAGTATAGGCCAATTTTGTCCTAGTGAAAGTGAAAAAGATAGATATGATAGAAGTGGTCTCCATGCGCATGCGAATGCATGCAAAGTTTTAGTCCGAATATATTTTTTATTCAAAAATAATATCTTCACCTGTAGAAAGCCAATTGATCAGCCCTTGCAGTCCTTTAATTTAAGCTTAAGCTTGCACACAATCACCTGCCACATGCAACAAAAACTGCGTCGGCCTAGGCTCTGATCTAGGGCCCCTTACTAGGAGAAAATCTATCGTGTTTCTCATGTATATGGTAATTCACTCTCTCACATGGGGTTGGTCCCACAAATGTGGTCTATCTTCATGTGAAATAATAGATACATGTATCATATACATGTAATATCACCTTGCCTTCTAGAGAAATGCCTCAAAATATGGGAGCCAAAAAGTGAATTTTTTTCCCCTCCACTTTTAATTAGAATAGTAATGCTAGGGATATTGCAAGTTTCCTAGCTAATAAACTTATGTGTCACAATCACCAAAACACATTTCAAACATTAATTCATATATTAAGTAATCACTACAAGAAAAAGGCCCTATTACAATGAAATTTTTTGTTGCAATAAACACCTATTGCAATGAAAAAATTTTTTTGCCCACTGTTGCAATAAATTCTATGGCAATAGGTTATCGCAACAAGTTATAAATTTCATGTAGTAAAATTTGTAATGCTTTTAGTATTTTCCTTTAAAAAGACCCAAAAAATTGATTGATGCTACAATTACTACATTTTATTATATAGGCCTTACAAATTTTTGATGCCCAATTATAAGAAGTAATTCAAATATTAATATATTATCTTGTTACAGTGTCACCAATCATATTCTTTTTCACATCATTTTTCAAGTTTTTGTAGTAAAATGTATATAGTAGCTTTAACGTTTTCCCTAAATAATGTTATATCAGGTGTAACTCTAAGTAATATTACATCTGGTGTAAGTTTCATTTAGTGTAACTCTAAGTAACGTTACACCTCCCATAAACTCATATTCTATTCGTTATTTTAAACTATAAAAATATGAATTTAAACAATTAATTGATGACATGACTATTAACATTTAATCATCTTGAAATTTTCTAAGTATGGAGAATGTGCGAAGATAATGTAATCTAATGGTGAATTTATTAAAATTCGTATTCAATTTAAAAATATTGAGTGATGTAACATTGTTTAAAGTTACATCAAGTGTAACTTGAATCTATTCCATAATAATAATAATAATAATAATAATAATCCAACCAAATCACCATTTCTGGTGTCAATTAATCAGAATTCTCTAATTAGCCAAAGAAAAAAAAAAGGTTAAAAGTGCCCAGTTTTGCAAATCTTCAGAAAACAACACAAATCTTGCTGACATTGAAAATTATTTTGTTCCACCATAAACAGATTTCCTGAAGTTAGAAGTTAGAACCACTATCAAATGATTTTATTGCTAAACATGCAGTACAGGATGAATGGAGAGAATCAAAATCAGATACTTGAAACAAGATACTCCCATGGCTTTAAAAAGAAACTTGTAAGATATCATGAATGACCACTTTGAATGACTGAACTAACCTGATTATAGTGATAACAATGGATATAAGCCATTGCTTCCAATTGAGTTTCACTGTCGATGTAAATTTTCCAAGGAATTCAATGATGAGTATCTACAAAATAGTAAGGACTAGCATTATTAATACCAAAAAGTTGGATTCTTAATAAATGTCTTTTAGCAAGCCAGAACAAGGGGAAGGAAAATGAGGTAAATGAATTTCATAATGCTCCATCATGCATGCATAGTGAGCTCTACCAACAATTGGGTTTAACTTTTGACTTCTGTACCAAAAGTGTAATGAACTGATTGGGATATATGCAAGTTTTAAAAAGGTAGTTTATCGGTTTCATATCTCTCAGTTGCAAATGCAAAGTATTCAAAGACTAAACAATTGCAGCCTACTAATTTGAATTATTTTTCAAGATCAGGGGATATGATTGAAAAACTTTCTTACAGTCTTTAACTTTTTCCTACCATGATTACAAAGAGCAATAGCATTAATTATACATCAGAAATGTTTGGGAATCTTCAACCTAACCACCATTCACAATCTTCTTATAATAAGTTCATCCAAAACGAGATAAATAAAACTGACAATTCATGCAACACAATCATATAGTCAAATACATGTTTGTCACTCTCTCTCTCCCTCTCACAGTTAAGAATGATTTCATTCAAAAATAAAATAAAATGCTGAATACAAGACTTTCCCATAAACAGAAATCACAGTCAATTAAGCAAAGAACTCTAGGAAAGAACAGGAGTGATGTTGCCTAAGACAACCATCCACTCAAACAAGCATATTAGCAAGGATTGCTTGATAACATGAATTGGACACTCAAAACCGTCAAAAGTACAACCATTGCGCTCTCATCAAATCGCCACAAAATGCATAATGGGACAGCCTTCGAGGGTTAAAACTATGATGACGTTGAAACATCCATTACCAACAGCTTAAAGCTCCTCAACGTGTTTCATTCTTTGTTTGAATTGTAGCTTGGAATAAGATTCTTACGGGTGACAATTTAAGAATTAGGATTTTTGATTTTGTTGATTGATGCATTTTGGATTTGTTTTGCACAAACATCTACTTTTGTGACTTTGAGATCCCACTCAAAAGTTTAGCAACACAAACTCTTCAGTTTGTGACTCTAAGACCACACTTAAAGGTTTAGATCATCAATAGTTGTTGATCTTGTTTTAGCAACTTCAAATCTACTGGTTCTAATGGTATGAAAATGATTTCCGGTAATGACTTTGAAAGAGGAAGGCATAATAGCTTTTAGATCTCACAAGAGCATCTCTAAAATCTCTTTCAAAACATCCCTTAGGGTTTTCTTTAAATACTATGTGAAATAGATTTGAAACCTTAATCACTTAATGGGCTAATGGGCTGTTGGGCTAAAATTAAAATCTACAGAATCCTTGTTTCGATCGGTCAAGTCTGTCTTTTGATCGGTCGAACCTGGCATATTTTGAATTCTTTTTTCTGCAGCTTATATGTTTTTGTGTTCTGACTTGTAACACCTTGAACATTGTCTAATCAAACCTATAGATCTAAGAATCTATATCTAGACAAGTTTGCACTCATGATTTGTCAACTGTTCTAAACTTTTAGAACCTAACAAATTCCATCATAATTATCATGTAATCAGATGTTTTATGAAGTATTCTCTACTAAAAATGAGAAGGCCTGAAATCAAATGACATCTTCTTGAAGCCTTTGTATGGCTCTAGGGATATGCATCTCTACATATCTCCACATGCATATATTCAAGCATACAAAAGATCCCTTGTTAAGTAATTTTTTTTCTTTCTTTTTTTGTGATAAATAACAGATTTGATTAAGATCCAAATTGTATAACGCAAGTACACAGGAAATATACTATGAGTATAGCAAAACCAAGGCCTCAAAGTACCCCAAAAAAAAAAAAAAAAAAAAAAATCAAGTCTAGAAGAGATGAAAAAGAAACAGAGCCTAAATGCTTGCATCCACCCATACAAAGATTGAAGGAACACTAATTTTAACCTTATAATAGTCCATTGACACCCTACAAAACTTTGAGCATTCTATTTCCACCAAAGACTCCACGTTAAGCAATGAGGGACAGCCTTTCAAACGTCTATATTCCAATGTTATTCAAATCTACCCGGCCAGCAAGCCAACATATCAACAATGCTGTTCAGTATTACCCACTGAACCCCGAATAGTTCCAAAACTATATCTCACAACTCCCTAGCTGTAGGACAATGGAGCAATAAGTGATTAACAGTCTCCCCACTCCTTTTTCACGTACAAAACCAATCAATCACTATAAAACACCGCTTTCATATGCTTTCTCATATAAATTTTTATGTTCCACTCAGCATTCCAGTCGTTCAAGTGTAATTTGTAGACATCAAGGTCACAACATCACCATAGGAAAGAACAGAAAAGTTATGGTAACATTTTTAAAAACATGGCAGTAGTTTCACCCCAAAAAAAAAAAAAGTTTAAAAGCACAAATTGAGGAGTTTCACTAATTAGTAACCTTCAAAATTTATCAGACTTAACAGCAAGATGTTCCATACAATTAAGAGGGAGTAAAATTATGATGTGGGAAATTTTATATATATATATATATATATATATTATATAAGCTAATGCGGGAAAATACCTACGTATGATATAAGTAGAAAGCATGTGCTTTGATAAATCTTAATTATGAATTGGTCGATTGAGGAAAGCTAAATTTCCAACTACAACATGCTTATATCACAAAAGATTTTAATGTTCACTGTTTTCAAATAGAAGCTTTAAATGAATTGTAAGCATAAGGCCAAGGGTTTCTATGGTTGCTTTAGATTGCTGCTGTTACTATTTTAAGCTCAGACAATCACCCCCTTTTCAATTTAATTGGAATAATAGTATGTGTATTTACGTATCAAAAAAACCATTGGAGTTTATACTGGCCAATACAGGGACGGAGCCGGGACTTAGAATATGGGGGGGTGACTTTGTTGTTGATTGCATGCATGTAGAGTTTTGGCTTTTAGCTTTGCTACTTAACTGCTAATGGGTTTTTTTTTTTTTTTTGTGTGTGTGTGTTTTTGATGTGCGCCTTGCTTCTAAGTAAGGACAAAATTATTTCATTTAAAATTTTTTTAAAGGATTGAGCTGTTTGTTTTCGGTAAAATTATTGATTAAGCTTAATTGTTTTTAGTTTTACTATTGGTAATTTTGTTATTTGGCTAATTTTTTTGGGCTTCTATATTATGTTTAGATTTTAGATCAAGTTTTTTTTTTTTTTTTTTTATGGCCTTTAAAAAGAGAAAATGCTAGAGCTACAAACTTTTTTTACAAATTGCTAATGTGGTGAGTAATTATTGGTAAGTTAAAAAGTGATGTAAGTGATGAGTCTAGAAGTAAACCAATAAGAATTTACTACCTTAGTAGTTTGTAAAAATATTGTAAAAAATTTTGTGGCTATAGCACTACTCGTAAAAGAATTAATGATATTGTTAGGAGGACAAAGTGTAATTTTATAAAAAAAAAATTTGCTAAAATTAGTAACAATATAATAAAAAAAATTAGAGGGGGCCATTGCCCTTCTTGGTCCAACTATACCTCCGTCCCTAGGTCAATACACCCAAAACCATCTAAGAGCAGACAAGACTTGCAGGGCTGACATTTGGGTTGAGATAGCCAACCATAGTGAAATGATCAAGATAGTCTAGCTTTGTCACAGAATGAGTTGGTTGAACATTTACTTCAATCCCCAATTGAACTTGATCTTATAGAAAATTTCTTCCTTTGCATGGATATCAATACGTGGCTGACTTCTTTGCATGAATTCCAGTACGTAACTAACTCCACAGCAACTTTTTGATTGTTGTAGTTAATTTGCAACAGTTTCACATAGAAACACCAATAAGATCTTCAATGTTGGTTTTAGAGACTTTGCTTGGTTACAATACTCAAAGGCGTAGAGGAAATGCAGTAATATCTCTTTCTTTTGTAGGTCGAGGCTGGAGTTTCAAAAAGAAAACCTTATAAAGCTTTTTAGGGTTATGGTTTTCTTTCTCCACCTCCTTATTTAAATAGGAGTTTAATGGGCCTTTTGAATGGGCTCTCCTATATATTCCAATTAGGTTTTCTCTCCTAGTCTTATTAGGATTACATAAACCAATAAACATATAGCCAATTAGAATAAAACATTGCAAGTGTTAAGATTAGTGCCCTAAAATCCTATTATATGCCATGTATGATATTATGTTCTATATAATAAACTTGTTTTATTATTATCTAAAATAATGGTAGCATGAATGTTTGGACATTATTATATAGTCCTTGAGATGTATAGTATGTGATTTATGTTATTTACGCTCTGTTTGTTTCGATGAAAAATATTTTCAGGAAAATATTTTCATATTTTACCATGTTTGTTTTGCAGTAAAATATTTAGTCAAAGTAAAATATTTTCAGTCAACTAAATCAATCTAAGCAAATTTTTGTAAAATATTTTACGCTTAAAATTTTGGTAAAACATTTTACATTTGCTAACTCTCTCACACCCCGACACTAATCACCATCTTCACTCCAAGTCACTTTATGCTTAAACTCTCCCGAGTCAAAATTTTCTCCAAAAACCCAGCTACCTCCGGTCCCTCTCCCACCAATCTCCGGCTCCAAGTCTGAGGCACCACCGGTCAACTCTAGCTTCCGTCGGCGCCCCATCGTCGGATCTATCTCCTTTCTCTCATACCCATCTCGCACAGAAAAGAAAATCACGAGGAGGGCTTCTTGGTGGGGAGCTGTGATGCCGATGGTGGTCAAGGAAGCTTTCCGGCATGATCTGGATAGCCGCAATCAAAGGAAGGTGCTACGGTGGATAGCAGCGACTAATGAAGATTTTGTGAGTTTTGATTTGTCTAAAATGGTAGATCGCAATTCTGTTTCCTGGGTAGATCAAAGGAAGGTGCTACAGTAGTGATCTACCATCAATATCTGGAAGGTGCTACGGTGGCGAGCAAAGATAACGGAACTGCGATCTGAAATTGGTTTTTATTTCGTGGGTTTTCCCTTGCTTTCTTTTCAGTGGTTATGGAGAGGTTTGATCGGATTTGTGGTTACTGCTTGTTGATTGCTGGTGGTTTGTGCTCAGATTTGTGGTTTGAGGGTTAGATTTTTCGGTAATGGTTGTCTTTTCCTCTCTTCTAGATCTGGTTTTTGGGGTGGTTGAGAGTGGTTTAATGGTTTAGGCTCATTTTGGGGTGGCTGTTGGTGGGTTCTGCTCACTTGGAGTGGCCGGTGGTGGATTGCATTTTCGCGTGTTTTGTCAATCCAAACACTTGAAAATATTTTACGGTCAAATATTTTACTGTAAAATTTTTTACATGTAAAATATTTTACATTTGAAAATATTTTACATCGAAACAAACAGAGCGTTAGTCATAGAAGATATAAATCACAAATTCTTTGTAAACTCAAAATCTTAGTTCATGGTCGATGATGAAATTGGGCATTTCATCTGCGAAGACTATAACATATCAATTTAGATGATTTGTTTTGATCATGGAAGTGGAGACTTCTAGCTGATATGTTAATATATTTTAAGTGTATAAAACATATTAAACCGTTATGAGATTTATTATTCTATTAACAACTGTCAAATATATAATAAATCTCACGACGTCTCACTTATATAAACTCTCAATCCTGAGAGAATAGTGATCTCGATCATGAAATGTAGGTTGCTTTAATATATCAAGAGTGAGATCTAGACAAACGGTCAAAATCTCAATATGTTGGGCAACCACATGTAATATTGAAGGAACACAAATTCTTAAGATGGAATTCATAGTCTCTTTATAGAGATATAAAATATTCCTTTGAGATAAGTTTAATGGATTTGGTTATTCAGAGTGTTAGGCCTAACCACTTTAGTAAAGAGTGTTAGGCCTAACCACTTTAGTAAAGAGTTACTTAAGTTTATATTTTATGAAATTATATTTCATAAGATATATATGAATAACTTAAAGAATTAAATCGGGTACTCAAGGATCAAGAGATAGTAATTTTCAAAGTGATAGTTATACATTTTGACTTTGTATTACTACGAATATTTTCATGAATGTGTTGAATGTTTAATAAAGTCTTGGAATATAATTTATTAATAAGGCATAGAGTGCAATTATATTTATATAGTGGTATTAAATATGATAACTTTGAACTTGTCAATAGTTGACAGATAAGTCCAAAGCCCATTAGAGCTAGAGTTTTATTTATTCCTTTTGGTCCCACTCCAAGCCACACATTATAGCCCAATTGAGCTGGCCCAAAAGGCTAACCCAATTAGATAATTAGTTAATAAGAGTTATTAAATAAAGTAACCGCTAAGTGCAGAAATATACGTGATTTTGAGATCTTCTTAAGAGAGACACTTGGTTATTCTCTTGAAAAATTACATATAGAATTGATTTGGAGACCATACTTCTTGAGCACATTGTGGAATTGGAGTGAAGATGGAAAGGCTTCTCAAATCCAATCTTCATTTATTTTGAATTTCACTGCATCAAGATACGCTTTCTTGTCCTTTGTTTCTAAAACGCAGACGTTACATGCTATCTCACATGAATGAAGTATATCCGTTTATATTCCCCTGCGTATTTTTGTATAAAATACAAAACTGTATTTTCCATGTGTTTTTCCAACAGCAAGCTAATCAGAAATCTCGTAGCTCAATAGATCAAGAGGTATCGAGCCAAATATCGAGCTTTATTAAAACTCGATAGATCGACAGGTATTAAGAAGGTATTAGGACGGACAAATTCAGCTTTTCTTGAGTATTTTTTTATGTTTCTAATGTAACCACTTGTAATGATCATCTTAAACCCACTTAGATTTACCCAAATATAATTAAAGTGTGTTTTGTCATAGAATATGTCAATCACATAAAAATATGAACCTTACGATCTCACCCTTTGACAATCCGTAACAAAACCACATGAGTACATTGAATATGTCCTAGAATACATTCTACTCAAGTTTACAAATAAATAAATAAATAAGCCTAGTCTAAAATATTTGAACCTTGGAAGTTGCTGCATGAAGAAGGCTCGGAATCTTGAATTGGCTTTAATCTATCTTTCTTGAAAGGCACTAAACAAGATGCATCAAGGTGAAAGCATGAATCTATTGGAGATGCTCTTAGGTACCAGAATATTTAATTTTCTTATGTTTGATAGCAATCTTGAAAATGAGTTTGAAAGCGTGAATCTTTACTCCTCTGTTTCCTGTTTCACGTGATGTGAGATAGAGTTCTTTTAAAATGCTTTTTAACAAAAAAAATGTGTTTGTCATAAGTTTTCTTTTAACCAAAAGTAGTTTTTTTTTTTACCCTTTTTTTTTTAAAAAAAAAAGGGAACTGCTAAAAATGAGTTTGAAAGTGTGAATCTTTACTCCTCTGTTTCATGTGATATGAGATAGAGTTGTTTAAAAAAAAAAAAAAAAAAAAAAAAAAACAACAACAACAACGTGTTTGTCATAAGTTTTCTTTTAACCAAAAGTAGTTTTTTTTTTTTTTTACCCTTTTTTTTAAAAGGGAAATGCTAAAAATGAGTCTGAAAGCATGAATCTTTACACCTCTGTTTCACGTTATGTGAGATAGAGTTGTTTTAAAAAACTTTTCAACAAAAAAACAAAAAAAAACAAAACAAAAAAACAAAACAAAACATGTTTGCCATAAGTTTTCTTTTAACCAATACTTTTTTTTTTTTTTTACTCTCTTTTTTTTAAAAGGAAATTGTAAGTTCGTTTAGACCCCTGTAAAACTAGATTGTTTAACCTAATTAATTAACCAAGTGAATACTTAGGTTTATTATTTAGATCTATGTTAAAACAATAACAATCATATCAAGTAAAGCAGCGGAAAAATAAAAAACACAACGATATGATGACCCAGGAAAACTAAACCGGTAAAAAACCTGGGGAGAATTTAACCTAGCTATCCTCAAGGTAAAATAGCAAATCCACTATAAAAGAATCGAAGTTTACACAACAAGACTTAGACCACTAACATCTTATTGCTACCCAAGTGTAGGAAACTTACTACCACGACCCCATGATAGCTCCGAGATCCACGGACTCCTTCTTTCTTTATCCTTTGCAAAACACAAACACCACCGTTTGTGACTTTGAGACTCCACTCAAAGGTTTAGCAACACAAACTCTCCTGTTTGTGACTCCAAGACCACCCTTGAAGGTTTAGATCATCAGCTCCTTTGATGACTAGAGAAGGCAGCAACTTCAACAATACCGGATCTTGAGATTCTTCAAGGAACAACCCCGGTAGAAGTAATAAGAGAGGTTTTAGGAACAAAACCCTAAACACAAAAGAGGCACACTCTTCTCTCTCTAAAAAGCCTTATAAAAAACGTGCTTAGGGTTTCCTTTATATAATGGGAGAAGTAGATCTGAAACCCTAATCCTTAATGGGCTAGAACTGCTGTTTGGGCCAACTTAAAATTCTGCAGATACGATTCTCGATCGGTCGAGCCTGTTTTTCGATCGATCGAACTAGGCAGATTCTGAATTCTTCTTTCTGCAGCTTACATGTTCTTGTATGCTCACGATTTGCCAATTGTTCTAAGCTTTTAGAACCTAACAGAAATGCTAACAAATGCCCTTTAAACAATGGTTAAGAATCTATTTAAAGAAAATTTTTATTTAAAAAGAAAAAAAAACAATTAATATTTTGACAATTTTTTTCATTTTTCATAAAAGTGGTATTAAAACTTTTCTAAAATGAATTCTTAATTATTCTCTCAACATTACTCATTAGCAAAGTTTTTTTTTTTTTTTATAAGTAATACCAAACGCACAAAAAGACAAAAGAAAATCCCGCGGGTTCTTGGGCATAAGTTCTCTTTCTTTGTTCTCACCCAGTCACCATATTAATATAATAAAAATGTTGACCCATTTTGGTGTTTGGGTTGTTAAAAATGGCTTTTTGAGAGTTTAATAATTCCAATACTAATGCTCTTTTAGAGATACATTTGAGAAGTAAGCATCTGAAATTATTCTATTTAGTAAGCATCTGCATCTGTTTTAATGCAGATGCTCTTGCAGTGTTATACTCTGCTAAATACCATGGTAAAGTGATGCCATTGAAAATGTAGTATTTCTGCAACGAAAACACACAAGAATGAAACTCTACTAAATCTAATTCTGAGGGTCATCAATCATCGTAGAGACGGGAAGTGGGTTTTAAGTGCAATTCATCTAGGATCAATTGTCCAAACTAAGAAGTATATATTTATTAAACTCTAACAAAGCCGTCTTTGCTCAGTGGTAGAGTACGTGGCTTTTAACCACGTCGTGAGTTCGTTCCCCACAGACGGCATTCTCATTTATAATTAACACTAAGCCGTTGAATTTTGCCCACTGAACTAAAACCATTGAATACTTTTGCCTACTCTTTTTGATGGTTTGATGCATATGCATTTGGATGAAAACAGTGGGAAGGACGAAGGGATTGTTGCTACTTTGCAATAAAAGAAATATTAGGATATAAAATTGAATAATTTATCTAAGTAATCACTTGGCTAAATAATTAGGTTAAACAACTTGTATTAAGGAATCTAAAAGTGTACACTTTTCTAAAACGTACAATCCAAATGTGACTTCTTTAGAAAAATGTGTAGATTATCTTCGTTAAACCAAGAAATTAATTATATGACTTATTTAGAAAAATGTGTTTCTTAGAGTTAAAGCTCTTTGCTTTCTTGATGAGACACAAGAATGGACAATTTTGATTTAATGGCAGGTCATATAATGATATATAAGGTTGTGTTTGTTTCCTTTGGCCTAATGTCATTTTTTTTTTTTTTTTATAGTGCTTGTTTCACGTTCAAAGTGTATTGATATATAATACTTGTTTGTTAAACTGAGACATTTATTGGGCCAATTTTCACAGAAAAGCATTATTAAATTTGTGCAATCAAATTCATTAATATAGCTATATTAAATTTAATTCAAAAAAATGTTAAGGATATTATAAATTTTATTGAAATTGCTTTTAGAATAGATAATTAATGTAAGTATTAAAAGGTGACTGTGTAAAATAGAAAGAGACATCACCAACACCATTGGATCTGTGTGTTTCAATACACAGATGGATGTTGCTTTTCTGGGTTATTTGTTATATGTATAAGAAGGGTGTATTGTGTTTGGTTACCGAGAAAGTTCACAAAATAGAAAGAAAATGAATTAAAGATTAATTTCTTTTGGATGTATTGTGTGATTGGTTAGTAAGAAAGTGAAAAACCAAACAAATAAAAAAATACCAAACAATCATTTTTTTTTTTAATGAGGAATTTTTTTTTTTTTGTAATTTTTTGTTTTTATTTCTAATTATTTTTAATGAGTTAATGGTAAGAACAAAAAATGTAGAGATCAAAATATTATTTTTTTTCTAATAAAAAAATAGATTCTTATATGATTATATAGATAAATGTTTTTGCACAAGGGTGAAAAAAAAAAAAAAAAGTAAAATTGTTTGTGGACACGCAGCATCGGAAGAGATGGGTGTCATTACTCATTAATAAAGTCTAAATTTAATTCCTTTTTTTTTTCTTTTTGTTATTCCATCTAGCGTTCAATTGTCTTGATAATATCTCTGATTTAGATTTTATTTAATCACAGTCCTGGACTAATTTGTTGTCAACAAATTTTTGAAAAAGTGTTTTATATAATATTCACATGGCTTACTAATCATTGTGCACATTTTTTTTTTTTAAAGAAGAAATCATTGTGCACATGATATGTGATTTGAGATAAATATAGTCATATTTAATTATTTATAAATATTTTTAACTATAAAAAAATCTAAAAATGAGAACATAAAATATAAGAAGAATTCTTTAAATGATTCTAAATATAAAAAATAATGATGTAATTTTTTTTTTTTTAGCTTACATAATATATTCATGGGAAATTCATTGGTCTATAAGTTCAGTGAATTTCAATGATACACTAGGCAACTCAACACTGCAATAGCATTGTTGCCAATACCATCTGTACCTTGGTTGGAGAAAACTGCTAGCTCCTTCAAAATTCGCTTGACGGAGAGTACAAAGGAAAGAATTATGAAGACAATGAATTGTAAATACAAGGGGAAATTATATTTTACCATTCTAAACTATATCCAATGTTATATTTTGTACCCTAAACTTTTTGAATACACGTTTTGTATCCTAAACTATGAATTTTATCATACTTTACACCTCGACATTAAGTTTAGTGTTAACTTGGATGGAAAAGTATGACGCTATATGAAAAGACCTAATTGTCCATTTTCTCAATCCACTAAAAATAATTTAAAATTTATATTTTACCACTCTAAACTATATTCCTTATTACAGTTTACACTCTAAACTTTGAATTTCCATCCAAGTTAACACTAAATTTAACGTTGATGTGGTAATATAACAAGGGTCATAGTTTATGATGCAAAATGTGCACTCAAAAAGTGTATGGTGTAAAGTGTAATATGTGATATAGTTTAAGATGGTAAAATGTAATTTCTTCTAAGTACAATTTATAAAAAGGAAAAAAAAGATATTATCTAATTTAGAAAAGATAAATTATTAATACTATTAGTAGAGTGATTTCTATTTTTAAAAGGAAGTTTTATTTAAAAATGTATCTAATTATTTGTAATAGTAATATAGTACTCTTATAGAAATAAACTAATAAAATAATTTTTGCAAAAAGAGAAAGGGAACCGAATTTTTTGTTGTTGTTGTTACTTGTTACTTACTATAAATGGAAAGGAGACCACTTTAATTTGCTCTAGCTAGGGGAACATAGAATAATTTTCTTATTCTATGAAAAGAATATAGATTTTGGAATCTTTCTAGAAACTTTCTTCTGGAAAATATAAAATGTTCAACTTGAACTTACTCTTTTTGTATTATTAGTTTTGTGCACTTCATAATTATTGGCATTATCTCAACAAACATGTAGATTGATGTAAATATTTATTCTTCTTTTTTGTTAATATGCTATAAGACAGTTGGTAATTGAATGCAACTAGTTAAGTATTTTTAAATGCCTCAAAAGCTAGGAAGAAAACAAATAATACAAGAGAGAGAGTTTAAGTGATTAATTACTACCACCTCAATGACATAATATACGAATATTTAAATTGTCTGTAATATCCTTAACATCACTCGACAATAAACTAAATTTATAATTTGCTCAAAATTCAAAGCCACAAAAAGTATTGGAATAGTTGTAGTCTTCAAGTAGCTGTTGATTTACGTTGGGGAAAGGTTCTTGTTGACTTGAACTGAGCCATGAGGGCTGATCTTCACCTTCTTGGGCAATAGCATGAATCATTTGCAGCTGCTGCATTTGTTGTTGTTGTAGTTGTTGTTGTGCATTATGAAAGGCTATTTCACCTTTTGTCTTCACTAGCTCAGACTGAGCCTCAATTATTTGTTCTTGGAGTTGAGAGATTATCCGAACACTTCCATAGACTGGGTCTTCGACACGTGAACTTGCTTCGAAAAACATGCAATCCGCTGCCACAGCTCGTAAATGCACTGGAAGTTGCTGCAATGCCAAATGATGGGAAAAAAAAATTGAAACCAGCTTTCTTGTTTTTTTTTTTTTTTTTTTGGTTTTGTTTTTTTTGTTTTTTGTTTTTGGGTAAATAAACTAGAGAGATGAGGTAATAAATATAAGTAGCTTAGTTAAAAATGTACTACTAATCAATTTCAAAGTAAAATAATTTTGGGATTTTTTTTTTTTTTTTGTCTAATGAAAATCATTAATTACTCAGGCAATTTAATTTGACAAAGAATCTATTTCAAATCATGGTGCCCTCATGCTTTGCTGTGACAGGTATTAAAATTACACTTGTTAAAAGTTGACAAAGAGTATATATATGGAAAATGTCAAACGGCTACAAGAATAATAAAAACAATTCCATTGGGAAATGGAAATTGACATGAATAACTTAATTCTAAAATAATAATGAAAATTTGGTTTAAAATGGAAATTGACATGAATTTAAATATATATTTTTGATCTAGTCCACTTCATTAGGTAGTAATATTCACTTACTCAAAAAAATATATATATATTCACTTACTGGAAACACTTATAAAATTTTTCTCAAGTATTGTTTCAAGAAAATTTAGGAGGAAATGGTATTAAACAAATTTGATATTAACATAAAATGACGAACTCAAAGCTTACAATGATAGGAAAAAAGAGGAAAGTAAAACATGTTCAACATTCATATTGATTATATAAGTGATTGTTTTATTTATGTGTCTGTGTTGAACCTTCTCTCCATTTCCTAGTACAAAGTAAGAACTGAAGAACAACACTACTAACAATAGTTGATAATAACACAAAACATATCATCTTTGCATTATTATTATTATAGTAAGGTTTTTGCTCTTAGTCATGAATGCCGATTCTGTAATGTACTTTGTATTTAGACAATGTGTACAATTTGTTTACCTACTAATATACTGAAATAAAAATAAAAAAACCAATGATTAAAAGAAAGCCTAGAGTACGTAATTACTTAAATAAATAAAAACTAAATCAGTGACATATGTTATCTTCTTTGGCTATATTTACCCATCAAAGATGCATTAGAGAAAGAATCCACTAAGAAACATCTTAAAGATATCATTAACACCATCTATGTGATTATTTCATAAGATAGAAAGCTTTTCAGTGAACGACAAACAAGCTGAAATATTAATCCCTCCAATCTATATGCATATGAAATAATATCTATATAATACCTTTGTATTAACTACTTAATAAATGAAAAATATGTTTTTAGTAACATGTATGTATGTGTGTGTATATATATGTGTGTGTATATATATATATATATATATATATATTTATATATGGTCATACCTCTAGCATTTTGGTAGTGTTGCTAGCACCAAAGATTTTGTGAACACAAGCAAATCTTTGTGGATTGGTTGGTGGAAAATATGGTGCAAGAACACAATCTTTAGAGCACCTCCTTCTCAAAGATTTGCAAGCAGCACATCTAGTTGAATTGGACATTGTCAGATTTTCAGAATCTACTCAAAGATTTTCTTTCAAAACTTCTAATTATTCTGAAGAAGAGATTTGGTTTCTATATATTTATGTAATGTTGACAAGTTTATAGCTGAATTCATAGAGATATGCTTATGGCTTTATTCTTGGAAAGCCACCAACGGCTACTTTTTTCTTTTCTTTTCTTTTTTTTTTTTTCTAAAATGGCTTCCACAAATAAGGAAACTTTGTGAAGCTTAGAATTCTCCTTTATCAAAGAAAAAAGCAAAGGTGGTGAACAGTAAAAAAATTATAATAAATTACAGAACCTCTAATAGGTCAAACACTACTCAAAACAAAAATTCTATTCCATATAATTTCCTTATGAAACAAAAGGTAATAATTTCCTTATGAAAAAGAAGGTAAAAGGAGATTAAAATAGATTCTCTTAAAGTAGGGCTGGCCCAATACAATTTGAGGCCTTAGGTAAAAACGTTAAAGGCATTTGTGTTTTTTTTTTTTTTCCTTTTTTCTTTTTTCTTTTAGAAGAAGGCATTTGTATATTTAAATATCACTTAAAATGATATTTATTTATCAACCATCAATTTAGTAAATGTTTTTTTTTATAAATTTTAAAAAAGAAAAATCATTATTCTTACTTTTCTCTATTGACTAAAGCATTAAATTGATGCCAGAAATACTACAAATTTTATTACATAGACCTTACAATTTGACATGTCAAAAATTAGAATAAATTAATTTAACCATTCATTTATTATGTTGTTAGTCTATTCTTGTCAATTAAGTTGCAAGTATTATGTAGTAAAATTTGTAGTAACTTTAACATTTTTCATTTACTTATTGGTGATTTGGTTGGATTTCGATTATTATTGTTATTATAGAGGTTGGGTTGTTCAAGTTACACCTGCTTTAAAAAGTGTTGCACCACTCAATATTTTTTAATTAAATGTGAATTTTAACAAATCCGTTGTTGGATTATATTATCTTCGTGTATTATTTATGCTTGCAAAATTTCAAGATGATTAAATATCAATAGTTATATTATCAATCAATTATTTAATTTATATTTTTGTAGTTTCAAATAATGAATAGAATATGGGTTTATGGATTGAATGGTGAATAACAACTTATTGACATGAATGTTGTTATGCATGTTAAAAAACATAAAGAACATATAATCCAATGGTAAAAAAGAATGTGTTTGTTGGCCTTTCAACAAGATAATATTTTAATATTCGAATTACTTCTTATAGTTGGTTACACAACAATTTGAAAGGCCAATGTAATAAAATTTGTAGTAATTCTAGCATTAATAAATTTTTTTTGGTTCTTTTTAAAGGAAAATACTAAAAGCACTACAAATTTTACTACAAAATTTATAAATTAATGTGACAATATATGTGATTAGTTCAACTACTTAATAAGTGAATTAATGTTTGATATGAGTTTTAGTGATCCATATGGTAAAACTTGCAATATCCCTAGCATTACTATTCTAATTAAAAGTAGAAAGAAAAATATTCACTTATTGGGCCCTACATTTGGAGGCATTTCTTTAGTAGGCAATGTAATATTACATATATACAATACATGTATTTACCCCTCACATGGAAATAGACCCCACATTTGTGCGGTCTACCCAATGTGAGAGAGTGAATACATGCATGAGAAATAGGATAAATTTTCTCCTAGTAAGGGGTCCTAGATCATAGCTAGCCTAGGCCTACGCAATTTTTGTTGCATGTGGCGGGTGATTGTGTACATGCTTAAGCTAAAATTAAAGAAGCGCTGCAAGGGCTGATCAATTGGCTTTATACAGGTGAAGAGATTTTTTAACAAAAGATATATTCGGTAAAAAACTTTGCATGCATTTGCATGTGCATGGCAACCACTTCTATCATATCTAACTTTCACTTTAACTAAAGTAAATAAACAATTGCTTTGTTGAGACTTGAGTAGGTTTTTTTTTTTTTCATCTTTACTTAATTAATGAGCATTACAAGTTAACTTTTTTTTAAATTTTATATATATATATATATATATATATAAAAGAAAATTTCGGTGTATGATCTTTTAGTTCAAAATACATTTTACACGTTAATTTTTTTGTTAAAACATATTTTGGGTGTCTGATCTTCTAATTAGTTCAAAATTCATTGGTTTGGTTGGTTCAAGTTAATTCAATTGCTAAAGTTTTTTTGGTATTGAATCAAAAATTTGTGTTCAAGTATTGCCCACACCAAAAAAAAACTAACTGATGTTTCAAAACAATACTAAGGAGTTAAGTACTTTACATTTATTTCGGCATATCTATCTTTATCACTTTAAGAAAGGTAGATAAATAGTTGTTTTGCTTTGCTCTGTTGAGTGATCTAATCTTTCGTCACCGCTTAATAAGTGTTATAAATTAACTTTTATTTTAATTCGGGTGCCTGATCTTCTAGTTCAAATTACATAAAGTTTGGTTGTTCAAGTTAATAACACAACTGCTAAAGTATTTTAGCATCAAATAAGAGGTATGTGTTTGAATATCGCCTACACCAAAAAGAAATCAATTGATATCTTAATCTGATGGTAAAACATAATCATGGAGCAAAACATTATAGATTTCCAATCCTAACTTACCTTATTTATTATTAATATATAAAAAATTAATAAAAAGCTTTCATTTCACTAATTAATGTGATTGCAAATCATTCATGTTCTAACTATGTTTGGGTCTTACTTAGAACATCAATTAGGAAGCAATAATTAAAATGAATGTGTTTTATAACATGTTTGAGATGCATTTTGAGATTCGTATGATTGTTTTATGTGAAAATATGGGAGTGATTCTTATCATCTTATGAACAATTCACTGTTTATTAAATTAATTTTCAAAAACTTTTAATGGTTTACACTTAAAAACAATACTAGGAGGTTAAGTGTTACCTTGAAAACTTATGTAGATTATGTTCTTCAATACTCAGCAAAAAAAGGAAAAAGAAAAAAGAGACCAAGAGGAAAAATTGCTGTTGTCTAGCTTATAGGTCTTTTAAATTTTAAATTTTTTTAAAAATCCAAAACAAAAAAGAAAAAGAAATTACTACATCCAAAATTGATAATTATAAATGAGAACGCCGTCTGTGGGGATCGAACCCACGACCACGTGGTTAAAAGCCACGCGCTCTACCACTGAGCTAAGACGGCTTTGTTATAACTTTTGAGTTTAATGTATCTATATATATAAATTAAGTTTTTAGTTTAGACAAGTGTTCCTAGATGAATTGCACTTACAAACCCAATTCCCGTCTCTATTATCATTGATCACTCTCATAATTAGATTCAGATGAGTTTCATTCTTGTGTATTTTCGTTGCAGAAATACCCAAATTTCAATTGCATCATTTTACCAAGGTATTTAGCAGAGAATAACACTTTATTGAGAGCATCTGCATTGGAACAGATGCAGATGCTACTAAATAGTATAATTATAGATGCTTGCTTCTCAAATGCACTCTCTAAAAGAGCATTAGCATTGGAATTGTTGAAACTTAAAAATCTCAAAAAGCCATTTTTAACAACCCAAACACCAAAATGGGTCAACATTGTATTATACTAATATGGTGAGGACTGAGGAGTCCTCTGCCAACGAGTTAGACTAGTGACAATTAATATGGTGACTAGGTGAAAACAAAGAACGAGAATACATGAGAAAAAGAAAATGTATCTCTTAAAACATGTGTGATCCCACATGTTGTGAGAAAGATGTCCGGCAAAATTGTCTCATAATATGTTATTCAATGCCATTGGCCAAGTATGTCCAGTGGGATTTGATTTTCTTTTGCCCAACATGTGCCAAAGAACCCAAATGTCACAAAAGATCAAACATTTCACTTGATCACCTACTCAAGCGCCCTTTATTTTGATGAAAAATCTTATATAAAGATAAATTTTTTTTTTTCTTTTTTGGTCTCTGCGTGTTTGGTAACATTAAAAAAAAAAGGTATAAAAAAAAAAACTACTTTTGGTCAAAAGAAACTTATGACAAATAGACTTTTTTTTTTTGTTATAAATTTCCGGAAAATAACTCTATCTCGCATCACGTGAAACAAAGGAGTAAAGATTCACGCCAACAGGTGAAGTTAGACATCAAAAACATGCTGGGAGCACTGATCATGACCAATTGGGAGAGGTACCTCGATTTACCAATGGTAAGAGGCAAATCCAAGGTGAGCACTTTTAGAGAGTTACATGAGCAGGTAACAAAAAGAGTGATGAGATGGAAAGAAAAAAAAATATCTCAAAGGCAGGAAGAGAGTTATTGATTAAGACGGTGGCACAAGCAATCCCAACTTATTTCATGAGCATGTTCAAAATCCCATATGAAATTTGCGATGACATAAACTCGGCACTAGCAAATATATTGGTAGGGCTAAACACGTAATGAGAGGAAAATCCATTGGATTAAATGGAGTAAATTGTGCAACTTAAAGGATAGAGGGGGAATGGGTTTTAGAGATATTCATGCCTTCAACCTTGCCATGTTAGCAAAACAAGCATGGCGGCTGATCCAAGGAACACACTCTTTGTTTTTCAGAGTATACAAAGCTTGTTATTTCCTAATTGCTCTCTTTTGTGTGGAGAAGCTTGCTTGAGACTAGAAACCTGATTTGAGCAGCCACAGTGTGGGAAGTGGGGGATGGGAGGAGCATCAAAATTGATGATCCCAGGTGGCTTCCACACCCCCTACAATTCAAACCTGGTGCGGACAAAAGTTTGAGGGTGTACGACCTATTCAACCCAGACACAAGGCAGTGGCATTGGCAGTTGCACTCCCATACGCTCCTGCCTGCCACAGTAGCTACTATTATCAAGATCAAGGTAGTTTGTGTGAGCAATTAAAGTAGAGGAAACAAGACTCAGCATGTGTAGCTAAAGTTCAAGAAGTAATATCTGAAGCACTTGTAGTTTAGTAGCTGCATTTGTACTGTAAATAATACGACTTATAGTTTTTCATTTTCTGTCACTAGTGCTTACACGTAAGTAGGTTAGTTAGTCACACGTGAGAGTGGTTGTTACTCTGTTAATTCAGTTTGTTAGCTCTATTTTCCTTCTTAATTGGACCTAATGTTGAATATAAAGGCATAAGCTAAATTAATTTAATACAATTCAGTTTTTCCCAATTCTATTGTTTTTCATATGGTATCAGAGCTCTCTAGAAGCTTCCATTTCTAGGGTTTGATAGATTTGGGAATTTTCTCTTCTCGTCCACCATTGTTGCTTCTCTTTAAGCTTTCTCAATTTTTTTTTTTTTTTTTTTTTTTGGCTGTGTCTTTCTTCAAGCTTTTCACTTTCCTATGTTTTTCTTCAAGCTTTTCACTTTCCTTTAATGGCTGACACAACAATAGCTAACACTTCCACCACTAAATCTTCATCTTCTTCACAAGATTCATACAATCTCAATGATCCTTTGTTTTTACATCCTAGAGAAAATCCAAGGGCTGTTCTTACTTCTCAACCTTCAATTGGGGAAGAGAATTATTCTACTTGGGCAAGATCAGTGAGGAAGTCTTTGATTGGCAAGAATAAACTTGGTTTTATAGATGGTTCTATAACCATTTCTTCTCCATTGGTGGATTCACCAACAGCTGTTCAAGCTTGGATTTGTGCTGACAATATGGTTGGTACTTGGATCATCAATTCAATCTCACCAAAGCTTCAGGATAGTATCATCTACAAAGATACTGCATTTGAGATTTGGACTGATCTTTAAGACACATTCAGTCAAGGAAATGGTACTAAGGTTTTCAACATCCAAAAGCAAATTGCTGAGATTCATCAGGGAGATCAATCACTCACTGATTACTTCACTCAGCTTAAAGTCTTATGGGATCAACTTCAGAATCTTAGCCCATTTCCTCAATGTAATTGTGGCAAGTGTGCGTGTAATATCAATCAAAGGTTGAAGGATCTTCAAGCCCAAGAATCCACAATGAAGTTTCTCATGGGAGTCAATGATGTGTTTTCTTAAGTCAGAACACAAATCTTGCTCATAGATCCATTGCCTTCTGTCAATAAGGCTCATTCTTTGTTCATCCAAGAGGAAATGCAAAGGTCTGTCGCCAATTCTTTTAGGGTTGAATCTACTGTTTTGGCTACCAAGAGTTCAAGCAACAATCCTAAAGGGAAGGAAAGACCTTTATGTACTCACTGTGGGAAATTAGGTCACACTGTGGATAAATGTTACAAACTCCATGGTTTTGCCCCAGGTTACAAATTTAAGAACAAGAATGTCATGGCCCATCAAGTTTCAACTGTTGCAGATCAATTCCAAGGTCATCACTTGGCTCCAAATGCTGATCATAATTCTGTTGTTACTACTCAAGCACCTACATTTACACCTAATCAGTACCAACAGCTTCTATCTTTGATTGGTTCTTCTTCGATTGGAGTTCACCAGGCTACAAGAGTTCAAGAACCTCATATGGTTAATGTTGTTTCTTTGCCATCCAATGCAGTTGTAAGTATTGTTTCTTGCTCATCACATTTAGTCTTTTCTGCTAAGGTTGTGAATAGAAAGGCCTTTGGTGTTGAAACTTGGGTTATAGACACTAGTACTACAGATCACATAGTTTGTTCAATGTATTTATTGACTTCTTTTACTACAATTTCACACACTGTGGTTGAATTGCCTAATGGAGAGGCTACTCTTGTGACTCATGTTGGTACAATTAAGCTTTCCTCGCATATTACCCTAACAAATGTCCTTTGTGTGCCTTCTTTTTCATTCAACTTGATATCTGTTAGTGCCTTAACTCATTTTCAGCCCCTTTGTCTTGTATTTCTTTCTACTTACTGCTTTATACAGGACCTTACCGGTTGAACACGATTGGAATGGGCCAAATGCATGATAGACTTTATCTGTTACAAGGATCCAGTCTCTCTAAAGCTTCCAAGTCTCTTGATGATTTTCTTCTTAGGCATAAATTCAGCTCTTTTACTGCTTTTTCTTCTTTTGTTTCTCATGCCAACTTGTTTTCTTTACGGAATTCTAGATTAGGACATCCATCTCATATGAAACTTCACTCTTTAGCTCATCTTTTTCCTTTCTTGCAAAATTGTTATACTAAAGACTGCAATGTATGTCCTTTGTCAAAGCAAAAGAGGCTGCCTTTTCCTTTTGATAATAAAAGAGCTATTCATTCATTTGATCTTGTTCACATGGATGTTTGGGGACCATTTTTTATTCCTACTACTGCTGGGCATAGATATTTTCTTACCATTGTAAAAGATGCATCAAAGGTTACTTGGGTTTTTCTCTTGAAAGCTAAATCAAAAGTTAGACCTTTGATTGTTTCATTTTACACTATGGTACACACTCAATTTCAAACTACCATTAAGTTCATTAGAACTGATAATGCCTTAGAATTTAATATGGTTGATTTTTATAATTCTAAGGGCATTATTCATCAACAAAGCTATGTTTACACCCCACAACAAAACTCAGTTGTGGAGAGGAAACATCAGCATATTTTGGCTACTGCTAGGGCCTTCCAAATTCAATCCAATATTCCTCTTGTTTTTTGCGGTGATTGTGTCCTCACAGCTGTCTATTTGATCAATAGACTTCCTACCCCTTTCCTGCAACATAAGTCTCCTTATGAGGTTCTTTTTAATCAAGTTCCTTCTTATTCTCACCTCAGGACGTTTGGCTGCCTTTGTTTTGCTATTGATGTTACTCCACATAAGCACAAATTTACTCCTAGGACTAGGAAGTCAATTTTCTTAGGCTATCCTTTTAACATTATAGGCTACAAGTTGTTTGATCTTCATGAAAAGGTTTTCCCTTTAGCTTCACATACTTCCTTTCCTTCATCTGATTTGATTCCTTTACCTAGCATACCTCATATTTCTTCAGTTTTTCTTGATCCTATCTCTTCTTCATCAATCACTGTTGATTCCATTGTACAGATTCATCATGATCTTGACCCAGATGATCAAGCTTTTCCTGATCCTTTTGATCATGTTGTTTCCAATGCTCTTGATCATGATGTTTCTGCTACACTAGTTGTGCCTGCTGTTGTTCCTAGAAGGTTTGCTAGAGTGTCTAAGCCTCCATCTTACCTTAAGGCTTATCATTGTAACCAAGTCTCATCAGCATCCATTTCTAATCAGTCCAAATTAGGTACTTCCCATCCTCTTTCTTCTTGTCTCTCTTACACCAATTTATCTCCTGCCTACAAGTCTTTTTGTTGTTCTATTTGCACTACCATAGAACTTTATGTCTTTTTCACAAGTAGTATCTGACCCTAAGTGGCAAGATGCTATGGATGCTATAATTGCTACTTTGGAAGCCAATAATACTTGGACTATTACTACTTTACCTCCTGCTAAACACCCTATATGATGTAAGCGGGTCTAGGTTGGTTGCCAAAGGATTCATTTAAAAGGAAGGCCTGGACTACCTTGAAACCTTTAGTTTTGTTGCCAAAATGGTTTTTGTGAAGTTTGTTCTTGCAATGGTTGCTGTGAAAGGTTGGTTTCTTAGCCAACTTGATGTCAATAATGCTTTTCTTCATGGTGACTTGCATGAAGAAGTGTACATAGCTCTTCCACCTGGGTTTCACAACAAGGGGGAGCATGGAAAGCAGCTTGTATGCAAGTTAAACAAGTCACTTTATGGCTTTAAACAAGCTTCAAGACAATGGTTCTCCAAGTTTTCAACCACATTGATTTAGCTTGGATTCACTCAATCTAAAGCAGACTACTCTTTCTTCACCAGGCAGTAAGGAACTTCTTTTATTGTTCTATTAGTGTATGTTGATGATGTTCTTATAGCAAACAATGATAAAGAGCAGGTTGATCAGTTTAAAGTGATGTTGAATCAGAAATTCAAGTTGAAGGATTTGGGTGAGTTGAGGTATTTTCTTGGTTTGGAGGTAGCTAGGACAGCTAGAGGCATCTCTTTGTGTCAAAGGAAATATGCCCTTGAGATTTTGGAGGATGCAGGATTTCTTGATTGCAAACCTGTCAAAGTTCCCATGGATCAAAACCTAAAGCTTAGCAAACATAAAGGTTTCTTACTTGATGATCCAGGGCAGTATAGAAGATTGGTGGGAAGATTGCTATATCTAAGCATCACTAGGCCTGACATCACTTATGCAGTGCATAAGCTAAGCCAATTTATGGCTAATCCAAGAAAACCACACCTTGAGGTAGCACTTAAGGTTCTGCAGTACTTGAAGAATGAACCTGGTAAAGGCATCTTCTTCTCAGCAAGTTCAGAGCTACATATGTAAAGATTCACTGATTCTAACTGGGCTTCATGTCCAGATACCAGAAGGTCAGTTATTGGATATTGTATATTCATTGGAGATTCACTGGTTTCATGGAAATCAAAGAAACAGTCCACTGTTTCTAGATCATCGGCAAAAGCAGAATATAGAGTAATGGCTATTTCAACTTGTGAAATTGTTTGGATTCTCTATTTGTTAAAGGATCTTCAAGTTGATCACAATAGAGAAGCATTGTTGTTTTGTGACAGCCAAGCAGCTGTTTACATAGGTTATAATCCTGTTTTCCATGAACGAACGAAGCATATAGAAATAAATTGTCATGTTGTGAGGGATAAGGTGTTGGAGAGAGTTATAAAGCTTATTCATGTTAGAACTTAGTCCCAATTAGCAGATTTTCTCGCTAAAACTCTAAGTCACAAGCAGTTTTCAGAGCTTCTACCCAAGATGGGACTCATCAACATTTATCAACCTACCATCCATCTTGAGGGGGAGTATCAAGATCAAGGCAGTTTGTGTGAGCAATAAGAGTAGAGGAAACAAGACTCAACATGTGTAGCTGAAGTTCAAGAAGCAATATCTTAAGCACTTGTAGTTTAGTAGCTACATTTGTACTGTAAATAATACGACCTGTAGTTTTTCATTTTCTGTCATTAGTGCTTACACGTGAGTAGGTTAGTTAGCCTCACGTGAGAGTGGTTGTTACTCTGTTAGTTCAGTTTGTTGGCTTTGTTTTCCTTCTTAGTTGGACTTGATGTTGTATATGAAGGCATAAGCTAAATTAATTCAATACAATTTAGTTTTTTCCAATTATATTGTTTCTCATAGCTATTGCACACATAAATCTGGGTACAACAACTAACCGAGACAAACTAATATGGAAGGAGAACAGGAACAGTGGCGGCGCCATGTACAGCTTAGGGTGTTCCCAAGAACACCCTGAGCTGAAAAAAAAAATTTATATATAATAAAAAAAAAATTTATATATGCTCTATATCAGGAACACCCTCAACACAAAATTAGGAACACCCTCAAATTAAAAAAAAAAAAATTATTTGTTCTACTATCAAGCAAAGCTTTAAAAAAAAAAAGCCCAAAAAACAAATTTGAACTAAAATCTGAAAAAAAAAAAAAAAAAAAAATTTATAACAAAGACAAGCCCACGGCAAAGCCCAAGTGCCAACAGATTACAAACAAACCCCCAGATTCTCACCCAAAAAAAAAAAAAAAAAAAAAAAAAGAGCAGCGCAGCGCCTCAAAGGCTCAAACCCACGGATTCTCAGTAGTCACTAAAGGCTTTATCAAAAAAAAAAAAAATCACTAAGCTAACGCCTAACCTAAAGACAGACAGAGGTCATCCAAGCCAAGTAGAGGAGATCGCCACTAGCCATCGGATCGGAGAGGAGATCGCTGGATTGGAGAGGAGATCACCACTAGCCATCGGATCGGAGAGGAGATCGCCACTAGCCAGTGCCAGATCGGCAGATCGCAAGCCCGTCGACTCATCCGCTCCTCGTGCCCAGTCCAGTTCCGGCCTCCCACGACCCCGCCTCCTTGCTCACTGCTCGGCTGCTGCAGCAATGCGCTCCGGTACTCCCTCGTCAGCTCCGGTGCTCCCTCAGACCCTCCCTGGGCTCCCTCAGACCCTCCTTGGGCTCCCTCAAGGTATTTAATTTTTTTTCTAAGCTAACTCGGTTTCTCTTTTTCTCTCAGTCTCCCTCTAACTCTCACACTATCTGAACTGAAAAGATGAAAAATTGAAAATAATGAAAGGAGTAAAAATGACTCTCACTCTCTGTCTCTATTTATTCTTTAATACAACCACCAACTCAAACTCAATAACTCTCTCTCTCTCTTTTTATTGGCCGAATTAAACTTTAGTCTTTAACTTTATTCAATTTTGTCTGTTCTTCACTTTTTGAAAATTGAATTTGGCTTTATGCCTTTTTCTGTTTATCTTATCTGATGGTGCTGTGTTGGTGTGTGCAATGTGTTGGTGTTGGTGAAATATTGCTTGTCTTTTAGTGTAATGTGTCATTGTGAAATTTTCTGATTGGCAGGGAGCATCATGAGGTGTGCTTGTGTGTTGAGTGGGGTGGGGGTGAATAGGCATTGGGCGCACATGGGATGGGGTCGGGCTGCACATTGCACAGTTTTAGAGTTTTAATTATTGTGTTACACATTATGCGTAAAGAATGTGCATATAAGTGGCTCTTTTAGTGCTTTTAGTGTAATGTGCACACGAGGCTATACAATATAATAAATTAAAGCAATATAATTTATTGTTAGGCTAAACAACAATAATTAAATTAGTATAATAATTAATAAACCAATACATTATAAAAGACAAACAAATTAAATGATGTTAGGTTAAATAACAATTAATAATTTTATAATTAATGAAACAACAATAATTAATAAAAGACAAAAAAATTAATGAAACAACTAAACAACAATAATTAATAATTTTATTAATATTTCAAATGAACTTATAGTTTATTGTTTATTCTTTTGCTAGAATTATGGACAAATATTTGATAAGAAAACCACGTACTCAAGATTCATCTCTTGTGCAAGATTCATCTCCTGTGCAAGATTCATCTTCATCTTCTAAGCAAATTCGTGTTGACTTTAACTTAGAAAATCTTCTTTCAGATCCTGTGCTACGACAAAAGATATCATCTTATCATCCTAATAATCAAGATGAAATAAGAAGATATTATTTAGCAAAACGCCCTTGTCAACCACCTACGCACGATTACCCTGTATCATATTTTTCTGGAAAGTCCCGTCGATTTAGATCTGAATGGTATGTAAATAGAAATTGGTTGGAATATAGTATAGACAAGGATGCGGCATTTTGTTTTTATTGCTACCTATTTGGGCAAGATGTTGGTAAGCAAGGAGGAGGTGAGACTTTTGTAACGAAGGGATTCAAACTTTGGAATCAGCTTTTGAAGTTAAATTCTCATGTTGGAGGAGTTACTAGTGCTCATAACCAAGCTGTCAAGAAGAGTGAAGATCTACTGAAGGAAAAACAACACATTTCAATTGTTTTGGTTAAGCAATCAAATCAAGATAAACTTGAATATCGGGTTCAATTAAATGCAATAATTGATTGCATAAGATTCCTTTTATGCCGAGGATTAGCCTTTCGTGGTCACGATGAATCTCAAGGTTCAAGTGATAAAGGAAATTTCCTTGAGCTTCTACAATTTTTGGGGGATCACAATGAATCTATCAATGAAGTGTTGCAAAATGTTCCGAAAAATTGCAAGCTTACCCACCATGATATTCAAAAAGACATTGTGAATGCAATTGCACGTGAAACATCCAAAGCCATCATCACAGATCTTGACAATGGCTTCTTTTCAATATTAGTTGATGAGTTACGTGATATCTTAGTGAAAGAACAAATGGCTCTCGTTCTTCGTTATGTGAACAAAAAAGGAATTATTATAGAGCGGTTCCTTGGTATTGTACATGTAGCAAGTACCACCGCTTTGTCACTCAAATATGCTATTGAATGTTTACTTTGTGAACATAATTTGAGTTTATCGAAACTACGTGGGCAAGGTTATGACGGAGCTAGTAATATGCAAGGTGATATCAATGGTCTCAAAACTTTAATTTTGAAAGAGAATAAGTCAGCATTTTATATTCATTGTTTTGCTCATCAACTTCAATTGACACTTGTTGCCGTTGCTAAAAACCACATTAACATTGCTGAATTTTTTTATGTGGTTAGTAATTTAGTAACTGTTGTTGGAGGCTCTTGTAAGAGACGAGATGCTCTTCGAGATGCACAATTTGCCAAAATTAAAGAAGATTTAGATAATAGAGTACGTAGAAGTGGGCAAGGTTTGAATTAAGAGACAAGTCTTAAACGTCCTGGTGATACACGTTGGGGATCATATTAGGGGACTATTCTCAACTTGATTTTGATGTTCTCTGCTGTTGTTGATGTACTTGAGATTATTGAAGAAGATGGCCTCTCCGACCAAAAAGTTGAAGCTCGATCTATTATGAGGTCAATTCTATCTTTTGAATTTGTCTTTGCTTTATACTTGATGAAAAACATTTTAGGAATCACAAATGAGTTGTCAATAGCATTGCAAAAAAAAAAAAAAAAAAAATCAAGATATAGTAAATGCTATGGATCTTGTTAAAGTGTCTAAGCAACGATTGCAAGTGACGAGAGATGATGAATGGATACCTTTATTGACTGAAGTGTCTTCATTTTGTACCACACATGATATTCCTATCTTGAACATGGATGAAATATTTGTAGTTAGTGGGAGACCGCGACGTAACACCCAACAAATTAAAAATTTACATCATTATCGTGCTGAGCTATTTTACATAGTCATAGATATGCAACTTCAAGAGCTTAATAACCGTTTTTCAGAGGCGAATACCGATTTGCTACTTTGTATGGCTTGCTTAAATCCAAGCAATTCATTTGTGGCTTTTGATAAGGAAAAGTTGATACGTCTAGCAAAGTTCTATCCATCTGATTTTATTGGGACAGATATCTTGGCACTTGACTCTCAACTACAGAATTATATTTTTGATATGCGTAGCAATGACTTGTTTTTGGAGCTTCAAGGAGTTAGTGAACTTGCTGAAAAGTTAGTGTACACAAGGAAGTATGAGACTTATCCATTAGTCTATTTACTTGTGAAGTTAGCTTTGACACTTTCTGTAGCTACTGCAACAGTTGAAGGAAGCTTTTCAGCAATGAAATATATAAAGAATGAACTGCGCAATCAAATGGGAGATCAGTGGATGAATGATTGCTTGATTGTGTATATTGAAAAAGATGTAGCTCGTAGCATTGATAATGAGACTATCATGCAACAATTTCAAAATATGAAAACTCGTAGAAGGCAATTGTAAATTTTATGTATTTCCGTGTTTTTTGATTGTTATTGTCAATATATAAAATTTTCTTTTTATTAGATTGTGTAATTTTTGTTTATTAAAGAACACCTTGAAAAAAATTCCTGGAGCCGCCACTGAACAGGAAAGGCATTTTCTCGGTTAAATCAGCCTATCGAGTAGCGCTCCGCATGAGGCAGGCTGAACAGGTGGAGCATTCATCGGCAAGGCAGGATAAAAAGCTGTGGAATCGTATTTGGCAGCTACAGGTACCCCCCAAGGTTAGAACGTTTGTCTGGCGGGCGTGCTCCGATATACTCCCAACACACACGAATCTATGCCAAAGGAAGATCCCTGTAGACCCAGCATGTGCAGTTTGTCATCACCATGATGAGACGGTAGCCTACGCTCTTTGGGGCTGCCCCATGGCAAGGAATGTTTGGGCAATGGTGCCAGGAAAGTTGCAGAAACGCAGCTCAGTAGTAGAGGAGTTCTATAGCTTGGCGAGAGACCTGATGGATGTATTGACGGCAGAAGAAATGGAAGTGTGGGCTATAGTCTCTTGGGCTATCTGGAATGCATGAAACAGGTACCTTTTTGACAAAAACCAAGCTCAACCCAACGACATTCTACGCGGGGCTATGACACTGCTACATGAATACCAAAGGCTCAGCTAACGTCTCAGTACACTAGTGGTCGTTTGTTGTCTTTTCTTTCTGCAATGTCTAGTTAGGGTGGGCAATGGCCTCCACATGCAAACCCACGCCCAGCCAATATTTAAACACTTTGTAACACGTGGGCCTGGTGATAGCCCTGTATTTCTATACTTATTGACTAAAGTAAAAAAAAAAAAAGATTCACGCTTTCAACACAAGAAAATTAAAGAGTTTTTTTACAAAAAAAAAAAAAGAAATTTCATCATTTTCCAAAAGAAAAGTTTTAATATTGAAATTGATAAAGTCTTAGGCTGCGTTTATTTCGCCTGAAAATACTTTCAAGAAATTATTTTACACCCTTTTGTGTGTTTGACAGCTAAAAAAAATACGGTCAACGGAAAATCATTTACGCTTTCACTAGAAAATAAGCCATTTAGAGTGTAAAATCATTTACGCTTTGATTTTACCTTCAAACAATTTCTGGAAACCACACCTGAAGAAAGAGAGAGCTCGAGCACACTCCTCACACGGTCCAAAACCCATCTCCAAGCTCCAACCAGCTCAGATCGTGCCGCCCCCATCGTCCAAAACCCCTCTCCAAGCTTACCTTCAAACCATTGCCAAAAAAAGAAAAGAAAAGAAAAAGAAACTGAACCAAGGGTCTGAGAGAGAGAGAGAGAGAGAGAGAGAGAGAGAGGCCGATCACCTGAACTTGAGATCGACTCCACCTCCGTCTGGGCCGTGCCTTTCACCGCCGATCTGCCCTATTTCTCTCTTCCTCCCTTTGCCACCCATGTCACCGATCTACCCTTTCTCTCTCTACCCATGTTGAGCAAACCACCGCAAGACGAGCGACCCACCGTGACCTAGTGTAGCAGAGAGAGAGAGAGAGGCCGGTCACCTAAACTTGAGATCGACTCTACCGCCGTCTAGGCCGTGCCTCTCACCGCTGATCTGCCCTATTTCTCTCTTCCTCCCTCTGCCACCCATGTCATCGATCTACCCTTTTTCTCTCTATCCATGTTGAGCAAACCACCGCAAGACGAGCAACCCACCATGACCCAGTCACCTCTAGATCGAACCCAGTCGCCTCTCTCTCTCTTCCTTCTTCTCTCAATTTGACCGGATTTGATGATTTTTTTTTTTTTTGTTGGATTTTGTTTCTTTTGTGTTTATCTATTGAGAAATGATATTATATATTTGTTTGGAAGCTAAGAAAACGTGAGAAAACGTGAGCAACAAGAAAATGTGTTTTTTATAGTATTTTCAAGAATACAACCAAACGCTAGAAAATATTTTCAAAGCATTTTTTGAAGTGCAGCTAAACACTTGAAAATATTTTCCTGAAAATATTTTACACTCGAAAAATATTTAATACTAAAACAAACACGGCCTATGTTAAAAACATGGTGTGACATTGCCAGTCAAAGTGAGTCGGTTGGTCGGATGGGTCAGATTGATCGTCTCATTGAGCATACCATTCACACCAGGACCTAAGAATTGAGACCTACACTTTTTACAAAAAGGAAAATAAACCTTTAGACCATAACCCCACTTTTAAACGTGCATGGAATTTTAATTGGTTTGTGTTACCAAATTCATGTTTAATTTATTCATCATGCAGGATGATAACAAAAGTTCATCATCAATTTATATTCGGGGTTCAAAACTCTTCCCTTCACAATGTTCACATGATCTGAACCCAAGAAATTTTCATTTAAGGATAATTTTGCCATTTTTTAAGGGCAAGTCAAAATTGCCAAGTTCGTTACTCGTTAGGCTAAAAATACTTTGAAAGTACCTAAAAATTTTCTCAATATCATAATTACCAAAAACTTAACCATGTAATCCAATTTTATTTTGACAATGAAAAAAGTGGTTTTCTTCAATCTTTCTTTTTTTTTTTTTTTTTTTTGCAAATTACAATTTACCCACTTGTAGTTTGGCCGAAATTTAAATTACCTACCTTTTGTTTGAAATTTGAAACTTTAGCCACATGAAATTAGACCGAAATTTAAATTGTCTCCTTATAGTTTGAAATCTCATAATAAAAGTGTTCTACTAGATCCTTTTTTATCTTGTATTTTTGTGTTTTTTGAGTTTTTGGAGTAGAGAAACATACAAATTAAGCAAAATTATATATTTAATCATGTTTTTAATATAAGTATGTTACAGAACTCTAAGTTAACATTAGATGGGTAAAGTATCAAATTTTAAGGCACAAGTATGCGACTTAAATTTTTGCCAAATTACAAATAAATAAGTTGTAATTTGCCCCTTTTTTTTTTCTCAATACGTTTACTTCCTTAAAATCTTCACATTTTTTTATAACCATATTTTCTTTAGAAAAGAATAAAATACATTTAGCCAACCTAAATAGCCTATTTAAGGATCAATAACCAATCTTAAAATTTTAGGATTAAAGCCTGATGGTTGTTGTTGTATGTTCTTTAAAAACCTTTCTAAACTAAAACGCCTTCTAGAATTCGCGCAAGGAGGGAGCATCTTGTTATGCATTCGGATGAGTTTCAACAATGGAGAAAACCCAACAAGACCCTCCCTAACAAAAGGTCTAAGTTAAGAGACTTGTAGCATTCTTTTGGCAAACCATTTTTCCCAGATTTCTTCCAAATTATCGTCCTTACGATCAAATATGTTAGTAAAAGTTAGGCACAGTTCCTTGGTGCAACACATTAGATTGTCTAGTTAATTCAAACGCATTTTTGCATTGACCAATAAAGCACAAACATTTTATAGTTTCCAAGAATAATTAACTTCAATGTAGCTGTGTAATGTGTTTGAACTAATGTATTATACTTAAGAAACTGTACTTACGTTTTATCCATGTTTTAATAATAGAACTACTACTTAAAGACAAGATAGGTGCACCAATACAGCATCTCAAATGACTAAAAACAATCCTTTCGTTCAACCAAATACAAACGAAACTTACACCAATTTTACAAAGAACGTATATAGGGTTAAATCTTGTGAACATATCATATCAAATAACATATCAACTATGACAGCTTGAAAACTTCTATCTATCAAAAAGAAAATAAATGAAGACATTTTAAGAAATGACCTTAACAGGAAAAAATAAATAAAAACTAGGGTACTTCAAATCCAAGTCGTGTATAAATAACATAATTGATCTGTCCAGTCTGCTTACTTGAAAAACTTGATTAAGGTAATGGTAATACCTTCTTTGAAGGATTCAATGCATCTGTCCTGCACTTTCTTCAGGTTTCTTAGCGTGGTGACTAGCAAAAACATGAATAAGCCAAGTGATTCTTCTTAGTCACGTAAGGAGTGATGAAATCCGAGGCAGAAGCAGAAGACCCTCTAATATTGGCTGGAACAAGTGTTTGAATCCTACCGGCAGCAATTCTCTTACCGACCACATTGGAATAGAACAGGCCAGAGATGGCTGGTACAAAAACATCACTCTGAGAACATACATGGAAGTCAATAACCTTTTCATATTCAGAGCCTTCGGAATCCAAGAATGTTGCCTTTTTATCTGCAGGCATTATGCTTTCCTGCAATATTCCATACAAGAAAAAAAAAATGCCAGACCTCATGTCAAATTAATGATTATGATGTTAATGATATTGGTATCTACATGGAAGCAGAAGGGCATTTGAGTGTATTATACACAATGATTAGGCGTAGGCAGTCGAACAAAATTGAAGTGAATAAATAAGCAGAAGATTGAGTAAGAAAAAAAGAGATCCCTCACCTTTGTATACGTTTTAGGGAAGAGATCCTTTACAGCATCAAGGCTGCTTTGCCACCTTGATTCAGTTAAATAGACTGGGGTATCCTTGTCAAACCCGGTCTTCTTCAAAAATTCAGCAAGCTCTTGTGCACTATAACAAGTTTTTCTTCCAGTATCACCATTTTCATGGCAACCCTTCTTCTCTAACATATCAACCCTCAAATCCACAGCTATAAATTGGCCATCTGACTTTCGGCTCAAAGTTCTTAGACGCTCAACCATTGAGTCAACAACCTCTTGAATCTCTGGTTGCAACTGCAAACTTCCAAACATTGCCAAGCATGCAACAGAAGAAGTAGAACTTGTTTTTACTGATTTTCTCATGTTCACTGAAGGGAAGTATGTAACAAGCCTTATGCTGCCCTTTTGCTTATAAACAGGTTCAACATGTTCTACAATGTAGTCTTCTGTCACCCGATTAGGAACTTTGACAACAGCAATATTTCTTGTTGATATTTCAGAAGGCTGATCTTTTGCCACTTTAACCACCCCATCCAAGCTTTTTACAAAATTCTCAACATCATAAATATCTCCAAAGTTCCTGGAAGATAAAACCTAGTAAATTACCCACAGAAACTTATTTTTGAAATGCATACCAATAAAAAAGAGAAAGATGGCACAAGTAAACAATATCCAGCCTAACTAAATAACTTGGTTTCAAAACACAATAAAATCCAAAATAATTTTCCTCAAGTCCCAATTCATAGGTAAGGTATTTAGGAACTATACCAACAAAGATATTGCTTTGGAGAAACTTGGTGCCCATTTGGGATGCACTTATAAACCAGCTTATTGCTTATTTTTCCTACTATTTGTGTGTCCCATGTGAATCACCTACTTATTTTATTCAATATTTATTTTTTATCTACAATACTTTCAGCACAAAACTAGATAAGCTATTCCTAAACGGACACTTGGGGCTTAGTTGGAACAGTAAATTGGACAGACATTAACACAAAGTTCATCCATATGTGAGAGCTGAGGCGATCCAAGCTTGGGCAAGTTCTCAGCATCGAACTTGAGTTCAGCTAAATCTGCCCTAATGCCACCCATCCTGAAATAAGACTAGCCTAATGATATTCAATATGTTAGGTTTCTCATATGGGGGCAAGTCTTCTAAGCTTGAAAGTCTTTGTTCCTGACAGTCTTCTCATTTCACCATCATGCTCTAGCATTGTTGTTATCTGCCCTGAATCAACTTACAGACGACACCACAAACCAAATAGGAATAAACCCCATAAAGAACTACAACATGAAACTGGAGAATAAAATCAAAATAGCAATCTATCACCACCTACAAAACATGGGCTGTTCAAGGGCTCAAGCAGTTACATTGTATAATTTATATACAGCATAAATCCATATGTCTCAGCCCTTTACCCCCACCCCTAACAATGACAAAGATAATCAAAAGGAACTCAATATTGAAAAGCTTCTCTCAAAGTTCATAAATTTTTTTTAAGTATCTCATTTATATCATTGATTTAACACTAACAACATGAACAAGGAAAACAAAATTGAAATCACGGAAATATACTCCATTTTTACATATGTATAAGAATCAATAGGAAAACAAGGTTTTTGAGGGTAATTGTCAGCACTAACCTCTCATCACCTGGATTGGTTCCTCTAATGTCAGGAAGTACAAGAGTTGCTCCAAGATATCTTGCCACAACAACCGCATCAGCAATCTAAGGAATGCAAATACCAGGAAACAGTTAAGAAGGAATTAGGGAATAAAGGTAAGGGTGAAAAGATTTTTAAACTGTGAGGATTTTCAGGAGTTTAACTCATCACAAGATTAGAGAACGCAATATAGAGCATGAAAAATACGGATATAGAGGGAAAATTTTTCTATGGCAGAGGTAATTGATTGGGATGATCGTGCAAATAACTATGTTACTTCAGAAGATTAGAGGTGAGTCCTCATCAACTCTAAATATAATAACAGGATCCTCATCAATTTCCTGTTGGAAAGATGAGAGATTGATATGCAATATCTGTAAAAGTGATCATAGGGGCAAGTCTGAATTTTCAGCAGACCCTCATTGAGTGAAAAGGTGATAAAACAAGAGTAATAAAAGCATTTCTAAATACTTGAAGATAGGAAGGACCTTGGATTAGTAGCATCCAAAGCATGCTTTAAATAGCGTGGAAGAGAATCGATTTTCTTACTAAACTATTTAGTACAAATAAAAGAGAGAAGCACCAAAGACAGATTACAATCAATTACATACACATGTAAATGAGATAGTCAACATAATAGCATCCATTCCAACTTAGAAGAACACAAAAAAAAGGCAACACCTATGAAATGTAAGTCCACTACAGGAATCCCTAAAACGGTTTGCAAAATGGTTCCTTTTCTTTGGACTTTGATCCACCAGTTTCTGTGGTTAAGTTCAGAACTGCAATCACAATTACGCCTTTATTCAATTGGGAAATTGAAAATGTTTAATATTTGACCCTTAAAAGAAATATTTTTTGAAGGGTTTGAATCTCATATTCAGACAAGTGATGTGAACACCAAACACCTAGAACTGCCATCACAATTAAACCTTTATCCACCAGTTTCTGTGGTTAAATTCAGAACTGACATCATAATTAAAGCTTTATTCAATTGAAGACTTAGAAATTTTTAATAATTGACCCTCAAAGAAATTTTTTTTTTTTGGATGGTTTGAATCACACATTCAGATAAGTGAGGTGAACAGAAACCACCTAGAACTCAAACTAAGAAAGTATTTTGATATTATTGAAATTTGAGTTGACTTTCAGAAATCATGAAACCACATTTTAAGATCCCTATGAAAATGTTTTGGATTGAGAATTTGACTTCTTGGAAAATCATAGAACTATGACGGATAAAGAATGGTGCTGGGAAAAATAAAAAATGGGTCTTTTGTCTTCCTGAATTTGTGTCAGCCCACAAGATAACCTCATTAAAACTCTTCTTTTCCCATGTTAGCATGTACTTCACAAACATAGAGGTAATGGGGGTGGCACAAATACTGACATTTATATAATTATACTATTAACTATTGCGAAAAATAACTTTGCCACTTATTAGATATGCTAAATGAATATTCCTATGTCTTCCATTGGTTTTCAGTTTTCTAATAAAAATAAAAGGTAACATCTGTACAAACAGCATTATTATCTTTGGCTATTGGTCAGACAACCAACTCAGCCAAATGATACATCTAATGCTAAACCATAAGAACTAAGTCAATTTATCGGAATCGTTAACTGGTATACCTGCGAGACATGGTATTCAGGGCCATTAGTTAATGAGAAAGTCACAAACCCTTCTGTTGACTCTACATCGTCTGCAAACCAAGCAACAAATTAAAATATATTAGACACAGATTACACATATCTAAGTAGGTATAAATTAAAGATGTGAAAATCTTGGTCATTTTCTAAGTACTAAATTTATATTTACCCAAATTTGGCTTATCCCAACATGGTTTTAGATAATGGCCATCGTCCATCGAAAGACCCCCACTCTTTTTTGAATGAGAAATTAGACCCTGCTCTTCAAGCTCAGAACCATCTAAATTAACATTGCCTCCTCCACCTGGAAGCTTTTCCTTCAAAAAATCAAGAAGGGTCATTCTTTGCAAGAAAAGAGTGAAAATTTAATCTCATTTTTTTAATAAATTCAACCAGAATCAGCATCTCATTGCAGCAGCAATTATGAATATTAATAAAGTTAAAAAAAAAGAAGAAGGTAAAAGATCAAATTTACTTTAATTGCTCTTGTTGCCATATGTAAATTTAACAAAAACGAGGAGAGATTAAACTTCTTTAAATTTTATGAAAACAACAATTTTACTCAAGAATTGACTAAGTTGACCAGAGTCTATACATCTGAAAATCTAAAATGATTCTCTCTCTCTCTCTCTCTCTCTCTCTCTCTCTATTTTTTTTTTTTTTTTTTTCCCTTCTTCTTTTGAATTCTACTCTATTTTCTCATCAAACAAACAGAGGTTAAGCAAATAACTCTATCAATTTCCACATAAAAAACGAACTGATTCCAAAGGAAACAACATAATAAAAAAAATGGGTTTTGTTACTTTCGCAATTTTGTCATGATCTCAATCTCAATTGCAAACAGATCCCATAAAATAAATTAAATAAAATAATAAGATAAAGTAACAAACTTTGAAGTGCAATGAGAAACAGATCCAGATAAATTGAAAGCATATAATGAAAAAAAAAAAAAAAAAAACACAAGAGGGGTTGTTCAGACAAGACTCACAGACACAGAATGAGAAAGAGTCAACAAAAGAAACAGTGTGTGTGTGTGTGTGTGAAAGAGAAAAGAATGGTGGTTGAAGAAGTAGCTTACTTCAACAGAATCAAAATGGTCACGCTTGATCATGTTCCCAAGCATCACAAACATGGTTATTGTCAGTATCCCTGCAACTACTTGCCTCAAGTCCACACCCATTTTCTCTGTCTCTCTCTCTCTCTCTCTCTCGCTGTAGGAGTGCTTAAACTTGAAGTGAAGGTTAAGGGTCTTAGGATATTTGTTTGTTGGTACTAAAGAAGGAAAGAAAGAAGAGAGAGAGAGAGAAAGACTGTGTGTGGGTGTGAGAATGAGTGATTTGTGTTTGTGTGTCTTTGAAGGCTACAAAATTTTGTTGGAAAGTTACAAAAAGACACAAGTTGCACACAGACAGAGAAGATACTGAATGTGATGATAATCAAAATGCTTTTGAGTTTATTATTGTTATTTAACACCACCGACACTTTCCTCAGAAATGACGGCCTGCCTAACCGGTAACTATATTCTTTTTTACATTTATAAAAAAAAAAAATATATATATATATATATATAACTATATTCTTTTTCTTTTTCTTTTCTTATTATGTATTTTTGTTGTTTTTGTTTGGAACAGAAAACTATTTCGAGGTTTGAGTTAATACCAACTAGGTCTAAAACTTCTAAAAACTAACCAACTTAGTCCTTAAATGACAATTTTGTTCCTAAATACCTAAACCCTGTTATGTTCCTTTCTCTTTTCCCTTTTTCTCTTTCTCACACAATTGATGCCCATATCTTCTCTCCTGTCCCTCTCTCTCTCTCACTGAACATTGGTCATCAGTGAAACCCATAGCCCTCTCTCCCTCTAAATTTTCTTTGGTTGTTAGATTCTGATGATTTGGGTGTGGGTTTGAAAATTTGGATTTTGGGTATACTATTTGTAGATCTATGGGTTTGCTATTTTGATTTGGCTTTTGGGGTTTGGCTGAATGGATGTCTTCAAATCTGGTGCATGTTGTTTGGATTTAAATTTTGGTGGGTGACCTTTCAGATATGTGGTGGCCGTGTGGCTGGTTGCTGCCCAGTTTTTTTTTTTTTTCCCCTTTTGTTGCTGCTCTAGTTTAGAAGTGGAGGTAGCTGTGGGTTGCTACTGCACTGGGTCAGAGGTGGTGGCAGCCATGGTTGGTTGCTGCACAGTTTTTTTTTTTTTTTTTTCCTTTTGTTGCTGCACTGGGTTAGAGGTGGTGGCAGCCATGGATTGTAGCTGATGTTACTGTATTTAGGTGGTAGAAAATAGGGAAGAGAGAGTGAGAATTGATGTTAAACTAACCTTTAGTAGTGATGGTTGTTTAATAGAGTTGCTGATGCCGATGAAGACTCATGAGTTTTGCAGGTGGCTAGGCTCATGGGTTTTACAGGTGGGTGAGAGAGAGAAAAAAGGAAAACCAATGAGAGTCAAAGAGAAGGGAGAAGAGAACGTAGTAGGGTTTAGGTATTTAGGGACAAAATTGTAATTTAAGGACTAAGTTGGTTAGTTTTGAGAAGCTTTGGACCTAGTTGATATTAGCTCAAACCTCAGGGTAGTTTTCTGGAATTTACCCTTTTTGTTTTAATACTTTTGTTTCATTTTTTTTTCTTCCTTTATTTTCTCTTTTTAAATTCAATCCCTACAACAAGTAAGAGATAAGCAATTCAAATACTATTATTCTACCATTGCTAACAGCGGTCCCAGGATTTTTTTTCTTTTTTGAAGCCAAGCTAAATATATAAAAGAAGTCATAAGTAAAAAATATATATATATATATATATATATTTATGACTAAAAATGTTTTATTTCATAATTTAAGTTTAGTTCAAAATGGTTATATTTTGCGGGCTTTTATTGTATTAAAATCATTTATAATTGGATCTAAACTATATATTTTAGAATAGAGTCAAACATTAAACTTTCTTTAGGTTTAATATCTACATTTTTAGCATTTGAAAAACAAGATTGAGCGATAGTTTTTGAAGCTAGAAAATTTTTTCATTTAAAATATGCATAAATTGTTAATGATTTTTTTATGTATATAGCTAATTTAAAAAGAAATAAAAATTTTGGGTTCTATTTTAGTATTTAGAGGGTGATTGAGGGATGGACGTGGACCATCTAATGGGTTTTTTTTTTTTTTTTTTTGGTAACAATTTAACTTTTCTAGACTAATTCAAAATTTGAAGAGCTATTATAAATTTATAAAAGTATGTGTCAAGATTTTAGATTTTGAGAGATTAAATTTCTAAAATTTCAGGGGGGCCATTAAGGAAATTTTTACATGAAAATTAATTTTTTACTATGATAATCAAGGGTATAACTAAAAATTTAAAAAGCCAAAGGTGGCCATCCCCCCACACCCCCCCCCCCCCAACCCCAAAGCCCCCTTGGCTCCACCTATTACCATCGCGCCCTTTTGTACAAATTTTTGTAGGATGGAGGACAAAGACCAATGTTCAAATCGCTAAAAAGAAGTTTCACACTAACATACACTTAGTCTACTTTTCTTTGTAGTTAGAAATGTTTCGTGTTTGACTTACTTGGTTTTGATCCTTAAGAAATTAAAGACTTACATGGATTTGAATTATTGTTGCAGGGGTCAAAGGCCTAATTCGAGATGCTGGGCCGAGAGCTTGTCTGAGGAGACATGTCTGCCCGAGGATAATAAATTACGAGGAAGGTACATAGCTTAACTCCTCGCTAAGGTATAGCTAGTACGAGGACAGAGAAGAGTAGTCCGAGGAGTATTACCTCTTTGGATGATCAAAGAGATAGCCAAGATGAACGCTCCAACATTTATCTTGATATTTCAGGGGGATTCTTCTGATATATGTAAGCAAATAAGACAGGTGGAAGCAACGAGATATTATATAAAAAGTTGCTGTCACCGCATTTATTATCCTGCAGCTAACCCTCTGGTCGCATTAATGGGGAAAAGATGTCTGAACAGTGACTCTCAACCTTTACAGCTGCCGTGTAAAAACTTTAAGGGAAGGTTAATGGGGCAAGTATCAATGAAAAATCACCTAACTGGCATGTAAGAGGAACTGGCTTATAAATAGAGCTGGAGGCAAGAAAAGATGGTATTGAACAATTTGGAGAGGGAAAGGAGAGGCAATTGAAAGAGAAAGAGAGAGATAAAGTTATAGACATTCAAAACAACTGTAATACACTCCTCCTTGAATAAAGCTGAGGACAGTCTTATAATATAATAACAGCCTTCTATTTCTGTTGATTCGCTCTTACCTTATCTAGATTATCGTTAACCCCACTCTAAGCTCAATTTCTCTGGTCCACTCTCTACAAATTCATTGCAAGAATCTTGGTTTTGTCTTGAACCTGAGTCCATCTCACTTGGAAGCCCAACCTATTAGAACTATGTCCTTACAATTTTAATTTTGAAACTTACATTAACGTCATACAAAAAAATGTATTAATTTTTTTTTGTTAATTAGGTTATTAAGAATCTGACTGCATGGTGGATTAAAGGCAGTTCTCCTTGTTAATTAATTAGCATAAAAATGATAAATTTATTTCTCTAGTACAAATACATTTGGTGTTTGAATTCTTCTCAAATAAAAAAAAAAAACATTTGGTGTTTGAATTAAATATTAAATGTATTTGACTTAATGGTGTGTATTATTTTAAAATCTCATTACATTAATGTCAAAAATATTGAATCAATTATTTGAAAAAATCATAAATCTTTCATTAATGTAGGACAATGGTTGAATCCATTATAGCTCCACAATTAATATCCCAAATTTTAAAAGAAAAATAAAAAAGGAGCGAATTGGAGTTACAATTATAAAATTCACCGATTTTACAAATCAGTTAATTTTCATCATAAAATGCAATGTAAAATATTTTATGGCATTACATTTTTTAATGTACAACTATATTTTTACATTAAGGCACAAAAATAATGGCAATAATCTGATGAAAAGAAGCTCGTACTTAGCATACATGAAATTCAAGATTTTTCAACAATGGTCAGGACTATTTTGACTATGTGCTGCATAATAAATTATTACCAACCAAAAAAAAAAAAAATTCAGGACTATTTTTTTTTTTTTTGATGAATTATTCAGGACTATTTTGAAAATTACAATATAAGCAAACAATATCGAACAAATTTGCCAACGGGGGCTTGGTTTAGCTGGTAAGGCTCGGACGCTTCATCTAACTAATTTAGGCTCGAGTCCCATTGCCAGCAGGACCATTGGTGAGCATCCTTAGTGGGGTTAAGAGCCCCACACAGTGGTAAGTCCACTGGCGCCCTGCTCGAGAGCTGGAATAACCTATCTAATTCCCATTTTTCGTTTATGGATATATATATCGAATATATATATCGAACAAATTTAATTAATATACATACCATGTGAGAGGGACTGAGATGGATGATATGTCTTCAACTATTCTTGTCCTTTTCCCACAGACAGATGTTGGATTTTGGATCAAACAAAAATTATAAAGGAGAATGGGCCACCATTATCAATTGACTAATCAAGGCTGTTTACTGTTTACCCATTGGCTTTAATTAATTATTCCTTCTTCTTTTTTCAATCCATAAAAATCTTCCACCAATCTTGCACATGATTCCGATTTTAATTATAACTTTCTATTCCAACTAATCAAATAAATGGTATTTGTAAAAGTAAAAGTCTTTTTTAATTATAATGACAGATGAAGGGATTTTGAAATCTTGATTACCATTTACCAACTCATGATATGATGATATCTAAGTTCATACTTGTGGTTGGGTTGGAATATTTTACGATTTTACTTAAAATTGTAACTTTAAACTCATGATTTTAAGCTAAGGTTCTTTTTTTTTTTTTTTTTTGAAGAGATGATTTTAAGCTAAGTTGGCAAAACATGACTTCAATTTAATTTATAAAAATGGTATGTTTACAATACTTTCATAACAAATCTTAAATTTTAGATTGTTATTAGTGTAAAAAAGTAAATTAAGTTGTGAATTCAAATAAATATTAATAACAACTTACCACTTATGATTTGTTGTGAAAATGTTATAAATATAACACTTCTCTTTAATTTATAATGTCTTGTTAAAATCGAGTTTTAAGTTTTAACTTCTTCTAAAAAATTCTTCTCCAAAAAAGAAAAATTCTTCTTAAAAAATAAAAAATTAACTTCCTTTCAAGTTTTCTCTAAAAAAAAAAAAAACTACTACTACTACTACTACTACTACTACTACTACTACTACTACTACTACTACTACTACTACTACTAATTATTATTATTATTATTATTATTATTATTATTATAATAAATGTAGTTCAACTGATGAGTTTTTGTTTTTGGTAAAAATAACAGAATTTATGAGTTCATCAATTTTTAATTCTTTTGGGATATACATTGATAATTGAAAGTGGGAGGATTTGAATCTAAATATTTTCATTAGAAATATTAACCAATGAATTACAACAAGAAAGCTCTTGACTCTTGGCAACCCAAGTGGTGAGGTATGCAAAAATTAGTTCAATATAAAAAATAAAAAAAATAATAAAAAAGGGGGGGGGGGGGTGCGGGGGGAACTTCATTCCCAAGTATTAGAATTCGAGTTTCAGTACAATTTGTTGTGAAGAACTTGAGATTGCTTGAATGGTTTTGTGGGAGCATTAATGGGGATGCTACGATGGTGATTGGTGCAGGTTTTAAATTCCTCGAAACTTCTAACCATATATAAAGCTTCAATCATATCAAAATTTTGAACGTGTTGAAACTTCAGCATTAAGTTTTACAAACAAATGGGTTTTTTGTGTTATTGATTTTAGGTTTAATTTAATTCAAGAAATTTGTATTTTCTACTTTTTTTTTTTTTTTAGATGGGTGATTACACTGTTGTCCTATTCTGATTTGGATAGGATTTGTACGTAGACCCTGCAACTCTGGGTTGATAGATGGGGAGGAGGACTAGAGGAGAAGATTTGGATTGAATCTTACCAGCTTTAGAATTGACTAATCCTAAGTTAAAGGGTCGAGAAACTCAAAGCTACTATTCCACTATTCTTGAATAACTTAGCGTTGGGAATAATTTGGAGACTCAAGTGGTGGATATGCAAGCATAATAACTTATATGCTGTTCTATATCAATCTCCATTAATCTAGGAACTTTTTCTTGCATTGTTATGTCCCAGAACTAAGAACATTAGAGATTATGCATTGCATATATATAGTAGTTATTATATCAGCAATAATGTCTTTACCTAGGATAAATTAAAATTATTGTTATCTCGATATTCTTAATACAGCTCACGTACCACTTTAATGGGCGAATAGTCCAACCTTTCAAAGAAAAACTTAAATTCGGTTTAGGGATAATCAAGTTCGAATTGATAACTTTTACCATGTCAAGGTGACACTCTACTACTAAGTTATATCCCTTGCCCTCCATCAAAAAATGGAACTGATTAATCCTAAGTCAAAGAGTTGAGAAACTCAAAACTACTATTCCACTATTCTTGAACAACTTGGCGTGATAAACCAGCGTTTATATATAGATGTAAGAAGGTCTGTTTGGTAAGTAAGAAGCCCCTTTGGCATCTTTTCGTTTGCTAAGAATTCTCGATGTGAAAACACAAAGACAATACAAGAATTCATGGGTTGTGCTTGTTGAATTAATTTTTAGACCTTCTAACCCTAAACTTGATGGATTGTTCAAACATTTATTCATTTTAATTTGAAAACTTATCGAGACAAAAATCACAACTTTTCCCTTTTATATTGTAGAGATAATAATACTTTAATTTATTTGAACGTAGATAATATGATCTACTTTTTTATCATATAGCCTAATTTAGATTTAATCACATCATTGTGATTACTGAAACTAATATATATATATATATATATATATATATATATATTCGAAATAATACTGAGAAATATCACAAATGGTATCCAGTGCATGTAGAGTTTTGCGTTTCATTTTATTGTTTTTCATATTTACATATAGTGTTTCTCTTACAATTTAAATGCAAATATTTTGAACAATCAATAAATTATTCGAGAAATCCAAAATTATGTAGTATTAATAACTATTAATTTACTCTCTTTTTTTCTCAAATAAATTATGTACTATATAAGTTCATAAACAAGCAGGGGCTGCGCTATGTATACTTGAGGGTGGTAACAGGACCACCCTCAACTTGGAAAATAAATATATTTTATATCTTAAGAGAATTAATGAAAATCTAAATTAATATAGGTTGTTGACCACCATAGAAAAAAAACTTGACCACCCTAAAAGAAAAAAAAATTAAACATCCTAATTAAAAATTTGCCCATTAAAAATAAAATTTTTTCTCTCCAAAATTTTGGTCCATTGAAGATTGAACCAAAAAATTGCAAAAAATGCTATTCACAACAAATCTTAAGTGACAAGTTATTACTAGTAGACAATTTTTTTTAATGATATGTAAATTAGAACTAGGAACTATTGCCAACTAAAATTTATTGTGAAAATATTACGGACGTAGCATTTTTTAAAAATTATCCAAACAAACAAATTATTAGCCTAAATCAAATGTTTAATTGTAATATTTTAAATTGTGTATTCAAAAGGCATATTTTAAAATTGCTATTAAAAAAAATGCATATTTTCCAATAGCTAGTCAGTTAGTAAGCGCTTTAGTCTTTAGTTGAATATATTGGATTTAGGTGATACATCTTGTACATACACATATGCACTAAAATAATACCTCAATACTTTATTGAACATGATTAATGTAACGATTTAATGCCTAAGTTGAATATGTTGGATGAATTTGTAGTTTACCCTCTATTTTTTTGTTAGCAATATGGACAAAATTCTTATAAGGAAATCACTTTTATTGCAAAATTTATCTTCTAAGCAAATTCTTATTCACTTGAATAATCTTCTTTTAGATCCTAAACTAGAGAAAATGTCTCATCTTTTCATCCTAATCGAGAGAAAATAAAAAGAGCATATATACAAAGATGTTCTTGTCAACCTCTTAGCAATGATTTCCCTAAAAAAGAAATTAGTGGAACGTTGCATTGATTTAATCCTGATTAGTTTAAAGAATACAAAATATTGGTTGGAACATATCATAAAAAAGAATGATACATTTTGTTTATATTGTTACTTATTTATGCAATATGTTGGTAATTGAAAAAGAGATCAGTAGTTTAATGATCGCTTAATTGTGTATATTGAAAAAAATGTAGCTAATAATATTGATAATGAAATTATCATTCAACAATTTCAAAATATGAAAAACTTGTAGAATGAAATTTTAAAACTTTATGTATTTGTGACTTTTTTTTATGTCAATATATTAAGTCTTATTTTTATTAAATTTTTTCAAATTAAAATTTCTTAACGACCACTCTCAGCAAAATATCTAGAGCAGCCACAGTAAACAAGGGCAAAACTTGTTTCCAATGCTTGTGTGTAATTAAACCGTAAGGATTTAGACGTGTCAAATACTTGCTATATATCCATATTTTCTAAACCATGGAGGAGACTTGTAAGAGTTCTAAATTAAATAAACTTGAAAATATTTGAATTTAATTGAACGTTTTAAGAGACGGTATTTATCTTATTTTTAATAATTTTAGTAGAAACGACTTACCTAGTTACCAAATACTATTAGAGTTCTATTATATAAAAAAATACTATTACATGTACAGTTCGTATCCTGTTGGGATTATAATCCAAATCCTAGAAGGAAACGTTAAACCTTAATATATATATTAAGCCCTAACCGTGCGATTGTTTTGCTTATCAAAAATCTTAAGAAAGCTAAAGCATTCTCTTCCATATCATCGGAAACGTTAGTTAATTAAGAAAGCCATAGCATACATTCTCTTCCATATCAACAAAAATGGCTGGTTATGATCCTTATTTGACTTCTTTCGGTTTTCATCCTCTGGATTACCATCCGGACTTTGGAATCAAGTCATTCAAATCTGAAGAACCAACCCCGGAAGCCGGAGTTTTCGAACTCCGACTGAGAAGAAGGCATCAAGTTGTAGTTGTTGGGACCCGTAGCAATGGCACAGTAGAGTCATTGGGTTTGATGGAAGACACAGATAGTTTGGATATCGTTGAAGGGTTTAACATTCATTACCATATCTTGAAGTCACCCAAGTCGCTGGAAAAAGAAGTTGATCAGATTCTCGACTATTTGGAGCTTAACCCTTATCATTGTAAACGTATGAGGCCCTTGATTGTGTCCAATCTTATTGATGCCTCTAAACATTATGGATTCAACAACTTTGTGGTGGCGGCTAAAGTGGACCTCATAAGGACTGAAGTGATTCATGACGAATCTCTTGCTCGTTTGTTTTGGGATATGGATGATGATTGTAACGAATCTCTTGCTCGTATGCTTTTGGATACGAATTCAGAAACAGAAGTTGATGCTGATTATAGCGAATCTCTTGCTCGTTTGTTTTTGGATACGGATTCAGAAACAGAAGTTTGATGATGATTGACGATCGACACGGAAACACAGTTTGGGTGTTCAGGGGTTTTCGTTTAGCTAGAGTTTTTTTTAGTGTTTAGGGTGCTATGTTTATGATTCAATTATTTGTGTCTCGTATCTCTACATGTATAGTGTTCCTAGAGTTTTCATTTACTTTTTTTAATAATTTTTTTATATTCAAGAATCATATTCTGATCTGGATAGTTTTGATTTTTTACTCCCTGCAACTATGGGTTTATTTATTGATTATGGGCTTATTTATTTATCGTTAGTTTTCTTGGTAAAATTTCAAAAAAAATATATAATTAAATTTGGAATCATGAATCAATTGGAAATAATTGTTCAAGTATCTTACACAAAATAGTGGTTACTTAAACCAAGTTGTTTGTTTATGTTTGTTTATTTATAAACAATCCAAACTTGAGTTTTAATTTTAAGATTGTTTAATAAATGAGCAGAGCAAGCAAAACATAAAAAATAAAAATAAAAGTATTTAATAAAAAAATAAATTGTTCATGAACATGCTCCAAAACATTATGACACGATTAAAAAACAAGTTGAGCCTAAGCTCATTTAGGGGCTTCGTAATAACCTTGATATGATCAGCTGGAGAATAAACTCATCTATATTTATATCTATATAATCACTAATAGCCAAAATGTTTAACTTTTTGTTGATCACTCCTCATTACGCCACATGACTACATAAATTAATGCCATGTCTACCATTAAAAGCATAGAACAATGTATCTTTTCATTTAGTGCTTATACAAACCATTTCAGTACAATTTTTTGTTAATGTTGGCGTTCAGTTGCATTATTTTCAGTAGGTAGTTATAAATTTTACCTATTTCCTAATAAATTTTAGTTTATATTTCTTGAGACAAAACTCAAAACCTTCAAGTTCATTCTGATTCTTCACCCTCTCTCTCTATGTACGGGGGAGAACCTTTGGTTTTCACCAATATTTTTTTGGGAGGTTTTAACGCTATATTCCATTATAGGTTTTCTGGTTTATTTTTTGGGTTTTAAAATCTTCCTCCATAAACCCTAGAGGTAGGTGTTTCACAAACCCTAAACGCACACAACATAGTAGCGTCTTCTCCTCTGTCTCCAGTCCACTTTCTTCTTCAGCGTAGATTGTTTGGTTTAGTGTTTAGTATGGACTATAATTCGTCAATTTTCTGACCTTTTGATATCTTAGAAAGTGTTTTATTGCTTTTTCGATTACGTTTCTGTGCGTGGCATATGGGAGATACTTTGTAACCATTCTAATTGGATATTTTTATTGTAAAAAATTAGATGGTGATAGGCTTAATTATGTGAATTTGACCTGACAAGAGAAGTTTATATTTTTCATGGTTTTCTGAAGTTCTTTAAATTATATAATATTTATTTTGTTTGACCTATTGTATGAAAAGGAAAGATGTTCCTTATAATACCTGAACGACGTCTTGAAAAAAAGTCTTCAACTCCTTGCTACAAGAAATACAAACACCAAGATGATGCTATTAAAAATTCGGTTGGCCCCTATGAAGCACGGGTGCGTTTCGGGACTCGGGTGCGGGTGCGGGACTCGGCAATTTTTGAAAAAGGTGGGTGCGGGTGCGGCGGGACTCGGCGATTAAAAAATTATTAAAAATATTTTTATTTATATTTTTAATATATTGCTAAGCATACTTTTTCACATTATATAAAAATATACCAAATTTAAGAGTAATAGTAGATAATAACTAAAATATGATGTGTGAACTGATTCAACTGAGTGGCTGTGAGAGAGAATGTGTGAACTGATTCAACTGAAAACATGGAAGAATAAGAGAGAACAGAGAGGCGAGAGAGAGTGTTCGGTGTTATAGAGAGAGCACGAGTATTTTTCTTCTTAAAACGTGAATCAAAGAGTTGAAGTGAGTATTTGAGGTTTTAGGATTTGTATATAAGTTCAAATGGTGCGTTTTGCACTTTTTTTTTTTTTTTTTTTGAATTTCGGCCGGAACCGGCCGTTTCGGCCATTTCGGCGGTTTCGGCCGATACGGCCGATACGACCCGAATCGGCGCGAATCTGGCCGGTTCCGGACGAATCGGCCCGCGTCGCAGCCGCGCCGGCGCGAGTCGGCTAAAAAAAAACGTCAACCACGTGGCAGACGCAGCCCGACTCGGCATCGACGCGCGAGCAGCGGCGTCGCTCGCGCGTCCGACGCGGGTGCGGCGCCTCTGGCGCCGCGTCTGTGCATCAGAGGTTGGCCCTCTCTTTTCAAAATATTTTAATTTTTTCCCTGTTTTTCTATTTTGTCGTTTCTTATAAGGTTTTTAATTGTTTCAAATTTATTTTCTATTCTTATATATGTTTAAATCATATTATGAAGGTTTAGTGTGAATTATTATTGTTAACAAATCTTGTAAAAAGATTTCAAAAAATTTTTTTTTTTTTCATTTGTGTATTATGTTTTTGTAGCCAAGATTTGATTCTCAGCTGGGCATTATAATTTGTGGAAATTTAATGCTCTTTTTGTCTACAAGAATTTTCAAAACTAATCTATTACTTGAATGCTATTTTCTTTTCAATTCTATTTTCTTATCAAGTGGTGTTGTTGCTGTGTTGTGGACCAATTCACATGGTCCTATTCTTTGATCGGCTTTACAATTGAGGTACACCATTAACAAATCTTGTGTGTGGAAGATTTTTTCTTTTTTTTTTTTTTTTTTTTTTCATTTGCATATTATGTTTTAGTAGGACTCCTAAGTTGAGCAAAGAAATATGTAGATACAACATTGTTGCTACTGTTAAGGATCCAATTAATCACCCGTTAAAATTAAATTATATTTAACTTTTGATTGATGGGTAGTTTGTCAATGCCATATCAATTAAGACTTCCCAACATTCATGGACTTATTAGTAACGCCAATGAATTCTTACTCAAATGTGCTTCTTCCTTTCATATGGATGGTAGGTAAACCTACTATTCAAAACAAAGTGAAGTATTGAATCCATATATATTTTCACTATATTTATAACTTCATTTTTTCTAGACAATGTTAAACTTTTATATATATATATATATATATATATATATATATATATATGATATGGCCATTTGATATTGGATCTTAGGATAGGGAATGTTATTGCTCATGATCTTAAAGGTGATACTGAAGATATAAATTGAACAGTTGCTACTTGGTACTTAAAATTACATGTTTGGGAGAATTATGCTAGAGGCATTATGTTAATCATTATGTTTTGAACATAAAATTGATTGAAATTCCATAATGGCTTACCTTTCGTGCATCGTATGAGTAAGTGACTAATATATTACTATTATTAAGACTTTAATTAATAATTTTGTGTGTCTTGATATGATCAGCTTCAGAAATAAACTCATATTTACTATTACTAAGACTTTAATTAATTATTTTGTGTGTGTATTTTTATCATGTGAATTAGTTTTTAGATGCCTTCTTTGTGTTATTATGATTCATCTAATCAGTTTTCCTATTTTAGGTTTTACATTTGTAGATTTGATACGCATAATAACTTGATGTCGTCCTATGCCTTTAATTATAATCAGTCCACACAATTAGAAGAGCCAATTCAACATGCGACATTTGACAGTATAAATCATATTAGATTACCATCCTCCAATTTGATCAAACAGAAACAGTAGAATGCATGCAGGATATCATTTCACCGAAAACCCAAAACATCCCACACATTGCATTTTCCCACAACATGATTAAACAAATGGTAGAAACAGCTTTTCTCTAGTTGGAAGCCTTAATCGATCTTATGCACTTATTTTGCCATTTGTCATTCTTATTTGAATAATTTGGAATTTGCATTCTTTGGACTAATGGCATCATGCCTTGTTGTAGAATGGAAATTACCAATACAAAATAAGTGAATGAAGTAGCTATAGGGCTTGGCTTCTCTTTACAACAAAACTATCTTCACAAGCCTTTACATCAGAGGATCCTTGTCTTGAGGAACATGTTAAACTTAGCACATAAAATTTAGGCTGGAGAACCTACTCAGGCTCAAAAAATATATAGCAGTGCATGCTAGCGTCACCATAAAAATAATTTCATAGAACACACTAAATGATTTCCCAAAATTTCACTTTTAAATTGTAAGGTTTAAAAAATATAGGTAGTGCTTCTTGCTTAATTGATTGATAACACATGCTTGATTGATCAGATTGTGTCTTGTTGAGTTGAAATTGTCACATAAAATTAATTATATCCATCTCTATTTCATCTATAAATGTATTTAGGCTTAAATTTTTTATATGGAGTAAGGAGTGATGTAGGCATACGAATGTGGAGTTCAGTTGAAATGGGATAATAATTTCTCACAATTGTATGTTAAGTAAGCTCCAAACAATGCAGGCACACTCCCATTTGGTTTTATTAAACTGATAAATAAATTATTCATTTTGTTCAATCTTTAGCAATAATTAATTAATATATTTTAATTTTGAAAAGCAGATTATAGAAATAAATAAATAATGCACCAATCGCAAAAAAAAAAAAAAAAAAAAAAAAGCTACTGTTAATGTATGGATCAAATATCAAAGGAAACAAGATCGAAATTCTCTTAGTGTTGTGAGATATTATATGTTTGAAATAGTTGAACCTCATGTTATTATCATGGACATTTTACATTGGTGATTGCGATAATATTAGATAACTTTATATTTGATTCGTGAATGTAGAAGTGCATAATTAAAGCAATGGTAACATAGCAGCCCATGCAGATAGCAACTTCAAGCTCTCATTAAGACATTAACCTTCCCTGTATCTATATTAATTATACCAGCTAGTCTATATATATATATATATATATATATATATATAGCAAAAATTGAGAGAAAAAAAATCCAATTAAATTCTAAATTAAAGTCTAATTTTGTACCACGTGTCTCATATAATTTTTAAACTTGTATGTTAAGTGAATTATTAGGTGCAAAAATCGAAAAGTCTAAATTCAATTAAATTCTAAGTTGAATTTTAATTTTTTTTTAGGGAAAAAATGAATTTTAATTGAAGTTCAATATTGTACCATATGCCATCTAATTTTTTAATTTTTATGACAAGTGAATTATTGGATACAAAAACTGAAGAGTTTAGATCTAATTTGATTCTTTTTTTTTTTTGAGAAACAAACACACACACACACACACACAAAGGAGGGGAAAAGATGCTCTAACACAAAGGCACACCACAACTCCACTCAAAAGTCATGATAACTTTTAAAGGAGGGTGGAGTAATTATACTACACACAACACACTTTCTTAAGTAATGTGGGACAATTATCCATTCTTTTTTTTTTTTTTTTTTTGAGAACAAACACACACACACACACAAAGAAAAGATAAAGGGTTCTAACAGAAAGGTATACCATAACTCCACTTAAAAGCCATGATAACTTTTAAGGGAGGGTGGGACAAGTTATACTACACACGACACACTTTCTTAAGTAATGTGGGACAATTACCCATTCTTTTTTTTTTTTTTTTTTTGGAGAAACAAATACACAATCATATATATATATATATATATATATGATTTATATGTGCCCTAGGCCTGCGAAGTTACACATTAGTTTAATTAATTACAACTCTTTTTTTTTTAATAGTCACTGTACATGTGGCAAAGAACTAGACAAAGGTTAATTACAACTTTCCTTACGGTATTAGCATTACGTACCATTCCACCGCAGACATAGGGTACTAACCAATTTAGTGATGAGGTTAAACTGTGAGTCCTGAATTTTATGACTTTTTTCAGGTCATAAGCATGTCTGCATAGTTTACTAGAATCTTGATTATCGGTTGATCCAACCAACTACGTACCATAATAATTAATGTATTTTTTTTTTCTTTTGAAAACGTAATGATTAATGTATTAGAGATTTAAGATTTCATAAATTTATTTAATAAAAAAAATATATAATACTAGCAAGATCTCAAAAAATATAAAAAGAATAAGAAGATATAATAGTAACAATCACTACAAAAAACGGGGCCTTTAGGCCCCGTTGAAGCCGCGTTTTTAAAGACGCGGCTTCAGTTCGTCTAATGGGCCGCGTTTTTGCAAACGCGGCCCAAGACTCAGCTTCAGGCCGCGTTTTTTAAACGCGGCCCGAAAAAAGATGCTGAGGCCGCGTCTAAAAACGCGGCCTCAAGCAAATTTCTGAAGCCGCGTTCTATGAACGCGGCTTCAGTCTCTTATGGGGCCGCGTTTTTCAAACGCGGCCTCAAAATCTTTGCTCTGTATATAAACAAATTGACCGGGTTGAGCAAAATCTTTGCTCAACCCTAGCCGCATCTTTGAATCTCAGAAACTAGCCTCATCCTCCTCATATCTAGCCTCATCTCCTCATCTCATAAACTAGAGATCGGACCCTCGATCGGACACACGCGGCCTCATCTCCTCATCTCCGTCTCCGACCCTAGCCTCATCTCCTCATCTCATAAACTAGAGATCGGACCCTCGATCGGACACACGCGGCCTCATCTCCTCATCTCCGTCTCCGACCCTAGCCTCATCTCCGTCTCCGATCCGATTTCCGATCCTAGCCTCACCTCCATCTCCGAGATCGACGCATGGATCTCCAAGCGTCGATCTCCGATCCGATCAGAGATGGAGGCTTGGATCTCCAAGCTTCGGTCTCCGATCGGATCGGAGATGGAGGCTTGGATCTCCAAGCCTCCATCTCCGATCCGATCGGAGACCGAAGCTTGGAGATCCAAGCCTCCATCTCCGATCGGATCGGAGATCGGAGATGGAGCTCCAAGCGTCGATCTCCGATCCGATCGGAGACCGAGGCTTGGAGCTCCATCTCCGATTTCCGATCTCAAGGCTATGGGTTTGCCAGATCTCCGATCTTGTGGCGGCTTGGTGTTTGTGTTCAAATTTTAGAATTATATTTTTCTGGGTTGTGTTCAAATTTTAGAATTATATTTTTCTGGGTTGTGTTCAAATATTTGTGGTGTTTGTGTTTAAAGTTTTTGCTGGATTTGTGTTTGTTTAAATATGTAAGGTGTTTGTGTTCAAATTTGTTACTGGGTTTATGTTCAAATATTTGTGTTTTTGTTTATATTTGCTGGGTTTGTGTTCATGCATTTGCTGGGTTTGTGTTCATGTTCATGCATTTGCTGGGTTTGTGTTCATGCTCATGCATTTGCTGGGTTTGTGTTCATGCATTTGCTGGGTTTGTGTTCATTCTTTTGAATATTTTCAGAATTATTTTTTTTGAATAAACCTTGGTCTTAGGCCGCGTTTTAAACGCGGCCATAGACCTTGGTTTTAGGCCGCGTTTGAAAAGTGCGGCCATAAACCTTGGTCTTAGGCCGCGTTTTAAACGCGGCCATAGACCTTGGTTTTAGGCCGCGTTTGAAAAAGTGCGACCATAGACCCCGAAAGCCTATAGTCGCGGGGTTTAGGCCGCATTTAGAAACGCGGCCTAAAAAAACGCGGCCATAGCCTATAGCCGCGTTTTTCGGACCTTAGGCCGCGTTTTTCAAACGCGGCCTAAAGTCTTTTTTTTTGTAGTGAATATTATATAAAATATAAAAGAGTAAATCACATCTTCCTCCCTTAAGATTTCACAAATAACATCCTCTCTATAGCTCCTAAAATATGTAAGCGAGATGATACTGTAAAAGCAACAGAGAATTTTATATATACCTTCTCACCTCATAACATAATATATAAAATTCTAAAATATATATATTTTTTTAAACAAATTGAATATTTCGTATATATTTCAAGAAACATAGCAGTACTTACTACTTACCATATTTTAAAGAATTTTACTAGAACCGACTTACCTAGTTACCAAAATTCGTATCCTATTGGGTTTATAATCCAAATCCTAGAAGGAATAGTTAAGCTCTTGCTTTATATTAAGCCGTAGCAGTGCGTTTGTTTTGTCTATCAAAAATCTTAGTTAAGAAAGCCAAAGCATTGTCTTCCCTGTCAACGCTAATGGCTGGTTTTGATCCTTATTTGACTGCTTTTGATTTTAATCCTTTGGATTACCATCTGCACTTTGGAATTGAGTCATTCAAGTCTGAAGAACCGACCCCGGAAGCTGGAGTTTTGGAACTCCGACTGAGAAGAAGGCATCGAGTTGAAGTTGTTGGGACCCGTAGCAATGGCACAGTAGAGTCATTGGGTTTTACTGAAGACACAGTCAGTTTGGATGTCATTGAAGGGTTTAACATTCATTACCATATCTTGAAGTCACCCAAGACGCTGAAAATAGAAGTTGATCAGATTCTCGACTATTTGGAGCTTAACCCTTTTCATTGTGATTGCATCAGGCCCTTGATTGTGTCCCATCTTATTGATGCCTCTAAACAATATGGGTTCAACAACTTTGTGGTGGCAGCTAAAGTGGACCTCATAAGGACTAGAGTGGTTCGTAACGAATCTCTTGCTCGTGTGCTTTTGGATGCGGATTCCAAAAAGAAGAAGAAGCTGATGATGATTGCAATGAATCTCTTGCTCGTTTGGTTTTGGATACGAATTCAGAAACTGAAGCCGTGTCTCTACCCGTACAGTGTTCTTAGGGTTTTCGTTTTTCTTTTTTACTCATTTGCTTTTGGATACGGATTCGGAAACTGAAGCTGTACAGTGTTCCTAGGGTTTTCGTTTGATTTTTTTTTAATTTTTAATTTTATTATTCAAGATTCATATTCTGATGTGGATAGTTCTGGTTTGTACTCCCTGCTACTATGGGTTTATTTATTTATTATGGGCTTATTATTTATTGATTTATTGTTAGTTTTCTTGGTAAATTTTCAAAAAGAAATAATTGAAATTGGAATCATGGATAAATTGGAAATAATTGTTCAAGCATCTTACACAAAATATTGGTTACTTAAACCAAGTTGTTTATAAATCGTTCGTGCTTGGTTTGATAAAAAGTATGTTCACGTTTGTTTATTTATATACAATTCAAATTGAGCCTTAGTTTTAAGATTTTTTAATAAAGAAGCCGAACCCAAGCAAAAAATTACAAATAAAAAATAAAAGTATATAGTAAATAAAAAAATTATTCATGAGCATGCTCAAAAATATTAGGGCACAAATAAAAAACAAATTGAGTCTAAGCTCATTAATTTATAGGCTTTGTAATAAGCTTGATTTGATCCGCTTGAGAAATAAACTCATATATTCCTATTACTAAGACTTTAATTAATTATTTTATGTGTGTATTTTTATCATGTGACAGTTTTTAGATGCCTTCTTTGTGTTATTATGATTCATCTAATCAGTTTTCCTATTTTAGGTTTTAGATTTGTAGATTTGATACGCATAACATGATATCCTATGTCTTTAATTACAATCAGTCCACACATCTAGAAGAGTCAATTCAACATGCGGCATTTGATAGGTTATATCATGTTAGATTACCATCCTCCTTTTGATCAAGTAGAAACAGTAGACCACCAAGAAGGGTGGTCTAGTAGTCTTGGCACGAATGCAAGAGTACAGCACTGTTTGAGATCTCATTTTCGTACCTCAATGGCTGAAACATGAGAGTTCCCTCCTGCAGCTAGTCCAAGGATACTAACCTTCTCGTGAGGTTAGAGTGAGGTTAATTTGTTGTCACCCTGGACAGTAGTAGTTATGACTTAATTCAACAATCCCTAATGGGTGAGTGCTTCAATAATCACGCTCATGGGAGTCCGCCACAATGGTCACCTCCACTCACCCATTCAAGTTCATCAAAAAAAAAAAAAAAAAAAAAGTAGAAACAGTAGAATGCATTTCACCGAAACCCCAAAACATCCCACACAACACATTGCATTAATTTCCCACCACATGATTAAACAAATGGTAGATACAGCTTTTCTCTAGTTGGGAGCCTCAATCTTATGCACTTATAATTTTAAATTTTGGAAAGCTGATTATAGAAATAAATAAATAAATAATGGCACCGATCACGAAATTGAAAATATTGCTACTGTTAATGTGTGGCTCAAATATCAAAGGAGACAAGCCAAAATTCTCTTAATGTTGTGAATATTATTTGTTTGAAATAGTTGAACCTCGTGTTATTATCTTTGACACTTTACATTTTAAATTGATGATTAGGATGATATTATAGATAAAATTCATATTTGATTTGTGGATGTGGAAGTACATAAGTAATTAAAGCAATGGTAACATAGCATCCCATGCAGATAGCAACTTCAAGGTCTCATTAAACTTCATTCTCAAAAAAAGGTCTCGTTAACCTTCCTTGTTCTTCTATATTTAACCGGCTAGTTTAATTACAAATCTTGATAGTCACAATGAGACAAAGAACCAGAAAAAGGTTAATTAAAACTTTCCTTATGGTATTAGCATTACCAGTCTACCGCAGACATAGGGTACTAAGGATGTCTGCATGTCTGCGTAGTTTATTAGAATCTTGATTATCGATCGGTTGATCCAACCAACTACCATAATAATTAATGTATTAGAGATTTAAGATTTCATAAATTTATTTTAATAACAAAAGATATAATACTAGCAAGATCTCCAAAAAAAAAAAAAAAAAAAAAAAAAACGAAAACCAAAACAAAAAACAAATGAAGAAGATATAATAATAAAAATATTATATGAAATATAAAAGAGTAAATCACATCATCAAGATTTCACAAATCACACCCTCTCTCCAAATATGAGTGAAATGATAATCTCCTTTGAAATTTGTATAAAAGCAACAAAAAAGTTTATACCTCCATGAGTTTATTTGTCACATTTATCTAAAACTCAAAAGAGGGTATTATTTTATCCATGATCAAAAGGGTGTCATCTTATGAAAAGTCAAAGGAGATGTTGCTGCAATTTATATATTATAAATCAAACAAAGTTTGGTTATAAACTTTGTTGTGGCCATTGACTACAAATAATGACTACAACTCTTACTAAAAAAAATTAAAACATATCAAATTCCGTGCTATTGAGTGTTATTTAGTACTATTTGATTTATAAATTTATTTATTATACATAATTTGAAATTAAAAAAATTTGAAATTTAAACATTTAATTAATGACATAATTTTTTATTTTTGATTTTTTGAAAATTTTACAAGCATAAAGGATATGAAAACTTTTTTTTTATCCAATAGTGAGTTTGTCAAAATTCACATCCAATTAAAAGATATTGAGTAGAGTTGTAGCCACTTATTATAACTAAGTTTGTAATCAAACTTTGTTCATATAAATTTACTATGTGATTTCTAACTATATTTATAGATCCTATTTAGTTATTAATTTAAGTATATTGTACGTTGTCAAGAGCATTGTAATTCAAGTTTATTCCACTCTTTGTAACTGGGAGAGGATGACTTATATTTTTTTTTTATTTAACTTTTTGAGCATATGGTGTCTTCTTTTCTTATTTTTTGGAATTATTAAACTAGTAAACCATTAGAATTTCACATCCATCCTCCCTAACATTATTACACAAAAAAGTAGTTTGTATGATATTGTTGACTACGGCCTTTGTCAGATTTGGACCAAAATCAATTAAACAAGAGTACAAGACCCGTCTTTAGCTCCACATTTATGTCTTCGTCACGCCGGTAACTGCGCTCTACTGGTATATAATACAAATCAATTGATTAAGATGGTAGTGCACGTGATGGTTTTCAATAGATAAGTAACATGTGTGGCGTGTAGCGTGTAGCGAAGAAATTGCAACTTTTATTTAATCAATTGCTTCTGTGATGGTTTTCATTGTTAGAGATTTAAACAAAAAAACAAAACAAAAGAAAAAAAAAAAACAAAAACAAAAACAAAAACAAAAACAAAAGGTTTGTTGAGTCAACGATTGTTTTAAGTGCTTTGTCTGGTAAACGAATATTAATTAAGATCTTGGACATATTTGTGAATTTTCATTTTACAAATATATATATATTTTTAAATAAAATAAAATAAGTTCAAGAATATAACATTTTTCACAATTATATCAAAGCAGCTAGGCTAAGATTGATTCCGACAACCTCTTCATTTGTTAGGAACTCATGGGTAGAACTTATCCTTGAAAACTAGTTTGTAAGAGAAGGGTATCCAAGAGCTTATAAACACATGATTAAGCTTACAATTAATTCTTATCGGACATTAAGATCATAATATCATTGTGACAATAAACATGAGTCTTTTAGCAATATGTGGAGAATTATTTTTAGTTTAGGGATGCTTTGATAAACCACGATATAGAATTCTCTTTTCAAGTAATGTTAGGGATATAGCATTTTTCACAACTGTTTGTATGACCTATTGTGATTGGAGTAATATTACTTTTATCTGGATCCAACACTTTTATTATACATCAATCACACTAGGCCATATCGGCCATGTAAAAGATATTGTGTCCTTATTGTTTCTTTTGCATGCCACTATGCCAGGCATCCCTCTAAATAAAACTCAATGTACAGTCAGTTATATGCTGATTATTTCTGCATCTTAGAGTCAATTCTTGCTCTTTGAAGGGTAACTATCTATAAACTTTAAAAACTTTAAAACAATTGACAGCACAGTGTAATTTTATCTTGGACAATACTACTATTAGTCTATCAGTACGCTACAGAGGCACTATACCACATTTGATCTTTGCCACATGACATTCAGTTCTTGCCATTCATGTAGATGTGCCCAGTTCATTACTAGAATTCCTAATCTAGCAAAATGTTCATTAGAAGACACTAATAATACTAAAATGCTAGCCTGCCTAATTCTGCAGGTAGATGATTATGGTTACAGATGCTTGAAATCTGTGTTGGAGTGGATGGGATTGCATTCTTTAAGCATCTTTGTTCTGATAACTTCTAAGATGAGGGAGGAAGAAAGAGAGGGTTGGTGGGCCTGCTAACAACTCTATGGGAAAGGAGAGAGAAACTGAAGAAAAAAAAATCTGTTTTATGAGGGTATTGGGCTAAGGATTTGGCCCAACAAGCCCACTAAAAAATTGTCTGCTTCCATTTTTGTCTTCTTGATCCAAAATAGCTCATCATTTTAAAATTTTCTTGGCCCAAGTATTACTCAAATAAATTGATAATGGACTCTTAAAAAAAGGGATTCAATTATCTTCTTATATTTAGTATTCTTGATCCAAAATCGCTCTTCAAATTAAAACTTTCTTAGCCCAAGTATTACTCAAATAAGTTGATAATGGACTCTTAAAAAGAAGTATTCACATATTAATTTTAACTGTACTTATGCTAGAATGAATTTATAAAATTATAAAATTCCCTTTTTATGATGTGCTAAGTCTGTAATTAAGAGAATAATGATTATTATGTTTGAATTTGGGGGTGTTAACATATATTGTTATATATATATATATATATATATATGTATATGTATGTATGTATGTATGTATGTAAAATAAAGCACTTACAGGAAGAAATAGTAGAAATAAGATTTTCCTGAGCAGGAATTGGGAAAAGATTACAAGTTTAGGACCTTCCGGAGATAGCCTAGAGACTGAAGGGGAATTTAAAGCTAGTAAGAAAATAAGTTATGAATACAACTTGAAAGGGATAGCCCTTTTATAGGTAAAATAAGCACTATTTGCATAATGGAGAGCAACTAAAATTAACACTCATGGGGAGCAGCAAGAATCATTTAGGAAGTAATAATAGCAAGAATCAGCTTTTACTATTCAATTGGAATCAACTCTCGTGGAGAGCAACATGAATCATTCAAAAAGCTCAGTACCTTCACGGAGGAGGAGGCTGAAGGTATTGAGCTTGATGTGAACAGCACAAGGGCGGCAAAGGAGGTAGGCAAAAACTGTGTGGTGATGAAGGTTATGGCCCACAAAAGTATAAGCCTGGACTCACTAAGGAAAAATTTGAGAATGCTGTGGAAGCCAAATAAGAGCATACAAATTTCCGAGCTGGAGATGGAGTTATTTCTAGTGGAATTTGGGGATAGTAGGGATAAAAAAAAAGGTAATGGACATGTGCCCATGGAGTTATGATAAGCAGTTAGTCTTAATTCAAGAATTCGATGGTAAGCTAGCCCCAAAGGAAATAGAGATCAAGTGGGCGCCTTTCTGGGGGCAGATCTTCAATCTCCCTCTAAATTGCAGAACAAAGGAAATTGGTTGGACCATCGGGGCAAACCTGAGTGAGGTGTTGGAGGTTGACGTTCAGGACTCAGGGGTTCAATGGGGAAGATGTTTGAGGGTGAGGGTTCGCTTGGATGTGACCAAGAGACTGATCCGGGGTAAAAAGATCTCCGTTGGGGGCGGAGAAAGTAGGTGGGTAAATTTCAAGTATGAGAGGCTCCCAAATTTTTGTTACCGATGTGGCCTTCTTAGCCACGCACTCAAGGACTGTCCAACTCAAGCTGAGGGCACCAATCAGACTGAGAATGAAGATCTACAGTACGGAGCTTGGATGAGGGGTGAAATAATGAGAAGATACCTGTATGAGACACCAAAGGTAGGGACCGGGAGAGCATCGAATTTTGGCTCGGGCCAGTGGAGGGCCAGAGGCGCGCCGAAAAGGAGACCAATGGTATCCAGGACTTCCGGAGCGTCAATGGAGGCTGGTGAAGATCTCGAGGTAGGGCTGCAACGCATTGAGTAGTGCACTCTGACACAGACAACGGCAAAGGATGGTGATTCATGTAGTGTAACAGAGAGCTTACACAAAAATGGGAGGGTCAACGCTTTGGTGGAAAAGCAAGATGGAAAGAGCAGAAGAAAAGGTATTTGACCAACCAAACTTCCAGACAAAAAATGCAGAGAGCTCTCAGGGAGGAAAAAGTAAAGATCACGTGATGGAGGAAGATGGGAAATATATTTTGGAAGCGGGCCCAAGTGTGATTGATGGACCACTAGGCCCATTATGTTTGGAGGTTGATATGGACCTTTTGGCTATGACTTACGAGGGAGATAAAGGCTAGACTACAGAAAAATTGGGCCCAAATAGCAGACATTGGAAGAGGCTAGCCCGTGAAGTAAAAAAGGAGGCAAAAGCTGAAAAAAAAAATCTCAAAGCTTCAAAACGTGAGGGCCCAACTCTTCCCAGTAAACTAGACCTAAACACGCTGGAACAGAAACGCAGGAAGGTAGGAAAAGGTACTAGTCTAACAGAAGATGTTAACACCCAAATGGTTGGCGGAGAGGCGGTTGCTGCGACGCTGCACCGCCGAGCCTCATGACAATCTTAGCATGGAATTGTCGGGGCCTTAGGTCGGCTCTGGCGGTTCGAACACTCGCCGACGAGGTGAGATCACATGACCCACTGCTGATCTTTCTAGCAGAAACAAAAACTGGGGAGAGCAGAATGAAGGGGATTCTATACAAGTTGGAGTATACACAGGGTATCACTGTACCCAGTGATGGAAGAAGCGGAGGTTTGGCTATGATGTGGAAGGAAGGTTCAGATGTCAGGTTTAGGAGTTGTTCAAACTCCCATATTGATGTAGAGGTCCACGGAAGTTCGGGTACAACCCCATGGAAAGCCATGGGGTTCTACGGGCAACCTGACGTAGGTAAACGTTTTATTTCTTGGCAATTATTGGAACTTCTAAATCATCAATATTCTATGCCATGGGTTGTGTTTGGTGACTTCAATGAAATTACACACTCAGATGAGAAAATGGGGTGGTTAGACAGGGATGCTAAGCAGATGGAGGAGTTTAGGGAGTGTTTGAACAAGTGTGAGCTTATCGACTTAGGCTTTACTAGGCAAAACTATACTTGGTGCAATGGTAGGGGGGTGAGCAGAGGACAAAAATTAGGCTTGACCGTATGGTGGCGACGGAAGAATGGATGAATCTTTTCCCTGAGGCGAGAGTAAGGCATGTGGCGATGTCCATATCGGACCATTGTTTGTTATTGCTCACTCTAAAGCGCAAACAGACTCAGAAGTGAGGAAGAAAACGTTTTTTCTTTGAAGCCATGTGGACAAGGGCTAAGAGAAGCAGAGAGATTATAGAAAGGGCTTAGGAGCCAGGAGGAACTGAGGCAGAGAGTGGCATTATTGAAAGAATTAAGCGCTGTCAAGATCATTTGCTGAAGTGGAATTGGAAGGAGTTCGGGAATGTTAACAAAGTGCTAAAACAAAAAAAGGAAAGGCTCCAACAATTAGAATTATGGGATAGTTTACATGAGAAAGCAAATGAGATACAGAAGGTTAGAAAGGAAATCAATGAGATTCAGATCAGGGAAGAAATTATGTGGAATCAAAGGTCCAAGGCACTTTGGCTAAAATGGGGAGATAGAAACACAAAGTTTTTCCATGCCACAGCAAGTCAAAGGCACAGGAAAAACTGGATTGCGGGGCTGCGAAATGCAGAGGGGTTTTGGGTGGAAGATAAGGAAGGCATTGAGAGCTTGATCTTGGACTACTTTGAAGGCATTTATAAGTTAAACCAGCCTATCAGTTTTGAGGCCAGCCTGGGCTCAATAACAAATCGTGTATCTTCGGAGATGAATGAGGAGTTGCTCACGGATTTTAAAGCTGAGGAGGTATATTTTGCCCTCAAGCAAATGCACCCCACAAAAGCTCCGGGACCGGATGGTATGTCCCCGATTTTCTTTAAACACTTTTGGGATATTGTTGGACCCGAGGTTGTCGAGTGTGTGCTCACTGCTCTCAATTTGGGTATAATGCCTAGTGGGCTTAATGAAACACATATATGCCTCATCCCAAAGGTGAATTCTCCCCAAAAAATCACAGAGTATAGGCCTATTAGTCTATACAATGTTGTATACAAATTAATCTCTAAGGTCCTCGCAAATAAATTGAAAAGAGTTCTTGCAGTAGTGATAGATGATTCTTAGAGCGCCTTTGTTCCGAGTAGGCTTATCACAGACAATGTGCTAGTAGCCTTCGAAACTATGCAATGTTGTATACAAATTAATCTCTAAGGTCCTCGCAAATAGATTGAAAAGAGTTCTTGCAGCAGTGATAGATGATTCTCAGAGCGCCTTTGTTCCGAGTAGGCTTATCACAGCCAATGTGCTAGTAGCCTTCGAAACTATGCACTGTATTGATCAAAGAAAGAAGGGAAAGGAAGCGCTAATGGCAATAAAACTTGATATGAGCAAGGCCTATGATAGGGTTGAGTGGGTGTACTTGGAGGTAATAATGAGAAAGTTGGGTTTTCATGAAAGGTGGATCTCCCTTATAATGATGTGCGTCACTTCGGTCTCTTATTCTGTGTTGATCAATGGTGAGCCAAAAGGGAGAATTGTTCCATCTCAGGGCTTGCGCCAAGGGGACCCAATTTCTCCTTATTTGTTCCTTTTGTGTGCTGAAGGCTTATCGGTTATGTTGAAAAAGGAGGAAGTTGGGGGGCAGCCAAGGGGGATTGCTGTTTGTCGTGGAGCTCCAAGAATTTCCATTTACTTTTTGCCGATGATAGCATCGTATTTTGTAGAGCTACAAGGGAAGAGTGTGATAGGGTACTAAAGGTACTTGAAGATTATGAAGGGGATTCGGGGCAAAAACTCAATAGGGAAAAAACATCCCTATTTTTTAGCAAGAATACAAGTGAGGATGTCAAAGATTATGTAAAGAAGAAGTTGGGGGCAAGAGTGATTCAGCACCATGAATAGTACCTTGGGCTGCCACCGCTTGTGGGGAAAGGGAAAAGACAAGCTTTTAATCGCATCAAGGACCAAGTAGGAAGGAAAATTGCAAGTTGGAAGGGAAAGCTTCTTTCTCACGCAGGGAGGGAAATACTAATAAAGGCAGTTGCTCAAGCAACGCCAACGTATACGACGAGTTGTTTCAAAATTCCAGATACGTTGTGTAAAGAGCTAAACTCAATGATGAGCAATTTCTGGTGGGGCCAAAAGAATAGGGAGAGGAAAGTGGCTTGGGTTTCTTGGGAAAAGTTATGCACCTCGAAGGAGGAAGGGGGTATGGGGTTTAGAGATCTAAAAGCGTTTAATCTAGCGCTTCTTGCCAAACAATGGTGGAGACTGATACAAAGCCCAAACTCGCTGGTTCATAAAGTGTTCAAAGCGAAATATGCCCGAAATGGTAGTTTCAACGTGGCTGAATTGGGTAGAAGGCCCTCGTACGTATGTACGTATGAGAAGCATGTTGGCAGCTAGAAAGGTGGTTGATAGAGGTTCTAAATGGTGCATAGGAAATGGAGAAAGTGTCCATATATGGAAGGACAGATGGATCCCTTCCTCGGAGTCTTTCAAAGTGACAAGCCCGAGTGGAATGCACACAGGTATGGAAAAAGTGTCGAGCTTGCTGGATACCGATAGAAGGGCTTGGGATGTAGTGAAGGTAAAAAACCTTTTCCTCCCTCATGAAGTCGAGTTGGTGCTGAGCATCCCCATTAGTGACAGACTTCCCGAAAACTCATTTGTGTGGGCATGGACTACAAATGGTAGATTTTCAGTGAAGAGCGATTATAAGGTGGCACAAAAGGTCCTGAAAAAAGAGTCAAGTAGGGGGGAGGGGGGCAGTAGCTCAGACAACTCAGGGATGAAGTCTATTTGGAAGATCGTATGGCGACTAAATTGCCTAAGTAAGATCAAGCACCTGCTGTGGAGAGCTTGTAAAAACATCCTTCCCTCTAAACTTCGCCTTAAGGCCCGGGGAATTGATGTGAATGAGAAGTGTGATATATGTGGGAAAGTAGAATCTTTGGTACACGTGTCATGGAGCTGCAACATTGCCGAGGCGGTGTGGAGTGGTACAAGATTAAAATTGCCTTCCTTCCAGGAGCCACCTAGGGACTTCATTGACATCATGTGGGAGATTAAAGATAGGGGCACGGGCTTTAATTGGGAACTATTTGCAATCACGGTGTGGTGTTTGTGGAATAATCGGAACCAAGTGAAACATGGGGGCCAAGGGAAAAACCACGAAGTGTTAGTGAGGGAAGCCACGGCTTATATGAAAGAATTCCAGCTAGCTATACAGCCTCAAGAAAACCCCTCTGAATCTGATCTAACATGTTGGAGACCCCCAAAACCAGGTTGGTATAAGGTGAATACGGATGGAGCAATTTTTGATGAGATGAGGTGCTGCGGTGTTGGAGTAGTTATTAGAAATTAGAGGGGCGAGATTATGGGGGCTATGAGTAAAAGTTTGAACTACCTTTGGGAGTTCTGGAAGTTGAGACTAAAGCTGTTGATGAAGGTGTGGTGTTTGCTAGGGATCTCGGCCTAAAGGATATCATTATTGAAAGCGATGCAGAGCTGGTGGTTCAATCGCTAAGGAAACAGAGCTTTCCTCCGAACTCTATCAGGTTGGTTGTGGATGGAATTAGAGAGGGGTTGAAGTCTTTCAATGCATGGGAGGTGTCCCATGTTCAAAGGGCTGGCAACAAAGCTGCTCACATCTTGGCTAGGCAAGCCAAATTTTTGAATGGTTGTAATATTTGGGTAGAAGATACTCCACCCACTATTGTTGATCAGATTCAAGTTGATGTAACCCAGTGTAATCTTATTTCAAGTCAATGAAAGTTTTGTTCGGGTGTCTTATCAAAAAAAGAAAAAGAAAAAAGAAAGCACAAAAGCATTTTGGCATTATTTGCATTAGAGAGAGAGAGAGAGAGAGAGAGAGAGAGAGGGGGGGGGGGTTAGGAACCATTTACAAAATCTAAAATTTGATAGAGCTTTTGAATTTTGCATAAAAATAGTGTCTCAGTACTTCTTGTTATTCCATCCATAACATCTTAATAAACAATTTGCATAAGGAAACAATTGTTTTTCAATCAGTTCTTCATTTCCTTTTACAATAAATTGTTCATTGCATTGATCTATGCACTGCAAAGAGATAAGATATACGCTGGGCCTTTTGGATGATGCTCCAGTTCGCTAGTGCAATATTCAAAACTCTTAATAACACATCTTGCATAAATTAAATGTTCATCTTCTTTTAGAAAATCTTCACAACTCTCAAGTTCTCTTGCAATGAACCACTTATGAAATGGTGTTTGAAAATGTTTAAACGGACGAGCTTGCAAGGTTGGAGGTGAATCCGAATGACAATAAATAGTGGTAAGGTCATTAGCTAGCACTTTAACAAGGATAAGGATGACCAACTCTATCTTTACAACTAGTAGTTTTTTCATAGATTTTTTAGCCATTGATTTTCTTCACTTTAGAAATTTTGCTATTTTAATGTTAATCTCAAATCAACAATCAAGGCTTAAACTAGCATTCCTTATATAAATATGAATGATTAAATACGTTTAATTAAAGAATTTTTTAATAAAAAAGTTTGATTATTTTTTAAGTTAAATCGTCTAAATCAAATAATATCATTTGGCCAGGATCATGAAATACCCACTTGGCACACAACATATTACGTCAAAACACCCATTTTAAAGTCATTAAATTAAAATATTGGTTATTTACCACAAAAGGTAAATCAAAATATAATATTGGTAAAAGTGTCATAACAAGTCATTTTAAAATATAAAGGTTTCAAATCATTCAATTATTTGTTTGTCAAAAGACAACATATACTTGTTTGCGAAGTTGATAATAAAATAACTTGTGCTTGTGGAGAAGAAAACTTTTTGAAAGGAAAAAAAAAAGAATATTTACAAATTATGAAGAGACAATTAATTCAACTTATGTTTTTAATTAATTCAACTTGATCATATTAAAATGTGTAGTAATAGTTCAAATCAAAGTGAATGCCTTTAGATGTTTTAAGAAAGGCAATGTACTCTATGGTATAACATTTCCTTCTAAAGGTAAAATTTAATTGGAGAGTTATTTGATTCTCAGAAAGAAAAGAAAACAAAAGAATGGAGAGTTATTTAAAATGGTGAATTTTGATAGAACAAAATTAATATACATTGCAAGTTGAGTGACCATTTTATTTGGTAAGGCAAGTCTTATGTGCTTTTAATGTTTGAATTGGGATTTACATGAACAATGTGAAGAATTGTTACCCAAAAAACTCAAAAGAATGAAACACTAATTTGAAAAGGTTGTATTAAAAAAAATATAAAATTAAAAGGAGTTATATATGTTGATATCTATTTATTTTCCACCCCCAATTTGCAACCAAATGAGTGAGCACTGATAAAGTCTCTGATAGTTGAATAAGGAATTTGGGATTTAATCTCCGCTTACACCAAAAAATCGATTTGGTATCTTAGTCTGATGATAAAAAAACTATTATCAGAAGCGGACGCCATATGTTGAAATTCTCTTAAAAAAAATGAGAGAGCAGAGATTAGAGACATAATTTAGAATCAACACACAAATAAAAGCATTCTCAAAAAAAAAAAAAAAAAAAAAAAAAAAACACACACACACACACACACACACAAATAAAAGAACATAATATGTAATTATTCTGAAGGATGCTTTAGGAAAGCCACTTTTGAAAGTCTACGAACTTAAATTGAAATGCACAATCCTAAATTGTCAAATAAATCAACAAAATTTAATTGTCAAGGTTGCCATTGAATTTAGGTGGAAATCACATTTTCATCCTTACATTTTCAGGCGATTTCCATTTTGGTCCATAAATTTTATTTTTACCGCTTTTAGTCCCTATTCTGAAAAACACTTCTCATTTTAGTCCCTGCCGTTATATCAGAGATAGAAAGTGCACACGTGACAAATGGTAGAAATAAAAAATGCTAAATTGTTATCCACGTGGCCTATCTGCCCTTAATTAATTCCATTCCCGCCCTTAGTTAGTCACATGGCCATTGTATACAATTTTCATTCTATCATCTCCAATCTTCTATAAAAATGTCAAACATCAGCACACTTCATTGCAGCATATCCCAGCCTAGACTTCTTTATGTCATACCAGATGTTAAAATTTTGCTGCTGGTAGTTTCCAATCATTGAAAGACTGGTACGACTAGTTCCCATAATTGCCAAACAAACAACACCCTCTAGTTCGAGCGGGATAAGGTAATTCTCAACTGGGAAATTCCACACAGCTCCATCTGCAAAATGAATTTCAAATTCAAGCAGCTCTCTCTTTACAACTCCAAACTCGTTGTAACAAGGACTCAGAATGGGAAAGTCTTCTAATAACGAATACCCTTTAACCTTCTTCACAAATGCCTCCTTTATAATCTCATAAGCAAGTTTTGCAAAATAACTTAGGGTGGTACCAGAATCGATTATCGTACCACCCAAGCATTTGCACTCCACCCAGAAACTGAATAGAAATTTAAAAACTTTACAAAGAGAGATACTAACTTACCCAGAAAGTAGTTGATTTGAAGATGTTTTTGGGCTGTGTGGTGAGCGAGGAGCTGAGTTCATTGGTTAGGGATTTCAATTTGTGTGGTGAGCGAGAAGCTGAGTAAATATGTGGACAATAATTTAATATTTTTTATTTCTGCCATTTGCCACGTGTACACTTTCCGTCTCTGATGTAACAGTAGAGACCAAAACAGGAAGAGTTTTTCATGATAGGGACTAAAAGCGGTAAAAATAAAATTTAGAGACCAAAGTGAGAATTGCTTGAAAATGTAAGGACGAAAATGTAATTTCCACCTCGAATTTAATAATGGGTAATGAAATTTCCATGCAGTGTCTAGAAGACTAGAACACTAAACATTAAAAAAAAAAAATTTAGACAATTACAGTATGTTACTAAATTTACAGCTCGAATCTTATTTCTTTAGACCTCCAAGCACTTTGTATATGTGGAGATGCCAATTATACTACAAGGCAAATAAAAATCAAATTATGAGACGGCCAACTGAAAATGCAACATGACCAACCAAAAATATTATTTTATTTTTTTGAGAAGAAAAGAACATATATGATCTACTAATTTAACATAAATAAAAACCAAATTATGAGACGGCCAACTGAAAATGCAACATGACCAACCAAAAATATTATTTTATTTTTTTGAGAAGAAAAGAACATATATGATCTACTAATTTAACATAAGTGTTATAAAAATTTGGATGCAATGCAAAATAAGTGGCTTAAAAAATAATTTACCTGCTTGATTTCCATGGTAGTTGAGTTAGAGAAATGCTGCTATATTTGTTGGATTGTAAGAGTGAAGCATATAAAATTTTCTCATTGTTCTTGTTTAGCCCACCTATACCCAAAGGTGAGCAATTTTAACTTCTACTTTGATTGCAAAATCAAACCAAAGGAGTATAAGAGAAAAACATGAAATTCCAAGAGAAATCACAAGCAAATAAAAAATAAAAAATCACAAACAAACCATTGAGACATTTTGATCAAAATTTGATATGCATTCATGACTTGAATTTCTCCTTCTCCCTTGTCTCTCTCCTCTAACTTAATTTGAGAAGAGGTGAGAGCAGTGATGAGAGAAGAATATACACACAAAAAAAAAAAAAAAAAACTAAACAAAGTTTCAACTTTAAAAAAAATGAGAAAAAAATAAAAAAATTTAGAATTAAAATATAAAATACTAGTTTCTACGCACGTGCTCAAAGAGTTTTTTTTTTTTTTTTGGGATAAAAGGTGAATAATTTGTATCTATTATAATTTAGAAATATATATTTTTATTTTTCAAAAAAAATAAAAAGGATAAACTTTAGATATAAACTTTAGATATAAGTAATAATTGTAATTTCTTTTTGAGTAATACTAGAGATACAAACTTTTTTACAAAAAATTTTACAAACTGCTGATGTGGTGAGTATTTATTGGTAAATAAAAAAGTGATGTTAATGATGGGATTAGGTGAAAACCAATAAAAAGTTGGCTATATCAACAGTTTGTAAAATAGTTTGTGGCTGTAACATTACTTTTTATTTTTTGAATATGTGTTTGAAAGTGGTATAGTGAGATAGAGAAAAGTTTGTGTAGGAAAAATAAAATGAACGTGATGGGAAAGAAAGCTAAATTTTAGGAGTTTTTATAGTTTTTTATTTTTTAAATCAAGGGTGTTTTAATTTTATTTGGATGAAAAAGTACTAAAAATGCTAAATTTTAGGGAATAAAAAAATAAACGTGAAGGAAAAAAAAAACCTAAATTTTAGGAGTTCCCTCTTTGGAATTCAAAATGAAAATTTTATTTGACATTGATACCTTTCTAAGAGAAGTTACCCTTCATTAATGAAGTTATTTTTAAACCACAATAAACCCGGCCACCCGGCCGACCTGACCTGACTTGAAGGGTCTTGGGCGGGTTGAATGGATGTTTGGGTTGGGATTGGGTCCAATAATCAGGTTTGCCTTGGGTTTGGATAGGTTTCGAGTCCAACTTGACCCGACTGGTTTAAAAAAAACAAAAACAAAAACAAAAACAACGCATACACACACAAATCTAATGTATCCGACAAGCACGGAACTATGGTTCAGAATCTTGTACTATTTTTAGTAAAAATATGATACAGACCCAAGAGAGAGAGAGAGAGATATGTAGTGTTTTTTTTTTTTTTTTGGTTATGCTAGAGAAAATAGGCCTGTATTTATGATGATAGAAACAAATAAGAAAATGATAAAGAAAATAATACAGATTCCACTATTCCATACTCGTTTGTTAGACTTAGCATCTAATTGGGTAATGGAATTTAATATTGTTAATTTATTGTTTAAAGGGCGTTTTCAATAGTCTTTAATGAGTTTCCATATATTAACTCTACTATTTAATATTTTTAATAGATTTTTCCGTAATTTTCAATGTCAAGTGTTGATTTTATATATTGTTTTTATTTAAATAGTAATGCTCTTTTCTTGCAATATTTCCAAATATAATTTTTGACATAATTACAAAGCTCTTAACGACTTTCAATATATATTAGTATATGCGTGAGATAAAAATAAATTGAATTTGACTAAGCTTATGTTTTAGATTAACTAAATTTGTAAAGCTAGAGAAAATAAGACATTAATTTGTAAAGCAAGTCGTTACAACTTATTAATATTTTGTGTTTGTAAAGGCATGGCAATACGGGTCAGAATTTTCTGACCCGACCCGACCCGACCTGAAAAATCTGACCCGAACTCGATTTTTTTTGACCCAAAGCAAAAACGGGTTGACCCGTGACTCAACCCATTTTTTGCGGGTCAACCCGACCCGACACGAATAACCCGTGACCCGACCCGTTAAAAAAATTCGCTAAAAAATATTTAAACTACGTCATACTTTGTGCTTTATGCACAAAGCACCAAAACCAAACCATTAGCAATAGTCAATAAATTAACAATAGCTTTTCACATGCAATTTGACTATTTGAGGGCTTCACGAATCACAACCAATAAAGGCTATAAATTTTAGCTCTGCCTCCACAGAGACATGACATGAGAAAGAATGAGACAAGACTTAGAGTCTTAAACAACACAACCATTAAAAAAAAGAAAAAAAAATCTAATTTGACTAGCTTACTTTAGCTGTAGTCCAAAGCCAAAATTGTGATCCAAAACATGAAAGACAGAAAGAGTGAAACAAAACATGACAACTACATATTCACAAGGGCCAAAGTGGTAAAGCTTCCTCTGCCCTTCTTTTCTTTTCACGCTTACACACTTTTTATAGTCATAATTAAACAATTTTAATTTTTTATTGATTTATTTTCATGGCACATTAAGTTATATTAAAATATTATATTGTAGATGAAGATGCTCACAAAATTGGCCAACTTGAGCTACAATTTGCAAGTATGAATATTTGCAGTACTGAATCTACTACCAACGTTGAGTACATTGAGATTGAGATGTAATTCTTATAAAATATTTATTTATTCCTCTTTATTTAATATATTATATTTATTTTTAAATCTTTTTTTGTTTAGTTTATCTTTCTAAATAATCTAACTTTACTATTATTTTAAATGCAACAGGAACATGTGCGCTTAAGAAGACCGATAACTTGCTACTTTACTGCCTTACTTATTTTGTTTGTTTTAAGATCTATCTCTTTTTGAAGCTATAAACTTGTAATTATATGTATTTTGACAGTGAATTATTAACATTGAAGACTTTTTTCATCATGAATTTATGACTATAAATAATTTTTTTCATGCTCAAAAGTCAAAACTGTCAGAATTGGAAGGATATTAACAAGTGGCATTAAGTGCAATTCATTTGCTTAATTGATTTTATTCATTCTCTCTAAACAAGTTGTCATTGCTTTGTTTTTCTAATTAAAAAAAAAAAAAACTTGTTTGAAAAATACGGGTAAATACAGATCAACCTGACCCGACTTGCAACTCGATTGACTCGTTTAAAAATGACCCGTTTTGACACGTGACCAGTTTAACCTGCAAACCTGATTGACCCGACCCGAACCGACCCGCCCGTTTTGCCACGTCTAGACATTAATATTTTGTGTTTACAACTTATTAGTATTTTCCATAGTGAAAGTCAAATTGTTGTTTAAAAACTATTTTATTTTGGTCCAAATTATATCAAGGATCTTGTTTCTTATTGGAAAGTATATTTTAAAACTAAGCCTAGTGCTGATGTAAACAAAAATGGTAAATTTTATTTTCTCATTCAATGAGGAGCGAGTCAAGATACACACAAGGAAAAAAATTGTAAAAGTTTGTTGCCTAATTAAGAAATCACGACCATTAAGCCTATACGACAATAAATAAGTTATTGGATTTAATTTTTCACATTAATGTAAATCACTAAATTAGTAAAATAATTTCAATAAAATATTACCTAAACAGACATGCATTAACTTGATAAAGAAAAAGAAATTAACATTTATTATCATCAAAAGTGGAAATCCTTCAAACATGGAAGTTTAAAAATAAAAATAAAACCATGACAACTTTTAAATGGCAAGTTTGAGTAATAGGGTAAGTAGTTTTTTCCCCATTAATAACTCATTAAAGTGATGGCTATTTCAATGTTTCTTTAGGCCTTTCACAGTTTCACCTTTACACAATTTGAAGGAAGAAAAGAAAAAGAAAAGAAGATAGACCAGACCCAATACTCAAACTTTCAGGTTGGGTCGGGTTTCCCCCTGATAAACCCGATTGTTATCGGGTTGGGTTGCGGGTGGCAGTAAAACCGATATCAGTCCTAGATAGTATAGAAGAAAAAAGAGAGCCCAACTCCAATTATGGGCTCTTTTCTCATTGTCTGTTTGATCTGGTCCAATCCAATCTAGTTTTTGGGACCGGGACCCAAACCCAAAATTTTTAACTACAGTATGAGGTTCTATTAATTGTTAGCATGCCCATTAGCCCATCACATCACCCACCCACTCACCTTCCTTATCGATCCAACCCGACCCATAATTGTCAAGGTTGCTATTGAATTTAATAATGGGTAATGAAATTTCCATGCAGTGTGTAGAAGAGAGCACTAAAAATTTTTTTTTTTTAGACAACTACATTATACTGTTAATTCCGCAGTTTGAATCTTTTCTTTTTAGACCTCCAGGTATTTTATACATGTAGAGATGCCAATTAAGTTACAAGGTAAATGAAAATCAAATTATGAGAAGGCCAATTGAAAATGCAATATGACCAACCAAAAATATTATTTTATTTTTTTGAGACGAAAAGAAGATATATGATCTCTTGATCTACTAATTTAACATAAGTGTTATAAAAATTTGGATGCAATGCAAAATGGGAGGCTTAAAAGAAATTTACCTGCGTGATTTCCATGGTAGGGTTTTTTTTTTTTTGGTAAACAAAAATGGGGGGCTTTATGGTTATATTACACCCCCGGGCAGAGAGCCAGACAGCCTGGGGAATTTCAACTTAGGGCCAGACCGTGTGAGAGTCACCTCACTTTGCGTGAGTACACCCCTCACTTTGCGTGAGTACACCCCTCACCAAGTTTACCCACCAACAGACTCCTGTGGGCAGCGGGACTCAAACCTAGGTGTGGTGCACGAAGCGCTCGAGCCTTACCCACTCAGCCAAGCCCCCGTTGGCAATTTTCATGGTAGTTGAGTTAGAGAAATGCTGCTATATTTGCTGGATTGTAAGAGTGAGGCATATAAAATTTTCTCTTTGTTCTTGTTTAGCCCACCTATACCCAAAGGTGAGCATTTTTAACTTCTACTCTGATTGCAAAATCAAACCAAAAGGACTATAAGAGAACAACATGAAATTCCAAGAAAAATCACAAGCAAAGAAAAAATAAAAACAAAAAATTCACAAACAAGCCATCGAGACATTTTGACCAAAATTTGATATGCATTCATGACTTGGATTTCTCCTTCTCCCTCACTCTCTCCTATAACTTAATTTGAGAAGAGGTGAGAGGGGAAGAAAATACACAAAAATAGAACAAAAAAAAGTTTCAACTTGATAAAAATGAGAAAATAATCCAAAATTTAGAATTAAAATATAAAATACTAGCTTCTACGTGCGCGTTCAAAGACTCTTTTTTTTTTTTTTTTTTTTGGGATAAAGATGAATAATTTGTACCTATTATAATTTGAAAATATATATTTTTATTTTTCAAAAAAATAAAAATGATAAATTTTAGAGATAAGTAGTAACTGTAATTTCTTTTTTGAACATGTGTTTGAAAGTGTTGTAATGATATAGAAAAAAGTTTGGGTAGAAAAAATAAGATGAATGTGAGGGGAAAAAAGGCTAAATTTTAGGAGTTTACTTAATTTTTTATTTTTTAAATTGGGGATGTTTTACTTTTATTTGGATGAAAAAAGAATAAAAATGCTAAATTTAAGGGGATAAAAAAATGAACATAGAGAAAATAAAAATCCTAAATTTTAAGAGCTCCTCTTTTAAATTCAAAATGAAAATTTTTAATTCACATTTATGACATTCTTTCTAAGAGTCATTTCATTAATGCCACACCAAAATTAAGTTCAAGGAATCGGCTCTTTGCTCGTTGTCTGTTTGATCCGGTCCAGTCCAGTCTAGTTTTGAGGTTTTATTGATAGTTAGCACGCCCGTTAGCCCGTCACATCACCCACCCAAACCCGACCCATTTCCCAATTCCCACCCGCTTTCTTCTCTTCCCAATTCGATGCACCAGAAATCCAGATCTATTTTCCCCTTCTCCTCTCTCACACTATGTGATACTACTCTCTAGTCTCTCTCTACACAAAAAACCAAGTTCCCACACAGATCCAATTCCCCAACAGATCGGAATTCCAATTCCCACCCAAAATCCCCAACAAAAAAAAAAATGGAAAAATCATGCACTCTCCTCGTCCACTTCGACAAAGCCACCCCAGCACTGGCCAACGAGATCAAAGAATCCCTGGAAGGAAACGACGTCGAATCCAAAATCGAAGCCCTCAAGAAGGCGATCATGCTCTTGCTCAACGGCGAGACCATCCCTCAGCTCTTCATCACCATCATCCGCTACGTCCTCCCTTCCGAGGACCACACCATCCAGAAACTGCTCCTGCTCTACCTCGAGCTCATCGAGAAAACCGATTCCAAGGGAAAAGTTCTCCCGGAAATGATCCTCATCTGCCAGAACCTCCGCAACAACCTCCAGCACCCCAACGAGTTCATCCGCGGCGTCACGCTCCGGTTCCTCTGCCGCCTCAACGAGTCCGAGATCGTCGAGCCGCTTCTGCCGTCGATCCTGTCGAACCTCGAGCACCGCCACCCGTTCGTGCGGCGGAATGCGGTGCTGGCGGTGATGTCGGTCTACAGGCTGCCGCAGGGGGAGCAGCTGCTGGATTCGGCGCCGGAGATCGTCGAGAAGTTCCTGACTTCCGAGCAGGATAGTTCGAGCAAGCGCAACGCGTTTCTGATGCTGTTCAATTGCGCGCAGGATCGGGCGGTGGATTATCTGTTCCGGAATGTGGATCGGATTGCCGATTGGGGCGAGCAGCTCCAGATGGTGGTGCTGGAGTTGATTCGGAAGGTTTGCCGCGCGAACAAGGCGGAGAAAGGGAAGTACATAAAGATTATCATCTCGTTGCTGAACGCGCAGTCGACGGCGGTGGTTTACGAGTGCGCGACGACGCTCGTGTCGCTTTCGTCGGCGCCGACGGCGATTCGTGCGGCGGCGAATACTTACTGTCAGTTGCTGCTGTCGCAGAGCGATAACAATGTGAAGCTGATCGTTTTGGATCGGTTGAATGAGCTGAGGATTTCGCATCGGGAGATTATGGTGGAGTTGGTGATGGATGTGTTGCGAGCGCTATCGACGCCGAATTTGGATATTAGGAAGAAGACGATTGATATTGCTTTGGATTTGATCACGCCGAGGAATGTGGATGAGGTGGTGATGATGTTGAAGAAGGAGGTTGTGAAGACGCAGAATTTGGAGCATGAGAAGAATGGAGAGTATAGGCAAATGCTGGTTCAAGCGATTCATTCTTGCGCGATCAAGTTCCCGGAGGTCGCGAGCACTGTGGTGCATTTGTTGATGGATTTCTTAGGCGATTCCAATGTGGCTTCGGCTATTGATGTGGTGGTTTTCGTTAGGGAGATCATTGAGACCAATCCGAAGCTTCGTGTTTCGATTATAATTAGGCTTTTGGATACGTTTTATCAGATCCGTGCCGCGAGGGTTTGCTCGTGTGCACTTTGGATCATTGGTGAGTATTGCTTGTCTCTCTCTGAAGTGGAGAATGGGATTACGAACATCAAGCAGTGTCTCGGGGAGTTACCGTTTTTTACAGTGACTGAAGAAGGGGAAGTGCAAGATCAAGGTGTGAAGAAAGTTCAGCAAGTAAATTCCACCACCGTTTCTTCTAGGAGGCCCGCGATTCTCGCGGACGGGACTTATGCTACTCAAAGTGCGGCGCTAGAAACTGCAATGTCGCCGCCTACATTCGTTCAAGGATCGTTGTCTTCGACAGGAAACTTGAGATCATTGATTCTGTCGGGCGACTTTTTCCTCGGGGCAGTTGTGGCTTGTACATTGACAAAGCTTGTGTTGAGATTGGAGGAGGTGCAGCCATCGAAAGTTGAAGTGAATAAGGCATCTACACAGGCTTTATTGTACATGGTGTCGATGCTCCAATTGGGTGAATCATCGGTTCTTCCACAACCGATTGATAATGATTCTCGTGATAGGATTGTTCTTTGCATGAGATTGCTGTGCAATACTGGTGATGAGGTAAGGAAGATATGGCTGCAGTCTTGCAGAGAGAGCTTTGTGAAAATGCTTGCGGATAAGCAGCGCAGGGAGACAGAGGAGCTCAAAGCTAAGGCCCAGATATCTAATGCACAACCAGATGATCTTATCGATTTCTACCATTTGAAGAGCAGGAAGGTAAGGCATCATTGCCTGTCTTATCTCTTGCGTATGTTAAACTTACATGGCATCGTGAAATGTTTTATCATTACTTTCAAATTTGATGCTTGGTAGATTATGCTGATAGTAGTTCACGAAATTTATTTGGATAGTATGCCTAGGCGGAGCTCATTCATAGGATTTAGAATCTCAAGCTGTGTATGATACTTACATAATCATGAATATAAAAAACTAGAGTTAAGATATAAAAGAGGAGAGAGAAGGGCTGGAAACAAGAGCAAATAACCATCATAGTTGAACTTCATATTGAAGATATCTATTTAACAAATCTTGTGTGCTATGTGCCTATGAGACATTAAGTGTTATAAAATTTTGGATGTATTAAGAAGCACATGTTAAGTAACAATGTCAATTACAAGTGACAGTATTTACAATATGGTCTTATTGATCAGTGGATGAAATTGTGAAAAACTGCTATTATAGCCAATAATGGATTTAACATAGATGAACTCCATGTTTAGGAGAAAGAAATAATTATTACCAGTACTTACTGATACTTCCTGAATGTATGGATGATTCATGATTTAAATAGTGAAAAAACTAAAATTCTATCATAGAGTCTCTTTTTAAAAAAATTTTTTTTTTTTTTATGAGAAACATAGAGTCTTTCTTGAACTGAACTTAATAGCTTATTATTGGACTCTCTTTCATGGATACTGATATGGGATACGCATATGAATCATAATGGACACGGTGATACATCAATTTGAAAATCTAGTATACAATATGGAAGAGAATACTTTAATACATTGGTATTTAAATAAACATTTTGAATGACATATAGTATGCTAATCTCTAGTTTAAAACGTAAATAACAAATTATATGTAAAGAGTAGAATTAATTAAAACGTTATTAGCTTCAGAGAGAGAAGAATTTCATGACTCTTTAACCATGCCTGTAAATATAGCCAACTGATTGGAAAAACTCCAATAGGAGTCTCACTGGGGAGGCATGGGTGAGTAGAAGAAATTCTATCTAGTTGATTGGAAAATTTAAGTATGCCATTTTGTGTAGGCGGGTTGGGTATAAGGAAGTTGACTACTTTCAATTAGGCATTATTGGGAAAGGGCTTTGGAGCTCTGCTTAAAAGAGTGATCTTTTATGGAGGATGTTGGTGGGGATTGCATACGGGGTTTGTTCTTGGATCTTGGCCATCAATCTCATGGGTTTGGGGTCTTGAAGACAATCAGGGAGGGTTAGGAGTCTTTTAGTAGATTTACTAAATATACTGTTGGCAATGGTAAATTTGTAAGGTTCTGGCATGGAGCTAAACAATGGGGAGTGCACTGGAATCCAATTTTTATTGAGGTCAGCTCAATATTTTGGAGCTGGAAGTGTTTACAAAGGTTTTTGATCTTCTATATTCACCTTCTATTCAAGAGCTTATGGAGAACAAGATGAATTGGAGGCTGAGTGAAAATGGGCAATTTACTGTTAGGTCATTGTTTGGGGCACTAAGAGGTGGTGTTCACTCTGATTTCCCTTTGGAAGGCAGTTTGGAAGACCAAAGTTCCTATGAAGGAAGCAATTTTTGCATGGATGACATTTTTTTTGTTTGTGGGGCGCTGGGGGTACTTAACTAATTTTGTTGGAGAATCTTATCAGGAGAGGCGTATTGCTGGCCAATGGGTGCATCATTAGTAGTAATGACAAAAAATTGGATAATTTGGTATTGCACTTCCCAGTTGCTATGGATTATGAAATTTTATCTCTGTTATTTTTGGAGTGAAGTGAGTGATGCCTGAGACAGTGAAAGGTAATGAAGCTCAAAGTCCTTTGGAACTGGATTTTGGAATATTGCCCCATCTTGCTTATTGTGTCATTTATGGAGAGAGGGGAATAGGAGCATATTTGATGACCAAGAGTTGTCCATGGAGAGTTTAAATCTCAATTGTAGGTTTGTATTACTGCATGTCATTGTTTGCCTATAGACCTCTGAAGTCATCTCTTTTCATAGACTCTTTGTATTTGTGATTTGTACTAGGAACTTTTGGGTATATATCCTGTATACTTTTATGGTTCTTCTTGTATTTAGTTTTTGTTTAATGTGTGTTAGGAACCTATGGGTAGAATTCACTCTTGAAAACCGGCTTACAAAGAGAGGGTGATGTAGGACAAATTAGGGATATCCTTATTCTTGGGCTTTGCCTTAGCCTTAGCCTTCCAAAGAGAATATCCTTTCTTTAGCCAACGTCCACGACTGCTCACTCTAGCAACATTGATCCGATGGTAGCCTTTTCTCTTTTGGTGGCTCCACTCAACTATAAGTTATTTTAATCTAGCCTCTAGGCCTCCTCCTCCGGGATCCGACCACAAAGCCGCAACTCATTTGATCTCATACTCAATGAGCTACACCCGATAACTCGGGGTGGTGGTTGGCTCTGATACCAAATGTCAGGAACCTATGGGTAGAACTCACCCTTGAAAATCGGCTTGCAAGAGGAGGGTGCTCAAGAGTTTATAAACACGTGGTTAAGTTTATACTTAATCCATGTGGGACACTAGGATCATAACAATGTGTATGTGAGAGAGAGAGAGAGAGAGAGGGGATATTAAAAATTAAGTAACCCTGTTATATCCGGGAGTATTTGTGCTTCCTTGGTCACATGGGACCCTTAAACATTTAAAGAAGAAAATCTTGTTGTGATGATGTATACAGAGCTTGTGAACATTTTTTTTATTATCTGTTGATCAGTTTTTAGGGTCAGCTTCTTCTCTCTGCCCGTATTCCTCAATTCTTGTTTCAAATATTTGAGATTGATATGCTTTCTTATATGCACATATTTTCAGGGTATGAGCCAACTTGAGTTGGAAGATGAGGTCCAAGATGATCTCAAGCGTGCTACTGGAGAGTTCACAAAGGACGGAGATGATGCAAATAAGCTCAATCGGATTCTTCAGCTTACAGGTTTCAGTGATCCTGTCTATGCTGAAGCATATGTGACAGTTCATCATTATGACATAGTCCTTGATGTTACTGTCATCAACCGAACCAAGGAGACCCTCCAGAATTTATGCTTGGAGTTGGCAACCATGGGTGATCTCAAACTTGTTGAGCGACCACAAAACTACACCCTAGCTCCAGAGTCAAGCAAACAAATTAAGGCAAATATTAAGGTCTCTTCAACGGAAACAGGAGTCATTTTTGGTAATATTGTATATGAGACTTCCTCAAATGTTCTTGAGAGAAATGTTATTGTCCTGAATGACATCCATATTGATATAATGGACTACATTTCCCCTGCATCATGTGCTGATGTGGCATTTAGAACAATGTGGGCTGAATTTGAGTGGGAAAACAAGGTACATCTTTTTAATCATTACTGTTATTTTAAACTGTGTATTTATTTTTTTTTTTTTTGAGAAAGTATTGGTTATGCATTTGTTTCAATAATCTGAACCTTATTTATTTATTTTTTTATAATAATAATAATAATCTGAACCTTACTTATCAAAAAAAAAAAAAAAAAAAAATCTGAACCTTATTGGGTAGGCTTTTTGTCCCCTTCATTGAAGTTATCATACACGCTGCCTTTAGAACATATTTAAAATGCCCCTGAAGGATTTTGTTTTCTTCAATGCCTGGTAATTGTTTGAAACCATTTCATTCAAACATGAAATGTTGAAGTTGAGACCAATTGTTTTTGGCCCAAATGACATCTTCTCCCTCCATAACAAGGGGGTGAGTATGAGTTTCATTAAGTTCAATCCTGTATGGTTGCATGAGTTGCATTTATGTATCAAAAACCTTAAATAAAACTTTTTAATTATGTTTAAAAGTGATGATGGTAGATGGTGAACAAAATGATTCTGCCGAAGGTGCATTTTAACAACACTGAATATATGTTGGTTTTTATTATTAGTTGTTTGCATCCATGCATGCTGCTGCATGCTATATTATTCTAGGAAAATGATTTGCTTATTTGTCTTTGAAATGAAGGGGGCCCATTTCATTGTCAATATTTAGTTTTCATGAATCTAAGGTTGTACATGGTGCCACATCATTTAAAATCAGTTATAATTCCTTATTGGATACAAAACTTGTATTCCATTTTATTTGCAGAAATTGAGGCTCATTTTGATGGTGCTGCACTTGAGCTCTCTTTTCACTAGCAAATTTACTAACTGGAAGCTGGTGCTTTTGTATGTTAGGCCAGGGACTTAACTTTTTTTTTGATAAATAGGCCAGGGGACATCTTCATTCATTGATTTTCATATGTGATGCTTTTAGGATGTTTGTTATCTAATCAGTTACCTTTGCTAGTGATCTGTGACATGGGTAGGATGTTTGTGACATTATTCTTGCATTTGCTTTTGGGTAATTCCCCATCTATATAGACCGGGTTTTTGTGTTTTAGGCCAAACTTCTCTATGTCTAAGTTCCTGTGGCATATGTTGTTTCATATCCAACAGATAATGTCTATATCTCTTTTGTCTTTAGTTTTAGTATCTTTCCTCATCTTGTGCTTGCAGTATCTTAGCATTTTGGGATTATTGGTCAGCATTCTAATTTATATAAATATAATGTTTTTTCTCAGGTTGCTGTAAATACTGTCCTTCAAGATGAGAAGGAATTTCTTGACCATATTATCAAGTCTACCAACATGAAGTGCCTCACACCACCGTAAGTTCTAAAACTCTGCATTAAGCTTTCTTTACCTTATGCCAATTGACTAAGGATCTGTGTGTGCATCATTTGAATGTATTAGTAATAATTTTTGTCTCATTTTTTTTTTGAGGGGGGGGGGGGGTGTTATTTCTATTTTGATTGAACCATTGTGAATTATGACGTATAGTATAAGAAAATATGTCTTACTCTTGTTTGAAGTCTTGGATGTATGTCATGTTATACAGTTTTTGTTTCTGTTTTGGTTTAGGTAAGACTTGAGAGGGATACAGATTTCATTGTTAATTTTGGTTTATGGCATGCGCAAAGATGATATATAAATGCTGCAGTATAGTTTGGGAAAGAATCCTATAAAAATTGCTGTATTTTACCAATTTTTTCATATAAAACGCTCATCACATGATTTTTCTTTCATAATTCCATGCGAGCCACCTGCTCCCATTCCTTTTGGGTTCCTCTTTTTCTACCATGCCATAAGTAATTGTAAATAGAAAGTAAATAATGGCCCAGTTAACATGATATAATTTTTAGGGTGTTGGAACTTAGTGTAGGCAACCTTGATGCCTTATATTAAACAAAGGGAAAAAAAAAAAAAAAAACAAATACAGTGGTTTTGACTTGATTTATATTTTCTGATCCTAAACTAATTTAAATTTAGCTTGTCAGTCTTCATGTGTTAGTAGTAATATGATGAAGCAGTGATGGGGATTTTTTTGGGTTACCGATCCCTACAAAAGTGTAGCGTAAATATGTATGAACTCACTTTTCAACTTATTGTTTTTTGTTCAACACAAACTCTATTGGTCAATGCACATGATTTATCTTTTGTTGCCCATTCGGTGTTTTTTATAAGTATATAAATTCTATACATAACTAATAAAAGGCTAACAGGGGTGCAACCTAGTACAGTGGAAGAGTAAACAAAGGATGAGCCAGCAAGAAAGAACAGGGATTAAAAGAAAAATGGTTTTTATGTTAGTGTTGATTGGGATTATGATGATTGTTTGACAGTGACTTTTTCTTATGATACTTTTTAAATGCTGTCATATTGCAATCTTATATAAGAATTATTTTTTTATTATTACTATTAGCCTTTTGTATTATATTTCAAAAATTTCTAAAATGGAAAGTGAGATAGAATAACAGCATAATAAAAAAACATTCAGATTTTATTCTACACCTCCAAAATTCTACATTGGAAAACCTCAATCAGTGGCTATTTTATATTCTGGAATTGAAGTTCATAAGCTTTTGTAGATTTTGGAGGCTCAATTTTGGTTTACTGTCCAGTGTTTGCAGATTAGGTTTAGGCTGATGAATTAATGAAAAAAGATAGGGGATTTGGGACTAAGGCTTTCTTGTTGTGTTGGGGGGAGATGCGATTAAATTATTTAAACCCTGCAGCCAAATGAAACTTTCATCCCACTTAAACACAGGCTGTGGATAAGAGGTTTCCGGTTCTAATCCTGTGGGGTACATGAGTCAAATTACCAAGCCCAAAAGAAGAAAAAAAAAATTTTATTATCAAAATAGAAAAAAGAAAAAAAGGGATGAAACCCTACAGAATCATCTCTGTTTTTATAATTCCCAAGTTCAAGATCAGAATTCTTAGACATTGCCAATATGTGCACATATTATTCAGCAGCTATATATTGGCTGACAGTAGTTGAATCCATTGCTATAGATCTTTATTTTGCTAATATAAGGGATATCTTCTAACACAACAATTATTTTTCCCCAACTTATTATGCACAATGGAAATATAAAGCACGGATCCTCTGAATTTGTTACCTTCTCTGTCTGATGTATGAGGTGCTCAAAGCTTAAATCTTCTTTTTAAATTTATGATTGTAACTCATTTAATAAACAGAATCATAGTGTTTCATTTGAAAGAACCCCAAAACTGCCTAACCACCTGACATTGTAGGCAGGATGGTACTTCCCCCATGTACTAAGTGTTTGGGGTCCCGCGCGGGGGGGGGGGGGATGTGTGTGTTGTGTGGGGAAGGGTTTGAGCTGTGGGGTTGCAATGTGTAATTATTTCTAACTAATTTAAAAAAAAGTTGCCTAATATACTTGCTTTTACTGTTATAGAAGTTAGTTTAACTAGTTACATTTATCCTCCCATTACATCCTTTTGTATGAAACTTTTTGGGAAGAAATGATTGGTGACTGACTGATTTTCATTTGTGCTTGTTCTGATCATTCCTTGATTGGAAATCAGATCGGCTCTAGAAGGGGAGTGTGGGTTCCTTGCTGCTAACCTCTATGCAAAGAGTGTTTTTGGGGAGGATGCCCTGGTGAATGTTAGCATCGAGAAGCAAACAGATGGTAAGCTGGGTGGATACATCAGAATAAGAAGTAAAACTCAAGGTATTGCCCTGAGTCTTGGGGACAAGATCACTTTAAAACAAAAGGGAGGCACTTAGACTGGACCGGATGCTTAATTTCTGCCCATTTTTTGAAGCTCTTAGCCTTATTCAGTTCCAACCTTATTTGTGTCCCTTTGATGGCAGCATTACTTTTATCTGTGTCTTTGTGTCACTTATTATTTACATCTATATTAAGTTGGAGATCCAAATTTGTTATTGTTTTGAATTTTGCATCAGTCGTTGCACTTTACAAATAGTGATAGGCAAGTGATAATATTGGCATACATTGATGTGAGACAGTTTTGTGCTGTGGCCTTATATTGTTATGTCAAACTTTTAGTTGATTTTTTATATGAATATCAGTACTCTCTCTCTCTCTCTCTCTCTCTCTGCGTGTGTGTGCGAGTGGGCGCATGAGTATATGTTGACTTGTTCTTATTGCTACCTAGAAAACAATTTTCATGAAGAAATCTGCTGGAGTTATTGTCATGAGACAGGGACTTTTCTATTTTAGAGCACTTTTGCGTGCAGAAGACAGAAGGATGCATTCTAACAAAATTGCACACCAAAAAATTATTATTTTTAAATAAATTCAGAATGAATTTTGAGATGAATCGTGTTCATTTGGGAATAACTTATTTTCGGTAGCTTATTTGCATAGTCTTTATCAAAAAATATAGTTTTTGACAATTTTATGTTAAATGCGTTACAAAAAGCTAAAAGTTAGTTTATTAAAAAAAAAAAAAAAACCTAAAAGCTAGGATATTTGCCCAAAAAAAAAAAAAAAAAAACTAAACTGCGACAAAAAGCAGAGGGCAAAACTTTTTTCATCAATTCCCAAATGCAGAAGAAACTGTCCCACGGAAATCATTATTGACGGGTGCTTTTTGGAGTAGTTCTCACTTCTCAACTTCTAATAATGATCCTACTCTCACAAGTCATAGAGTTTTAAAAACTTTTGATTGCATGGTTGTTGCAACGGACTGTAGTGTTTAATAGCCATTGATGCTAGGGCGGCTCTTATTAAATAGAACGAGATTAGTTTCTTCTATTTTCTGATGTGTTGTCCACCCAACTGAACCTAAATTCAGTGGGCATTTTCTTTACTTTAGAGGACAAGGTTGAACTGAATGTGGAGTTGCACCAACGCAATCTAACAGAAGATCGCCTTATCAAGAGAGAGAATTCTTTCTCAGTGTAAATGGTAGATGAGAGTTTCCCCACGACTCTAGGAAAATCACAAAGTGTATTAGTGGATAATGTTATTAAATGCAAAGCTAGTTCTTATTTTGTCATTTTTTGTTTTCACAATCAAATTAAATTACTTTTTGTGGTTTGTTAAACGATCCCAAGAATAATCACCTTTTAAAAGTTTAAACCTTTTTCTTTTTTGTTTAGGAAATGTTGAAGAAATTTTAAACCTTGATCTTTTGTATAAATGGAGGGGATATGACCCGTTTAGAAGTACCAATGAATTTAGCCAATTCCAATTGATGAAAAATACTAAACGTACGTTTGGTACACTAAATGGAGATTATGACATGAATTGTAATTTTTATTACTAGTAATAAAGTGTATTGTAATGTAATAACTAAATCTATTCATTAGTTTGGTTATGAGTTATAACATTAGAATGAAACTTAACATTATTTTAAGAAATATCTTTCTCATATAATTATATCTCATCAAAAATTGTTATTTTTAAAATTAAGAGAGATATGTGTTATTTTTTATGATTTTTTATTTTTATAATTGTTAGATGTATATGGAAAGTTTGTTTATTTAGAAATATATTAAGTTTTGAAATTATTGCACTTACTAAGGAATAGTTAATACAACCTTTTAAAGAGAAATAGTTATTTCTCATTTTGAAGAATAGCTATTCATAAGGAATGACTATTCCTTGTAATAAAAACATAATCAAATTAAAGAATAACTAAACTATAGGAATAACTATTACATTACAATGCCTATTACCATCTACCAAACATGCCTTAAGAGTGTCATTAAAAAAATGGTTTGAGTGTGCAGTTCATGAAGTAAAACTCAAGCCATAAAATATAATGTTGTCTAGCACATGATCACGTACGGTTTTCTTTCCTATTCAATGAATTCGCTCATTTGGTCATATTGGTTGTGGTATCAGAGATATTTATTTTGTAAGTGAGGATTTTTTTGAATATGGTAGGCTTCTTCTTTTACTTTATTTGGCGATGGTTGGTGAGAAAAAGTAAAATAAGTGTTGCATAAGAAACCACAAAGGATTTCTTTACTATACTCTCAGCTTGAATTAAAAGCCTAACTACTAGTAGTTGGTTGGTGCATTCTGAGAATGGCCATGGCTGTGGTGGAGAGCATTGAGAACCTAGTATCTGCTAGGCAGTTGTTGCAGACTAGCTTGGAGAAATCAAGAACTCTTGCTTCTGCACTAGACAAAATGGGGCCTAGATTGGAAGAGGTTAACCAAAGATTGCCATCTTTGGAAGCAGCAGCAAGATCCAACTCAATACAACAATGTGCATTTTCCAGAATTAGAGACCATGTTGATCGTGCTATAGGACCTGCTGCTGCAGTTCTGAAGGTCTTTGATACTGCTCGTGAGCTTGAGAAGTCACTCTTGTCTGACCCTTGTTCTGATCTCTTTGATTACCTGTCAGTCATGAATCTTCTTGAAGAAGCATTGCAATTTCTTTCTGACAATTGTGAGCTAGCAATAAAGTGGTTGGAGGGCATCTTTGAATGCGTGGAGGACAATGCAGTCACCAATGATTGGTGCCTCTTGAATGTGAAGAAATCTTTGAGAATTCTACAGGAGCTGCAAGTCTATGAGGAGCGTGCCCGTCTTGAAGGAGGGCCTCTCAGTGCTGCATTTAGAAAGCTAGAAATTGAATTCAAGCGACTTCTGCAAGCAAACAGTGTTCCTCTTGCTTTGGATTGCCTAGCAACATCCGCTGCAGAGCAAGCCTCTGTTTTTGCTTCATCATCTTGGCCTGTGCCTGCCATACAGAAGTTGCAGGCTATTGTTCAAAGATTAAATTCTGATAACCAGCTCGAGTCCTGTATGTCTGTATATGTTGATGTGCGAAGTTCAAATGCTAAACAAAGTTTACAAGCTCTTGGTTTGGATTACCTTGAGATGTCAATCACAAAATTTGATGATGTGCAGAGTATAGAGGGGTACATAGACCAATGGAGTAAGCATTTGGTGTTGGCAGTGAAGCACGTATATGAGCTTGAGCATAGACTCTGCAATGATGTCTTCAAGAAGATAGGACCAGAAGTTGCAATGGGATGCTTCTCAAAGATTGCTTCTCAATCTGGAATCCTTGCTTTTCTCCAATTTGGGAAACATGTGGCTGAAAGTAAAAAGGATCCCATCAAGCTCTTGAAGCTGTTAGACATGTTTGCTTCTTTGAACAATCTGAGATTTGATTTCAATCGGCTTTTTGGTGGAGAAGGCTGCATCAAAATAAAGAATCAGACAAGAGATCTCATAAAAAAGATTGTTGATGGTGCCTGTGAGATTTTCTGGGAACTTCCTCTTCAAGTGGAATTGCAGAGGCGAAGTTCTCCTCCTTCAGATGGCAGTGTTCCAAAGCTGATAAGCTTTGTAACTTGCTACTGTAACCAGCTGCTTGGCGATGATTATAGGCCAATCTTGACACAGGTTCTTGTAATCCATCAGAGTTGGAAACAAGAGAAGTACCAAGAGGGTCTTATTCCCAACCAAGTTCATGATATAATGAAAGAAATTGGGCTAAATTTGGATGGATGGTCAAAGGCCTATGAAGATATCTCCTTGTCCTACCTCTTCATGATGAATAATCACTGCCACTTTCGCAATCTGAAAGGCACAAAGCTTGGGGATATGATGGGAGATTCTTGGTTAACAGCACATGAGCAGTACAGAGACTTTTATGCAGTACTCTACTTGAAGAAGAGCTGGCAAAGCCTTCTGGCACCTTTAAGCCAAAAGGGTCTAACTTCATTGTCTGGTGAAGATTTGGTTGAGAGGCTAACTATGTTCAACGAGGCTTTTGATGATTGTTATAAGAAGCAATCCAACTGGGTTATCTGCAATGAAATCTTGAGGGAGAAAGTATGTAAACATCTAGTGCAAGCTATTATACCTGTTTATATGTGTTATCTGCAAAACTTCAGTCTTTTGGTTGAACAAGATGCTACTGTGGGCAAGTATGTGAAATACAGCGTGCAAAATTTAGAGAAAATGCTAAGCTCACTGTTCCAGCCAAACTTAACAAGTCTTCGGGTTACTAAACAAGGACTCTTGCTTGGTAATGTGAAATCCACCGGACGGGGTATGGAAAATATGGTCAGCTCTCTGTTCCAGCAAAAGTTAAGGAGGTACGGCAGCATCAAACAAGCACATTGGATTGGTAAAATAAAAAATTTTGTGACCAACCAATTCCGCTTGACAGTTACCGCAATTTGATAGTATGTATGCCATTGTCAAGAGGCAAAAGAACAGCTTTCCCTAAGCTTACTGCACGGGAACACTAATTAATTTCTTTTTATCTTGATGTTTATAAGATTTCTTCTGCAGTACCTAGTTTGCTTGTAGGTGCAGCCTTCTGCAAATTGTCAAAGCAACACCTTGCCTTATTTTTCAAAGTATCTAGTTTGCTTGTAGCCTTCTACAAATTGTGTATATTTTTCAAAGTAACACATTGCCTGAACATGTTGCCCATATCTTTGCGCTAGATTATGCATGTTCATAAGCCGAAGGCACGACTTTTTATTTATTTATTTATTTATTTTTATTTTTTAAGGATGACAATGCTGTAAATTATCTTGAGTATAAAGTTTTAGAAAGTCTGTTAAGCATAACGATTTACGGGCGCACCGTACGTGACTCCCCCCCCCCCCCCCCCCCCTCTTTCATTATACACTGTTTCGAAAGTATAGTAAGTGTGTATTCATTTCTCTTACATAATGGTGAGTCCCGCTAAATAAATTCACGTCGAAACCCACTATTCATGTGAGATGAATAAGTCTACATTTAATGAACCTTGAGTATACAATTTTCCCAAAATGATTATAATTTTCTTTTTTAGAAGATTTTTTTATGATAAATTACCAAAAATAATTTTCTATTATTATTTGAGAAAGAAAAAGTAAAGAAGAAGGCTTTCAAAAAGAGTTTGAATTTGGTAAAGATGAGGTATAAGGCTCATGTTTTAAACAATTCAATAAGAGTTTGTGACATCAATGTATACTTAAAATTCTATATCTTACCACACCTAATAAGATTTCAATAAACTCTTAGGTGAGTTAGATTTTTTGATGGGTATTAGAATTGATTAGATATGGTTGTGCATATTCTTTAATATGTGATATGATAATGGGGCATGTTGGGATTAGAGGATGTGAAACTTAGGTTTTATACTACACACTTATAGAATTTAATCTCTTCAAAAAAAAAAAAAAAAATTATAGGACAACTTATTCCACGCACTTTATTACATCTCTTTTATGTGGCTGATTGTGAGCAATGGAAAAAAAAATTGGTGCGTCTATATAAAAGTAATAAGTAATTAGTCATAGTATGCCACATAGGATGATTGTGAGAAAGGGTGCAGCAAATTTCTTGGCATTTAAATCCCAATCTAACCTGCACAACATTAATGTTAAATCAAATTTTAGACTGTCAGTTACTGTGTTCCCACTTCAAAATTAGCAACTAAAACTCTTGTCATAAAATCTCAAGCAATTACTAAATTTCATGGTCATTTTGGACCAAATATGAAATATCCAATTCAAAGAAGGTTTTTTTTTTATTATTTTATTTATTTTTATTTAATAGCTACCTAATAGGAAGATAATCCACTGATATATATAGCACATAAGAAGGTTATCATTTTTGGAGAATGAAAAGCAACCCAATTTACTACCGCGCACCCTTAGTGTGGTGGTTACTTCATAAGTATAAATGCTTGTAGGGTGTGGAGGGTAAGGGCCGGGGGATCAAGTCTCCAGAAGGGAGCTTCACATACATGTACGCTTAAATTAGGCTAGAGTGGAAATTCTATCTTATATAAAAAAAAAAAAAAAAAAAAAGCAACCCAGTTTTATAAAAAGTAAATAGAATATAGAGAAGAAAAGGGATTTACTAGAAATAACCTAGTTTGTAATGTTATTGACAATGACAATCAAAATTTAAACTTATTTTCTTTGCCACACTTTCTAAGGAATCAAGCAGAGGAAGAACAACTCCTCAAAAATCTCAACTTTCCATTTCCAAATTTCAGATTTTCTCAATAATCAAACAAAAAATGACCCTAGAATCCCTTTTCTAGGGAAGCAACAGCCTCTAGTGATTCAATGGATGTAATATATATATATATATATATATATATATATGTATATATATATATACACACGCACGCGCGCACAAAAGAAGAGACCTAATGCGGGAGAGCATGAGATTCTGTCATGTGGTGCATTATTTGTAATGAGAATTGAAATACTTTCAAGTGCTACGTCGGAGATAAGAACAAATTAAATATTGATATTTTGTTTTATATGATTCAATATTTCAAGACTTTTCAAATTAGAAAAATAAAGATTCTTTATTTCTTTTGGTTCAATGTTTTAAGATTATTTCATCCCTCACACCTACCCATAATCTTTCCTGCCATCCTATGTTAAATACACAAAAACAAAAAATGATGTTATTTACCTTTAATTTTTAAACAACATTTACCTAACTCCAACATTGTTATTCCATCTTATCCTACCCAGTATGTGTTGGCTAAACGTAAGAAATGAGGCTAGCATTTTACATTGAGTGAAAACGGCAATTACGATTTTGATGTTGAGATTTAATGTTGTGGACTTGTGGGTTTTGTAAAGTTTGTGATTGACTGTGGGTGTTGGAGATGTTGATGTGGGAAAGCCATAAGTGTATTTTGTTTTAAAATTAAAGAAAAAGAGAAAGACACATTCTATATCAACTTTTATTCTACAATATTCATCCAAAGTTGTTTGTTTAATGCTTATAACTTGAACTGAAAAATTATAATTGATATGTGTGTGTAATTTATAATAGTTATTTCTTATGATGAACTTATTATTAACAGAGTTCTATAATAATTATGCTATAATATCTGTACAATATTCTCTCAAAATCATTTTACATAAAACATTACAACATTATCTGTGTATCGCACAGACAACTTAATAGTCTTAAATTAAAAGAGCAGACAAAATTTTCCTTACCTCAACTTTCTTTGCAACCAAACAGGTTCAATTGTTAAATTATTTTTATTTTTTTTAATATTTTTAAGGAATCAAATAATGGAAATTTCTTTTTCTGAGAGAGCGGATCTTCATTCAGATGAAGACCTGGTCTTATATTTGGAACATAGTGAGAACGCCAAGAGGTCAAAGTTAGTGTGTTTTTGGTTTTTTTATGTTTACCTCTCAAATAATAATGGAGTTTTTTTGGGGTTTAGTGTAAATAAAATCACTAAAAAAAATTAAACTACGTCATTTTAGAGGTCACTAAAGTTGAATTTCTGGCAAAGACTAATGGGTTAAAACTTAAAAGACTGAATTAGACCTACGTGAAGTTAGGAATTGAAATGAACTTTAGGTAAAGTTAGAGGGTTTGATTTGTAATTTAACTTATTTAATATTTTTATATACAAGTTTATGGCTAATCATTCACGTTTATGTTTATGGTTATGATTCATTGAACCTCTCTTCGTGGAAGTCAAAAGCCATGATAAAATTCAAACCCTTTTCATCATTTATTATTCTCTTTAGAATGAGAAATGATATATAAGTTAGTCACATAGGCGATGGTATTTTTGTTAAGAAAAAGTTTAGTTCAAAACTTGTTTGAAACTATCTTCCTTCATCCTACTATATGACGATTGAAGAAATTATTCATGTGTGGTTTTAGTCGTATGACTTTTAAATTATTCATGTGTGGTTTTAGTCGTATGACTTTTATTCATATGGACCTTTCTTTCTCAAAGTCAAAACCCACAATAAAAATTGAACTCTTGATTGGTTAAAACTCAAGTTCACAGGAAAAGAAAATTTTCAAAAGAAAAAAAAAAATTATGGAGGAGTTAATTTTTCCCCCTTCTTAGGACAGCGTATAGGATGCCTATCTTGCATATAAGTTGCAAATAATAGAACATTAATTTGAAAGTTTCCTGCCATATTTATCTCTTAAGGCACCACAATTTGTGAGTTATTATTTAAAATTTGGCAAGAAACTATTTTATCCCCTTGCCTTATTATTTTTTTCAGTTTAACTTTTGAATTATGCTTAAATGTCTAGCACAACAGCTCCTATAACTTCAATTTCAATTTGTTAAAAACCATAAACTACAATCTCATTCAAAAAAAAAAAAAAAAAAAAAAAATTCATGATAATATGTACAAGCAACTACCATGGGACTAGTTGTAGCGCTTCTAGAAATTCCATTTCAAGGATTTTGATGGAAAAACTTTTCATTGATCCAAAACCAAACAATTGGTTGGTGTTCGGAGTAGGGTTTGTGAATTGTAGTCATTTGTAATACAATGAGTTTATTGGGATCCTGCATTTTGATTAAGTGCCGTGTTTTGGTTTTGTTCCTACAACCCCATAAAAGCCCCATTAACAAAAGTCTGCGGAGTATACATTTTAAACGCATGTGGAAGACCAACCAGAACTAATTATTTTCCATTCACTAGTGGACAGTTGGTAAGTGTAAAACCCTTGGGTTGACAAGATTTTTCAAAACCAAGTGTATACTTCTAAGGAATCAAACAGAGGAAGAAAAATTCTTTAAAAATCTAAACTTTCCATTTCCAAATTTCACATTTTCTCGATAATCAAACAAAACATGACTCAAGAAATCCCTTTTCTAGTGAAACAAACAATCTCCCTAGTTCAATGGATGGAATACAAATCTGAAATTAAAAGAGAGCACAATTTTCCTTTCCTATATTTCTTTGCAACCTAACAGGTTCATTGTAAAATTTTATTATTTGTTTTTAATATTTTTAAGGAACCAAATAAAGGAAAACAAGAAAGAAATCTTCATGCTGATGAAGACCTAGTCTTGTATTTGGAAATTGAAAATAGTGAGAACGGCAAGAGGCAAGAAATCAGGGGTAGTTTGCGTTTTTGGTTTCTTTATCTAATTGTTTTTTCCCCTCAAATAATAATGGATTTTTTTTTTGATGATTTATTGTAAATAAAGTCTCTAAAAGAATGAAACTACATCATTTTGGAGGTCACTAAACCGTGCAATATTTCTGATAAAGACTAAGGAGATGACTAAAAGACTAAATTGGATGTAAGAGAGGTTAGAGAGCTAAATTGAACTTTAGAAAAAGTTGTAAGGTTAAATTTATAATTTAACCTATTTAATATTTTCATATACAAATTTATGGTTACCCATCCATGTTTATGGTTATGGTTAACCATCCATCTTTAGAATGAGGAATGATATCTAGAAGTTAGTCACATAAGTGATGGTATTTTTTATGAGGAAAAATTTTGACTCCCAACTTATTTGAAGCTATTTTACTCTAATCTACTATGTGACAATTGAAGAAACTATTCATATGTGGTTTAGTCATATGACTTTTTAATAAGTCATGTGACTTGTTTACATAATACACATAATTTTGTATAATCATGGAGTGGATTGCGGGAGTTAGGTTTAAACTGATTCGAGCCATACTTCATCATTTTTGTTAGTTATTGTTATTGTAATGGGTAAAAACTACTCCACCTCTTCAGGTCTGGGACATTTTGTTAACCAGCCCAAGATGTAAACACAAAGTTTGTGATGTAACTGGCAGCATCTTCATGAATATTATGAAAACACAATAATGAAGCATCATTTTTACTTCAAATTCCTTGTAACTCCCATCTAACTGACGCATGGGGGAGAAAGTTTTTTATTTTTTATGCTATAATTTATTTTTCCTTGGTCTCAATATGATCATCTATAACTACAAATACATGGTTGTTTTTGGTATGTCGATCATAATTCAAGTTGGGGGTATGGATGTGATATATGACATCCTCTTTTGAGTAGGATTTTAGTTTGCATGAATGGATCACTCCTCAAACCTCAAAGTGGTGCTCGAATGCAAAACAAAGTATACATTGAAACAACGGAAAGTAATGAGAATCTTCAGTTTTTCTTCAAAATAAAAAATGCATTGAAAGTTAGTCACGTCAGAGATAATATATTTGTCTAGATTCTAACTAAAATAGTAGTTACTACTGTTCTTAATTTGAAATCTTTGATAGTTTTTTTATATAATAAGACAAACATAAACTTAAACATGTACGAACCTAAACATAAGTTTTTTATTTTAAATAATATAGTGAATTAAATAATTATCTGCATTCATAAAATATGTGCACGTTTTTTGTAGTGCGCTATAAGCGTTAATAAGAGAGAAATTATTGAGAAGTTTTATGTTAAAACAAAATTTGTGTTGGAAAATTTTTATTAAAATCAACCAAGTAAAGAAAAAAGTACTATAAAGAGGAAAAAAAAGGGATAGAATATATATATATATATATATATATATATATATATTTGGTTAAATTGTAAATCATACCCCTAAAGTTTGAGAGTAAGTGGATTTTATACCCTAAATTTTCTAAATTTAGATTTTATACCCTGAAGTTTGTAGGTGTTTGGATTTTATATCATAATATTTCAAAATTTGATTTTTACCCTCTAAAGTTTGGCGGTGTTAGGATTTTACACTCTGAAGTTTTAGAATTTTGGGATAAACTTTAGGGGGTAAAATCTAAATTCTAAAAGGTCAGGATATAAAATCTAAATTCTAAAAGGTTAGGGTACAAAATTCAAACACCTTCAAACTTTAGGAAATAAAATCCAAATTCTGAAACTTCAGAAGTGTAATTTGCAATTTACCTAATAATTTTTTATATTGAAATAAATAAAAAATAATTCGATGAAGCAAGGTTGTGGTTTGTGGTGTTACCATGTTAGTATTTCAGAATTTCATAGACTATTTAAGGAAATTAAAAATCAAATGTTCTTGTTTGTGGAGTTAGGCAAAATGATTTTTTTTCTTTTGTTTTTAAGTGTTTTTTTTATTATAATATATATGAAATAATTATTAATTTATTTTTATAACTATATATTTTTGCTCAATTTTATTAATTATTTAAATGTAATTTGGATAAGTATAATCAATTAAGCATGATTTTTCTTCTAAAAAAACAAGGCATGATTCTCTCCTTATTTTTAATCAAAGTATCCTTTCAATCCAAACAAGTTTGAGTCATGAAATTGGTAATAAAAGGATTTCATTATTAAGGTTTGGTATAAAGCGATCTTATTATGTTTTTTCTTTTTTCTTTCAAATAGACCAATTTAAAAATTACAACAATAAAGTTTGATATGGGCTGAAATAATTGTTTTAGAAAAAAAAACATAACATATTTCATAAAAAACACCATTTTGAAAACCTACTTTAAAGAAATAATTCTTAAATCATCTCAAAGTATCTCTCGATCTCTTCATCTCCTCTTTCTCTAACCCACGGCTCCAGCAATCTAGCTCTCTCTTAAACTCCCTCCTTCTCTCACTTTATTATTTACTAATACCTTAAATTGGTATATGTTTACCATTATGTGAAAAAAAATGCTTAGCAATATATAGAAAATATAAATAAAAATATATTTATTAATAAATGTATCTTGTCGCACTTGTATCCTATTTTTTCAAAAATTGCCATGTCGTCACATTGCACCTGCACTTATGCTTCCTAGGTGCAAACATTGCATATGATTTTCCCACCATTCGAAATACGAAATTAACCTGAAATTTCTTGGCATTTGAATCCCAATCTAAGGTGAATATAGCCAAATACCATGTTTTGGCAAAATTTATAGCAATCTAGCACTGTTTCGAAAATATTTAGCAATGTACCACTTTTTTGATACTCGAGTTTGTAACAGATGAAAGCATCTAGATCATACTCAAGTTTATTGGACTCAAGTACTATGTTAGTGTAGTACCCGAGCTCCCTAAACTCGAGTATGGCTCGGAGGTGAAAGCATCGAGAATCATACTTGAGTTTATTGGACTCGAGTTCCTCAAACTCAAGTATGCCTCAGGTTGCACGCTAATAAAAACCCAAAAGATTCAACTCTTACTTCACACTCAAAACCCAAAAGATTCAACTCTTACTTCACACTCTCACTCTCACTCTCACTTAGGTGATGTTTGGTTTGAGTGTTTTCATCACTCAATACTCAGTTTTCATCACTCAATATTCAATTTTCATCACTTAGTTGTAAAAATGTTTTGTTTGGATGAGTTTTGAGTTATAGTTTTCATCACTCAGTTCTCTGATTTTTGAGTGATGAGTTATGAAAACTGAAAACACATTTTATCTGTTTTCAGTTTCTATAACTCATAACTCAATGGCATTTTTGTAATTAAATATATCACTTTTTACTATTCAGCCGTCCTTTTTGACTTTTGAGGTTTTTTTTTTTTCTTCTTCTTCTTCTTGGTTCGGTCATCTGGTAGCTTTTTTTTCTTTTTCTTTTCTTCTTCTTCGTTGGTGACTGGTAGCTTTTTTTTCTTTTTTTTTTTTTTTTCTTTTTTTCTTCTTCGTTGGTGAACTTGTTTCTTTTTTTTCTTTTTCTTTTCTTCTGATCTAGTTCGTCTTCTTCCTCTTTTTTTTTTTTTTTTTTTTTTTTTTTTTTTTCATCCAGTTCGTCTTCTTCCTTCTTTTTTTCTTTTTTTCTTTTTTTCTGATCTGGTCTTCTTCGTTCTTCCTTCTTTCTTTCTTTTTTTTTTTTTTTTTTTTTCACTGATTCGGGTGAGCTGGGTACTGAAAAAAAAAAAAAACTAAACTGTATCAATGACAGATATCGGACCCACAAATAGTGTGAAAATATTGAGTGATGGTAACTGAGTGATGATGTTGTTTGGGTGTAATATTTTAGAGTGATGAGTAACGAGTGATGAGTAATGAGTGAGCTGGGTACTGAAAAAAAAAAAAAAAAACTAAACTGTATCAATGACAGATATGGGACCCACAAATAGTGTGAAAATATTGAGTGATGGTAACTGAGTGATGATGTTGTTTGGGTGTAATATTTTAGAGTGATGAGTAACGAGTGATGAGTAATGAGTGATGAATGATAGATGATGAGTGATAAAAATTGAGTGATGAGTGACCATTTTTTTTAAACCAAACAAGGCCTTAAGCTCCCACAACACTCTCACTCTCCTTCGCACCCAAAGATACAAACCCCAAGCCCTCACTCCACCGGAGACAAGCGCATCTCATCGGCGGCAGAAAACCGATCGGCAGCAGAAAACTCTCGTCTCCTCTCATCGGCGACCTCTCACTCAAAACCTTACTTAGCTCTCTCACTGTCTTGCATTGAGGTCAGTAGTAAAACACAGCCCCTCTCCTTCTATATTTACTCTTGATGCAATTTTTGAGTTTCAGGGTTATTGTCAGTGAGAGAGAAAAAAAAAAAATTCTAGCCCAAGTTTTAGGGTTATTACAATGCAATTATTTTTTAGTAAACGGTATTGTGTTGCTTGTGTTGGATTATTAGCAAAGAATTAAGGGTAATTTTTCACTATGATTTTTTCAGCAATTGGGTAATAATAAATTGTGATTTACCATAACATTTTGTTGGTAACTTGCATGATATGATATGATACATGGTGTTGTCTATTAAAAATTGCGTTTTGATTCGGTGGGTTTTCGAGTATAGTCTTAGATTTTTATGTTTTCTTAAGTTTGACTATGAAAGATGTGGCTGGATTACTTGATAGGTCATAGGTGATTATTGTGTGGTTGAAAAAAAATTGTAATTTCATTCCAAAGACAATTCACTCTTGAATTTGTACGAGGTTGCTCTAAGGCCCTTTGACCTTGATTGCTGAAACTCTGTTACTTCAGATTCTCTGCTAGTTTTTCCTATTTATGGTTTTGTATGGCTTTTGCTAGTTTGGCTTTGTAATGCTTTTGTTTGGTTTGGTTGCTTTAGAGACTTGGGAAAACAAAAGACTTTGAACAGTTTCCTTATTAGAGTTTTGGGATCAGTGTGGTTGATGGGAGTGACCCTTGTTGAACCAAACCGGTAGGGCTGGTTTTACTGGTGGTGGTGGGGTCGTGAAGGGGGTGCTCAATTATGTTTCTTTATTTGTTAAATTGGTAGTTGTGTGGTAGATTTGTTGAACTTGATTGCTTTGAATATCTCTTATATATATTGCGAATTGGGATTGATCTGGGGAGGTCAGCTCTGCTTACATTGGCTTTACTGGTTTTGAGGGATTAATTACTTGAGAAAAATAAAATATATTTGTATACCTCTGCTTACATTGGCTTTGCTTTGAATATCTCTTTTATATATTCGTTCATATATACTGTGTATAGTTTATGTTTTGGGATTTTTTATGTAATCAATTATTTGATCTTAGTTAATACTGTTTATTTTTGTCATGTTACGAGACTAGGAGGCTGAACAACAATAGTCTGGGCCTTTTCTCATGTTTATGGCCAAAATCTCTCAGCTTGCTTTCTTGTAAGTATGGTTTTCGTTGTTTCACTTTATGTTCATCAATTTGTTTGTTTGTCATTAGTATGTCTTGAAAACTGAAACAATGTGCAATCTTTAATGTCTTTCTTCAATTGATGAAAAATATTTTTGTACTCAGGGACTCGTCTTATAACAATCTCAGTGGACCAGTGCCTAAATCCCCAGCTAGGACCTTCAAGTATGGTTACTATGCCACAGCCACTGTCTCTCTCTGACTCTTTTATGTAGAAAATTATTGTATTTACCCTGATTTTACTTTCTGTTTCACATTTTTCTTATCTAGTATTGTGGGAAACCCATTGATTTGTGGAACTAGTTCCAATGAAGGTTGCTTTGGATCGTCACCTAGTAATGCTCCAAAGTCTAAACCCTCCTTTGGTTTTAGACCATCTCTTTCTTTCTCTCTTACTTTTGTTTATTCAATATATATATATATATATATATATATATATATATATATATTAATGGTCTTTGATAGGAAAACACAAGTCCAAGAAACTTGCAATTGCACTAGGGGTCACCATCAGCTTTATCTTTCTCTTATGTCTAGCAATTGCCATTTGGTGCAGAAAGAGACAGAAACCAAACTATCCTACACATCAATGGTCAGTAGTATTCACTATTCAATTGAGAAACTCTAGTAAACAACAATGACTGATTTTGATTTTTTATCTCAAATTGGTCTTTAATATTTTTTGCAGACAACCAAGAAGAGGGACTTGCAAGCTTGGGCAACCTAAGAAAGTTCACTTTCAAAGAGCTCCAATCAGCCACTGAAAATTTTAGCTCCAACAACATCCTTGGTGCTGGAGGTTTTGGAAATGTATATAAGGGAAAGTTGGGAGATGGAGCTATGGTGGCAGTGAAGCAATTAAAGGATGTGATTGGGGCCACGGGGTAATCACAATTTTGAACAGAATTGGAGATGATCAGCTTGGCAGTTCACCGGAATTTGCTCTGGTTAATTGGATATTGTGCCTCCTCTAATGTGAGGCTTCTGGTTTATCCTTACATGGCTAATGGCAGTGTGGCCTCCAGACTTAGTGGTTGGTCCTATCTTACTTTGCTGCAACTGCTGTCACTAAAAGTCATTGTCAGCATGTGTGTAATTGACCAATTTTTATTTAATTAAATAAAAAACATTGTTGGCATGATTGATTTTTATTGTTCTCTTGTTAGAGTACTGCAATACCACAGTTTGATCTTGCTATGGACCACAATTGGTTGGGGTCGTGTGTATATCTGTTTTAGTTCAAACGTCCAACATGTGTGTTGGGACCAACGTGTAGTTCATTTTCATTTCTAGTTAGCTTTGTAATGCTTTAATCGGTAATTGTTTCCAATGGCCAATTTCCTTATAATAACGAAATTTCAAATATTGAGAATTTTTTTTAACTTTAGTATTTGTAGTTTCTGTAATTTTCCAAATTTGTTGAAGTATTGGTCAATATAATAAGTCAAATTCTTAACCAAATAAATATACCACCAGACTGACTAATGATACAAAGAACAAAAAGGTTAATAGCCAACTTTAAGCTTAAGTTGAAACTTCCTTTACTTTAGGCAACCATATGGATGCTTTTTTTTTTCTTCCCATTTACAAGTTGTATTACTCAAAAAATATGTCTTAATGAGTTTTGAGGAGGCTCTTTTTTATTTGATAACGTTTTTAGATCTTTAAAATTGCTATGAGACTATTTGATCAAAATCAAGAGGCAATCTTTCAGGTCACTGTTAAGGAACTTGACCCATACTCGAGTTCAATGCACTCGAGTACTATATATGTAACATTATATAGTACTCAAGTCCACGAAACTCGAGTATTAGTCTGGATCGTGGAAGTACCATACCCGAGCCATAATCGAGTTTGGGGAACTCGGGTACTGATATGTAACATTACATAGTACTCGAGTTTGGTGGACTCGAGTATGAGTTTGGGCTGTGGAGGTATATTCCCAAGTCATACTCAAGTTGGTGGAACTCAGGTACTGTATATGTAAGATTACACAGCACTTGTGTCCATGAAACTCAAGTTTAGAACAAATAGTAATCGAGTTTAATAAGCTTGAGTACCAGGTGGCATTTTTTAATGCCCAAAATCCAGCTCATCCAATGCTAGGGTGTTGGACTCACACGGAACTCGAGTTCAGTGAACTTGAGTACCAAAAAAGTGGTAGATTACTAAATATTTTCAAAACAGTGCTAGATTACTATAAATTTTGCCAAAACATTGTATTTGGCTATTTTCACTCTACAACATTGTACTCTCTGGTGCACGTTTGGTTTTCTTTGCTATTGTGCGCTCGAGCCATCTCTGGCTGCCTCGTGAGCTCTACTCCATTGTCAACCCTCCTTGCCCCTAGTGGGTCCTACTAGCTCCTTAGTGAGTCCTTTATCTGCCTATTTGGTGGGTTTTCTTTGTCCTTTGTGATTCTCGCACCAACGAAACTCCGTCAATCTACTAGTGGACGCTTCTTCTGGTCAGTAGTTCCTTTGTTGTGCTTTAATTTCTGCTAAGGTATTTTAATTGCTGGTTTGGGTTGCTGAAACTTTGCATGAGATTGTTTGATGTTTTATCTGGTTAGATTTGATTGTGATATGGTGGGGGATATGCTATTGAGGTTTTGATTTCAAGACTAGCAAACACCATGAGGATTCTTGCTTGGAACTGTTGGGGGAGGAGGTAAAGCCCCGATGGTAAGGGCATTAAAGGCCTTTCTTAGGGAAGAGAGTCTAGATATTGTGTTTATGGCAGAAGCTAAAGTGAAAATTGCTCGTTTTGAAAGCATAAAGCGAAGTATTGATTTTGTGGGATTTCATTATGTGGGGATTGATGGTAAAGCACGTGGGCTAGCTGTGTTGTGGAAACAAGGAATTTTTTTTTTCATTTAACATTAAATTGCTAAGAATTTTGTTAGTTGCCTAGTTTCAAAATAAAGTGAAAAAGTAGCATCTCGAGTTTTAAAAACTCAAGTTTCGGGTAGAAATTGAGTTTCTAATACTCGAGATCCTAAACTACAGGCATCTGACATGGACCTTTTTTCCACGTGGAGCCACGTTGAAATTGAGTCTCTAATACTAGATTTGTGATCATATCAGCGTTGGAAACTCCAGAGCACAAGAACTCTCCTTCACACCCAAACATACAAACCCCAAAGTTGAGACAAGTGCATCTCATCAACGGCGGAAAACCCATCGCCAAACCCTCACTTTACTGGAGAGAAGCGCATCTCATCGGCGGAAGAAAACCCATCAGCACTGCAGATTGTGCCAATCGTGCATCTGCTCTTCCTTTGTTCGTTCTCCCTTTGTTCTGACCCAGATCGTGCACTTCCTCGGAGAGAAGCGCATCTCATCGGCGGCTAAAAACCAATCGGCACTGCAGATCGTGCTGATCATGCATCTGTTCTTCCTCTGTTCGTTCTTCCTTTGTTCTGACCTAGATCGTCCACTTCCTCAGAGAGAAGCGCATCTCATCAGCGATAGAAACCCATCGGTGGCAGAAAACCCTTCGGCATTGCAGATCGTGCTGATCGTGCATTTGTTCTTCCTCTGTTCTAACCCAGATCATGCATCTTCCTCTGTTCTTCAGAGCTCCAAATCGTGAACTGTTCTTCTCCAAAATCGAGTCTTAGAGAGTTGGTTTGATGAAAACAAAATCGAGTCTTAGAAACTCGATTTTGATATATCTATGTGGCATTTCCTGGCATTTTTAGTCCAAGTCATCAAGTGAAAAGCGAGTCTGTGAGACTCGAGTTTTAGAAACTCGAGATGCTAGTTTGCTGAAACATTTCAAATGTGTGTTAACTTACTATATTGCCCTCCCTTACTATGCTAGAAGCCAAATATCCCCTGGAAACAAGGGGTGAAATTGGAGGTGGTGTTTGCAAATAAAAATGTAGTGGCTTCCATGGTTTACTTAGATCCTCCTGACCAAGTGTGGATGTTGTTGAATATATATGGACCTCATTCTCAAGTGGGGAAAGAGAACTTTTGGGAAATGGTAAGTAACATGGTAAACTCCTTCTCGGGGTCTTGGATGGCAATTGGGGATTTTAACAGTATTTGCAATAAAGGGGAGAAGAAGGGGGGACTGAAAATTGGGGAAAAATCCACGTACAGCTTTAGAATTTTGTGTTTGATTCGGGAGCAATCGACTTGGGGTTCAATGGTAATATATTCACATGGTCAAATAGAAGAGATGGTTTAGCGAATATCAAGGAAAGACTACATTGTGCTGTCTGTAATCAAGAGTGGCAGTACATGTATCTTAAGGCAGGGGTCAAGCACTTAGTATCTTCGTCATCTGATCACACCCCAATATTATTGGATACCCATTTGGAAATAGAAGCTAGAAGCAAGCCTTTTCGCTTTGAGGCCATGTGGACTAAGGATGATACAAGTGCAGATGTGATAGAAAAGGCATGGCAGCTGAGGATTGAAGGTTCGCCTTGCTTTAAGCTAGCAAGGAAGATTCAAAACTCAAGAAAGGAGATGATGAAATGAAACAAAAATCACTTTGGGCATACAAAAACAAGATTCGAGGAATTGGAATCACTTCTTGCTGAGGTACAAAGGCTTGAGCCCACAAAAGAAAACCTTGAGATAGAAGCTGCTATTATCCTTGAATTAGAGGAGTGGATGGAAAGAGAGGAGCTAAAATGCAAGAAAAAATCTAGAGAATTGTGGTTACGAGAAGGTGATTGAAATTCCAATATTTTTTATTCATCCACATAATCAGGAGAAAAAGAAATCGAATAAATGAGATAATATTAGATAATGAATTTCGGCTTCCAAGCAGAAAGGAAATAGGAGAGTATTTTGAAAAATAGTTTCAGATAGCTTTATGTATCTGAAAACCCAAGGTTTTCCCCTGATCTTTAAGGGCTCATTGATCCGTTCATAGAGGAGGCTGATAATGAAGAATTAGCAAGGGCCCCGTCAGAAGAGGAGATAAGGCAAGTGATTTTTGAGATGCACCCTCTAAAAGCCTCGGGTCCTGATGGAATGCTCGAGATTTTTTACAGACATTACTAGTCCATTGTTGGCAATCAGTTGAATGAAGTTGTGAAGAGTTTTTTCAGAGAAGGCTGGCTGCTGAAGGAATTAAATCAAATGTTCATCACACTAATTCCTAAAACCCAAGGTGCGTCCAATTTCAATCAATTCGGACCTATAAGTTTGTGCAATGTGAGTTGTACAGTAGTATAATTTTTTTTTTTTTGTTAAGGTCATTTTGGACCAAATATCCAATCAAATAAAGTTTTTTTACAATTCTAAAAGCTGCCTAAAAGGATTGCAATAATCCACTGTTCTATATAGTGCATAACAAAGTTGTCATTCTTGGCAAAGGAAAAGCAGCCAAGTTTAATAAAAAAGTAAACAAAATATAGAGAAAAAAAAAAAAGGATCTAATAGAAATAACGATGTCCGTAACGTTTCCAATATACGCCGTGTCATTGACAATGACAAGCAAAATTCAAACTTATTTCCCATTCCTACTCTTTCTTTAGAATTAATTAGAGGAAGAAATTTTTTTTCAAAAATCTAAACTTTCCAATTCCTCATTTCCATTTTTTTTTTTAATTTTCTCAATAACCAAACAAAGCATGACCCAAGAAATTTTTTCTAGTGAAAGAGACAACCCCCGATAATTCAATGGATGAAATACGAATTTGTAATTAAAATAGAACACAATTTTCTTTTCCTCACCTTTCTTGGCAATTAAACATATTCACTTTTTCTAAATTTTTAAAATATTTTTATGGAACTAAATGATGGTATAAACAACAGAATGAACCTTCATGCAAAGGATGCAAAGGAAGACTTGGTCTTGTCTTTGGATCATGGTGAGAACGGTAATGAAATCAGATTTAGTTTGTCTTTTTGGTTTTTTATTTACTATTTTTCCCTCAAAAAATAATTGAAATAATTTTTATGATTTAGTGTAAATAAAATCTCTTAAAAACGAAAATACGTTGTGTTGAAGGTCATTAATAGAAACAATACGTCATTAACAAGGAACAACACATTTCTGATGAAGACTAACGGGAGGACTTAACTATATAAATTAAAACTTAAAGAACTAAATTAAAATTTAGACAAAGTTAGAGGGTTTTATTTCTAAAAGCCTATTTAATATTTTTAAAATTTAATTTTATGGTTATCCATACCTGTTTAAGTTTATGTTTATGGTTAAGACTTACTAAACCTTTCTTCCACAAAGTCAAAACCCACAATAAAAATCAAACACTTCTCATTATTCATTATACTCTTTAGAATGAGGAATACTATGAAAGTAACTAACAAAAGGGTGCAATTTATTTTTTAATTTTATGCTATAATGTTTGTTTTGTTTTGTTTTTGTGATATCTCATTACTATCATTTATAGCTATGAGTCCATTGTTGTTTTTAGTGGGATGACTGCTAAACATTGGCAAACTTGATTATTTGGAACTCAAGTTCATAGGAAAAAGAAAAGTTTCAAAAAAGACAAAAAATTTATGGAAGAGTTAATTTTACCCCTTCTTAGAGGAGCATATAGGATATATGTATATAAGTTTCAGATAATGAAACCATAAATTTGAAAGTTTCCAAACATATTATTAAATTCCTTGGCACCACTAGTTTGTTAGTTATTATTTAAAATTTGGCAAGAAACTATTTTATCCCCTTGCCCCTTTTACTTTTTTCAGTTTAACTTTTGAATTATGTTAAAGGTCTAGCACAATAGCTCCTATAACTTCAATTTCACTTTGGTAAAAAATTACAAACTACAATCTCATTCAAAATTGAAACATCATGATAATATGTACAAGCAACTACAGGGGGCTAGTTGTAGTGCTTCTTGAAATTCCATTTTAGGATTTTGGTGGAAGAACCTATTTTCATTAATCCAAAACCAAAGAATTGGTTGGGTTTCAGAATAGGTTAATTGTACTTAGTTGTGATACAATGATTTAGTTAGAGTAACTTGACTATATTAGTTGTGAGTTGCACTAACAAGATACCCTCTGTTGATGCAAACGAGATACGTAATTTAAACTTACGTATTCCGTTCACTAATAAATTGTAAGAATCTTACGTATTCTTGCAACCTAAAACAGAGCACACTGACAAGATACTCTGTTCATGTATACGAGAAACATATGATAATCCTTTATATTCCTTTCACTAGTGGGTTGTAAGTCAGTCTCAACCTTAGGTCGACAAGACTTTTCATAGCCACAATGTATCCAATCATAAGAATCTTCACAACTTTATAATCATTAGTTTTGAGATTAAATCCAAATTCAATAGATGTGTGGAATGCACTGTGTAATGAAGGATGGATGACACTGTGTGACTTAGGATGATGAACTCACTGACACAAGGTTTCCAAAAATGTAATATGTTAGTCTAAATGAATCATTAGTTTTGAGATTAAATCCAAACTCAATAGACATGTGGAACGCATTGTGTAATGAAGGATGGCTACACCGTGTTACTTAGCAAGATGAACTCAGTAGCACAAGGGTTCCAAAAATGTAATTTGTTAGTGCAAATGATTTATGCATCCCATGGTGGTGGAGGCTTGGCATTGCGGGCAATTCGTCGATCAAGCAATTTGTAGTGATGTTGACACTCCTTGAACTCCAAAGTGGTTTAAGATGCAAAACACTCCACTGAAGTAGTGTAAGGTGCTAGGTGTCTTTATTTATTTATTTATTTCCCTTTCCAGAATAAGGAATCCATCGAATGTTAGTCAAATGAGAGATGGTATTTTTGTTACTATTATTATTACCACAAATGATCATTTTTATTGTTCTTAGTTTGAAATACTTGATGATTTTCTTTTTCTATAAAACAATAAACATAAACATGTACTTAAACATTAATTTTTATATTTTAAACAATAAAATAAATTAAATAATCTTCTAAGATCATTGCATATGTGCACGTTTTTTGTACCATACGATCTATACACATAAAAGAGAAATGAGAAGTTTTATGTTAAAACCAAATTTCAGTTACAAAATATTTTTAAAATTCAACAATGTAAAGAAAATAGTTCTATAAAGAGGAAAAAAAAGGATAAGAGTATAAATATTTTTCTCAATCCATGTTAATAAAAAATAATTCACTGAAGCAAATTAGTGGCCTGTGGTGTTAGTATTTTAGAATTCACATAGTATTTAAGCAAATTAAAAACCAATTGTAGTATATATGTGGAGTTAGGCGTAATGATTTATTTGCTATTATTTTTTATGGCTAATATTTATTTTGATTATAATATGTCTAAAGTATATTATTAATGTATTTTTTTATAATATTATATTTGAAATCTATTAAAAAAATCAGCTCCATGTTATTAATTATTTTAATTTGGATTAGTTGAATTAATCCAACTCGATTTTTCCTTTTCTTTAAATTTTTTTTTATCAGAGTATCTATTCACTTGAAACAAGTTTAAGGCATGAAATTGGCAAAGAAGAGATTTCATTAATATGGTTTGGAATAAGGCATATATAAATAAATAAATAAATATATATATATATATATATATATATATTTATATAAGAGGATTCCTTTATTTCAATTGGACTTTTTTGTGGTTTAAAAATACTCTCATTAATGAAGGGTAACTTCATTTAGAAATAAAGTCATAAATGTTAAATAGCAAATTTCATTTTGAATTCAAAAAGAGAACTCTTAAAATTTAGGATTTTTTCCCTTCATGTTCAAAAAAGAAATTATAGTTATTGCTCATCTCTAAAGTTTATCATTTCTATTTGTTTGAAAAAAAAAAAAAATATTTCTAAATTATAATAGATGCAAATTATTAACCTTAAAAAAAAAAGTCTCTAAGCATGTGCTCATGCATGTACGAGAGGTTAATATGTGTGTGTGTGTGTGTGTGTGTGTGCATGCGTGCCTTACAAAAGTAAAGTTAGGAGTGATTTTGATTTTGTCCCCCTACACCTAATGTTTCAAAGTATTGATCATCACATAATGTCTGAGCAACAAGATCCGAAGTACATATTTCTAAAATCCAAAAAATGATTAAACTAAAACCAGTAATTGGTAACTCTGGAACGTGCCTATCATGATGGAGGGCCTCTCAGTGCTGCATTTGAAAAGCTAGAAATTGAATGCAAGCAACTTTTAACAGAAAACAATGTTCCTCTTGCTTTGGATTCACTGCAAGAGCAAGCCTACATTTTTTCTTCATCATCTTTGCCTGTGCCTGTCATATAGAAGTTGCAGGCTATTGTTGAAAGATTAAATTCTGATAACCAACTCAAGATGTGCATGATTGTATACGTCGATATTCAAAGTTCAAAGGCCAAAATGGGGTTTTACCCCTTTCTCACAAACTTTCTAGCATTTTGCCCCCTTTCTCAAACTATTCAGGGAAATGCCCCTGTTTTGAAACTCGATAATGTAAGGATCGATTTTTCATATAAAACCTGATATTCATATAGCCGAGTTATTTTAAGCGTTGTGCCACGCTGGCAAAGCAGACATGGCTTTTTCCAATAAAAAAATGCTCATGTATACATGCATACCTTAGTAACTTGATAATCGAGTTTGCCTTAACAATTTGAATCCCTAACATCTCACAATGCCTGTTTACTCTCTCCCTGTACACTCTCCTTCGCTCTCTGCCATCACTCTCCTTCTACACTTTCCCTTGCTCTTGGCTCTGCAATCACTCTTCCCCACTCTCCCCCATTCTCCATTAGTCTCACTCTCCCTATCTAGTCTCCCTCACCCTCTTCAATCAGTTGTCGAGCTAGGTTCCCTAGTGCTTTCGTCAAACCCTCACCGCACCCGCCGCCGTTGATTACAGGTACATTGCTCTCCTCTGATTTTTAATTCAGTTACTTCTTTAATTTGCAGCCTTTGAAATGATTTGGTTTTTCTTGGAATATTTAGATTCATTTTTTTAGGGTAGTCCATGCATATGGTAAGAACATACAAGAGAATCAACAACTATTTGATTCTAAATGCAACTTTAGAAAGAAGAAATTTCTAATAAAATTCAAAGATAGATATTTTTTGCCGGAATTTCTCATGCATTTGTTGATTTCTCTTGATAGTCTCAGAAGGTTATGAAATCATACCATTTACTCATCATCGTTAATCTAATATATATATGTTTGTGTGTGTGTGTGTGGGGGGGGGGGGGGGGGGTTAGCATTATAAATATTGTTGAACTAAGTTAGTTTAAACTAGAACTCACCGTCTTTTTTTTATATTAGTATATAAAATTATGTTTGATCAGTATATAAAATTATCTTTTTTTATATCACATATAAATATTTTTTTTTCTTGAACTTTATGTTCATAGTGCATCGCATTGATTAACGACTTGTTATTAATGTACTGTAATTGTTTAGTAGTTACATAATACTAGAAGCCTTGCAATAAGAACTTGTAAATGTTATTTTGAAGTCGGCATTCGAGCTTTCGCAAATGTTGTTTTTGGAAACAATGTTGTTATTTGTAATCTCGTTACAAAGTGTGTTAGTCATTACATTGGAAAAGTGATAGTCTTAAAACATATATAAGGCTGATTTAGAATCTAAACTCACTTGCCCACCACCAAGGCACCAACTGGCCCAGCTATATGCTTCTATTTCCCATTTCTTTTGTTCTTTTTGTCAAAGTATATATTCAATTAAAGATTGTCCATTCTAAAGGCTGCTTATATGTATGAGAGAGAGAGAGAGAGAGAGGTCCTAAGTAGCACTTTATATATAATTTTTGTTTAATCATTTTCATTCATAGGATGAACTGTCATGCATGATATTTTCTTTTCGCGAAATTTCGTGTCAAAATTTTTTCAATTGTAATTGCATTGTGTCATTGAGGTTCTTGCTTAGAAGGAAGAGCTCAAAGTGTGACAGTGAGTATCTCGATCAAGTGAGATTCAACGTGTCAAGCAACATTTCGAGTGAGACTATCAAAATATAAATTTGAATAACAATTCACATGAAACTTGCTCAACACTTGGTTGAGAGAGTTTGCCTAAAGTAGCCTCACAACCTTCACCCTCTTTATATTGTAATGCTTTTGAGAAGAGATTCATCCAAACACTACTTATCAATCCCAAAGTGTAGAGGATCTATTGGAAACCACAAATGCAACCATAAATCTTCAAGGCCTTCAAGCATTCAAGAGATCAAAATTGTTCTAGACTAGTTGTCCAAGACTTTGCTTTTCTTATGAAGTAAAACTAATATATAGGACAGATGTGGAGAACCTTTCTACATGTTCTTTTGGTTGCTTTATGATGGGAAAATTTGTGTTTTAGGGTTTGTTGAATGATAGGTTTGGGAAAGATAGGATTTAAAGAGGGAGCGGGGGCTTAATAGAGAACAAGCAGATTGCAAGAAAATTGTGACAACAGCTCTATTTAGAGTTTAGAGTATGGTTTGAAGTGGTAATTGAAGGATCATTCTTAGGGAAAACATGTGGGATTTAGGCAATTAACAGTTGTCGGGGGCGAAAAGTTTTCCTTCCGACAAATGAGATTTATGATGGGTCGGGGGCCTAAACCGAAACTCGACGATGGGCTTCATGCGTGGCCCAAAGGCTATCGGTGAAGATCCAAAGAATTCACTTTATTTTTATGCCTTAGGCCTAGATTGAGACTGTCAAGAATGGCCCATAAACAATCCCTACAGTAGACACGTCAGCATGATTAAAAAGCATATTGCAAGAAATAGCCCAACAGTAAAATGTTTTTGTAGAAAACAACCCAACGGTAAAATTATTCTGTAGAAAATAGCCCAGCTGTAAAATGAGATAGAACAGAATAAACTTCTAGCTATTAGCTATTTCACAAATTAAGGAAAGTATCTACATTTCAAACTCATCATCCGTTAGCTCAGCTCTGGAGAAGAGTCTTCTAATACAATAATATGAGGAAAAAAGTTACATCATAGCCATCAATAGTAAATGAATAAGTAAATATCATGGGTTCCATTATAACAAATAATGAGGAAAACTTAGTGTGAGATGAAGGGAGAGAGAGAGATTCCAGCTAGGGACTTAGTTTCTAAGTAGTATGAGATATCGCTCAGTTAAGCTGCTGGGACTTTCTGCTGGGGGTAGCTGAGTGTTTTTAAGTAGAGGTATGAGGGGTGTTTTGAGCTAGGTGTTGGAGAACTTAGTTTCTATGCTTGAAGCTAAGAACTCAGTGACTTAGAACTTTGCTAGGGCTTAGGGAAGACTGAAACAGAGAAGCTAAGGAAGATTCCTTCTCTACTGGTGTATATCTTGGTGTGTTGGTGAAACATTAATGGAGAGTTACATTTATAGTTGGGTTTTAGGGGGTAATTAGCAAATAATCTCTACTAAATCTTCCTCAATCTTCAGAAAATCCTTAGAGAATCGTTCCCAGGATTTTAGCTAAGAGTGGTAAGCTCAGCTTTTAGAAGGTTCTTGCTGTTTTGGGTAACAGTAGCTAGGAATCTGACTTAGTATTGAATGTTGATTAGCCTTGGCTGATGGGATTAAAGTATGTATTAGGATAATGATCTTGGTTATGTTGCTGCTAGAATCAGAGCTCCCTAGGGCGGATTGAATCACCCTAAGCCAGGTGTCAACCTTGAAGCCCTTGCTGGGAACTTTGCTGGGATCCCCTTGGTGCCTTCCAAACCACATCTCCCTAAGTTTCTCCATTTGGGGTTCATGTGCTTGGTCCATGAACCAGAGAGTATACATTTTTGGTATGAAAATGAATTGATTTTAAGTTGTTTCAGAAGCTTTAATGGTCTGGTCATGGCTGCTCTTGATTCTTGACCGAATGAGATGGAGAAGAAAGAAAGGATAGTTGGCTGACACTTCCCAGCTTTTTGTCATGTCACTTTCAACTTTATGCCACATGAGAAATGATGGAATTTTAGCTTGTGAAGGAAGGGTTCAACCCTTGATGGACACGTGTCCTCTTCTGATCTAATTGGACAAGTTGGAACTTGATGGCAGTGGGCTCTAGCTGTTAAGTTGTACTGAAATTTGGCTGGTCAGGTCATGTGAGCTTCAGCTGCTGAGATTTGTGTATGAGCTTGGCTGGCTCAGCTGGGCTTTGTAGTTGAGCTTTTTTGGTCTTGGTTGTCGCTACAAAATGAAGAGTTTTGCCATTGGTGATATACATGGGCTTTTATAAATTTTGTAAGAGAGGTATTTCTTGAGAGATGAGTAATTATACTTCCTATAAGTAAGGGATTTAATAGGAGTTAAAATAATACTTGATTTTGTAAATATGTGCCGTGCCAAAATAGCATTTGGGCTATTGGCCAAATTAATATTTGGGCTTTGTAAAATAGATGCCAAATTAGCATTTGGGCTTTGTAGGATTTTGTAAAAATATTGTCATATCGTAATGGGCTTTAGAGATGCCGCATTGTAGCGGGCTTTAGAGGGGCCGCATCATAGCGGGCTTTTGGAGATGTCACATCGTAGCAGACTTTAGAGATGCCGCATCGTAGTGGGCTTTAGAGGTGTCACATCGTAGTGGGCTTTAAAGTTGCCGCATTGTAGTGGGCTTTAGAGATGCCGCATCGTAGTGGACTTTAGAGATGCCGCATCGTAGCGGGCGTTAGAGGGGTTTTTGTTGGGCTTTTTGGATTTTCCGACAAGGTAAATGTTTTTGGGCCTCTTTGTGGAGGTAGTGTAATTTTGTGGCCCAATTTTGGTAGTAATATGATGGGTATTTTTGTGAAAAGCAAGTTAGATAATATGTGGGATATAATGGGTAATATTTGTGGGAGCCCAATAACATCGAGAATATTTGAGTAATATGTAAGAAATATTTATGTGGGCTTAAAATAATTTATGGGCTTGTGTGGGTATTTTTGTGAGTGGGCTAAAGAAATTAGGGTCCAAAATTTTGTGCCTCAACATTTAGCCCCCCGAGTCACATGTGAGCTGTTTCTGCTTGGTCACATGTGTGAGTTTGAAGTTTTGGTGGCAGTTATGAATAATGAGCCTTTGCAACTTTCCCACATTCAGTACTTTCCCACGTTCTGCATCAAATTATAATGGATTTTTTTTTGGGGTTTAGTGTAAATAAAATCTCTAAAAAAAAAATTAAACTACGTCATTTTAGAATTTTAAGAGGTCACTTCTGACAAAGACTAGTGGGTTAAAACTTAAAAGATTGAATTAGACATATGTGAAGTTAGAAAATTGAATTGAACTTTAGGCAAAGTTAGAGGGTTTAATTTGTAATTTAATTTATTTAATATTTTTATATACAAGTTTATGGCTAATCATTCTTGTTTATGATTATGGTTATGACTCACTGAACCTCTCTTCTTTTGAAGTCAAAAGCCATGATAAAAATCAAACCCTTCTCATCATTTATTATACTTTTTAGAATGAGAAATGATATAAAAGTTACTCACATAAGCGATGGTATTTTCATTAAGAAAAAGTTTACCTCCAAACTTGTTTGAAGCTATCTTCCTCCAACCTACTATGTGACGATTGAAGAGACTATCCATGTGTGAGTTTAGTTATATGACTTTTATTCATATGGACCTTTCTTCCTCAAAGTCAAAACACATAATAAAAATTGAACTCTTGATCAGTTAAACTCAAGTCCACAGGAAAATAAAATTTTCAAAGGAAAAAAAAAAATTATGGAGGACAATATTTTGGCCTTTCTCTACTGATGGGTACTGTTAGGGATATTACACAAAGTAATAATGGAAGAACAAGATTAACATAAAAGACAAACAGAAAATAGATAACTTGGAGGCACTATATCGTTTTCCTTAGACAATATTTGCCCCCCACACTTTTGTTGCTAAAGGGTTATCGCAAATTTATCTCCAAGATAAAACCAAGATGTTAGGTTTTACAGATAACAATTCTAAAGAATGACCACAAGATTTCAGGTGAACATAAACCTCTATTTATACTCATAGGGTTATGTTTAATGAAAAGGCACGTATAGAGAGTTAGTTACCTTTTCAAGTGAACATAGGCCTATATTTATACCCATAGGGTTATGTTTCATGAAAAGGCACGTATGGAGAGTTAGTTACCTTTTCAAGTGAACATAAGCTTCTATTTATACTCATGGGGTTATGTTTCATGAAAAGGTACGTATGGAGAGTTAGTTATATTTTCAAGTGAACATAAGCTTCTATTTATGCCCATAGGATTATGTTTCATGAAAAGGCATGTATGAAGAGTTAGTTATTTTTTCATAAAATGATTAACAAAGATTGAAACCTCTTCAACCTTTCTGAACAGTCACCATTAAATTCTGCAGAAAATTCTAAAAATTTCAGAAAATTCGGATTTTCAAATTTTCACTTAGAAAATTTTAGAACTTGAATTTTTACTTTATGAAAACATATTCTCCAAACTCAAACATCATTATTACAACCTATCCTTGTATATACCTATATATACCTATATATACAACATGCACTATAATTGCAAATCAAGTCATCAGTTTTTAAAAGAGTTTGATGCTGATACTAATGGCGATGCACCACCAGATTTGGACAAGAAGCTTTGGAAAGGCATTTGGTCCTTGGAGGTTCCTAATAAATAAAAAAAATCTGGTTTGGCGAGCATCTAGAAATTCTCCTCCTACAAAAAGGAACCTTACCCGAAGAACCATTATTACCAATCCAACTTGTGATTGATTCTCATCTAACATGAAGGATTCGCTGCATGCTCTATGGGGTTGCTTGGGTTTGAATGAAGTCTAGAGTGAGGGTGTTAGGATATGTGCCCTTAAATCCTATTGTATGATGCTATGTATGACATTATGTTGTGATTAATAAAGTTGTTTTATTATTATTTAAAATAATGGTAACATGAATATTTGAACATTATCATAAAGTTCATGAGATGCATAGTATGTGATTTAGTCATAGAAGATATAAATCATAAGTTCTTTGTAAACTCAGAATTTTAGTTCTTAGTCAATGATGAAATTGGGCATTTCATCTGCGAAGACTATAACATATCAACTAAGATGATTTGTCTTGATCATGTAAATGGAGACTTCTAGTTGATATGTTTTAAGAGTTAAGACATATTAAACTGGATCGCTGTGAGATTTATTATTCTCCTAACGACTGTCAAATGAATAATAAATTTTACGACTTCTATTTACATTAGCTTTTAATCTTGAGAGAATAATGAACCTAATCATGAAGTGTAGGTTGCTTTGATATATTAGAAGTGAGATCTAAAGTCACGATCAAAATCTCAGTATGTTGGACAGCTACATTTAGTGTTGAGGGAACATATATTCTCAAGATGAAATTCATAATATCTTAATAGAGATATAAAATATTCCCTTGAGATAAGTTTAATAAGTTTGGTTATTCAGAGTGTTAGGCCTAACCACCTTAGTAAGGAGTTACTAAAGTGCATATTTATGAAATTGGATTCATAAATATATGATGAATAACTTAAAGGATTAAACCGGATACTCAAGGATTAAGATGTAGTAATCTTCAAAGTGGCAGTCATCTTTCATGACTTTGTATTACTATGAATATTTTAATGAAGGGGTTGAATGTATAATAAAATTTTGGGATATAATTTATTAATAAGGTCTATAGTGCAACTATATTTATATAGTGGTATTAAATATAGTTAATGGTAATTTTGGACTTGTCAAGAGTTAATAGAAAGGTCCAAAACCCATTGGAATTAGTGTCTTATTTGTCCCTTTTGGTCTCACTCCAAGCCACGTACTAAAACCCAATTGGAATGGCCTAAAAGGCTAGCCTAATTAGATAATCAATTATATATAAGGAGAGAAACATACAGAATTTTGTGAGAGACAAAATGGTGTGTATGTAAGTGTAAGCCACTCTCTTATTCTCCCTTATACTGATTGAGAGATCACACTTCTTGGGCATAAGTGGATTTGGAGTGAAGATAAGTGTTCCCAAGTACTTCTAATCTTTGGTTTTGAATATCACTGCACCGAGGTACACTCTCTTGTTATTAAATTCTGAAATTTACATAGTACATGTTATCAATTGTGAATGAAAAAATTCCATTAATTTTCTGCTGCGTATGATTTGTATGAGATACAAACCATATTTTTCCAACAATGGGGACCTGAGGGGTTTTCAATCTAGAGAGTGTTTTGCAGAATTCAAAGATTTGGTCTGTTGGATCATGGAAAACAGGAAGTCACCGAAACTCTTTCCTATTCAAGTTTGGTCAATATGGACTCAAAGACACCAGGCCTGCCTTCATCAAACCTACTACCCCACGGATGAATTGCATCATGTAGTCAAGGAACAATGGGAGGAGATTAAGGCTGTCAACCCACCGCCAAGCCCAAGCAAACCACAACCGAAACCTCGTTGGACAACTCCTCCAATGAATGTTTACAAAATAAATTATGATGGAGTGGTTTTTGTTGAAGCTAATAAATCAAGTATAGGAGTGGTGATCCGTGACTGTCATGGTCAGATTATAGCTTCATTAGTGCAGAAATTGGGCCAAGCGTACCAAGTCGAGGAAGTCGAAGCATTAGTGGCCTGTAGAGCTTTGGCAGCGAGATTGGGATTCGTAATGCAATTGTGGAGGGAGATTCAGAAGTAATTGTGAAGGCCTTGGGGGAACTTGGATAATGGTTTCAACTCTTATGGTTTTTTGATTAATGATTTAGCTTTGTTTTTAGAATTGTCGTACTCTCATATTAGGAGAGATGACAATAAAGTTGCTCATAGTTTAGCTAGGCTAGCTATGACCATGTCAGAGTGTACTATGTGAATGGAGGATATTCCACCCCGCACCTTACCTTTTGTTTAGGTTGACTTTGCCGACCTTACTTAAATATATGGATATCTTCTTTCTCAAAAAAAAAAAAAAAAAAAAAAAAAAAAAAAAAACTACCGAGGGACTAGTTATAGCGCTTCTAAAAATTCCATTTCTAGGATTTTGATGACAAACTTTTCATTGATCCAAAACCAAAAAAATGGTTGATGTTCGGAGTAGGGTTTGTGAATTGTACTTATTTGTAATTCAATGAGTTTTTTGGGATCCTGCATTTTGATTAGGTGCCATGTTTTAGCTTTGTTCCTACAACCCCATATAAAGCCCCATTAACAAAGGTCTGCGGTGTATACATTTAAAACGCACGTGGAAGACAAACCAGAACTAATTATTTTCCATTCACTAGTGGAGAGTTGGTAGTGTAAAACCCTTGGGTTGACAAGATTTTTCAAAGCCAAGTGTATACTTCTAAGGAATCAAAACAGAGGAAGAACAATTCTTTAAAAGAGCACACAATTTTCCTTTCCTCATATTTCTTTGAAACCTAACAGGTTCATTGTAAAATTTTATTATTTGTTTTTAGTATTTTTAAGGAACCAAATAATGGAAAACAAGAAAGAATGAATATTCATGCTAATGAAGACCCAGTCTTGTATTGGAAATTGGAAATAGTGAGAACGGCAAGAGGCAAGAAATCAGGGTAGTTTGTGTTTTTGGTTTCTTTATCTAATTGTTTTTTTTCCCCTTAAATAATAATGGATTTTTTTTTTTTGATGATTTAGTGTAAATAAAGTCTCTAAAAGAATGAAACTACATCATCTTGGAGGTCACTAAATCGTGCAATATTTCTGATAAAAACTAAGGAGATGACTAAAAGACTAAATTGGATGTAAGTGAAGTTAGAGAGTTAAATTGAACTTTAGAAAAAGTTATAAGGTTTAATTTATAATTTAACCTATTTAATATTTTCATATACAAATTTATGGTTACCCATCCATGTTTATGGTTATGGTTAACCATCCATCTTTAGAATGAGGAATGATATCTAGAAGTTAGTCACATAAGTGATGGTGTTCTTTATGAGGAAAAATTTTGACTCTCAACTTATTTGAAGCTATTTTACTCTAATCTACTATGTGACAATTGAAGAAACTATTCATATGTGATTTAGTCATATGACTTTTTAATATGTCATGTGACTTGTTTACATAATACACATAATTTTGTATAGTCATGTAGTGGATTATGGGAGTCAGGTTTAAACTGATTCGAGCCATACTTCATCATTTTTGTTAGTTATTGTTACTGTAATGTAGCAGTTACTTGGGGTAAACACTACTCCAGTTCTTCTGGTCTGGGACATATTGTTAACCAGCCCAAGATGTAAACACAAAGTTTGCGATGTGACTGGAAGCATCTTCACGTATATTATGAAAACACAGTAATGAAGCATCATTTTTATTTCAAATTCCTTGTGTTAGGTTCTAAGGATTAGGAACTAATGTATTTAGAACTTCAATTTGTATGTTGGCAAACCATGATCAAAACAATGTTTAGTCGTGTGTTAGACTTGCTCAAAGTATGGGATTTAATGTAAAGTTGGAATTGAGTTTTTATGCAGAATTACTATTAACTTTCTGTCAGACTCGATCGATTGAGAATTATACTCGATCGATCGAAAATCGGGCAGATTGTTTTTCTGTAGAAAATTCCAACTCAGCCCAAGTCCATTTAATGTATAAGGTTTTATGTTTTTCCCTAAGTATATAAGGGAAAACCCTAGCCACGTTTTTGTAGTTCTGTTTTGCTGTGTTTGTGAATCTCATTGTGAGATCTAGAGGTGTTTACCTTCACATAAACTTAGGGTTTACAAACTTGAGATTCATGTCAAGAGTTGCGTAAATCAATACAGTTGGAGAATCAAAAGAGCACAAAGATATACAAGCAGGTGCGCTTGTGGATTTGCTGAAGAATTCAAGAAAGAAGGAGTCCGTGGATCTCGGAGCTATCATGGGGTCGTGGTAGTAAGTTTCCTACACTTGGGTAGCAATAGGATGTTAGTGGTCTAAGTCTTATTGTGTAAACTTCGATTCTTTCATAGTGGATTCAGTTTACCTTGAGGATAGCTAGGTCAAATCCTCCCCAGGTTTTTACCGGTGTGGTTTCCTGGGTCATCATATCTTTATGTTATTTATTTTTCCGCTGCTTTGTTGTTTTTGATTATTTGTGTTAACCTAGTTCTGCTTAAATTACCTAAGTTAATCACTTAGTTAATTCACTAGGTTAATCTGTTGGGTTTAAGGGGTCTAAACGAACTGACAAGTGGTATCAGAGCGGGTAGCTCTTTTGTGTTAGATCTTTTGATCTAAGAGTTGATCCTTGATTCCTGTTATCATGGATAATTTGAAGTGTCTTTCTACTCATGTTTGTGATGATTTGAATAAAAAGGACACTGTTGTTTTTGTTGATATTATTGATGCCTGTGAAGCTCTCTGTAAGGAATTATTGAAATCTGTGAGAATTGCTAAGAAATTCAAGGAAAAGTTAAAATTGGCTAATCTTGAAAAAGAGGAATTGAGTGTTAGATTAGATGAATCTAATAAAAAAAATGAATTTTTGAGAAATCAAATTTCCTCTCAAGATGAGAAGATGAAAAGCTTGGAACAAGAGTTAGCTGAATCTAAAGCTAAAATTAAAAATTTGACTGATACCAAGCCTGCTGTTGATAACAGAAGTGTTTCTGTTTCTCTTAAGCCTAAAGCTGAAAAAGTTTACATCCCTTCTTTCAAGAGGAATAATAAAGAAAAGACTTATTTTGCTAGGTTAGACAAAGGTAAAAGTTCTGATGTAGACGCTGAAGTTTCTAAACCTAAGTCTAAACCTACTATTAGAGAGCATAAGAAATCTGTTTTTGTGTCTACTTGTCATCTTTGTGGTGTTGTTGGTCATATTAGACCAAATTGTTCTTTGTTGAGGCAAAAACCAAAATCTGAGACTAGATTTGTTGTTAGGAATACTGATGTTCCTAAATTTGTTCCTGTTTGTCACTTTTGTGGTGTCTCTGGTCACATTCGTCCTAATTGTCATAAATTGAAATTTAAGCATTCTGTGTTACAATCTAGAATATGTGATGATATTTCTCCTGCCATAAGTCCATATAAACTGTTTCATATGCTTTTGAAAAATTTGAGCTTGTTGGCTTGTGAAAGGAATTTGCAGGATTTTAGTCTTTCTCAGAAGATTGGTGTAATCTCTCAAATACACTCTGCTTCACATGGATTTTCACTTACAAAGCCGAAGACTCGTGTTATATGGGTGAGAAAAGATTCTTTAAGGTGAGTGTTCTGACTTGTCCCTGTTTTAATTCTTTCAATTATTTATGGACATGTTTTGTTTTTGTTTTTGGTTGTTTTGTTTTTTAGGTTTTTTATTTAAAAAAATCCAAAAACATTGAAAAATTTCAAAAAGACAAAAATATTTTATTTTGTGTCTAGTTTTAATTTTTCTTGAGGATTACATGGATTATGATATCTCTCTCTTGATTTAGAACATGCTTGACATTGTGGAGAAACTTGAATAGCATGTGTTATGTAAGTGCTAAGCTATTTATGATTTTGTATGAGTATGTACTAGTTTGTACATGTACTCAAGGGTTAATTAAGAAATTGATATTTCTTGTTTGTGTACCCTCTATAGCTTAGTTAAGCACTATCATGCATTGCATTTGCATTTTTAATCATTTAGCATAATGTGTGCTTTTTGTTTTTGGTCATAAAATTCTGTTAAACCAAAAAGATTTTTAAGTGTTTTGTATTATATATCTTGGATTTATAGTTGAGGTTGGCCATATTATCTTTACATAACATGTTTATGTACTTTGTTTAGCTTGGATGAGCTTCTTTATTGCACTTTACTAGTTTGAGCTTTGTAGTGCATGTTGTGTGGGAAGATGTTTATAGTTTTTGATCACTTTGTCTTGATCTTGAAGTCACATGCCTTTGTCTGTCGGACTTGAACTTAATGAGAAAGGCATAAATAACCATCTCACCACTGTTTACTAGCCAATCATGAACACCTTAGTGCATATCGTAAGATTTTGTGCTCGAGAAAGTGTAGCACATGCACAAAAAGAACATAAGGTGTAGCCTCGGTTTAAATGCTAAAATTGGTGTGTACGTTATTGGGCTATAATTAATTCAAATTAAATAAAATTGGTGTGTACATTATGAGGCAAATTAAGAAACTTACATGATTGCAAGCTTTTATTCTAGGAGATGTGAGAGTTATATGATGTAACTCTTTAGGTGATAGTCTCTTTCAAATTCTATGTGATGAATTTTATAGACTTTGTGATTGATTACTATTCACATATTACCTCACATGTATCTCAAGCTTTTGCTAGTTGCACACACTACACAAGTTACTCTTTGCTAAACTTTGTACATGTTATTATGTGTGATTTTGTTGTGGCCATCTAAGATTATATGTTCCTTGATTTTGATACAAAATTTGAGTTTTAAGGTCATATTGATTGAATACTTGTTTTTGAAAGATTTGGGTTGAATTCATGTTTTTTGAAAACTTTTTAGTCTCATACTCATGCATTTTAATCATGAAATATTGTGCTTTGAGGAGTGCATTAAATTGCTCTGTTTTTCAAAAATTGAGTTTTCCAGAATTTTGACCGATCGAAGCTGTTTCTCGACCGATCGAAATTGCGATTAAAATTTTTGGTTTGATTCTGTCTGACTCGATTGGTATTCGATCGATACTTGATCGATCGAAACTGAAAAATTTTCAGTTTTTAGAGTTTTTGACCAAATTTTTTCGTGCATCATTTATGTTTAGGATTCACATGAGTTGCATTATTTTTCTATATCTATCTTGCAGTTTTGCAGTCATATCTCTCATTGTTTTCACACATAACATGCATACACTTTGCTATATTGGGTACTCAACTTGAATTAAAAATTGATTGATTAATTTTTGAGTCCTTTGTACATTTTAGTATATGCTATTTTTTCTTGATGTGTGAAATGCAGAAAATATTTTTCTTAAGAGATATGATGGATAATCAATGTGCAAATATTTTCTCTACTTATGCAACTGTTTATAGGTCACATAGTGTCCAGTTTACATTTATTGAAAGAGAGAATATTTTTCTTCATGTGTATCCTCAACTCATTTTTTTTTTGGATTGTGTTTTTTATTTATCCCCACCTCCTAAATTTTCCCCAAAACTGTTTTTCCCAAAACTTGTTTTGTTTTTCCTATTTTTATAGGGGGAGAAAAGTTTTTTTTTACCTTTGTTGTTCATAGGGGGAGTTGTTGCTCTTCATAGGGGGAGTTGTCTCTATTTTCTATAGAGTTGAATTGTTTTGTGTTCCCTTGGTTCTTTTTTCTCTCATGTTTACTGTCACTTTACTCTTTGTTTGAGTTGTATTTGTCAATACGTGACAAAAAGGGGGAGAAATAGATGAAATGTGGGAATCCTATTTGTTTTGTTTAAGGGGAGAATATAAAAACTTCTTGATGTATCTAACTTAGGAGGAGAGTTAGTTTATTTTATTTATATATTTCCTGTTTTTGTTCCACACATGCGTTTATGTGTTTGTTAAGTGTTACAGGAAATACAGGTTGCTTTCAGTCGAGCTGCTGTCTACTTTGCAACTGTTAGATAGTAGTCTAGGTTGAATTGTTAAGTGGCTTTTTATTGTAATGGGCTATTTCAATTTGTAACTTTGAGCTTTTTGTTAAGTCTGTGTTTTGTCACGGATTGCCAAAGGGGGAGTTTGTTAGGTTCTAAGGATTAGGAACTAATGTATTTAGAACTTCAATTTGTATGTTGGCAAACCATGATAAAAACAATGTTTAGTCGTGTGTTAGACTTGCTCAAAGTATGAGATTTAATGTAAAGTTGGAATCGAGTTTTTATGCAGAATTACTATTAACTTTCTGTCAGACTCGATCGATCGAGAATTAGACTAGATCGATCGAAAATCGGGCAGATCATTTTTCTGCAGAAAATTCCAACTCAGCCCAAGTCCATTTAATGTATAGGGTTTTATGTTTTGCCCTAAGTATATAAGGGAAAACTCTAGCCACGTTTCTGTAGTTCTGTTTTGCTGTGTTTGTAAATCTCATTGTGAGATTTAGAGGTGTTTACCTTCACATACACTTAGGGTTTAGAAACTTGAGATTCATGTCAAGAGTTGCGTAAATCAATACAGTTGCAGAATCAAAAGAGCACAAAGATATACAAGCAGGTGCGCTTGTGGATTTGCTGAAGAATTCAAGAAAGAAGGAATCCGTGGATCTCGGAGCTATCATGGGGTCGTGGTAGTAAGTTTCCTACACTTGGGTAGCAATAGGATGTTAGTGGTCTAAGTCTTATTGTGTAAACTTCGATTCTTTCATAGTGGATTCAGTTTACCTTGAGGATAGCTAGGTCAAATCCTCCCCAGGTTTTTACCGGTGTGGTTTCCTGGGTCATCAGATCTTTGTGTTATTTATTTTTCCGCTGCTTTGTTGTTTTTGTTTATTTTGTGTTAACCTAGATTTAATTAAATTACCTAAGTTAATCACTTGGCTAATTCACTAGGTTAATCTGTTGGGTTTAAGGGGTCTAAATGAACTGACAAGTGGTCTAATCGTTTAGGGGGAGTTTTGTTTACTTGGTAGTGATACTGCGGAGCTTGTGGAGTTATTAGATTGTATCTAGGCGCTTCACTGTGTATTCTCATTTTTAGTTCTTGTTTAGGAGATATTTTGTTGAGATACATTTTTATGTATATGTTTCTTATTTCACTATGCTACTCTGCTTATTGATTTATATTGATGATGTTATTCATGATATATGTCTTTATTTTGTGTCATGTGAAATCAAGAAGTTTTTATTTATATATTTCCTGTTTTTGTTCCACATATGCGTTTATGTGTTTGTTAAGGGTTACAGGAATATACAGGTTGCTTTCAGTCGAGCTGCTGTCTACTTTGCAACTGTTAGATAGTAGTCTAGGTTGAATTGTTAAGTGGCTTTTTATTGTAATGGACTATTTCAATTTGTAACTTTGAGCTTTTTGTTAAGTCTGTGTTTTGTCACGGATTGCCAAAGGGGGAGTTTGTTAGGTTCTAAGGATTAGGAACTAATGTATTTAGAACTTCAATTTGTATGTTGGCAAATCATGATCAAAACAATGTTTAGTCGTGTGTTAGACTTGCTCAAAGTATGAGATTTAATGTAAAGTTGGAATCGAGTTTTTATGCAGAATTACTATTAACTTTCTGTCAGACTCGATCGATCGAGAATTAGACTCGATTGATCGAAAATTGGGCAGATCGTTTTTCTGCAGAAAATTTCAACTCAGCCCAAGTCCATTTAATGTATAGGGTTTTATGTTTTGCCCTAAGTATATAAGGGAAAACCCTAGCCACGTTTTTGTAGTTCTGTTTTGCTGTGTTTGTGAATCTCATTGTGAGATCTAAAGGTGTTTACCTTCACATACACTTAGGGTTTACAAACTTGAGATTCATGTCAAGAGTTGCGTAAATCAATACAGTTGCAGAATCAAAAGAGCACAAAGATATACAAGCAGGTGCGCTTGTGGATTTGCTGAAGAATTCAAGAAAGAAGGAGTCCGTGGATCTCGGAGCTATCATGGGGTCGTGGTAGTAAGTTTCCTACACTTGGGTAGCAATAGGATGCTAGTGGTCTAAGTCTTATTGTGTAAACTTCGATTCTTTCATAGTGGATTCAGTTTACCTTGAGGATAGCTAGGTCAAATCCTCCCCAGGTTTTTACCGGTGTGGTTTCCTGGGTCATCATATCTTTGTGTTATTTATTTTTCCGCTGCTTTGTTGTTTTTGATTATTTGTGTTAACCTAGTTCTGCTTAAATTACCTAAGTTAATCACTTGGTTAATTCACTAGGTTAATCTGTTGGGTTTAAGGGGTCTAAATGAACTGACACCTTGTAACTCCCATCTAACTGACACATGGGGGAGAAATTTTTTTATTTTTTATGCTATAATTTTTTTTTCCTTGGTCTCAATATGATCATCTATAACTACAAATACATGGTTGTTTTTAGTATGTCGATCACAATTCAAGTTGGGGGTATGGATGTCATATATGACATCCTCTTTTGAGTAGGATTTTAGTTTGCATGAATGGATCACTCCTCAAACCTCAAAGTGGTGCTCGATGCAAAACAAAGTATACATTGAAACAACGGAAAGTAATGAGAATCTTCAGTTTTTCTCGAAAATAAAAAATGCATTGAAAGTTAGTCACGTCAGAGATAATATATTTGTCTAGATTCTAACTAAAATAGTAGTTACTACTGTTCTTAATTTGAAATCTTTAATAGTTTTTTATATAATAAGACAAACATAAACTTAAGCATCGTCATTGGGCCGGGTCGGGCCGGCCCGGCCCATTTTTACTTGGCCCATGGGCACAATGGACTGGGCATAATGGGTTATTAACTAGTTAACGGGCCGGGTCGGGCTGGGCCGAAAGAGAAAACCTTAGCCCATGACCCTGCCCATGGGCAATGCCCATTTTGCCTTTAGCGAGCTGGGCTATCAGGTTGGGCCTAATGGGCTACTCATGAACTTGTATTAACATATTATTTTATTATTTTTATAAGAAAAGAATCAATTTTTTATAAGGGAATAATCTATCTATTTTTTTAAAGGAAAGAATTAAAAAATTTAATACTTAATTACAAATTTTTTTACAGTCAAATCTATTTAATTTTTTGTTTTATTGATAGAAACCTATTTAATTTTTTTATTAAGGCTTTAAATAGTTTTTTATTTTTATCTTCAATAAAAAAATATCAAATGGTTAATTCAAATTTGCTAAACTACTAGAAAAATATATATTTAATAAACTAAGTTTAGCACAATTACTTTGAGTATCTTAGTGATTGAGAGGGTTCTCTTAAGGAATTCCTTTATAATATCTCAAGATTAATCTTTCATGCACACTACAAAAAAAACGACCTATTGCGGCGGGCCAAAAACCGCCGCTAAAGGTACATTTGACCTTTTAGCGGCGGGTGCTATTGCGGCGGTCGATCCTGCCACCGTTGCGGTGCCGCAATAGGTCTATTGCGGCGGTCAAAAAATGCGCCGCTATAGATACACCTTTTAGCGGCGGTTTTGGCTTATTGCGACGGGCATAAAACCGCTGCTATACAACGTTCAAATTCAAAAACAATTGACTTTTAGCGGCAGGCTACGGCGCGCCGCTATTGGTGTCTACTTTTAGCGGCGGGCACAGGGCGCCGCTATAGGTAATAACTAAAACGGGCAAATTGAACCCTATAGCGGCGCTTAAGACCCGCCGCTAAAAGTACGTACCTTTAGCGGCGGATTAACCCACCGCTATATGTTTGAACCTATAGCGGTGGGTCTTAAGCGCCGCTATAGGGTTCAATTTAAAACATAAAACGTGAACCTATAGCGGCGCTTTTTGACCGCCACTATAGGTTTTTTTTTTTTTTTTTTTTTCTTTCCAGTGAGCTTTAAAGTCACTGTTTACTCAAATATTCTCAAACCTGCTTAAAACCTGTAATAATTTCAGCTTTACTATCACAATACCACAAATGTATTTAATTAACAACACTAAAAATGTCTCCAAACTACCATAATATTAACATAGATATATTATCAAATACATAACGTTGTCTATAACCACCATCATAAGATTAACAAAAAAAGATGTGGTCCTTTGAATAAAACAACTGGTCAAATTAAGCTAATACAATAATCAAAGTTTCTAAGTGTTTAAAAATATCCTTCAACACTTGCAAAAAAGACGGTTGTTCTTTTGTAGTTCTTTGTACACAAGAAAGTCCTCAAACATCAAGATAAAACTTATAAGCTGCTTGGTTGATAGGATGCGGCTGATGATTTTTGGAGAGCTGGAGATTGTTGAGCCAAAGGAATGTCCTACATACAAAGTAGGATTACTCAATAAGAATTTATAAATGGAATAAAATGACAAGAAAATATTACCAAGGCAAAAAATTGAAATAAGCTAAATGAAGACATTTATACGCACTCATAACAACTAAACCAAATGCTTACAAAGAGAAAAACATTAACTAAATCTTTGTTAATATACCTGATTACATTGGGAAGAAATGTGTTGCATTTGTTGAAGCATCCGAGCCAGTCTTTGCTCCATTTCTTCAAACTGACTAAGCTTTTCCTTCATCTCATCAAAATCTGCAAGTTTATCCTCCATGGTAGCCGAGGTAGCCTTCAGTTGAGCAACTTCATTGTCCCTTGCTTGCCTTGAGTGTGTTTCAATATCAGTGAAGGCATTTTTGCTACTTCGACCACTTGGGCTTGGACCAAATCCTACCCCACGAATATGACCTTTGCGCTCCTTACCCATCACTTTGGCAAACACGTCATCTGGTGCCCATGCAATACTACCAGTTGTGTCAGATGACTGCAAATGATTTGCAGGATCAGCCAACAATTCCTTCATTTTGTCCTGATATTTGGGTTTGATCAAAACAAAAAAAGTTAGAAATCATATAGTTAAAATTACCCCAACATATATATACATATATATAGGATGGGACAAAAAGAAATATAATAAAACAAAACAGGACCATCAGAGAACGATTAAGGGACAAGTTTAATTAATCACGCCTATACAAGTTTTTAAGTTTTTAAGTTTATATTAACGAGTGGCATAGTAACAGGACCATGAGAGAACGATTAAGGGACAAGTTTTTTTTTTTTTTTTTTTTTTTTCCCCTTTTTACATCAAGCAACTAAAGCATGCTTTCCTTCATCATGCATTAAAAGATAGTAAAAGAAAAAAAAAAAAAAAAAATACAACCACTACAGCTCTGAATTCTCATATAATACTTTAAGAAGGAATCCATTTTAGTCAGAGGTGTAATATGGATATAAATTTTACAAAAACAAGATAAAAAAGTATATAGTTTGACCATGAATATACACATTCTTATCCCACATTCACATCCATGTCTCTTGATTCAACCATATGAAGTTCTTATTTAATCCCCAAAAAAGTATAGACAAACTAATCCGCAATCGAACCCTAAAAGAGTCCACAGAATAATAAAGGGGGAAATGGGAGTTCTCAAACATATAAGACATTTGCTGATACAAAAGTAAATCTGTTATAATGCTCTCACAGCCCTCTCTTCTATACTAAATCAGCCACATATAAAAACTACTCAAGCAATACAAAACTAACTATTTACAACTAACATAATAAATAAATAACACTGTTAAAAACAAAATACCCAGATTTTCAAAATACCCAAATTGTCAAAATATGTAAAAATTTAAAGAGATAGAGAGAGGTGGTTACAGCTTTACTATGTCATGACAAAAAGAAATATAAACTTAAAAACAAAACCCTGAAATTATGATAATGGAGACCCTACATGCACAGTGTAATTAATCACGCCTGTACTCTCGGCTTTTATTTCTTTATAATACACCAAGTCTACACCATAGCTCTCACCTCACTCCAATTTGCCTCCACTTTCTTCCAAATCCAAGAAAAAAAATGTCTCATCTTTCTCTTTTGCTTCTTATCTTCATCTACATTCTAACCCCAAGTTTTGTTTTTCTCATCACCAGTACAAGACCCAGATCTTGTTGTTCATGAAGTACATAGGTACGTAAGAATAAGATCCCCATTATTATGTTACATTTACATATATCTCATACCATAATTCATGCTCTATGTAAGTAAAGATTAACGTGACATAAATTGATGTCATTGATTACTACAACCACATCAAAGAAGAATTATATAATATCAATTTTAATGCATTAAAAATATTGAAGGCCAAACAATGGATTCATAGACTGAAGAACAAAATTACCCTGCTTGAAGTAGTAAATTCAGTATTTCAGTTATAGTTACTAGATACATGTAAGAACATTATACCCCCATCTATCATTGAATTCCTATTTTGTTACCCCCATCTATAATGAAGAAATTACTTACAATTTTTGCAGCCACTACAGGATTAACTATAGATCCATTTTTATGAGTATGTAGTATTGGATATAATACTGAACGCTCTACAGGACATCCATCTGTTTTTGCCTACATTATGAACAGCAAATTCATGTAGTGATGAATATTGGTTTGACAAAAACTTAAAGAGAAGTTAAAATCATTTAAAAATAGCCATAATACTTATTACCTTTTTTGCAGCGTGCACCGCAAAGCTACAAGAACCAGCAGTATGTACGTCATCCTGTTTAGAACGACGCTCCTTATTCTTCTCTGACTCTATCTACATTCAACAAAATTACATGTTTATATACAGTATGCTTTAAGTATCTAAAGCCATTTTTAGCTAAACCCAAAATGCAAACAATATTTACAGTATTTTACTAATTTATCAAAGTTACACACAAAAAACTGCAATGTATTGGACATAAGCTACACAAAAAGGTCACTATAAAATTACCATCACTATAAAATAGTTTGCCTTCCACGTGCATAAAATATGATCTTCACACACTACATTTGCAAGCATCTTCATCACAATGCAAGCATGACAGTCAATTAAATGCTTAATCATTTCTATAAATACACTAAAACCAAATTGCAAATCTTCGAAAATATAACAATGGTGAAGCCACAAAAGGAGTTTAGCATAAAGGTCACTACAAGCCATTTTGGTATTCTCTCAATTTCTCAATATTCATTCTCCTTTTGGTATGATCCATGATGGAAAAGAGAGAGAAAACAAACATACCACTGCATCATTAGTATACCAATGATCAACAAGTATATCCCAATCTTGTGATATGCATCCCGTGGGTATGTTGCTCTTTACCCGTGCTTTGTTTCTTGAATCAGGTATATAATGTTGTTTCTTCAACCTAGACTTATGATCCCTCCAAGCCTTCCCAATTTTTTGTAAGGCAAATCTCTTCAGAGCCGCATATGCAATAGGATCATCAGGGACACAATATTTTCGCTACAACCAAATAGTTGAGTTATCAAATTACAAATGTTTTCATGCTAAAATACTTATGTAAAACCTAGTACAAAATGTCATAATTACAAGTATTATAACTTCTTTAATACCTTTACAAGACGCCAACACTCTTCTTTATTTTCTTCTGGCATGACCTTCCAATTAAGATATCTAATCGGGCACATGTGGGGTTTCCACGCAATCGTACCCAAAAAACCAGTGAAAGTCCTTGCCCCATCATCAACCAGCTGATGCTCACTATTTAGCTCCAGCTCAATTTCTTCTTCATCGGGAAGATCCCAAATATCCAAGTACTTGCTTGGCTCGCGAGTGACACGTACAACTGCTGAATTTTGAAGGAGATAATATCAACCAATGTAAGTGATAAAGATGGCATACAATACAAATAGCATGTGATCCTGCATGACTAACAAGGAGATTATTACTTCACTTGCATAAAAATTAGCTGACATATTCATAATGTGTGATGACTGATTTTTCAATATTTAAACATGGGCATTAACTGATTCTATTTCAGCTTCTTGAATGTAACTGATTGGCTGTAACTGATTCTATTTCAAGTTAGTTACTGGTTGTTGCAATAGGCACAGCCTCTTCAAAAGCTAGCAGCATAATAGACCATTGATCCATTGTATTTTACATTGAGTTTAGTGAATGAGCAGCCAGCGGTTATGCTACTTTCAGAGAATAAACACACTGTGCAGAAGTGTGTCAACCTATAAGCTACTCTAAGCAAACTCCTAATTCTTCATAAATCTTAGCATGGGCATGCCTTTGTGTTAACCTACATCAGTGTTCTACTTGATATCAAACTAAAACCCATTAATGCTAACAGAAATTTTGTCTTGCTGAAATTTTTTTTGCGTAATCATTCAACTAAAATTGATTTCTGTCATATTATTGAAAATCCTATTCTAATCTATCATTTGTTTATGAAATAGCCAACGATTCAATGACCTAACATGAAGATGATTGAAATCTATTTCCTAATATCATTTTATTATTTAATCCAATCAAGTATAAACAAGCATAGCTCATATATCTCACAGACACGCCCTGAAGTTATGTATGGTATTTGAAGACAGGAATTCTCTTTTTTTTTTTTTTTTTTGATAGGTAAAAAGCTTAAAGGAAAATAAGAAACATACCACCTGCTACATTATTATACTAGTACCCTAAAGCATAAATAAAAGTCAAACAATTAGGAAGAGAAAAGGATTGGTCACTAAAGGCACTCTCCTCCACAGGAAGAAGTATAAATCATATATTTTACATAGAGAATGACTTCCTAAGTAAGCACAGTAAAGTAAAAGAGGAGAACACGCCATCACAATTAAAGGGTACTACAATCAAGTAATTCTAAGTGAATATTGAGAAAGTAGAAATTGAAAAGATATAAAAGGTCCTAATAAAGTACTATTATTACCATCATGTTGAAGGAAGGGGGCTGAGAGAGGGAGCAAATGCTGTAGCACTACCAATCATAGTCACTAGCATGCAACGAATGAACATAGAACACACACACATACATAGCCCAAGACAGACTATCTTCCCAAACTACAATAAAGTTGATCAAACAAGCCATGCATGTAAGAATAGAATCAATTAATGTGCCATAATCAAAATAGAAATATTCAAGCATACCATTTCCATGCCAAGAGTTTGATACTTCTCAAAAGCATATCATTTCCAGCTCACTTTGATTTACTTTATTTAAGTTGTTTTATTTGATGAACAACAATAAAGTTATAAGACTCAAAAGCTGGAATTGTCTCTTTTCCTACGTTCACTACTACAAGAAACATCATGGTTACTTTTAGCAACAGCAAGCATGGAATGGATCAAATCAACCTAAAAGACACTTATTAGCATCATGATCATTTCCCTACAAGGTAATCACAGTATAAAGCCATTCAATATGATTCATAAAAACCAACAGTAATCATCCAATCAGTAACCACCTTGTGTAGAAGCTTCATGCGTTTCTTGATCCACTTCATCCACATCTTGTGAAGAAGCTCTTTCCACTGTTACACTCTTGGAACGAGTGCGCAGCTTTGCCTTTCGCCTTCCCATTTCAAGTGTTAAAGTCTAAAATAAACAAGTATATAAGCACAATGATAAGTAATGGTACAAATAATTGCAAATACAATAGCTCCAACTACTTGCAATACTAAAACTTCTCATAAAACAAATCTATATTAAAAATAGGCACTCCTCTAGATGTCTAGTAGATACCATATACAACGCATAAAACCATGATCTATTAAAAATCAAACAAGACAACGTGCTCAAATCTGTCTTAGTAGAATTTTAAACAACTTAGAAATTATACCAATTATTTTTATATTGATTCAATTACTGTGAGGCCACTTCCATTACAACCATGTGTGTCTTAGAATTCATACGAACTACTCTTAGCATCCTAATTCACAAAATATTCTTTAATACAAATTTCTCATGTTGTAAACACAGAATCTGTCACAGTGACAGCTTTAACATATTTTCTCGCAAAATCATCAAATAATTGCTATTGGCCTTTATTTAGTGTTGGTGTTTTTATACCTATATAGTATACATGTTAGAAGACATTAATAGGCATCCAATTGACCATAATATCTTCAACCTTTCAAATTGCTAACACAATACCACAAATTTCAGCTTCTAACAATCAAATTAGAGAACATAGAAGGGAAACTAAAGAAACAATTACACCATCAAAATACCCAAAATAAGATAAGGTTTCATAGATAAATTTTTATGCAATTTTACAAGCATAGAAACCAAGACCTAAAATATAATGAGTGATGCAAAAGTATTAACTAGAGTCCTCACCACTAGAGTCATCATCACTAGACTCATCATCATTGGACCCATCATCATTAAACTCATAAACATCATCGCCAAGCTCTTCATCATCAATAAAGTCTTGTTCAAGCAATTCATCCTCACTAATCAATGGTGTATCATAAATGGTTCCTTCTTCATCAACTTGAGCCCAAGTATGGTTGTCATTTGCATCATCACATGCATCATCAGTAGTTACATTATAAGGGACATTCTCCATATATGTATCCACTTCTTCATCGTCATCTACAGCTTCAATACCAACATCAAACACCTCCCTAGGTTTTGTTTTGACCACCACCATCCAATCTTTATGTCTCACATCCTCCACGTAAAACACTTGCGAAGCTTGAGTTGCTAATACATAAGGTTCATCAATCAATCGATCACCAGTGTGTATCAATCTTGAAAAATTGACAAGATCAAATCCAGAGTCATCTTTTTTGCATCCTCTCCCACTAATAACGTCAGCCCATTGACATTTGAATAATACATATCGATACTTGTCAGAATAGTTCAATTCAATAATATCGATTAGTACACCATAATAAGTAGCACCACCTTCAGTAATAACACAAACTCCACTATTTTGAGTTTTCCTAGTTGTCTCAAAATCTTTGGTGCGAAACTTCAAACCATTTATGACATAGCGCTTGAACTGTTTTGCTTCATTATCTGGATATCGAGCAAACCATCTAACTTTATCAGAGAGTTCATTTCTCTTAAAGGCATCCATTGACATCACCTATTATAGAGAAAGGATTTTATTATAAGTGTACTATCTAAAGTTTACAACCAAAAATAGTTCTGTCTCTCTCTTTCTCTCTCTCTCTCTCTATATATATATATAGGTGCTTTACTTACATATTCCCTAAACCAACTACAAAAATTCCTCTGTGTGCTGCTTTTGAATAACATCATCGGTCACATGGAAAGGGAAACCAGCCTTGATCTCTGCTATGTGTATACTGTATAGAAAAACATGTTAGTGTCAATCTAGAGTATTGTATTGGAATGTCGTTAAAGGATAGCAAAGACCTCACTTACTCGGGAAATGGGGTGATTTCTTCACAATTGAATAGTACATAACGATGTGCTTGGATCCATGAATTTGAATCTAGTGTAATGCTCACCACCGCACCCATGGATTCCTCAACATTCCTTACAGGCCGATTAAATGCAGTTTCAACAGATTTAAAATAACGTGAGCAGAATGTTAAGCATTCCTCTGTTATATACCCTTCTGCAATGGAGCCTTCTGGATAAGTTTTATTATGCACATAAGACTTAAGTCTTGACAAGTACCTATTGGAAAACCCAAGATCAACAACGGGAAATTGGTAAGTTAAACAAAATCAAATAGACCAAGTTAATATATGTGTTACCTCTCTATGGGATACATCCAACGATAATGAACTGGGCCAGCAACTTTGGCTTCGCTAGCCAAATGCATGACTAGATGTACCATCACTGTAAAGAAAGAGGGAGGGAATATCCTTTCCAACTCGCACAATGTCACTGCAACTCTCTTCTCAAGAGCCCCAAGTTCCTCTACATTTAGTACTTTGGAACATATCTCCCTAAAGAAACAAGATAAGTCAATTAAACTCCTACTCACTTCAGGGGGCAAAGATCCGCGTATTGCTATTGGAAAAAGTTGTTGCATTAAGATGTGATTATCATGGCTCTTCATCCCACTAATCTTGCGTTCTTTGAGTTTAACGCAACGTGAGATGTTTGAAGAATATCCATCTGGCACTCTTACATTTTTCAAAACTTGCAGAAAACCATCTTTTTCACTAGCATTCATATGGTAGCAAGCATGTGGCATACGCGTCTGATCATTCCCATCCTTTTCTAAGTGAAGTCCACTTTTTATACCCATATCCTTTAAGTCTTGGCGTGCCTTCAAGTTATCCTTTGTCTTGCCATCAAAGTTCAACAATGTGCCAATTATATTATCGACTACATTCTTTTCAATATGCATCACATCAAGATTGTGACGCAACACATGATCCTCCTAATAAGGCAAGGTGAAAAATATACTTCTCTTCTTCCACACAGTTAAGGCTTCCTCCCCTCTTTTTCTTTTATTGGTCAAATTAACTTTTTTCTTCCCAAACACATGATCGGCTATAGCATCCGTTTGTAACATGATTTCCCCTCTGGAAACTGTAATAGGAGCTGATCTCATATCAACATGCCCATCAAATGATTTTTTTTGCTTACGGAATTTATGATCACTATCCAAGAATCGTCTATGTCCAATGTAACTAAATTTCCTTCCATATCTTAACCAACGAGACTGACTATCATAGTTACAAGAGGGACATGCAAGAGAACCTTTGGTACTCCAACCCGAGATATCGCCATATGCAGGAAAATCATTTATGGTCCACAATAATGCAGCATGCATTTGAAATGATTTTTTGGAAGACACATCAAACGTTTCTACTCCAACATCCCATAACTCCTTCAGTTCTTCTACTAAGGGTTGTAAGTACACATCTATATCGTTCCCAGGTGAGGTTGGACCGGGAATCAATAATGATAGCATGAAATAAGACCTTTTCATGCACATCCATGGAGGAAGATTGTATGGGATCAAAATGACAGGCCATGTACTATGAGTAGTACTCATAATTCCATACGGGTTGAATCCATCGGCTGCTAATCCAAGCCTTACATTACGAGGCTCGGATGAGAACTCTATGTACTTAGAGTCAAATGATTTCCAAGCTTCAGAATTAGCAGGATGCCTCATTAACCTGTCATTCACACGACCATTGGCATGCCACTTCATATGATTGGCTGTTTCAGGAGACATAAATAGTCGCTTCAATCTTGGCTTTAAGGGGAACCACCGTAGGATCTTTGCAACTTTCTTTTTCCTTCTCTTGGAGGAAGCATTAGTACTTTGTTAACCTTTAGACTCATTAGTTTTCCATCTTAAAAAGGTTACAATTTGGACAAGCTTCAAGGTTGGCATTGTCCTTCCAATATAAAATACAATCTTTAGGACAAGCATGGATCTTCTCATAGCTTAAGCCCAGATCCTTAATAATCTTCTTAGCCTCATAACAATCTTTTGGCAACTTAGCATTTGAAGGAAGAAAATCAAGCAAAAATTCCAGCAACATGGTAAATGATTTGTTGGTCCAACCATTAAGACACTTCATGTGGTACAAATGCACAATGGCTGATAATTTGCTAAAATGCTTACAACCTTCATAACAAGGTTGATTAGCATCTTCAAGCAATTTCATAAACAAAAGTGCATCTTCATTAGGACCTTCTGTAGGACCTTCAGTGGGTTGGTGCACACTAAGGACTTCTTCCGTTGGCCCAGATGCCATATCTTGTATGGGGAACATGTCACGCAACATGTCACGAAGATCGGCATACTCTATCGGGTTTTCTTGGACATGAATACTAGGAAGTTTGGTAGAAGTCTTTGCAGACGATGATTCCCCATTAAAAATCCAAGGGTTATACCCCTTACAAATCCCTTTTGACACTAAGTAAGCCTCTACAACATCTATAGGCCACGAATTTGTATGAACGCATTTTTTACACGGACATGATATCGTGCCATCAGGGTGTGCATGGTTAGATGCAAAATTCAGAAACTGTTGGACTCCATCTAAATATTCTCGCGACCTTCTATTGGTAATTTTCATCCAACTCTTATCCATTGCTATAAAGTGGTTTACAAGAAAAACCTATAACGTGATTTCATGAAAACAAAAACCAAGAGTTAACACACATTTCATTTACACAATTTCACTTAATTTAAGAAACAAATCATCTTTAATCATTCACTTTTAGCTATGTTCCTAATCAAAAAATGAATTTAAATGCATAAAGAAGTTATCAATACATTTGGTAACTATAACATCATTAATAGCAACATTCTTTAGGAATGGACATCTCTTTACATATGCAATTCCATTTTAGCGTTCCACGTGTGAAAAAGATAGAGAGAAGCCCTTAAAATGAATTAATCAAATAAAATCAACTCAACAACAACCATCCAATATTACACAAAACAATCAACACTCTCAATATCAGCTAAAACCACCTTATTACTCCATGCAAGCCACCTGCTTGCCCCAATTCAACAGCCCACCACAAACAGAGAGAGAGAGAGAGAGAGAGAGAGAGAGAGAGAGAGAGTACCTTAAGTCTTTCATTAAGTTCACTTGCTTTGATCACACGAACTTATAGTGCCTCCTCTGTTTGCAATCTACCAACAAGAAAAGAATATATATAAACCTAAAGATGTGCTATAAATAAAAATATAGGAAGTAGGATCACACGGCCTTGATGGAGATCATTAGTTGTGAGTAGTGAATTCATATAAAAGCACACTAAAGCAAAAATTATAGACATTCCATCAACTGTTTAGCTAGACCAAGCCAATCTTTGATAGCAAACTACAAAAGCAAAATCCTTCCAAGAGGTCAACCTTGCTATCAGATAATAATAATAATAATAAGCGGGGTCTTTACTAATATTATAACACAATGATTAGTGACAAACTTAACGGAGTCAATTTTACTTTCACCCCCATCAATTCCTACATTATTGAGCAGTGTTTATTACGCATAAACTGTTTTACAAAGTTTTATATACATCTAATAAAGCAACTGAAAAGTTTAACACTACCAAATTTGTAATCACCCCATCCACTAAACCTCCATTCTATTAGCAAAATGCATCCACAAAGTGGGGATTTAACTTTTTTTGTGAAGCCATAGCAAAAAACAAAAAAACCTTTATGTGAAGTACACTTTAATGTCATGGTTTATTACTTTATTTCAAAGGACCCCTAGATTAAACTATTGAGTTTGAAAAAAAAAAAAAATCTGAAAAGGACCTAAAATCCAAAAACCCAGAAAACCAAGATCCAGTGATTCAGCAAAAGATTAAGAAATAATAACAAGTTAACATCAATATCCAGTGGAAACAAACAAAGTAATCTATATATAGGGTTATTATTAACAAACTTTGATAATTTTTGCCCCTAATAGTATAGATACATAAATCATGGTAAAAAATAAAGACACGAAGTAGTCTGAATGTTAGGAATATGCATTAAAAAAAAAAATAAAATGCTTTATATCTCTCTTTTTTTTTCACTGATTTATCTAATGCTATCCTCTGTATGATAAAAAAAAAAGGAAAAAAAAAAAAGAAGAAAAAAGAAAAGAGACCAATAGCATCACTTAAATAATTGCTAAATCAATACTCTTAAAGCATGTGTTAATTTAAAAAAAAAAAAAAAAAAGAGCACTAAATGTGGATCCCATATTGTTAGGATCTAAACGATTCTCATTGGTGTATGGTTGAACTCAGAAATAAAAGTTGTAGTGGGACATGAAGCACGTACAGGATATAGTTAGATATAGCAATTTGATATATAGTTATGAGTGCGAAGGAGGGTCCTGAGTTTAAACTTTAATTTAAAGAGAGAAGAAGACTGGATATTTTTTTTTTTGTTTTGGCTAAATAGAGTTAGTGCACTTTAGATCACTAATTTCTAGAATGTTGATAACATGAGAAATCAATCGTCTAAGAAAGAAGTAAAATTTTGGTAAAATTAAACCAGATGTGTAATTTTAATTTATCTCATTTAGAAAAGTCAATATTATCAAGTATATATTGTGTAATTAAATAGCTTTATTTTAATTGAAAATACCAACCAAAGGTCTAATTTGTTACAAACTTAATGTGCAAGTCCAAGGATCACATTAACACTAACGTAAGAACAAGGATAATATTTGTAAACCCCAAATTATAACCAAATTATGAAGTTATCATTTAGAAAAAAAAATTATGAAGCTATCATTTTTATTTATTATTTTTTTTTTTGGTTGAGAAAAGCGAAGTTATTATTTTTATTGTGCACACTTAATCTAGCAAGTATATATGACTTTGTACTTTCTAGTAAATTCAAAGGTAAGACAGGGTAAGAGGCTGAATGGGCTGTACGAGTAGGAGAAGAACCAGGGATGGTGTTTCTTGAGGCCCACAGTGATTATGAGTGATGATAGTGAAGCCCAAATGGTGGTCCATGAGCCTTGGCATTGGTGGACCAAGAAATTGATCATTAATAAGACCACTTAACGTTTTCGGCTTATTGAGATTTTGTACATTTCTTTTTTTAATTCTTATTTTGAAGGACCAAAGTAGACCGAAAGGAACTGAGGTAGACTAAATGGACCTAATTGGACCAAAGTTGACTGAATTGAACTGAAGTGGACCAAATGAACCAATGTCGACTGAAGTGGACCATAATAGACTAAAGTAAACCGAATAGACTAAAGTAGACGGAATTGGATGAAATATACCAAAGTGATCAAATTGGACCGAAATGGACTATGAATTCAAAATGAACCAAATTGGACCAAAACTATATATTTACCTTATTTTCAATAGAGTTTGAATTTGATAAGGATGAGGTATAACACTCATGTTTTACACTAATTTTTGTTCCTCATTCTTTTTGAATGACATTCTCTCAATATAATGAGACTGACATAGTTAAATGCATAGGTCAGATGCTTTGTCCTTTCATGCACGCATTAAAATTTAAATCAAGTCTTATCCACACAAACTTGTTTATGAACACATTATTATATTTGAATTTGACTCATTTGAAAGAGAATGCTGCATTTTATTATTTAACGCATATAGATAATTTGATTTACAATTTACTTTTATTTTATAGTAGAAACTGAGGTTAATGAATTATAAATGATCACAAATGGGCTTCGGTTAACAACTCAAAGTGTTCTTTCTATAATATAAATCATTTTATTTAAGTGATGCGTTAAAAATTTCCACCTTTTACAAATTCTAAAACAAAACCGCATACCCAAATCATAAAATCATCAACAAAAACTAAACCCCATAGCTCATAACCAATCCAAAGTTAAAAAAAGCTTCTAACCTACCTCCACAAAATCCCAACGGATGACCTAGAAAAAGTCTCCACCCACAGAAAACACTCCAAAATTAATGAACTCATAAACAACTTCAAAACCCACATATGAAACCAAAACTATTACATAGCTCTAATACATTGTTCAAAGAGAAAACCAGCATTGAAGGACACAGCAAAGATCCACATTTTGCTGAAGATGGTAATCATTTTTTTCCTTATAGGTAAGAGTAATTATATTAACAAAAAAAAAAAAAAAAAAAAAAAACTACTTCACACACAATGGGCACAAAGTAGACTAAAGAATTACAGGAAAAATATGTGGAGAGTAATGTCGTGAGTTTGATAGCCATTGGCTGCATGTATAATATGCCAATAGAAACAATGTTATGATCAAGAAGCTAAGAGGTAACAGATAGTAGACACACTTAAGAGTGGCTGAAGCATTTTCAATTATAACTCTATTATTGAAGGCATCACAATTAGGGAGACCAAGATCAAAGTATTTGATATCCAACTCCAAAAAGAGAGAGACAGTCTATTTGCAACTTTAATCTTCCACTTCTAATGATTAAATTAAAAAAAAAAAAAAAAAACTAATTCACGGTAAAGGATGGTACAGTTCATTAGTTTCCACTTTCCAGCCTCATAAAGAAGTTTAGTCAACAATGGTGCGGAAATAAAGTACTTTTGCCCCATAAGTTATGTTTATACTTCATTTGAAAATTAAAAGAAAGGTTACATTTAAAAAAGATGACTTAAATAGCCTCTACTGCCTATTTATCATTTGAGAATTCCTTCCAACTTTAGCACTCACTACGTAAATTAATTTGAGAGCTTCACTGCTGCTGGAGAATCTTGTTTCTCTTCCACCCCCCCCCCCCCTTTTTATTTTTCATTTCTTAGAATCTTAATGATGAAGTTATCTACTTGTTTGCAAAAAAAAAAAAAAAAAAAAAAAAGACTTCTTCAAAGTGCGCTATACACATTCATATTTAAGCAAGTGATCCTTGCCATGGTCCAAAACAATGACAGAATCAATTGCAAGATCAAAGCATTGCTCTTTCTCGTGTCTATGTGTGTGTGTGTGTATTGAAATAATAACTAAAATCTATGCCTTAAAACACTAGTTTGAATCCATGACTTTTAATTTATCAATCGTTTGTTATCATTTGTGCATTTGGGGTTCAATGGGTATGTCCACGAGTGTTGTTTAGCTATGTTTTGGGAAGCATTCATCTGTGCTTGGAACTTAGTCCTGCTAAGCCTATTGCGGACATTATCAAGGGTGAGGTATCAGTGTACTTCGAGAATGTAAAAGCCTTAGTTATTCTTTTATAAGAACATTGTTTGAGTGGTATCATTGAGACAACAATCCTTTTTGCCAATTTCGTAATACAAACACTAGTAATTAATATTACCAATCAACACACGCAGAAACATCAGTTTCACAACTCAAGCAAGTTATCAATAATTAAAAAACTGTGAAAGGCAATGCATTAAGTACTAACCTTAGTGCCGAAAGGACCGACAAACCAAAACGAATCAAATCCACTCTCACTCGGTCCAGAATCGAATTTTAACCAAAATTAAAAGAAAAAAAAGAAAAGAAAAGTATTCATTAAGGTCTTAATCATATGCTAATATTATTATTATTATTTTTTCACAGCAACCAAACAGGACATTAGATAAAGAAACGGTTAAGTAATGAGATGAAATCAGAGAAAGACCTAAAGCTCGGCTTCAAGCTCCTCACGCTCGTGTCTAGTGGCAATGGGCATTACATCTACAACTCTCTTCTTCACCGCACCATCAGCTGCACAAAATAAGAAATGAAAAAACAAAACCAAATCAATCACACACACATGCACTAAAATTAATAACGTCCTCAAATCAACACCAATACATAGGGCTTGGTTCTTTTATTTAGGCGATTGGTACATCTAACTAGTAATAGTCTAACCATTATTAAAAAGATATATAAAAAATAGTAAGAAATCTTGAATTGGTGATCACTTATCAAAGAAAAAAGTTGGTGCTCGTGTCATTCACTTCAAGCTTAACAAAGAGAATTTTATAATTGTGAAGTGTGGGTCTCATCCAGGTTAGTGCTTTCCTAACCAAATGTATATATTATTAATAACATGAAGAAGGGGGATCCAGCCTGTGATGCATATTGTGGCTTGGAATTGACTAATTTTTTTTTTTTTTTGGTTGATATTCTTAGTCAAAGCGAGTCCTGAATGCCCCACTTTTAAATTTCACAAGGGAACCGACTTATTCAGTCGGCAACAAAACATATGGCCATAAGTAATAGCCGAGTCCTGAATGCCCCAATTCTTTTTATTTTTTATTTATTTTTTAATCCATAGCTGCAAATACAGCTAAGAATTCGCAAAGCAAACAGTGACAGCTGATGCCTAGAGAAGCAACCAGAATATTAGAAGCTACAACCATTTAAGAACGGTTTGAAAATATCATATACTGATTCTTGAATACCTACTATGTCATAACATTCATGTGGTATTTTCCCAGATTATATGCATGTTGTTAGGTTCTAAGAATTAGGAACTAATGTATTAGAACTTCAATTTGTATGTTGGCAAACCATGATCAAAACAATGTTTAGTCTTGTGTTAGACTTGCTCAAAGTATGGGTCTTATTGTAAAGTTGGAATCGAGTTGTTTTGCAGAATTACTGTTAACTTTCTGCCAGACTCGATCGATCGAAACTTAGGCTCGATCGATCGAAAATCGGGCAGATCGTTTTTCTGCAGAAAATTCTAACTCAGCCCAAGTCCATTTAATGTATAGGGTTTTATGTTTTGCCCTAAGTATAAAAGGGAAAACCCTAGCCACGTTTTTTGGGTTCAGTTTTGCTATGTTTGTGAATCTCATTGTGAGATCTAGAGGTGTTTACCTTCACATACACTTAGGGTTTACAAACTTGAGATTCAGGTCAAGAGTTGTGTAAATCAATACAGTTGCAGAATCAAAAGAGCATAAAGATATACAAGCAGGTGCGCTTGTGGATTTGCTGAAGAATTCAAGAAAGAAGGAGTCCGTGGATCTCGGAGCTATCATGGGGTCGTGGTAGTAAGTTTCCTACACTTGGGTAGCAATAGGATGTTAGTGGTCTAAGTCTTATTGTGTAAACTTCGATTCTTTCATAGTGGATTCAGTTTACCTTGAGGATAGCTAGGTTAAATCCTCCCCAGGTTTTTACCGGTGTGATTTCCTGGGTCATCATATCTTTGTGTTATTTAATTTCCGCTGCTTTGTTGTTTTTGTTTATTTTGTGTTAACCTAGATTTAATTAAATTACCTAAGTTAATCACTTGGCTAATTCACTAGGTTAATCTGTTGGGTTTAAGGGGTCTAAACGAACTGACAAGTGGTATCAGAGCGAGTAGCTTTTGATTTTGATCTTTTGATCTTTTAGCTAATCCTTGACCCTGTTGTTATGGATTTCTCTAAAATCTTCTCTTTAGTTTGTCACATTATCTACTTGGTGTGCTTGTCCTTTACCATCTTTGTTAAAGTTTTTCTTGAGTGTCTTGCTATAATCACATGTGCTATACTGCTTTAACCGCCTTAAAGGCACGTGATTCTTGTCTTTGGTATTTGGATAGTGGTTGTTCCAGGCACATGACAGGAAATAAAGCCTTGTTCAAGACACTCTTTGAAGGAAAGATTGGAACAGTTACCTTTGGAGACGGAAGTAAATCTGTGATCAGAGGCATTGGTACTGTGGACATTCCAGGACTACCAGTTTTTGAAGATGTGTGGTATGTTGATGGGTTGAAGGCAAACTTACTCAGCATAAGCCAAATTTGTGACAATGGACTTAATGTATTCTTCACCAAACAAGAATGTGAAATACTTGATGAAGGGGGTGATTGTATGTGTATTGGTGTAAGAACAGCTGATAACTGTTATGGTATCACCCCAAGTATAAGCAACAAATGCTTCAGTGCTAAGATTAATCAAGTTGACTTATGGCATCAAAGGTTGGGACATGCCAGCCTCAAGCAATTAGAGAAGATTTCAAAATGTGATGCAGTAATTGGGTTGCCCAAGTTTGAGAAGATTGAAAAATGCATCTGTGGACCATGTCAGATGGGTAAACAAGTGAAGTCCAAACATCCGTCTGTAGCTGATGTTCAAACTACGAGACCTTTGGAGTTGCTGCACATTGATCTCATGGGTCCTGCCAGAGTTTAGAGTTTAGGTGGAAAGAAGTACATTCTAGTTGTTGTGGATGATTTTACAAGATTCACATGGGTTGTACTTTTGAAAGATCAAGCTGAGGCTCCTGAAAAAATGATTCATCTGTGCAAAAAATTGCAAGTAGAAAAAGGAACTGTGATAGCCAGAATAAGAAGTGACCATGGAAAAGAGTTTGAGAACACAAAACTGGCTACGTTTTGCAATAATCAAGGCACCCATCAGGAGTTCTCTTCACCCAAAACACCACAACAAAATGAAATAGTGGAAAGGAAAAATAGAGTTGTACAAGAAATGGCCCGTGTCATGCTCCATAATAAGAAGATGCCTAAATCTTTTTGGGGAGAAGCTGTTAATACTGCATGTCACACTCTCAATCGGGTGTATTTCAGACCAAATTCCAAGCAAACTCCCTATGAACTCTGGAGAGGAAAGAAGCCTGTAGTGAAATACTTCAGAATATTTGGCAGTGACTGTTACATTCTGCGTGATAGAGAGAACCTGGAAAAGTTTGATGCTAAGAGTGATAAAGGTTATTTTCTGGGATACTCTTCTACCAGTAGAGCATACAGAGTATACAATCTGAGAACTAAAACAGTCATGGAATCCTCAAATGTAGTGATCAATGATGAATTAAACTCAGAAGGCCATTCAGAACATGCACCTCAAGTTCAAGAAAAGATGATGGAAGTTGATGATTCCCTACCTGAAAACTATGTGGGAAAGCATACAGAGGAAGAGTTGATGGTTTTGAATGATACAGCTTCTGTGCCATCAAGTTCAGAACCTTCAACACCAGTTCATGGAGCTCCACAAGAACAGAGAGAGGTTCAAAGTCCATCAGATCAGAAAGGTACCACTACTTCATTGGTCAAAGGTCCATCATCAAGAGTTAGGTTGAATCATCCTGCTACTAATATTTTGGGAAGTTTGAATGATAACATGAGATTGAGATCCAAAGCTTTAAATGTGATTACTCACTTATGCTACTTATCTCAATTCGAATCGAAAAAGGTGGATGAAGCTCTACAAGATGCTGATTGGGTAAATTCTATGCATGAAGAACTTCATCAGTTCATTCGAAATGATGTGTGGGAATTAGTTCCTAGACCTGAGGGAGTCAATGTTATTGGAACTAAGTGGATCTTCAAGAACAAGTCGGATGAACATGGAACTGTTATCAGAAATAAATCTAGGCTTGTTGCTCAAGGATACACACAAGTAGAAGGAATTGATTTTGATGAGACTTTTGCACCTGTAGCAAGACTGGAATCCATTCGAATTCTTTTGGCTATAGCAAGTCATATGAACTTCAAGTTGTATCAAATGGATGTCAAAAGTGCTTTCTTAAATGGCATGTTACAAGAAGAGGTATATGTTGAACAACCGAAAGGTTTTGTTGATCCTCACAGGCCGAATGATGTCTACAAGTTGAAGAGAGCTCTCTATGGATTGAAACAAGCTCCACGGGCTTGGTATGATAGATTAACTGCATATCTCACGGATCATGGCTTCAAGAGAGGTTTTGCTAACACCACTCTGTTTATACGAAAGGATAAGAATCATTTTGTAGTTGCTCAAATTTATGTTGATGATATTGTTTTTGGTGCTACTAATGATTCTCTTGCTCAATCTTTTGCAGATGATATGAAGGCCATGTTTGAGATGAGTATGGTTGGGGAACTAACTTATTTCTTGGGATTGCAGGTAAAGCAAATGGATGCTGGGATCTACATCAACCAAGCTAAGTATGCACGAAATTTGGTCAAGCATTTTGGTCTTGACAAGGCTGCACATGCTAGGACACCAATGGCTGCTAATGCAAAACTAACAAACGATCCATCAGGTGAGTCTGTTGATGTTACCCTATATAGAAGCATGATTGGTTGTCTTTTGTACTTAACTGCTAGCAGACCTGATATTGCGTTTAGTGTGGGTGTTTGTTATAGATTTCAATCTAATCCTAAGGTTTCTCACTTAAATGCTGTTAAGAGAACTATAAAATATGTTGCTGGAACTTGTGAGTATGGTCTGTTTTACAGTAAAGAGTCAAATCTTTCTCTTGCTGGTTTTTCTGATTCTGATTGGGCTGGCAATGCTGATGATAGAAAAAGTACAACTGGTGGTTGTTTTTATGTTGGTACTAATCTTATTGCTTGGATGAGTAAGAAGCAAAATTCTGTCTCTTTATCTACTGCTGAGGCAGAATATATTGCTGCTGGAAGTTGTTGTTCTCAGCTTCTTTGGATGAAGAAACTTTTGAGTGATTATGGAATATCACAAGACACCATGATTGTTTACTGTGATAACTCTAGTGCTATAGATATCTCTAAGAATCCTGTTCAACACTCTAAGACTAAACACATTGAGATTAGATATCATTTCATTAGGGATCTTGTTGAAAGGAAAATTGTTGCTCTCCTACTGAACGTCAGAATGCTGATATTTTCACCAAACCGCTTGATAGAGGAAAGTTTGAGACTCTTCGTCAAGTCATTGGTGTGATTCTTTGTCCCTAGTCATTTTTGACTTCATGGTCCTTGTGCTTCATTGCTCTATCTTTGGTGACCTCTGTTTCTAGGATTTGCATTGCATTACATTCATGCATTTCATTCTAGGATGTTTGTTTCTTTGATTTATAATATAAAAAAAAAAAAATTTGTTGCAAATTGTGTTTTGTTATCTTTCTTAAATTTGAAGACAAGGTTGGTCAATCAAATTTTGCATAACATGTTTGTGTACCTTGATTAGTTTTGATGCACTTAGTTCTATTGCACTTTACTAGCTAAAGTCTTGTTGTGCATGTTGTGTGGGAAGATGCTATATTTGTTGATCACATGATCTTGATTTTGAAGTCGTATGTCTTTGATTGTCGGACTTGAACTTATTGAGAAAGGCATAAATAACCATCTCACCACTGTTTATTAGCCAATCATGAACACCTTAGTGCATATCGTAAGATTTTGTGGTCGAGAAAGTGTAACACATGCACAAAAAGAACATAAGGTGTAGCCTCAATTAAAATTGGTGTGTACATTATTGGGCTATAACAATATCACAATTCAAATAAAATTGGTGTGTACATTATCCCGGCTATTATTAAGTTTCTAATCATTTACTTTGAATATTAATTAATGAGGCAAATCAAGAAACTTACATGATTGCAAGCTTTTATTCTAGGAGATGTGGGAGTTATAGGATGTAACTCTTTAAGTAAAAGTCTCTTTCAAATTCATGTGATGGATTTTGTAGAAATTGTGATTAATCTCTATGTGTATATCACCTCACATGTTTCTCAAGCCTATGCTAGTTGCACACACTACACAAGTTATTCTTTGCTAAACTGTGTACATGTTCTTGTGTGGTCTTTGGCCTGACCAACCAAGTTTGAGAATTTTTGAAAATTGATGCAGAACATGTTTGTTTGTTTGAGTTTTTTTTTTTTTTTTGGGTATAATGAAAGAAATTTTTGCTTTGAGGAAATCTGGGTTGAATTCATGTGTTTTTGGAAAACATCTCATCTCATACTCATGCATTGTTCTCATAAAATTTGATGCTTTGAGAAGTGACTGTTCTGAAATTGGTGTGTTTTTCAAAAAATTAATTTTTCCAGAATTTCGATCCATCGAAGCTGTTTTTCGACCGATCGAAAATGTTTCAAAATCAGTGTAAAAGTTTCTGGTTGACTCGATCAATCCAAGCTGAATTTGGATCAATCGAAGCTGTTTTCGACCGATCGAATGTAATTTTCGATTGATCGAAAATCGTGCTGGATGTTTTTAAAAAGGGAAGTTTTTCACGTGTCTTTTCACTTTTTCAAAATCTTTTCAAAGACTTTTTCCTCCCTACCAACCGGTCAATCATTTTTTTGCTGGATTTTGTCGTCTTGCTCCGTTCTTTTTGCACCAAATCTCTCCTTCAAGGCCGGTAAGACCTTTTTGCCCCTCCCTTTGCATTTAATTTCGAGTTTCATGCATTTTTCATGCATTTTATGGTTATTTTCGGCATTTTGATTTTTAGCATATTTGGGTTGGTTTTCTGGTCTTTTTCCTTTAAATCTTTCATGGGTTTTTGTGGGGACAGTATATTCAAGCACTCCATATGGTTTAATTTGGTTAATTTGGTGTTTTGAGGAAAATTTGAAATTCTAGGGCTTGAAATTGATAAAATTTGGGGGTTTTGTTCAATTGATTGAAATTGATGAAAATGGCTTGTTAGATTGATTAATTTGATCATTATATTGTGTTAATTAACTATTGTGTTGATCAATTTATCAATTTGTTGTGTTTTGAAAACTTGGGTTTTTCAAATTGGGTATTTTTGATAAATATTGCTTGCTCAAGCCAATTTTGTTAATTTGGATCATAATTGAACTTGTTACTGCATTAGTACATGCATCATTTGGTGTTCATGCTCATGCATCATATAGATTTGCTTTTTTTTTTTTCTATATTTTATGCTGTGCTAACTTGCAGACTGCCCTTGGTTTTTGGTTTTTGCTCTTCTTCTTTGTGTCTCTCGTTTCTTTCCTTAGCACCATGCCTAGGAAAACTAGAGCCTGTAGGACTTCTGACCCTTTACCTTCTTTCGATAGTGATCGGTTTCCGAGTGCCCAGAACCAAGTGGCCTATGAGACCCTTAATCTTAGGCGTCAAATTTGGGGTGGCGTGGGGTCATCTTAGATGAGGTTGATCCTGAGGTGAGACGGAACTTTGAGCGTCGGGGTTGGTTACCTCTTCTTGATTTTGAGCATCCTCCTCCTGCTTCTCTGATTAGAGAGTTCTATTCGAACTTCTCTATTCATGTCTACAATAACGACACCTTGGTAAAGGTGTGGTACCCCTCGGGTAGTGTCTGATGCTCTTGGGGTGCCCATTGTGGACCATCCTATTTTTCCTTATGAGGAGTCTCTGCCTCTTGATGACGTTTTGTCATACATCACTGGGTCTTCTATCCAGTGGGGTTCTGATCCTCGGATCACTTCAGCTGAGCTTTCCGAGCTGCACTATCTTTTCTTTAGGATAGCGTGTCATTCTTTGTGGCCTATTTCTCATGTCCACACCATTCCTCTTGAGCGGTGTGTCTTTTTATATGCCTTGGTCACTGATGCTCCTATCAGTTTTTCGCATTTGTTCCTTCGTTCTTTGAACGAGGTTCATCGGTCTAGCTCTACGGCTCATGCTTTATTCTTTCCTATTTTCATTCATAGGATTCTTCTTTTTCTCGGTCTAGATGATTTTCCTGTTTTTGAGCCTGTTCATATTATCGCTCCTATTAGTGCTACCTTTTTGAGGCAAAGGGCTACTCAACTTCGGGCTAGCTCTAAGCGTCCTAGGGTAGAGCCTTCCGGTGTCACTCCACCCCCTTCTTCTTCTACAGATGTTTCTGCAGCTGAGCTATTTGCTGATCCTGCTGCTGTTGCTGATGTTCCTCCACCGTTTTATGAGGTTTCTGACCTTCGTCGGACTATGGATACTGTCGTGACCGTTCAGGCGGCTCATGGTCAGTTATTGGTGGACATCCTTGATGAGCTACGTGCCTTGCGAGTTGATCTGGCGAGCTCTCATCGTTCTCCTCCACCTCCTTTTGATGATGAGTGAGTGCCCTTTGGCAATTCGTCACAAAAAGGGGGAGTGCATATTGTATATCTTGGAGATTTTTGTAGAGGAGATTTTTGTTTTAGGGGGAGTTTTGAGCTTTTGTAGTTTTTGTGATACCTTGGAGCTTGTGGAGTTATTAGATTGTATCTAGGCGCTTCACCTTGTATTTACATTTTTGGCTCTTGATTAGGAGATATATATTTTGTGATACATTGGTTACTGATATGTTTCTTGTTTCACTATACTTCATTGCTTATTGATTTATATTTATGATGTTATTCATGATATATGTCTTTATTTTGTGTTATGTGAAATCAAGAAGTTTTTTTTATATATTCCTTGTTTTTTTTCTTCCACACATGCGTTTATGTGTTTGTTAAGTGTTACAGGAATATACAGGTTGTTTTCAGTCGACCTGCTGTCTACTTTGCAACTGTTAGATAGTAGTTTAGGTTGAATTGTTTAAGTGGCTATTTATTTTGTAATGGGCTATTTCAATTTGTAAACTTTGAGCGTTTTTGTTAAGTCTGTGTTTTGTCACGGATTGCCAAAGGGGGAGTTTGTTAGGTTCTAAGAATTAGGAACTAATGTATTAGAACTTCAATTTGTATGTTGGCAAACCATGATCAAAACAATGTTTAGTCTTGTGTTAGACTTGCTCAAAGTATGGGTCTTAATGTAAAGTTGGAATCGAGTTGTTTTGCAGAATTACTGTTAACTTTCTGCCAGACTCGATCGATCGAAACTTAGGCTCGATCGATTGAAAATCGGGTAGATCGTTTTTCTGCAGAAAATTCCAACTCAACCCAAGTCCATTTAATGTATAGGGTTTTATGTTTTGCCCTAAGTATAAAAGGGAAAACCCTAGCCACATTTTTTGGGTTCTGTTTTGCTGTGTTTGTGAATCTCATTGTGAGATCTAGAGGTGTTTACCTTCACATACACTTAGGGTTTACAAACTTGAGATTCAGGTCAAGAGTTGTGTAAATCAATACAGTTGCAGAATCAAAAGAGCATAAAGATATACAAGCAGGTGCGCTTGTGGATTTGCTGAAGAATTCAAGAAAGAAGGAGTCCGTGGATCTCGGAGCTATCATGGGGTCGTGGTAGTAAGTTTCCTACACTTGGGTAGCAATAGGATGTTAGTGGTCTAAGTCTTATTGTGTAAACTTCGATTCTTTCATTGTGGATTCAGTTTACCTTGAGGATAGCTAGGTTAAATCCTCCCCAGGTTTTTACCGGTGTGGTTTCCTGGGTCATCATATCTTTGTGTTATTTAATTTCCGCTGCTTTGTTGTTTTTGTTTATTTTGTGTTAACCTAGATTTAATTAAATTACCTAAGTTAATCACTTGGCTAATTCACTAGGTTAATCTGTTGGGTTTAAGGGGTATAAACGAACTGACACATGTGATACATGTTCCTTCTATCTCTCCAGGCAAACCAAACACCATAAAACAACATAGGTTAATGTTTCCCTCATAAATAAACACTTAATATTAATACTAACAAACCAAAATTTGAAGATGAAGCAGTAACAGATTATAGTACCTTGAAATAAACCCTAAGGTCTGAACCCCTGACCTTGCAGGCTGCAATAAATTAAAACATAAATCAGACAATTAGATCCAAACAACAAACGGTGGAACAAAAACCGAAATGGTTTTGTCAATATATAAAGAGACAGGGAAATGAAAAGGCTTAAGAAACTGAAAGTGCAAAATGAAAATGTCGAACTTACATTTGGTGGGATTGTCGGGTTCTCTGGAGTACTTCACCTGAAAAAAACCAAAAAAAGACAATGAGATTTTTGTTAAGATTAGAATGGTTCTCAAGCTACAACCATGAACTTGCAGTTTGGGCAATGATGGGTTTTCAACTCAACGCTCAGAGAAAATTCAAATGTCAAAAGCTGGAGAATTTGAATTTGTCATGGGATTTTAGAGTTGTGTCGGTTCAAGTTAGGAGGGAGCGAAGTATAAGTAAAAAAAAAAAAGAAAAAAAAAATTAAACCATGAATGAAAGCAAAACCCAAACCTGAACCTAATGACCCACCAAAACCCAAACCCACACAACTCCACTCACCGATACCAAAAACCAAAAATTTATAAGCCTTGTTCCCAAAAGTTGTGTCGGTATTTTATAAGCCTTGTTCCCAAAAATTTGCAAAAAAAAAAAAAAAAAACACAGTAAAATACAAAAAGTCAAAAGAGTCATATAAAATTGCAGAGATGAAGGTTGCTCCATTTGCAAAGCCAATTACAGCCTTAGCAATCACTCTAAGTAGCACCATTGGGTTTATGCTACTATCCCGCTCACACCAACAACCATCTTCTCTAAAGTCAAAGACCCACGCACATTCAACGGCTAACAATCAAAGCTTTATTGTTTGGCTACATGGATTAGGGGACTCAGGCCCAGCCAATGAACCCATCAAATCTTTTTCACTTCCCCAGAATTCAAAAACACAACTTGGTCTTTCCCTTTTGCTCCTTCCAATTCAGTCACTTGTAACAGTAAGTTTGAATCTTTGTTTTTGTTTTTGTTTTTTTTTTAATTGGTTTGATAATAAAGTTGTTGACTTTAATTATGACTCTGCAATTGTATGCTCAACCCAATTGAAATTGGAATTTGTAAATGTTAAATGTATTGGTTTTTTCTTATATAGGATTGGACTCAAAGGGGAATTTAAGTAGTAGTATACTGATGGATTCAAAATTCGAACCAAATTTGGATAGTATACAAATACAAATACACAAACACAAACTACCTATATAATGATTACAAATTTAGTTTTGCATTTCACCAACTCCACAACCCAGCCACCGATTCCCACAACCCAGTCACAAACTCCAACACCCAACCATCGATTCATCTATTCCACAGCCAACAACCACCGTGACCCACACCTCAACCTCAAAAAAATAAAAAATAAAAACAAAAACGGTGATGCAGTGAAGTAATATTGAAAAAATACCTTGGAAAACCAATTGGACGCTGAAGAAGAGGCCTCGATGAGCTTGGATTGGCAATGGAGCTTGGATCGGCGTTGGGTGAGCGGTGAGATGGAGGACTGGGCGAGATGGGTTGGCGGCGTGGGGTGGTGGGTCGGCGGCGTGGAGGACTAGGTGAGATGGGTCTATGAAGAAGAGGACGGTGTCGTTTAGTGCTACCCTGGACCCGTCGAGTCCGCTAGGTTTTGTGGAGAAAGTCTTGGACTTTCTCGGCAAAGAGAGCAATTTTCTCAAGAGAGATACCGCGGAGAAGGAGATCGCCGCGGCGGTGAAGGCCGCGAAGGAGAAGAGGAAGAAGAGGAAGGTTGCGGAGGTGGTTGCTGCTGCGGCGGCGGCGGCGGAGGAAGAGAAGAAGAAGAGGAAGGCGGTTGTGAAGGAGGAGCCTAAGGTGGTTGCGAAGGAGGAGCCTAATTCTATGGTGGTGGAGAAGACTGAGGAGAAGAGCAAGAGTGACTCTAAGATTGTTGTATTTTTGTTTGATTGATGATTTTTGTGGGCGATGAGGAGAAAAGGAAGAAAGATTTGATGAGGAAAGGAAGAAAGTGTCTGCGAGAGAGAGAGAGAGAGAATGTGTGTGTGTGTGAGGGTGTGTGCGTGGGAGAATAACGAAAAGGCGCAAAAAATGACAAGGGAATAAAAAAAACAAGAGGGAAAATTTGGGTGAAGTGCGGGCAATTTGAGGGCCTATTGCGGCAGGTCAGTGTGGCCCGCCGCAATATCTAAACTTCACACCGTTAAAATAGGTCTATTGCGGCGGGACATTGGCCCGCCACAATAGTACGCCGCAAAATACGGGTGCTATTGCGGTGGGCCAATGTCCCGCCGCAATAGATCTTATCTTTAGTGGTGGGCCAAAAACGCGCCACAATTGGTGACTTGTAGTGGCAGCTTTTGCACCCGCCGCAATAGGCCCGTCGCAATAGGTCGTTTTTTTAGTAGTGACATTTACTATATATTTTTGTTATGAATTATGAGTTATTGGGCTAGGTCAATGGATTAGGCCAACGGGCAGGACAACGGGTTGGGCTATTGGGCTAGCCTATCGGGTACCCATGGGCATAATAACTAGCCCACGGCTTGACCTACTGGGCTAGTGGGCTACCCATGGGCCTCAATAACAACGGGCTGGACCGCCCATTAGCCCGGTGGGCCATTGGGTTTTTGAGTCGGGCTATGGGCCGTGGGCTATTTGATGACCCTTACATAAACTTAAACATGTACGAACCTAAATATAAGTTTTTAATTTTAAATAATATAGTGAATTAAATAATTATCTGCATTCATAACATATGTGCACGTTTTTTGTAGTGCGCTATAAGCATTAATAAGAGAGAAATTTTTTTGAGAAGTTTTATGTTAAAACAAAATTTGTGTTGGAAAATTTTTATTAAAATCAACCAAGTAATGAAAAAAGTTCTATAAAGAGGAAAAAAAAGGATAGAATATATATATATATATATATATATATTTGATTAAATTGTAAATTACATCCCTAAAGTTTGAGAGTAAGTGGATTTTATATCCTAAATTTTCTAAATTTGGATTTTACACCTTGAAGTTTGTGTGTGTTTGGATTTTACATCATAATATTTCATAATTTGATTTTTACACCCTAAAGCCCTAAAGTTTGGGGGTGTTAGGATTTTACCTCCTGAAGTTCTAGAATTTTGAGATGTAAAATCCAAATGCCTCTAAACTTTAGGGAGTAAAATCTAAATTCTAAAACGTCAAGTTATAAAATCTAAATTCTAAAAGGTTAGGTACAAAATTCAAATACCTTCAAACTTTAGGAAGTAAATTTCAAATTCTGAAACTTCAAAGGTGTAATTTGTAATTTACCCAATAATTTTCTATATTGAAATAAATAAAAAATAATTCGGTGAAGCAAGGTTGTGGTTTGTGGTGTTACCATGTTAGTATTTCAGAATTTCATAGACTATTTAAGGAAATTAAAAATCAAATGTTGTTGTTTGTGGAGTTAGGCAAAATGATTTTTTTTCTTTTGTTTTTAAGTGTTTTTTTATTATAATATACATGAAATATATTATTAATTTATTTTTATAACTATATATTTTTGCTCAATTTTATTAATTATTTAAATGTAATTTGGATAAGTATAATCAATTAAGCATGATTTTTCTTCTAAAAAAACAAGGCATGATTCTCTCCTTATTTTTAATCAAAGTATCCTTTCAACCCAAACAAGTTTGAGTCATGAAATTGGTATTAGAAGGATTTCATTATTAAGGTTTGGTATAAAGTGATCTTATTATGTTTTTTTCTTTTTTCTTTCAAATAGACCATTTAAAAATTACAACATTAAAGTTTGATATGGGCTGAAATAATTGTTTTAGAAAAAAAACATAAAATATTTCATAAAAAACACCATTTTGAAAACCTAATTTAAAGAAATAATTCTAAAATCATCTCAAAGTATCTCTCGATCTCTTCACCTCCTCTTTCTCTAACCCATGGCTCCAACAATCTAGCTCTCTCTCAAACTCCCTCCTTCTCTCACTTTATTATTTACTAATAACTTAAATTGGTATATGTTTACCATTATGTGAAAAAAATGCTTAGCAATATATAAAAAATATAAATAAAAATATATTTATTAATAAATGTATCTCATCGCACTTGTATTCTATTTTTTTTTAAAATTGCCATGTCATCACATTGCACTTGCCCTTATGCTTCCTAGGTGCAAACATTGCATATGATTTTCCCACCATCCGAAATATGAAATTAACCTGAAATTTCTTGGCATTTGAATCCCGATCTAGGGTGAATATAGCCAAATACCACGTTTTGGCAAAATTTATAGTAATCTAGCACTGTTTTGGAAATATTTAGCAATGTACCACTTTTTTGGTACTCAAGTTTGCAATTGTTGAAAGCATCTAGATCATACTCGAGTTTATTGGACTCGAGTACTGAATTAGTGTAGTACCTGGGCTCCCTAAACTCAAGTATGGCATCCAGACTCAAACTGGCTCGAGTATAACAGGTGAAAGCATCCAAACTCACAGTTGAGTTTATAGGACTCGAGTACTGTGTTAGCAGTACACGAGTTCCCCCACCACGAGTATGCCTCAGGTTGCACGGTAATAAAAACACAAAAGATTCAACTTTTATTTCACACTCTCACTCTCACTTAAGCTTCCACAACACTCTCACTCTCCTTCACACCCAAAGATACAAACCCCAAACCCTCACTCCACAGGAGACGAGCGCATCTTATCGGCGGTAGAAAACCCATCAGCGTCAGAAAACTCTCGTCTCCTCTCTTGGCGACCTCTCACTCTCCTTCTATATTTACTCTTGATGCAATTTTTGAGTTTTAGGGTTATTACAATGCAATTATTTTTTAGTAAACGGTATTGTGTTGCTTGTGTTGGATTATTAGCAAAGAATTAAGGGTAATTTTTCACTATGATTTTTTCAGCAATTGGGTAATAATAAATTGTGATTTACCATAACATTTTGTTGGTAACTTGCATGATATGATATGATACATGGTGTTGTCTATTAAAAATTGCGTTTTGATTCGGTGGGTTTTCGAGTATAGTCTTAGATTTTTATGTTTTCTTAAGTTTGACTATGAAAGATGTGGCTGGATTACTTGATAGGTCATAGGTGATTGTGTGGTTGAAAAAAAATTGTAATTTCATTCCAAAGACAATTCACTCTTGAATTTGTACGAGGTTGCTCTAAGGCCCTTTGACCTTGATTGCTGAAACTCTGTTACTTCAGATTCTCTGCTAGTTTTTCCTATTTATGGTTTTGTATGGCTTTTGCTAGTTTGGCTTTGTAATGCTTTTGTTTGGTTTGGTTGCTTTAGAGACTTGGGAAAACAAAAGACTTTGAACAGTTTCCTTATTAGAGTTTTGGGATCAGTGTGGTTGATGGGAGTGACCCTTGTTGAACCAAACTGGTAGGGCTGGTTTTACTGGTGGTGGTGGGGTCGTGAAGGGGGGGGCCCAATTATGTTTCTTTATTTGCTAAATTGGTAGTTGTGTGGTAGACTTGTTGAACTTGATTGCTTTGAATATCTCTTATATATATTGCTAATTGGGATTGATCTGGGGAGGTCAGCTCTACTTACATTGGCTTTACTGGTTTTGAGGGATTAATTACTTGAGAAAAATATATAAATATATTTGTATATCTCTGCTTACATTGGCTTTGCTTTGAATATCTCTTTTATATATTCGTTCATATATACTATGTATAGTTTATGTTTTGGGATTTTTTATGTAATCAATTATATGATCTTAGTTAATACTGTTTATTTTTGTCATGTTACGAGACTAGGAGGCTGAACAACAATAGTCTGGGCCTTTTCTCGTGTTTTTGGCCAAAATCCCTCAGCTTGCTTTCTTGTAAGTATGGTTTTCGTTGTTTCTCACTTTATGTTCATCAATTTGTTTGTTTGTCATTAGTATGTCTTGAAAACTGAAACAATGTGCAATCTTTAATGTCTTTCTTCAATTGATGAAAAATATTTTGTACTCAGGGACTCGTCTTAGAGCAATCTCAGTGGACTAGTGCCTAAATCCCCAACTAGGACCTTCAAGTATGGTTACTATGCCACAGCCACTGTCTCTCTTTAACTCTTTTATGTAGAAAATTATTGTATTTACCCTGATTTTGCTTTCTGTTTCACATTTGTCTTATCTAGTATTGTGGGAAACCCATTGATTTGTGGAACTAGTTCCAATGAAGGTTGCTTTGGATCATCATCTAGTAATGCTCCAAAGTCTAAACCCTCCTTTGGTTTTAGACCATCTCTTTCTTTCTCTCTTACTTTTGTTTATTCATATAAATATAAATATATATATATATATATATATATATATATTGATGTCTTTGATAGGAAAACACAAGTCCAAGAAACTTGCAATTGCACTAGGGGTCACCATCAGCTTTATCTTTCTCTTATGTCTAGCAATTGCCATTTGGTGCAGAAAGAGACAGAGAAACCAAACTATCCTACACATCAATGGTCAGTAGTATTCACTATTCAATTGAGAAACTCTAGTAAACAACAATGACTGATTTTGATTTTTTTACCTCAAATTGGTCTTTAATATTTTTTGCAGATAACCAAGAAGAGGGGCTTACAAGCTTGGGGTTTTTTATTTACTATTTTTTCCTCAAAAAATAATTGAAATAATTTTTATGATTTAGAGTAAATAAAATCTCTAAAAAATGAAAATACATTGTGTTGAAGGTCATTAATAGAAACAATATGTCATTAACAAGGAACAACACATTTTTGATGAAGACTAACGAGATGACTTAATTACATAAATTAGAACTTAAAGAACTAAATTAAAATTTAGACAAAGTTAGAGGATTTTATTTCTAAAAGCCTATTTAATATTTTTAAAGTTTAATTTTATGGTTATCCATACATGTTTAAGTTTATGTTTATGGTTAAGACTTACTAAACCTTTCTTCCACAAAGTCAAAACCCACAATAAAAATCAAATGCCTCATTTTTCATTATACTCTTTAGAATGAGGAATACTATGAAAGTAACTAACAAAAGGGTGCAATTTATTTTTTAATTTTATGGTAATAATGTTTGTTTGTTTGTTTTGTTTTGTTTTGTTTTTGTTTGTTTGTTTTTTTTTTTTTTTTTTTTTTTTTTTTTGTGTTATCTCATTACTATCATTTATAGCTATGAGTCCTTGGTTGTTTTTAGTGGGATGACCACTAAACATTGTCAAACTTGATTATTTAGAACTGAAGTTTATAGGAAAAAGCAAAGTTTCAAAAAAGAAAAAAATTATGGAAGAGTTAATTTTCCCCCTTCTTAGGGGAGCATATAGGATATATGTATATAAGTTTCAGATAATGAAACCACAAATTTGAAAGTTTCCAAACATATTATTAAATTCCTAGGCACCACTAGTTTGTGAGTTATTATTTAAAATTTGGCAAGAAACTATTTTATCTCCTTGCCCCTTCTACTTTTTTCAGTTTAACTTTTGAATTATGTTAAAGGTCTAGCACAATAGCCCCTATAACTTCAATTTCACTTTGTCAAAAAACTATAAACTACAATCATTCAAAATTGAAACATCGTGATAATATGTACAAGCAACTACAAGGGGGCTAGTTGTAGTGCTTCTTGAAATTCCATTTTAGGATTTTGGTGGAAGAACCTATTTTCATTAATCCAAAACCAAGAATTGGTTGGGTTTCAGAATAGGTTAATTGTACTTAGTTGTGATACAATGATTTGGTTGAAGCAACTTGACTATATTAGGATTTTTAATTATCTTATTCTTGTATTATAATTGTGAACTGCATTGACAAGACCCTGTGTTAATGCACATGAAGTACGTAAGATGTCCTTCTCACACTAAGATAGTAAGTTGCAACAATGTATCCAATCACATAAGAATCTTCACAACTTTATAATCATTAGTTTTGAGATTAAATCCAAATTCAATAAATGTGTAGAACACATTGTGTAATGAAGGATGGATGACACTGTGTAACTTAGGAAGATGAACTCACTGACACAAGGGTTCCAAAAACGTAATATGTTAGTCTAAATGAATCATTAGTTTTGAGATTAAATCGAAATTTAAAAGACATGTGGAACGCATTTTGTAATGAAGGATGGCTACACCGTGTTACTTAGGAAGATGAACTCAATAGCACAAGGGTTCCAAAAATGTAATTTGTTAGTGCAAATGATTTATGCATCCCTTGGTGGTGGAGGCTCGGCATTGCGGGCAGTTCGTCGATCAAGCAATTCGTAGTGATGTTGACACTCCTTGAACTCCAAAGTGGTTTAAGATGCAAAAGACTCCACTAAAGTAGTGTAAGGTGCTAGGTGTCTTTATTTATTTATTTTCCCTTTTCAGAATAAGGAATGCATCAAATGTTAGTCAAATGAGAGATAGTATTTTTGTTACTATTATTATTACTACAAATGATCATTTATATTGTTCTTAATTTGAAACACTTGATGATTTTCTTTTTCTAGAAAACAATAAACATAAACATATACGAAAACATTGATTTTATATTTTATAAAATAAATAAAATAATCTTCTAAGTTCATTGCATATGTGCATGTTTTTTGTACTATACTATCTATACACATAAAAGAGAAATGAGAAGTTTTATGTTAAAATCAAACTTGAGTTACAAAATATTTTTAAAATTCAACTATGTAAAGAAAATAGTTCTATAAAGAGGAAAAAAAAAAAGAATAAGAGTATAAATATTTTTCTCAATCCATGTTAATAAAAAATAATTCACTGAAGCAAAATATACAGTGGTCTGTGGTGTTAGTATTTTAGAATTCATAAACTCTTTAAGCAAATTAAAAACCAATTGTAGTATGTGGAGTTAGGCGTAATGATTTATTTAGTATTATTTTTTTATGGCCAATATGTCTAAAGTATATTATTACTATATTTTTTTGTAATATTATATTTGAAATCTATTAAAAAAAATCAGCTCCATGTTATTAATTATTTTAATTTGGATTAGTTGAATTAATCCAACTCGATTTTTTCCTTTTGTGGTTCAAAAATACTCTCATTAATGAAGGGTAACTTCATTTAGAAATAGGGTTATAAATGTCAAATAACAAATTTCATTTCGAATTCAAAAAGAGAACTCCTAAAATTTAGGATTTTTTTCCTTTCATGTTTAAAAAAGAAATTATAGTTACTGCTTATCTCTAAAGTTTATCATTTCTATTTGTTTGAAAACTAAAAAATATATTTCTGAATTATAATAAATGCAAATTATTAACCTTTACAAAAAAAAAGAAAAGAAAAAGAAAAGCCTCTGAGCACGCGCTCATGCGCGTGCCAGAGGCTAATATATATATTGAAGGCTCGGATTTGTGCAAAAACACAAGAGCTTGTTTAGACCTCCAATTAAAAAATATGGCTAGATTGTTTTTACTCTAACTTATCTAAGTGCGGAACAAGAGTAAATGAAGCACAGTCATCGGATCTACTTTAGTTCATACACATAAACAATTAAAGTAAAGAACAAGAGTAAGAGAAGAGAGATGCAATCACAAGATAATACCAAGACGTTTTATCGAAGAGGAAACTGAAGAATTCAGCGAAAAACCTCTCCACGACCCTCTAAGTCGAAATCGATCTACTAGTGAAAAAGTTGGAGTACAAGAATAACAAAAGACCCTTCAAGTGTAGTCTACCCAATGTACTTGAGCCCTCCAAGCTCCTGCTATCAACGGACTTATCGGAGCCTTATCTTCACTAACTTTCCAGATCCCGCAATACGCCCGATTGCATTCGTTAAGCCTTATCGGCTTCTTTTGGAAAATTCCCAAAACTTCCGAAGCTCCAAAATATTCTCTACACTATGAAAATGTGTAGGTTGTGTTTGAGTACAAATTTCCTCTCAAGGTATGGCAATGGGAGAGGGAAGGAGAAGAGGATACAATGATTTTTCACTAAGGATGAGTAGCTCTCTCTCTCTAAAAGATGGGTGTGTTGTGTTGTAGAAACCTATCTAGGGTTTTTCTCTCTAAATGTCCTCTTATACTTTTGTGGGTAATGAGGGTATATATAGTATGAGTGAAAAGTAAGAAAGTCACACTTAAAATCCTCCAGGGAGAGAGTTTTGTGATTATCTTGCGGGTTAGCCCTTCTCACGAGACACTTGCGAAACTGACAGCCTAGCACAACTCTTCAGCTTCCAGCATGTGCTTCCTATGTGGCTCTTTCGCAGGTAGGCTTCTTGCGAGACATAGGCGAAATCTACTTGTTCATCCAATACATGCTCGATTCTTCACTAACTTAATACTAAACCTAATACAATAAAATCCCACAAAATACAAGGAACAAAATTAAAGCAATTACAATACTTTTTGTCATGGAATAAAGCCAACATAAAACATAGTTGTAAATCACAACTTTACATATATGTGTGTGTGCGTGCGCGCGCCTTACAAAATTAAAGTTAGGAGTGATTTTGATTTTGTCCCCCTAAACCTAATGTTTCAAAGTATTGATCATCACATAATGTCTGAGCAAAAAGATCCGAAGTACATATTTCTAAAATCCAAAAAATGATTAAACTAAAACCAATAATTGGTAACTCTGGAACGTGCCTGTCATGATGGAGGGCCTCTCAGTGCTGCATTTGAAAAGCTAGAAATTGAATGCAAGCAACTTCTGACAGAAAACAGTGTTCCTCTTGCTTTGGATTCACTGCAAGAGCAAGCCTACATTTTTTCTTCTTCATCTTTGCCTGTGCCTGTCATATAGAAGTTGCAGGCTATTGTTGAAAGATTAAATTCTGATAACCAACTCAAGATGTGCATGACTGTTTATGTCGATATTCAAAGTTCAAATGCTTACAAGCTCTTGGTTTGGATTACCCTGAGATGTAAATCACAAAATTTGATGATGTGTAGAATACAGGGCTACATAGACCAATGGAATAAGCATTTGGTGTTGGGTGTGAAGCACTTATTCGGGTTTGAGTATAGACTATGCAACGATATATTCAAGAAGATAGGATCAAATGTTGAAATGGGATACTTCTCAAAAATAGCTTCTCAATCTGGAAGTTTTTATTTTCTCCAATTTGGGATCCCATCAAGTTCTTGAAGCTGTTACATGTTTGGTTCTTTGAACAATCTGAAACGGGATTTCAATCGTCTTTTTGGTGTGGAAGACTGCATTGAAATCCAAAATCAGCAAGGGATCTCATTAAAAGGATTTTTACGAGCCTGTGAGATTTTTACGAACCTGTTAACCATATGAAAGTAAAATGTAATTTGTCACAGTTCGCTACATAGGATGGTTGTGAGAAATGGCCTGGCAAGTTTCTTGGCATTTAAATCGCAATCTTACCTTTACATTTTGAAATAAAATTTTAGACTACTGGTTAACGTGTTCCCACTTCAGAATTAGCAACTAAAACTCTTCTCATAAAATCTGGAGCAATTACGAAATTTTTTGGTCATTTTGGATCAAATATGAAATTCAAAGAAAGTTTTTTATTTCCTTATTTATTTTTTTTTATAATAATTCTAAAAGCTACCTAAAAGGATTACGAGTTTACAACCCCAGTAAAGGAAAGACAATTAATCCTCTGCTCTATATAGTGCATAAGAAAGTTGTCATTTTTGGCAAACGAAAGGTAACTTAGTTTGATAAAAATTAAATAGATTATAGAGATGAAAAGGGATTTACTAGAAATAACCCAGTTTGTAATGTTATTGACAATGACAATCAAAATTCAAACTTATTTCCCTTCGCTACATTTTCTAAGGAATCAAACAGAGGAAGAACAATTCTTCAAAAATCGAAACTTTTGATTTATAAATTTTACATTTTCTGAATAATCAAACAAAACAATATGGTTTTTAAACCCGAACCGGATCGTACGATTTGATCGGGTTAACTGTGAACCATTCATGAAAATGGTTTTTTATATACAAGAACCGGGCATGTAAATAACATGAGAGAATCACTTGAACCGAGGTCTAACCTGAAAAACTGTTCAAACTGTAAGGTGGTTTAACCGTAAGTCTGTGAAGAAATTTGCTTTCCGATCTGAAATTCTAGCATGGATCTGAAGTGAGAAAAAAAAATAATAAAAAGAGAAAATGACGAAGAAGATCCGAAAATGAAGCAAAAAAATATAAGAAGCACCGATGGTATGGTGAGATTAAAAAATGACAATGCTCAATTTATCGTCAGTAAGCTGCAGAGTTCTCTTCCTTCACACTTGATACAACCTGCAAACACAAAACAAGAAAAACCTTGAAAGGATACCAGTGTAGTACTGGCCAAGGATCCTCCGAAGGTTAAGTTAGTAGATGCTCACAATCCTAGAGTGCCAGAGTTGGGGAATAGTATGCGTACCTTTTCTGTGGGAGCCCTTGGGGTTTTTATAGTAGTGTAGAACCGACCTTCTTTCCTTGAGTAAGAAGTCTTTTCCATATAAAACTTTGTCATTGATTGGGCGAACATTGCGGAATTCCTTTTATATCGAGATTCTATTCCCATTGAGTTTCTTCATATCCCAACAATGCGTGTAACGCAAGTTACATCTATTAATGACACGTGTACCCATCTACTAAGTTCCCGTCTTCTATGGATCCGTCCACTTCAAACATCAATATCAGTAAATCAAAACTCAGGTCTATCACCCCAATGGATTTTACCATCGTCAGCTGCCCCCTCATCCCATCAGTCCGTGACCCCACAGGAGATGGACTAATGGGATGACAGTTTCATTTTTCAATGAGAGAGACCTGACTCGATATGCTGCCATACGGTAATTAATGTTAGTAATTAATCATGTAGGACACGTGTCGTCAATTTAATGATTGTGTCAAGAACTAGGCGTCCCTTCGCCTTCCGCGCTACTCCTCATATATAAGCCTCCCTTTTCCTCCCTCATTTTTCACTTTTCACTGAAATCAAACGATCAGAGTGCATCCGTTCACCTAGTCAAAAAGCTTGATCCGTCAATCCTGCTCGTCTGTCACGTTCGTACATCCATCGATTGCATTCTCCAACAGCGAACACAACCGGTAAGTATTTATTATTGATTCATTCATTTTTATCATCGTCAAATATCTTTATACTAGTTAAACTTAGGGTTTTTCGTCACATGTAGGTGACAAATGTCTAGCGCGCCCAGTAACCAGTCGTTTGTCCGTGACAGAGCGGGCTACGATGTAGTTCACCCATCGGGTCCAAAAGATCCTGACACTTCAAGTGAAGAGAGTTCATCCACCACCTCTTCTTCCTCAAGTAGTGATAAGATTGAAAGTAACCTTAGTGACGGTCTAGGGGAAAACGAACCATAAATCCAATCCGTCATAGACTCTGATAGGATGAGGAAGTTCATAATTCTTTCACTATGGACAGTGAATGACTTTACATCCTCAATTAAGGAATCCTACTTCAAAACACTAAGGAATAAGTACCAGATACCCGTCAACATACCCCTCCGTCTACCTAATAAATCAGAGAAGTGTTATTACTACGGTGTCAAGGGTGTCGGGATTTATGAGCAAATGCTCAAGGCTGGGTTGAGGTTTCCCTTGAGTCAACTACATCGTCACCTCCTTCACTATCTAGGATTGTCCGTCAACCAAGTTTCCCCAAATGCGTGGAGGTTTTTCATGGGAGTAGAAGTCCTGTATGGAGCAATGTCCAAAGGGAGAAAAAACTAACAGTGAAAGAGTTCCTCCATTGTTACCGTCCAGTTGAAATAACAAAATCAAAAGGAATGTATAGTATTGTAGCGAGGAGTCCATTACTAAGACTAGTGAGTGATACTCCAAATTCTAATAGAGACTGGAAGTCTAAGTACTTTTTGATGGACGGTAATGAGTGGATGTGTCGTCTTGGTGAGACTGAGTTCATGTCGGTTGACACAACATGGGGTGTATTACCCCTGTCTGGTATGCACCCGTCCTCTTCCTTGTTTGCAAATTATATGCGCTGCTGATTTCTAACCGCCTTCTTTCTGCAGCTCAAGACTGTCCACAAGTTACACTAGAGCAGTAGAGTATTTTGGAGAAGATTTTCCAAAAAACTAAATTGGAAGACAGATCTTTGGCTAAATTGGTGACCCTTGAAACCATCCATTGGCACTGTGATGGACCTGAACCGTCTGAGGAAGCAATACGATACGAGAAACAAGTTCGAGCACGTAAGTCCGTTCACTTGAGTATTACACTTAGTTAGATTTTCAAAGTCATTAACTTATATACCGTCTTCCTTTGCAGAAATGGACGATGCTAAGAGGAGAGCTATTATTAAGCAGCAGGCAGCTGCCAAGAAAAAGGGTGGCCAAAGGGGTGGAATTGATGCCCCCAAGCTGCTCGTCAACAAAAGAAAACCCGACTAGGAGACAGACCGTCACACCAAAAAGACAAAGGTCATTACTGAAACCGTCGTGGGTCTCGAGGCTGAGGCAAAGAAAACAGTCCCCGTCAAACACGGCAAAGGAAAGGGCCTGATGACGGGTGGCCAAGTCCCCAATGTAGAGAAGCCACCCGTCCTCCTTCGCGAGAATTCCAAGTATGCCTTGGAGAAGCTATCTTCAATCATAACATCAGAAGACTATGAAGACCTTGGAAACCATGCGACGGAGGCAGTGGGTGAGACGGGCCTCTTCAACCTCGCCCAGGTAAATACATTATCCATCAATATAAATATTTTTTTTTTTTCCGTCCTGTCTGACTTAACCTTTTCCTATTCTAGGCCGTGGTTATGATGAAAGGTCTTATGGACCGTTGTGTCCACAATGAGACGACTCTGGGCCGTGTATGGGCTAAAGCGGCTGAGACGGAGGACGAGCTAGCTCAATTCAATGCCTGGAAGGTAGTTATTGAAAAGAAGCTGGCCATGTCAGAGCAAGAAAGGGGTGAATTGGAGAAGCAGACGGAGGTGCCGCAAAAAGTCCTTGGCGACAAAGAGAAAGAGATTACCTCCATCAAGGACCAACTCTGTCAGGCAAAGGAGGACGCTATTAAGGAGTATCGCGACTCCAAAGTTTATTTGACAGAGTTGGGCAGCACCTTCGCTGATGGATTTGATGACGCTATCCGTCAGGTGAAGGCTTCTTACCCTGAGCTGGATCTTTCCCTTGTAAACATCGACAAAGCTTAAGCTCAGACATCCGTCCTCTCGGCTGCCTCCGACAGTTCAGAACGTTTATTTGTTGAAGGTCGAGATGCTAAGGGTGAAGGGAGCCGTGATGATGAAGCTGAGACAGCCGTCTAGGTTCAAGCTCAGGCAGAAGATGTTGATGTTGAAAAAATTATTGATACCCCCGTCCAGTAGTTTTTAGTCTCTATTTTTAAAGTTTAATTTTGTACCGTCATGAACAATTTGCCTTTGAAGGCATTTTCATTTATGTATTTTAATTATTTCTTCTTAATGCTAAGTATATGCATTTTTTTTATGTAGCCATTCAATCTTTTTGACCTGTCACCCTTTGGGTGTGTATAGACTTTGATTCTATACCTTTGTTGGACGTACTCTTTGTAATTTTTCATTTCTTGGGATATGTCCATCCTCTTAAGGATTTGGTTTATATCCGTCCTCCTAAGGATATTAAAATTTACTTAACATGTATCCGTCCTTATGAGGATTTTGATTTTTACTTTCTCTTGTATCCGTCCTCTTAAGACTGATTCTTATACTCTTTTGGAGGCTATCCGTTCTTTTGAGGACTTAGATTTTTACATTCCCTTGGAATGTGTCCGTCCTTTTGAGGACTTAGATTTTACATTCCTTTGGAATGCGTCCGTCCTTTTGAGGACTTAAATTTTTCATTTTCTTGGAATGTATCCGCCCTTTTAAGAACTTGGATTTTTACATTCTCTTGGAATGTATCCGTCCTTTTGAGAACTTAGATTTTTACATTCTCTTGGAATGTATCCGTCCTTTTAAGGACAGATTTTTACGTTTTCTTGGAATGTATTCGTCCTTTTAAGGACTTAGTAGTTTGTGAACGTTACTCCTGATTCCATTCATTACAAAGGCATCGTAATCAATGTAGAAAAAAGCATATATTTGAATAAATTCTTCATGCATAAGTAGAAATGTTGCCTCTTGGGCTTAAAAAATATTGTAGCAAAAATCAAATAATCCTTAAACGACTGTTGAATTAAAAACTAAGAAAAACTAGGAAACAAAAAATAGATTCTGGAACATCCTTCACTGCTTTTTCTTCTACTAGTAGTACTTCTTGAGGTGTTCGGTGTTCCACGGGTGAGACAATCTTTGTCCGTCTAGGCTCTCTAGGTGGTAGGTGCCTTTCCTTACCCATGAGGTAACTCTGTAGGGGCCTTCCCAGTTTGGACCAAGCTTACCCTGAAACGGGTCTCTAGTATTGCCCATCACCTTTCTTAAGACAAGGTCTCCGACCTTGAAGTCTCTGGGCTTGATCTTGGAATTGTAGTGCTTGGCCATGAGATCCTAGTATCTTGCAAGCCTTTGTTCAGCCGTAGCTCTGACTTCGTCTACTAGTTCGATCTGGAGATGAATAGCCTCGTCGTTTCTTCTTTCGTCGTAGCTGTTTACCCTGTAGCTAGTGAGTCCAATTTCTGCGGGGATGACTGCTTCACTTCCATACGCAAAACGGAACAGTGTTTTGCCTATAGGAGTTCTTGCCGTTGTCCTGTACGCCCACAATACGCTTGGAAGTTCCTTGGCCATATACCTTTTGCCCCCTCAAGCCGAGTTTTAATGATCTTCAGCAAGGATTGGTTTGTAACTTTAACTTGGCCGTTCGCTTGAGGGTGTGCCGGGGATGAATAATGATTCTTGATCCCAAGTTCCGAGCAGAAATTTTTGAAAGAGTTATTGTCGAATTGTTTCCCGTTGTCCGAGACCAGAACTCTTGGTATGCTGTACTTGCAAATGATATTTCTCCATATAAAGTTGTGCACATTTGTTTTTGTGATTGTAGCCAGCGCTTCTGCTTCTACCCATTTGGTGAAATAGTCGATGCCGACGACTAAGAACTTCAATTGTCTGGCTGCGGTGGGAAAGGAGACCATTATATCTAAACCCCATTATGCGAATGGCCATGGAGCCTTCATTGGAGTTAGTTCCTCCGTCGGTTGTCTTATGGAATTGCCAAATCTCTAGCATTTGTCGCAAGCCCTGACGTACACTTGGGCATCCTTTTGCATGGTGGGCCAGTAATATCCAGCTCGGATGAGCTTGTGAACTAACGACCGCAACCCTGAATGGTTCCCGTAGACTCCTTCATGTACTTCCCTCATTACATACTCCGCTTCCTCGGGACCCAGACATCTTAAGTATGGGCACGAGAACCCTCTTTTGTATAGGACACCATTGATCATTATGAACCGCGCCACTTGGACCTTCAGCTTCCTAGTAGTTTCTTTAGCGTCTGGTAGCATGCCTTCCTTCAGGTAGGCAATTATTGGCGTGGTCCAATTACTTTCAGTACCTATCTCCTATATGTCTATGTTATCAATTGCAGGTGAAAGTTGAACAAAGGAAAGTACCTTATCATGGACGGTCATATGTTCTGCTGATGCGGCCTAGGCTAGCCTATTTGCCTGCTCGTTCTCCTTCCATGGGATCTGCATTATCTGAGCCTGCAAGTCGCACATCTTCTTCTTTGCCTGGTCCAGGTACATCTTCATCCGTGTGCCCCTACATTCATATTCGCCGATCACTTGATTGGTGACTATCTGTGAATCACAGTGGACAATTGCATTGGTGGCACCAGTGGCTTTGGCGAGATCCAATCCTGCAATTAAAGCTTCATATTCTGCTTCATTATTCGTCATAGGAAAGTTGAGGCGAACCATGCATTCCACTTCGTCGTCTTCCAGAGATTGAAGTACGATGCCTGCTCTACCAGCTTGCTTATTGGACGAGCCGTCAGTGTAGACATTCCATGGAGGATGCTCCTCTGCCCCCTGGTCCGCTAGACTTCTAAATTCTGCAATAAAGTCGGCCACTTCTTTTCCCTTTATGGCTGTTCATGGACGGTACTGTATATCAAACTCGCTCAACTTAATTGCCCATAGCGCCATCCTTCCGGCTGCTTCAAGATTGCTCAAGGCTCATCTTAATGGTTTGTCCGTCAGGACAATGATAGTGTGAGCCTGGAAGTAAGGCTTAAGTCTTCGGGCCGCCGTGATTAAGGCGAAGGCGAGCTTTTCAATAGGCGGGTATCTTTCTTCCGCTCCACGAAATGCACGGCTAGTATAGTACACGGGTTTTTGAATCTTGCCTTCTTCTCAGATCAAGGCAGTGTTGACGGCAGCTGGTGACACGGCTAGGTATAAGAACAACTCTTCTCCTTCTCTTGTTGGACTCAGCAGTGGAGGGGAAGAAAGGTAGGCTTTAAGATCTTCAAACGCCTGCTGACATTCTTCCGTCCACTCAAAGGATTTCTTCAATGTTCGGAAGAAGGGTAGGCATTTGTCCGTCGCTCTTGATATGAATCTATTCAATGCAGTGACCTTTCAGTTAAGGCTCTGTACTTCTTTCACATTCTTTGGGGCTGTCATTTCTAATACCGTGTGGATCTTATCCGGGTTAGCTTCAATCCCCCTATGGGACACCATGAACCCTAAGAACTTTCCAGCTGTCACCCCGAATGCGCATTTGCTTGGATTAAGCTTCATGTTGTACGATTGAAGTGTATCGAAAGTTTCTTTGAGGTCGTCCAAATGGTCTCCTTCCTTTCGACTTTTAACTAGCATATCGTCTACATACACCTGGACGTTCCTTCCAATCTGTTTTGCAAACATTTTGTTCATGAGCCTCTGGTAAGTTGCTCCGGCATTCTTGAGACCAAACGGCATCACTCTGTAACAAAAGAGACCTTGACTTGTTACGAACGAGGTCTTTTCCTGATTCGCCTCGTCCATCTTAATCTGATTGTACCCAGAGAAGGCATTCATGAAACTCAGCAACTGATGTTACGCAGTTGAATCGACTAGAGTATCAATTCTTGGGAGAGGGTAACTGTCTTTTGGACAGGCTTTGTTTAAGTCTGTGAAATCTACGAACATCCTCCATTTCTCGTTGGCCTTTCTAACCATCACGACGTTTGCTAGCCAATCGGGGTAGTAGACTTCTTTGATGAAGTTCGCTTCTTGCAGCTTGCAGACTTTTTCTGCTATAGCTTGGTCTCTTTCTCGCGCGAAAACACGCTTTTTCTGACAAACAGGTGGAAAGGTGGGAGACACATTCAACCTGTGGAACATGACGGAGGGATCAATCCTTGGCATGTCTTCATGACTCTATGCAAAAACGTCCCGGTTTGCCTTAAGAAACACTTCTAGTGCTTGCAGGATCGCTGGGCTGGCAAGGGTGCCAATTTAGGTCGTTCGCTCCGAAATTGAGTCGTCTAATTGTATTTCTTGAAGCTTTTCAACAGGTTCGGCCACCGTCCGCTGTTCTTTGATGTTTATAACCTGTATTTGGTCATCCATTTCCATCATCGTCACGTAACATTCTCGCGCGGCGACCTGGTTCCCACGCAGTTCTCCTATTCCATATTCAGTGGGGAATTTGAGCATTAAGTGGTAGGTCGAATTTACGGCCTTCCATGAATTAAGAGTGGGACGTCCAATTATGGCATTGTATGTTAACGAGCAATCGACCACGATAAACGTGACGTCTTTTGTAATTTGCCGAAGGTAATCACCGATCGTGACGGGCAAAGTAATCGCATCGAGGGGATATACCTTGGTTCCCCTGAACCTAATGAGGGGAGCGTTTGTTGGAGTCAGCCGCTCTTTACCAATCATCATCTGCTGGAAAGCCGGGTAGTAGAGGATATCAGCAGAGCTTTCGTTGTCAATCAGGATCCGATGCATATTGTAGTCTCCCACTTGTATTCTAACTACGAGTGTGTCATCGTGTGGGTGGTGAAGACGTCGAGCGTCGTTCTCTAAGAACCCAATGACGGGTGTTTCATCCTGTTCTTTCCTAGGAATGAAACTCGTCATTTGAATGTTCTGGATCGCTCTGAGATAAGGTTTTCAAGCCTTTTTCGACAAGCCAAACGTCGCCGTGCCCCCTACAATCATCCTTATGTCCCCTATGGGTGGTCTTGGACGCTCGTTTTCTTGTCGTGGAATCTGTTCTTATGGTGGGTTCGTTCTCTCCCTGCTAACGAACCTCTGTAACTTCCCTTGCCGTATGAGTGCTTCTATCTGCTGCTTCAAGTCATAGCAGTTTGCTGTGTCATGGCCGTGGTCTCTATGAAAGCGGCAGTATTTGTCGTCCCAAGGCCTTTTATTGGGATCTCCCTTCAGCTTTCCTGAAATAGTGAGGGCTCCCTCGTCTTTAATCTGCATCAAGACTTGGTCTATCGGGGCTGTAAGCAGAGTGAAGTGTGTAAATCTCCCAGCTGGAGGTTTAGGGCGCCTCTCTTCTCGTTTCTCTCCAGTCCTTGCCGTTTTTCGTTCCCTATCTTGATGTACGTCGTCCTGTCTTTCTCTCTTCTTGGAGGGCTTCTCATCTCGGGCCGAGAGTGCATCCTCCGCGTTCATGTACTTGGTCGCCCTGTATGGTACATCAGACATGGTCTTTGGGTCGTTCTTGTACAGGGAGAATAGAAATTTACCCTTCCGCAGTCCATTCGTAAATGCGGTTACCAGTATTTTGTCGTCCGCTTCATCTATTGAAAGCGCTTCCTTGTTAAAGCGGGCAATGTATGACCTCAACGTTTCATCTTCCCGTTGCCTAATATTCATCAGGCACGCCGTAGATTTCTTGTATCTGTGCCCTCCTATAAAATGCCAGGCGAAGAGAGCGCTCAACTCCTTAAAAATGCTGATGGAGCCAAGTGTTAACCTGCTAAACCAGACCCTTGTGGAACCTCTTAATGTTGTAGGGAAAGCCCTACACATAATTTCATCCGCTACTCCCTGTAGATGCATCAGCGTCTTAAAGGTCTCCAGATGATCCAACGGGTCTTTAGATCCGTCATAGCTTTCGATTTAAGGCATGCGGAACTTCTGAGGGAAAGGGTATGAATTGACGGACACCGTGAATGGTGAATCCGTTCGATGAACCAGGTCTTCCAAGTCATTAGATACCCGTCCTTTGAGAGCGTTCATCATAAAATCAATGTGCTCTTTCATCATCTACATCTCTATCACTATGCTAGACGGGACCTGCTCCGCAGTTGATGGTCAATTTGTATTCTGTCGTTCGGGCCTGCTATGGGCGTTACTCCCTTCCGGCCCGTGCTGGGTTCTCCTTTCGGCATTGCTGGCCTCATGTTCTTCCTCCTGGGTATGGAGTGTTGCGTCTTTTTGTCGCAGTTCTTCTTCTAGGTCGTTGTTACATTTTGTAAGGCGTTCTACTGTTGCTGCTAGGGTTTGAACTTGCCTTTCGAGGGCTATCGTGTGCGTCTCCCCTTGATCGTTTGTTGTGGTTGCCATCGAGCGTGTGAGTACCATACAACTTTTTGTCCGGAAAGCACAAAGTAATGACTTTTCCTTGCCCTTCCCACAGACGGCGCCAATTGACGATGCTCAATTTATCGTCAGTAAGCTGCAAAGTTCTCTTCCTTCGCACTCGATACAACCTGCAAACACAAAACAAGAAAAACCTTGAAAGGATACCGGTGTGGTACTGGCCAAGGATTCTCCGAAGGTTAAGTTAGTAGATGCTCACAACCCTAGAGTGCCAGAGTTGGGGAATAGTATGCGTACCTTTTCTGTGGGAGCCCTTGGGGTTTTTATAGTAGTGTAGAACCGACCTTCTTTCTTTAAGTAAGAAGTCTTTTCCATATAAAACTTTGTCATTGATTGGACAAACATTGCGGAATCCCTTTTATATCGAGATTCTATTCCCATTGAGTTTCTGCATATCCCAACAATGCGTGTAACGCAAGTTACATTTATTAATGACACGTGTACCCGTCCATTAAGTTCCCATCTTCTATGGATCCGTCCACTTCAAACATCAATATCAGTAAATCAAAACTGAGGTCTATCACCCTAATGGATTTTACCCTCGTCAAAAAATTAAAATAAAAGAAGAAGAAGAAGAAGAAGATGATGAGATGAGTTGTAGATGTGAGGAGAAAGATGAAAATGGAAGTAAGAGCTGGTGCTGGGAAACCGTGTAAAGGAAGTAATGTAAAACATCACAAACAGAGAGTAATAGTGTGCAAAGATAAATATGAAATGACATGGGTGGGTGGGTAGGTGGGAGTTAGAATATAATAATGAAATTAAAATTAAAAATGAGTTTTGAAAAATGCAATTAGTCAAATACCCCGTGGTTTTTTTTTTTTTTTTTTTTTTTTTTTTTTTTTTTTTTTTTTTATGAACGTCAATTACCCCCATTGTACTAGTACAAGAGAGTTTTTACTCTCTCTTTTTTTTTTTTTTAATCTCATCATCTATACTCTTATTTGGATTTTTTTTTTTAAAAACATTATAGGTAATTCATTAATTTATATCATTTAAGTATAATAAGAATAAGGAGTAATCTTTTATTTGAAAGTTTGTTTCAATTTTTAAAAATATTTTAGTCAAATTTGCTAATATTTACAAATTTAATATCTTTATATTTATTTTATTTAATTATTAAATTAATTATGATGTCATTACGGTTTGACCTTAGTCGAACCTCGGTTGAACCTTTAGAACTTTAAACCTCTCCCTTTAATGGTTTCTTTGAATGGTCCGGGTCTGAAAACCATGCAAAACATGACCTTAAAAATCCCTTTTCTAGTGAAATAAGCAATCTCCAGTTGTTCAATGGACGGAATACAAATATGAAATTAAAAGAGCACACAATTTTCCTTTCCTCATATTTCTTTGCAACCTAACAGGTGTTGTATATTTAAGTATATACATGAATAGGTTGTAATAATGATATAGGGTTGGAAAGTATTCATTTGTAAAATGAATAAAGTGAAAATTCGAATTCTGAAATTTTCTTTGTGAAAATTTAAGTTCTAGGAATTTTGATCGGGCGAGATTCTGTTCGATTGATCGAAATGTTGAAGGAAATAATCCTGGAGTTTCTACAAGATTCGATCGGTATTCGAATCCTGGTCGATCGATAAAAAAAGAGCATTTGATCGATTGAAAGTAACTCTAGATCGATTGAAAATCGCAGAACGGAATTTTCTACAAAATATTCAAGTGACTGTTCTAAAAGTTTAAGAATGCTTCAAGCCTTGTGAATGGTTTTATGAAACATTTAAACTCTCTATACATACGTTTTGAAGGGTTATAACCATATGAGTATAAATAGGGGTTGAAGTTCGCTTGAAAATATGACACAAGAAACACAAGAAATACTATGGGTATTCTCTAAAATTACTATTTGTAGAACCCAATAAACTTGGTTGTATCCCGGGGACAAGTTTGTAGAAACGCTTTAGCAACTTGTGTATGGAGACAAATATTGTCTAAGGATAACATTCAATTGTGTCTCCAAGTCAATCACTAATTTCTATATACTTGATGTGTTCATTTGTTCTCTCATTGTTACTCCTTAATTTGGTAAAATCCCCAACAATAGGTTCATTGTAAATTTTTTTTAATCTGTTTTTGATATTTTTAGGGAACCAAATAATGGAAAAAAAAAATAAAGAATGAATCCTCATCTTCATCCAGATAAAGAGGTGAAAAATCTGGGGTAGTTAGTGTTTTTGGTTTTTTTTTTTTTTAATTATTTTTTCCCCTCAAATAATAATGGATTTTTTGGGGTGATTTAGTGTAAATAAAATCACTAAAAGAATGACAATACATCATTTTGGAGGTCACTAATAGTGCATTTCTAATAGAAACTAACAAGATGGTTAAATTTAATAAAGTTGAAACTTAAAAGATTGAATTGGATGTAAGTGAAGCCATCTCGTTAGAAAGCCGAGTTGTTATATGGTTTAATTTGTAATTTAACCTATCTAATATATTCATATACAAGTCTATGGTTAACCATCCATGTTAATGGTTATGGTTAAGACTCACAGAATCAAACCCTTCTCACTATTCATTATACTCTTTAGAATAAGGAATGATATAAAAGTTAGTTACATAAGTGATGGCATTTTCATTAGAAACAAGTTTAACTCTTATTTGAAGGTTTTTTCTTCTAATCCACTATGTGACAATTGAAGAGAGACTATTCATACGTGGTTTTAGTTATATAACTTTTTAATGAATTACGTGACTTGTTTAAATAATATATATATATATATATATATATATATATATAGATATAATTTTGTACATAGTCATGTAGTGAGTTGCAGGAGTTAGCTTTAAACTAATCCGAGCCATACTATATTAGTTTTGTTGGTTATTGTTACTATAGTCTGTAGCAATTACTTGGAGTAACACAAATATGGATATATAGGTGTAAACCGTCTCGTTAACCAGCACAAGATGTAAATACAAAGTTTGTGATGCAACTGAAAGCAACTTTATATATTATGAAAATACAATAATAAAGAAATTAAATCATCTTTATTCAAAGTCCTTGTAAACTCCCATCTAACCAACAAGGGGGGAGGGGGGGGGGGGGGTTGATTTTATGCGATATATAATTTTTTTTCTTGGTCTCAATATTATCATCCATAACTACGAGTGCATAGTTGTGTTTAGTATGACGACCACTATTCAGGTTAGGGGTATGGATGTCAAATAATATACATCCCCTTTTATGTGGGATTTTATGCATGGATGGATCACTCCTAAAGTGGCTTTCGATGCAAAACAAAGTGTACATTGAAACAGCGGAAGGTAATGATAATCTTCAGTTTTTCAAAAAATAAAAAATGCAATGAAAGTTGGTCATGTAACAGATAATATATTTGTCTAAATTCTAAAGTTACTATTGTTCTTACTTTGAAATCTTTAATAATTTTTTATGTAATAAAATAAACATTAACGTAAACATGTACATAAACACACACACACATATATATATATATATATGCATTTAATTTTAAATAATATAATAAATTAAATAATCATCTACATTCATAATGTATGTGCATTTTTTTGTAGTGCGCTATACACATTAATAAAAGAGAAATTATTGAAAATTTTTATGTTAAAACCAAATTTTGTGTTGGAAAATATTTTTTAAAGTCAACCACGTAAAGAAAAAGGCTCTATAAAGAGAAAAAAAAAGTACAGAGTATATATATTTTTTAATATCTAAGTAAATAATTCAATGAAGTAAGGTTTTGGCCTGTGATATTACCGTGTTAGTATTTCAGAATTCATAGACTATTTAAGCATATTAAAAATAAATTGTTGTTGTATGTGGAGTTAGGCATAACGATTTATTTTTTTCTGTTTTGATTATAATATAAATGAAATATATCATTAATGTGTTTTTTATAATAGTATATTAGAATATTTTTATGGTTAATAGATTTTTTTTACTATAATATATCTGAAAAATATTATTAATGTATTTTTATAATTTTATATTTTATCTCAATTTTATTAATTATTTAATTGTAATTGGGATAAGTTGAATCAAGTAAGCAAGATTTTTCTCTCCTTTTTTAAAATAGAAGTATCCATTCAATCCAAACAAATTTGAGTCATGAAATTGGTAATAAAAGGATTTCATTATTAAGGTTTGGTATAAAGCGATATTATTATGTTTTTTTTTTTTTTCTTTTCAAAAAGACTAATTTTTAAATTACAACATTAAAGTTTAGGGTAATTTTGACTTCGCTCCCTAAAGTTTTAATGTCTTGATCAACTCTCCTAATGTTACATAACGTTTGGAAAAGACCTAAATTTCATATTCGATGCTGATGTGATTGTGAAATGCCATGTGAGATTGTCATATATGTTAATTGGGCCAATCAAACTGTGCCATGTTATTATCTTATAAAATGGAATAATTAAAAAAATAGATAAAACTAAATTTTTTTTCTAAAATCCAAAAAATGATTCCACTTTATCAACATCCTATCAAAACCCATCAATCTCAATCTCTGGCAAGAAATCATAGAATCGCTATAACAATCTCAATCTCTGATGAAAACCATAAACACAAATAGAAAAAAAAACCAACAAAAAACGAGTTTTCCCCTCTCAGCTCACACTTAGCTGTGCACTAGACACAATTGGGCATAGATTGGAGGAAATTAACCAAAGATGGCCATCTTTGGAAGCTGCAGGAAGATCCATCCCAATGCAACAATGTGCATTTGCCAGAATTAGAGACCATGTTGATAGTGCAATAGGACCTGCTGCCGCGGTTCAAAAGGTCTTTGATACTGCTTATGAGCTTCAGAAGTTACACATGCCTGACCCATGTTCTGATCTCTTCGATTACCTCTCAGTTATGAAACACAAAAGTTGTAGGCTATGTTGAAAGATTAAATTCTAATAACCAACGCGAGGTGTGCATGTCTATATATGTTGATGTTCGAAGTTCAAATGCAAAACAAAGTTTAAAAGCTCTTGGTTTACATCACCTTGAGATGTCAATCCCAAAATTTGTTGGTGGGCTAAGTGTTAACGTGTATAGTGTTGTGGGCTTTAGGCCCAAACTAGTTTACTTGTACAGCACACACCTAGTACTGCACTCATATGCCTCCTATATAAAGGCACACTCATGTATATTCTTTTGTTGTGAAATACAACATAATTATTCAGTATTTCTAACATGGTATCAGAGTCACTGCTCTAATTTTCTTGTGTCCTGCAGTCTTGTTTTGTCGGTATTTTCCGCTGCCTCAACTTCTGTGGTCAGTAAACCCTCAGGGTTGAATGTTCACCGCCAGAAGCTCCTCCTCCGCCGCCAAAACCACTGCCATCATCAGATCTGTCACCGTTGACCTCTGATTAGGACATAAGACATATCACCGTGTAGGTCTTCACTCGCTCTACACATCTCTGCCAGAAACACTCAGATCTAACCATCCACGCGCCAGTCAAAGTTTCGGCAAAAACTTCCACGCGCTTCACGCGCCACCAGGGTTGCTCCGATCTTGTTGCCGCCGCCACCGTCAGAATCGTCTACCTCCGATCTACATCTTCGTGAAAGAATCGGCTTCAATAGACAGCCCACGCGCTCTCACGCGCCGCCCAAAGAATCGGCGAAGTTCATCCACGCGCCTCACGCGCCACACGCGCCACAGGGATATTTGCTGACGTCAACTCTGACGTCATCACTGCCACGTCAGCCCTAGCTGACATCACCTGCTTACGTCAGCCCCACATCGTCTGCTGACGTCATCCTTTGACTTCTCTATTGACCATTGACTTTGACTTTGACCAGGGTTGATCGTTGACTTTTGGCCAGAGTTGACTTTTTGCAGTCCAGGTGCTCCTTACCCAGTTTTTCGCGTAGATTTCATTTTTACAGTCCATTTTTGCATATTTTACTTCTAAATGAAGAATAAGGACAGGTCTTCTTCTTGTTGCAATAATCGTCGCCGACAATCCAGTAAACGTTTTTGCAATTTTTGCAAACGTCTTGACTACAATATTGAGACTTGCTATCATCGCAACAAATCAGCTGTTTCAATTGCTGCTGCTACTGTTGCTAACACTGAGAGTGTCCAACCAATGGCTTCCGTCACTGCACAGTCTCAGTCTTCAGGATCCACTTTCACCATTTCTAGAGATGACCTTATAAACATCATCGCAAATGTCATTCGTATGGTTGGTAATGCATTTTATTCCTCTTCTCTCTCAGCTTTATCCGGTATGTCTCCTTCCTCTTGGCTTATGGATTCTGTTTGTTGCAATCACATTACACCTCACTCGTCCTTATTCTCTGAACTTCAACCTGCACCACATCCTTTTAATATTCGCACAGCAAATGGTTCCACAATGTCTGGTCATAATATAGGTTCTATTTCGACCTCCAACCTCTCAGTTCCTAGAGTCTTTAATGTTCCTAACCTTTCTTACAATTTATTTTCTGTGGGACAATTAGCTGAGCTAGGTTATCGCATTATCTTTGATTACTCTGGGTGTATTGTGCAGGATCCGAGGACGGGACAGGAGCTTGGGACCGGTCCCAGAGTTGGACGTATGTTTCCCGTGGACAACCTTCGTCTTCCACTTGTTGCTCCTATTTCTGTTGCTGCAGCTGCTGCAGTTTCTTCTATTCCTTCCCTTGCACTTTGGCATGCCCAACTTGGTCACGCATCTTCCTCTCGGGTACAACACTTGGCTTCTAGAGGTTTGTTAGGCTCAGTGTCCACTTAAAATTTTTATTGTGTTTCATGTCAATTGGGAAAACAACCAGCTTTGCCTTTCAATACTAGTGAATCAGTGTCCACTGATATCTTTGACTTAATTCATTCTGATGTTTGGGGACCTTCCTCTGTTTCTAGTATTGGTGGGTCTCGATATTTTGTTGTCTTTGTTGATGATTATTCCCGTTATAGCTGGATTTTTCATATGAAACATCGTTCTGAATTATTGCAAGTATATTCTAATTTTGCAAAAATGGTTGAAACTCAATTTTCCAAACGTATCAAAATTTTTCGATCTGATAATGCTCTTGAGTACACTCAATATGCTTTTCAAGCTGTTTTGCATTCCTATGGCACTGTTCATTAACTAACTTGTCCAGGTACCTCTCAGCAAAATGGTAGAGTCGAACGAAAACTTCGTCATATTCTTGACACTGTTCGTGCTCTCCTTCTCTCTGCCAAAGTTCCTGCTCCTTTTTGGGGCGAAGCTGCACTTCATGCTGTTCATACTATTAATCGCATTCCCAGTCCTGTCATCCAAAATCAAACTCCGTATGAACGCCTTTTTGGGTCATCTCCAGATTATCGTCACCTTCGCTCCTTCGGTTCTGCCTGTTTCGTTCTTCTTCAACCACATGAGCATAACAAACTTGAACCTCGGTCAAGGCTTTGTTGTTTTCTTGGCTATGGCGAAACTCAAAAGGGGTATCGGTGTTATGACCCTGTTTCTCATCGTCTTCGTGTCTCCCGCAATGTTGTCTTTTGGGAACATCGCCTCTTTGTCGAGCTTTCTCACTTCCGTGCCTCCCTATCTTCCTCCTCTGTCTTAGATCTTTTTCCAGATGAGGCTCATATTCTTTCTGTCGCTGCTCCTGATCCTCTTGTAGTTGCTCCTGATTCTCATGTAGACTTCTCTGTTCAACCACTAAATATCATTGATCCCTTTCCTAGTTCACCCTTTAATGAACAGGTGGAAGATGAACAGGTTGAAGACGAGCAACCCAACCCCAACCTTGAGCTTGGGTCCCCTGCTCCTGCTCCGCTAGAAGATCTTGCACAAGACATTCCACCTCGTCACTCAACTCGGGTAAGATCCATTCCTGCACATTTACTTGACTATCATTGTTACACTGCCCTTGCTACACTGCACGAGCCTCACACCTATCGTGAGGCTTCCACTGACCCTTTATGGCAGATTGCAATGAAAGAGGAACTTGATGCATTATCTAAAAATCATACTTGGGATTTGGTGATTCTCCCCCCCTGGGAAATCTATGGTCGGTTGTAAGTGGATCTACAAGATTAAGACTCGCTCTGATGGGTCCATTGAGCGCTACAAGGCTCGTCTTGTTACAAAAGGCTTTACACAGGAGTATGGGATTGATTATGAAGAGACCTTTGCTCCGGTTGCACGTATCTCATCTGTTTATGCCCTCTTAGCTGTTGCTGCTGCCAGTAAATGGGACATTTTCCAGATGGATGTTAAAAATGCATTCCTTAATGGGGATTTAAGTGAAGAAGTTTACATGCAACCTCCTCCTGGTCTCTCTGTTGAATCAAACAAGGTTTGTCACCTTCGACGTGCACTTTATGGCCTTAAACAAGCTCCACAAGCTTGGTTTGCCAAATTCAGCTCTACCATCTCTCGCTTGGGTTACATGGCCAGTCATTATGATTCTGCCTTATTTCTTCGTCGCACTGACAAAGGCACTATTCTACTTCTCCTGTATGTGGATGATATGATCATAACTGGTGATGACCTCAGTGGCATTCAAGAATTCAAAGATTTTCTCAGTCAGCAATTGGAGATGAAAAATCTTGGACATCTCAACTACTTCTTGGGTCTTGAAATCACTCATTCTACAGATGGACTTTATATTACTCAAGCCAAGTATGCATCTGAACTCTTGTCTCGAGCTGGACTCACTGATAGCAAAACTATTGACACTCCAGTTGAGCTTAATGCACATTTGACTCCCTCAGGAGGGAAACCATTGCCTAATCCCTCTCTTTACAGACGCTTGGTTGGCAGCCTAGTTTATCTACTGTCACTCGTCCAGACATTTCTTATGCTGTTCACCAGGTGAGTCAGTATCTGTCTGCTCCACGATCGACTCACTAGCTGCTGTTCTACGCATTCTTCGATACCTAAAGGGCACTCTCTTCCATGGTCTTTTCTACTTTGCTCAGTCTCCTCTTATTCTTCATGCATTTTCTAATGCTGATTGGGTAGGAGATCCCACTGATCGCAGGTCCACCACTGGTTATTGCTTTCTTCTTGGTTCTTCTCTGATTTCTTGGCGAAGTAAAAAACAAACTCATGTGGCCCGCTCCAGTACTGAAGCAGAATATCGTGCCCTTGCTGATACCACATCTGAGCTCCTTTGGCTACGATGGCTTCTTAAGGACTTAGGTGTGTCTACATCCTCTGCTACTCCTCTTTATTGTGACAACCAGAGTGCCATTCATATTGCTCACAATGATGTCTTCCATGAGCGGACTAAACACATCGAGATTGATTGTCATTTTATCCGTTTTCATCTTGTCCATGGTGCTCTCCAGCTCTTCTCCGTCTCCTCCAAAGATCAACTTGCAGATATCTTCACCAAGTCACATCCTAAAGGACGCCTTCGTGATTTAGTTGACAACCTTAAGTTGGTCTCACATCCACCTTGAGTTTGAGGGGGGCTGTTAACGTGTATAGTGTTGTGGGCTTTAGGCCCAAACTAGTTTACTTGTACAGCACACACCTAGTACTGCACTCATATGCCTCCTATATAAAGGCACACTCATGAATATTCTTTTGCTGTGAAATACAACATAATTATTCAGTATTTCTAACACTGAGTATAGAGGGATACATCGGCCAATGTAGTAAGCATTTGGTGTTGGCAGTGAAGCACGTATTTGAGCTTGAGCACAGACTCTGAAATGATGTCTTCAAGAAGATAGGATCCAAAGTTGCAACAGGAAGCTTCTTAAAGAATTCTTCTCAATCTCTTATTTTTGCTTTTCTCCAATTTGGGAAACATGTGGCCGAAAGTAAGAATTTTTCTCAATGTCCTATCCTTAAAATTTATGGTTTAGTACGTATTAGTGTTTAAATTTATTTTAAAAATTCATTAAAAAATGAAAATTTTATTAAATAGGCTAACTCATGGTTTTAAAAACCAATAAGTACAAAGAACTGAAAAATGGACTAATTACTGGTCCTTTGTTCGACCTCGAACTGATGGCCAAACTGGTAACATCAAATTTAATATATTTAAAATAGATAAATAATTAACTTCTATGTGAAATTTCATAACTTATAATAAGAAAATATTAAAATTTTTTATTTGAATACTATTTAAGTTCAATTTTTTTAATTTTTAATTTTTTTATAAATAAGTTTAATAATTTAACCTTACTTATATATTTTAGGCGTAAATACACTTTTGGTCCCTACATTTTGGGTCATTTCTCGATTTGGTCCCTAAACTGATTTTGCTCCTAGGTCAATCCTTGATTTTTTAAAATCGTTTTTAAAATAGTCCCTGCCGTCAACCCAGTAACAGAAAAATCTGAGGTGGTAAACAGAGTGCATAGGTGGCATGTTAATCGCTGACGTGGAAAATAAAATAATATTAAAAAATTTTATTTTGCTTTCAAAAATGACAAGTCAGCATTTTAATTAGTAAAAAAATAAAAAAAAAATTTAAAAAATTAAACTGAAAAAATTCAAAATCAAAAACAAAACAAAACAAACAAAAAAAAAATTTTTCAATTTTAAATATTGAGAAAACAATTTGTAGCAACTATTTTAATTTTTCTTCAACTTTCTTAAGAAACAAACATTAAGTTAACGCCCTTTCTTATTCTAGGCTGGCGTGTCTGTGTTTGTGTTTGTATCTATTTCATTTTCTTCTTTCTTTTAAGATAAACCAAAAAAAGAGAAAAAGAAAAAATAACTTAATAAATAAATATTATTGGTGAGTGTTTGTGTCTGTATCTTTTTTCTTTTTTCTCTTTTTCAGATCCCCTCTTTCTCTTTCTCTTGGTGCATATTTGTGTTTGTATCTTTCTTTTTCTTCTTTCTTTGTTCAAGCTTTCAATCCCCCCCCCCCCCTCTCTCTCTCTCTAAACCCAACTTTCTAATCTTTGGATTTTTCTAATTTTTAGTGGGGTGGTTAGTAATGGAGGTGGAGATCGGTGTGGTTGGGGTGGTCAGGGTGGAGATCGGTGGTCGGGTTGGAGATCGGTAATCCATGGGTCTTGGATTATGGGTTTGATTAGAGATGGAGATGGAGATGGCTGGGTTTGGTTGGAGAGGCTGGGTTTTTCTGGGTTTCAGTGGGGGTGGGCTGTACTTCTACCGAGTCGGAATTGGAAGACCACCGATTGCTGAGTCGGGCTATACTTTTGAACGCGATGTTGCTTTCGTACTATTTAGTTGACCATGACCCGGACTAGGCTTCGACTAGGTGGATTCGGTGCTATTGATGGTGGGTTGATGGGGGATTTAGGTTTGTTGACGAAGGATTTGGTGTTGTTGATGGCAGATTTGGTATTGTTGATCGGCGGGGTGTTGTTGCTGATGGCGAATTCTGGGTTTGTGTGTGTGTGTGTGTGTGTGTGTGTTTTTTTTTTTTTTTTTGCCCCTGATGTTCTGGGTTTGTATGTGTTCTGAGTTTGTTTGTGTTCTGAGATTTTGCCCAAACTGTTTTGGGTTTGTTTGTTTTTTTTTTTTTTTAATTTTTTAATTTATTCTTTTTATGCAGATTTGTATATTTTTCTGGATTTACGGGTTTGATTTCCTAGAGGATTCAATGTTGATTGTGTTGGAATTTTTGTGATGAGATTGATTTTGAGTGGGTTAGTCAATTGGGTCTGTCTTGATTTGGAGAAGAAAATGAAGAATGAAGTTATGGGTTGGAGGTTTGATGATTTTTCTGGGTTGGTTTTCTCATGTGGGTTTAGGTTTGATTTTTCTGGGTTTGATTGTTCCTGGATTCGGGAAGAACATGAAGAACAAGTTCTTCTGTTCTTACCTAAAAGCAATAATAATAATAATAATAATAATAATAATAATATAATAATAATAATATTATTATTATTATTATTATTATTAGATTTAAAAGTTTTTTTAATTTAGTTTGAATTAAATTGAAATTGAAAAATATAAATTATTTTTATTTTTTTAATTAAACTGACATGGCTTTTTTTAATTCAAAAAATGCTAACGTGGCATTTAAAAAATATTAAATAAAATATTTTATTATTATTTTATTAATCATGTCAGCGATTAACATGTTACCTATGCACTCCGTTTGCCACTTTAGATTATTGTGTTATTGGGTTGACGGCAGGAACCATTTTAAAAACGATTTTAAAAAATCAATGACTAACCTAGGAGCAAAATAAATTTAGGGACCAAATCGAAAAATAGTCTAAAATGTAAAGACTAAAAATATATTTACGCCTATATTTTAAATATTTATTATTCTACTAAAAAAATATTTATTATTAAAAATAAAAAGTCATAAACGTCAATGTGTCACTTAGGCAATAACCCACTTTCCCATTCCCAAAAAAAAAAAGGGGAAAAAGGAGTAAACGTGTGGCCGTGTGGGACTGCCAGTGGGAAGTTTCTCTTTTCTTTTTTTCTCCCCTAAATCTTTTACCACACATTTTTTTTTCCTGAGAATCTTTTACCACACATTGCAGGCCACATTCCAACTCTTCTATTTTTCAGTTTTCTACTTTACTTTTCCCAAAACTTGTTTCTCTTGGGTAAGACTCTCTCTCCCCTCCACCGTCCTTACAAGCTACATCAGTACGTGTTCTTCAACTTAGAACTAAACTGAATTGGTGTTCGGTTTTTGGTTGAACGGGTCGGTCCGGTATAGTCTTTAAAACCATGGGTTAAATTACAAATTGCATCTCCAAGCCTAAAATTTAATTAAGTCTTTCAATTTCATTTTGGTTTAATTCTGTCATTTTAATTTTAACTTTATTCAGTCCAATCCTTAAATTAGTTTCCATAAAAAATGCACAATTACTCACCCCCCCCCCCCCCCCTCAAATCCTCTGCCTCACGCCCTCTCTCCTTGCCATAAAATTCTCACACTCCGACCAACGCCGCCGCCAACTCGCTGGAATCGTTGCAGAACCTGCCGGAACAAAGGCTGAGAATGGTGTTGCAATCCCATCTCTGCTAGTGCCGCCGTGAGCTTGGTGTCTCCATGTCATCTGCCTCCCTCTCGGTAATGACAACGGTTACACTCTGTTTCAGTATTGAAATTTGTTTTTTTTTTTTTTTTTAATTTTTAAATTTTTTTTTTTATTCAAGTAATTCATCTGCAAATTTGGTGGAGAGTACTGCAATATTTATGGCCTTGAGGCAATCCAATGAATTATATAATCATGTGGATGGAATGGGTCGAAATAACTAATAACCAAAAAGAATTTTTTATGTATTTTGAGCTTGTCTATTGCTGGTTTTCAAAAAGAATTTCAAACTTGGACTATTGCTGGTTTTCTAGCCTCAAAGATGCTGTTGGGAAATCCGGAGAAGGCATTATTTGAACTAGGGACTTACTGATGTTGATGGCTCTTATTTTTGAGAACCTCTTATTTGTTCTATGATCAACAGTTGCTTGTACATGTATTGTAGTTGTTATTTGGACAATGATTAAAGACTTTACTGTACAATTTTTTATTTCCTTGCATTTTACTGTTTTTAATAAAATTACCAGCTCTTGCTTCGTTTGTATTGTTTATAAGCATACTGATGCAACATTAAGAAACAGCTATTTTGATAGTCATGTTAGTGATCATAGACGTACAAGATGTATATGGATTTTAAAATTTGTCTTCAATCGCCATTGTCTTCAACCAATCAACGTGTGCTTACTTATATGTGTCTGTGTGCTTAGTTTAAAAGAATATGCATATATTTTAAATTAATGCAATCAGATGAACTTTCAATAGCACATTGCATACTAGCTATTGCTAATTGAGGCAAACATGTTCATTTTATGCTCATTATGCAGTTGTGTTTGTGATTTGCTTACATTTCATTCTTTTTTTCCACCCTGACAGTGAAATAGAAGATACTGATAATGACAGTGATGACAATAAAGGCTGTGTTTGTGTTATTCTTTGAACCTGTTCAATCAACTTCTACTCTATAATTTCAGCTGCAACTAAAACAATGACAGTGGAGGCAAATCAGTTTAATGGTTTTGAACTTCAACATATTCATCATATGGATATGGAATTGGAAAGGAGCTATGTTGGGCTCAACATTTAACTTTCATTTACTTTGGTGCTGCCTCAGCAGCTCTCCAATCAAGAGTACTCCAAAAAAATTCTGTACACTAGATTAATTTTTTATTGTAAGATGTCAAGCTATTGTTTATTTTGGATAGCTGTAAGTCTTATGGATAGCAGAATTATAGAAGATGTAAATGGATTAGTGGATGCTTTCTAAGGGTTACATTAGTTTAACTTGGCAAGGGGTATGCCCGTTAATATTGTAAAGATATATATATATATATATAGAGAGAGAGAGAGAGAGAGAGAGAGAGAGAGAGAGAGAGAGAGAGAAGAGGAATGGAGTACCTTGATAAAATTCGCTATTGCCCAATTGCACAATTGTTTGTTATCAATGTTTTTCTTGGTCTACTTATTTTTAGCTTTATGGTTTAGTTGTTTTTCAAATATGATAATGAGTTATCCTCTATTCAAGTAGAGGCTTTGTTGTATTACAGTGTATGCCTCTTTGTATTCTATTGTTGTATTTGTATCTAGTTCGTGTTGAAGTATGTTATGTAATGAACTTGAACATAATGACGATCAAACATATCCATCTCTTAATAACATAAATAAAGAGCAAAGATATCCATAGATGTAAAGCTCAAATAATGTTGAATTAAAAAAATATAAGCTCAAATAAGTCACCATATGTGCTTAAAAAAATATAAGCTTTTCCCTAGGCAAATAATACCATAATATCCATTACAGATGAAGAACTATGTTGTGTTCAACACAAAAAGGAAAAACAAAAAGTTTGTCATCTTGATCATGTTGAACTTAATTTTAACTAAACTTGCTAGCATCTTGATCCTTAAACTGATGCCCATGCTATTGAGCCTACAAAAAGAACAAAAGAAAATGTATTAAATTATTTAAAAATCAACGTGCTTATAATTGACATAGTAAAAGATACAATGTAGTAACGATACTTGTAGCAGATCCAAATGATTCAAGTTGATTATATGATGTTGTTGTGTTCCATAAATACTAAGCTGGTCAGTATTAGGCACTTGACATCCACTTTCCCCAAAATTGATTTGAATGACCCTACAAATACAAATTTTTTTTTTTTTTTTTTAAAAAAGGTTAAATTTCAAACTATTAACAAGTATAACATTGACTAAAAGTTAACTGATAGTCGGTGTATATTGCTTCCCGGATTACCAAAATATGTTGGGTTAATACTAGTTACCGCAATTTGATTAGTATAGAATAAATTATAAATGATAAATTATACCTGCATTTGGTTTCTAGCAAATAAAGGAGTGCCAAAATATGACATCATATATCCACCACTCGAACCTTGACTTAGATGATATTGTGCAATTGGAAATAAATCTAAAAAATTACATATCAAGCAAGAGAGAGAAAATTATGCAAAAACCAAGGGACTAGGAGGGTAAAGAAACTGAATATTAAAAAACATTTTAGTCAAAAGGGAGATAAAGAAAATATGCATTTGGTAAACTATACCTGCATTTGGTTTCTAGGAAATAAAGGAGAGCCAAAATGTGGCATTATATATCCATTAGTAGAACCTTGACTCAGATGACACTGTGCAATTGAAAATAAATCTAAAAAAATTAAATATACAAGAGAAAAAATTATGCAAAAACCAAGAAGGGTAAAGAAACTTAATATTAAAAAACATTTAGTCAAAGGGGAGATAAAGGAAATCTACACAACACGACCTTTCAAGAAATAGTTCTGCTAACTCAATTAGCTTGACCATAACAGATTGATGTGAAACCAAAAGTAAAATTTGTACCTTAACCAAAATAAGTAGAGTAATTTTTTTTTTGATAGATAATTAGATTAATAAAATGCAATTGTGTAATTTATTTTTCATAGTACAATAAAATGTCAAACAATTAATCTCATAGTTTTTTCTTATTCTTAATACCTGAACATTCCTTCTCTCTTGTGTTCCCATTTCATGATCTTCTTTTGGAGTACTTAAAGTAGGCAAACCAATTTCACCTGCATCGACTTCAATTTCTTGCACCACTTGAGAATTCTTTCATTAGAAAGAAATAGATGAATTAGAAAAGTTATTCAGATAAACAAATATACATAATACAACAAAGAAACTAATAAAATAGATTATTAGCTAAATTTAAATAAGCAAGTACCTGTTTTCCTTTTCCTTTTTTTTTTTTTTTTTGCTAGTTTTGTTCCCTTCCTGTCTCTTTCTTGTTTTCAATTTCCTAGTCACTTGGTCTATTTTAGATTCCTTTCATTTTTGACACTAGTTGCCCTTTACTTTGAGCTACTAAAGGACTAAGCACCTTAATACATTCCTTTGATGTCCCATTAATAACTTCATTAGATATTGTCTTTGCACCCAGTGTGTGATGAGATGTTTGACCACTTTCACTACTTGACACATTCATACTCAGCTTCTCCTTCAGCTTATCTAAAACTGTCATCACAGTCATACAACTTTCTTCACTTTTTGATGCCATTGATGCAACTTCATAACAAGAAGTGTGCAATTTATCATAACATTGTGTTTCAAGATTTCCACTCAATTCATCGTAAATACATTTAATAAATGTATATCTTTGTTTCGAGTCCTTACTCCACCATGGAAGAATATATTTTGATGGCAATATTTTAATTTTCTTTATCATCATGAGCATAGAAAAGGCGTGCTTGCAGAGGATTCCTCTAAATTCAAATAAGCAACAATTGCATTGTACCTCCAATTCATCTTCAATAAAGTAAACATGGAAGGTTACTTCCTTTGTATCATCATCAATTTCTATCTCGTCAACAACTTGATATGTAGAAATTGCACCTTCTTGTTTTAGAAGAGAAGGATGACAATACATTTTCCTCCTAATCTCATCTTGAACCTCCTTGAACTTTGAATTGGTATAATTGTCCTAAAATTGTTTCTCAATAGCATAATGAGTTATGCATGGAGCTCTTGAAGTTAGAGAAATAAAATATTTAGTGTTCTCCTTTTCAACCTTACTCTTCAAGGCCTCATCATATTGATCAACAAATTGCTTCAATGTAGTCTTTGGCCCCACATAACCATCAAAAAAGGTATTCATACTTTCACTACGTTGTGTAGTAGACATTCCTGCCCAAAATGTATTTTTCACATATGTTGGTATCCAATGATGTTGCTCATAATGCAACCATTGCAACCATTCATTATCTTGAAGATTATGCACCTCAAGTAATCTTTGCCAACTATTTTCAAATTCATCATGACTCAAGGAGTCATATACACAGCGGTCTATATTCCTCTTAATCGCCTCATATTGAGAATATCTTTTAAATTTCTCAAAACTTTTCTTCATTATATGCCATAAAAAAAACCTATGTTTAGTTTCAGGGAATACTATTTCAATTGCTCTCTTCATAGCTTGGTCTTGATAAGTTATAATTGCTTTTGGAGCATGGCCTGACATACTTTTCATCCATGATTCAAACAACCAAACAAAAGTATCAACATTCTCGTTTAATATTAGACCACACCCAAGAAGTATTGATTGACCATGATGATTCACTCCTCAATTGAAACCTATCATCCACATCTATTACATAATAAAACCGGTCATCCTTCTCTTGCATTCTAACAAAATAGTCACGAAGTGCTTTAGCACCTCCCACCCCAAGTCGAAGTAGCCTTGCTTTGTCAACATGATTTCTACAGTCTTTCTCTCCAAATGGAAGCTTCTCAAATCCCCTGGCTTCAATAACAATAGATTTATAGTTTTTATTGATACGAATTCTAGCTTTATCATTTAACTCAAGCATTCTTTTCACATAAGAGTCAATCTGTTAATGACATCTAAAATATCTAGCTTTTCCAAGACTCAAAGTATGGACGTGGTCAAGTACAACAGTAGTCAATGTAAACTTTCCATCAGGACAACAAGTAGCATTAATCTTTTGGTCTCGGTTTAAGAGCATTAGATGCCTTACTTTTTGCCTTGCCTTGATGAACACATGAAATAGTGAAATATTTTAAATTCCCATCATGTCCAAGTTTAGAGGTTCTCTTCGACACACCAAAACCAGCTTGTTTAGCATATTGCGTATAATATGCTCTAACTTCTTCCTCTGAATTTCCTAAATCCATTATTTTAGAAGCCTAACTTTGTGTTTGGATTAAGCCCAAGCCCATGACTTATTAAGTCAGCCAGTACATGGAGAGTAGAAATAACTCCCCTAAAATCATCTCTTTCCTTTCCTAAATCCTGTGATTTTGGCAGCAACGCTATCAAAGGGATAAATTCCTCTTTTGTTGGTAGAATCTCCAAAACTCTACCATTCCTTTCTTTCCATATTCACTCTTGAAAAAGTCACAACTTTGAACGTTCATAAAACTATCGGCTGCAATTAGGGATTTTTCATGGAGAGCAAATTCAAAGGGAGCAAGTCAATTGCGTGAGTGTGGGTAATTTCTTATTATATTTAAGTTAGCTCTTCTATATAAGACTAGTTCCAAAAAGATTAATATAGAGTGAAATCTAATATCTTTCTCTCTCTCTAATACTTGAAAATTTTGATTGGGCATCCTGTGACGAGTTCAAAGCTTTGTTTGTGAGTGCACACAAACAGAGTTGCTGTTGTATCCTAGAGAGCGACCGCCCGAGCCATTTGTACCAAATATCAAAACAGTGGTGGTGAAAGCGCATCTTAAGGACAACAAATTCAGTTTTGTGCCTCGGCTATCGATAAGTTCTTGTTCTCTACATTCTTATTTCATAGCATTGATATTATTGTATTTGATTTACACTGTTGTTAATTAATTTGAGCAATTTTCAATATATTTTTCCAACACTGTTCATGTGAGATGAATGTGTATACATTTATTGTACCACTACATACTTTATAATTTTCATAAAACGTTTAGTTTCATTTTTTTTTTTTTATAGATTTTCTTTATATGAAATTACTGGATATCATTTTCTATTTTATTATTTGAGAAAAAAGAGAGGAAAGAAGTAGATTTCAATAAAATAAAAAAATGAAAGAAGTAACAAAAAAAAAAAAAAAATAAAATAAAAAGACAACCAAAACAATAATGGACAAGGTTTGACTATAAACTTGGTTGTAGGCAATGATTACAATTCTCACTAAAAATAAAAAAATAAAAATAACAATACTATATATTTGGAGAATTTAACCGTTGGATTATATGTTCTTTATGTTCTTAACATACATGTCAAATTTCGTGCCAATCGGATGTTATTTATTATTTGATTCATAAACTTATTTTTATGCATAATTTTAGACTAGAAAACTTGAAATTTAAATATTTGATTGATGGCATAGCTATTAATCTTTGATTTTCTTGAAATTTTGCAAGCATAGAAGATATAGGAAAAAAATTTAATAATGGATTAAATTTTTTAATTAATTATTTTCCCCCTCAAATAATGGATTTTATTTTTTGTTTTTGTTTTTGGTGATTTAGTGTAAATAAAATCACTAAAAGAATGAAACTACGTCATTTTGGAGGTCACTAACGGTGCATTTCTAATAGAGACTAACAAGATGACTAAATTGAATAAAGTTAAAACTTAAAAGATTGAATTGGACTTATGTTAAGTTAGGGAGATGAATTGAACTTTAGGCAAAGTTATAAGGTTTAATTTGTAATTTAATATATTCAATATTTTCATATACAAGTTTATGGTTAGTCATCCATGTTTATGGTTATGGTTAAAACTCACATAACCAAACCCTTCTCATTATTCATTATACTCTTTAGAATGAGGAATGATATAAAAGTTAGTCACATAAGCGATGGTATTTTCGTTAGGAAAAAGTTTTAGCTCCCAACTTATTTAAATTTATTTTCCTTCAATCTACTATGTGACAATTGGAAAAACTATTCACACGTGGTTTTAGTCATATGACTTTTTAATTAGTCACGTAATGGGTTGCAGGAGTTAGCTTTAAACTGATTCGAGCCATACTTTATCATTTTTGTTATTTATTGTGATAGTAGTGTAGTTGCTTGTTGGTATAAAAACTATCCTACATAATGGTCTAATTCTTCTTGTTATACAACCCAATCTGTAACGTAGCTGGATATTGTTTTAGATAGATTATATGACGACCGACACAAGGCGGAGAAAGTTTTTCGATTTTAGGCTATAATTTATTTTTTTCTTGGTTTAAATACTATAAATACATGGTTGTTTTTAGTATGACGATCACTATTCGGGTTGTGCATATGGATGTCAAATATGGCATCCCTTTTTGTGTGGGATTTTAATTTGCATGGATGGATCACTCGTTGAAACCCAAAGTGGTGCTCGATGCAAAACAGTGTGTGCATTGAAAAAGCCGAAAGTAATGGGAATCTTCGGTTTTTCTTCGGAATAAAAAATGCACCGATAGTTTTTTTAATTTTTTTTTTTTTTGATACAGAAAAATGCACTGATAGTTACTACCGCTAGTTAGTCAAGTAAGAGATAGTATATTTGTCTAAATTCTAACTGCAATAGTAGTTACTACTGTTCTTACTATGAAATCTTTAATAATTTTTTTTTATAATAAAATAAACATAAACGTAAAAATGTACGTAAACATAAATATTTAATTTAAATAATAAAATCCTTTCAAAAAAAATTTTAAATAATAAAATAAAATAACTAATCATCTACATTCATAACATATGTGCACTTTTTTGTAGTGCGCTATACACATTAATAAAAGAGAAATCATTGAGAATTTTATGTTAAAACCAAATTTGCGATGGAAAACATATTTTAAAATCAACCACGTAAAGTAAAAAGTTCTATAAAGAGAAAAAAAAAAGGGGATAGGGATATATAAATTTTTATATATCTAAGTAAATAAAAAATAATTCAATCAAGCAATGTTGCATGGATGGATCACTCGTTGAAAACCAATTGTTGTTGTATGTGGAGTTAGACATGGCGATTTTTTATTTTTTTGTTTATATGTGTTTTTGGTTATAATATATATGAAATCGGCAATAAAATATTTCACTATTAAGGTTTCGTATAAAGCAATCTTATAATAATAATAATAATAATTTTTTTTTCTCTTTCAAATAGACTAATTTTTAAATTACAACATTAATGTTTGGGGTAATTTTGACTTCCCTCTAAAGTTTCAATGTTTTGACTAACTCCTCTAACATTACGTAATGTTAGGAAAAAAAGACCTAAATTCCATATTCGATACTGCTGTGACTGTGAAATGCCACTTAAGGTTGTCATGTATGTTAATTAAGGCCAATCAAATAATGGCATGTTAATTATCTTATAAAATAGAATAATTAAAAAACTAAAACTAATACAATTTTCTAAAATCCAAAAATGATTCCACTTTATCAACATCCAATCAGAACCCATCAATCTCAATCTCTGGTAAGAAATCGTAGAATCGCTATAACAATCTCAATTTCCGATGAAAACCATAAACATAAATAGAAAAAAAAACTAACAAAAAACGAGTTTTCCCCTCTCAGCTCACACTTAGCAGTGCACTAGACACAATGGAGCATAGACTGGAGGAGACTAACCACAGACGGCAATCTTTGGATGCTGCAGGAAGATCTATCTCAATGCAACAATGTTCATTTGCCAGAATTAGAAACCATGTTGATAGTGCAGTACGACCTGCTGCCGCAGTTATAAAGGTCTTCGATACTGCTCATGAGCTTCAGAAGTTACTCATGCCTGATCCATGTTCTGATCTCTTCGATTACCTCTCAGTTATGAAATACAAAAGTTGTAGGCTATGTTGAAAGATTAAATTCTGATAACCAACTCTAGGTGTGCATGTCTGTATATGTTGATGTTCGAAGTTCAAATGCAAAGTAGAGTTTAAAAGCTCTTGGTTTAAATCACCTTGAGATGTCAATCACAAAATTTGAAGATGTGCTGAGTATAGAGGGATACATAGACAAATGGAGTAAGCATTTGGTGTTGGCAGTGAAGCAAGTATTTGCGATTGAGCATAGACTCTCAAATGATGTCTTCAAGAAGATTGGATCAAAAGTTGCAATGGGAAGCTTCTTAGATAATTCTTCTCAATCTGGAAGCTATTGAAGATGTTAGACATGTTTGCTTCTTTGAACAATCCGTGATTTGATTTCAATTGTCTTTTTGAGGGAGAAGACTGCATTGAAATACAGAATCAGACAAGATATCTCATAAAAAAAAATTGTCGATGGTTCCTACCTCTTCAAGTGGGGTAGCTGAGGCGAAGCTCTCCTTCAGATGGCAATGTTCCTAAGCTGATACGCTTTGTAACTTGCTAGTGTAATCCGCTGTTTGGTGATGGTTATAGGCCAATCTTGACACAGATTCTTGTAATCCATCAGAGTTTGAAACAAGAGAAGTACCAAGAGGGTCTCACTCCCAACCAAGTTCGTGAAAAAATGAAAGAAATTGGGCTAAATTTGGATGGATGGTCAAAGGCCTATGAGGATATCTCCTTGTCCTATCTCTTCATGATTAATAATTACTGCCATTTTTGCGAACTTAGAGGCACAAAGCTTGAGGATATGATGGGAGATTCTTGGTTAACAGCACATGAGCAGTACAGAGACTTTTATGCAGCACTCTACAGCTGGGAAAGGCTTCTGGCACCTTTAAGCCAAAGGGTCTAACTTCATTGTCTGGTGAAGATTTGGTTGAAAGGCTAACTACATTCAATGAGGCTTTTGATGACTGTTATAAGAAGCAATCCAACTGGATTATCTGCAACGAAATCTTGAGGGAGAAAGTATGCAAACATCTAGTGCGAGCTATTACACCCTGTTTAAATGTGTTACCTGCAAGAGTTCAGACTTTTGGTTGAACAAGATGCTAATGCTGGCAAGTATGAGAAATTCAGCGTGCAAAATTTAGAGAAAATTCTAAGCTCTTTGTTCCTGCCAAAGCTAACAAGTCATGGGGTTACTAAACAAGAACTCCTGCTTGGTAATGTGAAATTAAACGGACGAGGTATGGAGGTACGGCAGTATCAAACATGCACCTTGGACTGGTAAAATAAAAATTTTTGTGAACAACCAATTCCGCTTGATCCTTTCCGCGATTTGATATTGTGCCATTGTCAATAGGCCAAAGAACATCTCCCCATGCTCACTGCATTGGAACATATTTCCCTTCAGTACCTAGTTTGCTTGTTTTCTTCTACAAGTTGTGTATATTTTGAAAAATGAATGTGACTCATTGCCTGAACATGTTTGCCCATGTCTTGGCAACTAGATTTCCAAATTCATAAGCTGAAGGTACAACATGCCTTTTTTTTTTTTAGTTGACAATGCGGTAATCTTTCACGAGTAAAAAGTTTTAGTAAGACAGTTATAAAGCTTTATTCGTGAAATTATAGAATTTTCTTGGGTATGGGTGTAAAGCTTAATTGCATAATTGGGTACATCTTTATCCTATAAGCATTTGCACCAACTATTGTAAAATAACATAAAGCCCAAAATATAGCCAATGAAGCCCAAATCACCTACATCAAATTATGAAATAGTAATGCAAAATACGGAGTAAATTTTTTCTACGGGCCTTGTGCAAATATACCAATCACTGTTATTTATGCAAAAAGATTTATTATTATCTTTACCAAAAAAAAAAAAGATTTATTATTATTATTATTATTATTATTATTTCTTTGCATTTTCAATGGTGAAGGAAGATAGTGAATGTTTATTAAAGTGTGTGAAGGTGTGTGAAGAGAGAGAAACAACTAAAAATAGATAAAATAGATAATTTAATGTTGGTGTTTTGAAAAATAGTTAGTTTTATTAGAATAAAGTAGATTCTTATTCTAAAATAAATAGTTATTTTGCATAAGCAAATACGAATGCTTAGCAAATCTTCAATTTTCTTAAGAACACATGAACTCTGATTTCAAAAATTTTCAAGAATCATGAAATTTTTTGAAATTAAAACATAGTAGTCATTTATATATCATGCTTAGACAAAAACCCATTGATCATTTCAAATCAAAACACACAAAATCATCAAAAATCCCAAATTTTCTTAGCAAAGTTTTTGTTTGTTGCCTTCTTATTTTTCAAAAAGTTTCTAATGGATTCTTTGATCACGGATGTAGCTACTTTGAGAGTAGAATTCAATGAGTAATTGCAAGTGTGTTTTCTAGGAGATGTGGGAGTTCGAACCAAAAGGTCCAAAACCATCTTTATAGGATATTTAGCACCACAAAAAAAAAAATCTTATTAGGATGAGATTGAGTGAGAGTAGTTATTAATTTGTCACTCTTGATGTTAAAATCCAGGTCTTGTCATCAAAACGCATAATCTAGTTGTAATTTCCAAAAAAAAAAAAAAAAAAGAACCTTATCATTCATTGACACTATTCCTTCGGTTTTTTAGTTTTTTTATTGTTTTTCAAAATTTGAACGTACGTAAAACTTAAACCAATCCCATTTCTTCCATCGCCTAATCCCAGGTTCAGATGATGCTAAACCAAACTATTAATTCTCTCTCAGTGCAAACATTCTATATGATTTTCCCACCATCCGAAATATGAAATACGAAATTAACCTGAAATTCATTGGCATTTGAATCCCAATCTAACCTCTACAACATTGTTAAATCAAACTTCAAAATACCAATTACTGTGTTCCCTCATCAGAATTTGCAATTAAAATTCTTGTCATTTTGAGGTTATTTTGGACCAAATATTCAATTCAAAGAAAGTTTTTTAAAATTCTAAAAGATGACTAAGAAAGCTGTCATTTTTGGCGAAGGAAAAGCAACCCTGTTTGATAAAAAAAAAAAAAAACAGAACATAGAGAAGAAAAGAGATTTAATTAAAATAAGTATGAAGGCTGTAATGTTTCTGACATACACAAGGTCATTAACGATGACAATCAAAATTCAAACTTATTTCCTTTTCTTGCACTTTTTTTGGAATCAAGCAGAAGAAGATTTTTTTTTTTTTTTTTTCCAAAAATCTTGTCTTTCCAACACCTCATTTCCAAATTTTATCACATTTTCTCAATAACCAAACAAAACAAGACCCAAGAAATCCTTTTTCTAGTGAAATAGACAACCCCGTAGTAATTCAGTTGATGGGATACGAATCTGAAATTAAAATAGCACGCTAAATTTTCTTTGGAACACGGTGAGAACGCCAAAGAGATCTGATGTCGTTTGTGTTTTTCATTTTTTATTTACTTATCTTTTTTTTTTTTAATTTGTCAAATAATAATTGAAAATCATTTTTATGATTTAGTATAACTAAAATCACTAAAACAAGAAACTACATAGTTACAATGCATCATTAACAAGTAATAGCACATTTCTGACGGAGACTAATTAAATAAATTAAAACATGAAATTAAAAACTTTAGACCATGTTAGATGGTTAATTTCTAAAAACCTATATAATATTTTTAATGTACAATTTTATGGTTAACCATACATTTTTATGTTTATGGTTAAGACTTACTAAACCTTTCTTCCTCGAATTCAAAACCTAAAATAAAAATCAAACCCTTCTCATTTTTCATTATACTCTTTAGAATGAGGAATACTATGAAAGTAACTGACAAGGGTGCAATTTTTTTTTTCCAATTTTATGCTATAATTTTTGTTTGCTTTTGTTTTTAAAGGTCTAGCACAATAGCTCCTATAACTTCAATTTCACTTCGTCAAAAAACCATATATAGACTACAATCACATTCAAAATTGAAACATAATCAAACAATAAATCGTGATAATATGTACAAGCAACTACCAAGGGAATAGTTGTAGCGCTTCTTGAAATTCCATTTCTTGGATTTTGGTGGAAAATCCTATTTTAATTAATCTAAAACCAAACAATTGGTTAAGGTTTGGAATAGGGTTTGTGAATTGTACTTAATTTGTGATACAATAATTTGGTTAGGGTTATTTAATGTTTCCAGTTTCAGCTATATTCTTGTAACCCAATGCAGAGTTTCGTTGAAAAAACTAATTCACAACTACTTGCAATGATAATGGGAGTCAAACTAAATGCAAACCAATTATAAATTATTCAAAGTTTTTAAATCCATGTGTAGCCAGTCACTTCAAAAGCTTTACAACTTTATAACCTTTAGTTTTGGGATTGAATTCAAACCCTATAGACATGTGGAATGCAATGTAACCTAATTGAGGATGGTTGACATTGGGTGACGTAGGAAAAGATGAACTCACTTTCTAACACAAGGGTTCCAAAAACATAACCCGTTAGTGTAAATGATTTATGGATCCCATGGGGGTGGATGCTCGGCATTGTGGGCAATTCGTCAATTATGCAATTTGAAGTAATGTTATCACTCCTTGAAATCCAAAGTGGCTCGAGATGCAAAACGAAGCTTCCACTGAAGCAGTATAAGGTGATGAGTGTCTTTATTTATTTTTTCTTTTTAGAATGAGGAATGCACCGAATGTTAATCAAATGAGAGATGCTATATTTTAGTTACTATTATTCTTAATAAAATAGATCATTTTTATTGTTCTGACTATGAAATCCATAATGATTTTTTTAACAAAACAATAAGCATAAACGTGTATGCAAACATAAATTTTTATTTTAAATAATAAAATAAAATAACTAATCTTCTACGTTAATTACATATGTGCATATTTTTTGTATTACACTATTCACAAAAAAGAGAAATTATTGAGAAGTTTTATGTTTACCAAATTTGAGTTACAAAATATTTTTTAAAATCAACTATATAAAGAAAAAAGCTCTACAAAGAGGGAAAAAAGGGATTAGAGTATAAATAATTTCCTAAATTTATGTTAATAAAAAATAATTGAATGTAAGGTCCTATAATATCTTGTAGCCAACCCATATTCGGACACCTCCCTGGGCCCATTTTTGTAAGTCCCTGATTTTCATATTAATGAATTTTTTTATCGTTTTGATCTCAAAAAAAAAAAAAAAAAATGAATGAAGGTAATGTTGTGGCCTATGGTGTTAGTATTTCAAAATTCAAAGACTATTTAAGCAAATTAAAAACCAATTATCCTATGTGGAGTTAGGTGTAATGAATTATTATTAGTATCATCATTTTTTTATGATTAATAAGTGTTTTTTGTTATAATATATTTAAAATGTATTATTAATGTATTTTTTTATGATATTTTATTAGAAATCTATTAAAAAAAATTAGCTCAATGTTATTAATTATTTAAATTGGGATTAATTGCATTAATCTAAGCTAGATCTCTCTCTCTCTCTCTCTCTCTCTCTCTCTCTCTCTCTCTCTCTCTCTCTCTCTCTCTCTCTCTCTCTCTCTCTCTCTCTCTCTCTCTCTCTCTCTCTCTCTTCAATTTTTATTTTTCAGAGTATCTATTCACTTGAAACAAGTTTGAGGCACTAAAATAGGCAAAGAAGAGATTTCATTATTAAGGTTTGGAATAAGGGAACTTTTATATATATCTTTATATAAAAAGCGGCAATGCCACTACAGTGCTTCGGCACTGTTCAGTCAGTGTTGTTGCACTGTAGCGGCACTGTAGCAGGCACAGTGACTTGGTTTCGTAAGACACTTTTTTTTTTTTTTTTTTTTTTTTTTTTTTTTTTTTTTTTTTCAGGATTCGGTTTGTGTGTGTGTGTTTTTTTCTTTTAAATGATGTTATATTGACATAATAAATTTCACAATATTTTCACAATTATGGTTTTTTGAGTCGCTTTTTTTTTTCTTCAGTATTAGGTGTGTGTGTGTGTGTGTTTTTTTTTCTTTTAAATGACGTTATACTGACAAAATAAATTTCATAATATTTTCACAATTATGATTTCGTTAGTCACATTTTTTTTTTCAGTAATCGGTTTGTGTTTTTTTTTTTTTTTTTTAAATATTGATGGGGTAATGCCGCTACAGTGCTTTGGCACTGTTCACTCAGTATTGTTGCACTGTAGCGGGCACAGTAACTTGGTATCGTGAGGCATTTTTTTTTTTCTTCAATATTCGTTTGTGTGTTTTTTTTTTCTTTTAAATGATGTTATACTAACATAATAAATTTCACAATATTTTCACAATTACGGTTTCTTGAGTCGCTTTTTTTTTTCTTCAATATTAGGTGTGTGTGTGTTTTTTTTTTCTTTTAAATGATGTTATACTGACAAAATAAATTTCACAATATTTTCACAATTATGGTTTCGTTAGTCACATTTTTTTTTTCAGTAATCGGTTTGTGTTTTTTTTTTTAAATATTGATGTAAACTACCATTTATATTGTTATACTGACACAATAAATTTTTATATAACAGTGTTTTTGTATTGTTCATGTAGTGTTATTCACTGTTCATCTACAGTGTTGTTTTCGTGAGTAACTTTTTTTTTTTTTTTAGTAATTGGTTTATGTTTTTTTTTCTTTTAAATATTGATGTAAGTTGACATTTATATTATTTTACTGACACAAAAAATTTCACAATATTTTTACAATTATGATTTAGTTATTCACTTTTTTTTTTTCCAGTAATCGGTTTTTTTTTTTTTTTAAATATTGATGTAAGCTGACATTTATATTATTATACTAATACAACAAATTTTTTATATATAAAAACGACTATGCCGCTGCAGTGCTTTGACACTGTGCATTCAGTGCTTTTACACTGTTCATCTACAGTGCCGTTTTGGTGAGTCGTTTTTTTTTTTCTTTTCATTAATTGGTTTGTGTTATTTTTATTTTATTTTAAATATTGATATAAGCTGACATTTATATGGTTATACTGATACAATAAATTTCACAATATTTTCACAATTATGGTTTACTTAGTCTTTTTTTTCTTTCCAGTAATCGGTTTGTGTTTTTTTTTTTTCTTTCAAACATTGATGTAAACTGACATTTTTATTGTTATATTGACACAACAAATTTCACAATATTTTTACAATTATTGACATGTTAATTTCTTACAAGTCGAAATAAAATAATAAAATATGAGCATGTAGCCAACCACAACTGAAAATAAATGTTTTGACAATGCCATTATAGTGCTTTCGCACTGTAAATCCAGTATTTTGACCTTGTTCATCTACAGTGCCATTTTCGTGAGTCACTTTTTTTTTTTTTTTTCCAGTAATCGGTTTGTGTTTTTTTTTCTTTTAAATATTGATATAAGCTAACATTTATATTGTTATACTGACACAATAAATTTTCTTTATATAAAAAGCGGCAATGCTGCTACACTGCTTCGGCACTATGCATTCAGTGTTGTTGCACTGTAGCGGTACTGTAGAGGGCACAGTAACTTGGTTTCGTGAGTTTTTTTTTTTTTTAAGTATTCGGTTTATGTGTGTGTGTGTTTTTTTTCTTTTAAATGATGTTATACTGACATAACAAATTTCACAATTATTGACGAGTCAATTTCTTACAAGTCAAAATAAAACAATAAAATATGAGACTATAACCAACTACAACTGAAAATAAATGTTTTGAGAAAATGTTATAACACTTATTATTATCACAATATTTTTACCATTGTTAAGATCTCAGTTTCTTATAGATTAAATAAAAAAATGTTAAGTCCACAACATTTTAACATTAATTTCTACAGTGCCTAAACTTTTTTTTTCACAGTAATCGGTTTTTGTTTTTTTGTTTCTTTTAAATATTTATGTAAGTTGACATATATATTGTTATACTGACATAAAAAATTTCATAATATTTTTACAAATATTGAAGTATCAATTTTTTACAAGTCGAAATAAAATAGTAAATATGAGATTGTGACTAACCACAATTGAAAATAATGTTTTGAGAATAACAATAACAATGTTATCAGTTTAAAACCAATAACAACTTGTCGTTTAGAATTTGTTTTAAAAATGTTAAGAATGTAGCATTTTTCTCAAATAAAATAAAAAAATATCTATTCGGATCCTAAAAATTAAGATATTGTGAAAATATTGTGATATTTTGTTGTATTCTTAGACTTTTTTTTAATATAGTCAAATTAGGTGAGTCAAAATTCACAATTTCACACACAAAATCTATTAATTTTTTCACTATTGGGGCAGCACGTGCCTTGCATGTGCAGCCAACACTAGTCTTTATATAAAAAGCGGCAATGCCGCTACAGTGCTTCGGCATTGTTCACTCAGTGTTGTTGCACTGCAGCGGCACTGTAGCAGGCACAGTGACTTGGTTTCGTGAGGCGCTTTTTTTTTTTTTTTTTTTTTTTTTTTTTTTTTTTTTTTTTTCAGGATTCGGTTTGTGCGTGTGTGTGTTTTTTCTTTTAAATGATGTTATATTGGCATAATAAATTTCACAATATTTTCACAATTATGGTTTTTTGAGTCGCTTTTTTTTTCTTCAGTATTAGGGGTGTGTGTGTGTTTTTTTTTCTTTTAAATGATGTTATACTGACAAAATAAATTTCATAATATTTTCACAATTATGATTTCGTTAGTCACATTTTTTTTTTTCAGTAATCGGTTTGTGTTTTTTTTTTTTTTTAAATATTGATGGGGTAATGCCGCTACAGTGCTTTGGCACTGTTCATTCAGTATTGTTGCACTGTAGCGGCACTGTAGCGGACACAGTAACTTGGTATCGTGAGGCGTTTTTTTTTTCTTCAATATTCGTTTGTGTGTTTTTTTTTTCTTTTAAATGATGTTATACTAACATAATAAATTTCACAATATTTTCACAATTACGGTTTCTTGAGTCGCTTTTTTTTTTCTTCGGTATTAGGTGTGTGTGTGTGTGTTTTTTTTTTTCTTTTAAATGATGTTATACTGACAAAATAAATTTCACAATATTTTCACAATTATGGTTTCGTTAGTCACATTTTTTTTTTCAGTAATCGGTTTGTGTTTTTTTTTTTTTTAAATATTGATGTAAACTACCATTTATATTGTTATACTGACACAATAAATTTTTATATAACAGTGTTTTTGTATTGTTCATGTAGTGTTATTCACTATTCATCTACAGTGCTGTTTTCGTGAGTCACTTTTTTTTTTTTTTTAGTAATTGGTTTATGTTTTTTTTTCTTTTAAATATTGATGTAAGTTGACATTTATATTATTTTACTGACACAAAAAATTTCACAATATTTTTACAATTATGATTTAGTTATTCACTTTTTTTTTTTCCAGTAATCGGTTTGTTTTTTTTTTTTTTTAAATATTGATATAAGCTGACATTTATATTGTTATACTAATACAACAAATTTTTTATATATAAAAACGACTATGCCGCTGCAGTGCTTTGACACTGTGCATTCAGTGCTTTTACACTGTTCATCTACAGTGCCGTTTTGGTGAGTCGTTTTTTTTTTCTTTTCATTAATTGGTTTGTGTTATTTTTATTTTATTTTATTTTAAATATTGATATAAGCTGACATTTATATGGTTATACTTATACAATAAATTTCACAATATTTTCACAATTATGGTTTACTTAGTCTTTTTTTTCTTTCCAGTAATCGGTTTGTGTTTTTTTTTTTTCTTTCAAATATTGATGTAAACTGACATTTATATTGTTATATTGACACAACAAATTTCACAATATTTTTACAATTATTGACATGTTAATTTCTTACAAGTCGAAATAAAATAATAAAATATGAGCATGTAGCCAACCACAACTGAAAATAAATGTTTTGACAATGCCATTATAGTGCTTTCGCACTGTAAATCCAGTATTTTGACCTTGTTCATCTACAGTGCCATTTTCGTGAGTCATTTTTTTTTTTTTTTTTTTCCAGTAATCGGTTTGTGTTTTTTTTTTTCTTTTAAATATTGATATAAGCTAACATTTATATTGTTATACTGACACAATAAATTTTCTTTATATAAAAAGCGGCAATGCTGCTACACTGCTTCGGCACTATGCATTCAGTGTTGTTGCACTGTAGCGGTACTGTAGCGGGCACAGTAACTTGGTTTCGTGAGTTTTTTTTTTTTTTTTTTAAGTATTCGGTTTGTGTGTGTGTGTTTTTTTTTCTTTTAAATGATGTTATACTGACATAACAAATTTCACAATTATTGACGAGTCAATTTCTTACAAGTCAAAATAAAACAATAAAATATGAGACTATAACCAACTACAACTGAAAATAAATGTTTTAAGAAAATGTTATAACACTTATTATTATCACAATATTTTTACCATTGTTAAGATCTCAGTTTCTTATAGATTAAATAAAAAAATGCTAAGTCCACAACATTTTAACATTAATTTCTACAGTGCCCAAACTTTTTTTTTTCCCCGTAATCGGTTTGTGTTTTTTTGTTTCTTTTAAATATTTATGTAAGTTGACATATATATTGTTATACTGACATAACAAATTTCATAATATTTTTACAAATATTGAAGTATCAATTTTTTACAAGTCGAAATAAAATAGTAAATATGAGATTGTGACTAACCACAATTGAAAATAATGTTTTGAGAATAACAATAACAATGTTATCAGTTTAAAACCAATAACAATTTGTCATTTAGAATTTGTTTTAAAAATGTTAAGAATGTAGTATTTTTCTCAAATAAAATAAAAAAATATCTATTCGGATCCTAAAAATTTAGATATTGTGAAAATATTGTGATATTTTGTTGTATTCTTAGACTTTTTTTTAATATAGTCAAATTAGGTGAATCAAAATTCACAGTTTCACACACAAAATCTATTAATTTTTTCACTATTGGGGCAGCACTTGCACGTGCAGCCAACACTAGCACGTGCAGCCAACACTAGTATATATATATATATATATATATATATATATATATATTTTCAAGTACACTACTTTGTAAATTTTGATTTTGACCCCCTAAAGTTTCAAAGTTTTGGGCAACTCCCCTACCATTTGGAAAAGCCAGAAATTGAATTCAAGCGACCTCTGACAGAAAATAGCGTTCCTCTTGCTTTGGATTCCCTAGCAACATCCACTGCTGAGCAAGCCTACGTATTTGCTTCATCATCTTTGCCTGTTCCTGTCATATAGAAGGATCCCATCAACCTCTTGAAGCTGTTAGACATATTTGCTTCTTTGAACAATCTGAGATTGAGATTTCAATAGGCTTTTTGGGGGAGAAGACAGCATTGAAATCCCAAAATCAGATAAGAGATCTCGTCAAAAGGTTTGTTAATGGTGCCTCTTAGATTTCGGGCAACTTCCTCTTCAAGTGGAATTGCAAAGGCAAATTTCTTACTACTGTAATCAGCTGCTTGTTGATGATTATCGGTTGAACTTGACTGAGGCTCTTGTAACCCACCAGAGGTGCAAAAAATAAAAGTACCAAAAAGATGTTATTCCCAACCAAGTTTCTGAAATAATGAAAGAAACTGGGCTAAATTTGAATGGATGCTCAAAGGCCTATGAGGATATCTCCTAGTCCTACCTCTTCATGATAAATTATCACTGTCATTTTTGCAATCTGAAAGGCACAAAGCTTGGGGATATGATGGGAGATTCTTGGTTAACAGCACATGAGCAGTACAGAGATTTTTATGCACCACTCTACTTGAGGAAGAGCTGGGAAAGGCTTCTGGTACCTTTAAGCCAAAAGGGTCTAATTTCATTGCCTGGTGAACAATTGGTTGAGAGGCTGAAGTCATTCAATGAGGTTTTTGATGAAAGTCATAAGAAGCAATCCAATTGGATCAGTTAAATTAAAAATTTTATGACCAACCAATTACGATCAACAATTTGATAATATGCAATTGTCAAGAGGCGAAAAAACAGATTTCCCTATACTCACTTCATGGGAATAGTAATTTTTTTCTTGTTAATTTGATGTTTATAAGATGTCTTGTGCGCAGTACCTAGTTTTTTTTGTAGCCTTCTAGAATTTGTGTATATTTTTCAAAGTATCTTATTCCCTGAACGTGTTCCCTATTTCCTTGCCACTTTTTTTTTTTTTTTTTTGAGAAAAATAATTCCTTGCAACAAGATTTGCATGTTCATTAGCTTTAATGGAGCAATTGTAGAACTTTTAAGCGTATGTGTGTTATTGAGTTTTATAGATGTTCCTACTTAAAAAAAAAAAAAAAAATTATGTCCTTCAAAAAGATGTACCCAGTTATACTTTTAGAATTTGCTATATTGTTTTTGAAACTTCAACATCTTGGGGTTAATTTTAAATTTCTTTTAGCAAATACCACATCGTTAGAAAGCAGTCTAGCTGCAATTTCCAAAGAAGGAAATCTTGGTCTCTTCCATTATTGTGTTTCCTTCAGTTTTTCAGTTATTTACTTATTTTTTGATGGTCAAAATTTGAATGTAAAACTTACACCAATCACATTTCTTCCTTTACCTAATCCCAAGTTGAGGTGAAGCTAAATCAAACTATTAATTCTTTCAGTGCATACATGCCATATGATTTTCCCAACCATCCTTGGGCTACTCCCCTTACTTCGAAGAAATTTATGTCATTTTACACGGATCAAAACTATGAATTTTTAATCGAAGACTACTCGTGCCGAAACAAAACATGGCTAACAATTTTCACGAGCTACCTGTGGAGTTATCAAACTCTTACTATATATAAATCCATTAAAAGATGTTGATTTTGGTTCTGACATATTGTTTTAAATTTTTATTTGTATAACACAGTACCAAAAGAAAAAACATATACATATGGAATGGAGTAAAAAAATTATTTAAAATTTTTAAAATATAAGTTTATGGCTAAGTACATTTTTTTAGAAAAAATTATTTTAAAAATTCATTAAAACTGAAAATTTATTTAATAGTATTGATTATAAATTGCACTCTCTAACTTTGCCTACAATTCAATTCAATCTTCTAATTTCATTTTTATTCAATTTTTTCATTTAAGTTTCATCTTTATTCAATTCAATCATTTAATTAGGAGTTGAAAAAAATGCAAAACGCCCAAAAACATGTGTAATTATACACTACTTTAGGATATAATAGAAATAAGTCAGATAACCAAGTCTGTCATATTTTTTACATACATTGGTCAAGTAGAGGATAAACAATTCTTCAAAATTTAAACATTCTATTTCCAAATTTTCACATTTTCTCAACAACCAAACAAAACATGACCCCAAAATCCCTTTTTTAAGCAAACAACCCCCAGTAATTCAATGGATGGGATATGAATCTGAAATTAATAACACAAAATTTTTTCTTTTCCTTGACTTTCTTACCAAAAATAGATTCATTGTTAAAATTTTCTAATTATTTTTAATATTTATTGGGAACCAAATAATGGAATAAGAAAAAAAAAAAAGGAAAAAAAAAAAAAAAGAACCTACATGCAAAGGTAGACCTGATCTTGTCTTTGGAACACTATGAGAATGATGAAGAGATCAAAAGTAGTTTGTGTTTTTTTTTTTTTTTAATTTAATTCTTTCTCTTTTTTCCCTCAAATAATAAAAAACTACTAAAAAACCAAAACTACTATAGGTGAATGTTTTACAGAGATATCTTAAAGGATTGAATTGAAGGTAAGCAAGTTAGAGTCTGTAAATGAAATTTAGGCAAACTGTTTTTAGGGGGATCTAGTTGAAAGACTGGCCTACACCAACCCAACTAGAGGGACTGAGAAAATAATACAGTAGGTGCAATTTGAAATTTAGCATATTTAATATTGTTAAAATGCAAGTTAATGAATAACCATACATGTTTATGTTTATGGTTAAGACTAATTTTTAAACCTCTATTTCTTGAAGTCAAAACCCACAATAGAAATTGAATTTTTCTCATTTTTATTATACGCTTTAGATGAGGAATGCTATGAAAGTCAAGCAAGTAATAATATTTTTGTTGTCATTGTTATTGTTACTACAGTATAACAACTAGTCCGATTCAAGCCGTCATTTACTATGGTCCAAATCTTCTTGATGACCAGCCCAAGGTCATGATGCAAATCAAAAAACAATTTGATTGGATTACCCAAAATTAATGTTAAGTGTGGTAGTCACCACAATGATTATTGTTAAGACTCATTGAACCTCTCTTTTAATTATTCATTATCCACTTTAGAATGAGGATTGCTATAATTTTAAGTCAAGTAAGTGATAGTATTTTTGTTATAATTTTTTCAACTACGATAAAGCATTTAGTTAGGATAAATACTATGCTATATTATGGATTAAAAATCCTTGGTTAACAATACAAGGAATAATATCAGAAGTTATAAAAGAAATGACTGGTCTTAAATTGCCTTACACTATGATGATGAAGCTTGGATTACCAACTAAGGTAGAGAATAGGAACACCAAAATAAGCCAATATCCTTACAGAGGAAGACTTGGTCCTGCCTTACTTTGGAAGCAGAGTTAAAACCACAAAGCTATTGGATGTAATTTGTGTTTTTAGTTTTTTATTTACTTCTTTCTTTTTCTCAAGTAATAATGGAAAAATAATTTTTTGTGTTTAGTGTAAAAAAAAAAATCACTAAAAAGGAAATTTCTTCTTTTTGGAATTCATCAAGTTGCATATTTTATGAAGACTAATGAGAGGATTGAACTGAATAAAGTTAAATTTTAAAGGATTGAATTGAACATAACTGAATTAAGAGGATTGAATTTAACTTTAAGCAACATTTAAGGGTTTAATTGTAATTTAGCCTATACAAAATTTTGAAAATACAAGCTTATGGTTAACAATATATGTTTATATTTATGCTTATGTTTAATACTCATTGAACCACTATTCCTTGAAGTCAAAACCCACGAAAAACATCGAACCTTTCTCATTATTCATTATTGTTGTGAAATTTTAAAGTACACGAGCAAGTGCACAAACTGTACTGAAGTATAGTTTAATAAGAACGGGGTTGAACCTACAGAAACTTGTATGAACTTAGAAAAATTAATCAAATTTTAACCAAATAAATCCTAATCTAGTTTAATAAAAAAATTTTTGTTTTGAAATTAAATGACCTAAGCAAATAATTAATCCAAACAAAGATATTATTAAAGTAGTAAAAAGATTTAAACAATGAAGAGAAATGAATTAAGGTTTTGGAATCCGCATTTTCAATTCATATTTGCATATATTCGTGATTATTAATATTTCCAAACCACTACATAATAATCTAGAATTCAATTTTGCTATCATGGAAGATATTCACATTAAAATCCTTATTTTAAAAATCTAAAGCATGCTATTCTTCGCCTTCTAGGAATAAAATTAAATCAGCAATTTTACTTGTTGACAAACAAATCACAAGGGATAACAATTTTTTTTTTTAAATTATAAACCAAGCATTCAATTAATTAAGATAAATTCAAATCATGAAAAAAAAACATGATTGAACTCATATTAAGAATCCTATCCTAGTCAATTGATGTGAAGCAAGAATAATTTAAATCATTAAAGAACAATTATAGTGAAAAAAATTAAGTCGTATAAATACTACTGGTAATCTTTAACAAAGTTTCATCGTCAACCTAAATTATAAATTTAGCCACTCATAGTAATTGAAATAAACACACAAATATAAAATCTTAAACACTAGACTAAGCAAACAAAACTACAATGCCAGCATAAAGAAAAGCTGCAAAAAAAGCCACATGCGGCCCTATCGCCTCATTATTTTCTGTTTCTCTCTATTTATACTTACATGTGCATATGCGGCTAACCTAAAGGCTTATTATTAAAACCAAAGCCCATCTGCACATCTCCACAAAAACAAACTCTTAGGGTATGTTTAGTAACTGTTTTTTCTCCTTATTTTCTGTTTTTAAAAATAATTTTTTATTTTTGAGACTAAAAAGCTTGTTTGGCAACTAAAAATGGGCAAAAACAAAAACTGTTTTCAAAACTCAATTTGTGAAGAAAACTGAAAACATGCAAAATGCTGTTTTCAGTTTCTAATTTTTAAAAGTCAATAAAAATACGCATTTAATTTAATGAACATGTCTCATTTAATGAGTTAACATTGATGTTCAAACCCTAATAACAACATATTTTAGTATTTTCTATTTTTTTTTTCAAAAAACTATTTTTTTAGTTTCAACTAACCAAACATATTTTTGATTTCAAAAATACAAGAAAATTGTTCTTTCTTTATATTCACAAAAACAAGTTTTTTAAAATAGAAAACAAAAGCTGTTACCAAACATAACCTTATTTTCTTCTTTTTCTACTTTTCTTCACCACGTCGGATTAACATCGGTCTCACTCTTCTTATTTTTCCTTTTTCTTTTCTTCACACCTTGTTGGACTTGACCTACCTGTGCTTGTGTAAGTAATTCCCTTGGACTCTGCTTTTATTCATTTCTTTTATTTTTGCTTACTTCACTTCACACCTGGGTTGGATCTCTCAAATTGGCTTGACTTAAGTGAGCATTATTCTGTTGAGGCACATCAGCAGCATTTCTTTAAACATAGTATTTATTGTTCTTACGCTTCTATTGAGGCACATCAGTGGCTAATTCATCATTTTCTTTCAGCATTAATGTATACAGTAATACATTATGTTTTACACATTCTTTCAACTAATTGTAACTTGTCAATCAGTATAGGACAATCTCTTTTTACTACCACGACTTTACACATTATTGAACATAAATGTAATTTATAATATATAAAACAATGTAATTTATATATATAAAACATGTAATAGAAATAGCTTGGGTGGTGACACCATTTATTTACTTTTAGTTTTTACTCATGTGAATAAAATAAAAAATAAATAAATAAACCCTATACCCTGTTATCTTTGTTATGAATGAAGGTTTGGAGAGAAACCTTTCAAACTCCTAGATATTTTTTTAATATTTAATATGAGTTTTGAAAATATAATCATTTGATTGCATGTTTTTATGTTTTTAAAATACATGTCAAATTTCATTCAAATCGAATGTTATTTACTGTTTGATCAATAAACTTATTCTTATGCATAGTTTTTTTTATCACAAAATTTTGAAATTTAAACATGGCTTTGGTGACAAAGCTATTGATATTTGATGAAAATGACAAATGACACATGATTCTTTAAGTGGGAGCAAAATTAGACCCTTTAACTTTGTCTTGAATACTTCAATAGCATACACATATAAATACAATGTTGGAATATGATTTTTTTTTTTTTTTTTGAGTGAGTATAAACTACAAATAAATAAAGTTATTATTTTTATATTATTGTTTTCTTATTATTGTCAAATGTGATCCTATTTTATTATATAGTATATAATCATATAATTTTATTCTATTACATAGTATGACTTGAATAGTTTGGTGTTTACAACTATACCATTTATTTTGAATATTCTTTCATGATATTTTATTCTATAAAATTGCTATCATCTCTTATATTCTCTTCGGAAAAAAAGGTGATTATTCTCTCTCTCTCTCTCTCTCTCTCTCTCTCTCTCTCTCTCTCTCTCTAGATTTTTAATTCTTTTTTGCTTCTCTACTTTAGGTTGACAATTTTATATGTTTTTAAATATCTCTACTTTGGGTTGATATGTTTTGGTGTTGTGTTTTGTGAGTTCCCCATCATAATTCCTCTTTCTCCCTCTTTTAGCTTTGGTATGATCATTTTTTACTTTGTTAGTTAGGAAGTGCAAATTTGAGTTTATAAAAAAAAAATAAAAAAAAAATTACATGTCTCCTTAAGAGAATGAGAAATTCGAATAACATCATTTGTAATTATGTGATCATTTTTTTTTTTATATCATGATTGTCTCTTTAAAAGAATGAGAAATTTGAATAATAAAGTTGTTAAGAAAATATAATGTATAATAATAATACTTAGAAAAATATGGACCACTTCAAAAAATAATATTAATAAAAAATATAAAAAAATGATAAAAATAAATATTTGTAAAAACATAGAGATAAAACTTACTTTTATAAATTATTTAATTTCTTGGGAGAACAAATTATCTACAATAAAATTTAGAGAATAAATTATACATTATACCACATCTCAAAATAATTATATATTTTCATGCATTGCATGGGTCAGTGACTAGTTTAAATAATACACACTAACCTCAAATCACACGTTCCGTGTGTGCACGAGGCTTTTTTTTTTTTTTTTTTTTTAGAGTTTAGTCTCATAATTTTCTAGGGACCACAATTTGGTTGAAGTGTATGTTCGATCATATTATACTTTTGAGAACTACTAATATTGTTAGGAGCGTCATTTGGATAGCTCCAAAAAATGAAAACAATAACACATTGTTCAATAAAAAAAAAATGAGTTCATTTTTTAGAGCTAGCCTAATAACACTCTTGGTTGTATCAGTAATTTTCAAAAGTATAATATGATTGAACATACACTTAAACCAAATTGTGATCCATAGAAAATTATATGATACTAAACCCAAAAAAAAAAGAGCCTCACGCATGCTTGGAGCGTGTGTGATAAAGCTAGTTTCCAAAACCCATATCAAGGTAATACAAAGTTGATTAAAATTAAAATCACTGTTTTCCATTAGTGAATTAAGACACCTCAAAAATTTCATATTTTGTAATTGTTTATAAATATTTGATGGAGAGAAAAATATTAGAACTCATATCTAGGTAATACAAATTTGATTTAAAAATTAAAATCAATGGTTTCCATTAGTGAAAGAAGACACATCAAAAGTGAGATATTTTGTAATAGTTTATGAATATCTGATGGTACAGAGCAAAATATTATTCTGGTTTGCAACAATTAAAAAAAATAGATGGACTTTAAATATTATATGAATAAATAGTAAACGATAATTTTATATATTAAATATGGAAGTTAGTTTGTTTTTATTTTGCACATAGGGAAGACATCCATTAAAAGATATAATATGTGAAGATAGCATAACAACCAAAAGAGAACTGATAATATAGAATAAGCTAATTAAAGAATGTAAGTGTTACACATATCAATAACTTAGGCATTTTCAAGCAAATAAAAATAAAAATAAACTCATGCACAATGAGGCAATTATTTATTTTACAAAACAAAAAATCACTAAGGAGTTATGCATGATTGCAAACAAGTCTTAACCTCTTCTCAAAACTCAACTGACACCAAATCGTGATGCTTTGGCCCTTATACAATCCACTAAAAAAAAGTCACCCAGCAGTTAGTTACTTAGTTAGTTTATTTATTTATTTTGCACAGAGGAAAGACATTGATTTGAAGATATAATATGTGAGATAGCATAACAACCAAAACAAAACTAAAAAAGTAGAATAAGCTAATTAAAGAATGCAAGTCATAACTTCTTCCTCACTAGAACTTAAGTAACACCAAATTGTGATGCTTTGGCCTTTATACAACCCACTAAAAAAGTCACCATGCATTTATTAAAAAAAAAATTTATATGAGTTAAATTTGTTTTTTTTTTTTTTTTTTTTTGGACGAAACAAACATAGTTGTTGTGTTTTAATTTTAAATTTTTTGACCACGTTAGAATTTTGTGCATATATTATGAAATTAATTTCAATTTGGTGCCAAGTATTTAATGACTAATCAATATTACATACATACATACATACATACATATATATATATATATATATATATATTTATATAAAATAAACCAAACTGTGGGGTGACGTTTGGTATGAGGAATCTACATTACTTTTGGCATCTAGGTTATTGAAAATGTGATGCCTTGCAATTTGGATGCCTAAAAATGTAAATATTTTTTTGTTTGATTTAATTGTGAACTAATAAGATTCTTGGAAAAGATTATAATTGTAAAGTTGTAATTCACAACTATTTTGTGTTGGCTTTAATTCCGTGCCAAATTTAATTGTAATTTCTTCAATCATATTTCTCTGTATTTATGTGGGTTTTTAATTGTAAGGGATGAGTGTGAGAGAGTATCAAGAATCAAGCTTAAAAGGATGAATAAGTGGATTTCGCGAGTGCCTCGCGAGAAGCTTACCTATGACAGAGCCACTTGTAAAGTACATGACTGGAAGACGAAGAGTCATGCTTTACCAAGTCTTTACTTGCACTCTTTATACCCTCGTTTCCCACAAATTGTAAGGAGTACTTTTAGAGAGAAAACCCTTTAAAATACACTTAAGAGTTAGAGATTGTTATACCCATAATAATCTATACATTTCCTTGTAGTTTTCCTCAACTCCTACTTCTCCATCTCCATATCTTTGAGAGATTGATAGCCCAAATACTTACCACATCCATTCTGAGTGCCAAGTGAGATTTTGTTGCTGTTGGGAAGCATTGAAAGGAGCCATTCATTGGTGGATGCAATTGGGCTGAATTGCGAGATCTAGAAAGCTAAGGAAGACAAGGTTTCGAGAAGCCAGTTGGTAGCAAGAGCTTGGAGGTCTCAAGTACATTGGGTAAATTAGGCTTGGAGGATCTTTTATTATTCATGTACTCCAAATTTATCCTCTCGTGGATCGATTTCGACTTGGAGGGTCGCGGAGAGGTTTTTTGCCGAGTTCTTTGGTTTCCTTTTTGATAACACGTGTCAGTGTTATCTTGTATTTGCATCTCCCTTCTCTAATCTTTAAGTTTTTCTTTTGTTATTGATAATGGATGAATATGGCTTAAGGTAGTGTTATCAGTTGTTTATGTTCATTTACTATTATTCCGTACTTAGCTTAAGTTAGAGTAAAAGCAATATAGCCGTAATTTTTATTTGGGAGTTTGAACAAGCTCTTATGTTTTCACACAAATCTGAGATTTCCATTGGCATCAGAGCGGGTACATTTACTGGATTTCATTATCCTAGTGTGATCCTAAACTCCAAGTGAGATGGATAGATCTCAATCTCTTAATGCTTTCCATTCTTTTATGGGAGTAATTATGCTTTTTGGAAAGTACATATGCATGCTTTTCTTTATGCTATTGATGAGACGGTATGAGATTCCGTTGAGAATGGGTATGTAAGACCCACTACTGCCAAATCCGAATAGGATAAGGTTGCTCTTGCTTTGGCAAATGCCAATAGCAAAGCTATTAATGCTATTTTCTATGGTGTTTCTACTGATGAGTTTCATAGGATTTCGCATGTGAAGACCGCCAAAGAGGTGTGGACCATTCTTGAGACAACCTATGAAGGTACCAAGGAGGGTAAGGACACTAAGCTTCAAATGCTCACTACTTGATTTAAAGAAGTGAAGATGAGTGATGATGTGTCGTTTGATTCCTTTTATGGGAGACTCAACGAGATAGTGATTGCCAAGTTCAATCTTGGGGAGAAGATTAAAGATGCCAAATTGGTGAGGAAGATCTTGAGATCCCTACTTGAAAGTTTCCGGGCTAAGGTCGCAGCCATAAAGGAGAGTAAAGATTTGGATGAGATAAAAATTCAAGAACTTATTGGATCTCTCCAAACCTATGAGCTCGGACTGTCCTCTCACAAGTTTAGCAAATCACTTGCTCTTAAAACTATAAAATAAAAGAATGGGTGATTCCTTCGAAGAAGATGATGTAGAAAAGAAGGTGGCGTTTCTTGCAAAGAACTTCTAGAGATTTCTCAAGATGAAAAACAATGGGAAGTCTTTTGGCAAAGGAAAATTAACATCCTCAAAAAGTGACAAGAAGGAGCTCAAAAAGAAGGATGGGAAAGACTTGTCATCAACTCAAGCGATCGTGTGCTATGAATGTAATGGGCATGGACATCTCAAGAAAGAATGCCCAAACTATTTTTGAGGAAAAGGGAAAGTATTTACTACCACCCTTACTGATTCCAAAAGCTCAAATTTCGACGCAGAAGGAGAATGTGATAATGAGAGAAACTATTCAGCTTTCATGGCAATTACAACGATTGGCTCTAGAGATGAGTTGAGCAACTTGGTCGATGAACTTAGTGTACATTCTGAAGGTGAAGAAGTTGAAGATTTGGAAGATGAGGATGTGTGCCTCAACAAAGGTGAGAAGAACCTTCAAGAAGTGTATGATGCGTTGTTTGAAGATTGTGGCAAATATGCAAAGGTTGCAAACAACACCGTTAAGAAGATGAAGAAAATTGAAAAAGAGCATAAGTGCACACTTATGCAACTTAAGGAGGCAAAGTGTGAGGTTGAAGAGTTGAAGGAAGAGTTGGTGAATGCCTACTCGAAAATCAAGTTCCTTGAACTTGAAATCATCAAAGCAAATGTGAAAGTGGAGTGCATTTCCACCAAGAAACTTAATAGCATGCTCTCTTCTCAAAAACCTTCAAATAACAAAGCTGATCTAGGCTATACTAGTGAAGGAAGCTCAAGCAACGAACCCAAGAAGAAAGTGAGATTCGTTTCGGCCAAAAACATAAAGAAATCTAAAGTGGAGAAGCTCAAGATTGAGGCCCCTGCTATTGCAAAGAGAACCATTGGTGCAAAACCAAAGGATAAAGGGAAGACACTACCCAAAAATCAAAGGGGACATTAAGTGAAGCATTTTTGTTATCATTGTGCCGTGAGAGGGCACACAAGGCCAAATTGTTTCAAGCTTCAAGCACTCAAGAGGGCTGATTCTTTGCATGGCCAAGACAACTCAAGAAGAACGCCAAAGGGAATTCAAGCTAAAGGAGAAAATGAGTGAAAACTCATTGGAGATGTTATGGAGATGTTAAAAAATATTTCATCATATCTTGCTAGCTTCACCCCGAGGTTTGAGAGTTATGTCGGTTGTACCCTTTCATCTAAGGACCACACCCAAAACACTTGTACAATGTGAGTGAAGAAGAGTACTCATGCATGATCACTCACTATGCCCATGCATTAATACTTTCAACATATTAGGGTCATAGTCTTATGCATCATGACATATGCAATCTTCTTGTGTCATTGCTTTTGGTGTTTTAGCATGTTTCTTTTGCAAATCTTTGTTTGTTGTTTTGTTGATCTTACTTTGTGTTTTATTTTTTTAAGTGAGTTGAAAAAATAAAAAACCCATAAAAAATGAAAATTTTCAAAAAGTTTGTTCACTTGTGTAGTGTGTATCACATGTGAGGTTGGCCTAATACCTCTGTACTAATGGCATAGTGCACTTACGAGCTTAGCTTGTTATGGATGCACATTTTCTAAGTGTGAGCGACATCTAGAAATCTATGTTTGATTGTTGTAAATAAATCTTTAAGCTTGTCATGAATGATTGGTTAATAGTCTTGCTTGATCTTGATACATAAGTAGACTTGTGCCTATATATCTCCTCACATTTTCTTTTTCTTTTTCAAAAGAGCTCTTCAAATGTCAATCTACATAAGGAGAAAGAGCTGAAAAAGATTGCTTCAAAAACTAGTTTAACTAGAAAAAGGTGAAGCAGATATGTATTGAAATGTATGGTGCCAAAGCCAAAGGCTCATTTGTCAAAAATTCATCAAAAAGTTTATGGCATCGTTTCTCAAAAATTTGAGTTGTATTTGATCAAAATTATGAAAAATAGAAGCCAAATGAAAAGTTTTTAATCAAATGCAAGCACATTGGTGAGGGGTCATATATATTCATTTCTACAAATGAGATAGGTCACTTGACTTCGTACTAGCTGTGTATGATTTGATTGAATTGATCATTGAAGCTTCATACTAGAGTATGGACTAGTTCAAACTTGATACATACACACACCACACAAGTCTTATGTTCAATGAATGCTTATTCCATTTGTGTGATTGTACGTGTTCAAATGTGATGTGTATACTCAATTGCTTGTTAATCAAACCCAATTTTTTTTTTTGAGTATTTTATATGTTTTCGAAAGTGTTTTTATGCTTTTATGTGTTTAGAGTTTTTGTCCAAAATTTCTATTTCATTTTTTTTTTCCAAAAAACTCTTCCAGAGTCATTTTCACAAGTAAGTCACAAGTAAGCCCTACCTGCGAAAATGAGGATGACAAATTTCAGATAGAGAGTTTCGTGACTGTCTCGCGAGTAAGAGCTACCTGCGAAATTTGCCAGTATGCTTCAGTGGCATTTTCGCGAGTAACTTCGCGAGAAGCTTACCTGTGAAAAGCGCAATTCTATAGTTTTTAAAGGCAAATAGTGACAGCTTTTCAAAACTATTCACTTTGCCTCCTCTGCGCCTCTCTCAACTCAAAACACATTTTCTCCCAAAAAATCACCCAAAACTCAAGATCAATCACTCCTAAGTCTCATCTAAGGTATGTTTTAACATCTTTTTACTTTTAAATCCTTAGATTAAGCCTTAGATTCTAGGATTTCTAGGGTTGGGTTTTTTTTTTTTTTGAAAGGGTTGGGAAAAACTTCTTTTCTTGAAAAATCTTTTGATTTTCTTGATTGGGCTGTGTCCCATTTTGTTTGTTTGTGTTTGTGTTGGCATCAAGTGGCATTTTAACATCTATTTAGGCAAGTTTTCAATATGTTCATGCATTGTTTTACATGTTAGTGTATGTATGCACTCTATATGTTTGATGAAATGCCCAAATGACATTTTGTTGTTGTTTTGGACTCCGTTGAGTACCAAACTTTGGAGATTACTATGTTTTTACATTCTTAACATGTTTTAAATGTTAGTTGTGTGTTTTACACACTTTGCCCCATGGATGCTTTATCATGTTTTATTCATGCATCACACATGCACATCATGTGCACACTTGATGCATACACTTGATCACTTGACATGTTTTGCATTTCACTAACTTGTATCTAATCAAGTTTGTTTCCTTGTTTGCATTTGTTGTTGTTTGTTGTGTGATTGTTCTTTTTGCAGATGTATTATCATTCCTTCGTGGTAAAGAACAAGTGATTGACCTCACGTTATCCCCTGTGTCGAAGAGGACCCAACACTTGTTCAATGACTTTAACAACAAGAGATTCGAGATTCTCTTGGATTTTCAATCCTTCACCAACAACTTTGAGAGTGCACCTACTGTAGTGGAAATGATTGTACGTTTTGACACCCTAGGATGCACCTTTATCCTTAAGATATATGCATATAAAGATGGGCAAACCTGTTTGGAAACTTTGAGGATCCCGTTAATGAATTGGTCAAGGAGTTTTACTCAAACGCTTGGTTCATCGGAGCCACACTAAAGTGTTGGGTTCAAGGAAAGGATTTTGCAATCACTCTAGACAATCTTGCAAAGATTCTTCACATTAATCGTCTGGCACATGTGGACATTTCACCATATGATGATAGACTTGCTCCAATGACAGAGATTCTTGACATCGTAGGAGTTGATCGTGAGGTCTCCGCCAAAGGCACGTCCATTAGTACTCCAAAGTTTGGACCAGAATTGAAGACTCTCATATTGATCATGTTTTCCAATCTATATCTACTAACCAACACTATATTTATCAATCTTGGAAGAGCACAATTTTTGTGTGATCTCATCAAAGGAGCTTAAATTAACATTTGTGCTCACATTTTTCAGACCATAGGGAAAACAACAAGACGTTCAGTGGCACGAATGTGTCTTCCTTTCTGTAATCTTGTCATGAAAATCATGGTTATTAAAGGTGTTCATCCACCAAAAGATGGCACTATCTTACTCCGTCATCGACCAATATCCTTAATGTCTCTCCAAATGAGAAAGAGTCACTCCTTTGTTCAACGGGGAAAGCAAAGTCCCTCCAAATCACCAAAGAGTGACTCTTCCCCACATGCCACTCCTTCTAGACATCCCTCAGCTGCTCCCACTACTCCCGGGCATCCCGAGACTGCATTTCCTCACACTCTTAAGCTGCAGTCCACTAGCACTCGGCTGGGACCATCTAGTTCTCATCTGAATAGATTGACTACCTCGATTGAAAGTCTATATGAGCGTATTTCTGGTCTTACTAATGTCATATACTCTACCAAAAACCAAGCTCAGATTCGTCTAAAAACCATTGAGACACAGTTAGATGAGATTCAACGCAAGCTAGAGGAGAGCCTTTAGCTATTTGTGCCAAAAAGGGGGAGAGCATCTCATTGTATATCTTTGACTATGGCATAGAGTAAGGGGGAGAGCATCACATGAAAGGAGGTGTGCATATTGAAAGGGGGAGTTTTGTGGATTCAAAAGGAGGACGCTTACCTACAAACACATACTTTTGGATGGTCTTACCATTTTTTGGCTAGTCTAGTTTACTTTAAAGTTTTTATAGCTTTTGGATAATATTTACATTGCTTTAGTTTAAAGTGTTTAAGTACTTTGGTTTAAAACTTAATTATCTTTAGTACTTTTGTGTATCTTGGTTTTTGTAGCCATGTTTTGATGCTTATTGTTTTCTATTGCTTTTAGCTTTAATTTCCTTAATGCATCATGCTTGTTGGACATTCAATTGATTTTAGCATTGCTCTTAATTGCATTGCGTGTTCGGATGATCATTTACTAGATAAATATTCATTGTAGTCATTTCTTGGTGACTGCTCATGTTTGATCAAGTTATGCTTCATAGCTTATACCTCTTTTGATATCTTGATTGCTTTTAACTTGTTTCTATATGTACCTTGTGTTCTACTTGTCATGAGCATAATGAAAGTTTGTTATGTGTGCTAGTGTTTCAGGATACATGTGTATATAGTGCAAGTGCTTCAGAGCTTCTAGAATTAGGTGTGAGTGAGTTTTTCCTATGTTCTCAAACTCACGTTTAAGTCTAGAGTCTATCTAGGGGTTTTGTCATGGAATAGCCAAAGGGGGAGATTGTAAAGTTGTAATTTACAACTGTTTTGTGATGGCTTTAATTTCAAACCAAATTTGATTGTAATTTCTTCAATCATATTTCCATGTATTTATATGGGTTTTTAATTATAAGGGATGAGTGTGAGAGAGTGTGAAGAGGATGAAAAAGTGGATTTCGCGAGTGCCTCGCGAAAAGCTTACCTACAAAAAAGCCACATGTAGAGCACATGACTAAAAGATGAAGAGTCATGCCAGCCTAGAGGTTTTCGCAAGTGTCTTGCGGGAAAGGCCATCTTGCGAAGTACTCAAGAAGCTCTCTGTTTAGCAAAAAGTTATGTTTTGCATTACCAAGTCTTTACCCATACTATATATATACCTTTATTACCTACAAATTGTAAGAAGTGCTTTTCAAAGAGAAAACCCTAGAAAATACACTTGAGAGTTAGAGATTGTTATACCCACAATCATCTACACATTTCCTTGTGGTTTTTCTCAACTCCTACCTCTCCAGCTCCATATCCTTGAGATGATGATAGTCCAAACACTTACCACACCCATTCTGAGTATCAAGTGAGATTTTGGTGCTGTTGGAAAGCATTGGAATGAGCTATTTATTGGCAGATGCAATCGGGCTGAATTGCGGGATCTAAAAAGCTAGAGAAGATAAGGTTCTGAGAAGCCAGTTCGTAGGAGGAGCTTAAAGAGCTCAAGTACATTGGGTAGACTAGGCTTGGAGGATCTTTTATTATTCATGTACTCCAACTTTATTCTTTAGTGGATCGATTTTGACTTGAAGGGTCCCAGAGAGGTTTTTCGCCCAGTTCTTCTGTTTCCTCTTCGATAACACATCTCAGAGTTATCTTGTGTTTGCATCTCTCTTTCCTACTCTTTAAGTTTTTCTTTTGTTGTTTATAATGGATGAATATGACTTAGGGTAGTGTTATCGGTTGTTTGCACTCAGTTACTCTTATTCCACACTTAGCTTAAGTTAGAGTAAAAGCAATATAACCGTAATTTTTATTTGGGGATCTGAAAAAGCTCTTGTATTTTCACACAAATTTAAGCTTTCAATAATGTTTGGTTTGTTTATAAGAATCTTAAATGAATTATTTATTTTTCCATGCTATCCTTATATTTGTAAATAATGACAAACAAAATGTAAACTATAAATTATGACATATTCATTAAAATTATAGTCTAACATTTCAAAATGACAAGTACAATACAAAATAACTATTTAAATTTTTATTCTTTATGAAAATCTTGTTAATAAAAATAAATCATTTATTTTACTTTAGCATCTAACCAATCCCAAATAGGGGAAAAAATTAATTCTTAACCATAATTTTAAAAAGAGCTTAATCCATAACAAAACAATCTAACAACTTTTAAGTCTATAATAGCTTAATCCCTGACATCTGATTCCCTAGTGTGATTTGCAACTAAATAAGAAAATCTTTAAACATTCTTGTAAATCCTAAAATATTATCCCATACCAAAGGCCACATGGAGGTTAGTATTTTGTAGAGGAAAAGGAAACAAACTAGGGAGGTAAGGATTTTTTTTTTTTTTTTTTTTTTTTTTTTTTTTTTTTTTTTTTTTTTGCATAGAGGGAAGACATTCATTAAAAGAAAAAAAAAAAAATACAATACATGGAATGAAAACCATAAACAAATTCTCCAAAAAAAAAAAAAAAAGGGAAAAAAAAAAAAAACATAATCAAAACCATAATACATTAATAAAATTAGCTTCCCATAAAATGAGTCAAATGACTCGTCTTCACTCATCTTCAGCTCCTCGAAGCATGTGGTAAGAATTTGCAATTTGGTGTCCTTCACCTTTTTGGTGCCCTCATAAGTCGTCTCCAAAATTTGCCACATCTCCTTGGAAATTGTAACATGAAAGATCCTGTGAAATTCATTAGGAGAAACAAAAAAAAAAAAAAAAAAAAAAAAAGCATTTAAAGCCTTGCTATTAGCGTTAGCTGCTACGAGGTCTGCCTTATCCCATGTGGATTTGGCGGCCTTCGGCCTAGTCTATCCTATCTCAATAGAACCCTAAACACTATCATCAATAGAAAAAAGAAATGCCCTCATATGGACTTTTCAAAATGCATAGTTGCCCCCATCAAAGTAGGGAGGTGCATTGAGAGATTTGAGATCATTCCATCTTAAATGGGGTCTAGGATCACACTTAGGTAATGAAACCACATAAGTGTACCTGCTCTGATACTAATTGAAAATTCAAATAGTGTATAAAACACAAATGAACGTTTAGATCCCCAATTTGAAAATCACCAACATAAGCTTATACCCAAACAATATATGTTCAAAATAATAGATACAAGCAGAAACCCAAAAAAATAAACAACTTTACACCATAATTAATTGATAAGCCAAAAATGTATTGACCCCTTGTGATGAATTGATTGATTAATTAGCCAAGTTTATTAATTAACCAAATTAACATGAAAAACATGTGGTAGCACAAACAAATCACTAAATAAACTAAGTATGCAGCGAAAATTAAATTTGACACGGGTGATTTATTTACGAATGGGGAAATCCATCGAACCAAAACCCCACCAAGTGATTTTAAGGTCACCACTCCTAAGAATCCACTATTATCAAAACAAGCGGTTACAAGTAAAGGAATCTCAATACCTTATACCAACCTACACCTGAATCCTTTCCCCAATACCCAATTGGACTTGTTCTGTAGTGACAATCTCTCCTTTTAATACATGGCTCCCAGTACGTGACTAACCAATTTGATGCGCGGATCCCAGTACACGGTTTACACCTTTGCACGAATCCAAGTACATGACTAACTCCACAGCAACCCTTTGATTGTTGTAGTTGATTTGCAACAGCTTCACATAGAAATACCAATAAGATCTTCAATGTTGGTGCAAGAGACTTTGCTAGGTTACAGAACACAAAGGCGTACAAGAAACGCAGCAAGGACTCTTTCTTCTGTAGGAGGAGACTAGGGTTTCAAGGAAAACCTTATAAAGCTCTCTAGGGTTTTTCTTTTTCCACCTCCTTTAAATAGGAGCTTAATGGGCTCTCCTATTCCAAATAGGTTTACACAAACATTGGGCTTTCCTAGTCCAATAAGGATTATACAAACCCATAAACAAATAGTCTTTTAGAATAAAAATGTTGCTAGCTATAATCTGAGTCTTGTAAGCTCGATAGATCGAGACAGGTATCGAGCTTTAATAAATCTCGATAGATCGAGTTTCTATCGAGGAGGTATCGAGACCTGTAGATTGCACTTTTCTTGAGCAATTCTTGAATAATTTTCATGTCTTCAGTTTAACCACTTGTAATGATCATCTTGAACCTACTTAGATTTATCCAAATACAAGTAAAATGTGTTTTGTCAAAGAATATGCCAATTACATAAAAATATGGCCTTAACATTAATCACAACACAACAATAATTAAAAGGTAAGAGTAAGGGTTAGAGAGATGCAAACATGAAGATAACACCGGCATGTGTTATCGAAGAGGAAACCGAAGAACTTGACGAAAAACCTAGCTGCTGCCCTCCAAGTGATCAAATGATCCACTAAAGAATAAAGTTGGGATACATGAATATTAATAGACCCTCCAAGTCTATTCTACCCAATGCACCTAAGCCTTCCAAGCTTCTTACTCCAACAAAGTTACTCCGAACCTTGTCTTTTTTAGCTTTCCGGATCTCGCAATAAGACCATTGCATCAACCAAACAAGTTGGTCCTCTCTGAACTGCTTCCCAAGCGCCAAAATACCTCCTCACTGATATGGGCACGGTGAGATAAGGATTTGGCTAATGTACCTCTCAAGGATATGTCAATGGAAAGGGTGAGAGTAGAGGAATTTGGAGAATCAAAAGACAAAGATTGTGGATAAGTCAATCTTGGTTTTCTCTAAGGTTTCTCTCTCAAAATTCTCTCTAGAAACTCTCTACATTTCGTGGGTATAAGGGTATTTATAGTAGGGTACGTGAGGAATGTGAAAAGTCAGTTTTCATCCAAATAGGGCATTTTGGCGACTTGGCCTCACGACTGGAACGAGTCGCGAGTTTAAGTCGCAAGATAACTTCCAGGCCAAACTATACTTGTCTTGTTGTGCTCCAACTATCGTAACCCTTCAGCTTCCTACATGCTTCACACGTTTACCATTTTGGTGACTTGCCATTCGTGAGATCCAATTGCGAGACTCCTTTGAGTGCACACATCTTGAGTTTTCTTCACACTCTCTCACACACAACCCTTACATAATTCCAATCTAAATACAAGGTATCTAATTGCAAAATTACAAAAAAATTTGACACGGAATAAAGCCAACACATGATTGAATAAATTCAACCTTACAATTTCCTTGTTTTATCCCTTGTGAATAATCTATGCTCATTTTGAAACTTGTGGTCAGTGATGGGAAGTGACAGAGACTATTCTTTTAATTCACTTTTTACCCATCCATATGGACACATGGCTTGTGGAGTATTTTTAACTACTTGTTTTAACTATGTACAATATTAGTACAATCTAATCTTTAACTCAAAAAAAAAAAATATATATATATATATATATTTACATTAGTGTGTGTATATATATATATATATATATAAAATGTATATTATCCAACAATAATGTATTTATATATATATATATATATATATATATATATAAATTGTATACTTATTATTGATATTATAATTATTATATAATTAGCAATAATTTTAAAATGATACGTCAGTACTTAAATATATCATTCCTTTGGCTAAATTGATACAACCTTCGGTACGAAATTGACTCCCTTGAGTTGAATTGCTCGATGGGGAGTTTGCTCAAGTCACACACATTGGTTCTGTTCATCTATCTACCTCTTTGAACATTCATCATGTTCTTTGTGTTCCGTCCTTTTCTTTTAACCTTTTTTTTTTTTGTTAGCAAACTCACACAAAATTTGTCATATTGCCTTGTTTTCTTAGCTTAGTTATGTTTTGTCCAGGACCTTACTTATTGGAGGACGATTGGCTGGAGTGGGCGAAGTGAACAACGGACTCTACCTGCTGCAGAATCCATCATTTGCTTCAGCAAGAATGCCTTTTTCCCTTCATGACTGCCTTACTCAATGCAGGAATTCAAGTGCTCTTTCAGCCAAAGCTTCTAGTCTAGATACGTCTACTATTTGGCATTTTAGATTAGGTCATCCTTCATTGAATAAAATTTTGCCTCTTAAGAGTGTTTTACCTTCCTTTTGTAGTGTTTGCAATGATGTATGCATTGTTTGTCCTTTGTCAAAACAGAAACAAATTTCCTTTCCTTTCAATAATAATATGTGTTCTTCTGCATTTGACTTGAAACATGTGGATGTTTGGAGACCATATTTTGTATCTACTTATGATGGTTATAGGTACTTCTTAACTGTAGTAGCTAATGCCCCCCTTAGGAGATCAACAAGACCTACTCACAAGCCTTCTTACCTAGAATCCTACCATTGTAATCAGGTTTTTGTTCCTTCACCTACTTCTTCATCCAACTTAGGTACTCTTTACCCCTTATCTTCTTTCTTATCCTATGATAAACTCTCTCCTAGTCATAAACATTTTTGCAATATGATTTTAACATTGAACCTACATCTTATAGCCAAGCTTTTCAAGATCCTAAATGGAGAGAGGCCAAGGTTGCTGAAATTGCAACATTGGAAGCAAATCATTCATGGTCCTTGGCACCTTTACCTTCTCAAAATAAAGCTATTGGTTGTAAATGGGTCTATAAGATCAAACATAAGTCCGAGGGGGCAATTGAAAGGTTCAAAGTCGGGTTAGTAGCCAAGGGGTTTACACAAAATGAGGGGTTGGACTATATAGAGGCTTTTTCACCTGTTGCTAAAATGGTCTCTGTCAAATGCATCCTAGTTGTTACTGCTGTGAAAGGCTGGTTTTTGTGCCAGCTGGATGTCAACAATGCATTTTTGCATGGTGACCTCAAGGAGGAGGTCTACATGGCTCTTTCCCCAAGCTTTCACAGTAAAGGGAAGACCATAGTTTACATGGCTTTACAGCCTTTGTATCTTAGTTAGGCTTCCAGCAATCAAAATCTAACTATTCACTCTTTACTAAGAAGACCATAGTTTCTTTCATTACTTTGTTAGTCTATGTAGATGATATATTCACACTAGAAGTGTTGAATGATGCTAGCTAGAATGCTTGGTAGCAAAGCAATCAAGACTCCAATGGAGCAGAATTTAAAGCTTAGTAAGTATGAAGGACAAAAATTAGAAGATCCTAGTTCTTATAGAAGGTTGATTGGGAGACATTACTATTACTAGACCAAACATTACCTATGTTGTACATAGGCTGAGTTAATTCATGTCCCAACCTAGAAAACCTCATCTTCTTGCAGCAAATTGGGTTCTTCAGTATCTCAAAGGCACTTTAGGTCAAGGTCTTTTTTTCTCAACAACCTCAGAATTGCATATCAAAGCTTTTGCAAATGTAGACTGGGCATCATGCCCTGACACCATAAGATCAATAATTGGTTTTTGTGTTTTTCTTGGAGATTCCTTGATTTCGTGGAAATCTAAGAAATAACAAACTATTTCTTGATCATTTGCAGAATCTGAATACAAATCTATGGCAGTGGTAGTGTGTGAAGTGGTTTAATTACTTTATCTTCTTAAAGATATTCAAGTTAAGCATCCTTAAGTAGCTCTATTGTTTTGTGAAAGTCAAGCAGCCTTGCACATAGGAGCTAACCTGTGTTCCATGAGAGGACTAAGCACATTGAAATTGATTGTCATGTGGTTAGGGATAAGGTGCTAGAAGGAGTTGTGAAGTTGCTTCATGTCAAAACAAAATCACAGCTTGCAGATTTGCTTACCAAAGCCCTTAGTGCTCAACAATTCAGTTTCCTTTTATCCAAGATGAATCTTATTAATATTCATAAGAAGCTTCATCTTGGGGGAGTATCAAGCTACTGAAGATCAGAGCAAGAGTGAACACAAGCAAATGAAGCAAGTAAACAAGCACAAGAAGAAGAAGAACAACAACAGTAATGAAATAGAGCAGAACGACAAGTAGCTTAGGTGTTACTATTATAAGACTACATGTCGTTTAATAATGTATTTAATTCTTAGTTAGTTGGTGTCACGTATATAGTTGTAGTTAGTTTTCCCTCCCAATTCTGTTAGTTTGTTAGTTCAGTTTTGGTTAATTTTCTAGATATTTATATATTCAGCTATATATATAGCTTCTTGTTACCATTTCTAATTAATAAAAATCAATATTTTCTCATTTATAATTTGTTACGGGGCAAACCCACGCAGAGCGAAGCAGTGAGGGACAAACTAAATGGGACAGGACAAAATTGTCATCTCAAAAACCAAACTATTGGTTTTCTCACTGTTCCAACATGCCATATGATTTCCCCAGCCATCCTTTACTTCGAAGAAATGCATGTCGTTTAATTTTACATAGAATGAAAAATCTAATCGGAGACTGCTTGAATGGTAGCAATACGTGACTACTCGTGCAAAGCCAAAGCGTGATCAACATTTTGTACGAGCTAACTACGTATGGTGTTGTCAAACTCTTACTAAATTTTTATCCATTAAAAGAGGTTGATTTTGGAATGAGGGGAAAAATTATCTGATATTTTTTAAAATACAAGCTTATGATTAAGCACATATTTATGTTTAAATTTATTTTAAAAATATAATGAAAAGTGAAAATATTATTTAATTGGTTAAATTACAAATTGCGCCCTTTGTTTTGCCAAAAATTTAATTTATTCCTCTAACATCACGTTCATTTAATTCATTCCTTCAAATTTAAACTTTATTCAAAATGCATCCCTAGTGATCCTCAAAACGATGGGTAATTTTATACTATTCTAGGTGTAGAATAAGTGTATACTACATTCTCGCACGTAATAGTGGATCCTATAAATTAAATTCATAGTAAAACTCACAATTTGATTTTTTTGAAACTTTTCTTTACTACAATGAATTGCTTTTTGGGAAAGTTTACTTCCAGGTTTTTTACTGTAAAACTAGTTTGTTTCATTAGTTTTCTTGGGTCATCATATTTTGTCTTATTTACTTTTCTGCTGTGCATGACATTGACATGATATTGATGTTTGTTTGTTTGAACAAGATTTATTCATAATAAATCTAATTAACAACTTGGGTTTAAAACTTGTTAATTCTATTAACTGAGGTCTAGATTGCCCAATACATATTTTATACTAATATTGAATTATCTAGTAAGATATGCATAAGAATGTGTGAGTTCGTTTAGACCCCTTAAACCCAAACAAATTAACCTTGAGAATTAGTCAAGTGATTAACTTAGGTAATTTAAATAGATCTAGGTTATAACAAATAAATCAAATCATGTAAAAGTGCAGAATAATAAATAACACATGATATGATGACCCAGGAAACGACACTGGTAAAAACCTGTGGAGGATTTAACCTAGCTATCCCACTACAAGAAAATGTACTTTCAGTGAGGAAAAAATTCGTCACTAAAAGTCCAGTTTTTCGTCGCTAAAAACCTTTAGCGACGAAAGTTACTAATTAGCGACGAAATGAGTTTCGTCGCTGTAGCCCCGTCGCTAAAAGTCCTAGTGACGAAAAATTTCGTCGCTAAAAGTCCTAGTGACGAAAAATTTCGTCGCTAAAAGTCCGATTTGTATAAAAAAGAAAAAACTTTTAGCGACGAAAACATTTCGTCGCTAAAAGTTTTCCTCGCTAAAAACACTATTCAGCGACGAAAATATTTCGTCACTAAAACTATTTCAGTTTATTAAATCACATTTAGTGACGAAAAATTTCGTCACTAAAACTATTTTCGGGTACTTTTAGTGACGAAAAAGTTCGTCACTAAAAGTATTTTTAAGAAAATCCAAGCACATATAGTGACGAAAATTTTCGTCACTAAAACCATTTCTTACAAAATTCTACTACATTTAGCGACGAAATATTTCGTCACTAAAACAATTTTTTATTGCTATATTTGTGACGAAAAAATTCGTCGCTAAAACTTATTTTCTGTTTTTATTTTTTTAATAGCTTTAATATTAACATATACCCTGTCATTACATTATTAAAACCTCACATTTGAATAACACATTTATTCCAACAACACATTTATAAAAAATCGATCCATACATTCCATAAATAACAAATAAAACAAGTATCCAATTCAAACTTCTTCCATACAATAATTGTTCACAACGCATACAATAACTCAAAATGTCTTATAATAATACAAAAAGTGTAACATAATATAATTAGAACCAACAGAAAATGTCCTCATACGTCTTCAAGTAATTGCCAAAAGTATATCCCTTAAAGTCACCAATAAGAAATCTGCACAAATATAAAAACAATACTACATTATAATCGTAAAGTAAAAACATTAACTATGTTATAAGAAACATTTCTAACAATATATTAAGAGTAATCACACCTATGAATTAAAATCACAACTCCTAATGTAGGTATGAATTAAAATCACAAGTCCTAATGTAGGTATGAATTAAAATCACAACTCCTGATGTATAAGTTGTAGAAAGCAAATATAAATTTTCAAGTGTAATATAATAGATTCAACAAGGTTCAACCCATCTAACACGACAACCCACCACAAAACCAATCACAAACATCACAAGTATAATGCTTACAAGTATTGAAATCGAATAAAGTAATATTCATCGCATCTAACAAAACCCATTCACATTTGCAAAAAATAAAAAACACTCCCAATATGTATTTAAATCACCTTATAACACCATGCAAGCCACCCGCTTGCTCCAACACGACAACCCACCACAAAACCAATCACAAACATCAAAAGTACAAAGCTTACAAGTATTGAAATCGAATAAAGTAATATTCATCGCATCTAATTAACAAAGTCCATTCACGTTTGCAAAAAATAAAAAACACTCCCAATATGTATTTAAATCACCTTATAACACCATGCAAGCCACCCGCTTGCTCCAACACGACAACTCACCACAAAACCAATCACAAACATCACAAGTACAAAGCTTACAAGTATTGAAATCGAATAAAGTAATATTCATCGCATCTAATTAACAAAGTCCATTCACGTTTGTAAAAAATAAAAAACACTCCCAATATGTATTTAAATCACCTTATAACACCATGCAAGCCACTCGCTTGCTCCAACACGACAACCCACCACAAAACCAATCACAAACATCAAAAGTACAAAGCTTACAAGTATTGAAATCGAATAAAGTAATATTCATCGCATCTAATTAACAAAGTCCATTCACGTTTGCAAAAAATAAAAAACACTCCCAATATGTATTTAAATCACCTTATAACACCATGCAAGCCACCCGCTTGCTCCAACACGACAACCCACCACAAAACCAATCACAAACATCACAAGTACAAAGCTTACAAGTATTGAAATCGAATAAAGTAATATTCATCGCATCTAATTAACAAAGTCCATTCACGTTTGTAAAAAATAAAAAACACTTCCAATATGTATTTAAATCACCTTATAACACCATGCAAGCCACCCGCTTGCTCCAACACGACAACCCACCACAAAACCAATCACAAACATCAAAAGTACAAAGCTTACAAGTATTGAAATCGAATAAAGTAATATTCATCGCATCTAATTAACAAAGTCCATTCACGTTTGCAAAAAATAAAAAACACTCCCAATATGTATTTAAATCACCTTATAACACCATGCAAGCCACCCGCTTGCTCCAACACGACAACCCACCACAAAACCAATCACAAACATCACAAGTACAAAGCTTACAAGTGTTGAAACATAGTTTCCAATGCAAAACCACATTGAAACTACCTTGCATCGTTAAAGAAAACAAATGGGAAAATCCAAAGATCACAAGCAGAACAGCTACCACAAAATTAAAACTAAATGAGAAAAATATAACTCCCTTAAACACAGAGGAACAATTATTTCATGTATACACCAAAGGTATCGTAAATGAGAAAAATTTTGAACCACAAGTATAGAGTGGGGGCAAAAATAGAACTGAAAATACAAGAAAAAAGGGCATATGAACTGTTCAACTTGTGCTCACAAATGATTTAATGCCACCAACCAAACAACTCTGATAAAATATTTCTAAACAAATACATGAACTACATTATATTCAAAGTTGAGTATACAAAATGCAACCAACGTTAACACATAACATCAAGCACACAACAAAGAACACTAACCAAAGAAAATAAACACAATAGTCTATAGACAAATTTATAAGTAAGTTAAAAAATGCCCAATTGATCAATCATAACACCATCAACGTTAACTGACTTCAAGATCCTTAGCTGATCCATAAGACCTTCTGGATCAACCAACTCGCAATTCATACTTACAACGCCCAGCTGCCACTCCCACCATTGGAATTCATAAGAATAACTTACAATACTATATAGCCATTACTGGCAATTAAGTAATAGTAATGAGAAAGAATGCAAAATTTTAAAAGTTAAGCAAGGATTCTGTGCAAAGTAATTTCTGCAAAATGAGTTACTCCCTGAAACTCTGTAAACTGTAAAGTGAAAGTTAGTAAAGTCACACATCAATACATCCAGTTAGAGAAGAGTAGAATTATAAGACTCACGGGTAGCATCACATATATGGGAACATAAGGAGTGTCAGTAAAGTCACGCTCCTGCAACTTTTGCGGTGTGCTTACAACCTATCAAAAGAAAAGGGGAAAAAAAAAAAAAAAAAAAACCGAAATGGCATGAGAATCATCATTAAAAGCACTCCAACAAAATCTCAACAAGGCCATCAACTACTTCTAAATCACAATTTCTTACTTGTTTGTCATCCAACAGTTTATATAACCATTTCATTTTCTGCTTATCTCAGCATTAGTCTTTTTTGTTTATTTTTTATTGCTATAATTTTTTTTTTTTTTCATTTCTACAAATAAGTTCATCAAATATTCACTACCATTCTAAAATTGCATTTGAAAAGACCCACAGGCCTAACCATTTCTTTACCCTTTTTGAAACAGAGACATATTAACACAACTCTTTCACACAACCCATTTTTTCTAACTTACAAAGAGAGCTCATCCACTTTCATTAACAGAGAAAAACTGTACAAAAATACAATCATAAAATTTCACTAATGTCATCAAATGCAAATTCCTCAAGCTGAATTAACTATTCATGCTTTATATATCTAAAACTATGATATAGTTTTACTATAATTTTCCAAATACCCAAAACATTTGATGCAATGTTAGAAACTCCAATAAATAAAAAGTGAGATTCAAATGGCCTTGTTTGTATGCATCACATTATAGCTTTAGTACCAAATACTAGTCTATTCTAATTGCCAAAGAAAACAATTTTAGAATAATCTGTTTGAATAGATCAGCCCCACTTAGCCCTAGGATGAAACAAAATTTATTAAATACTTGTCTCCAAACCTAGGTATAAGAAGGAGAAAATATTTGCATTTTTTAAAATCTGTAGCACAAGCACACAATTTTTTTAAAAAATTGACGGAGCACCCAAACTACAGCACAAGCACATCTGTATATCCAAACCCACAGCATCACATCTCCATCTCCAAACACCCAAAGCATGTGTTTAAGCAGAAAAAAATGCAATCTTTACATCATCAAGCGTTTCTCAGTACTCAACATAAGCTTCTAGAAAAATGTCTTTGAAAATAAGTCTACGAAAGAAAATATCAAGTGCTCAACATCAGTCCACGGGAAAAAAATTTAACAGTAAAAAAAAAAATGAAAAGAAAAAATGTGACAATGGACACGGAAAATGGAGAGGGAGAGAGAGAGATAGTGGTCACCGGTGAGAAGATCTAGAAACTTGATCAAGTGGAGTGACAGCCCGCCGGTGACAGAGCGTGCCTCGCCGGTGCAAAGGGTCGGATGCGAGTCGACGGCGGGATACGAAGGGTCGGATGCGAAGGGTCGGAAGGCAAGTCGACGGCGGGATGCGAAGGGTCGAAGGCGAGTCGACTGCGGGATGCGAAGGGTCGAAGTTGAGCGAATCGGCGACGGTAGATGAGAGCGAATCGATAGGTGAGAGCGAATCGGCGACGGTAGATGAGCTTATCGGCGACGATCTGGTGAGGATTCCAGCGACGGTAGGTGAGAGCGAATCGGCGACGGTAGATGAGAGCGAATCGATAGGTGAGAGCGAATCGGCGACGGTAGATGAGCTTATCGGCGACGATCTGGTGAGGATTCCGGCGACGGTAGGAGAGAGCGAATCGGCAACGGTAGTGAGAGCGAATCGGCGACGGTGTCGGCTGGGTTTGGGAGCTTAAGGTCTGGTTTTGTTTTTTTTTTTTTTTTTTTTTTTTTTTTTCTTTTGTTTGATGAGAATAGAAGCTGGAGGCTGAAGGTTTTAAGTGTTGGGTATATATATAATCTTTAGTGACGAATTAGTTTCGTCGCTAATGGCTATATTCCGTCGCAAAAAGTATTAGCTTTAATGTTTTTAGTGACGAAAGTATTTTTCGTCACTAAAAACCCAGAGGGCTGGTCTTTAGCGACGGAAATAATTCGTCGCTAATGCCAAACTTTCGTCGCTAAATGTTATAAGGGCTTAATGTTTTTTAGCGACGAAAGTAAATTTCGCCACTAAAGAGGAATTTTTATGTTTTTTAGCGACGAAACTAATTTTTGTCGCTATAAATCACTGTTAGTGACGAATTAAGATTTCGTCGCTAAAACAATGTGGAAAATCGATGAATATTTTTAGCGACGAAAATTTTTCGTCGCTAATTCTTCCTTATAGCGAGGAAAGAATTTTCCTCACTAATACTATCAACAGCTATACCTACAGCGACGAAATATTTCGTCGCTAAAAATTCAAACTTTTAGCGACGAAATATTTCGTCACTATAGATTAATTGTGTTCGCGCCAAATTTTCCCTCCATGGCACCCATTTTTTCATATCACAATAGCGACGAAAAGTATATTTCGTCGCTAAATGTTATAATTTTTTTCATTTTTAGCGACGAAATTCAAATTTCGTCGCTAAAGATGTATTTTTAGCGACGAAAAAAATTTCCTCACTAATTTTCGTCGCTAAAGATACATCTTGTTGTAGTGTCCTCAAGGTAAAACTGAATCCACTATGAAAGAATCAAAGTTTACACAATAGCGAGTTAGATCATTAACATCCTATTGCTACCCAGTGTAGGAAACTTACTACCACGACCACGTGACAGCTCCGAGACCACGAACTCCTTCTTTCTTTTGGATTCTTCAGCAAATCACAAGCGCACCTGCTTGTATATCTTGAAGCTCTTTGATTCTGCAACTGTATGATTTACCAATCTCTAGACATGAATCTTGAGTTTGGAAACCCTAAGTGTATGTGAAGGCAAACACCTCTAGATCTAACAAATAGATTCACAAACACAGCATTCAAAACTCTAAAAACGTGGCTAGGGTTTTCCCTTATATACTTAGGGCAAAACATAAAACCCTATACATTAAATGGGCTTGGGCTGAGTTGGGAATTTTCTGCAGAAAAACGTTCTACACGATTTTCGATCGGTCGAATCTAATTCTCGATTGATCGAGTCAGGCAGAAGTGCACAGTAAATTCTGCAAATAACTTGATTCCAACTTTACATAAAAAGCCATACTTTGAGCAAGTCTAACACACAACTTAAAGAATATTTTGATCATGGTTTGCTAGCATTACAAATTGAAGTTCTAATACATTAGTTCATAATTCTTAGAACCTAACAGAATGAATCATAAAAAAATAAAAAGGCTAAATGACAGGAGATAGATAGAAAGATTTTCCATGACTAAAGCAAAAAAGAAATTAAAAGAAAGGGAAAAGAGGGAGAGAAAGCGTGCTTGAATTATTGATTATGAAGGTCTTATTTAACAAGATTAATACATCAAAATATTCATTTACATTTAAAAATATTAGTATTACCCTTCCCCTCAATTGTTGTAACTAATTAAAAAAAAAAACAGTAAATGTAATAAATAAAGTACAAAATAGTGTTTAAATATCTCTAATTAAGCAAGGGCGACGCTACACCTAGTTAAGCGGGTTCAAATGAACCCCCAGGCTTTAATAAAAAATACTATATATGAAATATTTTTTTTTATTAGTTTAATTCACTCTGCGCACCCTCACTTCAATCTTGCACATTACTATCACATATTAGCCCATCCCGTTATGTTTGACTTCATAAGCTTTCTCTACTTTCGAGGTTGATTGGAACTCAAAAGATATTGTAACACGAAAACACCTTGCATGCTTAATTTTATATTATGTATAGTTTTTAATTTGCGTTGAGTTCACAAGACATTGTAACACGAAAACACCATGCATGTATGAATTTTATTATTGATACCCATCTTCAGGAAACTCACATTAGTGCTTGTATAATAGAAATAATTATCACATTTTAGCCAACTAAGCTCAAAATTCATCTATATCAGGCTATGTAAAGTTATGCAAAAAATATACGGTTACTATATTAACTGTGTAAATTTACATTGGCACTACAACAAACAAGACCTACAGTGACATAGTTTTTTATTCCTTTTTTACTTCTTCCAAAAATAAATGAAGAGAATAAATGGTTGTTGTTATGTTTGAAAAAAAAAATGAAACAGTTAAAAAAATCAAGAAATTTAATATTTTAATAAATGTAGTATAAAATAAATAATGTTGTGTAAGTCTTGGCCATAGAGGATCTTCATTTGGAGGATGCACTTGAATTATTTGTGAAGGATCATCTCTTTTTGGACCATATTGGGAATTTGGGATTAGGTGTTAGGGTATTGGACAGCAAGTTTGCAATCAGTAGAGAGAATACTATTTGCAAAGTACGAAGATTTGAAGAATGATTCTGTATATTTGGTAAAGAAATTGGTTAGTTCATGGGATTGCCCTTTCTCCTTAAAAGAAGAAGAGAAAGGTGTGGTACAAAATATAATAAATCTTTGTAGTTTTGAGAACTTATCAAGTTTGAAGGTAAATAAAAGTGGAACCATGCAAGTTGGAGCTAACGCCATAATGGTAAAAAAAATAATCTAGATTTTAGGAAAGGTCAAGTTGAAGATTAGAAGAATCATCTCACACCTGAAATGACAAAATGAGCAAAAACTAAAAGGTTCTGGCTTGAAATTCTACTGCTCCTCTAATGCATGAGTGGGAGGCCTACACTCTAATGGCATACATCAAAATATATAGATGAGTATCACAACTGAATAAAATATGGCTCCAAGGCTTGTTTTTTCATTTGAAAGACTGACTTATTGTCTTTTTTGTGCAAGAACCACTGATAGGGTACCTAATTACGGTAAGACTAATCACTGTTAGTCTGTTACATTAGGTATTACTGTGTATTTGGGTGCAGAATTTCCAATCGGGATTTAGCCTTAAATTGGTATTTTAAATTCTGTTAATGCAATTTCCAAGTTTGGCAAGTCTGTTTCTAACTTGCTTCAACAAAATCTATTTCTTACTTGCCACTCATGCATTTAGTTGAGTCAGTCGCTGCAACAAAGCCCAAAGGCAAGGGGTGTGACTTTACGCAGCAACAAGGAGATCTGCATATGCGGATTCGTGAAAAAGAAAAAATCAATGAAAATCCGCCACTACTGGTCTACACTGTTTTTTTTTTTTTTTTCTTTTTTTTTTTTCTTTTTTTCCAAGGATGTGTACAGGTCTACTGTCTACATGAATTTGGATCCAGTGCAATAACCTCTCTCACATTCATTTTTACTATATTATTTTTTAACTTTAACTTTAACTTTTTAACTCTTTAACATTTTTAAAAAACTTTTTTTTAATTCAATGGTTGAGATTGAAAGTTGAAAATTTAACTTTCAATCTCAGTCATCCAATACCATTGCAGCTGATCTCAATCCCTGTCTACACCTGTTGTGATGTCCTCAAATGTTGTGTTGGAACTTTGAAACTGGTGTGTTTTGTATTAATTGCTGTGTATTGAAAATTTCTTAAGATTTTTTTTACGGCAAAATTTAAACTGTCTATATGTGATTTCAAATTTGACATTTTACTCACTTGAGGTTAGTTCACTTAGATTCCTTAACCCACATCTTCTAAAAACATGGCTAAATATGTGATTTTGTTTCACTTTTATGTTTCTCTTCTCTAAAAACACAAAAAACATAAACTTACAAAATCAAATAAGATCAAAAAGAATCCAGTGGAATACTTGCATCATGGGATTTCAAATCACAGTAACTTAAATTTCGGTCAAACCTTAGGTGGGTAAAATGTCAGACTTTAAACCACAGGTATGCAACTTAAATTTCAGCCAAACCACATATGTGTCAGTTGTAATTTGCCCTTGTTTTAATTTAAGCTCTGTTTAGATGTGTGGCGGGAAAAGGTTAAAACGAAGAATTTGGCTATGATTCTAGCTCGATTACTATTTGCTCTCACAATTAATTTTTTAGAGATGGGATGTAACGTCAACCTATTAATACCCATTGTAAGACCAAAAATGAAAGTCCAACCAAACAAAAAGAAACTAATAGTGTAGTGATTAACAGATGGATGATCTCTCTCTCTCTCTCTCCTTTTCCTTCTCTTTTTTTTTTTCTTTTCTTTTTCTCCCCTTCGATCCATATGTTTCTTGGTTGTACATTATTAGCCTGACTGCATCTGGAGTGTTCACTTGGAGGGTTATGATCACAATCCTTGGATCCCTATCCCATTAGGACCTTAGTAGAAGGCTTTATACTAAGGTCTTTAGCTTTGTTGTCACTGTTCATAGTCAATTCCTCACCAATGCGGCCAGATAAGTGGTTGCATAGTATTAAATGCAAAGGTGATGGCTTCCATGCCCTTCCTTCTTCTTTTTCGTGTTTAGTGACAAGGCAATCTTTTCCTTCTTTGTTTTGCGTCATGCTTCCTTTATTATTGGTTCTCGTCCTCCCGAGGTCAGAAGAGTGTCCTTGGAATTTCATGAAGTTAAACTCCTTGGAAATGCTCTTGCCTATCTAACTAATTGCTTTGGATCCTCGTCCCTTTGCAATAGTCCCCTAAAACCTCGTTTGCCGCTCCCGTTTACGGAAAATGAGGTTTTGTTTAGTGAGGACTGTTGGTTATGACACGCTTCCAATAAGTTCCCATGTGAGGACATCTCTTCAACTAACTGATACACGCTCCTGACGCTTTGGAATCCACAACCCCGTAATAAATGTTGTAGGTGGCTCTTTGCCCCCCATGTTCTACAGTAAGATTGCAATCCTACGATCCCTATTCCCTTACCATAGAGGCAGGAAAACTGCCGCTTATTTTTTTGCCCTTATATAAAGAGAGGCGTAGGGATATAAATTTCATTTTCTTCCTTTAAGGATAGAGAGAAACTACTTTCCACCCCAGATAACTCACCAGAGGAGCCCTCCTTCCTAGATTTTTGTAAATGTGTTTTCTTTTTTGCGTTTTCTTTCTTCTTCATACATATTCTCAGATTTTCTATTATTCCACCCTTTTTTCTTTTAAATGGGTAGATTCTTTAATTTGGTTGACACCCCCAAGATAAAGAAGAGTTTAAGAGGCGCTATAGGATTCCTAGTAATGTGTCAATAGAAGACTGTAACTTAAGTGAACGGCATGAGAAAAGGCCAATTGAGGCAATAGCGATTCCTATGATAGCATTTATTGAGGGAGGAATGAGGATCTCCATGGGTAGAGTTACTAGGGATTTTCTAAGTCTTTATAGACTTTGCCCTACTTAGTGTGTTCAGAATATGTCTAGGATTTTAGGTAGTGTAGATGCAATAAATAATAAGATGGGTATAAATCTCACCCATCATGACATTAACTGGGTGTATAGTTGTCAGAAAAATAATGAAGCAGGGTATTACGTAAAAATTAGGGTTCCTGCCGTTTGATTGATTTCTTGCCTTCCTGAGACAAACAAGGCCTGGGATGAGGATTTTCTCATTGTATCTGGGGAATGGCATGATGGACTTCACTGCCCGGTCAAAGATGGTAATCCAGGTGGGGTAAATTAGGGGTGCCTTTAAGATCTTGTACTTTTTTAGGATATGTTACACATACATTCTGTTTCTATTTTTGTATGTTAATCTCTTTCCTTACTTACACTCCATTTTTTGTTTTTTAGATAAAAAGGCCACTGCCAAAAGATGAAGTTTGGTGAACTTCAACTTGTTGAATCAAGTGTTGAGATCCGAGATCTTCCTTCACCAAGACGGCCAACTTCGGACAATGGATATTATCCTCGGATTCAAACCGATCTCAACACGATTACAAGTTTCCAAACATATGATCAAGGCCAAGGATCCGCGTCTTGCATTGGTTTACATGGCCGTTGAAGGGTTTATCTGAAAGCCTCCACCTGCTGGAACACAACTTTTGGAACTCCCTACGCTAACAGACCCTCAACCCCAGGTTGAGGAAATCACATCCTCAGAAGATGAGGTTGAATCACAATCTAAAGGGACCGAAGAGGAAACCGCAGAAGAGAGTACTAAAAGCCTTGTTCGCGACGAAGACTTCGAGGTTTTCTACCAGTAGGACGAGACCCAAGACATAGCATCCAGCTTAAGGCCGATCACTGTCTTAGTCAGTGAAGATCAAGAGGATGCCCAATCTTTTGTCCTTACTTGATTCCCATGCTAGGAGTGCCACTCCAAAGGTCCCTGCGGTACCTAGGCCCCCTACTCCTATTCCTCCTCCTCCCTCCCAAACTGAACGGGCTGACAAAAAACGAAAGAGGGATAGAAAGGGAGGCAAGGGGTCTACTGAGGAGGGAGAGATCCAAGAAAAGGCTCCCCCCGAGCAAGCTAAGGTCTCCAAAACAAGCCGAACTCAGCAAAGGAGAGGAGGAGAGAGCTCTGAAATGATTTTTAAACGCCAATTTCACATTCCCAGCTGGAATCCTCCCTTTGTACTAGACGGTAGCCCTTTCCCCGATGACTCCTCCATTCACAACTTTAACAATATGAGGGCAAGTTAAGTGGCTAACTCAATTGAGCAAGCGCTTCTTCTTCGTAGAGACATGGCTGAACTCCGAAATCTGAAGAAGCACGAGTTGTTCTTATCTCTAAAGAGGGACTTGGCTCTGGTGCACTCTCGTTTTCTTTTCTATCTATTTATGTTACTTCATTATTATAAATTTATTAATTTTGCATATACTTACTTCCTAAACCTTTTTCATGCTTACTCATGTCTAGGCCACCCAAGCAACACATGTAGCTGAGGAATGGGTCGATCAAGCTCTTCATGACAAGAAGGAAGAAGAGTCCAAACACTACGCTACTCAGAAGTTTTTAGCTCAGACAGACAAAAAATTAAAGGAGCCTCTCCTTAAACTGTCTAAGTGCGACAAAGCTAGAAAAAGCGTTGAGTCTTCAATAAAGAGTTCGAAGAGGCAAGCCCAAGAGCACTTCCACCATTTATAAGAGGTAGAGAGTCAGCTCGCATTTGCTCGGACGACAATTTCTAAGCTGAAGAAAGAGCTAGACTAGAAAAACGAAGAGATGAATAGGGTCGAGCAAGCTACTTACGACCTAGGACAAAAGGAAACTGAGACCCACCTTAAGTCCTAAATTCCTGTGGTTTGCTGAAACTTTTGTCCTCAGACTTGGGTTGAGGCCATAAATGCTGGCAGGGTAGAACCCTCTTCAGAACTAAGAAATCCTGAAAAGGCGTTTTACCCTCCAACGATTAGAGGGCACACATCCACTCAGCCTTCTCCTAGCATCACTGCTTCGACACAATCAACTCCGTTTGAGAATCCCCTTCCTAAATCCAATGCAACTACTCCCTCAAGCTCTATGGTTGTAGCCGAGGCGTCTTCATTGGAGAAAGGCCCATCCTCAACTGAAGCAACTCCTCTTGCACCAAAACCTACTATCGAGGTGTAACCCTCCAAGGAGGCAGAAAAACAGTAGATTCCTGAGGCCCAAGGGACATAATAACTACTATGCTGAGACCCTACTTTGCTGTTCTCTTCTTTTTCTTTTTCTTGTTTTAACTTTTAAGTGCTACAACCTTTTTATCGACATTTTTTGCCATGTACTCATTTAAACTTGTTAATGAAAAACTTTTGCTAAGTGTTTGCTTTACTCAATATTTTTTTTTTTTTTAGTTTCAATAATAATTTCTTCACTTGTTCGGTAATATACGTTATAGAGAATGCCAAGGGTAATCCAACACAAGATAGGGAAACTAAGGAATTAAGTTTAGCTAGTACTCTTCCCATATATATATAATGAACTCTGATATCTATTCATCTAAGGAAAAGTACCCATGGAATCAACCTGACCGTTTTTTCTTCTAACTTTAAAGAAAAAAAGCAAAGTGTTAATTTACTCAAGGCAGGTGATTCAAGGAATCGAACCTGGTCGGGGTTCTATTTAACATTAAGAAATAAACTAAGGGTTAATTTACCCAAGACAGGTGATCCGAAGAAACGAACCTGGCCAAGGTTTTGTTTAACTTTTAGAAATAAATTGTGTTAATTTACCCAATGCAGGTGATCCGAGGAATCAAACCTGGTCGAGGTTCCATTTAACATTAAGAAATCAAACGGGATGACAACAACAGCTATGATTAATACATCTAATTGCACATAATAGATAACCCCTTAAAATACTTTAGAGCTAAAGTAATACTTTCGAAGATTGTTCACATTCCATGGTTGAGGTATGACAATTTCATCTAAATCTTCTAACCGTTAAGCCTTGTTCCTACTACAGAAGTCACCTGATTGGGCCCTTCCCAATTAGGACCCAGTTTCCCCCAAGTGGGATTCTTCATACTTCCGACCACCCTTCATAAAACAAGATCTCCTAGAATGAACACACTGACTTTTACCCCTTTTTCAAATCCTTGCCTAAGTTTCTGTTGGTACTGCACCAATCTAACTGCCGTTATCTCCCTTCATTCCTCGGTCAAGTCAAGGTTAAGAGAAAGGAGTTATTGTTGCTACCACCGAGGATCTAGTCAAACCTCAGAGTTGGAAAACTCATATCTGTAGGAATAACTACCTCAAACCCGTACGCCATGGAAAAAGGAGTCTCGCCTGTAGACCTTCTAGGAGTCATACGATATGTCCACAAAATGTGGGGCAGCTCATCTATCCACTTTCCCTTCACGTCCTCCAATCTCTTCTTCAGACCATCCACAATAAATTTGTTTGTGGCCTCTACTTGTCCATTACTCTAAGGATACGATAGAGTGGAATATCTATTCTTTATCCTTTGCTATCCATTTGGTGAAATAATCAGTAGCAAGGAGGAGGTACCTTCGATTCCTTATTGTCTTAGGGAAAGGTTCGACGATATCTATACCCTACTGAGCAAAAGGCCAAGGGCTGCTCAACGGATTCAGTAATCCCCCCGCTTGGTGAATGTTAGGAGCATATCTCTAACACTAATCACATTTCTTGACATACTCTTGGGAGGACTTTTGCTTGCTTGATCACCAATAACCTTGTGTTAAAACTCTATGGGCGAGTGACCTACTCCCCATATGACTGCCACAAATTCCTTCATGCAACTCTTCCAACAGTATTTCCACTGCTTTAAGATGCATGCACAGCAAGTACAGTCCCAAAAATGAGCATTTGTACAGTTTTTTATCCTCAAATAACCAAAACCTTGGTGCCTTCCTATGAATTCCCTCTGCCTCGATCTTGTCCTCGGGTAATATTCCATTTTTAAGGAACGCAACGACTGGATTTTGCCAGCTAGGGCCTACTCGCATAAAGTTAACTCCTATCGAGGCCTATACATCATAAGAAGGTAACACATAATCCTCCACGAGTGTAATCCGATGGAGATTCTCCCTACTAATGGTAGCTAGAGTTGCAAGCGAATTAGCATGAGAATTCTTACTTCAAGGGACTTGTTCAAGTGTAAAAGAATGAAAGCCCCCTGACAATTACTTAACTTGATTTGAGTACCAAAGCATCCTCGAGTCTTTTGCTTCAAAATCGCCTCGAATTTGTCCAACGATGAGTCTTGAATCGCAATATGCCCTTATAGTCTTACCTTCGAGTTTTTCATAGCGATCAACCCCGTCAATAAAGCCTTGTATTTTGCCTCGTTGTTTATTGCTGAAAAGCCAAGCCTCAGAGATTGTTCTAAAGTAATTCCATCTGGTGAGATTAGGGTTGTCCACGGGTCGGGCTGGATCGGGTTTGTGCCCAACCCGGACTCGACCCGACTTCATCGAGTGAGGAGAAGTTTAACCCGTAACCAACTCAGCCAGAGTTTCGGGTCTGTCGGTTCAGGTCGCATCGGTTTTAGGTCCATATTGGTTGGTTTCGGGTTCGCCGGAGTGGAGCGAAATTTGGCCAGATTTTGGCCGAAATATTGCCAGATCTGGTCAGATTTAACAAGATCTGGTCAGATCTAACAAGATCTAGCCGATATTTTCCTATATCTATAAAAATCGGGCCGAGATCTTGATGGATCTGGCTGAAATATGCTTATATCATTGAGCTTAAGAGTTTGGAGTCTTTCGACTTATCGGTTTTTGGCCAAAACTCGTGATTTCCGACGAGGGAAGAACAGCTCATCGGGCGGGTCAAGTTCGTCGGTTTCTTAGACAGCTAACCCCTAACTCAAACCGATGGTTTCGGGTCCTTGCGCTGGCGACCTGCGTCCGACCGAAACCAAGCGTTGATCAGGTGGTTTCGGGTGAAGATGAATGGGTTCCAGGCGGTTTGTCGGGTCTGGGCGGGTCGTGGACAGCCCTAGGTGAGATCATCATAATTCCTATCCCTCAGTGAATTTTGCTACCAAATCCGCCAGAATTTGACCTTTCACAACCATTTGGAACATATACTTAATATCAAATGCTCCGAGCATGGTTCCCCATTTTGCCACTCTTCCCATATAATCCAATCTTTATTGCAATGCTTGTAAGGGCAACTGAGTCAAGATGATCACAGTGTGTGCTTGGAAGTAGTGGGGTAGCTTCTTGGTGGCATGGATGATAGCAAGAATTGCCTTCTCCAAGTGGAGATACCCGACCTCGACCTCTTAAAGGGATTTTCTAACGTAGTACACTGGTTTCTATATTCCTTCCTCCATCCATACCAAGACCAAACTCACTGCATGCCGGGCAACAGCCACATATGTATACAAAACCTCTTCTTTTTCTAGCTTGGACAAGACTGGTGGATGAGCCAGATACGCTTTCAGCTCCTCAAAAGCCTTATCACATTCCTCGAACCATGCAAAATCCTTCCATTTATGCAATAGCTGAAATAATGGTCCGCAGCATTCAGTGGACCTTGATATAAACCTGTTCAAAGCTACTGTCATCTTGGTAGGGCATTGAACTTCTTTCAAATTTCGAGGAGGATGCAATTCATGAATAGCCTTAATCTGATCGGGATTAACCTCAATCCCACGATGGGTGATCATGTAGCCTAAAATATTTCCAGACCCTACACCAAAAAAGCACTTAGAAGCATTTAAACGTAACTTGTGCTTTCTCAATATTGCAAAAATTTCACCAAGGTCTGACAGATGCTCAGTCTCTTCTTTACTTTTTACTACCATATCATCGATGTATGCCACCACATTCTTTCCCAACTGGCTCTCTAACATTCTAATCACTATTCTTTGGTTTGTGGACCAAACATTCTTTAGTCCGAATGGCATAAATCTATAATGATAATTTCCTGTCGAAGTGAGGAAGGTTGTTTTCTCTTGATCCAGCAGCACCAACGGGATTTGGTGGTAGCCTTGAAAAGTGTCTAGGAAACTCATCCTAGGATGTCCATACATTGCATCAACTAATTGATCTATCCTCGGGACAGGAATGGGTCCTTTGGACAGGCTTTGTTAAGATCTGTAAAATTCACACACACTCCCCATTTCCCTGATTTCTTCCTTACCACCACCATATTAGCCAATCACTCAGGGTAGAAGGCTTTTTTAATTGCTCAAATCTTCTTAAGCATACGGACCTTGTCCTTCACAGCTTTGGCATGTTCCTTAGACGACCGCTGAGGTAGTTGTTTCTTCGGGGTAGCCTTAGGGTTAACATTTAGATGGTGGCAGATGGAATTGGGATCAATTCCAGGTGCTTCATGTGCACTCCACGCAAAAACATCCAAATTATTTTTTTAGAAAGTCTACCAGTTGCTTTTTATCCTCTATTGGGAGTAGAATCCTAACATTAAAGTCTCTATCTATGTCCTCTCCAATGATGAACCTTTCTAACTCCTCATGTGACACTGAACCATCTAAGGAGGCTGGCGACCCGGATTGTGATTGCTACAATGTTGGCACTAATCAAGAAGAGCCAATTTCAGTAACACGATGATTGATCACCACCACCATACATTGTCTAGTCGTTGATTGGCATCCCACCAGCTTGGCCACCCCTTCGTTGGTGGGATATTTAACCTTAACATGTGACATGGATGAGACCGCCCCCATGGCATGTAGCCACAGCCTAGCCAAGATGACGGTATATGGCAAAAAAGCGTCCACCACTATGAAATCTATGTTCATCACCTTGTCCCCAGTTTGTATTGGCAATCGGATCCTCCCTTTTAGAATAGTGGTGTTTCCATCGAACTCGATCAACAGAGAATCATATTGGTCCAAATCTTCAAGTTTGAGTCCTAGACCTTTAAATAAGTCTAGGTACATTATCTCTACCCCATTACCTTGATCGACCATCACCCTCTTGACATCGAACCCTCCTATCTGCAAGGTTACCACCAGGGCATTATCATGTGGCCGAATTGTTCCCAACTTATCTTCCTCGAAAAATCCTATGATTGGCTGCCTCTAAATTTTGGGCTTCTTACGTAATGCCTCCTCTTCAGGTCCTTCCATTTGTGGTGACACCAACATTACCTCGTTAACTGGATGAGGTTCTCTTCTCGGGGTCACAAAAATAACATTTATCGTTCCCAAGGATGTCTAAGATGCTCCACTTCTCTATAATCCTGTCACAAGCTGATCTCCCTGACTATTTGGTTGCTGTAAAAATTGCTTGAACTTACCAGCATTAACCAACTGATCCAAGAAGGCTTCTAAAGTTCTATGATCTTCGATCGTATGGCCTCGGTCCTGGTGGTACCGACGATATAAGTTCTGGTTTCTTTTAGTAGGGTCTCCTCCCATCTTATTTGGCCATTTGAAGTAGGGCTTGTGCTTAATCTTCTCTAGCACTTGATATATCGACTCTTTGAACACCAAATTCACCACTTTGGGACCAGCAACATTATGGGATGCTTAATTATGGAACTCCCTCCTCGGCCAAGAAGACATGAACTGGCCTGCTGAACTATCCCTTTAGTCAATGATGGAAATCTTAGCTTTACCCTTGCTTGAGCTTTGGTTGTCCTCAACCCTTTTATGTTCCTCGATCGAATCCATCAATTTATGCATACTCCAAGGCGGTTTCATGGTATGTGACTTCCACAAGTTGGAGTGTGTAGGAAGACCTACTTTGAAGGTTTGTACAGCAACGTCCTCAAAATCTCCATCAACTTCATTATAAATCTCCCAGTATTTGTCAAAATAACTCATCAGGGTCTCCCCTTCTCTCATAGACATTGAGAGCAAAGAGTTTAGAGGTCTAGGGACTCGGCTACAAGTTACAAATCTTGCCCCGAAAGCCTTGGTTAGCTCCTCAAAAGAATGTTTTGATCCTTCCATCTTATGGCCTCCGAACCAAGGCTTGAAGGGAAGACCTTACACATCAAAGCTTTATTCTTAGAATAGATGTTCTTTGGTTGAAATGGCTCATGTGTTCAATAGGGTCAGTCCTACCATTTATAGATGGTGAAAGTAGGCTGGTTGAAGTGACGAGGAAGGTCAGCTTGCTCAATACACTGAGAAAAAGGAGAGCTATCATGCCCCTGGCCTCTCCTTGATGGGGTTCTAGATTTCTTACGATAATATTTTCGTCCTGAAGTGTGACGTGATGATGACGTGAATAATTCGCTAGGTGGAGTCCTGCTTCTGGGTTGGTAACTTTCGCCACTACCAATACTTGAATATTGGTTTGGAGAAGGAGTCCTATTTTCCCTTACTCGAGTTTTGCGACGAAGGCGTCGATGTAATTGTTCTACTTTTCTCCCCAGATTGTGTACTTCTTCATCAAGCGATTGATGGCTAGCCTCATGCTGCCTTGTTCGCTTCGAAGGAAAGGAGGGTGCTTCCTGGCTATGTGTGTGAGCTACATGGCAATTTGTCCTTCGCTCCAGATTAACAAAATGATCTCTGCGTTGGGAGCCAACAGACTCTAGTGATCCGCTGCGCCTAGAACCAGCCATAATAACGGGGTCGTACAAGGGTATCTAAGGAGACTTTCCACAGATGGTGCCAATTGTGGCGGGAAAATGGTAAAATGGCGAGCAAAGGGTAAAACAGAGAATTTGGCTATGATTCTGGCTCGATTACTATTTGCTCTCACAATTAATTTTTCAAAGATGGGATGCAAGGTCAACCTATTAGTACCCATTATAAGACCAAAACTGAAAGTCCAACCAAACAAAAAGAAATTAATAGTGTAATGATTAACATTCAAATTGGAAATTGATTAGAACAGGCTAAGTGCTCGTCCTCAGGTTTAGTCCGAGGATGATATTACAAATGAATTATCTCTCTCTCTCTCTCTCTCTCTCTCTCTCTCTCTCTCTCTCTCTCTCTCTCTCCCTCTCTTTTCTTTTCTTTCTCTCCCCCCTGATCCAGATGTTTCTTGGCTTTATATCATTAGCCTGATTACATCTGGACTCTACACTTGGAGGGTTAGGATCACATTCCCTGGATCCCTGTCCAACAGGACCTTACTAGTAGGCTTTATACTAAGGACTTTAGCTGTGTTGTCACTGTTCATAGTTACTTCCTCATCAATGCGGCCAGATAAATAGTTGCATTGAAATAAATGCGGAGGTGATGGCTTCCATGACCTTCTTTCTTCTTCTTTTTCGTGTTCAGTGCCAAGGAAATCTTTTCCTTCTTTGTTTTGTGCCATGCTTCCTTTATTATCGGTTCTCATCCTCCTGAGGTCAAAAGAGTGTCCTCAGAATTTTCATCAAATTAGTTATTTCAGCCTTTTTATAAGTTCTGTGAGTTCGGTTTAAGGTCATTTCATGAAGTTCAACTCCTCGAAAATGCTCTTGTCCATCTAATTAATTGCTTCGGATCCTCGTCCCCCACAAGATGTATTAATTATCTATTTTGCTAATGTTGGTTGTTGATGGAGGTTTTGCAAGTTTAGGTGAATATCCGATCAAGTTTGTATTCATTTGAACTCAGAATATATTTATAAAAAATTTAGACACGTTTTTAAATCAAATATGAATTTACAATAACATCATTAATTCTTTTCAAACAATGAAATTTATAATTACTAAGATTTTAAAGTATAGGAGTTTGAATTTGTTTATTTGTCAATTTCTATGTAAATAGCAAATCTTTCACTCAAACATACTGTTAATAATTTATCAATTAAAAGAGGTCGATATTGGAATGAAGGGAAAAAAGTATAAAATATTTTTAAAATAAAAGCTTATGGTTAAGCACATATTTATGTTTAAATTTTTTTAAAAGACAATAAAAAAGTGAAAATCTTATTTAATTTTCTGAATTACAAATTTCGCTTCTTAATTTTGCCTCAAATTCAATCTATTCATCTAACTTCACTTTCATTCACTTCAATCCTTTAAATTTTAACTCTATTCAATTCAATCTCCTAGCTAGTCTTAGTAAAAAATATACTCTTAGTGATCCCTAAAACAATATGTAATTATATAATCTGTGTGTACGAACAATAAGTGTGTACTCCTTTTTTTTTTTTTTTTTCACATAATATAGGGTTCCATTACTTAAATTCACGATTAAACTTATTATTCATGTGTTAAGAGTAGGAAGTCTGCATTTATTGCAGTTTTAGAGTATTCTATAACTTTTCCCAAAATGTTGTAGTTTTATTTTTGTTTTAAGATTTTTTTACATTAAATTACCAAATATTATTTTCTATTATCAGTTTTTTTTTTTTTTTTTTTTTTTTTTTTTTTTTTTTTTTTTAAGGAAAGAAGTAGGTCTCATAAAAAGAAAAGAAAGGAGTTATCAAAAAAAAAAAAAAAAAAATTAAAACAAAAGAAAAACCACATATGGAATAAGAATATGAAATTAATCTAAAATTATTTGATATTTGAATGCCTACCAAACTTCAAACTACTAGTTACGGTGTTCCCACTTTAGAATCTATATATATAAAATAAAAATTGAGAGAAAATCAAATTAAATTCTAAATTAGATTTTCATTGTTGTCTAATTTTGCATAACAAGTCCTATCAAAGTTTTTAAAATTTTTATTCTAGATGAGTTAATATTGTGCAAAAAATGAAGTTTAATATAAATAAACCATGAAAAACCCAATAAACAAAAAAAGAAAAAAGAAAAATAAAAGAAAGAGCAAACCCTGAAGTGTATATTAAAAAACAAATAAAAATAAAACTCATGTATATATCTATGGCTTAAAAAATTTGTAACTCTTACACTATGTATAATTTGAACCCATATATATGTATGGGTCATACACTAGTTAGCAATTGCTCTTATCTTAAAGTCTCAAGAAAATACAAAATTTCAAGGTTAATTATTTTGAACCAAATACCCAATTATTAAAAAAAAAAAAAAAGCTTTTTTACAATTCTAAAAGTTGCAGAAAAGGATTACGAGTTTACCACCCAGTATAGGTAGACAATCCACCCATCTATATAGAGCATAAGAAAGTTGTTATTTTTGGCGAACAAAAAGCTACCCTATTTGATAATAAGAAGTAAACAGAATGAAGAAAATGGATTTATGTTTAAATCCATTTTATTCTATATATCCTGTTTACTTCAATGACAATCAAAATTCAAACTTATTTCCCTTTCCTACACTTTCTAAGGAATCAACTTGAGGAAGTATTAAAAAAAAAAAATTCCATTTCCAAATTTTCTCAATAATTAAACAAAACATGACCTAAGAAATTGCTTTTATGGTAAAACAAACAACAACCAGTAGTTCCATGGATGGAATATGAATCTTAAATCCAAAGAGAACACGCAGAATTTTATTTTCCTCAACTTTATAGGAAGCCAAATAGATTCATTGTTGAATTCTTTTTTTAAAAAAATATTTTTGAGTAACCAAATAATGGAATAAACAAAAGAATAATCCTTCATGCAGAGGAATATCTAGTCTTGTCTCTGGAACATCGAAATATATATATATATATATATATATATATATATAGAAGCAGTTTATGTTTTTGGTTTTTTATTTACTTTTTTTTTTCTAAAATAATTTTTGATGATTTAGTGTAAATAAAATCAGTAAAAATAAGGAAACTACGTTGATTTTAGATGTCAATAATAGGCTAACGACACTGTCGACACACTTCTTAATGAAAATTAATGAGATGACTAAATTGAATAAAGGTAAAACTTAAAGGACTAAATTAAATGTAACTAATGTTAGAAGATTGAAATGAATTAAAAAAAAAATAAAAATAAAACTAGAGCGTAATTCGTAATTCAGCCTATTTAATAGTTGCCAATACAGGATTATGGTTAAACATAAATGTTATGTTTATGGTTAAGACTTACTGAACCTCTTTTCCTTGAAATCAAAACCCACGATAAAAATCAAACCTTTCTCATTATTTAATATAGTCCTTCAAATGAGTAATGATATGAAATTTAGCCATGGATGCAATTGTATTTTCGTTATTATTATACTTACTATGATAAAGCAGTTAACCGGATTCAAGGCAATCATATACTATGTTCAAAATGTCAATTCCAAGTTTTAGTTTTAGGAGTTGTGATGCAAATCAAAGTAGAATGACTAGGTTACCCAAAAATTAAAAATATGTGTGGAAATCACCACGACAATTCTCAATACCATTATTAACGCCCAAGTAACTAGCATAAGGAGGCATTATTTATTTATTTATTTATGTTATAATGTTTTTTGTTCCTTGATCTCAATATTATCATCCATAGCAACAAGTCTATTATTATTACAGAGGGGCAATCACTAATTAGGTTGCCGTGCAATGACAAATAAGACATTTTTTTTTATGTATACATACAGATTCTTTGTTGGTATTGCACTAGAAATCTATGAATAGCGGCTTACTGATTAAAATTTAATGTATGTTGTCTACCCTTAAAGAGTAAACAATGGGAGATAATAGATGATTATTAGTAATTATATAATTGACACGATCGAGGGAAAAAGATTTTGATTCTATGCTATAATTTCAATCTTATGTAACTGACATATGGGAAATAGTTTTCATCCATGGGGGTGGATGCTTGATGTTGCGGGCATTTCGGCGATCATGTAATTTTTAGTCATGTTGTCATTCCTTGACCTCCAAAGTGTCTCGCAATGCAACACAAAGCCTCCATCGAAGTAGCAACTAGCAAAAGGTGATGTGTGTACTAAAATTTTTATTACGTTATTACAATTATGAAATCTTCAATGATTTTTTTACTAAAAAAAAATAAACATAAACATATACGTAAACATAAATTTGTATTTAAAACAATAAAATAAATTATATTATATTCTATGTTTATTTCATACTTACATGTTGTTTTGTATTTGTTAATGCTATACATATGAAGGAAATATATATATATATATATATATAGATGAAGGAAATATTTGTTAATGCTATACAGATGAAGGAAATATATATATATATATATATATATATATATATATTAGGAAAAAAACACTCCTCATCATTTATTATTTTCAATTAATATTTTTTGCATCTTTAATTAATTGATAGATTTGAGTGCCAAAATCTGTGAAAGATAAACTAATCTCATATTTTATACTAATACTGAATTATCTAGCAAGATGTGCATAAGAATGAATCATTAAAAAAAAAAAAAAAAAGGCTAAGTGACATGAGATAGAAAGAAAGATTTGCCATGACAAAAGTAAAAAAGAAATTAAAAGAAGGGAATAGAGAGAGGGAAATCGTGCTTGAATTATTGATTATGACGGTCTTATTTAACGAGGTTAATACATCAAAATATTCATTTACCTTTAAATATTGCCCCCTCCCCCTCAAATGTTGTAACTAATAATAATAATAAAAACAATAAATGCAATATATAAAGTACAAAATAGTGTAATTTTGAGATAATGGATAAGATATTATGAAAATGACATCAACTGAAAATAATGGAATTTTAGTCAATATATAATAGCATAATCTGCTACTAATAATTTCATTTGTTTTTCTCTTATAAGAGTAACATGCACATTAGTGGTATGAATAAAAGAAAAAAAAAAAAAAAAAAGATGCTAATGCCTGCAAGTATGTGAAATACGATGTGTAAAAGACATCACCTAAATAAACATTTCAAAACTATATTTTTACTTTTTCATTGCACAAATCTCATTGTCGCTTAAAACCCATATTTCTTCTTTTTCATTGCAAAAATCTCAAATAAACATTTCAAAACCACAAAAATCCCCACTCAGATCCAAGAGATTGCATTTACAAGGTCTAGGTTGGCATTTATAATGTCCGCTTAGCAGTCGTGTTCAAATGAAGCAAATATGAGGAAATTTTTGACAAAATTTTTATGGAAATTATAAAATCTATCAAAAAAAATTAATTGCTTTCTCATTTTCCTATAAAACATTTCTAAAAATAGTTCTTAAACCAATACTGTTAGGGCATTCTTTAGCATTTTTCTAGTTTTAAATATGCATTGAGGTTGATTTGAGTTCACACGACATTATAATATCAAAACACTTTGCACACTTGAATTTTATTATTGATACCCATTTAATGGGGTGGAAAACAATAATTTCAAATAGGTATAGAGTCAAACTTTTTTCCTAAAATATGTTTGGAAGTGCCTACATGTTTAACCCCTACCCCCACCCCCCCCCCCCCACACAAGACTCACAACTCACAAGATATTTGTAGGCAATATTAATTGGTTAAATGATGTACATAAACCCTACACCACTGCCAATTGCCACCTCACACTCTCACCTCCACTCACATTCTCTATCCATGCCACTTCACCATGATTGTGAGACAAGCACACCGTGACTCACCTCTGCCGCAATGACTCCAATTTGAAAAAAAAAAAAAAATTGTATGAGATCGTCTTACGATGCTTTTGTCTCAATAACATATATATCCTACACGTGAAACCCACGTCTCATTCTGACATATGTCTCATGAAATTGTCTCATTAAATACTCTCTTGATTGACTTGGGTATTATTTTTAAATTTTCACTTTCGGTTACTGTAGTGTAAAGACTAAAAATTGCTTGGGAGACTGGGCAGTGGCGGCTTGATGTATTTGGGGCCTAAGGTGAAAATTGGCTACCTTGTTTCATATATAAAATTACTATTAATCAACATGAACCATATAAATTTTTTTTTTTAAGTTTATAAACACAAAAAAATTTGACAAAACATTTTACATTTGTTGATGTGGCAAATTGATAGTAGTGAGTAACAGAGTGATGTCAGTGGTGAATCTAGTTCAAAACTAGTAAAAGTTTGCTAATTTAACTATTGTGAAAAATGTTTTGAATTTTTTTGTGAATAGCTTTCTTCCTGTTCTTTTTCTATTGGAAGTGCTACATTCAGAATATTTTTCATGACAAATCTTACGTGTTAAGATGCTTCTTGTTTTCTAATTGAACCTATCACTAAAATTATTTTTTTGCTATCAATAACAACCTTTAACAATCTTCTATTAAAATTTTTTGTAAAAATGTTGTAGAAAATGTTGTAGGCATAGCATTTATTTCTCTTTTTTATTTGTTTTTCATTTGATAAGAAAATATTATTTTATTTATTGGTTAATATTTTGGCTAAATTAATAGTATTAGTTAAAATTTTGGAGACTTTTTTTTCACTTAAGGCTTTAAATGACTGCATCAATAGCTTATTCCGTTGAGCCGCTCTGGTACTGGGAAATAGCTGTTGACATTCTGTCAAAGCTGGTCCTTCGTTGCGGGGAATAGCTGCCACAGCTGGTCCTTCGTCGTGGTGAGTAGCTGTTGGCATTTTGTCAAAGCTGGTCCTTCCGTAGTACAACTTTTGGGCAGTCTTGTAGGCCCACGAGGTGAATAAGAATGTAATTGGGCACTTAATACGTGTGACCTTTTACTTGATTCGGAAAGAGGGTAACATGCCCTTGTCCAAAACTAACTTAATTTGTGGTTTCTGGAGTACTAATTATGTTGGAAGTAATTACTTTGAAGTTGTAACTTACACCATTTTGCTATTCCCGTATTGCCTACCGGTAGGACTTTATGTTTATCTATCTATATTATTAATAATAAGATTTTTTGTTTGAATTTCGTCATTTTGCATACTAAAATACTTTTATACAAATTCTTAAACTTTCCAAAATACCTTATTTTTTAGTTAAATAATTTTAAATTAAAAAATACAAACCAGTTAAAAGATTAATTTAATATTCCTAAATTTTAGGCATTTTTTTATATTTTCTTCATTTGACCTAAAACTTATAACACTATTTCTATCTTATTTTTAAACATTATTTCATGTTATCTTACATTTTTCTTTTAAAAAACAAATACACACACAAACAGTTATTTATATATCACTTTTAAAATTTATAACACTAAACAAAAAAACAAAAAAAATAAAAAAGATCATTACCACGCGTGATGAGTCTGGTTGTCTATTATTAAAATATCTTATCCAATAGTCTTGAAATGGGAGGCATGAAAAAAAAAAAAAAAAAAAAAAAAGATCACCTAACTTGCAAGTTATTATTAAGGAAAATGCTAATGAGTGCTCTTTAGGGCATTTGTTAACAATTTATTTTAGGAAAGTTTTGACATTACTTTTATGAAAAATGAAAAAAGTTATCAAAATATTAATTATGTTTTTTTCTTTTCATTTTTTGTAAAAATTTTCTTTAACTAGGTTGTTAACCAATGCATTAAGGGCACTCGTTAGCATAATCCTATTATTAATAATGGCCTTCTTGCTCATTCAGGTATATATTTCCAATTATATTCCAAGCAAGTTTTGCTTCGTCTTCTTCCAAAATGAACCATAGCCCGAAAGGTAATGAGAAAGAAGAGTACAGGTATGATCCAAAAACCCTTAACAATTACAAAGAGATCATGTCAACCACCCCAAGAAGAAAGGGTAGTTGGGTGGATGATCTCTACCAGTATGAAGGTTTTTGGTACAATCCACACGCCTTAGAAGCGATGTTGTCAGCTCAAGACCACTTCAAGCCTCAACCTAATCACTTGAAGTAGTGCTCCTAAATCTGGTGCAACTTGGCTTAAGGCTTTGAGTTTTGCCATTATGAAACGGTCCCATTTTGGTGAGTCTACAAAATCCTTTACTCACTAGGGTATTTAGATATTGTTTATTTTTGCTGAAACTGAGAAATTATTGCTAAAAGTAAAAGTTAGTTGAAATAATACAGTGAGACTCATGAATAATGTTAAAAAGTGCAGTAAAACTCAAGAATAGTAGCAAAAATAAGCTGAATAGTGAAAAAAATTTAATTTTTAATCCTAACCCAAACTGACACCAGATCAGCACATGATTTGGTACACTTCTAGGAGTTTGAACTTCCCTCAAATCCACGAAAGTAGGATCTAAATGTTCCAAATGCAGTTACACACATTCCCTACACTTACCAAACTCTATTATAAATTCTAGTTGTAAAATTATTTACATATGCAGGGATCCAAAGGATGTATTTGTGTCTCTATGGCACCTTTCTCACAAGACGATCTTCATTTGGAGGATGCACTTGGATTATTTTGTGAGGGAATATCTCTTTTAGGACCATATTGGGATCATGTGTTAGGGTATTGGACAGCAAGTTTGCAATCACCAGAGAAGATATTATTTGCAAAGTACTAAGATTTGAAGAATGGTTCTATATATTGGGTAAAGAAAATAGCTCAGTTCATGAGTTGCCCTTTCTCCTTAGAAGAAGAATGGAAAGGTGTGGTTCAAAAGTTTATAAATCTCTGTAGTTTTGAGAACTTATCGAGTTTGAAGGTAAATGAAAGTGGAACCATGAAAGTTGGAGCTAATGCTTTGGCAGCAGAAAACTGTGTATTTTTTAGGAAAGGTCAAGTTGGAAATTGGAAGAATCATCTTACACCAGAAATGGCAAAGCAAATCAATTAACCTTGCAAAAACTAAAAGGTTCTGGTTTGACATTTAACGACTCATCTAATACTTGAGTGGGAGGCCTACACTCTAATGGCTTCTATCAAAATAGTTGAGTATCACAACTGAATAAAATTTGGCTCCAAGGCTTGTTTTTGCATATCAAAGACAATGACTTATTGTCATTTTTGTGCAAGGACCACTGGTAGTTTGGTAAGGTAAGACTAATCTCTGTTAGTCTGCCACATCAAGTATTACCGTGTATTTGGGTGCGGAATTTCTAATTGGAATTTAAGCTTAAATTGGTATTTTAAATTCTGTTATTGCAATTTCCAAGTTTCGCAAGTTTGTTTCTAAGTTGCTTCTACAAAAAATGTTTCTTTTACTTGCCACTCAGCAACAAGGAAATCTGCATGTGCGGATTGGTAAAAAAGAAAAGTCTGACACTGCTGGTCTACACTGTATTTTACTTTTTTTCGAAGGATGTACAGTACAGGTCTACACTGGTTGTGATGACCTCAAATGTTGTGTTTGAACTTTGACATTGGTGTTTCTGTATTGATTACTGTGTATGGTAAATAAGATCTGTTTTTATATAGACTCTGTTTAGTTGGATTAATTATCTATTTTTCTAATGTGGATTGTTGATGGAGATTTTGCTACTTGCTATTTTTGATGAATATGCGAGTTTGCGTTCAACAAAACTAAAAATACATATTTAAGGCTATTTTGGATATATACTATTATTAATTTCTTTAAAATTATCTTCTATTTTCCTTTGTGTGTGTGTTAAAATAATTAGTATTTAAAAAAAATACATATTTAAAATAAAATAAAATGAAAATTTATACATTTTTTTTATATATTAAATATGAATTTACAGTACCATCATTCTTTCTAAACAACGAAATTTATGATTAATAAGATCTTAAAATTAATATAGGAGTTTAATCTCTCCATTTGTTAATTTCTATGAATAGCAGATCTTTCATCAAACACTGTTAATATATATTGAAGGGGCAGAGAGATTTGCAAGGCAGCTCATTGAAAGGTTCTTGTAATTGCATTTTCCTGCATTAAGTGGGTAATAAGTTGTGCTAGTTGGTAAACTTGTTTTCTAAATTGATTTTTTATGATAGTGCATGTGTTTTTTTTAATCTATAATATCAGTAAGAAACACACACAGAACAGCAATCGGCTCTGCATGCTTCAAGAACAGGAGTGGATTACAATTATTACACGAGAAACCAACTTTAAGAGGATTGCATTAAATTAAAAAAAAAAATTGACATTAAACTAACAGCAATCACACTTCTTCCATTACCTAATCCTAGGTTGAGGTGAAGCTAAACCAAACTATTGGTTCTCTCACACTATCAGCATGCCATGTGATTTTCCCAACCATCCTTTACTTCGAAGAAATGCATGTCGTTTTACATAAAATCAAAACTCTAATCGAAGACTGCTTGAATGGTAGTAATATGCGACAACTCCTATTGGAATGAAAGGGAAAATTTTTAAAGTTATATGCATGTCGTAGGTATATATTTATGTTCAAAGTTATTTTTAAAAGATAATAAAAAGTGAAAATTTTATTTAATTGGCTAAAATACAAATTCCTCCTTTCAATTTTGCCTAAAATTTGTTTCAGTAGTCTAACTTCACATTCATTCAATTTGTTCCTTTGAATTTAGACTTTATTCAAAATGCACCCTTAATGACCCCCAAAACAATGGGTAATTATACACTAGTTCAAGTGTAGAATATGTTTGTACTCTTCAATCTCACATAATAGTGCACTCCATCAATTAAATTTAGACGTAAATGCACTTTTGGTTTTTATATTTTGGGGTCATTTCTACTTTGGTCCCTATATTTTTATTTTACCAATCTTAGTCCCTAAAATAAAAATCCCGTTCCATTTGGTCAGTTCTGTTAGCTCACTAATGAAAATTGCTTATATGACAAACTAAGTGCACTACTGCTAGCACATTAACCGTTGACGTGGCCATTAGAAAAAAAAAATTGGCATTTGAAAAATGCCAGGTCAGCTTCTAAAAAAAATTATTAATCAATTTTAACAAAATAAAAAAAAAAGGAAAAAAAAATTAGAAACAATAAAATACATAAATTTAGTTCTAATTCATTTTGAACAAGAACATACAAGAACACAATCACAGATTTAAATACCAACACAAAAACATAAGAGCACAAACTCAGAACCAAACAAAAAAAAAAAAAAAAAAACTCAAATTTAAACATTAACACAAGATCACAAACACAAAGTACACAATAACAAACGTAAAATATTTACTCTCAAAATAAATGCCAAGTCAAATTTAGAAAATCATATAAACTTAGAAAGTCAAACAAACCAGAAAATCATACAAACCCATCAAGAACACACAAGAGCACAAACCCAAAAAAATCATACAAACCTAAAAATCAAAACAGAAAATCATAAAAGAATATTGCATAAGACAAAATCTATCCATATATATACGCAAACCAAATTATCCAAAAGAAAAAATAGAGTTAAATCCGAAAATTAAATCAATACAATCATTAAAAAAAATACCCACAAAATTGAACAAACCCACCTTAATTCCATAACCATACCAACACAAACCCACCAATTGGACCCAACACAAACCCACCAATCCCTTAACCATACCAACACAAATCCATTGATCCCACAACCATACCAACACAAACCCACCGATCAACTAAGCACCAAGATAGAAGGCGAAAAAGGAAAAAGAAAGAATGGAGGCGAAGAAACTAGTATTATTGTTTTAGCATTGAGGTTTTCCCAGAGGTGCTCATTAATGAAACGATATTACGGCAGCAACCAAAAGAGTTGCAGGCATTAGAGTACCACATCCCATCAACATCAAGTTCCTAACATGCAGTCCCCAGGTCACTGCAAAGATCCAGATCTTGAACCAGAGACTGATGGAGGCAGAAAAATTGAGAGAGAGATCTGGGGAAGAAAAAGACAAAGAAAGAAGAAAATAATGAAGAAAAAGAAACAAGTGCAAACAAAAAAAACACACAAATCTAAATTTCACTATTTTTTTATTTTAATTATGTTTTTTTCTTTTTTATAATTTTTTATAATTTTTAAAATTAATAAATTTATTTTTAAAATTAGAGGTTGACATGGCACGCTGACATGGCATTTTTAAATATTATTTTAATGGACTCGTCAGTATTTACTGTGTTGACAGTGCAATCCGTTTGCCACGTAAGATATTTTCGTTAAGTGAGTGATAGTAAGGACCAAAATAGAACGCATTTTTCATTTTAGAAACTAAAAGTGGTAAAATAAAAATGTAAGGATCAAAATAAAAATTACTCTAAAATGTAAGGATTAAAAATGCATTTACACCTTAAATTTAATATGGAACCTGCTATTTATGTGAGATGAGAAAATATGTATTTATTATTTATTATAATCCTAAAGTGTTTTATAATTTTTCAAAATACGATGTAGTTCCATTTTTTTAATGATTTTTATTTCATTAAATTACCATAAATAATTTTCACTTATCATTTGAAAAAGAAAAGGGCAAAAAAAAAAAAAAAAAAAGGAAGAAGAAGAAGATCAAGAAGGAAAGAAGTAAGAAAAAAAAATCGCATAGAGAAGAATACGAATATAAAATTAACCTGAAATTCCTTGACATCTGAATCCCAATCTAACCTCTGCGACATTATTAAATCAAACTTCAAGTGAACTACTAGTTACAGTGTTCCCACTTCAGAATTAGCAATTAAAACTCTTGTCAAAAAAGCAATTACGAAATTTCAAAAGAAAGCTTTTGTATTTCTATGAAAAGCTCTATGACACCCATGATTCCCAGTAGTAAGTCGTCGGCATATCGCCCGTAACAAATCCTTATAAAGTAATGAGTTTTTAAGGGGGCTAGCTTACGGGCCAGACGTCTCTCTGACCTGATAACTAGTCTCAATGGATGGAATACGAAACTTAAATCCAAAGAGCAAACTGAATTTTCATTTCCTTAACTTTTTTGGAAACCAAATAAATTTATTGTAAAATTTTCCTATTCATTTTTAATATTTTTGTGGAACCAAATAATGGAATAATCAAAAGAATAAGCCTTCATGCAGACAAAGACCTGGTATTGTCTTTGGAACATGGTAAAAAAAAGATTTAATTTGTGCTTTTAGTTTTTTATTTACTTTTTTGTGTGAAATAATAATAGAAAATAATTTTTGATGATTTATTTTAATAATAGAAAATAAGCCTTCATGGTAATGATGCGTTTCTTATGGAACTTAACGAGAGAATTGGATTAAATAAAGTTAAAGGTCAAAATTGAATGTGAGTGAATGTAATTTGCAATTCAGCCTATATAATATTTGAATATACAAGTTTATGGTTAAGTATATATGTTTATGTTTACGGTTAAGACTCATTGAACCTCTTTTCCTTGAAGTCAACCCACAACAAAAATCAAACCCTTCTCATTATTTATTATACTCCTTCAGATGAGGAATCATATGAAAGTTAGTCAAGTAAGAAATGGTATTTTTGTTAATTTTTATACTTACTACTATAAATCAAGTAGTTGAATTCAAGTTGATCGTACACTTTGTTCCAAATCGTCTCGGTGACCAGTCCCAAATTTTAGTTTTAGAAGTCATGATGCAAAATGAAATAGAATGATTAAGTTACCCAAAATTAACAATATGTGTGGAAATTATCATGATAGTTCTCAGCACCATTATTGGTGCCCAAGTAACCAACGCGAGGAATCATATGAAAGTTAGTCAAGTAAGAAATGGTATTTTTGTTAATTTTTATACTTACTACGATAAATCAAGTAGTTGAATTCAAGATGATCGTACACTTTGTTCCAAATCGTCTCAATGACCAGTCCCAAATTTTAGTTTTAGAAGTCATGATGCAAAATGAAATAGAATGATTAAGTTACCCAAAATTAACAATATGTGTGGAAATTATCATGATAGTTCTCAGCACCATTATTGGTGCCCAAGTAACCAACGCGAGGCAAAAATCTTAGACTTTACGCTCAAATGTTTTTTCTTTTTTATCTCAATATTATCATCCATAGCAATGAATTTTTAGCTATTTTTAGTGGTGCCATTATGATATATAAATTTATGCATAACGTGTCACATGCGACATGCACGGTATTTCTATACTACAAAAACTAACAATGTAGGGGGTTCTCCATACATTGCTAACGCCACTTTTCGTAAAACACACATCTTATAGTGGTGAATGCTCAACATTGAGGGCATTTCGGCGATTATGTAATTTTTAGTCATGTTGTCATTTCAAAGTTGTTCTTGATGCAATTTAAAGCTTTGAATGATGTGGCAGAAGGTGTTGTGTGTCTTCATTTTTTCTTTAGAATGAGGAATGCATTAAAAGAAAGTTAAGTATGAGATAGTGTTTTTCTTACTATAATTTTTACTATAATAGAGCAATTGCTAATGTTCTTATTATGAAATTTGCAATGATTTATTATTGGTAAAACTAAACATAAACATATATTTAAACCTATATTTGTATTATAAATTATATAATATTCCATGTTTATTCAAAATGTGCATGCTTTTTGGTATGCTAATGCTATACACATGAAAAAAAAAAATATTTTTTCAAATCAACCATGCAAAGATTCTAAAAGTAAAAAAAAAAAAAAAAAATGATCATGAATATATTTTTTTTCTAAATCAATTCAAATAAAAAATAATTCAATGAAGCGAGGTTTTAAACTATAGTGTTAGTATTTCAAAATTCATAAACCATTTAAGCAAAATAAAAAACCAGTTGTTGTATGTGGAGTTAGGCATAACAAGTTTGTTTTTGTTGTATGGTTAATATTTTTTTTTATAATATATTTGAAATATATTATTAATTTATTTTTATTATATTATATTTGAAATTTTTTATTTTAATTAAAGAAATTTTATCTTGATTTTTTTTTTAATAATTTAGAGTATCCATTCACTCTATATTAGCTAGAGGCTTGAAGTTGGCATAGAAGGGGTTTCGTACGGTTTTGAATAAAACGATTTTTTTTTCTTTTTTCTTTTTTCCAAATAGATTAACTTTCCAAATTACACCATTAAAGTTTAATGTAATTTTGATTTTTCCTCTAAAGTTTCAAAGTTTTGATCCCTTCCCTAACGTTATATAATGTTTTGAAAAAACGAAAAAAAGAAAAAAAGAGAGAGAGACCTGAAGTCCATACTTGCCTATCTAGCGTTGATGTGTCCATTAAATGCCATCTAATCATCTACGTAAATTGGGTCAATCAAACCATGCAATGTCACCACCGCATATTCTTTAGTGCGATGGTCACTCCATAAGTATAAGTGTTTGTGTGGAGTGAGGAATAAGGGCTGAAGTTCAAGTCTCCAAGATGAAATTTCACACATATATACACTTAGTTAGGCTAGAGTAGAATTTTTATTTTGTATATAAAAAAAAAAGTAATATCAATTAGATGATGCCAAATCAATAATAATTAAATAAAAAAAAAGATTATAAAAAAATTCTAAAATCCAAAAAATTGTTAAACTAAAAATTAAATATTTTTTTCTTTCCACTTTCTCAGCATCCATTCATAAACCAACCAATCTCAATCTTCAACAAGAAATCCAAGAATCACTATAACCATCACAATCTTCAATGAAAACCACAAACACAACTAATAAGATATCCAACAAGAAACAAGTTTTCCCCTCTCAGCTTGCACTCAAGCAGTGCTTAGTTGCTCCTGAAGCTCTAGACGTACAGGACACTTACTCAAAAGATCAAACCCCAATTGATCTCCAAATTAAAGCGACTCGTTTTATAGACTCGATTTCGATGACCTTGCTTCCATCGAATCAAAATCTTGGAGATCCATTGCATGGTTCAGGGCTTGAGTTTTGTATGGTTGTCAATTTGTGAAATTGGTAATTTTGACAATGCAAATCCAAGCGGAGAGGGAGAAGAGAAGCAAAGAAATTGAAAACTATTGACAAGGCATGGGTAGTTTTTATTTATTTTATTATATTTAATTTTTTTGAGAAGATTATTATATTTAACTGATTTAGCATTATTTAATTAATTGACATGGCATGATTTATTTAGCCCAACTAACATTTTTTTTTTTTTTTGAGGTACAACCCAACACAGGCTGAAAATATATAACTACACCAAGTCTTTTACAACATAATTCATGATGTTTGGAGGAACAACCTCCCCCCAAACTCTTAACGGAAAGGAGATCCTAGCATCCCTAGCTAATGCATGAGCAACATAATTACCTTGCCGCCTCACATGGATGATAGAGTAGGATTGAAAATAACCCCCTATAGACATGAAGTCTTTTACCAAGTGTCCAGTCAGTGCATTTGAAACTTTTCCAGCCTGCAAACTCTTCACCACGAGGTCTGCATCTCCTTCAAAGCACACCTTAGCTTGCAAAAGCCGAGTTCTCGGGCAAAGAGAGCAGCTCTACGGGTCGCCATCATTTTCAAGATCTCCACTGATGTTGGCATGGGAACTTTCTCGGAAAAAGCAGCTAAAACCTGTCCCTCATTGCTGCGAATAACCACTCCAATGCCGCCCTCCTACTCCTCCCCAAACACCGCCCCGTCGTAATTCGCTTTCACTGCTCCCACAGGAGGAGGCTGCCACCGCACTGTTCCAACCCTTGTTTGCGGTTCTTTCCTTAGCTTCCCCTGTTGGAACTCATCTATCATGGCCGTGGCTGATTGGGCAAGCTTCGAAAGTGGCTGGGCTGATTCGTTGAGTCTCTGTTTATTTCTTCTAATCTAGATCAGCCACGCAGTCATGGCAAACTACTCCAAGCTTTTTCCTTCCTCCTTTATGATGCTAACCAGATTGCACAATGATTCGATGCACGGAAATTTACTCCTAACCTCTACAAAAGATTGCAGCTACTTTTCTTGGAGCTTTTCACAGTTCCATATGGCATGTAGCACATCTTCTCCCCTACATTTGCACTGTTCATGCAAAGGGTTATCCAGCATTTTCCGTCTCTGTAAGTTCACTTTAGTTGGGAGTGCATTTGAGCAAGCTCGCCAAAGGAACACCTTGACCTTGTTTGGGATTTTCAACCACCAAATACTCTTCCAAAACCGCTTCACCTCATCAGCATTGGAGCTTGATGGTGTGGCCTTCATTTCAGTCTCACACAATAATTGATAACCCGTCTTTGCTGCGTAAGCGCCTGACTTGCACCTTGGCCATGTGACATTGTCCTCCTGGTCTGTGACAGGCACAGGAATGCTCTTGATTCTTTGTGCTTCAAATGGCAAAAACAGGGCTTCCACTAGTTGGTCATTCCAACCCTCACCCCTAGCTGCCAACAGTTTTGCAACTTCCCAATTTGAGGCAACCCCATTCTTTGGAGAAAGAACACAAGCCGAGTCTCCTCCAGGCAGCCACCTATCTCCGTAGATGTTAATCTTCCTACCGTTTCCCAACCTCCAAAGCAAACCGGTTTGGACAAGATTTCTAGCCTTAGCAATGCTTTGCCAAGCATATGATTCGGAGGAAACCTTTGCGTCAAAAATTGACCCGTTTGGAAAGTATTTCGCACTAAAAACTCAATAAAAGAGAGAAGACTGATCCACAAGTAGTCTCCACACTTGCTTAGCAAGCATAGCCTCATTAAATTTTTCCAAGTCTTTAAAACCCTTACCCCTCAAGGCCTTTGGTTTGCACAAAGTTTCTCAATTCTTCCAATGGATCCTTTGTTGATCTCCCTTTTGTCCCCACCAAAATTTCCTTATCATCATCTCAATATCATTTAATAATCCGATTGGGAGTTTGAAGCAACTCATCGCAAACGTGGGTATAGCTTGAACTACCACTTTTAAGAGCACCTCCCTACCCACTTGTGAAAGGAGGTTTTCCTTCCAACCCTGCAACTTTCTTCACACTCTCTCCTTAATGAAATTGAGACTCACCTTTTAATTTCTCCTAATCACTGCCGAAAGCCCAATGTACTTTTCGTATTCTCGCACTTCACTTACTCCCAAAAGATCAAGAATTTCTAATTTCCTCCCCTCCGAGGTGGACATGCTAAAGAACACGGAAGTTTTTTCTCTATTCAAATTTTGCCCCGAGGCTTGCTCATACAAACTCAAAACGCGTTGGATAGCATCCAAGTCATTCATTGTAGCACTGCAAAAAAGAAGAGTGTCATCGGCAAAAAATAAGTGAGTGATTTTCGGGCCATTTTTGCAAAGAGAGAATCCCCTAATAGCTTCGGACCCGGCTACCTGTTGCAGTTGACAATTTAGAGCTTCAGAATAAATTAGGAATAAGTACGGAGATAAGGGATCTCCTTGCCTAATACCCCTAGTTGGTCGAATATCTCCCTTTGGCACTCCATTCACTAGAATTGAGTAAGAGGCCGAATTTATACAACTTATGACCAAAGCCGCCCATTTCTCATTAAAGCCCATCTTCATCATAATTGCTTCTAGGAAACTCCACTCCACTCCACTCTATCGTAAGCCTTGCTCATATCAAGCTTCGAGGCCATGAAACCCCCTTTTTTTGCCTTTTGGTTCTTCATGTGGTGCAAGGTTTCAAAGGCTACAAATATATTATCGGAGATTGCCTTGTCAGATTGGAAGGCACTTTGTGATTCCGAAATAATCAGAGGTAACACCCCCTTGAGCCTGTTAGCAATCACCTTGGAAACAAGCTTATAGATGATATTACATAGAGATATAGGGCGAAAATCTGAAACTTTTGAGGGACTTTTTACCTTAGGTATGAGGGTGATGGAGGTTTGATTTATTGATGGAGGGATAACACCTGAGGTGAGGCAACTCAGCACTGCTTCCGTCACATCATCGCCCACTAATTGCCAATAATGTTGGAAAAAGAGAGGAGGAAGTCCATCCGAACCCGGTGCCTTCAAAGGTTCCATTTGCTTTAGGGTCGTGACCACCTCTTCCTTAGTATACTCAGCATTTAGAGATTGGTTCATCTCATCCAAAATAGAACAAGGAATACCAGCCACTACTTCCCCTATCCTGCACGGGTTTGAGGAGGTAAAGAGTCCTTGGTAATAACAAACCAAGATATTTGCAATCCTATCCCCATCCCCACATATCTCCCCACCCGGATCTTTAAGTGAATCAATTTGATTTCTTCTAAACCGATGAAAAGCCCTACTATGGAAGTATCTTGTGTTATTATCCCCCTCTTGCAACAATAAAGCTCAGGATCGCTGTTTTCACATTTTTTCTTCACTTGCTAGGAGCTTTGAAATCTCTCTTTTCAACCTTTGGACCCGTGCCATGCTTCCACCCCTTATTGCGGCTTCCTCAGTAACTCTCAATTGCTCCTTTTTCTCCGTAAGACGTCGAGTTACATTGCCAAAAGCAACTTTGCTCCACCACTTCAAATTCCTACAACATCTATCCACTTTACCTTCCACTCTCTTCATTGGGCTGCCTTGGCAATCAAAGGACCATGCATCCTCAATCGCTTCCCTACATCCCTCATCCCTCATCCCTCATCCACATTTGTTTAAACCTCCATGGCTTGTTTACTCTTTTTAGGATACCCGCTAAATAAATCATGATCGGTTTATGATCCGAAGTACCACTCTCCAAATGGACCACTTTTGTAGTCGGGAACATTGCTAGCCATTCCACCGTACTAACCGCTTTGTTAAGTCTCTCCCACACCGTATGCCCCTCACCTTGCCCATTGCACCAAGTAAACTTGTTACCACTACAACCTAAGTCTTGAAAACCACACTCATCCAACACATCCCTAAAAGCCTCCATTTGCCTACTTGGTCTAAGCCTTCCCCCAATTTCTCATGGGCTCTAGTAATTTCGTTGAAGTCTCCCGCACACAACCAAGTTAAGGAATATTTGGAATTTAGTCTTCTCAAGGTAGCCTAAGAGATATGGTGGTTGCTTGTATCGGCCTTACCATAGAAACCTATAAACTGCCATTCCTCCACCTTCCCCTTATTAACGACGATGTCAATATGATTCGGGGAATATGTGTCCACTGCAAAATCCACTTCTTTCTTCCAAAAAACTGCCACCCCTCCACCCCTCCCTTCTCTAGAAAATTCTATCATACCATCAAACTTTAGCCTATCACGTAACTGAGTTAGCCTATTTTTTTTCAGTCATGTTTCAGCTAGGAACATGGCTGAGGGAGAATGAGCTCGAATTATATCACTAAGTTCCTGCTCTGTCTGAGGGTTCCCAATCCCCCGACAGTTCCAACTTAAGAGATTCATTGTTGTTGGCAGGGCTGCACCATAGCCTCCACCATTAAATTACTTAGTTCATGACCAGAATGGGAAACCAGCCTCTTCTTGCATGGTAACTCACTACAATCCATCTTTGAAGCTAACCTTTTAGTATTTTTTACCCTCCCGGGTACCTTATTTTCAATGGAACGTGCATGGCATTTTTTCCTAGTTCTTTTTACCTTTTCCCCCTTAGCATTATTATTGCTACAGCCCATAATATTTGAAATATCACACAATGCAAAATGGGTAATAGGGACACTTACCAAGTTTGCCTCATGCACCCATGACTGTGAAAAGCCCTCTGTACCAGCCACGTTCTCTGCATGCCTATCCGAGTTTTCTGCATGCCTATCAGCTAACTTTTGGGTGAACTCATCAGTTTTCCTAGCTGGCTTTTGATCCTTAATTCCCAAAATTTCCTCTACTAGGTTATCCCTTGAAAGTCCGCCCCTCATCTTGTCAAATCTGCCCATCTCCATGTCAATCTCCTCAAGCCTTTCCTCGAATCTTTCCCCTGATTCTCGCCCACCCGATTCCACCAGCTCAACAGTCACATCCGCTAAATTAAGCTCTGCAGAAGTCCCATTACATGCCTCCTGAAATCTCGTTGTTGACTCAGTTTGTACATGCGCCATCATTGGGAGTTGGTCGCCGCTTTGCTCTACCGGCGAGTTCATCCCACACTCTTCAGCCCACTGTTTTTGTTGGGCTTTTTTTGCAGCATAGAAACTCGGTACCTTCACCACAGGATTTCTTCCCTTCACAAACAGAGTTGCACGAATCCACGCCCCATATGCTTGACTCTCCTTTGTGAGATTACCTTCACTCTCAATCCATAGATCACAGTCTCTGTCCCCATGGTTCAAGCACCCACACCAGTAGCAAATATTGGGTAGTCTTTCATATTTGAAAGATACCCAACTTTGCTCGCCGTGAGACAGAGATATTAACCTCCCCCTACACAGAGGTTTATTTATATCAATGGTGACCTTCATCCTTAAAAAGCTCCCCCCATCCATCTCTTCCTTATCGATTTCCTTCCAAACTGTTCCAACTACTACACAGAGTTTTTCAGCTACTGCTTTATTCATGAACCTCAACGGGACATCGTGAATCTGGACCCATATCGGAACCTTATCAAACTCTAAATCCTTGGGAGGGACTTCTTTATCAGACCACTGCAATACCACAAGGTGTTTGTCGAAGCTCCACGGGGTGTTGCTCATTATCCTCTCCACCTCTTCCTTCTTTTCAAACATAAACAGTAACACATGGTCACTACTTCTCCTAACCTCAAATCCTTTCACAGACCTCCAGAGGGGGCTGAAGGTTCTAGTCACCGCCTCAATATTTAGTGCCCTCCTTGTTAGAAACTTTGCTGCCATGGTAAAGCTCTTAGTTGATAACTCATCGTCCAAACCCAACTCTTCACCCTCCCTAGCGTTCAAGGACAATTTTTGCCAATGTTTTGTAAGAGTATCCATATTTCTATTGCACTCGTCTCTCGTGTTTTCCAAAACCCCAGCAACAAGAAAAACTAATAGCTAACTCTCTCCAAGCAATCAATTTCTTGAGTTACACAGAATCCTCCTACCAGGAACAGCAGCTTCTACAGCCCAAGGGAAGTCAATTGGTGCCCCAATGATGCCTCCTTCTTAATGGATGCATGATATGGGCTTCAAGTCCTTTTTCCAAACACCGGATAGAATTTTTAAAATTTTAAAGGGAAAAATTAAAATTATCCCAAACTTTAAGTGTGCGAGTTGCAAGTTGCCTAGTTTATCATGTGCTTTGGTCTTCTCCTTTTCATATATCCTTTTGACAGTAACTAGATGATTTACGAAAAACCGAAAAATGGAAAACCAACTTGGTTTGATGGTTCTCAAAAATCTTTGACTAGTGGGTATCCCTAAAGTACGACGAAGTGGTGTTCCATTCTTTTACATTCATCGTGATTTTTACTAATTAAATACATATTTGTTAGAGTATTATAAATGTGAGATGAAAGAGTACCATATCATCGTATTCTACAAGTGCATGTTAATTTTCTCTATTCCCTCTCAAAATATAGGCAAAAAAAAAATATTTTTGTGAATAAAGCCAGGAGAGCCAAACAACACCCTTGTTTTGAAATTCAGCATAAATAGCACTTTTTTAAAAAAAAAAATGTTTTTTTAAAGTAAATTTTATTTATTTATTTGAGATTGAAACTTTGAATGAATTAGAATTATTAGGATCTGGGAAAGTCAACAATTAGGGACCCTCACCATCCCATATATTAGATCAATTTGGTATCCTCTGGTTTTCTTTTTCTTATTCCCTTCCTATGCATAGATTATCAAATGTGATATTGGGTTAAATGATGGATCATTGACATTTTTTGTTCATAATACGAAAAGAGAGAAAATGTTATTAAAGTGGTAGTGTATTTTAGATGTTGACTATGGTATTAAAAGATCGTTACATGCTTACCTTTCTTTTTCTTTTTGGAATAAATCATGCTCACCTTGGAACTCCAGGAAAGGATTCATGGATTGTTGTTGAAATTTTAAAGGGGATCACAGCTTCTTGATCTGTTTGGGAATTATGTTTCTATAAGCTCTTATTATTCATGTACTTATGAACCATTGTCAAGGCTCATTCTTTCATTAATTTCGAGCATATGTACGTGTATACTTGTCTACTGGTCCCGTCACATGTTTATTTTCTATTTTCTTATAAAATAATCAAAATAAGTTTATACATATAACACGTGACATATTACAATTAATGGAACATAAAGTAGAATAAAAAAAGTGGGACATAAAATTAAGAATTTAATACCCCAAATTTTGGCTAAAGCACCTAATTAAGTAATTTTATTTGATAAATTTTAAATTCTGTCCTGTGTACGAATCCTCTACCGAAACGCATAGTGCACCATGACTGGGCTAAGTTCAATTGAAACATCAGCCACTTCAATAAAAGGCCACCTGTAATTGGTTGGGAGGCCCATGTTTTTGGTCTTATAAATTCTTGCAATGCTGCTCCATATTTTTAGCCAAACAAGGATGGAGGCTTCAAACTAATATGTCATCTTTGGTTTATAGGGTGTTAAAAGCTAATTACTTTCCAGATAGCGATTTTCTTGGGGCAGAATTGGGATCACGTCCATCTTATGCATGGAGGAGTATTTTGGTGGCACAAAATAATATCGTTAGGAAAAGGTGTAAATGGCAAATGGGTAATGGTGCGTCAATTGATATTTGGATGGATAAACGGTTAAATGGACCATCTACTTTCAAGGTGCTTACTAGACCAAATACTTTACCAGATCAATCATTGGTTAGCTTACTTATTGACTCGGAGACTAGTGGATGGCATGATCCGTTAATGAGACAAGTATTCATCCCGACCGATATTCAATCCATCCTAAGCATCCCTTTGAGTGTTCGCATGCCACAAGACAGGTTAGTGTGGGCCTTTACTCTGAAGGGGAACTTTACCATTCGCAGTACGTACAAGATTGCTGTGGTTGAATCTACGTAGACACGCATGGAAGGAACTTCAAATGGTAAGAATCACAAATCGTTTTGGAGGAGGCTCTGGGGCTTAAATTTAATGAATAAAACGAAATCTTTTGCATAGCGAGTATGTCGAAATATCATTCCCACGAAGGTGAACTTGTGTTATCGGCAGGTTATTGATGATGATATATGTGAAGCATGTGGGTCGGGTAAAGAAACTAGTGGACTTCTTTTTTTGGGAGTGTGAGGCTGCTTGTGAAGTTTGGGTCTAGTCTGGCATTAGTTTTGAAGCGCATGGAGTCAAGTAAAATGAATTTGTGGATCTAGTGTGGTATTTAATATATTTTTCCAACATGTGGGGAATGATATTTTAGAGATGCTCTTCAAGATTTCATGGAGTATGTGGCATAATAGAAATGCAGTTAGACATGGGAGCCCAAGGCAATCTGCATCTCTGGTAGTGCAGGAAGCTAGGGTGTTGCTAGATGAATTTCAAACTTCGAATCACTCTATCTCCTAGCCAAAGGACGACATGCAGGAATCCTCGGTAGCTCCGATTGCTCCTAGCTATAAAGGGAATGTGGATTGTGGATGGAGCGGTTTTTAGTCAATCTGGCCAAGCTGGTGTGGGTGTGGTAATTCAAGACCATGTGGTAATTCGTGATCCTTGAATGTGACTCCAAGATCGTGTCTAATGCTTTCTTGGGTTTATGCACATCACCTATGATTATTTCAAATATCTTAGCCAAGGTATACCATTAACTCCAGGATTTTAGAATAGCTCAAGTATTTCATGTGAGGTGTTAAGGTAATAAGCCAGCACATATTTTGGCTAAACACGCCAAAGATGTAGTCGATAGTGATAATTTTATAACTTAGATAGAAGAAAATCCATTACTGATTGAATCAGTTATTACTCATAATGTACTGAATTTATCTTCATCATAATAAAGCAATAAGTTTCCTTTCAAAAAAAAAAAAAAAAAAGGTTGGCAAAATTTGACATGACCCATGAACCCAACACGACATAACATGAAATTAGCAAGTTATGGGTTAAGCCTTAGCGGATTCATGTCATATTCGAGTTGACACAACTGACCCATTTAATAAACGTGTTGGATTAGTGTCCAACCTATAAAACTCGTATGATCTATTTAATTAAATGACATTTAATATACCCTTGAAACCTTAAGTATATAAACTTATTCGTTGTCGTAGTTTATTTTCTTTAACTTATTGTGATTGATTATTTGTGTATTGCGATATGTTTTAACTTTAAATTATTATTTGTAATATAGTCACTTGTTAGTTCTGAATTTTAAATTAATTTTTTTTTTTTTCATAATTTAGATCAATTTGGTTAATACTAAAATTGGTATATTTTTTTCGATTTGATAAAATCTGATAAATGGGTTGATACGACAAACCCGTTTAATAAAAATGTAGTGTTAGGGTTGACCAATCTTGACTTGTTTAATAAACGTGTTGAGTTAGTGTTGACCTATAGAGTTGAATACTTATTAATTATTCAACATGGCACGAACATGAATTGACACCCCTAGTTTCTCTCTCCTCAATCTTTGTAAAAAAAAATTTTAATTTATTTCTCGTTAATTTGATGTTTATAAGCTGTCTTCTGCAGTACCTAGTTTGCTTGTAGCCTTCTATAAATTGTGTTTATTTTCGAAGTAACACATTCCGTGAACATGTTCCCTGTGTCTTTGTAATTAGATTTGCATGTTCATAAGCTGAAGGCACATGCCCTTTTTTTTTAGGTTGAAAATGCCGTAAATTATCATGAGCATAAAGTTTTAGAAAGTCAGTTATACATAAAATTATGTACTTGAACTTTATAGATGCTAAGGAGCTTTATAGATGTTCCTATTTTCTACTTGAACTTTTTTTCACAATAAAAAAAAAAAAAAATTATGTACTTCAAAAAGATGTACCCATTTATGCTTTTATAGTTTGCGTTTGCTATATTGTTTTCTAAACTTCAACATCTTGAGACTAATTTGATATTTCTTGGTTTGACCTTGCTCCATTGGATACTACAATTATATGTTAGCATGAAAGCCAAAACCAAAAGTTCCAGGTATTTTATCAATTTCTTTGATGCTACAATGGTCACAGTGAATTTTGCGTAGTTCTCAGAAATGGTGGCCACCCAAATAAGAAAGAGAGAGAAATAAACTCTTCCTCGCTCTCGCTCTTCCTCACCACCATCTTCCAGATCTAGTATTCATTTCATTTTTCTTTTTTGGATGGCCACCATGGCTGGCTATTTGCCTAGATTTCTAATAAACCAAACTAAGGTAGAAATAGAAAAACTGAGAAGAAATAGGCAATGAGAAAGAACAGAGAAGAATAAGAAACTCTGTAACTCAACAACGTTGACTTATGAATAAATTAATTACAAGAGAGGAGAAAAATTAATATTATAATATTCTATCAAATTAATTAGGTTAACTTATTTGGCAAGCAATAAATGTTTACCATGGCATGTACTATAATGTTATTCTAACTATTAGATCTTATAGAAATCCATGACTCAAAAAAGGTGTAAATTGAATCAATATATATATATATATATATATATATATATATTACAAATGATCCTATATATAATGTAGGGTGAGAAAGTGCAATCCATCCCTTTAAAAAAACAGTCATTAATTTCTTTTTCTTTTTTCTACTAATATATGTTTGCGTATTTAAATAATTGATAGGTCACATGTTTACACAATGAATGCAAAAATCAGTGAAAGAGAAACTAATCCAATAATTTATTCTAATACAACTTCTAGTAAGATATGCGGAAGAATGAATCATTAAAAAAAAAAAAAGGCTAAGTGGCGTGAGATAGAAAGATTTGCAAGAAGTTGACCAAAAAAAAAAAAAAAAAATTAAAAGAAGGGAGAAGAAAGAGGGAAAACCGGCTTGAGTAATTGATTGTGAGTCTGTGACGGTCTTAATTTAACAAGGATAATACATTATAATATTTCTTTACCTTTAAAAATAATAGTATATGTAATAAATAAAGTATGAAATAGAGTAATATTGAGATGGTGGATAATTTATTTATTTATTTATTTTTTATTATTATTATTATTATTTTTTTTTTTTTTGAGAAGATTGAGATGGTGGATTAGATATTTTGAAAATGACATTAACCGTAAATAATGGAATTTTGGTCAATAGTATGCTATTAATAAATTCATTTGTTTCCCTCTTATGAGAGTAACATGGATTGTCATCAACCCTTGAGAGATGACCTAAGAAGTAACCAGCAGGATATATTGACTTATGATGTGCAAGGATTGGCTATTTGAGCCTTCAAATCTTGAAAATTTCTTTAAATCAATGGAGTGCTGAGCTCCAATTCTACTATTTGAACAAAAAACGTATCACTCTGGACACAGAAAGAGCAACTATAATATTATATTTTATCTTATAAAAAAAATTCTATTATAGAAAATAATGTAATATTATAGAAATCAATAAACAATCTTTGGTAGGGCAAGATGTAAAATTAGAAGTTCTATGTTCAATTTACCACAAATTTTCGGCTCCCAAAAAAAAAAAAAAAATTACCACACATTTTTCCTTAATTTTAAAAAGTTCTCTTTTCAATCCTTCGGATTCGTTTAAAAAACCTCTTCGAAAATAAAAGATCTTTATAATCTTGAAATTTTAAAAGAGATCTACAGAGAACTCAATAATGCCTAGAAATCCCTTCATTTGTCCCCCTAAACTATTGAAAGAACTCATTTTTTATTCTTGAACTTTTGAAAAATATAGCATAGCATACGTACGTGAAGTGTAACCAAATAATTTTAAGGAAATGTCACTGCTAATAAGAAAATGCATGACTAACAAGGTTTTCTTTGAGCTAAAAAGTCACTATCATTCAATTTAACACATGAAAATCATTCCTACGTCATACCACTTGTGGTCAACGTTTTTTCCCATTGATTAGCTTGTGGACGAGTTTTCTCTTTAAAACTATATATAACTCATGCCTTAAGGTGGTGCCATGTTTAGAAATTATGACAGGTTCTCTCTTTAAAATTATTTTTTACTATTCCTTGTTTGGGATAGTCTCCACTCACTTAAACCCTATTCGTGTGTGGTATGGGACCATTTGAGTTATAGTGGGACTTATTACTACCCAAACTCATAAATCTAGGACGGGCAAATATGATCTCTTATAGATACTTTTTACCACTACGCCATACCTTGGATGGTATCCTCTCTATATGAACTTGTGTAACTTGTGTTTGTTAAAAATTCAATTAGCCTGAGCTACACTGGGCGTTGTAGTCGACAGGGATGGAACTAGCTTGGGGCTAGGGGGGCCATGCCCCCCTCCCCCCTTCCTCCCCTCCCCCAAGCCTTTGAAAAAAAATTCCCTAGTATATATACTAGCATAAAAAAATCTACTTTTGGCTCTAAAATTGATATACTTGGTCTTCCTCTCCCAAACAATTTACAAGCTGACCCATGAAACCAAAAATGAAAAATATTATCAAATCATCCCTTGTCTGGTTGTCCCAAGAATATCAAGAAAAATATTTAGCTAAACATTTGGACAATTTACAAATCCAGAGAATAAGGAAAATCTTCAAAACATTTCACATATTCAGATAATAAAAAATAATCTTTGGACATGGTCTAAGTAAAAACAAATTATAACAAATCAATTATATATCCTAGAAAAACAAATTACGAAAACTCAATAATCTTTACCCAATTTCTACCTCTCATTTGAGAGCTCTTTGTCCCTCTCAAATAACTCTACCCCATAGTCACAAAGACAACTTCTATGCTGCTAATTACTCCATTCACATACCAATTAGTGTCACCAGCAACTTGGATCAGTTAGTGTCTTAAACTCAATCCATGAAAAAAATTTATTTTTTTAAAGAGCTGCTGCTCTTTAACACAACCCATGTAAAATTTTTATTATTTTTGAATGATAGAATTTTATTAATTTTTAATGTTTTATTAACTTTGGGACACACTTGGCATGCATGCAAAAATGTAATACACATGTGAAACAACAATAATCTATTATTTTGTGCTTTACCTAAACTGCCACCAGAGCATGTGTGCGATTAGACTATTGTTAATAAACTTTGTGCCTTAGCTAAATTAATGTAGTGATGGGAAAAGTTTTATTATTTACATAGTTGAAGACTTAAAGTTACCATTCATTATTATGTGATTATTTAATAGATCTCTTTCTCTTTTCTTTTTTTTACTACTTTTCAAAATGGTTATTTTTTAAAGGAAAAGATCTCACATCTTTATGCTACCTTAGCCTTAACCAAGTAATCATATAAAAAAAAAAAATCCTTAACCAAGTAATTATTTTTAAAAAAATCCTTAACCAAGACACCAGTAATTGTCTCACCTTTTTTTTTTTCACTGAATATTACTGCACGATGTTGATTAACCATTATTTTAGCTATTTTATTAATGTAATACTATACATGGATTTGAACTTTTAACTATACCTTTTGTATTTTTTTTAGAATCTTTTATATATAGCATTATGAAGTTATTAGGTATAGAATTATATGAAAAGAATAAATAGATTTAAAAAAAAAATTATAATGTGGATAGAATAAAGAATTAGTCTAACCTCAGTTAGATTTTGAAAATATCAAGATGTGCCAATTAACTTACAGAACTCTTAATTATAACTATCTATTATTGATTTAAAAAAAAAAGAATAAATACAAAAAAAATTAAAAAAATTAATGCTAATAATGCATTGTTGTCAACCTTTAGTATTAATATTCCAACTCTTTAAAATTCTTGGACAAAGAACTTTGCCCCTCTAAATTTGAATCTTGGTTCCATCCTTGGTAGTCGAGTTGTCAAGTCATGCATGTCTTATAAATAAACTGAACAAAGTCATATATTTAGATATTTTATAAATTTAAGCCTAAAATAACTCTTATTGATGAGAAGTGAGCAATCACAGGTTCAACATGTTCATGCCCGCCGGAGTCCTATTCTTGATATTATTTTGTGCTGATGTATCAACTATTTTTCTAAAAAATAATTGATAGATCTACATGTTCACAAAATGAATACAAAAATCTGTGAAAGAGAAACTAATCCCATAATTTATACTAATACAAGTTATACAACTATCCAGTAAGATAAAAAAAAGAAAAAAGAAATTAAAAGAAAGGACAAGAAAGAGAGAAAGCCGGCTGGAGTAATTGATTATGACGGTCTTAATTTAACAAGGATAATACATTATAATATTTCTTTACCTTTAAACTAATAGTATATGTAATAAATAAAGCACAAAATAGCGTAATTTTGAGATGATGGATATTTTTTTTTTTTTTTTGAGAAGATTGAGATGGTGGATTAGATATTATGAAAATGACATTAACGGTAAATAATGGAATTTTGGTCAATAGTATGCTACTAATAAATTCATTTGTTTCCCTCTTATGAGAGTAACATGGATTGTCATGCTTCTCAAAAAAAAAAAAAAAAAAAAAAAAAAAAAAAAAAACATGGATTGTTATCAACCCTTGAGAGATGGCCTAAGAAGTAACCAGCGGGATATATTGACTTATTATCATGTGCAAGGATTGGCTATTTGAGCCTTCAAATCTTGAACATTTCTTTAAATCAATGGAGTGCTGAGCCCCAATTCTACTATTTGAACCAAAAACGTATCACTCTGGCCACAGAAAGAGAAAGTATAACAATATATTATATCTTATAAAAAAAAATTATATTATAGAAAATAATGTAATATTATAGAAATCAATAAAAGATCTTTGATAGGGCGAGATGTAAAACAAGAAGTTCTATATTCAATTTACTACACATTTTCGGCTCCCAAAAAAAAAAAAAATTACCACACATTTTTTCTAAATTTTAAAAAGTTCTATTTTCAATCCTTCAAAATCGTTTAAATAAGACTTTTCGAAAATAAAAGGTCTTTATAATCCTGAAATTTTAGAAGAGATCTACAGAGAACTCAATAATGCCTAAATATCTCGTCATTTCTCCCCTAAACTATTGAAAGAAACTCATTTTTGATTCTTGAACTTTTGGAAAGCATTTCATAGCATACGAACGGGCAGTGAAACCAAATAATTTTATGCAAATGTCACAGCTAATAAGAAAATGCATGATTAACAAGGTTTAATTTGAGCTAAAAAGTCACTATCATTCAATCTAACACAAGAAAATCATTCCCACGTCATAGCACTTGTGGTCAACGTTTTTGCCATTTATTAGGTTGTGGTCGAGTCTTCTCTTTAAAACTATAACTCATGCCTTGAGGTGGTGCCATGTTTAGAAATTATGACAAGTTCCCTCTTTAAAATTATTTATTACTATTCCTTGTTTGGAATAGTCTCCACTCACTTAAACTCTACTCTTGTGTGGTATGGGACCGTCTGAGTTATAGTAAAACTTACTACTACCCAAACTCATAACTCTAGGATTGACAAATATTATCGTTTACAATTACTGTTTACCACTACGTCATACCTTGGATGGTATCCTCTCTATAAGAACTTGTGTTTGTTAAAAATTCAATTAGCCTGAGCTACACTTGGCGTTGTAGTCTAGCTGTCAAGGCATGCATCTCTTATAAAAAAACTGAACAAAGTCATATTTAGATATTTTATAAATTTATCTGAAGCCTAAAATAATCCTTATTGACGAGAAGTGATCAATCACAGGTTCACCATGTTCATCATGCCCACCGGAGTCCTATTCTTGCAAGTTACGAGTTTGTTTATGAACACTATAATTTGCTTTAACTTTACTCAATTACTAAACAAACCTTAAGATTAGGTTTAAGTTTTGTTGGTCCTAGAGAAATGGAAGTCTAGTGAGGGTGACAATCACATGCAAAGTGTTTCTCTTGAATTGAGAGGACATCGAGATGAAATGGCCTGAAGACCTGGGATCTATTATTGAATATAGACACTCTTATACCATTTTGCAAAGAGATATGATTTTAGGATGAAACACAACCCTATATAGAATCGTGTGATCATATCTATTTGCTAGAGAAACTAATTGTGTTGGAAGAATTTTTTTTTTTTTTTCTTCATCAATAATTGAAAGTAGGAGGATTTCAATTCCAAATATTTTATTTGAAAATACAAAAAGATGCCAATTAAGTTACAAAACAGTGCATGAGATGTTATAAATACTTATCTAGGAGACAATAGAAAATTGAATAGTGCGATACTAGAAATATTATAAATTATATTATGTAAAACTTATTAATTGATATGTAAATAAATATTAGAAAATAATTTTTATATTTATTTATTTATTATTATGTGATTAAAGTTATGCCAGTTAAGCCAAATTACAACTCCACTGGTGCCGCCATAAAATGCTGATACTCTGCCAGAAAACCAAAAGCGCCATCGAGGATTGTTCTTGGGTGAAGTTGGCCTTGCTCAAAATAAAATTTGTTTCGAGCATTCCATATATATGATGTTAAAATTACGAGAAAACAACTATATAATGGAAATGGAATAAAAATCTGACTGTAATAAAATTTAAATACTCCAAAATTTAAGGGTTTGGTTTACATTTTAGCTTCTAAAAATAAAAAAAAATAAAAAAAAAACTTAGTATATTTTCAGCCTTCTATAGAATATTGCCGTCAATAAATAATTGGATAAACAAGATTAAAATAAATTTTTATTAATAATTATTAAATTATATATTTATTTTTAAAAGAATAGAGAGGCGGTGGAATTTTTTATTTTTATTTATTAGAATGGTATTTTGTTGAACTTAATTACCTGTTATATTAATACTAAACGACAGTGTAGGCAAATTTGCTGAGAGCTGCATCCAAAGGTTGATTAAAATCCTAGACTACGTATAAGAATAATATTTCTGAATTCAGTGTTCAAAACCTGACCCATTATATACCCAGCAAGCATACAAGGAACTATATGCTTCAAGTGTCACAATCCACAAAGCTTAGATTTCAATCATGGCCACTGCTCAATCACCAGTACACCATGTAGTGATTTTTCCTCACATGGCTCAAGGCCACACCATCCCCTTACTAGACATATCAAAAGCCCTCTCAAACCGTGGCCTAAAAGTCACAATCATCACCACCCCATCAAATGCTCCATTCATCTCTTCCAGAACCAACAAGCACCCAAATATCACTTTGTCAATAATCCCATTTCCAAAAGTTCCAGACCTGCCACAAGGCTGTGAGAATACAGCTGACCTTCCTTCAATGGCTCTATTTACTACCTTTATAGAAGCCACAAAAAAAATGAAACAACCTTTTGAGGATGTTCTTAGAAACATGATTAACGATGGGTGTCCTCCAATTTGTGTTATCTCTGACTTTTTCCTCGGCTGGACACTTGAGTCATGTCATTTATTTGAAATTCCACGAATTGTCTCTCATGGAATGGGCGTGTTTGCTATGGTTATTTGCAAATCTCCTTCTTTGCATGCCCCAAGTTTTAAGGATTTGTCACCTTTGGATCCTATAGATTTTTCTGAGCTGAAATTTCCATTCACTTTGAACAAAGGTAACATCCCTGAGGTATTTTTAAATGGTGATCCAAATGACCCTTATGTGCATCTTGTAATGGAGTTGGGAGAAGCGGATGTGAATAGTTGGGGTGTCATTGTTAATAGCTTTGAAGAGATTGAAGGTGAGTATGTTGGAGCATTTGAATCCAACTATTGCAATGAGGCCAAAGCTTATTGTGTGGGGCCACTTCCCCTTTATGATCAACTTGATCAAGAAGTGGATGCTTCATACATCAAGTGGCTAGATAAGTATGTTGAATCTAATCAATTAGGCAGTGTGATTTATGTTTCATATGGTACACAAACACATTTTTCAAACGATCAAATGGATGAGATTGCTTTTGGGTTGGAGATGGCAGGCCATCCTTTCATTTGGGTTGTGAGATCAAATACTTGGGCTCCACCAGATGGATGGAATGAGAGAGTGAAAGAAGAAGGGTTGGTTGTATATGATTGGGTGGAGCAGCGAAGCATACTAGCACACCCTTCAATAGGCGGGTTTTTGAGTCATTGTGGTTGGAACTCAGTGTTGGAGAGCTTGGCAAATGGGGTTCCACTTTTGACTTGGCCTGTGCTTGGTATTAGCGAGCAATCCTTGAATGCTAAACTTGTAACAATGGGATTGGGAGCAGGGCTAATGATCCCACAAAGAGATGTTGGAGGAGAGAAAATCATGACCGTTGATAGGGGTCTGATTTGTGAGAGAGTGAAGGAGTTGATGGGAGGTGCAAAGGGGAGGAAGGTTAAGGAGAGGGCACAAGAATTGGGGCGATTGGCATGGCATGCTGTGGAGAAAGGTGGTTCCCGTAAGAAATTGGACGAGCTGATTGAGCGGCTCACCAATAAAAATATGTGATCAAAACCTCTTTATCTCTTTAATTTGAAAATGTATTTCCTAATTCTGTTTCGCAAATTCTTCCATGTGTAATATATTTACGTCTTTTTTCAATTTTCTATCTTATTCTTAATACTTGTTAAATAAAAGGCTTAATAATTATATAGTTATAAATGGGCTACGTGTTTATTTTTCTATAATAAATTAACTATGTGACTATCATCAAGTGGTTGATATAATTAAATAGTTAGTAAAATACGTTATGCATTTGATACGATAAGTAACGGACGGGTAATTTTTGGCATCTTTTTTAAAAGTACAACTCAAAAATTCGGCATAAAAATACAAAAATGGTAAAAAAAAAAATATGGGTATAATACATTTATCATTAAAAAATACGTAACAATAGTACATAAATATTTATCATATATATATTGAGATAAATATAGTAATCTTTGCATCATAATAGTTTAACTTTTGCCAAGTGTGATATAATCATTGGAACATCTTAATATAATCATGGTCACAAAACTAACCATGATAATCATGAGTTGTGTCATTTAATAGAATATTCTCCTTTGCTTTATTAGGAGAATCAATGCTAAAATCTTCATTCTCTTTATTATTGAATCATTGAAAATGAGAAAATCAGTGAATTAAAAAAAAAAAAAAAAGAGTCAAAATATTTGTGCAACACCCTTATTTTAGTTGTTGTGAGTTAATATTTTATTTTATTTTACTTTCACTGATGATGAGTTGACACCTCAACTATTGTGACATTTTATAGTGTTTGTCACACAACTTTTTTTTAAAAATCAATTATATACATACATACATATATATATATATATATATATATACACACAATGTTTTTTTTTTTTAATGTGTTAGGAAACCATTAGGCATAATTACAGGAAAATTGAGTGTGTATGTTTTGTCAGCTTTTGTGTTTATTTGAGATATATTAAAATTAAACTATGATTCTGTGTTTGACCAAATAGATAGGTTGCATTGAGATTTTTTTAATGATGCATATCTTTATTTCAGTGTCTAACGCCAATGGGATTCATAATTCAATGAGTACTTCTAATTAGACTTTTTTTTATTTGGCAAAACTACAATGTTGGTCCCTTAAGTTTACTTTATGTGCACAATTGGTCCCTCAAGTTTTAATGGAGCACAATTAGTCCTCAAGTTTTAAAATTGAGTTGCATTAGTCCTTTTACTAACTACCAATAGTGGTGTTACTTACGTGTTGAACGGAACAATGACTTGACATTTTTTTTATGATGTGGCATTTTTTATTAAAAAATTAAAAAATAAATTTATTCTTAAGAAATTCACAAACCAAAACCAAACTAAAATCAGCATTGCCACTAGGGTTGTCCACAGGTCGGGTCAGATTGGGTTTGGGTCTAACTCACAACCAACCCGATTAAGTCGGGTGAATGGAAAATGGACCCGTGGCCGACCAAATGTTTGGGTCGAGACTGACGGCACGGGTCATTGACTCATTGGTTGAGTCGGTCGAATCTGATCGGGTGATTTCGGGTCTCAATGTTAGAAAATGTGCCCTTAAATCCTATTGTATGATGCTATGTATGACTTATTGTTATGATTAATAAAATTGTTTTATTATTATCTAAAATAATGACAACATGAATATTTGGACATTATCATATAGTCCATGAGATGCATAGTATGTGATTTATGTGATTTAGTCACGGAAGATATAAATCACAAGTTCTTTGTAAACTAAGAATTATAATTTGTAGTCGGTAATGAAATTGGGTATTTCATCTGCGAAGACTATAACATATCAACTAAGATGATTTGTCTTGATCATGAAAGTGGAGACTTCTAGTTGATATGTTGATATGTTTTAAGAGTTAAGACAAATTGAACTGGACCACTGTGAGATTTATTATTCTCCTAACGACTGTCAAATGAATAATAAATCTCACGACTTCTATTGGCATGAACTCTTAATCCTGAAAGAATAATGGACTTGATCATAAGGCGTATGTTGCTTTGATATATCAGGAGTGAGATCTAAAGTCACGATCAAAACCTCAGTATGTTGGGCAGCCACATTTAGTGTTAATGGAACATATATTCTCAAGATAGAATTCATAATCTCTTAACAGAGATATAAAGTATTCCCTTGAGATAAGTTTAATAGGTTTGGTTATTCAGAGTATTAGGCTTAACCACTTTAGTAAGGAGATACTAAAGTATATATTTATGAAATTGGATTTCATAAATATATGATGAATAACTTAAAAGATTAAATCGGGTACTCAAGAATTAAGATGTAGTAATTTTCAAAGTGGCAGTCTATATTCATGACTTTGTATTATTACAAATATTTTATGAAGGGATTGCATGTATAATAAAGTCTTGGGATATAATTTATTAATAAAACCTAGAGTGCAATTATATTTATATAGTGGTATTAAATATAATTAATGGTAACTTTGGGCTTGTCAAGAGTTGACAGAAAAGCTCAAGGCCCATTGAAACTAGTGTCTTATTGGTCCCTTTTGGTCCCACTCCAAGCCACATACTAGACCCCAATTGGAAAGGCCCAATAAGCCAGCCCAATTAGATAATCAGTTAGTTATAAAGAGAGAAATATACAAAATTTTTAATATAAGAAAAAGAGACATCAATGTGAAATGGTGTGTATGTGTGAGTGAAGCCACTCAATTATTCTCCCTTAGAAACTGATTGAGAGACCACACTTCTTGGACGTAAAGTGGAACTGAAGTGAAGATTAAAAGTGTTCCCAAGTACTTCTAATATTTTGTTTTGAATTTCACCGCACTAAGGTACGTTATCTCGTTTTTAAATTCTGAAATTTACATAGTGCATGTTATCAATCATGAATGAAATAGATCCATGTTTGTTGCTTCCGCTATGTGTTTTGTATGAGATACAAAACCAAATTTCCTAACACTTAAGCACAACATATATTTCAGAACCCAGAATAAAGAAATCAAAGTCCAAACCAGAAACCTCAAATCTATCAGACAAACAAAATCAAAACCCAAAACAGTCTTTTCAAAAAAAAAAAAACCTAAAATAAAGGAATCAAAATCCAAACCAAAAACCCAGATCTATGACTAAAAGTCAAAAACGAAGTCAAAACTTAGAAGAATCTTTAAAAAAAAAAAAAAAAAACAGAACAAAGAAATCAAAATCCAAACAAAAAACCCATATCTATAAGACTAAAATGAAAAATAGAGAGAAGATTAAACCAGCACCAACACCACCACTCCCTCCCTCACCACTAACACATCCATCACAAGATCAGTACAATTTTTTTTTTTAAGAAAACTTTTTTAACTAACCCACCATCAAACTGCAGAGATCAAAGTCTCAAGAGGATATTTCAAGTAGATCAGAGGAGGCTTGTGGAATTTGAGACTCAACCAAGAACGATGAGTGCAACGAAAACTTTGAATCAGCGACGGCGCAATAGGGTGAACTAGACATCGTCAGCAAGGAGGCTAGGATTGCGGGTGGTGATGAGGCTTACCTTGGCGATGGCGGTAGCAAGGATGCTAGGGTTAGGGCTTTGAGAGAGAGATCAGAGAAAGGGAGAGTGAGAGATTAAAGAAGTGAGAGAGAATTTTCTAGAACTAGTGAAATTTTTTGAAACAAGCGTGTAACCTATGTTTTTTTCCTTTTAAAAATTCTAAGTCAAACGGGTCGGTTTACACGAGTTAGAAGTTAAGGGACTCGAAATCGACTCGTAAAACTGAATTTTAAAATTAATTGACCCGCATCCGACCCGTATGGACAATCGGATCCGCTCGTTGGCCTTCGAGTCGGACCAGGTCCGGCGGGTGGGTCAAGCCTGACAAGTTGATGGATAGCCTAATTGCCATTGACCTGCCACCGATGGAGACCCATGTCCTAGCCGCTGCTGATAACAGCCCAAGCCCTAACCATTGCTAGTTACAAGATTGACTTACTGTTTGATGTTTCCAGACAGTTGCTACAGTGCCTAGTCATCTAGATTACTGTTTGATGTTTTTGTATGGGACATAAGAAAGCTATCATCACTGATTGCAATTCTCAAGGGTAACTTAGGTGCTGCCCAATCAAAGAAAAAATATTGTGGGGTTATATTAATAAAAACATGCACAATGTTGCTTGCATTTGTTTGGCTAAGTACATTTCAAGAAGACTTGCGAGCTTGGTAGGTATTTCGAATTTAGCGTTGTGAATTAGGAATTTTGGTTTATTATAAATGAATTTATTCATTGCCTAGCTATTTTGTTGCTTTGTTGATTATTTGAATTTTCAATAACTAGTTTATCTAGGTTTTGATAACAGGCTGCACTCAGACCGTGTGTATTCCATAAGCAAGTCCGCGAAGCCACTTACCCGAGGACAAGCCATTGAAGTACTAGAGAGTATATTGAACTCAGTCCATCGGTATCGGAGTCTAATTTGGTCGGGCCAATTGTGTCGGTCCACGTTGCTAGTATGTTCATACCAGGCGTAATCAAGTCGGGTTTGAGAATATTCGAGTCCAAACCGTTTAATCCTTTGCCTGAAAACAAAGATACGATTGGAGCTAGTTTGATTCTGAGCAAGGTGCCTTGGAAATCAATGGAAATTAATGAAGAAGAACTAGGAATCTAGATAAGACTCCCACAAATTTATTTTGTAATTTTTTAATAAAAAATACTATATCATTAAAAAAAAATGCCAAGTCATTGTTCACCATTTGTTAAATTTCTTTACAGAGTTCTCTTTGGTCACATTTGCTCATCTCAAGATTGTCAACTTTGATACCAAATGTTAGGCACCTAGTGGTTCCTAATGGAGATGGATAACAAATTGTAAGGAAATTGATTTAATTTGAGGGAGTTGCCATCCATAGAGAAATATTATGAGAGAGCGAGGAAATGCACTAAGCAATCAATTGATTTATTCTTCAATGATATGACCTTGAATTACATCATGTATTTATAGGAAACTAGATTTAATGTTGTTGGCCCACATGGTCTAACACAATTGGTTAGTTAATTGAACATGTGCTCTAAGAATTAAATCATGTGTTAAATGAGTTACATGTACTCAATTCCTAACTAACACATAATTATTTCAACCATCTAACTAACTAATTAACTAAAGAGAATACAACACTCCTAGGAGATTACAAGGCACTGTAGACATCGCATTTTATACCCCTTATAACTCGGGCCCCCACTCCCCAATGATGCTCGAACTCTAAGGCCCAAGGCTAGTTTAGAGCCCAATCAAATATCAAATTGACTTGAGGAGTGTTAAAATGACAAATATAACTTTTTAAATAAGCAAAAATCTGTTTTTAGAAATAAAATGACCAAAGTGGCCCTCGGTTCACGTACGTGGGCAGTAACTTACGTACGCAAGCCAAAGCATGCATACGCAAGCACATTCCTGCATACATAGCTAAGGTTTCAAAAGCATGAAACAGGCAAGTTTTTTGCAATAATGGATGAGGTTTAGAGTGAATCCCATATCGTCTGAGAGCCGTTCCAAATCCCTTTTTTTCAACTATAAAAAGCCTTACATAGTACATTTTCAAAACACTCAGAATTTCCTAATGGAAAACCTAAGATTCACTAGAAATAGTGAATCAAAGAGGGAGTTTTCTTCCTTCTTGTTATATTTTAATTTGTTTCTTTGCTTAGCTTATATTTATATATGTTTGTTTAGGTTAGTTTTATGGTTTCTTTATTTTTTTAAGCATGTTAGGCTGTTAGATTTAAGCTTTCAAGCCTTTCTCTATTTTTCTGCTTATTTGTTTTCTGGGTTAGGGTTCAGGCGTGTCTGCATATGCATACTTTTGTATGCACACGTAGGGTTGAAGTATGCGTACACATACAGCTGGTCTGTGTACGCAGGCCTATGTATGCACACGCATACTCGTGCCCAAAAACCCTAATTTTGATTTTCCTATTTCTTTTGCTTTATTTGTTTTACCTAATATGCCTCTGTTTTAATCTTTTTATATGTTTTTGAGCTTTTTTTTTCTTCGTTCACATGTTTGTTTGTCATTGTATGCTAGATTAGGGTTTATCTTTTTGTTCCTTAGTACAATTCATTGACATGCCCATTCATTGATGTCATAGGTTCTGTGGTGCAATGAAGTAAGTCATGCATTCACATGTACATGCATATTGTTTGATAACATGGTTTAATGATGAGCATGAATGTGTTCGATCGAACAATGTGTTCTTAATGATCTTCATGTTCCCAATGTGATCCTTCAATGTTTACATGTTGCTGCCTTGGATGAGATATATGATATGATGCTAGATGAATATTAGGTGGATGGTATGTGTGATGATAACATGTTAGGGTTTATGATGCGACAATATGCATGATTAGGTGAATGCAAGGGTTTACGCTTTGATATGAGATGCCATGATAGATGTATGCTAGTTTGATGAGATGCCATGATAGAGTATATGCTAGTTTGATGAGATGTCATGATAGATGTATGCTAGGGTTTGTATATATGTGTGGTTGAGTTTCTTATTGCTTTATAGATAGATAGGTATGTGTTTTGGGATAATGATGTCATGTTGTATGCTTAGATGTATGCTAGTGCTTGCGTGAGTTAGAATGCAAGTATTGAACATGCTTTTAATACGGTTAAGATACAAGACATAATGAGAGAAATCCAACCTTAAGGTCGGGCGATTTTGGGTGCCTAACACCTTCCTAAAACCATACCTAAACTCCGAACTCATACTCTGGTAGTAAGATCAATGGTCATTCCTTGAAAGGACGTTGTATTCATGGTTCCTAGAACATATAACTAGGTGGCAACTCTGACACTTTCTGTTGTGTCAATAGTGGCAACTCTACTAAGGACAGTGAGTTTAATTTCTGTGTCTTGTTTCTTAACCTTAATTAAAACTATTTTAATATTTGTTTCCACACACATCACTTGGTTTCTCTTGTCCCTTAAACTTGGTTGGTGATGAGTGGGAAGATGGAAGGCTCAATTTTGGGCCTAAAGTTTTCAAAATTCATCCCACCAACTCATAATCAGTGCCATCGCCTATAATGGGCTTTATGTATGTTAAAGATTTGCTACCAATCCACTATGGGGTCCACTTAGGTCCTCAGTTGGAATCATAGCCCACTAAGTTGTGAGTAACCTACTTATCTATCCCTTTAGCCTTCGGGAGCCTACCCACACTAGAGAGATTCTAAACCCTATCACAAAGGATACCCATTTTATATATATATATATATATATATTTATATTTATATATATATATATCTTATTTGTTCAACCATATACTATATGTTCACCTAATTTTAAAGGACAAATAAAAGTTATTAAAAATGGAAGCCGAGAAATAAATTAAAAATGTAAGCCGAGAAAATTAAAAGTTAATTGAAATAAATTATTAAAATAAATTATTAAAGGCAAATGAAAAATCTAATGGTGAAAAGCAATCCACCTCAAAATCTTCAATTTTAAAGGACAAATATGTTCCAGTCAGTTTTACACTTGTAATCCAGTCTTCCGCTCAGTAAAACTGACTGGAGTAATACAAATGTAAGCTGAGAAATCTAACTGGGATACAATCTTATTACAAGAAGGGAGGGGATCCTAAAATTGGTTCTTGCAAATTTTGGTCTCTGCCTTCAACTGGAATGTGAGCTGGTATTTATAGGAGGCTGGGAGCCTCGGATCCTGCTGGAGATTGCTGGAATTGTGGAGAGTAAATTGCTTTTACCTGGGTGAATTTCTTTTCCACCGAAAGCAAATAGTAACTCTGAATGATTCTGTCGGGTACTGTTCATGAATAGTGACTTTTTACTGTTCATGAATAGTGTTCATATATATATATATATATATATATGAGGGAAAGCACAGGATGGAAAGCACAGTAATATATAGTGAAGATAAATAAAGTAAGCAAAATAAAGTAAATGTGAGTAAAATAATAAAGCAAAATAAAACCAGCCAAGAAGGCGGTAGAGCAATATATAATCAAAGCAATTTAAAGCAATAATAAGGCAGTAGAACCAGCCAAGTAATATAACAAAATAATTATGAGGCAGTAGAACCAACCAAGCAAAATATTAAACAGAAAGTATAATAAACACAGAGCTGAAAGTAGTTACTATTGAAACTAGATAACAACACTTACAGTAGTAATAGTCGCTGGATTACAACAGTTTAACAGTACAGGGCTTGAAGACTAGTTCTAGTTACAAGCTTTGCAAACAGGGTAGTAGTAGGAAAATAGGAATCCTAGAGAGAAAATCTAAAGGAGATGAGAGTCCTAAAGAGTGTTTCAGCTCTAAGGAAATTCTTGGTCTCAACTTAAGGGACAGCCCCCCTTAAATAGGCAAATTTTTTAGAGTGAACAGTGACCATAAACAGTAACAGTCAATAGTGAACAGTAACTTTTTCACTTTTTGTCATATTCCGTAGCAGAGTCTGAACCCTCATGTTTTATCAGTTTGTGCTGAGAGAAGTGACCAAATCTTGAGGAATCCTCTTTATAAAAAGTAGCATCAATTGTGGGAAACAGGCAGCGGAATCATCGGGGGTATCTGTTTTAGTACTTTGGCCGTTGTGCAGGGCAGACAAACAAGAGAATCAAAACCAATATTGTAGCATTGGCCATTGTGTAGGCCAGACAAATGGGAGAATCATGTGGGAAACAGGCAACTTAATTATCAGGAGAATATCACGTGGGAAACAGGTAGCACAATTGTCGAGAAAATATCATTGCATTTTGGCCATTGTGCAAGCCAGAAAAATAGGGAATTTGAATCAGAATCAATCTTTCATGGAATCAAACCATTCTTGATAATAGTTGCTTTTGGAGGACCTTTCATTTCCCAAATCACCGAAAACTTCTTTTAAAAGAGAATAGGGGCCTAAACAGTAATAATAATAACGAAGAATCATTAATCAGTATCAGAAGCATCTGATGGGTAACCATCATAAGGATCCCATGGGGAATCATCATTGCATCCATGCTCATGGTAAGTAGCATACTGATTACAGAGTCCGCAATATAGAATTGGTTCATACTTTGGATTTTCACCTGTAAGAAATTCTCTGGGATCTGTATGTCCAGTTCTTCTTAAATTACGAATAGCAATATCATAAGGCTGACGACCAAAAACAGAAATCCTGTCCGTGCTTCCTATGAAATGGTAGTCTTTCCATAGGTCTTGGGCGACTTCAAGGATTTGATTATCGAAATAACTTCTCCAACATTCAGCAAGAGAATAAGGATCTCTGAAGGATAGGCGGGAATCTCCTTCAAACCATTGCCCTTGATGGGTGTACCCATTCATAAGTACAAGATGTTTAGAAGGCTGAACATTTATCCAATTATCTCTTTCCCATTTTGGCAAGGTGCTCCAACATCTGATAGAAACATTAGGACTATTGATCTGTGAAATAGCGTTTTGGATAATTTGCAGGAACTGGCTAATCTGGTCATGGCTTGTTAGCTTGAGGAACCTGATAAAGCCATATTCAAACATCTGAGACAACCAATCAGGGTCAATATCTTCCTCATCCTCTCCATCTTCATAATTGATTAGGAGACCTAGAAACGGATGCTTCTTTTCATACACTTTGAAACTGCTCCTAAAGTGCTCTTTCCAGTCCAGCTGGATAAAGACATTATCACCATCATCTAGATCATCAGGATCAGGAATAGTGGCTATAACAAGTTTTTTGAAATATGTGTACCATAGGTCAAAAGACCTAAACATAGCCTTGCTTTCCAAAATACTAAATTCTATTTCAGTTGGCAAGTTGGCAGCAACACTTCTTAACAAAGATTGAGTCTTAAGACTCAATCTATCATAATCAGTGCCTATTATAGCCTTTTTATCCATGGAATGGATTTCCTTTTTGCCAAAGAGTTGACTAGTGTAGGGTTCATTTGTAACATTTGGGTAGTTAATAAGGTGGCTTTTAAGAGCCTCATTTTCTGAAACAAGGTTGGCATAATGGCTAGCATAAACCTCATTTTGTGCAGTAAGGTTAACAGGATGAATTTCAAGTGCCTGGAGGGTTTTCTTGAAGAGGTTTTTGTATTTTTGAATAAAAGCAGCTTGAAGGTTGTCAAGAATAAATTTAACAGAGTTTGGTAGTTCACTGTAAACTCCGTTGTGGAACTGCATAGTTCTAGACAAAACTTCTTGTAAAGCAACAACCATATCATCACTACAATATGTCACCTCTGCCGGGACAAATTCCTGAAGGGATGTTGATCTGCTAGGTTTTAACCCAGAAGATACGCCTTCATGCATTACAAAAGGTTGTCCCGCTGGGAGCCTTTTGTCTTGAGGATAGCCCTGTGCAGACGCTTTTCCCTTGTTCTTCCTCTCTATCGAAGAAGTCATGAGATTCCACTGATTAGTGGTACAGGTATCTTTAATCCACTTATTAGTGGTATTTATATTAGCAGTTTGTTTTTCAGCAACTTTCCTTGCCAAGAAAGGTCGAGAATATTAAAACAGAGAGTAACATCAATTGCAAAAATTGAACAAACTATAACATCGAATGCAAGAACATTTGTGAAAGGTTTGGTAAAATTCATTAGCATTTCTTGAAAGGGAAGATCTTTGGCGAGAAAGAGCAATCGTTTCTTCATGTAGCCGAAAGCATTAGGAAATCCACAGCAATTGTCAGTAATCAGAATATTCTGAAAATTGTCAATTTTTGAATGCATCAACTTACCAAAAAGTTGTTCAACAATTGTCTTGCACCTAACTTCTTGCTCAAGGAAGTTGAGATGATTAGTTTTAGCATGAATCAAAGTCAAAGCATTATCAATATCAATTTCAAATTTTGAAGCAAATTTGAATTTTACTTTCTGTCCAAAAGGATCAGAAGTAATTCCATCATGTTCAACAAGAAAGGGATATAAAGCATTGATGAAAGGGAGACCAAGTATCACTTTATCAGTCATGTTTTTAACAAGAACAAAAGGAATCTTGAAACAGACATTATCATGGCAAATATGAGCATTATTCAATTCATATTTGATCTTCATTTGAGTACCATTAGCAGAAACCAATCTTTCAGTTGACTTTTCAAAATATTTTGAAGGAATTAATCCTTCTTGGATACAGTTCATATCCGCACCAGAATCAATCATAGCAATGACATTGAAATGATAATCATGAGAAACAACAATTTTAACTTTTGTAAACCATTTTGGAGGAAGCATTTTATTAACAAGATTAACCTAGGAATCAGTGAGAACATCAGCAATACCTTTTTCAGAAAGAAGAGCCTGTTGACTGGATTCATCTCCATCTTTGAGCTCATCTTGTTCATTATCAGATTGACGTTTATCAAGATTTTCATCAATTCTTAACAGAAGCAGTTCTTGTTTAAGATTATTGTTCTCACTTTTAATGCTTTTGAACTCATTCTTTAGCTCAATTATTTCTTGTTTAACAACAGTGATCTCGTGTTGGAGATCATTAACAGTTAACTCTTTGGATTTCTTTTTGTTGAATCTTTCCAAAGTTTCTTCAAAGTTTATTGTTGCTTTCAGTTTTTTATCATTTTCATTTCTTATCAAATTTTTCTTAAGCTTATCAAGGTATTCTTTTTGCAATTCAAGATTTTCAATCTGACTTATCAATTTGATTAACAAGCTTTCATTTTCTTCACTTTTGGTGAGAACATTAACAGTTTTAATAACATTGCAACATGAATCTCTACAATTAAGTTTAACAGTAGGTGAACTAGAAGAATCATCATCAAATTGGTAACAGGAATCAGATGAAGAAGAAAAATCATCTTCCAAGGAATCAGACGAGACGTTTGATTCAAGGATTTGGAATAGTTCTTCTTGATCATTATTATTAATGTTTAACATATTAAGCTTATTTTTCAGCTTACCAGGTTTTTGCTTACAGTCTTTACTGAAATGACCAGGTTTTCCACAGTTGAAACATTTACCTTTACCAGATTTTTGTTTATCATATTTTTTAGAAACATTTTTCTTTTTAGCATAAAAATCATTGGGTTTAGCAAAGTTGGTTCTGTATGTTTTATGTTTTTTATGGTTATAATTTTTGTAACCTTTATCATGTTTTTTCCCTTTTTGCCTGGAAGGAGCAATAGGGGGTAAACCATATTGTTCACAGAAATTACCCATTTCATATTTAGCTTTTCTCTTATTTTTTAATTGGTATTTTAACAATTTTTCATCATTACACATGTTAATGCCAAGTCTTTTAATAGTGCTTAAAATATCACCATAAGTTAGATTATCATAATCAATGAAATCATTTTTACCAATTAACTCTTATTTTACCTTATGAGCAAAGATAGGAGGCAGACCGTCAATAAACTTTTCTTTCCAATAAGGCGTGTAGCAGTCTTTCCGGAGCATGACTCTGGAAAGGAAAACATCTTGATACCATCTGTAATCAGACATACTAGGACATCTCAAATTATTTAGATAATCAGAAATTCGAGATGAAACATTGGATGGAGTACCAACAAAATGTTTGAGAATAGTATAGATCAAAGTATTAACACCATCAAGAATACCTCGACCAAGATTTTCATCAAAAATAGGGAAACCTTCATCATTCTTTTTAACAGCAGATTTAATAGAATCTCTGGATTCTTCTGTGATATATGAATCCCACCATCCACGGAGAGTACCAGAAAAACCAGTAACAAGAAATTCAACAATTTCAGAGTGACCAAGAATATGGTTATTCAAGTAAGCAGTTCCAACCATAGACATTTGAGCCATTTTATTAATTATTTCTTGTTCAGACAAACCATCAATATCCATTCATAAAGTTTATCAGCAGAAACAGAAAACTGAGTTTGAAAAGATCTTTCTTCAAACTGCATATCAGGAGAAGTAGGTTTTGAATACCAGTTTTTTGTAAAAGACACAGGATTGGGCTTTCCAACAAATCTTTTAATTTCTGGTAAATCATCATCAAAAATATTTTTTGCTGACATAGAAGACAATGAATCAAAATCTGTGTTTTCTTCAAAAACATTTTCTTTTTCGTTTCTTGAAATAGTTCGAGCAGCACTTGCGGAAATACCTTCAGTTTTAACCTTTAAATCAGAAAGCATTTTTTCAACAATTTCAAGAGTCTTTGCCTGAGAGGTTTTGAAATTCAAATTTTCTCTTTGACTGGGTAAATCAATCAAAGGTTTCTCAGGTTTTGAAACAACAGATTTTTCAACAACTTCCGGTTTTGGAAGAAAAGTTTTTTCAGCAATTTTTTCTTCAATGCGGTCAAGCTGTTGACCAATAACATGTAAGGATTCATTAGTAAAATTGTTTTGGTCAATAATACTAAAAACAGAAGTATCAGCATCAGCAATTTTGAAAGGAGAAGCCTTCACTTCAGTCCTTTTACAGTTTACTAGAGCTGTCTCAAGGGGCAGATGGCTATACTTAACAACAGTTTTATCCTCTTTAACAAAATTTGATTTCTTTATTACGTTCAAATGACTTTGGGAAACTTCATCTTTTGAAACATAATAGTTTTCAAGGAAATCAAAGAACAAAATATATTTTTTCAGTTGATTCATTTTTTCTTTCCATTTCCTTTTAACACGATCTTTTTCAGACTGAGAAAAAGTACTTTGGTAATATTTTCTTTTATCTCTATTTTTAGCAGAAATAAATTCATTAAACAAGGAAACCATATCAATTTCAAAGCTTTCGTTCAAAGCATTCAAAACTCTCAATTGACTTTGGAAAACAGGGTTTTCAACAGTTTGAAAATCAAAACCAGATGGAGACACAAATCTAGCATCTTCTTCTTCTTCTTAATTAGCAGTTCTGCTATATGGAGAGGAAGAATCTGGTTAGTAGAGTAAAAAGCAGTGCTAACTTGGGAGTTACCACTTGAAACTCCTTTTAGCTTTAAATCAGGTTTTTCAAAATTCTTTTTCAAATATTCATTGAGATCAAGATCTCTTCTTGAAACACTTCTTGAAATACTTTCAGATCCAGCAAAGGAATGTCTTCCTTCGTTGATCCTCAAGGGTCTGTCATCATGAAAACTTATTTTAACAGTTCCATCAAGGTATTCTTGAATATGAGCAAGATTTAATTCATCAAAAATAGTTTTAGTAGGAGGAGATTCACGTTCCAACAACCATTCTTTGGGAAGATTGATATCTTGCCATTGAATCATTTTTGGGACTTGAATCTTAACATCCGAAGTTGAACATTGAATTAACATGGTTTTACCAGCAGGATCTCTTATGTGAGCAAAACGAGGATTCAATTGAGAACCCAAAAGTCTATAATAAATTCGGTAAATAAGAGCAAAAGGCTTACTACCTTCTTCCATGTCATAACCAGATGTCAAAACATTTAATGTCAAGGTTTAAACAATATTAACATCATCTAAAGCAAGAGTGATATCAGGATAACAATCAAAATAAATAGGACCATCATACAAAGAAGCAGTAATCATACCAAGAATGCTATCATTAAATCTTTTAAATCTAGCATCTCTTAAACACATCAAAATGGAAGCATTAATAGCTTTTCTTGTGAGTGGTTTAACAGCAAATTGAACAAGACCAATATGCAAATAACTGAGTTTTTTAGTAAGAAATTCATTAACATTTCTTCTAGAAAACAAGAAAAATTTTTCATAAGTTCTAAAGATAGAAAATGTTTGTTCAACAGTTCTAACTCTATATTCAGAAAAAGCAGTATTTTCGGCCCAACTAAGCTTATAGATGGACTTAGTAGAAACCTTTAGAATATTCCAATTTCAAAAATCAAGAATCTCATTTTCTTCAACAG